>OX392517.1:12551608-13802072 GCA_947623375.1 Apotomis capreana | reverse complement strand
AGGACTTGGGACTGTTATATTTCTAGTTGTACTACATAAATGGTTTTGACATCTATAGAAACAGATGTATCACAAAAATATATTTACCAATAAATTGCACAACAAACTGCAAGTTAAGGTTTTTCAAACGAACAAATGTCTCGTTTATATTTACACAACGCTGTTTAGACATGCAGAGGACGTGCGATTATTTAAAAAAGATCGTGTCGCTGTTGATATTAGCACTTAGCTGTTGATATTAGCGGGTAGATGAAAGATAAGGACATATCTATGTATTTCTATTTGACATTTTTGATCGTAGTCTATGCGTGTTAATAATACTTCCATTATTTAGAATGGTCGGCATCTAGACAGGTCAAATCAATTGAAATGGCACGCTACTTAATCGGTCTTACTATCACTTTATTAATTACAATTGACGGCTGAGGCCGAAACGATTGTTTCTGCTTTCCGACTTTTTTACTTTATATCTAAGTACGGTGTCTCAATATTTGTTAGACCTTTCGACATCAGTTTCGTAATACCGTCGACGGAAATTAAAATGCAATTTTGGAAATTCATCTAATAAAAATAACTTAATTGTAGCAACACATCCTTTAAATTAAATTATAAATTAAAATGGTATTTGTCTCAAACATGCAATGAAATATGTCGTCATGACGTGCGTTTATGTATCACGTTTTGGGCGGAACAACTCGAAAGAACTGTAAAAAAATTGCATACAAAATTGAAGGCCTAGGCCGGGAAGTATTTTTATTAAACATGGCGTCTGTGTTCATGAACGGGATACACAGCCTAATTATATATTTTTTGAGTAAAGCACTGCCTTAGCCGTGAAAAGGGCTTGCCGGCTTCGTATCACTATCCGGTCCGGTCAATATACCTCACCCGGCAAGCCCTTCTTTCCTGGCGTCCGCAGTAATATACTATTTTATTTAGGACTTTGGAGCGACGCTCCATTTCGGGCGTGTGCGCATGAAGCCTGGCAAGCCCAGCACTTTCGCGACGTGCATCGTCGGCGGCCGCACCAAGTACATCTTCGCGCTGCCCGGTAAGCTCAACTATACATACATACCTTAGGTACTTACTATAGCGAGAAATGGAGGGTATATGGCTGGTGGAACCATTTTCTTTATTCGTTGCTATTGTATGAAACATCTCGGCTTTATGGTGTCAAAACCATACGCATAGAATGACTATGCTCAACAGTGCATTGATTTAAATTTTCCTATAGTAGTTATAAATTTACCTTGAAAAAATAACTAAAAACAGTTAATTACTGACAGAAGTATGATAAGATTTAAACCCAGGAACTCTCGTAAGTGGGGTTTAGATAACATACGGAATAAAAAACTATCAGCTGGCAAATGATATTGAGCTTTAAGATGACACTAGTGACCAAAATACATAGGGCATATAATGAGGACGTATTCAACGCCAGTGATCGGTAACATTAACAGATCATAGATCACCATGCACTAGCAAAATATCTACTTTATTTTTTGTAACTACATACTTACTTGTAAAGCTTATTATTATTTAGGTACCGGCTTATTTTTCAGGTAACCCAGTATCAGCATACGTGTGCTGCCTGCTATTCGTGATCCGAGCGCTAAAGGTAATTGCAAAGAGAACGTACAGTAAAGGAAACTGAAATGTTTTCTTTTTTAGAGAGAAATACTAAACTTCCTCACTTATACACTGATCAAATCAATGGAATGTAATTCTAATTAATGCATAATTTGCTGTTATTATTGCATGTGTCTATGTAAAACTGTGCGTGTTATTTAACTTAATGTTAAATATTATTATGTTGCTATATGTGAGATCCTATAATTGGCTCTGTATTACTAGTTACGAGTATGTCACTATTAGCGTAAGTTCGGCTGTTGGTTCTCCATGTATAAATAAATAAATTATTTTTACGTCACCCTAGGTCGAAGTGAGATTTTGTGCCCGCTACGCAGGGATATAACACTCACTCCCTGGCCAAGGCAAGACGTATAACTATAGACAAACCACGGGCGGTAATTCGTACAGCCCCAGATCGCACATTTATGACACAAACATCTGCGACCCAAGACATTCTCGAATTCGCCGCCCTAGGTATGTAATGTACTATTTTGAACACAGGTGTGCACCGGCCGTAACCCTGAATGGCCCCGACTGCGAGTGCGGCTGTCGCGCGCCGTGACGCTGGACCCGCGGCCCGAGTACGCGCGCGCCGCGCTCCTGCAGGCCGCCGCGGACCAGCTGCCCGCCGCCACGCTCATCGGCAGCCAGGTGTGTAGCGTGCTGCAGCTGTAGGGGGGAGTGCGGCTGTCGCGCGCCGTGACGCTGGACCCGCGGCCCGAGTACGCGCGCGCCGCGCTCCTGCAGGCCGCCGCGGACCAGCTGCCCGCCGCCACGCTCATCGGCAGCCAGGTGTGTAGCGTGCTGCAGCTGTAGGGGGGAGTGCGGCTGTCGCGCGCCGTGACGCTGGACCCGCGGCCCGAGTACGCGCGCGCCGCGCTCCTGCAGGCCGCCGCGGACCAGCTGCCCGCCGCCACGCTCATCGGCAGCCAGGTGTGTAGCGTGCTGCAGCTGTAGGGGGGAGTGCGGCTGTCGCGCGCCGTGACGCTGGACCCGCGGCCCGAGTACGCGCGCGCCGCGCTCCTGCAGGCCGCCGCGGACCAGCTGCCCGCCGCCACGCTCATCGGCAGCCAGGTGTGTAGCGTGCTGCAGCTGTAGGGGGGAGTGCGGCTGTCGCGCGCCGTGACGCTGGACCCGCGGCCCGAGTACGCGCGCGCCGCGCTCCTGCAGGCCGCCGCGGACCAGCTGCCCGCCGCCACGCTCATCGGCAGCCAGGTGTGTAGCGTGCTGCAGCTGTAGGGGGGAGTGCGGCTGTCGCGCGCCGTGACGCTGGACCCGCGGCCCGAGTACGCGCGCGCCGCGCTCCTGCAGGCCGCCGCGGACCAGCTGCCCGCCGCCACGCTCATCGGCAGCCAGGTGTGTAGCGTGCTGCAGCTGTAGGGGGGAGTGCGGCTGTCGCGCGCCGTGACGCTGGACCCGCGGCCCGAGTACGCGCGCGCCGCGCTCCTGCAGGCCGCCGCGGACCAGCTGCCCGCCGCCACGCTCATCGGCAGCCAGGTGTGTAGCGTGCTGCAGCTGTAGGGGGGAGTGCGGCTGTCGCGCGCCGTGACGCTGGACCCGCGGCCCGAGTACGCGCGCGCCGCGCTCCTGCAGGCCGCCGCGGACCAGCTGCCCGCCGCCACGCTCATCGGCAGCCAGGTGTGTAGCGTGCTGCAGCTGTAGGGGGGAGTGCGGCTGTCGCGCGCCGTGACGCTCCACCCGCGGCCCGAGTACGCGCGCACTTGTCAAAAAAAAAACCAATCACAAGGCACCCGCCATGACCATCGCGATCATGTTTTTTTTTTAATAGGTCAGTTTTAGTTAAACAAAAAATGTTACATCAAAAATAAACATTCATAGTGGGGAATGACGATTGAAGTAAAAAATGTTTTTCTGTGTTTTGCTCGTATACAAAGTATTGTATGCAATAGTTACACAATTAAAGCCCGTACCTTACTTAGGCCTAAACGCGGTACTCGACTTTAAGAACCTTCATTGTGCAACGATTGCATAAAATACTATTAACCTTTCGAGCGCCAAGCGGCAAAGCAATTCACCGTGCCACTGACGCCAAACCAAAAAAAAAAAAGTGCTCCAAAATCAACAGAGATTGAAAAACACAGATAGTGGTTTGAGTTAGCATATTTTTAACCATTGAATTTTTTGACGTCAATAGGTGTCGTTGGCGTCAGTGGCACGAATTTCCGATGACGTGATTTGCCGTCTTTGGCGGTCAAAAGGTTAATGTTTCACTTCATTGCAAAGTTGCAAACATTTGGTTTACGCTAGCAGACGTTACTGCTTAATAAAAATCATTGGAATAATGAAATGAAATAATTGATTCAGTAAGTATGCCACAAGGGTACTTTTACAAGTCAGATTGTGAATCTACCGGCATTGCCCAAGAGGAGACCGCTGTTGGGAAGAAAGCCGAAAGAAAGAATAATCAAATCTGTTCCACAGTGCAGCAGCCGGCTCCTGAGCGCGTGCGGCGCCTGCGTGCTGCTCGAGCTGCCGGGCGCCTCCGACGCCGTCACACAACTGCCGGCCGGCACCGTCGTGCCCGCGCTCGTCATCGGCCGCCTGGACCTGTCTTAACCCTTAAATGCATACAATTACGCTAATTTTATTTCTGAAATGACGTAATTACCAATGAAATCCACGTCAGTTTGAGACTTCGGGACAATCTTGAAAAAGTCTTTATTGACAATATTCAGGTTTTGACATGTGTCATTTCAGTAGCGTGTATATATACATCATCATGCATTTTGGGGTTAAGCTGGACTTAACCAAACTTTTACTCCAAGAATAACGCTCTCGGATAGAGTAATGTCAAAGCCCCATACTAGTCTCCTTCGAATATCCACTCAGCTGCTCAAAGGTTAAATGGAAGAGATCTCTAATAGGGTTAAGTTCGCCCGTGTAAATATAATATTTGTTATCATTTTTAGGGTTCCGTACCCAAAGGGTAAAAACGGGACCCTATTACTGAGACTTCGCTGTCCGTCCGTCCGTCAGTCTGTCACCAGGCTGTATCTCAAGAACGGTGATTGCTAGACAGTTGAAATTTTCACAGATGATGTATATTTCTATTGCCGCTATAACAACAAATACTAAAAATAAAATAAATATTTAAGGGGGGCTCCCATACAACAAACTTGTTATAGATTATGGTACGGAACCCTTCATGCGCGAGTCGGACTCGCACTTGCCCAGTTATATTTGTAACCTGTGTTTTTGAATAATAATGTGTTTACATAAATAAATAAATATTAAGGGACAATTAATCAATTATTGGACATAAGTACATTACATACTAGTTTGACTTTTATCAGAGAGTAAGCGTCATTCTTGGTATAAGAGTTTGGTCGAATGCAGCCTGAATCGTACATTTAGTAATCGTCGCGTATACCACCATTCTATGCCAATCTTTAAACCGCACGCGAACTCGAGTCAGGGACAGTCGCCCTCTACTTTTCGGCGACCATCTTTTTGACTAATTAATTTCATGAGTCATTGTAACAGTAACATATACCTCAGGTCGAGGTTTTTAACACCGATGATAGAACGTGCACGAACTATAGAGGGCAGCACAACATATGTCCATTTCGGGTATTGATAACTTTGATAAAGTAATAGATTCAGATTGCTGGCGCCAGTTGGCCGCACCTTCGTTATGCGTCTTCCTTATTTCAAGCTGGGATAGATGTTCCCGATACTTTGGACATCGCGCGAACTTTAGATTATGTCGAAACTCGACTGTATTATTTTAGATCTGGACAACTTTAGAGTTGAATATGAAAGGTTGTGATTGTATTTAAAATGTTAGCCATTTGAACGCAGTTTCGTTTCTCACATTAGAATGAAAGGTTATACGTTATACAGTATTAGGGAATGTAAACGGTTATTTTTAGTATCGGAAAAATCGGTTTTTAACAGCGGTTATTTTCATACAAATAAGCTAACCGATTGCATTCTCCATACAGTATCGCTGAGCGTCAACTTTTGTGTTTGACGCAGCATTCAAAAGGATTAATATTGACGATGGAAAATATTTAAATAAACGTTATTAATAATTGATAGTGTACTTATAGGTAAAAATAAAACTTATTTGTTAGTCTTTGTTAACTGTACAGTCGAGTTCATAAATTTATGAGCAAACATTTTATCAAAAATATGTGAACTCGCCTTTATTGTTAACGGCATAGAGGCGTGTTCAGATATTGATAACATTTTTGTTCATAAATTTAAGAACTTGTCTATACACTAAAATGTAGTTGCTCCACCAGACTCAGTATATTATTAGGCAATTAATATTTACATATACAATTATTTTTGGAAACGTTATGTACCTATTTTTTGTTGAATAAATGAAACTTAGCAAAATAGTCGTTTTATTTACTTTGTGTGAGGTGTAATAAAATTCATAAATGTACAAACATTATTAATTTATTTCATCAAAACGCATAACTAAATATAACTCATACTGTTCACGCATACTTCAGATCAGTACTCGCATCCATGCGCCTCGCTCCCTTGTGATGATTACGAATAATAGTTTTGCGCATTACTTTAACTCGCGTATTCTACTTATCCCCCGCTAAAGGTAACGTCACAGACATATACAGTTCGTCTAGCTTAACTGTGACACGAGACTCTTTGTCGCGCGACATATACTACCTGTCACTTTCCTTTTAATACCGTGCGAGCGAGACAGGGATTGCTGAGTCGCGCGACAAGTGAAGTCGCGGCAAAACATGCTAGCCCTGCTGGTGATCTATCTCTTTTGTCTTCAAAATTAAATGGAAGAGATACAACACTAAGACGAATATTTGGAAAATACGATTCCACGGAGTCATGCCATTTGTCATGCAAAACAGAAGAATGCAATTCAATGTTTAGGTCTAATATTGAGCAAAGTAAAGCAATTTTTTCATACCAAACTCATTTTAACCGTGCGGACATTGTCGTTTATCAAGTGCAACATTCACAGGAAGGTGTGATAAGTGATAACTTCAAAGCATAGAACGGAAATAAATTGTTGATAAAGAAGTTCATTAGGTATTTACAGGTATGGTATGCGTAAGAACTGATTAAGTTAGTACTGAAATACTTAATAGCTGAGTTTAAATGACGACAATAAGAATAACTCACTGGTGACCAGCACTGTATTTTATTTATTTATTTTTTGTTACTTAAGGCAGGATAAGTATCTGAATAAGCGCTATACAGATATGTGCGTGGCACGATTTACGAAATCGTCTTGGTTCACTATATTATAATAATCAATGATTTCCTTTTAACGACTTCTTTTGAACAATGTAAGTGCGTTTGTTTGTACAAATGGTTCGAATTCATCAATAAATAAACCTAAAAAGATGGCGAGCTTATACTGTGGTAAGTACAAAAATAGCTCAAAATCACTTACACATAAGGTTCAAAGAAGTCAGTGTCATTATTTAGCTCACTTGATAATTGTTATGAAAGCAGTCATGATAGTCACATGCCGGGAGCGAGTTTTTATCATATTAGATGGGATATGTTCCTAGATCTTAACATCAGATGTTTTTAATTCACTACGAAACATCATTGATTAGTAGATGCTTACTAATATATACTTTCACAGTCCCGTGTATTTTCACTTGTATCTCACTCTCTTTGATCAAAAATACGTAACTAAAAGATCAAATGTAGCTATGTGTTAGGACTGGAAAGGTGATAAAACTGATGTTAAACAGATCTAGCCACATATCCCACCAATAGACAAATGAGGAGCGTCTTTTCAAAAGGGCTTATTTTTGTATGAGTTTCATAGACATAAGCCCTTTTGTAAAGATTGTCTAAATGACTCCTCAAATTGACACTAATAACTTCTGCTGAATTCCGAGTAGAATTACTCAAAGTCCAGAAGAAGTCTGTTAGTGTCGGACGCTTTAGACGACGCGCTGCACCTCGAAGAACCGCTTGAGGTAGTAGACCTGTCCCACGGTCATGACGAGAAGCACGGACGCCTCGAACACCGACCACAACACGACGCGCGAGTTCGTGCTCTCGTTGATGGAGCGATGGATGCGGTCGCGGACCTGTCAACACACAAATTATATTTGTAATTTAATAGTACGTTACTGAAGACGGCGGGAAACGGCTTGCGGGGTGAGTAGGTATAGACGGCCGACTGTAGGGAGAGAGGGAGGATAGTGATACGAAGCCGGCAAGCCCTTTTCACGGCTAAGGCATGTATAGTGCTTTTCTTAAACATATGCAAGGAAATAAGGAAATACATCACTCAAAAAATACATAATTCAGCTGTTTAGCTTGTCTATGAACAAAATCCTTCCTGGCCTAGGCCTTCGATTTTGTATGAAATTCCTTTACAGTTCTCTCGAGTTGTTCCGCCCGAAACGTGAAACTTCCTTGCCTGTTATAAAGCACGTTATGACGACATTTCATTACATATTTGAAAAATTACATAAGGTATTGGAGCAGCTTTGTCTAGCTCATATTCTGTCTCTATGAAAAATATCATGTTGACGCGTTATTCTCTACAACTGCTGAATTAGTCCATTGAATGAGTCCCTCCAAGGGGGGTCTAGAGTGCGTGAGTTAGTAACGTAAGATGTTTCTTCGGAAACATGTCAAGAGTCCCTAGGTAATAAACATACTAAAACCCCGGGACACTAGGAGGAGCCCCGGAGTGGGGGGAGGGGGGGAAAGGGTCCATTTTTTTCATTTTTCGCTTAAATCTCAAAAACGGTACATGTTAGAGAAAAACTTTCAAGGAAAAGTTGAAAGGCCATAAAATTATCTACAAGTTGTACCTAAATATTTTTTTTCTATTCGCAGCCGTTTTCGAGCTACATCCCATGAAAGGTGAAAAATTCGAAAACTACCCTTATATAATATTTTGACAATCGATTCCTCCTAAAGGCTTCCATGGAGGAATGTGTTTTTTTTACCAATTATAGACCTAATTAAGAGCAATCTATCAGTACCGGTCACAAGTTGCACTTTTGAGCTTTTTGGAAGAAAAAAAATAAAAAGGTCAAGTTGCGTAACTACCCTAATATAATGTTTTGACAATCAATTCCTCCTAAAGGCTTCCATGGAGGAATGTGTTTTTTTTACCAATTATAGACCTAATTAAGAGCAATCTATCAGTACCGGTCACAAGTTGCACTTTTGAGCTTTTTGAAAGAAAAAAAATAAAAAGTTCAAGTATCGTAACTACCCTAATAAAATTCAATTCCCCGTAAACGCCTCCGTGGTGGAATCTGGTATTTTTATCAATGATAGACCTAATTATGAGCAATCTATCTGTACCGGTCACAAGTTGCACTTTTGAGTTTTTTTGGAAGAAGAAATAAAAAGATCAAGTTCAGTAACTCAAACTACCCTAATATAATATTTTGACAATCGATTCCTCCTAAAGGCTTCCATGGAGGAATGTGTTTACTTTACCAATTATAGACCTAATTAAGAGCAATCTATCAGTACCGGTCACAAGTTGCACATTTGAGTTTTTTGGAAGAAAGAAATATTTTTTGATCGATTGATGTGATAAACATGGGTATGTAGTATGGGGAAATTGTTTGAGCCAAAATCATTTTTTACTGCGTGTAACTCAGAAACGGTAGGATATAGGAAAAAAATATTTAGGTACAACTTGTAGATAATTTTATGGCCTTTCAACTTTTCCTTGAAAGTTTTTCTCTAACATGTACCGTTTTTGAGATTTAAGCGAAAAATGAAAAAATGGACCCTTTCCCCCCCTCCCCCCACTCCGGGGCTCCTCCTAGTGTCCCGGGGTTTTAGTATGTTTATTACCTAGGGACTCTTGACATGTTTCCGAAGAAACATCTTACGTTACTAACTCACGCACTAGAACTTTTTATTCAATGGACTAAATAACAAACACAGGTGTAATTTTTAACCGATTTCAAAAAGGAGGTTCTCAATTTGGTTGTATTTCTCTTATTATTTTTTTAATGTTTCTTACCTAAGAACTGTATTTATGAACAGATTTCGAAAATTATTTCTTTGTTCAGGACTAGACATCTGGTAAAGATCTAATGATGAGATCCATGACGAATTGTGGCAATTCCTTAAATATTAAATGCACATCTATGGCGATTTCTGTGTTTTTTTATAGTTACTCGATCAGTTCTTTCCGAAAATACAATTTCTTCTTGTTGAAGTCGGTGAGTTTTTTGTGAAAAAGTGATTATGTAGTCAGATAGATAGAATAAAAATAAAGACATCAACAGCCACCAGTAACAAACTATGATACATTCACACAGTTAAAAAGATATATACTTCATAATCATAACAGAAATGTAGATATATGTTGACAAAGAAATTGTGTTTATTGTTATAACACAATTTGGATACATTAGATAGACGGAAAGGATGAAACATTCTAATGTTAACAATTAAGGCTTATGTTTTAATTTTAACCCTGTGTGGCATGAATTTCTGTAATATTTATTTCTCTTAATAAATATTTGTTACAAATGAGCTCTACACATTTAAATAAATACGAAAATGGAAATATTTCTATCTGCCAGCATTTAAGCACTATGCCACAGGGGCCATACTAAGATTTAGTTAATCTTTATATGGTTCTAGTTTAATTTTATTTTTAGGTTTAGTTTTACTATAACTAAGTATATTTAATAAAGGCAAAACGGCATAATTCCTGACCTGCATGTACTCCTGCTCGTGCTTCACTGTCTTGAGGGTGGTGGCGAGCTCCTTGATCATGTCTTCCAGTTTGTTGTGGTCCACGGCCTCATCCTTCTCGCCAGCGGCCTTATGTGGGGCATCTCCGATCTCCAAGTTGAACATAACAACCTGGAATATAGAATGTTTTTGTGAGCTAATATTCAGCAGGTACTAAATTCTGTATTCTAATGGCATAAATAATGAACAGTATTTCATACCTAAAACAATTATATTTTGCATCTATTTAAATGTTATTATAATGCGTTGTGTATTGATATAAAATTTCAAATTTTTGATATTTTTTTTCTGTTTCTTAAAACAATATTTATAATCTGATGACATAGCTATTATGGCCTTTTTTAACCTTTTTTTTATAAAAGCATAAGGCACTTCTGATATTTGGAAAGCTCTTAGTATAAGTATGTATTTATTAGCTTTTTGTATATTTTTTGGAACAGTCTATTCCAAATAATTCAATATAATAGGGTTACCTTTGGTGTCATTGTGGACATCTTGTTGCTGAAGCAGTAAGTGTACCGACCAGACACATGGGCAGAGAATGTGTACATGCCCGACGACTCCCGTTCGCCGTGGTATATCACCGTGCCGTCGGGGCCCGTGATAGTCACGTCTATGTCTAGAAAACCACCCTCAGCTATTTCGAAGGTTAGACCTGAAAATTATTGACGACATAAGATTTACACCAAATTAACAACCTCATTGTTTACAGGACCTGTTCAGTCAATTAATAAGTAAAAAAATAGTGCCTACAGATGGAACTTATCTCAGGTCTAACTTGTATAATGTAGTCAGTGCTGTCAGTGATCGACAATGTACAGACGATGATACTTCGTTATTTATAACAGAAAATACAGTTCTGGTAAATTATACAATTATTACAGGTACTCAAGTGTACGGATTAGGCTTACCCATTTTCGTGTCGGCTTCAACATGTTCAAAAAAGCACTCTTCGGCATGGGCATCGACAGTGATGGTATAGCTACTTACTGAGCTAAGTAAAGTGAGAAAAAGTACCGCTATGAGCCCAAGATGTGTCCATTTATTTTCCATCTTGCTATTAATATAATATTTATATGTGAAAAGTAAATTTAGCTGTAATTAGCCGACCATAAGCTTGTTTTCTTTTCCAAATCTCACTGAGCCACGTAATGACAGATGACTGACACAACGCAAGTGAGTGACTATTCGTACACTTCTTTCATATACTCCAATTCACTGACCAATTCGATGGCAGATACGATTAAATGTTTAAAAAAGCCAAAGAAGACTTCATAGTTTAGTCCCAATAAAAATTCACAGATCTCGTGCCTTTCACGACCTTCCGGTACATTGGAAATGCACTTAGATAGGGCAAACTATAATGGAAACAACTCTTTGCGCAAGAGAAACACAAGGGCTAGTAGCAGGTACCGGAGAGTACCGTTATTTTTTATAAACGGACTACGCCCTTTAACAAAGCTCAGCCTTTTTTTCGCCTTTTGCACACACGCTTTCGTCCGCCAGATGTGGAATCATCAGCATTACCCAAGCCACGCTATTCCTACGTTCGAGAAGACGACGTATAGAAATAATAATCATATTTTTTTAGTTGAAGGAACTTGCTACTTCATGTGTCAAACAATTTATCTTGTAACAACTGAAAAAAACAGTCTATAGGTAAGTTCTCGTTCTCTACGTATAAAATAAGATAAAGGATAGTGGAGTCATAAAGCAATAGCAATTATATTGTTAAAATAAGTTGAGACCATGAAAAAAATAGGACTTCATTGTTTATAGCCACTCAATTGCTTTTGGTAACTACGGCTACCTGTCAACGCTTTTATTTTATTATATAAATAGAGTTCAACTCAAAATTCGAAGAAAGTGAGTGGATAGGGCCGCTTACGAGCAATAATACAAAAAAATTACTATGAAAGGGTGGTACAGAGCCTGTCGCACGTGTCACAGTAATAATAAAATAAGTTGAAAATTAATATTTGCTTCATCACGCCACATAGTAGGCAGAGTAAATTTTGTTTTCTCAAACATGCAATGAAATATTGTCTTTACGTTCCTTATAATAGGCTCGGAAGTATCGCTTTTTGGGCGCAACAACTCGAGGGGACTGTAAAGGGATTTCATACTGCTTTTCAGGCCTAGGCCTGCAAAGTAACTTTTTTTTGGTTTCAACAACAAGGTCATTCACACAGCTGGCTGGTTTGACAAAAAGCAGATTTTGTTTTTAAAGGTTGGTTGTTAGACTAAAATGTCCTATTTGTCAATTAATAAAATGTTGTTCTTTGAAGTATATTTTTTTATTTCATTGTATGTTTGAGAAAAGCACTATACATGCCTCGTCGTGAAAACGGATTCCCGGCCTCGTATCACTATCCGGTGATACGGTATATACCTACTCATTTTCCCGGCCTCTGATGTAATGTACTATTTGTTTAATTTATACGATTCATTTTCAAAGTACTAGAAGGGCACGAGATTGTAAGTAGATTGTATAGCAAATAGAGAACCAAAGAAATAAAAAAAAATTACATAAAAGTATTTTATTGTCTACATTATATTTTTTTTTACGTACTTTATTACAAACATCTAAAAACATCAAGGTTTACAACTAAACTAAAAAAATATTAAACTTACTAGTAGGTACACGAGACTCACTAATATACGCGCGCGCCGCACGCCGCGAAAACTCCGCCACATAAAGGTAAAGCTTTCTCCAACTCCATTACAGATCGTAAAGTTCCGTTTTTTGCAAACTGTAGCCCAACTCAATACCCCGAGTGCTTTTTTTATTTTTTTCGATATCGCTTTTCGTTTTTGAGATATCGTCGATTTAAGTTGAGAAGTCGCAAAATAATCACGTAATTTTTCGACATATTTGCACTTTTTCGAAAAAGTTTTTGACTTTTTCAATTTTTTTTACACCATCTTGTAGATCTCGTCAAGACACGTCTTTTGATACCCCATTTACCCGCGTAGCCCCAAAATTGACGACGCCAGAGCGATGTCGCACTTTCGCTGAAAACGGTCCCCTACCAACGCGATCGAAAAAACATTTCCAATGTTAAAATTAAGATATAAATAAAACTATTAATTTAACTTACATCTTTCTCTATTTTGACATATTTAATATAAATTAATTTAAATACGTTATTGCGTATATACTTTTATGTGTCGATACGTTTTAGGTCTTCTAGAGTTGACCGTAGAAATATCCCAATGACAACTAAATGACAGTAGAAAGGGTGCGTTCAAAGATTGATATTCAATGTTGCCAACCTAATTAAGTAATTCTACTCAACAATAGAGGGCGCATATTTAGTACTACTATCTTGTAATAGATGGCAGCTCAAGACACATTGACGTGTACCTAAATGATGTATTTTTTTTATACAAAACAACACACAGATTTTTAATTACGAGGAACGACATGAAACGGTATTTTTCAGGAAAAGTACTGTCCTGATTCCGATGCGGCTTTTTACATGAAACAGCTATAATTTCAGAGCAATTTCTCAATTTAAGAATTGAGAAATCGCTCTGAAATTATAGCTGTTTCACGTAACATAAGTGTTTCACGGTTGTAGACCGCAAGAGGACGCTGTGGCAGCCAAGATACTTACGTTTTAATATCCGGTGTGGGTTTTTTCGAAATGTTAGATTGTATTACTTGTTACACCTGCTATCTGAAAAACAATCTAAATAAAAATGAAAACCGGACAAGTGCCTAGTATAAAACGGTATTATTTACCAAGTTTCATAGTTCTAAGGAATTTAAAAATCCCTATAAATCGATTCCCTTGAGACATACGTTAATTTAGAAGTTTGATTTTTTCACAGCTTCAAGAGACTGTGTAGACCTAGGTATATGGTTTTAATTTCAACTCGATACCACTACGCGTTCCCGGGATAACAGGTCTTGACGGACAGGCGGACGGACGGATAACAAAGTGATCCTATAACAGTTCCGTTTTTTCTTTTTGAGATACGGAACCCTAAAAACGACACAAGTAACTCAAAAGGTCATCACGAGGCCCTCATTTAATGACTACTGTGAGTGAGTAACATAATTACAAAATGTAGAATTCTTAGCTCAACATTTGAAGATATCAGCTAATAAAAACTGAATATCTTGGAAACAGTTGCTGTATTTCAACCAAAAGCTAAAGGCCATCCCGACAGACATGACTTTCCTTTACAAAAAACTGTACCAAATACTGAAATCGGTTTATCCGTATTGTGATAGGTATAATATAATATATTTAATTACCTGCCAAAGTGTCTAAAACTTACAGACAAAAACAGATTATAAATGGTATATGAAACATGTAGGTAAATGTCTCATAATATTATTATTATCGATTTGAATACGATAAATATTCTATGCTACGATGCTACAGACAGACAAACAGATACGAGTAGATGCACATCTGTAGACATAATTATACAATCCTACGTTTTTCGACGAGGGTCAAAAATATCTCATTAACCTTTAAAACTGTTTTATTTAGTTTAACCCCGTATGTTTCTATTGAAAATGAGACGAAACAGTTCGAGAAAAGGTAGGTAGTGCCCCGCTTACACACACGAAACAAAAAAGGTTCGTCTTAACGGAGGCAATACTGTTCCCCCAAATGTTTGTTTGTTTTTACGACGAGCTTAGCTGCGCGGTAATGCAACTGTCTCTGGAGTTCCAATTATACAAAGGTACTCTGTGGTTCCAATCCTGCAATAGGCAAATACTTTTGTGCGATGAGAATAAAATAGAATACCGTCTTTGTCATGCTGCAACAGAATCACGATGGACAATTTCCTTGTCGGAAGCAATTGTGGGAGGTCGTTAACCTCGGTGTGACGTGCGAGATAATCAGATTGGGCAATAAAGCCTCTTTGAGCGCCGCACACGTTGTCCTTCAATCACATCTATGTATATTAAATTTCTGTACCAAATGGTACGGCGTTTGTTTGAGTTACAGGTTTCCTAATCCATTCATACAAAGATCAAACCTCAATAAAAAATTGAAACGTAACCTGGTGGAAGAGACCGGGAATGAACCCGGTACTTCTGGATTGCCGGCCCAGCGCGTTAACCGCTGCGCTACGATCTTTGCATTGTTTATTTGAAAGGCTTTGCACCTTAGTGTCGCATTTCAATTTTTCTTTGAGCTATTGAAATGAAATGAAATTATTTAATTGCATAAAGATGGTAGTGTGAAAATGCGCTAATTTTCTTTATTAAAAATGTAACAGAACAAAATAAACAATAACCCAATTAAAATAAGTCTATCTAAATCTAAACTAAGTTGGTAGTTAGGTGATGCAGCATAGTATGTAAAGTTCCACATGTTTAGCCGATGATGGCATGCAATTTTTTTACAATTATTATATTTTTTTTTGATCTTTGTATCAATGGTTTAATATAAAATTGTGGTGTATACCCATATAAAAAATGAGACCTTACATGTTTCATAAATTTATAGGTTTCCTAAATTTTAGAACAAACAGCGCGCTGCTGGATTCATACTTAAGTTTCAAATCAGTTATTTTCTCTATCTGCTTGTATGTATGAAAATTAGAGCCGCGTTGTCGTGGACTTTTAAAGTGTAATTTAATGCAGAGAGAAAAAATAGTTTTAATCTACTAAACAAAAAAGTGGGTTGACCTTGGAATTACGCGCACGAAGGGTTATGTACCATTAAAGACAATAACTGGCCGGTTAAGTTAAGTTTGCACCTGTGTGTCGTTTGCGCCGGCCGGATACATATGAGGTGCAAAGTTAATGTACATAATAACGTTTGTTGTATGGGAGCCTCACTTAAATAAATTTATTATTTTTTTAGTGTTTGTTGTTATAGCAGCAACAGAAATACATCATCTGTGAAAATTTAAACTGTCACGGTTCATGAGATACAGCCTGGTGACAGACCGACAGACGGACGGACGGACAGTGGTGTCATAGTCATCCCGATTTTACCCTTTGGGTACGGGACCCTAAAATATGTTATTTTGTAAATTACATTTAATTAAATGCTCGGTTGGCGCAGTTTGCAGAAACCTGCCTACTGAGCCGGTGGTCCCGGGTTCGAATCCCGGCCAGGGCAAATATTTTTGTGATGTACTCGAATATTTGGAATAAAAAAAGACATCTATATCTGCCTATCATTAGACTCTTGTATATCTCGATCGATCGATATATTACCTAATAACGCCGAAAGTCGTAAAATAAAAATGGAAAACATTTTTAGTGTATATAGAATATAGATAGGTAATAGGTATACATACATGCATCCCCTACAAAGTTAATGACGTGATGTGGGATATGGTTAAGAATAGTATCTAAGCTGCTAATTGTAAAATTAACAGTTTTATTTTTATGTTTTATAAATAAATATGGATTTGTTGAAACCATTATTTGAATAAGTATAAAGCGCGATGTTTACTTAAATTTAAAGTGCTATTTTTTTCAGAGCGAAGTATCCTCTCTGTATGTGGCATATTAGTAATTTTAATGAAACTACTTAATACGTATCGTTTTCGAATATTTTATTTAATATTTTTCTTAGTCGTACTTAATTAGGTCCTTAAATCTAGGAAGACTTAAATTATTGTCATCATTATTTATTAGCATTACAATTCCCAAGCGAATCGATTATTTTTATACATTTTTAAACAACTTTCTTTTATGTCACTGAAACACGCAATTAATTGCAAGTTTCCATTTGACATAAATCAAATATTTAAAAATGTTTGGTGCAGGTCATTCACTTGGAATTAAGTCACATCGTTTCTTTGGTGTGCGTTAGTTCCTGAATGGATAGTTTTAAATTGGCATTATACTTATATAACCTCCCCATTTTATCACAAAACTGTCAACTAATCACACGAGTTTTTCGCGCGCTCAATTTGCGCTGCCATAGACTAATCGATGTCAAGTTTTCTAAAGGCGCCGACTGCACCATAGATATCAGCGTCAGCGTGGGGTTTGGTGTTTGATGGTGAAAAGTCGTTGAGGCTGCGGAGGAAGTCTCGACTCTCGTCGATGCGGTGCCGCCATTTCCTGGCGATAGTGTCTATAGACTCCTCCTCACCGCCCCATTCGGCTGGCAACACTCGCGCGGGGATTTGCTCGAGCAACTCGTCCACTTTGGAATGCAAGTAAAACTGAAATAATAATAAAAGGAAATTTAATTATCACGGTAGCGCGTTTTTATTATAACATGGATTAACAAAAACTAATAATATACAGTTAAATCTCAAGAAAGATTTTTACGGATTAGGTATATTTACAATGTTCGAAACATGAAACGTGTTAAATATTTAAATTATGGGCAGGGCCGGCCAGCCTTACAAGCGCCCTGGTCAAGTCATTAATTTTGTGGCGCCCAAGGCGCCCTAGACTTGCGGACCTTTGATGGTTGCCTTTATCACGTAATAAATAAGTGACAAACCATCCGTCACTTTTTGACAAAATGCGAGCGTATGAGTGGCAGATGCTTTGTCATTTAGTTCACACGTGATAAATGCAACCGTCATAGGCGCCCTAGTTAAGGTGATGTCCTTTAAGAGCCATATATTACCCTACCCGCCCGGGTAGACCGGGGGGCCTTTAAGCTACCCCTGTACATAGTTAATTCTCGTTAAACCGCTAAACCACGCTTTTAAACAAAAGCGTAACAGAAACAAAATATATAGTTTACAATTTATGTATACATTGCATGCAGATTATTATAGTATATATATATATATTACGAGTGATTCATTACTTCCATTAATATTCGTGTAAACTCTTACGTGCAGGCACGTACTTGATAAGGGCAATTGTCGAACAACACAATTGTGGCGATAGCTAAAGGTCAGTTTTATTTATTTCCTCTTAATGAACACAATAAGAGGCTCGCTGGGAGTTGGGTGACGATTACGGTGATTCATGAACTTGCACAATGAAACGATAGAACTTGACTCTTTCCTTGAAAGTAACTAAGTAAGTACAGTCAACCAATTTGATTTCTAGGCCACTATAGAACCTTGTCACAATGACAATGATATGAGTTTTCAAGCGGCATTCATATTGACGTTCACTGTGACAAGGTACGAAATAGCCTAGGAATCAAATTGGTTGACTGTACTTAGTAGAATTTACTTAAAGTGAAATAGGTTATCCTCCTAACTATGGGATATCGAGGAGAGATGCGATTTGACTTTCGTGGTCAGATTATGACTGAGATCCCTCGAAATCTGCATAGATTTCAATCGAGTGTATTAATTTTTAAAATACTGTTTTTTGTGACCACAAAATAGAGAGAAAAATAAACAAAGAAATTTAATTTAATAACCAAAAATATTAAAATTGGTAACATCAGGCAGTCTTATCACAAGAAAGCGATCTCTTCCAGACAACCTTAATTCTTTCTTTAAGCTAAACTGAGATAATCATTGAACTACTAGTAGGCATGCAATTTCCTATCTCAAGAATGTAATTTAATCACTGGGTATTATATATATTAGAACTGGGTTTACTACCCCGATAATATAGGAGGTTCAATTATATGTCTTCAAATATCTTTCGGATGCCTAGATAACAAAATAACTAGTTAACGTTTGAAAAACTCTAGATAGAACAATCACTACGTATCTAAAAGTTTAACAATAGGTCATGAAATATGTTCTCGTGGAAGCGATTAACATTAACTAGGTACCTATATCATACTTAGTATAGAATTACATTCAACATACCTACTAGATTTATACTTAGGTGGTGGTGGTACTATAATATAATGTCGCTATTTGCCAACACTATTGTATGTACCCGTTATCAAGGTGTTAGAATCAGACCACAATAACTCTTCCAAGCAAATTAACTGTCAAACACATAAAAACTAAGCATGGCAATATTAACCAAAGAGTAACCAACAATCTTTTAGTACTTGCATATTTTTATTTTAAATTTACCCATACATACTTTTATCTTGTTTTAATCCCCTTCAGTATTTACGAATGTCAATAAACGCTGAAGTTACTGTTTTAAATTACAATATGTAAACTCACTAAATACAACGCAAAAGTCCTCCGAAATATCTTTTATAAAACTTTCGTCAATATTTTTATAAGTACAATACTGATCAAAGCACAAATTACCAAGATGATTTTTTATTTATATTAAATTTGCTAGAATCTAATACTAGTTTAAAGATTAAGAATAATACACAAGTATCAAGACTAATAGTACCCTATCTTCAGTGTTGTTATATGCATACCGATTTAAAGATAAAATACTAAAATTGCTGGGGCAATTTTTTTTTGCCAGAATATACCTAAAACTCATTTAGGCCAGCGATACTCAACCGTTTTTCGACTGGGGTGATGGAGTCTCGGTTCAAAGGTAGAGTTGGTATTTAGGTATTTTTACAGGAGCCTGTTGGTTGAGTATAATAGCTAATTTAGGTTGAAGGACGTGAGACTTACTTAACTCTTACACGTAGTTAAAGAGGCAATCATATGAAACATAATATGAAGAAGAGTAGAGCTCTCTCAATATGCTTACGTTAGAGCCGCTGCGTTAACGCTGCATGTGTCATTGTATAAAAGTGACACGCTGCGTATACGCGGAAACGCATTGTTATCGTCACGTATTTGTATGGAACATTTGATTTACGGTGGGAAAACGTCTTTTAACAGCAGCTTAATGCGTCTTAGAAAATTTGTCAATAGATACTAACCCTCCGCTTGACTTTCTCATTCATGCAGGAGCGCATGAGCTGAAGTGTCGAGGCGATGAAGGGCGGCGCGCCGACGAGGTGGATTCGTTTGAGCCGCTGCGGGTACGCTGCGTGTGCTAGGTGGATGCCGCGACGCACCGCACTCGCACCTGTGGCCACGCGTGCCGCCAGCGAGCCGCGGACACACGACACCTGGAAACGTGTGCTCCATTAGAAAACGCTTTCTCCCGTTCCGTGGTGGATACGAGTAATATTTGTGGGTAAACAAGAAGTCCAGCGATGGCTGAACGTCGTCAAAGTCGATATATTCGTACGTCGAAACGGGCTCAAAAAAGAGGATGCCCATTAAGAAACTCTGTTATTAAATTATACATTAAAAAAAACCTTACATCCCAGACGAAGACGTCTCCAACGATGGCCTTTTCGTCACGCATGCGTACGTCGCACACGAGCAGCACGGCGCGCACGGTTGCCGCGATATCTGAGCTGCTTTCTGGATACTGAGGCTTGATGCGGAATATGGTCACTCGTAGCCCGTCGTCTGTCAGTTTCGGGAGCGGCACTATGTCCCTAAGAAGAACAAAAGATTAATAAGGAATACGGCACAATGTCACACAATCCAAACATTAAACGGACAACAGAGATTTCAAGTTGCTTTGTCTTTGGGCTGTGCCGAACGAAATTGCTAAAGAGCCGTAGAGATGTGGGCAACGGGATATAAGGTAAAGGTCCCTGTGCTCAACACACTATAATGCCCAATAGTCGACACCATGCTATCACCTCTATTGCTAGTGACGTAACATTCAAGATGGTAAGTATTGGGACACTGGGTCGTTTACCTTACTTCGAATTTGGTTTTGCCTTCTGATCTTATAAGACTTGCGGACGTGTGTTGAGTGGCGAATTGTTGAGCGAATGATGTGGAAGTCCATCACCGCATGTAACATAGAAGACTAGACTTCGATTAGTGGAATGTGGATTAATATTACGCGCATCGTTTGTACATGTAGTAGGATTGTGTATTCTGTGGGGTGTATCCGACAGGCTGCAAATTCACAGGATACAGTTCGCGGGTAGAAAACTTGTATATAAAATTGGGCAAGTGCGAGTTGGACTCGCGCACCGAGGGTTCCGTACAAACACTTTTCATCCTTAAGTGGTTAAGTTAAGTTTGCACCTGGTATGTATAGCGCCCCATACAAATGAGGTGCAAAGTTAACTCAACCAACCCATTTGTTGTATGGGAGCCCCCCTTAAATATTTATTTTATTTTATTTTTAGTATTTGTTGTTATAGCGGCAATAGAAATACATCATCTGTGAAAATTTCAACTGTCTAGCTATCACCGTTCTTGAGATACAGCCTGGTGACAGACGGACGGACGGACGGACGGACGGACGGACGGACGGACAGCGAAGTCTCAGTAATAGGGTCCCGTTTTTACCCTTTGGGTACGGAACCCTAATAAGGATAGTTACATGAAGTTGGAGATGTCGTTTAGTGGCGGTTCATTCAACGAGCGGTGCTGGTACAAGTCCCGGTGGCGGTGGCGCGCTGCGCAGAAGGCCTCGAACTTGGTGCGCGCGCGCTCCATGTCCATGCGGCATCCGCGCACGAACAGCTCCAGGAAACTTGTGTCTGGAACAAACAGTACAATTGCTGTAACATACATATACATGTGCATATTACTATCCGTAAAACTACATAAGAAATAATATAAAGAATAAATAAGTATGTACAAATGATATCAGTAACATCGATCATATTACAGTGAACCTAGAATGATATTCTAAAAGGCTACCTGACATTAATCTCTGGATGATAAAATTAATAATTAATAAGCGAATCTGGGGTGGGTCAGGGATTGAAGAGGCGTAATACAAGTTTACAACTCATACACCTGATTGTTCGCAAATGGGATTCCTCATCATGTCCTTCGATTAATTCAAAATAGTGAGAGAAAAAAAACGTTTTTTTTTTATCTGTTGAAGCCAATTGGAGGTAAGATTATTTCCGCTTTCGTATTTTAGCTAAGGTTCATGATTATAATTATGCAATGCGAGGTTGTGAACCTCTACGACCCTTTGATTCTAAGTATTCACTTGTTTATATAATATTGAAGTGAAAAATTGTGTTCCGGGCGAGGTCGAACCCGTTTCCAGTGGCTTTCCGGGCCGGCTTTTCTTTTTTTTACTTGGTTACGCTCGGTTGGAAAGGGGGTAAGACCCCAAAATTTTGGTAGGACCCGGTAGATTCTCATTTTCAGCCTCCAAAATGTGCTATGTTTCCAGTATTTATAAGTTATAAGGTCGGTTGATCTCCATTTGTCGCTTGGACAACAAAAACGTATGAAACAGCTAAACGAGTATAGGAATAATCCTCAAGAACATTGAGAGCCATACTCGCCTTAAAAGCCATTATGACACTCATAATTGTATTTGTTCTCTCGCTTCACTCGCACGTACAAACAATCACAGAGTCACGGTAGCTTGTTCTACTAAATACTGAAGCTTCTTGTCAAATAATATTTACAATCTGCTATTATGTACGCGGTTATAAGGAAAATAACAGGCAACTAGTTACAGGCTATACGATGACAATGACGTTGCGTTTTAATTAGATGTATACGTTACATAATAATTATTATGACATGATTGCAATGCTAGTGTATCACGTTCACGTGTGATAAAGTCCTTTGCAAAAATACGCCGATTACGTTCACTCGAAAATCATCGTTTTTCTTAAAAGCTGAGTTCTACACTCGTAGTCATAGTATCATAGTAGGCATCATAACAGCACTGATAGGAATTAGATGTCAATTCTCATTTGGTTTATCTCTTTCGTTTGAACACCTTTTCTATATTGTTCTAGAATAAAATGCAATTGAACCAAATCTGTTTCAACGTACCACTTATAAGATTGTGTGACGTCACATAAACGGTAGGTATTTTTAGGGTTCCGTACGCAAAGGGTAAAAACGGGACCCTATTACTCGTACTGAGACTTCGCTGTCCGTCCGTTCGTCAGTCTGTCACCAGGCTATATCTCAAGAACGGTGATAGCTAGACAGTTGAAATTTTCACAGATGATGTACCTATATTTCTATTGCCGCTACTTATAACAACAAATACTAAAAATAAAATAAAATAAATATTTAAGGGGGGCTCCCATACAACAAACTTGTTATAGATTATGGTACGGAACTCGGACTCGCACTTGCCCATTTTTTTATAAATATTGACACAAATGTAAATTACGAATTTAATGTGATCTACTACAATCTAAGCAGAACCTGCGAGGTATTTTTTACAAAAACATATATTTTGATAAAATACTAACTCTGCATAATTTTGCTACATTTATATAAAAATCTATTTAGTGTCCATTTAAAATATTTAAATTGCTTCTATGCGGCAAACCCACCGTTTCTTTTGTTCTGTAGTTCAATAACAAGTTATAACGAGTTCCATTCAAGGGATTTTTCCTCAACACGTTATCTTCTCTGCGAAAACGACCACTTCATGACATTGATCATGTGTAGATATGAAAATCAAGTACGTGTGAGACTCGCACACCGACAGTTCTATGTAAAAGTATAAATATATTGCGTCGTTTAATGTATTATCCAAATACAAAGGAAATAACAAATTTGTTCAACATGCCATTATACCACTAAGTAAAAGAATGAAATTGCTTTCAGGAGCAATGGCGTAGCTTGGTAATTAATGGCCCCAGGGCAACAAAAAATGATTGGGGCCCCAGTGGCTGCCCAGTCGAACTGATTGTTTTGCCCCAGGGCCCCTTATTACCTTGGACAGGAACCCTAAGGATAGCCGTATCACTTTTTTTTACCGCTATAATCTTCATGTGAAATCTTATACAATTCCAATTTTTAAGTTTGTAGATGGAAGAAGAACAATAATCAAATTTTAAATAGGTATAATATATACAAATGCAGTATGGCCAAAAAACGCGTTATAAATAAGTATACCTTTTACCCTTAGGTTAATTAAGCTTTTTCTTATGACAGATACGAATTACGATTACAGTGAGGATATTTTTGAGAAATGTGTTTTTTTTTTTGGGGTTTCCGATAAAGATGGAACCTTTAACTCTTTTGTACGTCATATTCATATTCATATGTTTTTCGCAACGGAGGCTTAAACATAGAGCAGTGTCACGCAGCCTCCGAGTGTATTTAAATGACACGGCTAATGTAGCTGGGTAATAAGCTAGGTCGCGTGCGAGTTTTTGCTATTGCTATTATATTATTAGAACACATTACAGTTAGCCTAAGTATTTAACTCAATGTTCAAGTTGATTATAGCTTAGAAATAACCACATATTTTTTAAGTCGGTTTATAAGGGAACACCCGAACTCATTCCATTTTGAAGGTCAACGCCGAGTTTCCATTGATTTTTCTCAGAGTATATCGCTATATCTGTCCTGTGTTACCTCGAGCTGTCTGGTTTTGTGGAGGAATTCGATTAGTGACGGTACCTAATGCGTGATACGATACAATACAATACAATACAACCGAGATATACTTTATTCCTTATCTGATTTATTTTATTCCTTTATATTTTGTCTCAATACCGCACCTTAGAAACAACAGCTAACGATCACACTATCTCGAATAGTAATCATTTGACTTAATTAGAAATTTTGACTTTGACCTCTATCTCAATAACACAATTGTATGTAAAGTATAATTGAGAAATAATCTTAACAATAAGCTCGGTAAAGGTTGTCTACAAACTAATATTGGAATTGCCACACCGCAGCATAAGGGACAGTTTCTGTAGGTTTCGTAAAACTACCTGTCGCCCGACCTAGCTGTAGCAACTTTATGGTTAGACACCACAACTATTTATGTTGGTACTTAGGATAAAGGCAAGTTCTTTTACTTTAATGGTGTAGCAGTATGCAATCAAGGAATTATGTAATAGGTACTAAAATTAACCTAGCCATGATCTAAGAACATTTAATGCACTTTATTCGGTTTATTACTAGAACACGTTTGAATCGTTTGATTGAGCCCTAATCTAACATGTCTGTTAGTTATAAACGGCTGATTATAGCTAACTATGCAAATAAAATGGACGACACTGACAGGCATAATCTGCAGTTACCTAATATCTTAACATCCTAATGCATTATATAAAAAATACACAACTATTTATAATATTTAAATATTTATCACACAAATATTTGTTCTTTCCGATGATTGAACACGGGACAGCCGGTATCATCCTTAATATAATAGGCGTAGAATCGTGCAAGATAACTAAACTAATACCTAACTAACTTTCGGGTAATTCTAAAGACGATAAAAGTATGTTTCAACTTCGTCCGCAGGCAGCGAATTTGTATATAAAAATCTCACACACACTTTTGTCACACGTTTCACTCTTACATTAAAAATTATGCACAGAATGAGCAATTATACCGGGCTCTACCTAGTTAGTGCAATGTCCTAGCTTAACAACCATTTACGGACACCACGCAAGGATGTCCAACTGTCACACACCGTAGAATTGCCACCTTGCGGCATTGTGCAAGAGTGGACAATGGTGGAGGGCAGGCCGGACAGTTTTAATTGCGAGTAAGTTATTATCAAACATCGGCAACGATTGTGCAAATATTTATTGTAGACTAGCTTTTGCCCGCGACTTCGCTCGCGTTAAAATACATATATAGGTAATACGCTATCCTACGGGAACCATGTTTATTTTTGCGGGATAAAAAGCAGCCTTTGTGTGAAACTACCCATAAACTATCTCTGTTCCAAATTTTATACAGATCCGTTCAACAGTGTCGACTTGAAGGAATAACAAACATAGTGGGATTTCCAGATAATAATTATATGCTCGGTTGTGATATGACCTATTAAGTTAGTGACCGCTAATCTTTGAGCCAGGACAAATATTAGCACGATCTGTTCAAGTCTTTTCTGTGTACTTAATTGATACGGTGTGTATTTATATATATATCGACGTGTTTTACCAACGAAGGCAGCTTCAAATACCTAAATGTTTGAGAGATAATTTTTGGAATAGCTCAGAATTTAACTCAATTTCTTAATTTATTAACTCAGGGTCAGGGTACTAATATTGGGTTAAATTTTCTATTACTAAGCGCATGAATGTATGGACCACCTCCGCAAAATGAACCAATCTCACTGGAGTCTCGGGTGCTCCTTGCTGATGACCATTTTGACGAGCTGCCGGTTCATTTTACTATTAAGGAGGTTAAGGACGTCATTCAATCGATGACGAGAGGCAAGTCACCGGGTCACGATGGTCTCAGTATCGAGCACCCGCAGCACGCGGGTGATCACCTACCTCGAGTTCTAAAAATGCTCTTCAATCTCTGTATGAATCATTGTTACCTCCCCAGCAGTCTTATGAAAACTGTCGTAGTACCAATTGTCAAAAATAAATCAGGAAATGCCTCGGACGGGTCCAACTATAGGCCAATATCGCTAGCAACGGTGGCTGCAAAAGTGCTGGATGGAGTACTTGATAATCTTCTTGCGCAGCACATCAAATCTCAGGATGCTCAGTTTGGTTTTAAACCAGGTCTGTCAACCGAGAGTGCTATTATCTGCTTTAAGCACACCGTTCAACACTATACTGCAAGTAACACACCGGTCATTGCCTGTTTCTTGGACCTGTCCAAGGCTTTCGATATGGTCTCGTACGATATCCTGTGGGATAAACTGAGGAACAACACGAGTACTCCGAAAGGGGTGATTAACCTTTTTCAGTTCTGGTACGGTAACCAAACCAATCAAGTGAGATGGGCAGGCGCGTACTCAGACGTGTACAGAGGTTGAAGTGTGGTGTTAGGCAAGGTGGCTTAAGTTCACCTAGGTTGTTTAACCTGTACATGGATGAGTTGATCGCTAGGCTCAGTAGTACGGGTATCGGTTGCTCGATAGGGGGTACCACTGTAAATAATATTAGTTATGCTGATGATATGGTGCTGCTGTGCCCGGCGATCAGCGCTCTTGTAAAGTTGTTGAGAATCTGTGAGGAGTATGCGGTGACTCATGGCCTGAGATATAACACGAATAAGAGTGAACTGCTAGTATTTAAAGCAGGGAACAATAAAGCCTTAACATCAGTTCCTGCCGTACAGCTGTGCGGGGTTCCTCTTAACAGAGTGTCACGATTTAAGTATCTCGGGCACTGGGTCACCGATAATCTTCAAGACGATGTGGATATGGAGAGGGAGCGCAGAGCATTAGCAGTAAGATGCAACATGTTGACACGTAGGTTCGCACGCTGTAATGGGGACGTCAAGAAGACTCTTTTCAAAGCTTTTTGCCAAT
Organism: Apotomis capreana; assembly: GCA_947623375.1. NCBI lineage: Eukaryota > Metazoa > Arthropoda > Insecta > Lepidoptera > Tortricidae > Apotomis > Apotomis capreana. The sequence goes on along the minus strand of OX392517.1, from coordinate 13,774,672 downwards.
CCTTTTACACGTGCAGTCTGTGGACGAACTACACTAAAAAGACGCTTAATGCTCTGCGCGTCCAATACAATAACGGTTTCAGGGCACTATTCGGACTGTCACGCTTTTGTAGCGCGTCTGGGATGTTCGCTGAGGCGAGCGTCGACGGTTTTACGGCAATAATCCGCAAACGAACGGCTTCCCTCATGCGTCGCGTGCGTGACAGCTCCAACACCCTCGTAAGACTTGTTTGGGAGAATCCTACTTGCTCACTGTGGAGGCACTGGAACTCCTTACACATGTGGGCTCTCGAGGCATCGTATATGACATTTTGTAAGTTATTTTATTTTTATTCTTTGTTTTGTTATTTATTTGCATACTAACATAGATTGTAAGACCTTTGTAACTAACACTCTATGGACATTGTCTGAAATAAATATTTTGATTGATTGATTGATTGGTTGAGATGGATGCAAAAAAGACCCTTAGTAACAAAATAAGACTTAACGCAATTACCTACCAGGCACTAGCATAATATGTTTCAGACCAACCCAGCATATTTACTTATGAATACGTTAATGAAGTGAGTACTTAATGAATAAAGACCTGCAATCCGGTTTTAATTATAATAAACAAACAACATATATATATATACTAGTAACTAGTAACTACCAGTGTTTGGCCACTACAAAGTATCTATGCAATGCTGCCGATCGACTACGTAGGGCAATATATTTTTGAGTGCTGTTTATTATAAATTTTTAACCATGAAAATGTCTGTACATGAAGATATTTGTGAGAAAAGTGAATTTATATTTAAATATCACAAAATGGGTATCACAGTATGTCTGTGAGTATGTATAATAAGTATATTTGTATGGTGTATTTGTGATGCTTAAACGGCTATACCGATTTCAACTATTTTTGGTACACGGGTCGTTGCCTGTGCACAAATATTAGCTATATGATATTTTTTATCAGACTAAAGCCATAACCCTTTTCTTTTGGGCGGACGTAATTCGCGGTCAACTTCTAGTAGTTACAATATGTCTGAGTGTATTGCCAATTTCGAGGGCATGCGCCGCAAAAGGACCCACATCAGTCCGTAAGATAATTCTCGAAACCGGAAACAATTAGTAACCCGAGAACAAAGAATAATCTTCTCGCAGCGTTTGCGCAGGAATCTAGTAGGTAGCTGAAACAATGATTAGGTACCTATATTTACTACATACTCGCAATGCTGCGTTGTTTACAGCGTCATAAATAATTATCCCATTCGTTAATGTATCAGGTTTTGCAGCAATCGGTACAATTTCATCATTAAAGCTAAAGGTACCTAATCAGTCTCGGTGGAATAATGTGCAAAATGGTCGCCTTCGGTTACTTCAAATGGAACGCAGTAAAGCCTGTTATGTTAGCCTGGCTTTTCTTCGCATTATTTAATTTATTGCAGTTTTTATAGCTACAATGTAACTTTTCAGTGAAAAGGACCATACGATATTTTTATGATTTCATAGTCATAAAGTCAATAGGTATATTATAGTTACGATCAGTGTTGTAGTCATCTAAAATTATAATCACTCCGATTTTATATAATATTCCTTTTAAAAATAATAATTTAATTGTATGACAAATAATTATATTGATAATTTCAACCAACCTTTTGAAGTGAATAATACTTTTTCACCTCACCAGCTCAAACATCGCGGCTTTGCTGCGAGATAAGAGTGAACAAAATGCGATTTTGTTTCGAGCGTGAGTAGAACTTAATTTTTGTAGCTTTTTAATTTTTTTTTTAATTTTTGACTACAAATTGTCATTTCTCAGCCACAGGTTAATTAAAAAATTTGAATTATTCGAATTTTGATGCACTGTGTCTCTTTCATATCTATATGAAAAAGAGAGTGATAAAGACATATCGATTCGAAATTCGATTTTTGAATCCGACTTTGAATAAGAACACGTTCCGATCGACGCGTTGTACCTTGGTTGTACCAAAATAATAAAAAAAATACCCGAAAAAGTTTTTATTACAAAATACTGTTTTGAACGACCGAAGGTTTAAATAATTGTGTCTTTTATATAAATCAAATAGATTATTGTTTAATAAGTTAAGATTTTTCAACTTTATACTGTAAATACCTGTACAAATAATTTATGACTTCACCAATTTATCATAGACGCAGTTTCGCATCATATTTAAAAAAATATCGAGTTCAAATTGTTATTTTCTTTTGTATTAATTTTGTTAAGTGCTTTACGAGTAAAAATATTAATTAATCTATAAACAAAATCTCGTATAAAATAAATAAACACGTAATGTATCTGCTCAATCTTCCAATTTGATCAAATAATGCTAACCATGGTGGTCGCGGGGGACTGGTACAGTATTGGAACGTATTTATTTCAATTTATTTAGATCTTTATTTCATTTCAAGCAGCGGGTATCTAGTTTTTTCTAATTAATAATGTCATTGAAATCAGCGACAAAGACAATACACATACCTGAATGGTTGGAAGAAAAAGCACAAAAAGTCGAACGTATGTTCTCGCTGTCGAGGTGAAAAGTTGTGTATGCTACACGAGAGCAAAGTTTTTTCATCTCATGCTGTTGAGTCCCTCGCTACACTCAGGATTCTAAATTAGAATCACTCGCTACGCTCGTGATTCAATTCAAACTCGCTTGCTCGGGACTCAAAATCAGCACTCGCAACAAAAAACAACTTTGCTCTCTTGTTGCACAAATAACTATTCCCCGAAATCTAGGTAGTAGTAGTAACATAGCTATTTCATGCTTTCATTGCGTGCAGTCGAAAATAAATTGGAAAAACTAATTTTTCGCGTGAATTTTGTCAATTTCAAGTAGTTTTTGAAATATAAATTATCAATGAAAAATTCAAACTGTAGGTTTCAAATATATCAATACCTAAATCCCAATAGCCCTGTTCTAGGTAGTAACATCAACATCAATAACATGTTAGGAAACATGTTTTATCATAGAGAAAATGACAGTGTACCATTGATTATAACGTAAATTAGTAGGTAAATACTAGCTAACGCTATCCTGAGAATATAATATTCCCAGGATAGCGTTACCTAGTATCTAGACACGCGGCAGCGTGTCCAGCCAAGTTCACCGCAGGAACTGGCGAGCAGCAGCCGACACGAACCGTTCGGAGCCACTTTTGACCCCCCAATAACTCCAAATATATTTAACATAAAAAAATGAAATTTGGCTTATGTATTAAGATCCTTTAGAACAAGTAGAACCCCAAATTTCATTAATATAGGTTAAATAGTTATTGAGATATTAAAGTCCAAAAAACGGTATTTTTATCACTGACTGACTGACTGACTGACTGACTAGTAATCAAAAACCTAACCCACTTCCAGGTGACCTAGAAAGGTGAAATTTGGCATCCAGCTTAGTAATTGTGTGTGTATGCATATAAAAATCAAAAACAGTGTTTTTTTATGTTTTTTTATTATTATTATTATTGATGGTTGTTGCCTCAGAACTCTGTCATTTATAAACCGATTTGGAAAATTCTTTTTTTGTTTGAAAGATATACTAGAATAGCATATACACTCACACGCACACACTTACACATACATGCACATAAAAATCCAATACGTACTAACCGTTTTGGAAAATTCTTTGTTTGTTCAAACCTTTCAAAAGATGTACTAGAATAGCACACAGAACTAATTAGCAAATAATAATTAAGTAATTTACACATCATAATAATTTCTGTACAAAAATTAATGATATCCCATCAAAAACATAAATGTAAAATGAGAGCCAAGTTCAATATCGCGTGCACTTCGCCGACAAAATAATTGAGATCTGCAAGGGCGCCAAGTTCTTTGCCCTAAAATTTTTAGATACAAGGACATGCGACATACTCAATGCATTTATTTTACTTGGGGTGTAATTCAATATCAAGACTTGACTTGGCTAGTTTTAAAATATAAATGTACGAGTATATTATAAATCAAAATCAATCAAATCATTAACCTATTTTCGTAAAGGTAAGTACGCAAGTTAGTGTACGTCTTGTTACTTATACTGTTAGCTTGATAATGAACTATGACTTTTATAAAATTTAGTTAGTTTGTGAAAACTAGCCAAGTCAAATCTTGATATTGAATTACTCCCCAAGTAAAATAAATGCATTGAGTATGTCGCATGTCCTTGTATCTAAAAATTTTAGGGCAAAGAACTTGGCGCCCTTGCAGATCTCAATTCTTTTGTCGGCGAAGTGCACGCGATATTGAACTTGGCTCTCATTTTACATTTATGTTTTTGATGGGATTTAGTATACCTATTACTATAAAGTGCACAACTCCGCATTGAAATCATCTGGCAAACCATCACCATGAGGCTGCGTTTCCACCAGAGATGTGTAGCGAGGGATGTGTTTTTGTTAACCAATAGAATGAATAGAAAGAGCGAGGATGAGTAAATTAAGTTATTCCATTGGTTAACAAAAACACATCCGTCGCTACACAACTCTGGTAGAAACGCAGCCTAATCCTCAAAACACCAGGGACCAATAGTTTATTTTATTTTGTGCAAAGATAAAATGGGTCACAAAATTACGTATTCCGCTTAAGGCGCGTGTAAAACGTGAATCATCGCGATTTCCGAGCACTCTACGCGGCGCAAGAGTCGATTGATGTCACATTTGGTAACTTTACGCGCGGCCATGTTAATCTCGTCCACGTAATCTTTGTACATCACTCCCGCGTCTACGTAGGTACTTATGACTATTCAAGGGTATAGGGGAAGAAACATTAAACCAAATCGGCTTTACTCGCGGTCTTCACTCGACTCTGAGGACCTATCTTCGCGGGGGTTACCGCGGAACTGTTCCTGACGCATATCCGAAATGTTTGATTTTTTTACTTAACTTTTTTACGGTACGGTATTGACTATGGAGTAAAAATAAATAATGTAATTGAAACTACTTAACATCCCTACATTCAAAAATGCACGGAATAAACTACAACTAAGTTTTGGTCATTTTACTATTTTTAATTGGACAAAAACTGAAAAGAAGACTTGTTTTGACTACCTAACCAATTTTTTTATGACTTCACAAGCCAGTATTCATAGAAACTTCACACTAACAAATCGTTTTGGCATTTCTCTGTCATCAAATATCGTATTACAAAAAAGTGTCTAGTATGTTTTTTCTGGTTATTACTTATAGTCTTGAAAAAGCACACAATTCTCTAGGTTCAATCACGGCTATAAATACATATGTAAATGCCGTTTAATTAGTAATCTGGTTTTATGAAAAAAAAACACGAGATATGACCGTAAACATCCGCATTAGATAGAGACAGGTGATATACATTATGAGACAAAAAACTACAAGTTCGTTAAATATGACAACACTACTATGTTTTACAGGAAATAGCCGCCTAATAGTGCAACCAACTTATCCGTGAAACGGTGAAATTAGAAACTACGACGTCATGCTGAAATTAAGTACGATTGTCAGTGTCCGTGTGAGAATATCGTCGCAACACCCCTCAGTTCAGAAAAAGTTGTTCACACTATACTTCCGTTTTCATTTAAAGTTTTAGTAACACCAAGGTAACTCTTTAAAGTGGTGACATATATAAAGTGTGAAGTTGGCCAGTAATATAACCACATTGTGTATCTGTACTTCCATATCGTTATGTTAATTAAATTATTACAGTACAAAAATGTTATTAGACTAACAATATTAAGGCGGGCTTGGACTACTACTGGTACTTGTCAAACATGATTGAAAAGGTTAACTAGAATAAGTAAGTAGGTACTTAGGGGACTCTAGTTGGCATACAAATCTTAGACTGCGTTTCCTCTCATTGACGCGGAGTATTATTTGTATAATCACATTATCTTGAACTGTTTGGATCGGAAATATCAACTGTTCGGCTCAGCTTCCCGTTAGTGGAAACAAACTCTTATTTTGAGTGTGATTTATATGAAAATACGTCATCCCTCCCTCCCCGCGAGCGTTTGCTTGTAATGTTACAAAATTATATGTAAAATTTAATTTACGTTTTTGTTACATTACAAAAGCGAATGCTCGCGGTGACAAACACGTGACTAAATGAAACTTTTTTTAATTGTCACTGAATTGAAATGTATGTTATTCAGTTGACAATAGTAGTCACATTAACAATGTTTTTCATATCGAATGCTAATTTGACTCAAAGAGCTTACCTATAACATTCCTAAATAGGCAAATGGCTTAGTTCCGCATTTCCGTTCTGCTTTATTTAGATTCGTTAATTGACGACATATACGGCGACATATAACAATTGATTCTGCGGAAATACTAATATTTCTTGGCCTTGGCTCGTTATAATCAAAGGCGTTTTTGACGCACACGTAACTAAAATAATTACTTTATTTGTTTAAAACGTATAATTTCTAATGATTAATCCATATGAAAAATGAACAACGATTAATTTTCAGAGAATATTAGTGCAATCAATTATTTTTTTTAAAGCAAGAAATATATTACTCGATTTACTCATACGTAAGATGCATACTGCGTAGCATTGATACATCCAAACGGGTTTTAACACCAACTGCGTGTATGTTTATCATTTATAAATATATAATATAGCTTCCTTAAGAGGCCTTATTCCTTTTAAAATTTATTTTTTTCATATTGTGACAAATATATTGATAATTTCAACCAACTTTTTTAAGTGAATAATACTTTTCGCTGAGTTCTAGATAGTAACATACGAGGACGTATACTACATATAGCTATTTCAATGAAAAAAAAAACAGTTTTCTGCTTGAATGTTGTCAATTCAGCAGTTTTTGAAACAAAATTATTAATGAAAAATGAAAACTGTAGGTTGCAAATCGCAATTTTAGCCCGATTCTAAGTACTAGTAACATCACTACATAGTATAAAACAAAGCCGCTTCCTGCTGTCTGTATCTACCTATGTATTATGCCTTAGATCTTTAAAACTACGGAACGGATTTTAATGCGTTTTTTTAATAGAATGATTCAAGAGGAAGGTTTATATCTGTAATACATGCATAATTTATCAGCATTGCACCCGTGCGAAGCCGGGGTGGGTCGCTAGTTGATAATATGTTAAGAAAACAATTAGCATTTTTGAACGGATAAATAAAAGGATAGTTAAAAATTAGCAAGTACGAGTACTGACGAGGTCGTGACGTCGCGCGTCGTGGTTTGTGTTTAATTGTTTATCTCATGATTATCACACTATTCCAGAGTTTTGTGTGGAAAAGAAGCTAACTTGACATGTAAGATGTAAGGAAATTAACTTATTTTAAAATTTACACTTTGAATATGAATAAATTATAGCAGTAAAGTCTGCTGTCCAAACCCCGCCTGAACCATTAAATTTTTAAATTTTTCGCTTAATCTAGCTTAGTATTAAAATCCTAAAGTCTCATTCGACGTAATTAATGTTATGTACAATTTTGTAACAGCTTTTGGTTAGCATTGAGCTACATCGCGACCGGTTGCACTCGCGCAGATTACGCGGTACTAAAGAGTTCAACGAACTCCGATCCCTGTTCAATTATATTTTGGTTTATCAGATTATTTTTAGCACAAGCTGTAATTTAATTTCAGGCAACATGCAATAAATAAGCACCTGTAAAAAAAAGTAACATTCTTAAGCGCGAAATTTGTGGCTTTAAGCCTTCGTTTAAATTGTTTAGCCTTCGGTTTCGAGTTCTAAAAATACCCTTATTGACATTAAATTCTGTGATGATAATTTAATTAGTTATTACTTTCCTTGTTTTTGAATATAGGAAATTCTAAAATAAATAGTCAATTTTGATCACGTTATTAGATTCAGTTATTTGTAAGAATGTAATATACATATAGGTACTTATATTGCTCTCAACTGTAATCCACGACTTTGTGCACGTTAAATTTGACATCGATTTTTTTTTCTCACGTGTTTTTATTCTTTTCAGACCATTTATTAGTGCACCTCTAGAGTCTCATACAAACTTGACGACCTGTGGCAAACGTCGATTCATACTTAAATGAATTATGCTAAACAATATTTTGTTCTATCGCAAAATGCGTCAATTATAGCGCTCACTCCAAATCCACGTGTGGTCATTCTTCGAGGCCGAACATGACAAATAAAAAAAGGTAATCAATCTATATACTCGCGGACACGGGCTATAATCATAAACTAGGTGAGAACCGTTTCCGGTAAACGTACATATAAGTACATATAGGCCATAAAAATGTACAATGAAAATGAAGATTGATATGTGGGCGGAACCTTGCGAACTTCCAAACGCTGCTCGAATTATTTCCATGCGTCATTAACTTCCGCGAAGGCTGCGACTGCGGAAGTACGGCGAGTTTGACAAGTTTTTGGGTGTTATTGCTTTTTCCATTCGACTTTGCGCCAGGAAAAATAATAGGTAAAAAGGTAAGGTGGGGTAAGTCTACCACCGGCAAACTGAAACCCATCAAGCAGCATACAAGCTGCATAAGTGCTTATAAAGCCCTTATATGTGGCATTATCTGGGTAAAGGGACCTTACTGTCGGTATTGAGTTATGTATATCCCCATAATCTACATACATTGAGCTATCAAACCATGTCAAAAACATGCATGTAGGTTCAATAGATATTTTTTTAAAAATAATTGAAACTCAAAAGTCAGAAAAGGTGATTATGAGAAAATTGAATTCAAACTTCTACACCCCATTAAAGTATGTTATTGTTGGAAGTTACATAGATAACATACTATTTGAGGAGTAGATTGTATGAGCTTTCAGGTTTCAAGTACAATTTTGTAATTGTATATCTGTTTTCGTATAGTTTACCTTGCCAAAGTGCATAAAGTAAAAAAATACATATTGATGGATTTTTACTTAAATTCCTATTTATAGTGTATTTCCGTTAGATATTATAGAAGGAATAAATATTATATGTAATTAGACACTCAATAAGAGCTACTTCGATTTGAATCAACGTTGTTTATTATAAAAAAAAATATTTATTTTAACAAAAATAGCTTTGTGTTTTAAATCTAATTAAACAGTCAAAATCAACAAAGATATACATCTACTACGCTAAAACATAGCCAAATGAGATCAAATTAACAGAACAAATATTAAAAAAGTAGTTTTTTAAGTCTCAAAATTCAAGATGGAGTTTAGTAAAAAGTTGGTACAACCACTTTATATTTTCTAAAAGGGACCTTATCGTCGGTGGTAAAATATTTAGTGATATCATTTGATATCGACTATAAATTTATGTTTAATTTTGATAGTCTTAATTTTTAGAGCACTTTAGTATTAAACTCTTACCAAGAACCTATAATTTTGGTTCGGCAAACACTAAATGATTAACGTATTTGAAAAGGGACCTTAGTGTCGGACGTAAAATGTTTAGTGACATAGTTAAGAATAAATCTTGAAAAATACTTTTAATTTGTATTTTGCTGCGTCGCCAGCCAAATTGACGCCAGATTTACACATGAGGCATTGCCGGACCTACCATCAGATCACCGGACAATCCTCATGTGTATCGAAATGGATCTATTAATGGGAATTAGGAGACCCAAACACCGAGTCAGCCGGGAGAAATTCACACAACAACTAGAAGAGACCACCACGTGCCACACTACTCCGGTCTCCACAGCTGACGAAGTGGAAAAAGCGGCAGACCTGGTCACAGCTGGACTACAGGCGGCGCTATCAACAGCCTCCCACACCATCCCCGCCACAGAGAGGCACACGCCCCTCCCGGCGAGGAGATTATGAGCATGATCGAGGAGCAGCGCTGCCTGCGCAGAAAATGGCAGGCTACATGATGCCCGACGATCACGGCAGAGCTCAACGCCATGATCATAAAAACCAAGAGCATCACAGAACACCTGGAGAGGTACTTCGGAGGCACCAGCAAGAGCAGGGGAAGACGCGGTCTTCTTCTCTCCCAGCCAGATGCAGCGAGCCCTCCAAACGTTGCGACCCCAAGAAAGCCCCGGGCGCCGATTCGATCCCTATTGTGGCTGATGAGGTGGATTAGCTTTGGAAAGAATTAAAACGTAAAATAGTAAACATTATGTTTATATTTGTATATGAGAAAAAATAGACAACTTCACATGACACTGTACATCAATCAGTTTTTAAATATAATTCCTAAAACAAATTCAAAATATAACATAGACAAACATGGACAGCATCACGACCTTCCAACACCTTCTCCTGATGTTCGTTCATGTTGCTGAGACACGTTTCTATACGTGCATTAATCTTGCACAGTGTCTTTCAAACTTTACTTTTGACAGCGGTTTTGTCATTACGTCAGCTAACTGAATCTCAGTTGGACAGTAGCTGATATTGATCAGTCCGTTCACAAAGTGTTCGTGTATAAAATGGTATCGCACATCTATGTGCTTCGACCTTTTGTTGAAGGATCCAGATTTCACAAGTTGAATCGAACTTTGGTTATCAACGTGTAAATTTATTTTTATATCCATATTGGTTATTTCCTTCAATAAAGATTTCAGATGCAATGCCTCTTTGCAACAGTCTGCTGCGGCTATGTACTCGGCTTCGGTCGACGATAACGCTACTATAGGCTGTCTCTTGGATGCCCATACGATTGGTCCATTTGCTATCATGAGCACGGAGCCAGAAGTGCTTCTTCGCGTCAATGGATCTCCAGCATAGTCCGAGTCGCTGTATGCATCGACATTCTCTATTGGCGTGTTTCTTTTGTACAAAATGCCTTTGTCTTTGGTTCCAACCAAATATTTAAATATTTTCTTCAGTTTTGTGACATCTTCTCTAGTGGGATTTTCGACCTTCCTGCTAACTTGATTGACCGCTTGTGCGATGTCTGGTCTAGTTCTGGTAGACAGGTACAGTAAACTTCCCACTGCCTCCCTGTAGGGATATTCCTTCTCCTGGGCAGTTTCCTGTATCGACTTTGAATCGCTACTTGTACTTGCGGGCGTGTCACAAGGTTTGGCATTTTTCATATTATATTTTTCCAGTACATCATTTATATAAGATCTCTGAGTAAGAATGATTCCTTCTTTTGAATTTCTTATTTCCATACCCAGATAAGTACTTGGATTTTGATTCTTTTTCATTTCAAATTTGGTTTCAAGCTTCTTCAAAATAACTTCGATCTTTTTCATGTCTTTACCTATGACAAGTCCGTCATCGACAAATAATCCGATTATTATTGACTTATCTTCGTTTATGAAAGCGCATCGATCGGTTTTTATCGTCTTGAAACCCAACTCAAACATCGCTTGGGTAAAAGTTTTGTTCCAAGTGAATGGTGCTTGTTTTAGTCCATATAACGACTTTTTCAGCCGGCAAACTACTTCAGTAGTGTTGCAGTCAGTTTTATAGCCAACAGGTAATTTCATATAAACTTCATCTGTCAACTCTCCGTACAAGAATGCTGTCTTTACGTCAAATGTCATGAAGTGGTAAGATTTGGATGCGGCAACGGCTAGTAAAGTTTTCAATGCAGATTGAGCCACGACTGGACTATATACGTCTTCAAAATCCAGGTTTCCCTTCTGTTCGCAGCCACGTACGACTAATCTGGCTTTGTACGTACCGTCATCTTTAATCCGAAATACCCATTTGTTCGACAAAATTTTGTGTCCTGTGGCTTCTGACCTGTCAACTAGTACCCAGGTGTTATTTTTCTGTAATGAATCCATTTCAGACTGTATTGCCTTCTCCCAATTTTGTCTGTCGGTGCCCGTCACTGCTTCTTGATATGTAAGAAATGAACAATCATAATCATCATTACTATCTGAAGTAAACATAGTCACGCAACGACTTAACTCATAGTCTTTGGTCCATATTGGTGGTCTCACTTCTCTTTGTGGTCTTCCACTTGAGGGAGGTGGGTCAATTGGATCTTGACTGGAGCTGGAAGAAGGAAAATTTGTAGGTTCCTGAAAAGGCAAGTTATTATTAATTTTGTTTTTAATTTCAGGTTCTTCAATCTCAATTAATTCGTCCGATTTTGGTCCTAGAGTAGAGTCTTCGTTTTTCTCAGCAGAAGTATTGCCATAATGCATCTTTTCGATTACTTTTACGTCTCTGCTGATAACAACGTCATTCTTTTCCGGTATGTAGATTCTAAAGCCTTTGGTATTATTCGCATATCCCAAAAATACTCCTTCTGTCGCTTTGGCTGTGAATTTTCCTCTTCGGTTCTTGTTCATCACAAATGCTCTATTTCCAAACACGTGTAAATGATTTCCCGATGGTGTTCTTCCTACCCACTTCTCATATGGGGAGTTTCCTTTGAGAGCTTTTGCAGGGCTTCTATTTATCAAATAGTTTGCAGTATTCACTGCTTCTGCCCATAGATTTGCAGGAATATTGGAATCCAGCATCAGACATCTTGCTTTATCCATCAGCGACCGATTTTTCCTTTCACTCATGCCATTTTGCTGCGGTGTATAGGGTGCAGATAATCTTCGGCTTATACCATTATCTTTGAGGAATTTGTCAAACGCCTTCGACCTATATTCGCCTCCATTGTCAGACTGAAGGTTTTGAATTTTCTTCTTATGAAACAGTTCAACATAGTTTTTATACTCTTTGAATTTTTCGATTACTTCGCTCTTTTCTTTTAAGAAGTAAACACAGCAGTATCTTGTATAGTCGTCAATAAATGTAACGAAATACTTTGATCCGGCCATTGATTTATGCTCAAAAGGGCCACATACATCGCTGTGAATTATCTGGAGCACTTCGGTAGAGATTATTTGTTCATGGCTTTGGAATGGTAGAGTGGTAAATTTACTCTTGATACAAGTCTCGCAGGTACCCAAAGTTTTTTCTTTAAAGTCGAGTCCTCGCATCATTTTATTTTTAACCATTTCCTTTAGGTCTCTTTCATTGACATGACCTAATTTCTTGTGCCATTTCATAATTTCGCTTTCTGCTCTGGGCGTGAAATTTGCTGTCTCTTCCGGCTTATCGAATTCAATAAAATATAATCCATTTCTTCGTTTAGCTTTTAAGCTAACACTTCCGTCTTTTATGACGCTGGCTTGTTCCTTTTCAAATAAAACTTTATAGCCATGATCTGTAATTTTGCTTACTGACATCAAGTTGTTTGACAAATCTGGTACATATAATGTGTCAGTTATATTATGCTTGCAATCTTCTGTATAGAGTTCAGCTTTTCCTTTCCCTTTAACTTGGGTCGTATGCTTTTCTGAAGCTAGTCTTAGAGTGTCAGACGCAGGGATCAAATTACAGAGTATACTTTTGTCACCCGTCATATGTGACGTACAGCCACTATCCAGACACCATAAATTGCTTATACATTTCGACGTTTCTGTTGTTAAACAGATGTTGTAGGTCTTTTCTGGACCTTTAGTTTTATTAGGGTTATCAGGTCTCTTCTTTGACCAACAATTTTCTGTGGAATGCCCTTTCTTCTTACATTTGTTGCAATATAGTACCTTTTTCTTTGTTTTAACATAGAATGCTTCTGAAGTTTGAGGTTCGCTTGCTTCGCTTTGCCTTCTTGCTTCGTATTCCTCTATGATTTTTACTTTTAACATGTCAGGACTTGGTAAAATATCTCTCGACTCAATTGCCGTTCTGAAGCCATCGAAATTTGCAGGTAAACTGTATAGCATCATAATGCTTAATAATTCTGGATGAATTTTGACATCCATGTCTTCTAATTTACCCACTACGTCCATAAAGTTACTGAGATGGTCTCTCACATCTTCTTGTGAAGTCATTTTCTTTAATACTAGCTGCTTTAATAGCGTAGCCTTTCTCGCAGGTCCTGAACTTTGGTGTACAGATTTTAGTTTATCCCACACCTCCTTGGATGTGTTACATCCCTTTATTTGCTTAAGTTCTGGTGGAGATAAAAGTAAAAGTAGCTCCGACCTTGCCTTTAAGTCTTCCTTTAGGAACGTACTCTTTTGTTCGGCAGTCGCAGTTGCCGCTAACGTTTTTTCACCACTAGCGTAATCCCACAGATCGTATCTTATGAGAATCGCCTGTGCTTGTAAGCACCAGGTATCGTAATTTGATTTTGTCAGCGGTTCTATGCTTCTTAGACTTGAGCTCATTTTTGAAAATTTTATTATCTCATTTACTCACGGTTTTAATTATTTTTCTTCCATTTGCCACTAATTATTCAACGCTCTGCTACCACTGATGAGGTGGATTAGCTTTGGAAAGAATTAAAACGTAAAATAGTAAACATTATGTTTATATTTGTATATGAGAAAAAATAGACAACTTCACATGACACTGTACATCAATCAGTTTTTAAATATAATTCCTAAAACAAATTCAAAATATAACATAGACAAACATGGACAGCATCACGACCTTCCAACAGTGGCAGTGACGCGCCAGTTCAACGGGATCATGCGCTCGGGTCACTTTCCCCAAACTTGGAAGACTGGGAGGGTAGTTATGCTGCCCAAACCTGGCAAAGACTGCCGAAGACCGGAGAGCTGTAGATCAATAACTCTGCTCAGCACCCTCTCCAAGGTGTTCGAGAGGCTCCTGTTGGGGAAACTTCTCCCCCACGTCGAGCCCCGTTCGGAACAGTTCGGATTCAGGCAACGCTACAGCTCACTCGCGTGCTTCACTTTATGGCCAATGCAAGCAACAAGAAGGAGCATGTTGTGGCTGTCATGCTCGACATGGAAAAAGCGTTCGACTGGGTATGGCACGAGGGCCTGCTGTACAAACTATTGAATACCACGGCCCCACGCAGCATCATAACGGTGATAAAGTCCTTCCTGAGCGGATACAAGTTCCAAGTGGCAGTGGAACAGGCACTGTACTCGGAGCGCCCAATCCTAGCAGGAGTCCCTCAGGGAAGCTGCCTTTCACCAGCATGCTACGCAACCTTCACCGATGACATCCCAGTGGTAGGAGGCGACGTCAAGCTGGGGTCAGCCCCACCCATGCCGTCAGGAGGATGCAGACCCAGTTAGACGCCCTACCAAGATGGCTTGAGGTCTGGAGGCTTACTGTCAACGTCACCAAGACTCAGGCCTTCATGACCGGAAGAAAACAGACTTCACCTCCACTCCGCATGTTTGGTCAAGACGTGGAATGGAAGCACACGGTGAGGTACCTGGGTGTCACCATAGACCGGGGCCTCACCATGAAGCAGCACGTGGCGGAAGTGGTTTTAAAAACAAGACCAGCGTGAACTACGCTGCAACATGCGGATCGGCAGCAACCTGCCGATCCGCACGAAGCTGGGGATCCACAAAACGTATGTGAGGTCCAGGCTCACATACGCGGCGCCGGCGTGGTACGCCCTAGTGGCTACCACAAACCAAAACAAAATGAGAGCCCAAGAAAACCTGGCACTGAGACACATTACAGATTGCCCACGCTTCGTGCGGAATGACCATATACAGAGGGCACTGAAATGGAAACCCTTAGAAGCCTAGATCAGCAGACTGGCCAGCACAATGTTCCGGAAAGCTGATGAATCCCGCCACGAGCTGCTACAAGCTGCAGATGCAGCGACACCACCACCACCACCAACAGTGGGAAATAAGAAGAGGAGATAAAGCTCCACCCGGGCCTTGAGGAGTCATGGAACATCACGAAGGCCCAACCAACTAAGAATAAGAAACCGCCGTCGCGACCACGCGTCACCAGAAAGACCGGCCCGTAGTAACGGGCCGCGACAGAAGTAGCCTAAGTGTACATAGTACAGATAAGGCCCTCCCCCCACACTCCCAAGAAGTAGGAGTGTGAAAGATGAGCAAGGATACTCCTAATGATCAATAATTATCCTTTGACGCGCCGACAAGTACCGACCGTCTCTCAAACCGATACCGAGCTCACAGAAAGCATACAAGAGGGGCACCGACAATAAGGTCCCTTTTTCACTAAACTTTAAGGGCTGTCCTAAGTCTTAAAAAATCGATTTAAAAACTTGTGTCTTTGTCAGATTAAATTTTAGACCCAGCTTATTAATATAGAGTAAAAAAAGAAAAATTGATTTTTTTCGACATTTTACTTTAAACGCGATTATCTCGGCAACTAGAACCGACAATAAGGTCCCTTTCCCCAGATAACGCCACATATAACTAATTCTATAAGCGCTTATGAAGCCTGTGTGCTACTTGGGAATTAACTAACTATTTTGGCTCAGCGCACCATTTGTCCCGATCCTGCGCAGTTTCTCGCCAGTTTTCGACTGAAGACTGCTGCACCATTTAGACAATAGACTAATTAGTCTTAGCTTACGAGTAGGTACCTGAGGTATTCTTTAAAAGGAGTAAAGTAAGAGTTTAAATCAACCTGGCTCTCCTCCTTAGATAGGTACCTATTCAAGTTGGTGAAAGGGCAGACCTGGATCACACATCGTACAAGTTGATCAAAAGAAGTTTGTCATTAATATACGTAGAGCTTTTCCTAGCACGAACGACGTGTTGTGAGTGCTGGACAAAATAATAACATCGACAATCGTGCTATAGATAAGTACTAATTCTACATCATAAAGGAATCTTATCAAATCGCGTGCAACCGATCATGTACAAAAAATTTACATAATTCGTACATTTTAGTCGTTTCAAAATTGTTGTCTAACTTGCGATAAATAGTTTTCTTATTTAGAGCACTGCAGTCCAGATAAATGATATCTGATTTAAGCTGATTTCAGTGTGTATTGTCGCATCGGGTCGTTTAGATTGTAAATATTTACTTAAGAACGAGTTTTTAATATACGTATATGACCTCCCTGATATCATAAGCCATAATTGTATTCTGTTTGCTGACGACATCTCAATCATAGTGACAAGCAACAAATCTCATACACAAACTGATCATGAGTCAGAAATAAATAAAGTTGTTGTCTCTGTTGTAAAGTGGCTTGAAAAAAATAATTTACAGGCAAACTTAGAAAAAACTAACTATTTACGCTTTAACAGAACTAGTCAACCATACAATATTAGTTATAATGGACATACTTTGGAAGAATGTAGTACAAAAAAAAATTCTAGGATATAGATAATAAATTAAATTGGAACGAGCATATCCAAAATGTATGTTTAAGAATACGCAGATTTGCGTTCGTGCTCAATAAATTGCGTAGAGTGACAGACCAGAAAACTGCAATCGCGGCTTACCATGGTTACGTGGAATCAATTTTACGGTATGGACTAATCACATGGGGCAATGGAGTGGGCATTATTAGTCTTCAGAACTCAAAAAAATATATATACGTGCAATTTGCGGGATTGCACCTCATGAATCCTGTAAACCAATGTTTAGCAAATTAAAAATACTCCCGTTACCTTGCTTATATATACTCGAAGTTGTCAAATTTGTAAAGCAAAATATGCACCTATTTACGACTGCAGGGGAATTATATCCCAGAAACACAAGAAATTGTAATCGACTTGAAATCGGAAAGCAACAAAAAACAGCTCTGTTTAAAAAAAAATGTAGTGTAATGTGTGTTAAAATCTAAAAAAATTGCCAAAGGAAATAAAAAACTTACCACTACAACAATTAAAAAATAACCTGAATGAATGGCTATTATCTAAAATGTTTTACTCGATTAAGGATTATTTGCAACATAATAATGAATAAAAGTATTAAATAAAATAAATGTAGGTAATTTTTTTACACTGTCATATTCATCATAATAATTTATTATAATATTAATTGTAATTTTATTGGTCTGGACTAATATAATCAAATTGATAAGTAATAATAATAAAATTGTAAAGCTTTAATGTAATAATAGTTTTACTTTGTTATTTTAATGTAGGTAGTTAATGACATTCTAGTGTATGATCAATATAAATGAATAATTGTTACATTTTAATAATTGTAAATTAGTACTTACTACTGTTAAAAATGTTTTAATAAGTGTATTAATATGTGCATGCTGTCTTGTGGACAGCTGAATTAGGAGATACCAATGCAATATACTAAACACCTGTAATATGACCCTATTCAAGCAAATAAATTATTTATGATTAACTATATAATTTTATTATGCATTTCATTTATGACGTTGGTGGTGGTTCTCGATAACAAGTTTGTTGATATTATTATTATGTTGTTCCTAGAAAAATATCTAGATATAGAATAGGACGGCGGTGGAAAGTTAAAATTTCAATACAGCTTCAAACTTAAATAAGTGAATATATCGCCGCTGTTTGTCATACAGATTTTAATGCATGGATTATTTGCTTCCTAATGGCGGACCAGATGTCGTCTGTCGTGATATATATATGTGGAGCGTCAAGAGTAAGTTAAGTAATATTCCTTATTATCTTAAACGCTCATTAAGGGACAGTCATTGACAAACGGTCAATGAATTCACTTCACCTCCTTGAATACTGTTGATTATTTTCAATCGACTTCAAAACGAGGAGGTTCTCTATTTGTTTGTATTTTTAATGTTTGTTACCTCAGAACTCCGTAATTTATGAACAATTATGTTTATATATTATGTTCAAGTATAGGTAGGCATCTCCAGATTGGTCCCAAAAATGTAAGTAAAGATCTGATGACGAGACCCATGACGAGTCGAAAGTACTCCTCAAATATAGTAGGCACGCACGTCTATGACGAACTCGTTCTGTTGTTCTCGGAAAAACGATTTCTTCTCGTTGAAGGCGGTTATTAGTTATGAAAAAGTGATTATGTATACGTTGAAACACACAATACAAAGACTTTTACGAAAGAATTGTCTCGCGAGCAGTCGGAAGCCTTGACGACAGAAGCGTGCTTCATTTATTCATTAGCAGTCCGCGTTTGGAAGCGATGAATCGAATCGCCCCCAGAGGCAGACAACAATTATGAAAAAATAATAATCAAGAAGTTACTTAAGTTTTTTTTTCATGCGTGATCTCATCACTAAGCAAGGTTGTAATTTGCCCGTTATTAGGTAATATCAGCAATACCTCAATAAATTATGGGTTAAAATTAGCGATTAGAATTAAACGCTAACAAAATTTTCCGCAAACGGTATTGCGATTTTGCGTTTCGATGCGTTGTAAACAAACCAATTAATCGAGATCGCCAAAAAAATGACAGCTATTTTAGTAACTCCACATTTACATTAACCTAATTTTAGTATTTGGCTCTGACGTCAATGGACAAAAAATAAACAACAACATGTACGGTTTTTTATGCATCAATCTTAATACAATTATTGTAATTAGTTTTATTTAGCTTTATAATGAGCAGTGGATTATTTTTACCCGAACCTGTTTTTAGGGTATCGTTTCCGTAACCATTGGATCATAAGTATACAGTCAAAATTGAATATTTAGCAGTTAAATTTGTGTTCTTAATTCATCCGTATTATCGTATGTCGAGGTTCGTCGTCAGTGTCGCGTCGCGTGGGAAAATAGTAGGTAAATAATACTATATGACGTATAAGTCATATTTATTATGAGGTACCTAGAGAGAAAGACATTATATGGAAAGCTTAAACACAACCTTAAATTAAAAATTAAAAACTAGACTTAAAAATAAATAACAAATTTGGCCCAAATCGCCGTCTATTGGCAGCGTGCCCAGAAGGCTGGTATAGTATTGAATGGCAATGCTGATCCGCTGTGCGAGATATGAACCAGCAGCTTCTGGTCACGTGCAAACTCGACTAACCTGCGGCTACACTCTTCAAAGACCCTGTGGGCGCTTTCACCCCAGGGCCCTAGAGTCTCAACCCCAAACGGCTCAAATATGCATCCGCTATTTATAAATAAAAAAAAAATAAAAAATAAAAATGTATTTATTCAGTAACACAGAAATTCAGCTGACAAACAGTGTTGGTACTCCTTTTTAAAGTATTTCATACTTGTGCTAAGAGGCACCGCTCTTCTAGGTGGTAAATTGTTTGTATTATTGAACAATATATTATAATTAAAATCTCACTAACTATTCTTAACTAATTTAAAAACAATTTAAATATGCGAACAATATTATATGTGTGTGTATGTGTGTGTGTGCGTGTGTGTTTGTGCACGCGCGCGCGCGTGTGTGTATGTGTGTGTGTTTGTATATTAATTATTGTACTGCTTGTGGAGAGTTTATTATATGTATTATATTTCAAAAATATTTTGCAATAAGTTTTCTATGTCGTGGTAAGTTTTATGTTTCAGCCAGTTGTTTAACGCGTGTTTGCATTCATAATGTGATAAGGGATAGATATTAATTTGTTTATTTATTAAGTTATATAATTTTGCAGATCTAATTACATATTGCCTACTTGCAAACGTTGTATTAGAAGAACAGGTTGGTATTATGTTATCTTTTCGCCTACGGTCTTGTACATCTGATGTACCTATATGGTATATATTTATGTAATCTAAGAACTACCGACATTTCAGTTTTCTAACTGATAGAACATCTGATATTCTGTATAATTCTAGGGTGGGACATCTATATGGTTTAAAATGCATAACCTTAAGGAGGGATCTTTGGGCTCTTTCAAGTTCTAAGAATTTGGTTTTGGTAGCGCCTCCCCACACCGGTATACCAGTAAGTAATAATGTTTGCATATTTGCGCCGCTTGAGGAGTTCGGCCGAATTGGCAGCCGAGCCAGCCTTTACAGCAGTGCCACGAAACGAAGATGGGATAGCGCCAGAGTCCCAGTCACAGGTCGCGTCCCAGACCAGCGGCTGTCCCATCTTCCATGGCACCTGCCATATTGGTGCGTTCTACTAAAATGTGGACGCGCACGAGACGGGTATGTCGGCTGCTTAAAACATACAAAAGGTTCAAGAATTCACTGCAAAAGCTACGTCTTAAAATATTAACATACCGTTATCTTTATAAGTACGAAAAGAATAGCGCCACGCGCCCGACATTCGTGGAATGCCCCTAAATGCTCAACATTCAATAAAAATTAATGGAATCCCGTTGCACTGACCTGCTGCGTTTTTATATTATATTGACAGAGTGATTTTATTAATGTTGTCATTGACTCCAAATATGTCTACGGTTACGTAAGGTTTGTTTCATTAATACGTGGCGTTATCTCGGCACTTACGCATTATATTCGATAAAGTTAGTACGGAACCCTTGGCACACACCGCTAGCACTTGATCGGTTGTTTTTGAAAACTTTACTAGAATCTTTGATAGGCGTTTAAATTAAGTCAGCAGGGTGTTGCATTTCTAATTCCATCATATAAAATATATCCATTTTAAATATACACATCTACCTGCCGTGCTAGATTAGATTTAAATTGCAATGATAACATCATGATGTAAGTTTTTTTTTTAAATAAAGTGATGTTGGCATTTAGTTTCATCGATTTATTGAGGCTATAGAAAAACGCGTCGCGAAGAATATATTTATTTATAATTATATGTATTTATGTATTTTACGTTTTCAACCCCCATTTCTTCGCCATTTTGTAAATACTCCAAAAACTGAATCAACATAAAAGTCACACTATATAGCTAACGAACCTACCTACTCAGAAAAGTTTATAAGAATCGGTTGGGAACAGCGACATGTAGGCGATAAACATCCGGATCCGGACATCCGGAATTCGGACATTCGAATTTTTTAATAGCCAAGCATGTTGTATGATAATGTATACCTAATTGCCCTTGCGCGCTGAATGAGTAGACCTTTGTGTATGTTTGAGAAAATAATATACATTAATAACAGACGGTTTTACAAAACTTTATAAATATTTAACATCTTGGTCAGACAAAGAGGCGATTTACTTAGCAACATATCTCGTGGTCTCTCTCGTGTCTCTGAAATAATATTTATAGCTTAGTTAGCTAGTATTAGTGTTGAAATCAGTCGACTGGTTTATCAGAACATACCTATCAATTAGCGTAAATGTTGACTAAGCAAAGGGAATGTGAAGTGTTATTACAGGTCCTATCGTGAGAGAAGATTTAAATTTTAAAATCGTCTCTGTTTTAGTGTGCTTATGAAAATCTAACTGAATAAACTCTTGTGCAAATCCATATTCAATGAAATACTAAGGTAGGTGTATGGCCGCCGAGCGTTTCAACCGCCGCTTACTGTACTTTACCATATACATACAGAGTGATCAATCCAAATGGGTCAGTAGGGAGAAAAAGAAAACTATAAGAGATATCTCATACAAAACCGAGAATTTAATCTGGTTAAAATGATGTGAGTCATCGTATGTCGTATTGTAACATTTTTACAGCGTGCAGCGGTTTTGACCGGGATAGTATTATTATTGTATAATCTGTGGACCGGGTTATGTATGTATAGATTTATAAAAAGAAATAATGCAGTTTTTATTAAATCTAAAATCGACGCCATGGTTCCTAAGAACAGATTTCTCTATCTCTTAAAGTTTGGAACTTCTCCCTACTGACCCATTTGAATTGATCACCCGGTATATTCATAATTACATACTTAATACGATAACACGATAATTAATATGATAACAAATTTTAAAATTAAAATTTAAAATTAAAATATTTAATATGATAACAAATTTTAAAATTAAAATTTAAAATTAAAATATTTAATATGATAACAAATTTTAAAATTAAAATTTAAAATTAAAATAAGCAGATCATCTTATAATTTATCCAAATTCCTTAAAATTGTATGATTTTATACCTAAACTTTGGCGGTGGCTTTGATCTTCAGTTTTAGGTATAGGCAGCTTTGTTTGAGGTATGAGTGAGATAGCAATGGGATTTTGTCAACTTTAGGTAAATATATATCCACCTGGATTTTCGATCCCTTTATCCGCCCTTTCCCATACATCCATTTGAAAATAATTCGGCAAATAGATAAGGCTTATTATTTTCGCGGCGACAGAAAAATTAAAGAGCAGCAAACTATTTGCAACTAAAATAATAACTTGTCAGCGATTAAATATTTTGGCAATCATTTATATTAAATGAGCTTTAAACTAAGGATATTTTAAAATTCAAATAATGGCAGCTACTTTAAGGTAGCAGAAATAATAAACAAGATTACTGAAATCATAGGTGAGGTACTATAAATAATGACTTGGCGACTAATATTAGCAGAAGGATAACAAACTTTATATTAGTGGCAACTACAGGTCTCCATCTAAAAAAGCATTTTGGGCTTTGATTTGCTGGCAGCTTAAATATTCAAATGGGTACTATATAAAAGTAATGGGGAGTTATTTTTTTAGTTTTCGAAACCATAATTTAATGAAAACGGCGATAAGCGTTTTTTAGGTAAAAATGTTTTGCCCATACAAAACACGCTTATTTTAGTCCGAATCTAGCTAAAACACGCTACGCTAAAATAAGCATTGCATTATCATAAGACTTGCCTCAGAACCGAAGCTGTCAACCCCGATTCCACGTGGTCTTGTCTGCCCTACCCCTAGAGTGTATATAAAAAGCCGGAAGCGCGGAGGGAGAGCAGCCCTCGCCTGCCGCCGTGACAAAGCTCGGGAGCCGTGCGGAGCGGAGCGGCTGAGGCTGGTCGCCGAAGGCGACCAACAAGCCGAAGCTGCGGAACAGAGTACGGGCGACCGTGCTTTGCCACGCAAGGGCGGAAGGGCTGCACTTCCCGCATCGCCGGAGCTAAGGCAGAGTCTGACACAATATCCAAAAAAATATTGTCGGTTTTAGGAGTCCATATCTCGGTAATTATTAAGTTTAGAAAAAAGTTGTCCATACAAAACACGTTTATTTTAACGTATTCTATACGATAGGATCATAAAAAATAGGTGTCAATATGACATCACACCTGACGAAAAATTTACCAAAATCAGAGCCACTAAATAAAACTATAGACCAAAATTATTATTTATACATGCAATTTTCAACTTTGATTAAAGCTCTTAAATTGTCGCACAAAGTATTTTTTTATGACCTTGATTTATTTTATATGTAATCTCCATTGAACAATTAGAGTAGGCCATTTTCAACTTTTTATCCGCTGTCATGTTTCCGCTTAATTAGTTAATTCAGTCGCCAAAACAATAACTCGATGCTAGTTTATATTGAAACAAAGCCGAAAATTGAATACTTAGCTGCTACTTTTTACTTTAATAGTCTCCGCAATTAGTCGCCAACTTATTATTTTTGCTATCCCCTTTAATTTTTTATAAATCCCTAAATCTGATTAATTTCTCGCCGCGTTAAATACATGCCAATAGATAAAATCAATTCACTTTTATTAATTTTATTATAAATATTGGCATACCCGTTACCCGAAGACTAATTTCAGCTACTTAGCCGGAAAACGTTAGTACATAGAATACAGTAATATTAAGATTATTAAGGGAGCATCCAGTGAGATCAAACATCGCGGTCGTAGAAATAAAACATGATTTTAGATTAGGATAAATATAGGACGTATAGGACCTTTAAGTAACGAACAAAAAGTTAGAGGCATTTATTTATTTACCATGGCAGCAAAATATAAATTATCATTAACATCACTATTATGAAATTCTAGATTTGTATTGAAAATCAGTTTTTTTTATGGAGAGGTGTCATGATTTCAGGAAAAATCTTAATACCGTGATGCAGGATCGTCATTTGTTTTGTATGGGCGTGCGGCGCCCTGCCAGCCTGGCCCCATCTGTTTTTATAATTTCCTTTGTCCTCGCATCAAGCCGAAACGGCTGGATAAATTTTAACCAATTTTGGTACACGGATACCTGGACATCTAAAGCTGGTTATAGGATACTTTTTACCCGACTACGATATAAAAAAATAACGCGTAAATGCAAAGTTGCGGGCACCTTCTAGTAGTATATAATTATAGTTAAGCTGTACCAAATCTACATTCTTGTAACTACCATGCTGCACAACGTATTTAGTATGTATATTGAAATACATACTAAACTTAAATTTAAGTTTAAATAAACAAATAATTAATTCAATTGAATTTTAATTAATTTCTTACTATGAGATGTATTTTAAAACAGTCTCATCCGCAACACAATCTTCCGTAGGAGGCAATATACTTATTGTCTCAGTACGTATAACACTAGTAAATAATTTAGATACATAATAAAACCGGCTTGAAGTATATCGCATGCGGTAGTACAAATTGCCGCACGTACGTGTCACATTTATCTATATTTTATATCTTGATTCATCATTACAGTTCTATTGATAACAACTTTAAAGTTTTTTAAAAGATTACAACGTACGTATTCTTGTCTAGTTGAATTACTTTTCTTTAGGATTCCTTACTCTTTGAGTTTATTTGATTAAGTTGATGCTTAAAACATTTTTTTTAAAGTTCAAGAATAAAGTCAAAAACTCGAATAAATAATTTTATTTTGTTAGTCTACTTATCTCTGTATACTTGTATGTAACATATACCTCTTCTCTTGCTCTCCTATATCCCACCTGAATTACTTTAAACAGGTGGGATACTGGTAATTAAAATGACTAATTAATTAAGGAAGTAGGTATTTGAGTGATTTTATAATGCGTAATAAAATCAGGTTATTGTGCCACGGAAGTCGCCGATTCCGCATGTTTGAATTGTATTGTTTGAGTCAACCTTCAATAACTTGGTACTTTTAGCAATATGCCTAATTATTTTTTTGTTGGTATGATATGCAACTCTACTATTTTGTTATGCGTATGACGTGGGTTTGTTTATGTTTATACATAAAGATACATGTTATTTAATGTGTACGGTTAAGTAACATTTTAATGCAAGAACGCAAGCATATGTAAGTTAAGTAGGTAACTATTCTTTATTGCACTATAAAAAAAATGTCGCTCTTTATGGCTAAACGGAACCTATAATATGAACCTGAAGGTAGCGGAAACAATAAAAATATATAAATCATCAAGAACTAAATCTTGAAGTACTTAATCGCCCGTAATAATGTCAAGTTATTTATTTACACGAATTCTACTTAAGTTTAACCGTCGATCTTTAAGAAAACGTCAATAATTATCTCCATGTTGTGGCTACCTTTTAACTTCATGTAGGTCAACATACTCCGTACATGCTTTTGTGAGTGTCTAGGTAATACGATAACTGGACCGATACCTACAGAACCAAACCATACATATTTACATAATTGTCGAGCATAATTGAAATTACTCTCAATAGTCAATATGGATTTGGGAGACTGGAATAAAATTAAATAGGTATATTGGACTCACAGACCATAAGAAGTGATTGGACTCCTTCATTAGAATAATTACTAACTAGCCGTATCGAAATTCCGATATAACTAATTGATGAAAATAGTAAATGAAGGATTTTCATATCTAGGTCAGGAGCATCATCTACTGAAGATTATAGAGAGCATTTCGTTCTGTATTATCCTCATTGCATTGTATATTTTTGAGAGAGTGAAAATAAATACCTATTGACTCGGGGCGAGGCAGGTGTGGGGAGGCAGCACACATATTCCTGAGGTCACGCACCCCCCTCTCCAGGTCCCCGTCCCCCTCCCCTAACTCCTGCTTGATCATCTCCAGCTGTTTCAACGAAGGTCCTTGCAGCACAGCCATGGCACTACACTACATTCAAAGTCCACGATTATAAAACAAAAAATAAATCGTTCTTAATTCCAATTGAGCGAGTGAATTGCAAGCTGTGGCTGAGTAAGGACAAAACTGCGAGAGGTTTGCGCGCGGGCAGTGCCTTATATAAACAAGCGTCGATTAGAAAAGGTAAGGACGGTTAGGCTGCAGGCACGCTGGGCGATGTAATCTTTTGTAGTTTCAATCACATTGAGGGCTAAGAATTTTCAATCATTGATTGAAATTGATAATTAACAAAATAATTCTGAACAAATAATATAGTAAGTAATATTTTTGGGACAGTAATACCTATTTTAGAAGTATTTTTTTACGTATTACTGACTTCAAAATATAGCTAAAGAATATTTATATTTTTTCGGTTTCCGCGACTGTATCACATTTAAACATAAAACAATCGCATTTATTACTTGAGCCTTCCTGACGTTCTATCAAAGGTTCACTGAGACAAATATGCAATATAATCCGTTCCAATTGTTGAATTTTAAGTAAAATAGATTGAGAGATCGCTTTTTAACGATAAGACCATGAATGACCATCCCGTTCGAAACGTCGAGGTAATTAAATATGAATAATCATCATCATAATCATTTACTGCAATCATGTTCATATCATTTACGGTGTCACAAAATAAAGTAAGTAGGTACAGATACCCTGTTAGGGCGCCCAATATAGGTCCTTAATTACAATTAAACTTAAATTAAATATGAATTAGAAGTCAAATACATGCCGTGTCATTTTATATGTGAATTTGCAATTATTCTTAAACTATAATTAAGCTACTTACATACAAAAAATTAATTGATTTCTACCAATGTTTTGTCGTTTAAAAATTCGTCAACTGAATAGCAACATTTATCAATAAGTAATTTCTTCAATTTATTCTTAAATAATGTAATATCAGTTACTAGTTTTATGGATTCAGGTATTTTATTCATGATCATGATACATATACATCGGTTATAGGGACCATTTTAAAAGATAGTGAGTTTTGTGGAAGGTATCTTTAATTGATGTTTACGTCTGCTATTTGGTTTACGGAATTCTGCTGATTCAAATAACTGCGGGTGGTTTCTGACGAAAAGTGCTGCCTCCAATATGTACCTAAATACACGGTAAGGTTAAGATGTTATGCTGTATAAAATTAGGGCGACAGCTATTTGGAATACGAGTGTTGGTCAGGATGCGGATACATTTCTTTTGCATAACGAATATTTGATGCGCATCGGTGCTTGCACCCCACAGTACTACACCGTATCTAAGCCATGCGTGCATAGTATGCCGATAACGCTGTTTCTAAGTTAGTATTAATTTTCAAGACAAATCAAATCAAATCGTGCTAGCTTGGATTTAATGTTTGTACGTGTGATTTCCAGTTAATACTATTAGAGTCTAATTTTATACCTAACAACCTAAACTCGTAATTTACTACCTCTATTGTGTTATTGTTAAATTGTAAAGACATGTTGAGGGGCTTCTTCTGATGAGGTTTGAACTGAATATTTTTATATTTTTTCCACAACCGTATTTAGTGTGTCCGAAAGCCGAGTGTTGCATTCTACGCTGTCCGTGCAGTTCAATAATATTGAGACGTCGTCAGCAAACATAATACATGGGGTGTTCAAAACTTTTGGTAAATCGTTTATGTATACCAGAAATAAAAGATCCCGTTACACTCCTGTGGTATTGAGCAGGTCATATATCTCGTTTGTGAAGTGACGATTTGGATCTCTCCTGTCCCGTTATTGAAGTGTTCAACATGTACATATTGTACATATAAACATCTTTTGAACGCGATTCAGTCTCGATTTGTTATAAAAATATACAAAAATCGTGTAAGTTTAAATCAATACACATGTAAATATATTGAGCAAAAAAGAATAATGATTAAGTATAACTATAATAATGTCACAAAAAAATATATAAGTCCATTGTGAAATGGTCTTTACCTCCGTTGACGTCGGGCGCGTCACTGCAACAATGTCGATCAAGTCAGAAAATATGTTATTGCGGTCATTTTCCATTCATGCTGATGGCTCTGCGCAGACGTCTACGGGTTCATTTGCATTTAAAAATTAATGAGGATGTAGCTTCCTGCTTGCTATAAAAATAATAGGTGAATAATTTATAATTTGTGGCTTTTAAGCACACTGTTTTTGTATACCATTGGAAATATTAAGTTATTGAAATGTATTTTCTCACGCGTCAATGCTTGAATTTGTATAAACGCTTTATGTTTGCTTTATACGATTACTTTGTTGTGTCTGTCTTCGGAACTGCCTTCTTATTCCGTATTTTAGAAACGGATAGGATAGTATATACCCAAAGTTTGTATCTCATATACTTCAATATCAGGTGCAAATTCAATAATTAGTTCCGGTTACAGTTAATTAGCAAATTGTTTTCTTTACATTTAATAAACATATAACATGATATAACGTAAAAATGCGCCCACGTATTGTGTTGTGTTTGAGATTGTGGCGATCCGCGAATTATGATGCTACCTATATATTATATTTCTATCTATGTACCTAGGTATACAGTATAATTATATATTAGGTATACTTTAAAGTTTTCACTTGTAGTACCCTAGATTGTCTCTGTACAATTAGATTTCTGATTTGTACCATCTTCTAATATTTCTGTCCGGCCCTATGGTTGACTGGTAGAAAATGCCTGGCATCAAGTCCGCCATTTGTACTGACTATTTACCTACTTTGAGCAATATAGTTGAAATAAATAAGACCCACTCGCTACTTAAGTTTGAAGGTCGAGTACCTCTAGGAACTAATCCGCTCCGCCTTCCCATTTCGTTTGAGTAAAACGGTTCACGTAGCCTGTCATAGCAGTGCGCTCGCTCATGTTGTTACGCCTCACGACTTCCGTTTTCAGGAGACATCTACGAGCTTTTCACCACGCCGCGAGCCATCGGCTCATCAATACAGCTTTTATCACCCTTGCACTCATATAGGTACGAGTAGTATGAGTAGTATGATGGAATTCATCTTCCCGTCAGTAAGTAAGATGAGGGTGTAAACAATAACCGCCATTAAAAAAAAAGTAACGAATAACTGAACCGACAAAAAAATCTATTACTTATGGAACCTGCTCAAAAAATTTCATGTGAATCGGTTGAGAAATGCGGTCTTTAGGCGAGACCAGCCGAATATCCGAACATCCACACATTGGATCATTATTTCGATTTGATACGGATTTGATAAATTTCTACGCTGACAAGTTGTGACACCTATTTTATATAGTTTTCGATAGATTTCAAATAAGGGTGGGTTGTTTATATCCTTTGTTATTAACAGACATTAACATGTTCCCCGTTCGTGACAATGTTATATGGGGCCCGGGCAAGTCCCTCTACTTTAGAGAGCCTTAAGTTTTACAATTCAGATTCGGACACATATTTCTACTACAATTTAAATTCAGACAGGGAATATTAACTTTAGGACTTAATTTTTGCGCCATCTATCGATGAGTAGCAAAACCACTGCGAATCTGTTTAAGACACATTTATAAATGCTTAAAAAAACCAGGTGCGACATAGCCACATCAAAAACTTATTTCTTTACTAGCAACCCTACCATGTGGTAAATGACAGTTCAGTTCAGACATTCGACATTCAAAAAGTAACGGCAGTTTTACCGGGCTCTCTCGATTGCCGATAATGGCATTACTAACTCCCAAAAACAAACATTCAAATTATTCAAAACAATGAATAAATAGGCTGTAATAATAATTTACAATAAGAACTAAACATGGAGCCTTCGAAGGAGGCAATTGCCGTACGGATTTCACGACTAAACCGACAGATTTTAGGCAAGGCGAGTGCCGGGTCCAGTAAATTTAGTAAAAAGACAATAGATCGTGAAGCATTATTGGATGCTCTTACTGTGCTTTATGATGAGTGCAACGATGATCCCATCAAGAAAAGTGATGAATTGGTCCGAGCTTTTGTGGATAAATGTGAGCTATTTCTTTGTTTCTTTATTATGCACCACCTGCTCTGTAACAAGCAGCTGCTAGTTTATTTATGATTCCTCAAATTCTTTTCAAGTTATTGACCCATCCACTCGTACTTGCGTGCTTTACTATTTTGAGTTATTACATGGTATTATATCATTTGATGCGTGTTGAGATAGTGCATCCTAGCAAAAACAAAGTATATTTTTAAGTCAATTTATCATACTGGCTGTTGGTTTATTTCAAATTCTACTTCTTGCGTCCTTTAATTCCCAGAGGATCATACTTATTGTTCTTACTGGTTCATAATTTATTCTTTTGCTGGATATTACCTTTGTTGCATACTTTGAAAATAATTTCAAAAACCAAAAACCCTGTTTTATAGGACTTAGGACAGAACATAATCTGTTACACTAAAATGATATCCAATAAATTTTAAGTAATTAAATAATAGGGTTTGGAAATTATTGTCTATTTCCCTCAGCCTGGTTGATAGTTTATTTCTATTTCCATTATATTGCATATATATTTATTTCAAGAAATGTGCATTGGTGAATTGATGTCAATTATTAACAATACATTTTAGTCAAACAAAGATTAATGCTTATTTTATTTATTTTTGTATGAATACCAATATAATGTATTTGTCACTATTAGTCTGGCTTAAGAAAGTACTTTTCATGAGCCCAGGGCTCCCAATCTCCCGTAGACGACTTGATTTACTGTCCAATGGGGCAAATTAAATTATGCAATGCCCAGGGTCCTGGGGAGCTGATGCTCACCAGCATTACAATGGGCAATGGATGAAAATTTTCAGAGCTTGAATTTATTTTATAGGCAGTAATAATGCCCTTCATTCCTAGGAAAATGTAACAGATTTTTTTGTAGTTTTAATTTAATCAAATAACTGGAAAAAAATATATATTGGCAAGTTATATTACGGCAAATGAATATTATGGCAAGTGATCGATTATGGCATATGAAATTTGGGCAAACGATAGAGAACCTTATATTACAGCTGCATACAAAAATATTTTCGCCTCTGGGTATTATACAGGGTTCTGTTATATGGAGCTGTAATATAACTTGCCAATATAATTTTCTTTCCCAGTAATTTGATACGCAGAGGTCCTAAAATCAATTAAAATGATGTATGACATATGTGCTGACCCTGGTACTTCAATGAATTTTGCTCGCATTTTACGAACCCTGTTGTCTTAGACCAACCCTGGTTTTCCTTTAGTGTAAATTTGCTACATGAGTTATGACTTGCAGACCGAAGCACCTTGGCAGAGCTGCGCAGAATCCGTGTCTGTATATCAGATTTTGAGATCCTACAGACAATCGGCAGAGGACACTTCGGAGATGTGCATGTAAGTCCAAAATAATTATTTATAATTTTCAATTTCACAAGTTGCTAGAATATTTAAATCACAACCATTTGATTAATAGAAACATGATTGCACCAAATACAAAATGAAGACAAGGAGTATTTAAGATGGAGCATTATTATGCAGAAGATGCCTGTTCACCTTGACTTATGGTAGGGAGTTAAAAAAATAATGAAAGTTAAGTTATGGGTGATATGTAGTATGTATTTCCTGAGTATATATTTCGTAGTATTTTAAACACGTTGAACGCCATGACGGATACCATGTGACCAACAATATACTTTCCCTAGGGGCCGGACCATAAATCGAGAATCGTCCCAAAATCGTTGGTGTGTTTTTTTGCAATTATTGTCAAGAAATATCTGAAAAATAATGGGCGACTTACAGAAACAGCGATATATTCATTATTTTCTGAAAAGTTAAAATGGCAGACACCAGTGTCCGTCGCGGCCTGTGCAAACGTCCAACCGTATTTCCTTCCGTAGGCGCCGCGCGGGTCACGCTGTCGGTCTAAACATTTAGGTACATACATAGTATGTATTTATTAAAATTCAAATTTAACGGGTTTTATGAACTTTTTAAGGCATCGACATATAATCAAGCCGAAAATTTTATTCAGAAAAGGTAACTTCTTACGTAAAGTATCAAATAGGTACGAAACCCGTTTCTGATTTGATACCGACTAGATTGAAAGCAATTTTAATTCTAAAGAATTTCTAATGTCTTCTTAAACTAAAAAACTACTTGATAACTATAAAGGCTGATTTAGACGATGCCAATTTTGAGACGCCTAAATTACGGCGCCAGTGATTACCGCACAGCACACCTCCGACCGTTTAGACAATGACTATGTTCAGCCGCCTAAATCTCGCCGCCAGTCGTGTTTACACAGTGCTTTTTTTCAGTACCAGTCATTAGTGGCAGCGAGAGACGCGGAGGGGGGGTCACTGGCGCCGAAAAATAGGCTCGTGCTCTATTCCGCGCCAGCGCTGGCATGCGGCGAAAAAATGGCGCGGAAAGTGTTTATACGGTGCCTTTTCGAGGCGCCGTAATTTAGGCGTCTCAAAATTGGCATCGTCCAAATCAGCCTTAATAGCTTTTCATTTAATGATATAAAATACTCAGTTTTTGTACCTACTTACTACACTTTTGGAAACATCATGTAAAAATATCCAGAAATCTTAAGAACTTTGGTTTTTTTTTGTGCCAAGCGGCCAGGTTGTTCTGTGGGGCCGTGCGGGTCACTCGCCTTAGTAAAAACAATTCAAATGCCAGGCGCGTATAGGCTTCTGAAGTGATTGTGACCATGCGGACACTTGGTGTCCGACGCGGCCCCATGGACTCGACATGTTCAGGTCACATGGTGTCCGCCGCGGCCCCCTGGGCTAACGTGGTTTTTTGTATGGCGTTCAACGTGTTAATATATGCTGCAATTTATTTTTCATTCTTCTTTTTTTGGTACATGCTTGTTTATATAGATTTATTTATGTATTGTGTATGATTTTTTTCATATAATGTGTATGTGATTTATGTCACTGAATTCATTTCTCTAAAAGATCCCTTTTTTTAAGGTTTCAATTGTAATATTTTTCTTGTTGGTGTGATTAATCATTTTTTTTTTATATTTTATAATCTGTACTGTGTGACTGGCAAATTGATTCTCGCCAATATATTTACTGGCCGTATCAAAATGTTGTTATTAGTAGTTTGATCCCGGTGACAGATGGTGCGCGAGAAAGAGACGTGCGACGTGTACGCGCTCAAGTGCGTGCGCAAGGAGCTGGCGCGCAGGCGCGCGGCCGGCGCCGCCGAGGACGAGCGCGAGGTGCTCGCCAGCGCCGCCGGGCCCTGGGCGCCCAAGCTGCAGTACGCCTTCCAGGTGGGCTCCACCACTATCATACACCTGTGTTCCCTTAACTTTTGCGTTCATATAAAACACAGACAACCCCCACTAGACGGAGCATGTAAGGCGAGTATTAGGCGACCCGTGCGCACCAACGATATGGTACGGCAGAACATTAAAGTATTAACACGGCGGCCACCGTTTAGTCGCGTCCATGTTTATAAGGTCTCTCTACACCACTTAACACTTCAATTTACCAAGGTATTTATTTAATTTCTTTTTTCGTTGACGTACGCATGGATCATAATCAAGGACGCAAAGAATCGGTGGCCGCCGTGTTGATACTTTAATGTTTTGCCGTACCATATCGTTGGTGCGCGCGGGTCGCCTTACATGATCCGTCTAGTGGGGGTTGTTTGTGATATAAAAAGAGTACATTACTGCAGACGCCGTAATAAAATTGCCGGAAAAATAAAGAAAGAAAATTGCCGGGTGAGCAGGTATAGATTGCCTACGATAGTGATACGAAGCCGGGAAGCCCTTTTCACGGCTAAGGCATGTATTTTCTCAAACATATGCAATGAAATAAAAAAATACACCACGCAACAAAAATATAATTCAGCTCTGTTCATGAATACAGACGCCATGTTTTAAAAAAAAAAGTACTTCCCGGTCTAGGCCTTCAATTTTGTATGAAATTCCTTTACGGTTCTCTCGAGTCCGCCCTAAACGTAACGTACTTCGATAACGCACGTTATGACGACATTTCATTGCATGTTTGAGAAATAGTACATTACATCAGAGGCCGGGAAAATGAGGATTTCCCGCCAAGTAGGTATATACGGCCGAGCGAGCGTGCGAGCGAGGCCGGATAGTGATACGAGGCCGGGAATCTGTTTTCACGACGAGGCATGTATAGTGCTTTTCTCAAACATACAATGAAATAAAAAAAAATACTTCAAAGAACAACATTTTATTAATTGACAAATAGGACATTTTAGTCTAACAACTAACCTTTAAAAACAAAACCTGCTTTTTGTCAAACCAGCCAGCTGTGTGAATGACCTTGTTGTTGAAACCAAAACAAACTTACTTTGCAGGCCTAGGCCTGAAAAGCAGTATGAAATCCCTTTACAGTCCTCTCGAGTTGATGCGCCCAAAAAGCGATACTTTCGAGCCTATTATAAGGAACGTAAAGACAATGTTTCATTGCATGTTTGAGAAAATGTAATTTGCAAGTGTGTAGGTAATTTTAAATTACTCTGTATTTTTATGACCTTCAGAGACAACCTTGTTTTTCCGACACACCAACTAATGACCACGTTATCAGTAGACTGTGGATCACACTTTGCGGAACACTGGCATATACTATATAATCATATTCATATGATACAAGAACTCGCGAGAGACTTCGCGTTTACCCGTGCTTGTGCGTGTAAAACTAGCGCGCTGGCGTTTTAACCCTTTGACCGCCAAAGACGGCAAATCACGTCATCGGGAATTCGTGCCACTGACGCCAACGACGCCTATTGACGTCAAAAATTTCAGTGGTCAAAAACATGCTAATTCAAACCACTATCTGTGTTTTTCAACCTCTGTTGATTTTGGAACATTTTTTTTTTTTTGTTTGGCGTCAGTGGCACGGTGAATTGCTTTGCCGCTCGGCGCTCAAAGGGTTAAACTGTGCCTACACACTTGCTAGTCTTTTGCCAAAAAGTTGTGTGTTACGGAAGGGATCTGTTACTAGCTGTTCTAGACCAGACACTTACGGACATGCCACCGCTTTCGGCGCCAAGCGGCGCGGCGAGCGGTTGAGCGAGAGATCCGAGCGCGGTAGCTATTCGAGTGAGCGAGACACGTACCGCGCACCGCTGCCGCTCGCCGGTAACACCGAAGTCGTTGCTGGGCCGTTACTGCCTGCCTTTTCTTTGGTTTTAGATACAATTTTCTTTCAAAATAGTCACGATTTGTTATTTTTCAACCAGGACAACAGCAACCTGTACCTAGTGATGGAACTGTGTTCGGGCGGTGACCTGGCGGGTCTGCTGTCGCGTCGCCACAACCCGCTCTCCGAGCGCGA
This sequence comes from Apotomis capreana, assembly GCA_947623375.1. Taxonomy (NCBI): domain Eukaryota; kingdom Metazoa; phylum Arthropoda; class Insecta; order Lepidoptera; family Tortricidae; genus Apotomis; species Apotomis capreana. The sequence goes on along the minus strand of OX392517.1, from coordinate 13,738,903 downwards.
CGCCGCTTTCTACGTGGCAGAGGTCGCCCACGCACTGAAGGCTCTACATCAACTGGGCTTTGTACATAGAGATGTTAAGCCACACAATATTCTGTTGGATCGGTGAGTGGAAAACCTACTTTAAACATGGGATATCGTGCCTACAATATGAGTCATTCATCTCATTACTAACAAAGGGTTTTGAAATAAAATGATCTGATCTTATTAGGGTCCAATTGTTACAGGATTGGTTATTTTATTTCTATAAGATTTACATCCACTTGCATTAAATCATGCCACATTTCGTTATTTGAATTTGTTTTTTAGGTTTCCGTACCCAAAGGGTTAAACGGGACTAAGACTCCGCTGTCTGTCTGTCACCACGTGGTATCTCATGAACTGTGATGTGTAGTTAGACAGTTGAAATTTTCACAGATGATGTTTTTCTGTTGTCGCTATATAAACAAATACGAAAAACAGAATAAAATCAATATTTAAGTGGGGATACCGTACAAAAACGTGATCAGTTGTGTTAACTTTGCACTTTATTTGTATCTTAACTTAACCCGGCCAATTAAAATTGGATAAGTGTTTACACGGAACCCTCAGTGCGCCAGCACGACTCGCCCTTGGCCGTTTTTTTTTTTTTTCAATGTGAGTTTCGGCAGTCTGCTAGAAGGAGTGGAGTGAAGTGAAGTGAAGTGACATGTGAACGTTCCCGTGGTAGATGCGGGCACGTGAAGCTGGGCGACTTCGGGTCGTGCGCGCGGCTGGCGGGCGGCGCGGGGGCGGGCGCGGGGGCGGCGGGGGGCACGCCGGACTACGTGGCCCCGGAGCTGCTGGCCGCCGCCGACTGCGCGCAGCGACACGCCGTCTGTGCCGAGTGTTGCCGCGGGATTGTCCATACTGCGCTTGTGGGTTGCCTGCGCTGCCTGACACACCTGCACGTCTAGCATAACTTTGACACGCGACTCATGTCGCGCGAGATAGCATCATCCGTCACTATCTCATAGTACTGTACAGATAGAGACAGGTGGTATATCTCGCGCGAGAAAGAGTCGCGTGTCAAAGTTATGCTAGCCGTGCTGCTCTCAGTTTACACTCTGTCGGTCACTTGTTTCTGGAAGTAATCAAGTTTGGTAACTGGTCTATGAGTTTAAAATTATTATAATAAATATTATTAAGGGTTAATCTTACACAAATCGACCTAGTCCCAAACAAATCAAAACTTGTACTAGTACTAGACATATATTATATATATAACATCCATGATCCAGGGTTAAATTTCGAGTTCATTACACAAATATTTGCCCTGGTCGGGATTCGAACCCAGGACCGGTTCAGTAGGCTGGTGCACTACAAACTGTGGCAACCACTTATTGGTAGCAAACCTAGTTATCTGATGAGATCTGTTTTTTCGGTTTTTATGGCGATGAAATCATTCTGCATCGCTGACGCAATCATCCAGCCAGTATATTATTCTGCATAAAAATTCCGAGCTAATACTAGGGAATATAAATGGTTAATTTGGATATAAAAACAGCGTTTCGGGTAAAGATTGCATTCTTTAGATAATACCTCATTTGGATGACAAGTCTATTTTAATCTCAGATGATATTATACCGGATTCCTATAAAATCCCATTTCTTAACTGACTTAATTACAAAAAAACCTATTCCTAACCTTCCTAGATTTCTGCATCGTAATTTACCAGATAATATCAAACTTGAATACCTGCAAAGAACACACGTTTGTATGCAACATTATACACCTCGGGGCTAAACTGAGAGTAATCGAGGTTGTAGTAGATCACTCTTTTGATTATCCTTGGTAAAATATGATTATGATGATTCCATAAATTAAAATCAAAACAGATTAAATATGAGCGTGCGTAAACGACTTTAGAACGCTTATGTGTTAATCGTTGAAAAAAAAAGAACAGTCAATAGATACTTTCGTAAATTTCCATATAATAGGGCCCCACCCTCGCTATTATTTTACAGGAGTGCTTGTCTTACTTAGGGACCGGCCTCTCACTTCGCAGCAAAAAAAATAACATATTTAATGAACTATATACATATACACTACTAATTGCGACAGTATCGAACTTCACTGTTATTGATAAAATACACTACTCGACTTTAAAAACTACTCAACATCACATCTTTTTGCTAAAATGTAATCACAATTGCTTTACCTAATATGAATGATACAAATTATAACTATTATAAGTATCATAAATGTTGAATGAAGGCAAACTTATGTCGCTTCCGTCGCTTCTTCTGACCAGTGATAATCTACGATGTGCCTACCTGGAGGCCTATGATGGTTAAATAAAGAGCTAAAAAGCGAAGCTGTTAATTTCCTCCTTCATAATGATGGTGGCAACGAAGCGCTGTTGTTAGACTATGTATAGACCAACAAGTTGCTTTTTGTCCCTCACCGTATTGCGATTTTTTATTGGTACTAATTTATTTTACTGGCAAAGAGCTAAATGTACCACGAATCCCTTGCAATATGAAGTATTTTTTTATAGAGATAGGTTAGGTTAGGATTAATCAAAAGAGATTTGAACTAACAATCCATTGTAGAACCATTAACGCGCCAGCACGCGGCGTATTTTCTATCACTAGTTTTGTAGTTGTGAATGGGAATGTCAAGGCATGTAGTTTTGTAGTTTGCACTTATATTGAGTAGACGTAGAATTGAATTATGTAGAAAATAGTAAATGTAACTAACACAGGTGTGGAGAAAGTTCGCTTCGCGGTGCTGGTGTGTTTACTAACTGGTGTGGTAGGTATTAGAATAAATACAAAACTTTTTAATTTTCCTACAATACTTTTTAACGTAACTATTCCATGGTCCATTTATCGCTACATTTAATGCGACACCACTAGGCGCCACTCTAGCTGAGCATTACTAAAACTACGCATAACAGATGAAATCTATCTTCAGACCAAATTCATGTCTCTTCTCCAAACACGTGACGAAAAAATACGAAGAAAATAACACTGCGTTTCTGTTGGTCAAATGACAAAGATTGGCAGGTAGAGAATGTCTTATAAGATTTGGGATTTATTTTTCTTTTGTGCAGTGCAAATAATTAAATAAATACATTGCACGAACCTAAACCGTACTGTATGCTCCTATGAGAAGACACTAGTACAGTCCGTGAGCTGATAAAATTGTATTCGTATTACAACCTGTCGCTCGCACTTAGGAGTTCGAATTTGAACCTCGAGTTTACCCAAACCCGAAAGCAATTCTGAGAGCTGTTATCATTTGTACAAGCATTTATTCCAACATTTCCAGTAATTCCAAGGACTTCTTATTGTGACCCTGATGATGAAATTAAGACTTCAGTTCTATTCTTAACAATTGATGTATAAAACGAAGCTATAATATGTTTATCTCTTTAGTCGGCGTGCGACTACTGGTCGCTGGGCGTGGTGGCCTTTGAGCTGGTGACGCTGCGGCGGCCCTTCTCTAGCGGCGACGACGACTCTATATCGGCTATTCTGAGCAACATACAGAAGTGAGTGCACTTTTATGACGGGTTCTATGGCAAACACAAATTATGTAGTTTTACTCGATAACTTATTGTTGATAGAATTAATAAGCTATTTATGTACGTAGTCTCGCATTTCAGGCACTGCGTTCAGGGCTTTCAATTTCAATAGAGGCGACATTTTAACCCTTAGGTGCATGAAGTATCAAGAACGATACTACTGAAACGACATGTTGAAAAAATCAACTCGAAGTCAATTCAGACTGAGTCAAGCTGAGTCTCAATTTAAAACATGGATTAGATTTGTTATTTAAGCCATTTCACAAGAAAAATGTGGTATCATTTTTGATACCATACGCATTTCTAATGGTTCACAATTTCGTACGAAGTGTAGTTAATAATAGCGTTCGCTGCACAGCGCTAAAGTGGAGACTAATGCGGTTACCTCACTGCCGCCACATCCCTCTGCAAAGTGTGGAATTTTTTACTAAATTAATACTTTAGAAAAATGATTTGTACGTATACAAAAACCGCACGGTTAAACAAAAAACAGTACTAGGGAATGCAATCGGTTATTTTCAGTATGGAAAGAAAACGGATTTTGCATTGACATTCGTAGGACAGCGGGTGGTAACTGGAGGAGAGCTGAAAATCGAGCTCAGTGGCGTGCCAGGGGAGAGGCCTATGTCCAGCAGTGGACTGATACGGGCTGATGATGACGTCTGGTGTTGAATAAGTTACTCACAAAATTAGCCGTTAGTAAATTGTTCAACATATTCCAGGTACGAACGGTCGCCGGACGCGGCGCCGCCTTTCGAGGCTCCACCAAACGGCCCTTCCGACTCGTGGCGGGAACTGGTCGCGGGCTTGCTGCGGGTGACGCCTTCTCGCCGGTTTAACTACCTGGATACGCTGCAACACGCGGCCCTACAGCATCTCTCCGTACACTCCATAAGGGATCAGGTATGATACTTTATGACACCTTAGAATGCGACATGTATGCCATACGATTAAATAAATAACCTTAGAATGGCAATTTTCAAATTAACCTTTTGATCGTCAAGGGTCGGCTGTGCCAGTGAAAGTCGTGCCATTGACGCCACGTCGGCCACAGTCGCAATAACTTTTGCATCAATTTTAAGTTTAACCTTTTTAGAAGAAACACTACGACGTTATTTACCACTATGCAGTGCATTAGGTACTTATGATTTCTTGTCTGGCGTCTGAGGAACAGTTTTCTGTTAGTCTGGACTTCAGTTCGGGGCTAGACGCTTTGTTAACCTTTTGAGGTAAATAGAATCGATTCGGCATTTTCATCTAATTTTTTCCCGAATAAACATTGTATGCCATGTTAGTAGTCATTTTCATGTCGGATGTTAACTGGAGAATTCCCTTCTACACTCTCAATGAATCTCTCAATATGCTCCGGATTGAATGTAACCTCTCGCCGTAAATACATAACTTTGCCCACTTGTGAGGAAATGTGTTAAAGTGGGTAACAAGGACCCCACTAAACGGAGCATGTAAGGCGACCCACGCGCACCAACGATATGGTACGGCAGAACATTAAAGTATGAACACGGCGGCCACCGTTTAGTTGCGTCCTTGTTTATCCTTGTCAACGAAAAAAGAAATTAAATAAATAACATGGTAAATTGTAGTGTTCAGTGGTGTAGAGAGACCTCATAAACATGGACGCAACTAAACGGTGGCCGCCGTGTTGGTACTTTAATGTTCCGCCGTACCATATCGTTGGTGCGCGCGGGTCGCCTTACATGTGCCTTGCATGCTCCGTCTAGTGGGGGCGGTCTGTGGGGTGACATGTCCATTGTGTGCGCAGGCGCCGCCCTGGGTGCCGCTGGTGCGCGGCGCGGAGGACGCGGCGCACTTCCGGCCGGCGCCGCGCGCGCCGCCGCCCGCCTCCGCCGCGCCCTTCCGCGCCCGCCCGCCCTTCGCCGGACAGCTACCCTTCGTTGGTAAGTCTAACGATTTCTTTTAGGTACTAAATATTGAATTCGTTCCTACATCTTATTTGACACACAGCAAAAACAGTAGAGAACAAAATAAAACTATCCACGACGGTATGCTTCCCGCGTAGCGAAGCTGAATGGTTCCGGTGAGTTCATCATAACTAGGTCCGGTATAACTCCTTTAGACTTAACACAGCATGAAATGGATAAATGTGATCTTATTTTTTGTCAGGTTATTCGTACGTAGCGCCCGACGACAACGACGACAGTGCCGGCACGACGGGCTTCAACGCGTCGCACGATTGCACCGCTATAGACCTTGCTACTTTTAAGTGAGTACTTACGAAAACAATTATATAATGCATGGTATAAGAAAATAAGATATGTTACCCCGGCTAGTGACACTTTTTACGTCACTGTTTAGTTGCCGCTTTATAGTAACAAAATAATTGTTAGGAAAAAAAATTGCCGCCAGTCGTACATAAAATACTAATTATGCATTTGATGATGATTCTCATGTTCTTTAACTAAGTTTTATTTTGTCCTAATAATTGATTTCAAACATTCACGATGTTATGAGATTCATTAGGTTATTATAGGTAACGAGGGAATAGGCAACACAGAAACGGATTGACAGAACCAACCAACCGACCAATCATAGCGTGATGACGTCAAAACTCTCGCCTGTCATTCCGGAGTGCCATACTTTATTTTCTTATACCATGTGATAATGCTATTTTTGATACACTGAGGTCTGATAGCTCTATCAATCACAGACAATAAGCTAGTTCCCTATTTAAATTAAAACGTTAATCGTATACAGGTCCGCGGAAAAACTGGTAGCGATGCGCGGGCGCGAGATCGCGTCCCTGCAGAGCAAGCTGGCGGCGGCCGAGGCCGCGGCCGGCGCCGCCGCCGAGAAGACGCGGCGCGCCGCCGACGCCGAGGCCGAGCGCACGCGCGCCCGCCTGCAGGCCGAGATCACCGCGCTCAGTCTGCAGAACAAGTCAGTCCGCTCATATTTAGCCGTGAAAATATATTTATTTATTTTATTCAAGGAGAACCAACAGCTAATAATGAATAGAATTACAGAGCCAGTTACAGGAACTCACAGATAGACACCGTATATGAAACATATAAGTAACAACGCGCATTATTAATACGGCGCGCACACACAGCAGAAATACGTATACACTTACAGTTTATCCTTGAAGCCTTCCTAGGCCAACAACACAAATACTTAATACTTAATACTAAACTGCACTAACACGAGCTAAGCTAAGGACGACCAAACACGACTAAGCACGAGCTAAGGATATGTTAAGCTTAAACCTCTAAATGCGGCATCCTCCACGTTTAATAAATTGATACATTTTAAATAGGTTGCCTAATAGGAAGGCTTGTTGTTTACTTGCGTCCTTCATGTGTTTTTGAGGTGTACAATAAAGTGGATTTGTATTGTGTTGCACTGCTTTGGTTGCCGATAGTTGCCATGTCCGTATCCCTGAACCGATTCCTGATATTACAGGATTTTATGTGGTTGTCCGATATTTATTTATTTATTATTTTATTTGATACCCTACAATGTAGATTACGGAAAATTGTATCCATGAAAAATATTAAATAACCATTCATTTCATTCTACAGACGTTTAGAGCGCCAAATAGAAATCGAGAAAGAAGAACGCATGGCACTAGAGCGCACCAACCAAGAACTTCAATCATCCGCGTCTGAGCGCAACAGTGCGGAGCTACGAGTTGCTCAGGCGCAGAACGATGAACTCGCGAGCGAGCGGGACGGATTGAGGGAGGGCGTGGCGAGACTGGAGGCGCGAGTGAACGAGATGCAGGCGGAGTGCTCCAGGGCTGCCGCCGCTGCGGATGCTGCCAGGGCGCAACACAAACATTATAAGGTTCGTATATAAAGCTCGGCAAATTCGTTCATGACACTCGCATGGTCCGCAAACGACGGCATTCGAAAGACAGCTGGGTTGAAACAGCTGGGTTGAGTTGATGGATAACGCGTTTGGCTCGGTTTGTAGACACCTGCCTACTGAGCCGGTGGTCCCGGGTTCGAATCCCGGCCGGGGCAAATATTTGTGTGGTGCTGATGAACTCGAATATTTGTGTTTGGGTCATGGTTTTTCTGTGTATTTAAGTATATATTTATCTATATAAGTACATATATCGTCGTCTAGTACCCATAACACTAGCCTTTTGAGCTTAATTTGGGACTAGATCGATTTGTGTGAGGTTGTCCGATATTTATTATTATTATCATCATTGTACGTTTGGGGTTCAGGATTGCCACTGTATTGTAAGATCACACGGTGTTGGATCGCACCGCAGCGAGATTGTCGTGGTAATTTCATTAGACAGATAATTGATAAAGCATCCATGGTATGAGATTTTCATTTTATTTCATAAAATGTCCGCTGGAGATGACCGAGAAGAAAGGCGGACTGAAAAAAGCCGAGGCGCGAAAGCGAAATATCGACAGTTGAGAAACTATATTTTCTACCTTGTCCTGCTTCCTAATGATTACATAGCAGTGCCAAAGATCGAGTATTTATTACTTTGTTCTGGTTAGGATATACTAGAACAAGCACAAGAATTACGGCACCGGACGCTGACAGAGCTCAACGTGCGTGCGATTGTGAGTCCGTAGACTTTAGTAGTAGTGCTAAATAGTCTGTAGAACTAGAACCATTCGGCGGTTATTACACTGCCGTGTCGCCGCATCCCGCTGCGAAGTGCGAACTGCGTTTTTTTTTAAATCTTGATTTGCATACAAAAACCCCATGGTACAGTCAGTGGCAGAAGTTGCCACGTACGCCGGGTGCTCAAAATTATATGCCACGGACTATTATCTAGAGAATAGGAGTTGTACAGATCATAGTGAGCAAGTTATAATGCTCCGCTATTTTTGCTGCTGACTGTACAACACACTGACTGCGCATCTCCGTGCGGACAATTTTTTATTGCCGACTGCCGTCTGCACTTCGCAGCGGGATGCGGTGCCAGTGTGATGACTGCCTTAAAGTAATCATAACGTTAAGTTTTTGCAGTGATGATGTCTCGATTCGACATGACTTTTACTGAAAAACGACAAAGACGGTGCCATATTGACACCAGTCTAATTATTTATTGCAATATACGAACTTTATTTCGAATATGACAAATGGTTGCTGAAAACTAAAAACTGGTATATCCCAATTTGTAGATATACAGTTGATTAAATTTTCATGAGATCATGAGCATGATATGCTACTGGTCATTAGTATAGTTTTAAGTAGTGGTAGTAGTATATGTACTAACGAGATATCACAATGGATATTCACTAGAATGGTTGCATCTGCGTAGTTTTCTTATTATGTAGATAAATGCATGAACCTCGAATTCACACACAGATCAAATCAAAACTGAAAAATATACGGAATCATATAAACTATACAAGTATCATGTATAAGCACCTTCTTCACATATTACCTTTTACGACCGTCTTCCAAAAAGAGGAGGTTCTCGATTCGGTTGTATATTTTTATTATATATTTTGTATATTCTCTTTAATGTTTGTTACCTCATAACTCTGTTATTTATAGAACGAGACGGTTTTTTTATTTGTGGGAAGGTATCCGGTCCTATAAAATTTTGCCGAGGATCTTATGACGAGATCCATGAAATATTATAAGGACATTTATGGCGATTTCAGTGTTTTTTCTTTTTTTATATAGTAACTCGTTCAGTTGTTACGATTACGGTACGATTTCTTCTCGTTGCAGTATTTTTATTTAGGTTAAGTCCCAATTCGCTCCCGTCCTAACACAGTTATTTGACTGCAGGACTCGGTAGCGAAGGAGCGCGCCTTACGCCGCCAGACGCTCAGCGGAGGCGAGGCGGAGTCGCGCGAGGCGGCCTCGCGCGCCGCCGCCGCCGAGGCCGCCTCGGCGCGCGAGGCCCGCGCCCGCGAGCTGGCCGAGAAGCGAGCGGCCGACGCGGAGGCCGAGGCCAGGGAGTTGAGGAAGGAACTGGAGGATGTGCGCCGGGACCTGGCCACTGTGCAGGTACGGTTATTACAAACAACACTTACTAAAATCTGACAACTCAAAAAAAACTGGTCAAGTGCGAGTCTGAATCGCGCACGAAGGATTCCGTACCAAATATACATCCCTGCTAATATTATAAACGCGAAAGTTTGTAAATATGGATGGATGTTTGTTACTCTTTCACGTAAAAACCACTGAATGGATTTTAATGAAACTTTACAATAATACAGCTTATACATCAGAATAACACATAGGCTACAATTTATAAAGACATTGTGTGTCTCATGGGATAAGCGGGTAACACCGCGCGGGGCAGCTAGTATAAAATCTTTTTGCCCTTTTCATTTTTAATATTTGTTGTTATAGTGGCCAAAGTAATACATACTCCGTGCAAATTTCAAGTGTCTACCCTATTACCATTGAACCGCTAGGAAAAAGCGTAGAAACTCCCAAAAAAACATGTTTATTGTATGGTATCCCCTTTAATATTTAGCTTATTTGTTTTCAGTATATTTTGTTTAGCGCCCGTAGTAATACATTTTATGCTAACATTTCAAGTCTACCTATTACAGTTGGAAAGATACAACCTTGTGACCGAACAAACAAACAGAGCAAAAAATCAGTAATAGGGTTCCGTTAGCCACTTTAGAGGCAGTATTTGTGATCCAAGTGCTAAATAATATAATTGCACCCTTAATAACAAACAGTTAACAAGGTTGTCTGTACACAGGAGTCCCTGGGAGAGAAGTACCGTGTAGCGACGGCGTCCACCGAGCAGCTGAAAGAAGCTCAACTGCAGCTCACGCAAGAGCGCGTGCGCGCCTCCTCGCTCGCCGCGCAGGTCCAGGTACACGTACCTACAAATATACGATCAAATCTGCATGTGTCGTCGAGACCTCCTAATGAATTACTGTCAACGATGATCCTTAAGCTAACCTCAATTTTCTAGAAAACAGTATGATTTACACACTTATTTTTATTAAGTTTTGATTTTTAAATGATGATAGTGTTCGTAAATTTAACCAAAAATGTGATCAGTTAATGGCCGCCAACGTAACGGAGCCTTATTCTCATTATTCAACGGTTAAGCTATAAGCCATAGCACAGGGCCATAGGCTGGATTCGAGGCGAAGCGACGAGAATAACGCTTAGCTTCAGATAGTAATTTCAAACTATTAGGGGGTTGTGACACTAACTACTATCAGAGTCTCAAGAGAGAGAGAGACTAACTGGCTTAGGCTGGACTCTACTAAACATTTATTCCAAGAAAATACTTACTCTGATACTTATGTCAAAACCCCAAAGTAGTGTTTAAGTATACACCAATGACACATGCATTTGAAAACAAACTCCATCGTATTTTAACTATATCTTTTTTTATGTAGGAACTCCAGCACAGCGTACAAGAGGCGGCGGCGCGAGAGGCGGCGCTGGAGGAACAGTGCGCGCGGACGGAGGCGCGGTTCAACGAGCGCCTCGACGCGGCCGAGGCGCGCGCTGCTGCCGCGCTTCATGACGACGGCAGACACCGGGAGAAGGCAAGTTCACACTTGACTCTTAAATACAATACAATACAAGTACGCTTTATTGCACACCAAAATACATTTACACAAGAAAACTCGATCGAAATCGAGCTTACATTATGCTTTATTCATTCATGAGGGATGGATACTGCTGTACTTTGCTTGTCCTGCGACTCGGTATCACCTCTCTTGGTCGCAAGACATGGAAAGGAATGATACAGGTAACAGGTAGTATGTGTCGCACAGTTGTGCTAGGCGTACAGATCATCGTTTTTGTTGCTTCCAGTAGGCGGTCGTTTCTTAAGATCCTTACTATCCTGATGGCTTTACACGCAATAATAAAATATGATAGCGATTAATATTTGTATAATTTCCCAGGTCAACACCCTCGAGCAACTAGTCCGTCAACTGGAACGCGAAGTGACAGCCCTAGAGAACCGAGCGTGTGCGAACTGCGAGGCCCGCGGGCAGACGCCGCACGGGTCGCCCGCCAAACACGCGCACAGCGATACGGAGAGCGTGGGCGACGCCTTCCACGCGCAGGCGCATGTGCTCCGGGAACAGCTGGAGCGGGCTGAGGCGCAGCTACAGGTGAGTGGCAGCCCTAGAGAACCGAGCGTGTGCGAACTGCGAGGCCCGCGGGCAGACGCCGCACGGGTCGCCCGCCAAACACGCGCACAGCGATACGGAGAGCGTGGGCGACGCCTTCCACGCGCAGGCGCATGTGCTCCGGGAACAGCTGGAGCGGGCTGAGGCGCAGCTACAGGTGAGTGACAGCCCTAGAGAACCGAGCGTGTGCGAACTGCGAGGCCCGCGGGCAGACGCCGCACGGGTCGCCCGCCAAACACGCGCACAGCGATACGGAGAGCGTGGGCGACGCCTTCCACGCGCAGGCGCATGTGCTCCGGGAACAGCTGGAGCGGGCTGAGGCGCAGCTACAGGTGAGTGACAGCCCTAGAGAACCGAGCGTGTGCGAACTGCGAGGCCCGCGGGCAGACGCCGCACGGGTCGCCCGCCAAACACGCGCACAGCGATACGGAGAGCGTGGGCGACGCCTTCCACGCGCAGGCGCATGTGCTCCGGGAACAGCTGGAGCGGGCTGAGGCGCAGCTACAGGTGAGTGACAGCCCTAGAGAACCGAGCGTGTGCGAACTGCGAGGCCCGCGGGCAGACGCCGCACGGGTCGCCCGCCAAACACGCGCACAGCGATACGGAGAGCGTGGGCGACGCCTTCCACGCGCAGGCGCATGTGCTCCGGGAACAGCTGGAGCGGGCTGAGGCGCAGCTACAGGTGAGTGGCAGCCCTAGAGAACCGAGCGTGTGCGAACTGCGAGGCCCGCGGGCAGACGCCGCACGGGTCGCCCGCCAAACACGCGCACAGCGATACGGAGAGCGTGGGCGACGCCTTCCACGCGCAGGCGCATGTGCTCCGGGAACAGCTGGAGCGGGCTGAGGCGCAGCTACAGGTGAGTGACAGCCCTAGAGAACCGAGCGTGTGCGAACTGCGAGGCCCGCGGGCAGACGCCGCACGGGTCGCCCGCCAAACACGCGCACAGCGATACGGAGAGCGTGGGCGACGCCTTCCACGCGCAGGCGCATGTGCTCCGGGAACAGCTGGAGCGGGCTGAGGCGCAGCTACAGGTGAGTGACAGCCCTAGAGAACCGAGCGTGTGCGAACTGCGAGGCCCGCGGGCAGACGCCGCACGGGTCGCCCGCCAAACACGCGCACAGCGATACGGAGAGCGTGGGCGACGCCTTCCACGCGCAGGCGCATGTGCTCCGGGAACAGCTGGAGCGGGCTGAGGCGCAGCTACAGGTGAGTGACAGCCCTAGAGAACCGAGCGTGTGCGAACTGCGAGGCCCGCGGGCAGACGCCGCACGGGTCGCCCGCCAAACACGCGCACAGCGATACGGAGAGCGTGGGCGACGCCTTCCACGCGCAGGCGCATGTGCTCCGGGAACAGCTGGAGCGGGCTGAGGCGCAGCTACAGGTGAGTGACAGCCCTAGAGAACCGAGCGTGTGCGAACTGCGAGGCCCGCGGGCAGACGCCGCACGGGTCGCCCGCCAAACACGCGCACAGCGATACGGAGAGCGTGGGCGACGCCTTCCACGCGCAGGCGCATGTGCTCCGGGAACAGCTGGAGCGGGCTGAGGCGCAGCTACAGGTGAGTGACAGCCCTAGAGAACCGAGCGTGTGCGAACTGCGAGGCCCGCGGGCAGACGCCGCACGGGTCGCCCGCCAAACACGCGCACAGCGATACGGAGAGCGTGGGCGACGCCTTCCACGCGCAGGCGCATGTGCTCCGGGAACAGCTGGAGCGGGCTGAGGCGCAGCTACAGGTGAGTGACAGCCCTAGAGAACCGAGCGTGTGCGAACTGCGAGGCCCGCGGGCAGACGCCGCACGGGTCGCCCGCCAAACACGCGCACAGCGATACGGAGAGCGTGGGCGACGCCTTCCACGCGCAGGCGCATGTGCTCCGGGAACAGCTGGAGCGGGCTGAGGCGCAGCTACAGGTGAGTGACAGCCCTAGAGAACCGAGCGTGTGCGAACTGCGAGGCCCGCGGGCAGACGCCGCACGGGTCGCCCGCCAAACACGCGCACAGCGATACGGAGAGCGTGGGCGACGCCTTCCACGCGCAGGCGCATGTGCTCCGGGAACAGCTGGAGCGGGCTGAGGCGCAGCTACAGGTGAGTGACAGCCCTAGAGAACCGAGCGTGTGCGAACTGCGAGGCCCGCGGGCAGACGCCGCACGGGTCGCCCGCCAAACACGCGCACAGCGATACGGAGAGCGTGGGCGACGCCTTCCACGCGCAGGCGCATGTGCTCCGGGAACAGCTGGAGCGGGCTGAGGCGCAGCTACAGGTGAGTGACAGCCCTAGAGAACCGAGCGTGTGCGAACTGCGAGGCCCGCGGGCAGACGCCGCACGGGTCGCCCGCCAAACACGCGCACAGCGATACGGAGAGCGTGGGCGACGCCTTCCACGCGCAGGCGCATGTGCTCCGGGAACAGCTGGAGCGGGCTGAGGCGCAGCTACAGGTGAGTGACAGCCCTAGAGAACCGAGCGTGTGCGAACTGCGAGGCCCGCGGGCAGACGCCGCACGGGTCGCCCGCCAAACACGCGCACAGCGATACGGAGAGCGTGGGCGACGCCTTCCACGCGCAGGCGCATGTGCTCCGGGAACAGCTGGAGCGGGCTGAGGCGCAGCTACAGGTGAGTGGCAGCCCTAGATCACTGGGATATAGGGAAAACTGTACACTGTGTGATGCTAAAGTTAAGTATTCATGAAGCTCCGCTTGCGTCTACGGATGATTTTACCGTCCCGAATTGTGTCATTACAACGCTATCATTACGAGCGCTGCTATCACAATTTCACAGTTTTTTTATGTAAATAAATATTATGGGACAATCTTCCACAAATCGATATGTAATCCTTGTTTCAGACTCGTGCGGAAGAAATAGCCGCTTTACGCCAAGAAGCTAGATCCGCCAACTTGGCGAGATGGCGCAAGGTATGTCCACCAAAAAGTCTCCATCCCAACCGATGTTATCGATGTGAATGAGTGCTAATCGCTGTCATGTCGATTTTTGTTTATATTTGAAAGTGGCTTCAAAACAACCCAGTGATATCTGGTGTCCTGAACCCAAACTATATAAACTCTCATCCCATTCCCAGGAGCGCGAATTCAACGAACTCCAAGTGGAAGCAAAATCGACCGCTCGCGACCTGAAACGCGCGGAAGAGCGGTTGTCCGCCGTGCTCGAAGCGAAACGGACCGCTGAGCGTAAAGCAACAGACGTGCAGACCGAGTTGGATGCACTTAAGCCCCAGCACGACCAGGCCTCGAAGGAGGCTGAGAGAGCCAAGAGACAGTTGGCTGAATTGCAGAAGCGGCATGAGACGGCGCAGGCTGAAGTCGATAGGTAAGTCTAACGTAATGTTCAATAATTCGTGCGGCTTTCTAATCCTTGTTTTTGTTTTGTAAAGGAAACGAAATTGTGCTAAGTTCATCAAGAATTAAGACTGCGGTTGGACAAGTGCCCACAAATGCAAAATACGTCATCTTCATCAATCTAGATCTCAATATATATAGTGATTACGTATCTGTTCTTTCGGGTTACCTATCTGAAACACAAATTTTTGCTTCCCATCTGTAACGTTTCGCCAAATTTCCATTTGTCTGAAAGCCATTTTTTTTTTCAAAAACTTCATTTTTAGATTAATTATAAAACAAACCTAACCTAACCTAAAGGGTTCTTTAAAAAGATGTTTATAAATCCTGAAAAAATTACGGGTTTCAGGAAAAAAAACACTTTCGGACATAAAGTAATGCGATTTGTGATTTTGCATTACTTGGGACGGGGACCATTTTTCAGTGTGATTGTGTCCATGTAATTATTACGTCAATGTTTAACTAGATCCCGGAATGACATCCGTAAGCTGAAGTGCGAACTCCAGTACAGTGAAAAACGTCGCATGCACGCCGAAGAACAAGAAGAAATGAGCAGCCGAGAGCGAGCGCAACTGCGGGACGAAAACGTCGAGCTTCGAGCACACAACACCGAGCTAGTGCAGGTAAGGTTATAGTTACTGGTGTTGTTTTTAATATATACGGCGAATGGCTGTTAACCCCTCGTATGCTTAGGCATCGATCCGTTGAAATATCAGTTAATTTCAATTTGATTACCACATTTTTGATATGGTATACGAGGGGTTAAGAATGTTAAGATGTATTTTTTTTTTACTGAATTGGTGTTTACGAGACAACTATGGAAGTAAGAGTTCAAATGGTTCATCCTGCCAAAAGAGACCTCTAAATCATCAAACGTCGTATGTAGCACTATTATGCTGTGAACAATTACTATTTTGGTTGTGGCCATCGTATTCCGCATTTATGCAAGGAGAAAATCGGGTCATTCTGAGTGGTTCTGCTGATTCTCGCGATGGGGTCTAGCCCCTTTTTTTGCTCTTTTTGGTCTTAACTTCGTCCAAAAAGGCAGGATCCTCTTGGTGTCTCCACAGGCAAGTGGCCTCGGTGCGGATTTCACCTAATTAAGTTACCTTGATGCATTCCAAGATCACTCACATCGACCAACTGCGATGCTGGGACGCCCTACACTGGGGGCTATCGATAATTTCTAGTTTCAATTCACGGTATGTCTTGTAGGGTCTATACTTAATCTAAAAGAGAGAAATAAGTAGACAAGATCCATAAAAATAATTTATAATTAAAATAATAATAATCCGACTAATAAAAATGTGTGGGTCGAGGGTTAAAAAAAAACTAAATTTACACTGTCGCGATCCTTGTTTTCCCTACGGTTTTTTTTTCTGACAATCCGGAAAAAAGATGATGCAATAATTTATATTATTTTTGTTACAATAATGTGGGTGGAAATGAATAACGCCTTGATCCCGTTATACATACTAAATGAGATTGCAAATTCCACTTGATAATTACCATGAAATGAAATGAAGTAAAAGCAATGTAATTAAGTGAATTTCTAAGTAATTATTTCTACAACATATTTTGTATTTATTAAATTTGCCACTTACCACAATATGGGATTGAACAACACTCGCGAATAATGTAAGTTATTAGATAACGAGCAGAGCCCGGAATATCCGCGGCAAAACAAAACACTGTCGCAAACTAGATAGTGTTAGAAACATTTCTTCATCGATATCGAGTATTATTATAATATAAAAAAGATCGATAGAAATCGAAAATCTTACTCAACCAGAACAGTGAACATCATAATTACAATTACAATAAATTTTATAAATTTGCTTCCTTGACGTCGAGTGAAGTTGACCGTTCATTTAGCACCTATACAATAGCTTTATATAGTGATAATAAAAACAGTCTATTCACAAATAATGTTGAGAAAATAATGATTATCTACATCACTATCGCAAACGAAATAAAATTTCATGTGAGTAACAAGTCGCATCTGTCTTTAAGTATATAATTTTATACAAACCTCACGTAATCTTACTTTTATTTTTTTTAATTGTGTCGTCCGTTTTTCTTCTTCTATTACACAACTGTCAATATCGATAAAAAAAATCTCACACTAGCTAGGTTGCGACAGTCTTTTGTTTTGCCGCGGATATTCCGGGCTCTGAATTAACGAGGAACGTTTATAACAAACACAATATAAAATTCGGTAAAGTTTCGTAGCAGAGACCGAGAATGTATGTGCCATGCGTTCAGACTCGTAAGTAAATCGGGAGTGAAGTATGGCGATCTGTTAAATGCAAGTCACTAGATTCGCGAAAAATAGAACTAGTTGCCGGGCCACTAAAATGCTCTTTGCGGAGCGCTAATAAGGCGACGGTGAATTCAAGTGGCCGTTCAGTGATTCGATGTAGTATTTTGTAATTATTTTTGTACAGTTAGTTGTAATTATTTGTTAAATTATTCCTTATAATAATATTATGTAACGTTAGGGTCTCCGCTAGCTGGCGCGGGTGCACGGCGCGGGCGCACGCGCGCGTGTGCCTTTTGTAGGTATAATCCGACGCACGCGTCCGCGTCAGTTAGTGCCTTTTCACACGTCCCGGTTGCCGGGTAGCCGGCGGCGAAGTGTATGGCCATGTACGTTAGCTTTCATACGTACCGGCGTAATTTGTTGTACATGGTGTTGCAAAACGCTACTACATATCACTTAAAAATAAATAAGGCGTAGCTTTTACGTTAAAATTTTATTTTTATAATAAGCCGAATATGTTTAAATTAGTTGACAAAAAATAACTAACACCGATAATGACAAGTTCACAACGACAAAGCACGGGCCTGCTAAGGGCAGGTCAAAATTAAAAAAAAAAAATTGTTCGCACAGGCTAAAATATATGTAACCGGTATAGTCAGATCTGTAGGACGCAGTTTGCATAGACGTGATTATTGTTGAAAAGAAAGATTTTAAGTGGTTCCAGATCCACGTGGAAACTCCGTACTTATCTACACCTTCATATGATCGGCATAGGTCACTAAAAGGTGGTGAGGCGTGGTGAAATGAGATGAAAATGGGTGAGCTTAGCCGAAAAATGAATGTTTAAAAAGATAATTCACCCGACATAGAGGTAGCTTTGGAATTTGGAGGAAATTTCCAACAATAAAAGTCAAACCTGCACGTTAAGTTATCAGAAAGTAAACTATAAGTACACTATTATGCTCCTAGCCTTAAATGCTATAAACGTTACGTATGGCGTTCCACGCGTAAATAATCCATGGTTGTGACCCACGAATGTCCCGATGGTTGGTCGCAGCCGTTGGTATCTGTCTTCAACCAAGCCGAGAGTTGCGCGCGGTAATAGAGCCGCTGGCAACAGCCTTCAGGCCAGCCGAACACCGCATTCAGAGTTGCTCGCCGAAATAGGGCGCAGGGCCTGAGATGACCAGCCCGTAACCGGAAGCTATGGAATATTTAAAAAGGTAAATACTAGTCCTTACAAGCAAACTGTTACGCCACTAAAGAACCAAATAGAATCATATGAAACTTACCCAGTCCAGGAGAGTGAACTGGCTTTAACAATCCGAAAACCCCCTTTTTAGAGAAAAGTTGGAACCTAAAAGAAATCACAAAATTTAAAATATAGGCCTACGAAAACGGATCACACAAGAAGGAATTGGAAACGCAGTAGACGGCACAACTCACCTGAACACACCATCACAAGATATAGCATCTCCGGGTGGATATCCCAAATTACAAGTTCATATTCCTCGCACAAACATCAGACGCTCATCAGCGCAACCACAGAATTAATAAACAGACCACTACACAGTCCAGAAACACTGATATTTAGCTCTTCAGGAGTAAACGCACCATTTCACCATGAATCCAGAAACAGAATTGACGTCGTCAAAATTATCGGTCCAAGTAAAACACGCTCTCATATATGAATTTTAAATAATAAAAAGAAAACCGAATAACGCTCGACATGTTTCGAATCGGTACGCGATTCATCATCAGGAGAGACGATCAGCCGCGGCGGCGGCCAAACGAACACTGCGGGCACGCGCCCTGTCCGCGCGGCCGCTCGACGCGGGTGTCACCGGCGATGGCGCAAAACTACCCTCATCATCACGCACAATGTCAATTGTCGGGTTGCACACAACACTCACTACGTCATTTACTAAGGTCTCGTCCACACTAACCACCGATGTAGTATCCAAAACCGTCCTCCAACTAGGGGGCACTGACCATCCACAATCTCGATTAAAATTCGGATGACGACTAATTTCGATAGCCTCCCGTACTTTCCGCGGAATGCAAAACTTTTCTCTCGCCAGCACAGTTACCTTATCGAACCGAATATAGTGAGACGTATCCGAATTCAGTGAATGTTCCGTCACCGCAGAACCCCGGGTATCTTGATTTTTCATACTACGTATGTGTTCAGTCACTCTTGTAGAAATGTTCCGGCCAGTCTCTCCTATATAATTCTTCCCACAGGAAGTTCCGTTTAAGTATTTTAATATGTCTGAGACTCACGATAGTTTTCTATGTAAAAAAGAAAACCGCTGAACAAAAAGGTTATAAAAAAACTCCATGCATATCATCAGCTCATGCAACAGCAAGCCATGAGGGTTAATAACAACACCACCTGCACATCGTAGCCGAAACTACCAAGCGTGATATTAGCTCGTAGCAAAACCATTATCTAGACCTTAAAAGGCGTCAACACTTGCACAAGTCAATACCGACAAAATTGGCCAGATGGCGGTATAAGCAATAGCGGCTAGCTACAACAGTTTAGAATAAACATGTAGCGATTTTTAACGCTACAATGGCCAATGGCCATACACTTTCTGCGCCGGGTACCCGGCGCCGGCTACCCGGCAACCGGGACGTGTGAAAAGGCACTTAGCGTTGCTCATACTATTTTTCGTGCTCACCCGCTCCGTGCACCCGCGCCAGCTAGCGGAGGCCCTTACACATTTCAATAGAGTACGCCATAATCATTAAGGTGGTTGCAGAGGAAACAAAACTAGACATTCCACGCTAGATGGCGCTGAAAAGCAAGATTTGTAGTTTTTGTGTATTATTTCGTATGTTACTTTAGTTTGAAGTAAAATTTGTATCTTGGCGAGTCCGCGTATTTGTCTTTTATTCATGTAGTAAAGCATAGTTCATATAGAATTGGAACACGATGGAAGGCATATATTTTTTTTAATAAAAAGAAAAACATGGTTTTTAATTAAACAATATAAAAGATTATTTATTCAATTTTGGCGTTTCGCATAAAATTCAATTATTTACTACATTCATGCACAAAATTACGGACTCTTCTGGAAATAGTATTCATCATCCTCTGAACAAGACCTCCGTCCACCTTTTTTGCCTGTTGATTCCATGAGGACCGCACCGAGTTGATGTCTTGGACTATTTTGCCAGTTTTATTTAATTTTCCTTTCATTATTACCCAGTAGTTTTCAATTGGTCGAAACTGGGGACAATTGGGTGGGTTCAGCTCTTTTGGTATGAAATCAATGTGATTTGCAGCATACCACTTCAAAACCTTTTTTGAATAATGGCAGCTAGCCAAATCGGTCCAAAATTTGACTGGACCATTGTGGCTTCGAATGAAAGGCAAAATTCGTCGCTGCACGCACTCCTTCTCATAAACATCTGATGTCGTTCATGGCGCAGTGACGAAAACTTTATAGTCTTAAGACCGCAACTACGTATAACCTGCCAAATCGAATGTTTTTTTGAAAAAAAAAAGAGTTTGTGAAACGTGTATTTTTCGTCAACATTCCCTCTAGCGTCGGCCTTGTAAAACTTAGAACCTGGTAGTTGGTTAAAGACGCTTTACGTATGTGTCATGATCCAACAAGAGGCAGCCTTTGAATTTAGTTAGAACTTTGTCATACAGCAGACGAGCTCGTGTTTTAGCTTTTTTGTTCTGTTTGACGGTTCGATTTGGCTGCTTAATTGCTCTATAGCTGTTATACCCTGCTCGAAGGGGAATCCGTCTCATAGTACTGCGGTTTTTTTTTAATTTTCGAGCTAAATCATAATCCAACAGCCCTGGATTCTGTGCCACTGACCTTAAAACCTTCTTCTCCAAAGTTTAATCCGTTGTACCAGACCGTCGGTTGATTTGAGACTTTCTATCGAAGGCCAGAGAATCCTTGTATTTTTTATTAGCCTACAAACAGTAGTTTTCGGGAAATTTAATGATTTAGCAACCATTGACCCAGACCAAGAGGGATTTTCCGTGTATTTGTTCACCATACATTTTCGTCGTTCAACTTCCATCATCAATAACTTATAAACGCAAAAAGTCAGATCAACCGAATTTCTAGCATCGAGTCTTGAACATATTGACATTAAGTTGTGATTGTCAATTTTTTACATGTTGAACCATATTTTTATTTTATTTGATGATAAACGTGTGCCAGTTCTAAATGAACTATGCTTTATTAGTAGCACGTCATAAATTGTCTTATTCTCCCATGTGTTGGCAATTTGTGAAAAATCAGCAAGTACTCACACTAATAGACACTAATTGTGACTGTGTGCGGGTGATTCATTCATTAAAGGGTCGCGTATCATCTGTCAGTTTGATAGTAAGCGCTGAATAAATAAGCAGGCATGATATTTGATTTTGACGATGAAGTAAAGATGCACCTCTAGCACAACTGTGACTCGCAACTCTTTCTCGCGCGAAAAATATTTCCTATCTCTTTCTTTGCGGTACTGTAGGAGACTGACGGGCGATGCTATGTCGCGTGACAAGAATCGTGAAGCCTAGTTGTATTAGACGGGCTGGATTGTCAAAATAAATACTACGAAGAAATTACAAATCTTTGGCAGTTCTATATTTTTTAAGTATGTGGTGAAATTAAATGAGTATATTTGTTGGGTTTCTGTTCTGATATATTGTGATTCTGATTTGTGATGTTATTGAGTTTGTCCTAAGTTTTTCTGAATGATAGATTGGGGTACAGCAAAAAGGGCCCAATTTTAGCACACATATTTTGTTGAAAAATATTTTTCTCATTTTTGTTACTATTTGATTAGAACTAAAGAATACATTAAAATAAGTATCTTTTATAAATTACAATTGTTTGATTAACTTGCCCGTTTAAGAACTAGAGTGGTCCTAAATTAACATAGAATTACTACGTAGCCTGGGACTACTTGTACTATCATCCATTCTGTGCTGGGACTCAGAAATTTATGATGAAAAAAAAACACAAGTATACCTCTGTTTTTTATTACTTAATGACAAGATCGGGCCCTTTTTGCTATACTCTGACCTGATATACAAAAAAACGACATCAAGTATAGTTGGTACTGATTAGGGTTGGGATTTTCGTGGTTCTAAATCGTGGTTCCATGGAGTCTCTAATTGTAAAAATGATCAGTCTAAAAATATATAACTACTAGAACTACTACTAACTGAGCGCAGCACCAGTTGTTTGCGCCACGACCCCGAGCTAGCTCGCGCCATATAAAAATATATGATAATATATTGTTATTATGTACATATTTGGATTTTAGAACCACCAACCACTAAATAAAATAAAACAATTTTTGTTACGTGTAGGTTTTATTACAATACTAGTGTTTGCGTGAGTTGTAGACGTCGCTTTAATTCGAAATGGTGTATACGTTGTAATATTATTTTAGGCAACACGCATGTTTTGTAGAAAATTATAAGTTTCTGCAGCTTTTCTTGGATGAAGCCTTCATCTGTTTGAACTTTAATTGACATTATTTTTGTGGATAATTCAATGAAGGAAATCATCTTGCAGTGATCCCTTTTGATGAAGCTCTAAGCTGGCCTTGAATCTGTAATGAAATTATTTATTACGCCACAAAAGTGCCGGCAATGGAAATGGCTGTATGCATGTCCTATCTTACAGGGAGTTACGGTAATTAGTGTTATTACAGGTATCCTTCAAGGAGGAAACTTAGTCACTGAATCGATAATTCCCAAAAGGATTTGGTTTCCCACACCTATTGAAAAACATGGGTAGGTCTTGGTATCAATTCAGTCAGAGAGAAGAAACTACCTATATGAACCCACTATGAACAGCTTTGTTTTTTTTTCATCACCCAAAGCGAGCGATTGCGTTCAGTTTTTGTGGTTGGTTACGGTTGTCATCACGCCATGCTTGTCTTCGTCTAAAAAGAAAATAGCGCGAGACACCTCTTTCACGGCAGGACGCTTCGATTTGTCATGTTTTCAAACACAATACTTTCCCCGCAATTTCTGACCCATGATATCGCAATATCGTTTAGGGATCACTATGTCCTGAGTACACATGTTTATTATTATTATATGCACGTTTCATTATTCACACTGCATAAAGTAAAAACTCACGAAACAAAAAAAATGTAAAGTTGTAAACCAAACATGATTCATTTTATACGAATTTCCACAACTGACATGACAGTATTGACATAATTTATTATTTCATTCACAAGATTTAGTGCGTTCGAAATCTGTTCCACTTTATTGTTATGAGCAAATAAACACAATAGGTATCTTTAAAATCCAAATGTTTCCAATTATTTGTTACATGTTTAATGAAAGCTGTAATCATTTAAAAATAAACTGTTATGCATTCATATCGAAACATCAATTTAAATTTATTATCCTAAATCATAAGTTAAGTAGTATTATATTTCAGAACGCACTGTTCATGAATAGCTTTACGTGCGCTTACGTTTGTATGTTGTGTAAAAGCAACGCACACATACATATATGGACAATATTTCAACGGGTTTTAAAGCTTTAATAACTTTGTAATTGTATGATTTATAGCAAAACTGATTTCCTTGGCGAGTATAAGATCGCTTAAAGATTTTTTTAAGAATGTTTAATAACCTAAAGCCATAACTGCCTAAGTGTGTATTGATCAAACGATTTGTATGAAAGTGACATCTCTGCAACCACCTTAAGTCACTAGCAACTTTGTTATACTACCAAACTGACACTTACCTATAGTTTCACTTCTCCCCTTATGTTGTATTTACACTTATAGATCATTTATAACACGTTGAATTCTTTAACGTTGATGTCAAATCTCTCAGCCTCTAAAAGTAAACAATACTATTGTCCACCTGAATCGACACCGAGATTGATTGTTTACTCAAGATAAAGATAATTCTATTCAATCGTTATTCAAACAAACAACGCTCAACATCACCACTCAGTCGCGGTTCCGCCTCGGCGCTCCCCGCACATCTAATGGATTCGAAACAAAATCCGTTCCAAGTCGGGAAGAAGTTGAAGGCTTCGAAGCCTCCGATAGGCCCGAAGCCTTCGTTTTTGCAATACGTGTGCGCGCTGGGCGCGGCCTGGCGCTCGCGGGACGGCACGTGGGCGCGGCGCCTGCGCATCGCACTCGCGGCCGATCTACTAGGAGGGCGCTGTCTCGCTGCGGATGCTGTCTTAGGCGCCTTCAATAACCATTTCGATTCGGTACAGTATCCTGCATTTTTCACCCGCTAACCGCATAATAGAGTATAAACCGTGCGCTCCTAGATTATGCTACTAGATTATGCTAGCGGGCCCTGTATCAAAATATGTCGGAAGGCCCCGATGACGAGCGAGAGCTCTACACTACTAGGGGGCTCTGTGACCTGGGGCCCCATATCATTTATACGGCGGCAGCGGGTTTGAGTGAAGTCATATAAATATAGTGGAATAATAACAAAAATAATTTATTTATTTCAGGCATCAAAGGCCCATGGATAAATCACACCAAAACCTTAGAATCTAACATACATATTAAATATTAAAAATACTAAACAATGAAGGTCATATTTTTTGCTGCGATGTGCTACGCAAGTCCGTAGTGTTGGGTAGCCGACCACGGAAACGCCGGAACAAAACATCTTTCGGCCAAATTTCTTCCTTCATGAAAATCGCTAGCTTGTCAGTCGAAACCCTCAACACATAAGAATTAAAATTCACTTGTGGCGAGACTCCAACTTCACGACCCTCAGGATAATTCCGGTCTTCTCACGTACATACTCTACGATCTCCTCGGCCTTCGTAGAGTAATGTAGACGGGACACATACAATTACATCGTCGGCAGAGCGGGACGCAGCAGGTGTTTGGGCCCAGTCGCAATTAAAATTCTTGTCATAATTTTGATTGCAATAACTCATTTCGCGTACAACAAGGGGGACTAAAAAGTCTTCCCCACACTGACCTCTTGGTTGTAGGTTAGGTTGGATCCGCAACCCCACAAATACGAACATCGGCCAGAAAAGCAGGATGACGTAATAAAAAATTATGGAGATGAGTTGATATTTATGTTGTGCTTCAAAACACGATATGCATAAAAACATTATGGCGATTAATGGTTATGATTTAGGTCGATAAGCCCCTAAACTATTCCTTACTTATGCGTACAAACATTATCATTTATCGTCATAAAATGTATGCCGACTAATTAATGACTATCACACCTTAAGCGCAAGAACTATTATATCAATATAGTAGTTATGACTCAAATTTATGCAACCCAATATGGAACCGCGTGGTAGATTACATAATACAGTGGTACCATACAATAATAATTGTTTGTTTTCAGAATAATAAAGCGTTACAAGAAGCCTGCAGTCTGTTGGAAGAACAGCTAATTGATTTGGAAAAGCTATCGGATTGGAACGAAGGGAAGAGCAAAGATCTCGAGGTATGTCCCATATTCGTATCATGAGTTTTTATTTAGTCTCTTTACTGATTTAATCGTTCATTTTCGTGTAGTATATTTAAAAGTTTTGAAGCGCTGAACAGGTATGAACTTTTGTTCTTACTTTCCTGACCTAAGATATAATTCAGTGAATAAAGGATTTTGACCTTACAAACGGTCCGGTAGTTTTGAATTTTTGATATGTTGTCTAGAATGGTTAGTCAGTGCTTAAAATGCAAAATGCACAATTCCCCCCCCTCCGCGCCCGCCGCCATATTGAAAAAACCGGGACTCTCTTCATATTTTTGCTCATATCTTCCTTTAGGAGCATTTTAGCTAAAAGAAAGCTTCGACAATATTATAGAGAGTTAAATTTACTACATTTTTCATTTTATATTTTGGTTTCTAGGACAGATAGTTACGGAGATATGCACATTTAAAAAAATTTAAGAATTTGCAATTTCCAACTCAAAAACAAACTTCTGGATTATACCTTCGTTTAGGAGCATTTTAGCTAGAACAGTGCTTGGGCCATTTTGTAGAGAATTAAATTTACTATAATTTACATTTCAAATTTTGTTTCTAGGACAGATAATTACGGAGATATGTAAAAAATAAAGTCACGTTTTCCGAAAATGTATGTAAAAATGGACATGAGTTTTATAAGCAATTATATTCCCTACATGTTTTAATTTCTCCTAGACTAGTCCATAACTGAACGACAGCGTTCTAAACCAAGAATTTTGAGAAATTTTCGGAAAATTCGACTTTTCCTGTTTTTTAAATGTGCATATCTCCGTAACTAACCGTCATTGAAACAAAATTTGAAGTGTAAATTATAGTAAATTTAATTCTCTACAACATTGCCCAGGCTTTGGTGTAGCTAAAATGCTCCTAAACGAAGATATAATCCAGAAGTTTGTTTTTCAGTAGGAAATTGCGATTTTTTACGATTTTTTAAATGTGGATATCTCCGTAACTATCTGTCCTAGAAAAAAAATATAAAATGGCAAATGTAGTAAATTTAACTCTCTATAATAATGTTGAAGCTTTCTTCTAGCTAAAATGCTCCTACAGGAAGATATGAGCAAAAATATGAAGAGAGTGCCGGTTTTTTCAAAATGGCGGCGGGCGCGGAGGGGGGGGAATTGTGCATTTTGCATTTTAAGCACTGACTAACCATCCTAGACAACATATCAAAAATTCAAAACTACCGGACCGTTTGTAAGGTCACACATAGTACTTTAGTCTCTATTCACCGTATTAATAGAGAAATCACGAACTTTGCGTTTTATTTTTGACATGTGTGCTTATTTCTGAATGTTCTTGACATAAAAAATCTAATTTTCAAGCAAATAAAGATGCCGACAAATTTCGTCCTTGATGAGCAACAAGATGGGGTCAACTTTTGATTCTGGATGAAAAGATCACAAATAGTTTTGAGAAAAGAAAAAACTAAGCGACTTCCGAATTTTTCTTGTCAGGATTTAACATTTATCAAAACCGTAACCAATAAACTCTCCTGAATCGACGCCGTACAATAATATTGATGACGTTTATACGGGACGAAACGTGTAACCACTCGTTTATTTCGCAGTGTGAAGTCCAACGGCTGCGCTCAGAACTGGCCCAGGTGCAAGAGAAGCTGGGCGGCGCGCAGAGCGCATGCGCGGAGAAAGCGGCCGCCGCCGCGCAGGCCGCGCACAACCTCAGCCAAGCGCGGGAGCAGGCGCAGCAGGCCGAGCAGCAGATACTGCAGCTTCAGGTAAGCGACCCATAGTTATAACCCATGACCAAAAAAACTGTTAAAATAAGTTTCTGTCAAAAATGACATTTTAGTGGCAAGCTTTTATAGCCGACTGTACTTTTCTTTGGATATCTATCAAATGCTCACTGAGACGATTCTAAAGAGCCCAAGCTCGGTAGGTTTGCTTTTTCTATTATAGAGTTCCTATGGCCACCTTCCGGCTCCATCATCAGATCAGCTTCAGGTACGCGAGCCATAGTTATAACCCATGACCAAAAAATCAGTTAAAATAAGTTTCTGTCAAAAATGACATTTTAGTGGCAAGCTTTTATAGCCGACTGTACTTTTCTTTGGATATCCGTCAAATGCTCACTGAGACGATTCTAAAGAGCCCAAGCTCGGTAGGATTGCTTTTTCTATTATAGAGTTCCTATGGCCACCTTCCGGCTCCATCATCAGATCAGCCCCATGGTACCATATTATTGTATTGTCTTCAAAGTTAAGTAGGTATGCAAAATTTCAGCTCAATCGGTTGACGATATCTGCTTCAAAATTGAGTTGCAAGATTTCACCCGAACAAACATACTTTAAACATACCATGCAAGTTAAATAAAAGCTTTAAAAAACACTCACGTATTATAAATATAACCACGGGTGCGAGGACAACCTTTGGTAGACCTGCGAGAAGCAGCAGTACAAGCAACAGATACCGCAGCTCCGGGTATACGAGGTATTGTCACTACCTGGCTCAAAAGCGCGGATGGTGGCTGCGAACCATCTGCATCGTAGCAAGCAAATAATAAAACCTTAGGCATGTACGTGACCAGATCAGTACGCCTGGAAGAATGTAACAGTCGGTGCAAAAATACGTTAAAGCAAAATTGGGATGGCTCAGCGACGAGGACGTCGAGCAGATCCATCCGAAGCAGAAGATCAACTGCTGCGAATAGGCTAATGTTTTAACAAATCAAATCGTTTTTTTTTCATGTCACTCAGTAAGTGTGAGGTATGAGGTTGGTAAACAATTACAAGAGACGGTTTAAAGTCCCGTAGAAATTGTCAGGAAGAGCTCTTCATCAGGGACAGCTATCCCTACGCTGGGCGACTAACGGCCCACTGCTTTAGATCGCCTCGCTGCCCTCAGCGCCCGCGCAGATAGCGCGGCGGGGGGAGCGGAAAGCTCTTGCAATTTATACATGAGTTTAAAAGGCCTTATTCCTTTTAAAAAAAATTTTTTTTTATATTATGAGAGATATATTGATAATTTCAACCAACTTTTTGAAGTGAATAATACTTTTACCCGAGCTCTAGGTAGTAACGTAGCTATTTCATGCTTTTATTGCGTGCAGTTGAAAATAAGTTGAAAAAACTAAATTTCCGCGTGAATTTTGTCAATTTCGAGTAGTTTTTGAAACAAAAATTATCAATGAAAAATTCAAACTGTAGGTTTGAAATATATACCAATAAATCCCATTAGGCCTGTTCTAGGTAGTAACATCAATAATATGTTAAATAACATGTTTGATCATAGAGAAAAATGTCAAAAACAATCAGCATTTTCAAAGGAATAAGGCCTCTTAAACCGTTTTTTATAATTAATCAATATGGTCTCATGATAGTTTTAATTAAATAACGTAGTTAACTTTTTCTTTAACAAATCAATCGCTGACGAACATAATAAATCAACATCTTCGATTGCTCTTAAGATTTGATATTATTCAGGAGCGCGTAGAACGTGGCGAAGATCGCATCGCCTCGCTGGAGGCGCGGAGCGCTCACTTAGAGGGCGAGACGGCGGCGGCGCAGGCGGCGCTCGGCAGCGCGGCGCGGCGCGTGCGCGACCTGCAGGAGGAGTGCGCTGTGCTGCGCACCCGGGCGCACGACCACCACACGCAGGCGCTGCAACTGCGCGCGCAGCTCGACGAGGCGCAGGTCCGTGTCTACAGCCCGCTCTACACTCGCGGCGCGAAGTCGCTCCGTGAATTTACGCAGCAGTTCACGCACAACTGTGTCCCTCCACAGTCGCGAAGCTTCGTAGGCGTACCCTTTGTCGCGGGCCAAAAACCGACACTGATCGGGGAATGGCGCGAACACGAAGGCGTGAACAACATCTACACACGCGGTTCGCGGCTTTCGCGGGCGTTCACGCCGCGAGTGTAGAGCGGGCTTAGCACATAGTGAAACACTGCAGATCGTGTCGTTAGGCTACCTTACCACTGAAGCTGAGCGGGGAAATTAACCAATCAGGTTGAGTCTTGGTGAAGCCCGAAAGAAGAGAAGGTAATTGGTCCATTTTACACAACTCCGCTAGGCTTCTGTGGGCAGGCAGCATTAAAGGCGCGTTGCTTAGAGGGTGAGGCCTCGACGGTACTCAGCAGCGCGGCGCGGCGCGTGCATGATCTTCGGGAAGAATGCGCTGTGCTAGATACCGTGCGCATGACCATTATACGCAATCACTACAACTACGCGCGCGATTCACTGAGCCGCAGGTTGATATCCAGCGGCAAAAAATAAAAGACTTTCTCTTTTGATGAGAATTTGTATGAACCACGACTTTATTTCTTGGGCGGCGTGGTTATTCGGCCAACAGCTGTATTGTGCAGATGAAATCATTGCGGATTGTGAAACCTTGCATGGTTTGCATGTTGAATAGTCGCGACCGTTACGAACATTTCAAACTGATACGCCTTCGAGTACCGGCACTGGGTCGTTCCCCCTCGATCTGCAAGAATGAAGCCAGTTAAAATAGTCGGCTGTTACATTACAATGAATTGTAGGTGATTTGTTAATGTGTGCAGGAACAGCTGGAGAGCGCGCGCGAAGCGGCCGAGGCGGCCACGGCGTGGTGGCGCACGCGCGAGACCAAGGCCGACGCCACGCTGCGCCAGCAAGCCAAGCTCATCGACTTCCTGCAGGTTAACATCAGGCTAAACAGCTGATCCCCAGCTAATCTTCATATCATTCATCACTATCATAATCCCACACACTCATGTCACCTCATAGCATCACTTTACACACAATTCACTGCTGGTCATGGTCACCTTGTGTGACACATCATACATACTATATCCACGTTGCGGGACAGGTGGTCCCTTAGGTGACCCCGCCGCAATATCAGACCGCCCCAGTACAGCCGAAAGGCTCGGGCCAATCACTCGCCAAAAAAATAAAAAAATAAACAGCAGATTTTTTTTGAGTGGTTATTTTTTTATTTCATTGTATGAGTTAGAGTAAAGCTATTATGTTTACCGTGAAAAGGGCTTGCCGGCTACGAATCTACACCAAATCACCCGGCAAGCCCTGCTTTCCTGGCGTCTGCAGTAGTTTAGTATTAAACTGTGATTCCAAATTCGACTTAAAATCGTACATTATTAGACTGTAGATTGTGGCCGGGGTTGTAACTACCGCCTTATCAGCCGTATCAATGATACGGCGCCCCGGGTCACAGGGACCCGCTCGTCTTATGGCCTCCCGACATATTTTGGTACAGGGCTCGTCAAGGGCTTATTACGCTACTGATTGTGGCTATCTGCTATATTTTATAATAATGAAACAATCTGTAACACAGGCTAAAGTGGAGGAGGCCGGACGCAAGAAGGGTTCGATCAGCAATAAGCTGTTCGGGCGCTCGGGCCGCCGGCCCAACAACTCGCCGCCGCTGCGCCGCGCTAACAGGTACCTTTTCGCTTACTCGTTATGAAGGTCCAAAACGAACTATGACGTATAAACAAGCTACTATTAAAAAGTTACACAAAATGAACTGAACACAACTATGTTTCAGAGAGCTGCGAGAGGAAGTGGATCGACTGCGCTTAAAGCTTGCCTCCTCTAAGTCCTTCGACGAAAACAAGTTAGTAAACAATAACAAATTTGTTACTGTTATAATAAAAAAGCAATCAAAATTGTTGTTTAGTTTTAGACTGAACAATATAACATGAATGTGGGAAATGATATTGGAAAATCATCTACCTACCCACCGTTAAAATCTCATATTAGGGTGGTATTTCACTTATCCAATATATATCTTTGTCCAATGTGCATTTGATGAAAGATATTGGGTGACTTCATCAAATTTACCAGAAACACCGACTTTTGATCAAATATTAACAAATAACGTTTACTTCGAAATGGTTACGCAAATAGTATTTTATACTACGTGAACCAATAAATATTGGACAAGTGGAATACCACCCTTAAGATTAGTCGATTTTGATACTTCTGGCATGGGTCCGACAGCACATGATTCTACGCTTTCAGAAGATGCTCATTGAAAAGAACCAAGTGCTATGATAATTATATGATATCAGTAAAATGTGATTTATTTATTGCAGTTACCCACCCACGACACCTAAACGAGAGAAGAAGGTCACTAACGGGTATTTATTACTTTATTTTTATTCACCAAGTGCATTTTATTCTAAAACAATTATATTTGCATAGCCTCAAGATTTTTTTTAAATATGGAAGGCCATTTTTTAACCCGATTTTTATTTGCAGAACCGTAAGAAGTATCGACACGCCCGACTGCGCGCGGACGAACGGATTCGTTCAGGAGTCGTTCTTACAAATAGTATGGTACGGATAGAATTATTCATACTCAATAGTTCTTTTTATGGTTAATTTTATTTCACCATGCTCAGTTAAAGCCTGACCAGAAATATACGAAGATGCGCCGTATTTCGGAATTCCACTGGAACTAATTTCTTACACTGGCAATGATTTTATGATGGTTTGTCAACAATGTCAATGACATTCGTGGTGCTTTCTGTAAAAGACAAATATTTAAAATTATCTAATGAAAATGCCGAAAACCATTCACAGTCGTGAACTTAAGATTATACACGAAAAACAGTCAGGAAAAGAATGCATCCCGTTAAATGTATTTTTTTATTAGGTATCTTTATACTAACTGTACTGTAACTGTCCTATAAAAACAGAGACTACTTACATCGTCAACAAAATATAAAGTATAACTAAAGTAAAAGAAAAACTATTAACCTACTTTAAATAGAGTTTACACAATTTTACACAATGTGAGCCAACCTATACACCATATGTGCATAGTCTGACGATGGATTTGCTAGCAACTGCATAAAAGCCCCGATATCATATGGAGTTGGTTGGTTAAATTATATTAAGAGGTTAACATGGTGGAACTGACAGGTATTTAAACTAACGTCAATATAGTGGGTTGCGATTCATGTTTGCTAAATTGTTGCCATATAAAATCTTATAAATAGCGCCGTCTTGACAATCCTCATATTTCTGGTCAGGCTTTATACAGGGTGTTTGGTGGCTAGATGCAAAGGTTTAAGGAGGTGATAGAGGAGGTATTTTTAAACATTTCTAGCCATATATGTCTTAGACGAAATTTGATATTTTTTTTTTAAATTGAAATTTTAAGAATTTTAGAAAAATACCCAGAATTTGGTAGAAACGAGTTTAAAGTGCCCGAATACGCGTTATTTTGTACACACTATCTTTTGTTTCTGATAGTTTAATGTATGTCGGACCAAATAAAGCCACTTTTAAGTGTATTTATGGCCTCTAAAACCAAATAAAGGCATATGAAACTTTAAAAAAAAACGTAGGTTGACACGAGCATAATTTTGATGTGCCATAAAAAAAAATTAAAAAAAATCTTTGAATTGTTCAAACACTTTTAAAAACATGCCTATTTATTGTTCTTTCTTTAAAGGTATCAGTCATTCACATCGCTTGCCAAATCTCTGAGTTAAGAGCTAAATACCAAAGTTAGGGAGCACTTCCTAAGAATTCCAAATCCCCGTACTAGTCTTGAAATTTTACTTTAAGTAGGTACCTAGCTAATAAATAACGTGTAAAAAATAAAACAAAAAAGTTTGTTTTAATTAATTCATTCTAAGCTAATTCTTTTTTATAAATTAAATAAAAATTAATAAATAGCAAGTACCATTTTCCACAATACACCAAAGTCCGAGGAGGATTATAAAAAAGCTCTAAACTAAATACCATAGCTTTAAATTTGGAACACGTTATTTTAAGAATAAGAATTTTCAAATTTGGAATTTTATGAATTGCCTTTTTTTTAAGTTTTCACGATAGCCAATTGCAAATTTAGTTCTTCTATGAAAATTTAACAAACGGTTGACGCGGTTTTCATTTTGTAATTAAACATTATGAACCTAACATGGGTGCATCACAAACCACATTTTCTGTCCCGATCAAAGTTCTGCCAATAACTCCAGCCCTCTTTTTAAAATCTATCATTTGGACACAGATGAGTCAAAGTTTTCAAGAGAGGGGATCACACACTTTTATAACCTTCATGAATGGGCTGACAAGGACGCAAATCCTCATTGGAAGAAGCAGGTCTCCTTTTAAAGAAGTTTTCAGTTAACGTGTGGGCTGGAGTTATTGGCAGAACTTTGATCGGGCCAGAAAATGTGGTTTGTGATGGGTGATGTTAGGTTCATAATGTTTAACTACAACATGTAAACCGCGTCAACCGTTTGTTAAATTTTCATAGAAGAACTAAATTTGCAATTGGCTATCGTGAAAACTTAAAAAAAAGGCAATTCATAAAATTCCAAATTTGAAAATTCTTATTCTTAAAATAACGTGTTCCAAATTTAAAGCTATGGTATTTAGTTTAGAGCTTTTTTATAATCCTCCTCGGACTTTGGTGTATTGTGGAAAATGGTACTTGCTATTTATTCATTTTTATTTAATTTATAAAAAAGAATTAGCTTAGAATGAATTAATTAAAACAAACTTTTTTGTTTTATTTTTTACACGTTATTTATTAGCTAGGTACCTACTTAAAGTAAAATTTCAAGACTAGTACGGGGATTTGGAATTCTTAGGAAGTGCTCCCTAACTTTGGTATTTAGCTCTTAACTCAGAGATTTGGCAAGCGATGTGAATGACTGATACCTTTAAAGAAAGAACAATAAATAGGCATGTTTTTAAAAGTGTTTGAACAATTCAAAGATTTTTTTTAATTTTTTTTTATGGCACATCAAAATTATGCTCGTGTCAACCTACGTTTTTTTTTAAAGTTTCATATGCCTTTATTTGGTTTTAGATGCCATAAATACACTTAAAATGTGGCTTTATTTGGTCCGACATACATTAAACTATCAGAAACAAAAGATAGTGTGTACAAAATAACGCGTATTCGGGCACTATAAACACGTTTCTACCAAATTCTGGGTATTTTTCTAAAATTATTGAAATTTCAATTAAAAAAAAAAATATCAAATTTCGTCTACGACATATATGGCTAGAAATGTTTAAAAATACCTCCTCTATCACCTCCTTAAACCTTTGCATCTAGCCACCAAACACCCTGTATATAAATCCTCTTGATTGTTTTGCGCAATTTTTAATGTTAGATTAATTAGTTCTTGTATATTATAAATACAATGATCTATCTTTGTATTTATAATATGTTTCTAAGCAGTGTTTTTTTTTAGACTGGGCAGATTATAAAGGCTGATTTAGACGATGCCAATTTTGAGACGCCTAAATTACGGCGCCAGTGATTACCGCACAGCACACCTGCGACCGTTTAGACAATGACTATGTTCAGCCGCCTAAATCTCGCCGCCAGTCGTGTTTACACAGTGCTTTTTTTCAGTACCAGTCATCAGTGGCAGCGAGAGACGCGGAGGGGGGGTCACTGGCGCCAAAAAATAGGCCCGTGTTCTATTCCGCGCCAGCGCTGGCATGCGGCGAAAAAATGGCGCGGAAAGTGTTTATACGGTGCCTTTTCGAGGCGCCGTAATTTAGGCGTCTCAAAATTGGCATCGTCTAAATCAGCCTTAACTGTTGCCTTATGCCATGCCGGGGCGATACGCTCTGACCAACTAAGTGCCCATAAAGAAATACAGTCTATCTTGCTAATGATGTTAACAAAAGAACGCTGCATTAATACTAAATACTCGCGCGGCAATATGTTTATAATAACCGCTTTGTTTATAATGTAGGAGTGACGGCAGTCGTGAGCGTATGTCGGCGCGCGCAGTAGACGGCGCGTTGATCTTGAAGAGCGGAGAGCGCGAGCTGGTCGCGCGCATCGTGGCGCCCGACGCGCACGGCTTGCCGTTCAACGAGGCCTGCAGGGCGTTCGCGGTGAGTGGTGGACTGGTCATGCCAATAACTACACCAATCGCAGTGTCTTCAAAACACAGACAACCCCCACTAGACGGAAAATGTAAGGCGACCCGCGCGCACCGAGGATATGGTACGGCAGAACATTAAAGTATCAACACGGCGGCCACCGTTTAGTTGCGTCCTTGTTTATGATCCATGCGTACGTCAACGACAAAAGAAATTAAACGACCTAAATCGAGCGGCTAGGAAATATTGGATCAGATTGCACAGGACTGACGTGGAGAAAAGAAACGACTGCAGTTTATTTCATTCTGCTACCTGACGATCGAGGATTCGTATGTCTTATGCGGTGGCGTGTTCTATTTCAGAAATGAGAAAACTTATCCACGTTAGAGCTTTTAAATTCTTTCACTTGTCAAATGTAGGGAGACAATTACACTAACAATTACCCCAATTAATTAAGTTCAAGTCATACTTGCGAAAGATACAATCGAAGACACTGATAACTATACATTTGTAAACGGATTTAAACCTTATTGTAACGGAATTAGGTAAGTATAGGTATAAGGATTATGTGGTATGGTAGACTATGTCTTCGTTTGTACCTACTGATTAAGATAGGTTATAGTTAGGTACAATACAATATGTACAATACAACAATACTTTATTGCACACCAATAAAAGTTTACAAAAGGAAACAAGACAAATACAATTTATATTTTTTTTAAATAAGTAATTTTTTTTCAGATTTATTACTTATAAAAGTGGGTGTAGTAATCGGGTTGCATACAGTTTATAGCCATAATGTCGACGTGCATAACCACTTTTGTCATTATAGACCTTGCGCATAAGGTGAGTTAGTCATTCATTGATCCGCATAAATTTTATGACTAGAATATTTTTTAGTACGCATAAGTAAGGAATGTCATATAGTTTTGGGGCATATCAACCGAAATCATAATCATTAATTGCCATAATGTTTTTATGCATATCGTGTTTTGGCGCATAATACTGAACAACAATAATATCAAGTTCCATATTTTTTTTATTTCAACGTTATGCTGCTTTTCTGGCAGCAGTTCGTAGCTGTGTGGGTCGCAGTTCTTTCTTTCCTAACCTAACCTACTTTTATGGCCGATGTCAGTTCTAACCTAACTCAACCAAGAGGTCAGTGAAGGGAAGACTTTTTAAAGCGGGCGGCTTAGCCCCCCAGCCCCCCTTTTGTCTGTCTGATCATGTAAGTTTTGAGTCATTATTTCAAATGTTATAACATATTATGATTGATACATGTAATATAACTTATACTATTTATGATGTCTATTGCTATTAATGATGAACACCATAATTTATGTGTACGAAGTGTATTTATTATGACATTCAATAATATGACTTGAAATTTTGTGCCATTCTAAATTATGCTTATGAAAAGCCTGCCAAACTACAATTATGACATCCAAATTGCTATGCGAAGAATCATTTATGACAAATAACTTGTATGAGGAAAGCCGTTATGCGAAATGAGTTATTGCAAAATTATGACAAGAATTTTTATTCCACTAGAGGTGATCCCCAGTAATCGCCAATAGACAAATGTTTGGCGATATGTTATTATGTGTACCATGTATTTTTTTTTTTGAGATAAATGGGTCGACACAGCTTTTTTCTGTTGCTTGTTGCCATAGTGATGTCCCCTGGGTAACTCTTTGAAACTATGATTTTCGGCGGCAAAATTCAATAACAACTTTGTAGCTGCAGCAGTTATAATATAAACCCATTCTTATTTAGACTATCTTTTAAAATACCAATATTACAAATTATCAACACTTTTCTAAGAAGTTTAATCATCATTGTCCCCTGGGTGACGGGACAGAATAACAACAAGAAAAAGTTGATCGAACCAAATAAATAAATTAATAAAAACTTAAATCGTTGCTCAGATTCGAGTTAGCTCAAATAATCGCAGAAACTGATCGTTGTTATCATTTCAGATTAAGATGGAGAACCCCGACGCTCGGGGCAACAAGGCCAGCGCAGTATGCGGCGACCAGGCCACGCGCTCGCACTGGCTCACCGTGCTCGCGCCGGCTCCTGCTGTGCTCGAAGGGTTTCAACCGCTGCCGCTCACTACGATCAAGACCAAGCCGCTTGCCGCCGCCTTCGTGGCCGGTGACGCTGTCGCATTGGGTAAGTGCTAACGGTTCCTACAATTAGGTGCCAGGTGACGCGAAGGTTACATAATACAAGTTTAAAAGTTTTATAACTATAAATCTACGGCAGTCGTTTGTTCTCGGCGTTGGAGCGTAGACCGTACCGAGTCTACTGTCGGAATAGGCTATTTGACTGATGTTGAATTCTACAGCGTACCGTAGTTATATGAATAAAATTAGCTAAATATTTCACGAAACAAAGAAAAAAAATCCAGAAACATATATATTTTTTGGAAATATGTGACTTCAAAGGTACGCAAATTTTATGATATTTTTTTTTAATCCAAAATAAATTTTGAAAATGTTTTCAGGATCCTCATAATTTTACGAAACAACAATTGTATGACAACTATAAAGTTAAACGCACTTTTTCACGGTGAAAATGACAAATTTCTTAATTTTTCCATACAATTATTGGTACCTATACCGGCCTGTGACGTCACTAGCCTGACGCGTTTTGTATGGAGCGTTTTTAGCGCTACGTAGGAATGTTGAACTTTGACGGTCATTTCTGACTTTTGGAGCAGTTTAAATGTAGTCAGTCCCATATAGACATTTGATCACAATAAAAAATAGAATCGATGGACATCCTCAAAAAAAATTAGTCAACATGCCTATTGAAACAATATATGAATGACATTGACAGGTTGCGAAGACGGGCTGCACTCGACGCGGGGCTCGGTCCGGCTGTCGCTGG
Organism: Apotomis capreana; assembly: GCA_947623375.1. NCBI lineage: Eukaryota > Metazoa > Arthropoda > Insecta > Lepidoptera > Tortricidae > Apotomis > Apotomis capreana. The sequence continues at coordinate 13,700,460 of OX392517.1, read as the reverse complement.
GCGAGGCGGCGTGCGGCGGGCGGCGCGGCGTGCCGAGCGTGGCGGTGTGCGGCGCGCGCGCGCTGCTCGTGTGCGGCGGCGCGCTGCTGCACGGGCCCGCGCCGGCGCTGGGCTCGGCGCTGCGCCGCGCACACTCGCTCAAGCCGACCTACGACGTCGAGAGGGTGCTGCTGCCGGACGAGACCCACCCGCATCTGATCACGGTACCTTATTCCTTACGTTACTGACTGTGTTACTAACGCGCCTCTGAGATGCGCGGAGTTACACGAGCCGAGCTATAACGTCGAGTAGAAAGGATGGAGCTAATAGTCGCCATTTGAATAATACGACGAAAGAGCATGATATTGATATATTTAATTGTGTAATTCCTTCCGTGAGGCGAAATTTAGCTAATGTGTTTTTTGATTGAGCGATTCTTATAACATGCTTGTGCAGTATTGTTATTGTGTATTAGGTAGGTACTTAGGTTGTCAGCCCATTAAGGCTCTAAAAGTTAAGGTTTAAAAGTTTAAGTTTGTAGATTAACGAATGTTCATAGTTTTTACATATATTTGCTGCAAGTGCGCTGTTTACTTAAGTTTATGTTTTATGTACAGCAACTATTTGTGAGTTCCTGTAATTGGCTCTGTATTTCTATTTAAGTTTCTATATTTAGTGTATTAGCTGTTGGTTCTCCTAAAATAAATAAATAAATAAATAGATTTTTGCATTTTTAGGCAATGTCCGGTGCGGGTGCGGATGAATCCTGTGCGGTGGCTCTGGGGCGTCGCGTGATGGTCCTGCGCTTCGACGCCGCCACCGCCGCCTACGGCGTCGTGCGCGCGCTCACCGTCGACCGCGCTCCGCCCTCCCTCCTGCTCACCAAGACCGCGCTCTACATCGCCGGCGAGAAGCCGCTGAGAGTCGCCTTGCCCGGCGGCACCCTCGAGATCTTCGCGAAAGACGACCTCACCGTCTCGGCGGCCGCCAAGAAGCGCTTCGCTCCCAAAGCCGTCCTCCTCGTGTCCGCCTCGCCGGTGGAGCTGCTGCTGTGCTACGCGGAGTGCGGCGTGTTCGTGGACGAGGCCGGCCGCCGCACGCGCCCCGAGGACCCCAAGTGGAGCGCCTCCGTCAAGGACTTCCGGTTCGTCAAACCGTTCCTGTACGCCGTCGGCGAGGACCGGGTGACCATCGTGCATATCTCCGACGAGGCGTACCGGGCGCCGCTCTGCACGTGCGACTCGACGTCGATGGCCTCGAGCGGCTCCGAGTTTAACGCACCGGAGACGTTCAACCTCAAACTGAACGCGCCCGCGCTGCTCGGCGTCTGCCCCGACGGCATCATCGTCCGCAGCGAGTGCGAGGACGGGTACCGCGTGTCCATCGTCAACGGTTTGGCCGCGTTCCGGAGCGTCGGCACCTCGCTCGAGTCCCTGAACACTGTCTCGGAAAACTGTTCGACGCCCGACTTGGCCCGGTCGAACTCCGACCTGAGCCGGCTCGGCTCGCTCGCCGACCTGGCCCAGCACGACACGTCGCACGAGACCGTCAACGGGTCGACCGGCTTTCTCGCGGATATCAAGAAGAAGGCGAAGCAGTTGCGAGCTAAAAACCGTCAACAGAACCAGATGGACGCCGACGATGTTATCAAAGAGATATTGACCACGGAGATAGGTTTGAAAAGGACATTGAGCGGAAAGAAGTCGCCGGCTCTCACGTCCGAGTTCGATTCGGATTCCGACACGAACAGCGAAGCCCGGGGCTCGGAGGGCTCGCAGACGGCCGAGGACGTGTGTGCGGATATGTTCACGAGGCAAGTCCGATTCCAATAGTCTCCATAGGGTGTTTCATTTTATAAGGAATTGTCAGTGACTGCTTGCGTCCGGAAACTGACCTACCTACTAGGTAAACTAAAATATTGCTGTAAGTGGATCAAGCATTCAAACAGTCAAATCAAAATAAAAAATTGGGTAAAATGAAACACCCTCGCCTTTATTAAATACGCTTAAGCGGACAACCTGTTCCTATTGCAATAGGCGGGTTACAAGTAATTTGTATGTATATTAAGTTTTAAAGATATTTTCACAGAAAACTGAGGACTTAACGAGTTGTTCACAAGACAAGTTCGATGCACATTAACACTTTCGCAACCAGATATAAAATTTAACCCTACCCCAGAAACCGAGAGCCCGCTAGGTGGGTAGCTCTTTAAGCAAAAATACGTGACCGGCATCTGAGCAATGATTACGAGTGCCCACCAGGCGGGTTCCTGGTAGCGAAAGTGTTAAATTACGCCCTTATCTGACGTATTCATGCCTTCCTAATAGAATAGGATAAATAGTAGACTATTTTTGTACCTTAACTAAGTAAAGTTATGTTACAACTAGACGTGTGCGCCGCGTCGGTTTTGTACCGACGCCGCAGTGTACAGGTTACATATAAAGTACAGGTAAAATTATTTGTATGCGCATTAACACAGAGTACACACAGGCCACGCCGATTTCACGCCGATTGGCGCGGCGCACACGGCTAGTTACAACTTACAACATATCTACATTAGCAGTGTTTTGTGTTTTTATTTTATTGACAACCATGTTCGGTGTGTCCTTATATCTTGATAATGTATCTGTCAAGTACTATTTATAAATTATTTTTACATATTTTGGTTTTATTAGTCATGGCGCACAATTAAATGAGGCGACGAGTTGTAGTTTTAATTCAGGTAATTTGGTATACGGTATACGAAATTTCCACCTGACTCGATGTACTTAACAATAATTAATTAAGGTACCCATGCTCGCGAGTCTAAACAACGATATTTGTATGTTCTACTGAATATTTTATTTAAGAGTAGCCTCTAGTTTATTATGTCAATAATTATAAACTAAATGTAAACTATCCTAAACATAGTCAATTAATGAGAAATTGTTTTGATGAATGTGACATAGCCGCTATAAGACTGGATTGGCGTTGGTGAATTTGGACAGTACTTGCCGCGTAAGAGTTAGTAGGAAACAACTGTTTTTAATTATTATACTGTGATTTTATAATTGAGTTTAGATTGTGCTAGATCTAGTTTTAAGTAATATTTGTTACTCCATATCTACAATGACCTGTTAAAATAATATATAATTTTCATAAGATATTTTTTTTATATATCCGCAATCCCACATATTTCCTTTAATTCTTCTTCAGCATTGTTCCTTTGTCGCACCGCGCCGTGGAGAAATAGCTTTCATACTATCTGGTATGCGCTTAATCTCTGAAATGACTCAAATCCTCGTACATTGAGTTTGTTCCCTTCATCCACGTTCATAACCAAGATTTCATAACCAGTTATGAATATGGATTTTTTTTCACTGTTTCATAACCAGTTATCAAACAAAACTTTTTTTTCCATTTTTACAACCAGAACCTCCTATACATGTCTGGTCTCCTGGTACTTTTCTGAATAATAAGTGTTTACTCAAACATGCAATTGGGTATGAGATTCAGTTAAGTCTTAAAATACAAATTTAATAGTTAAAAACACTTATAACTATGAACACGAAAATAGTAAAGACATAGTAAACCTTATGAGACAAGCGTTGCTGAAAATTAATGGTATTGCCTCATCTTTTCTTTTTTATTCTTAGCTTGTTATGTAAGAACCTAACAGTACATTGTAACAAATTGTTAATTAATAATATGTGAAGGCAAATACATAACAGTTACGAGCATTTAGCAGTATTTTATTTATTTCAAAAGAAAACAATGAAGTAAAATTCACATACACCATAGAATATTGAAGATTTAAGTTTCTATTATATTCATTAAGAGTTTGTTTCTGACTATTCCTCCTACCCTCGTAAGAATCTAGTGTCGGAAAAAAACATAAAAGTTGTCGCTCGAATCCAGTTACGAATGAATTACTAGGCTTCGTTTGAGTAAAAAAAAGACTTTCGTTGTAACTAGTGTCGTGCAAAGTAGATTATTTCTTCTGCCGCAATTGGTTACGAACCTGCGGTTTCGTACGCGGCCGAAGGGTTCAAGTTGACAAGATTAAGTTTTACGTGTTCATATAAGTGTTTTTTTACTATTAAATTTGTATTTTAAGACTTAATTTCACCTTATCAGTTTAACTGAATCTCATACCCAATTGCATGTTTGAGTAAACTCTTATTATTCAGAAAAGTACCAGGAGACCAGACATGTATAGGAGGTTCTGGTTGTAAAAATGGAAAAAAAAGTTTTGATTGATAACTGGTTATGAAACAGTGAAAAAAAATCCATATTCATAACTGGTTATGAAATCTTGGTTATGAACGTGGATGAAGGGAGTTTGTTTCATGCTGCAAAACTGAATTTAAGCAGTCGTGTCGCGGTGCACGACGACCGCACAAGGATCGCTTGGTCTCTGAGCAGTCGGGAAGGCGACACCAAACGCAAAACGCCTCTCGTTCAGTTAGCCTCGAATGCTCTAGGAAAGTCTACGGATGCCCTTAGTATCATCTCAAAATAAATAAACCAGAATAAAATTGTTGAAATCTTTATTTACAATCTTATACATTTACATTACATGAAGTGCAACTAGAAACCCGCAAGTTCACTGTCAAGGGTAGTCTATGCTGAAGTCTTATTGATTTCACAGTTGAATAGACAGTAACACAACACACATTTACGTTCCCAATGGATTTAGAACTTCATTAAAATTTATTTCATGTACTTGTAAAGTGTACTACGCATCTGTCAAAAGCAGATTATTCACAATTAATGTACAGAACTAACATATTGCAGCACACCATTCTAATTCTAGAGAATTATAGTTGAGGCTCAGTCAAACAGCATCTTATAATACAATGGTTTGGATTATTATTACATACATTGAGTTGCGCTGTACTTAGCCGCATTAAATACAAAAGAAAAAAAAGAATTCCGATTCAATAACCTTACGAGCACACTGTGATATTACTTTATACAAAAAGACTATAAAAATCATATTCGTTTGAGGCAGTTTCAGAAACCAGTAAGCGTCTTTCGAGCCGCACGATTACATCTAAGCTCTGATCGAAGAACCCACGTTGCACTAGCATACCTAATAAATAAACTCATTAATTCCATGTCAGCAGAGTTACCAAATAGACATAACAACTATGTACAGTAAAAACCAAACATTCACATGATGGTTTGAAACAAATCAAGCAAGACTGATTCTAATCAATGACATTTCTGATTTTGAATAAATATAAGCCGGTCAATGAGATATTTGAATTTTTTACACTCCACATATTTCGCAAAAATGCTTAAAACAAGACAGACCAATAAATATTGCTATGATTCATGTTCATTCAATCGACACAGCTTTTATTGCTGCTAATTTCTTCATAGGTGGAGTGAAACAAAGTTGTTGAATTTATACTACTCGCGCTCCTATTATCGTCTTTATCGCATTTAATTTTATCGTGATATCGTGACTGACCTCTTCTATGGTAATTTTGTATTTATGTCATAAGTCAACGCACGATGAAAATATTGCATTTAAGCCACGGTGCCTTCCATTCGTTCCATATAACTCTGAAAGCCTAAGTAATTGCGCTAAATCTCGTACAAAACGTACGATTCCCATGAAATAAATGAGAAGTGCACTAAAACCACAGAACATACACGTAATGGGCCATACACTTTATCCAGCACAGCGTTCAGTTGAGGAAGCCGCGGCACTGCGGCGCGCCGCACAGACACGGGATCTTCTCGTCCTCGAGAGGGAACTTGTAGTCGTACGTGATCTCTTCGTCCACCCCGATAGGCTGTTTCGAATATATGACGATCTTCTTTTGAGACTCTATTGTTATGATCTTCGCGTAGCAATTTGGCTGAAAGAGAAATTTGGAATTAGTCAGAATCTCAAAATGCTCGACATTGGATCAAAACTCATTGGAGGAATCCTAATTACTTCTTATTCTAACTACTCTAAATTCAACCAGGCAGTCAGCCTGATAAATTGAAGATCTTTAATTATATATCAGATGCAAGCTGTACGCAGGTCAAGCTGTACGCATAACCACGGTTTTACGTTTTTCCACGAGTAAACTAAGCACCTCCTTATGAGTATTATATTCCTTGCTAAGCACCGAGAAGGATAGGCGTCTGAACTGTATACGTCCACGGACGATGAATACTTCGCATCACGTGACTGGCTTTATTTGAATTATGGATTTGGCGTATTACAGAAACAGGTGGAGCATAAGCCCGTGTACTCACGTTGCAGCTGTGGTTGATGAATCGCGCCAGGTTGCCGCACTTGGTGGCGTCGATGATGGTGTCGAGGTCGATGCGGAACAGGTACGAGGAGCCGATGCCGGTGGCCTCGTAGTGCGCCTCGCGCACGTCCGCGACGATCGGACGGATCATCTGCCCGACGTACTCGATCACCATCTCGTCTGCTGCTATCGGCTCCTGGAGGAAACAATTGCCAATCAGTTTCAATTAGCCACCTATGACGGGTTCAAAAGATCCTTGAAATTATCCCTAAAATGCAAAATTCCCTTGCCGATGCGCCTCTTCAACGCCTTTGACGCCAGAGGCGCCACAAGTAACTGATTTCAGAGATGAAAACGTACGTACCGCAAAGTAAGGTCATACGGATACAAAAATATGGCATACCTGTGCGAACAATCCCCAGTCGTGGATACCGGATTTGGCGAATTTGAGCTGCTTCTTTCTGAACTTCAACTGGTTGAATTTCAATAGATCCGAATCCGTATCCGTACCTGTATGAAATAAAATTGAATGTCAGTATATACGTTTTTACATAAAACCCAAATACTATGGTTCGGAAAGACATGATCTTTATTCATAGTAGCTGTTGATAAATTACGCATTGCCCTTAGGCACTCGATAATTGGGGCCCCCTGTGGACGATAAGGAAACATTCTGTTTTTTCGAGGCTTCACCGTGAGATTGCAGGCTCCGGGTACGTGCCGCGAGTGCCCAGGGGGAAAGAGGGACCTGGCAATGTCCTGTAGGAGGAGAGAAGATACGATTACGTAAATAACTACGCCCCCCAAGCATGGTTGGTTACGTACCGAAGGCTGTGAGCAGGCGGCGCTGGTTGGAGCGCGCCTCGCGCGACAGCAGCTGCATCTTGGAGGCCTTCTTGTCGTCGACGGGCAATGGCGCGGCCAGCCCGTGGTGGTACTTGTACTTGGCCTTCAGTCGCGCGTCCATCTTGTAGTAGCCCTCCGTGCGAGCTGAGCCGCTCGAGTGGCCCTGGAAAACATATTCAAATTATTTCATATTGCTTATAAACAATACCAAGAGAGCGGTTTTATAAGTTTTTTAACGGATGTACGTGACTATGGCATCATAGGTTGGTATCTTGGATTTCTTCTTCGGCAGTTGCAAACACTCGTAGGCGGTTTGTCGACTTAATGGGAATCATTCAGCCAACATCTTTGCTCTTCCACGGCGTGTGACTCATAAGCGCGTTTCCAGAACTGCACGTCCTCTCGGTCGATGCTTCTCGTAAGGAACTTTTAAATGACTTACATTCAATCTATACATTTTTACTGTTTAGTGAACCAGACATTTAGTGCTTTCCAAAAATTAAACTCACCTGTAAATCCTCATAGATGTTATTATGCCGCTTGGACTTCTTCTTCGGCGGACTGTAGCAGACGTCAGTGGGCGGATGGTCGACCCAATGCGTATCATTGAGCCAGTATCCTTGCGCATCTTCAGCCAGCAGCGACTCGTAGGCGTGTTTCAAGTACTGCACGTCCTCGCGGTCGATGCCTCTCGTGAGGAACTCGTACATGACTTGCATCTCGGCCATGATGTCGCGCGGCTTGAACGTCACGTCCGAGACCACCGAGCGACTGAGATCGTCCACTTCGTGGAGTCTGCGGGAATAGATGTATTAATTGCCATTAACCTCTTGTATGCTTAGGTGCAGATCTGTGCGGGACATTTGAACCTTACTTTAAAATATCGGTTAATATCATTGATTAGCAAATTTTTGACATTGCATACGAAAGGTTAAATGTATGCATTTTCGATAGGCGGAAGAATCTCTGCCTATGCTTGATAGTAGATATAGCTGTGATCCACTGTCAATGGATATCAACAAACTCTAATTACAAAGTAGAAAATAGTCGTTATTTTAGTGAATGACAGAAATACGCTAGTGCTTGTTAATCTTCCTGTTACTGTAGTCATCTAAGGCAGCATTCGACCAAAATTTTATTTCAAGAATAACTTTAACTCTAGGATAGTAATGTCAAAATCCCATACTACTTTGACATTACTAACCAGGGATAAGCGTTATTCTTGGAATATAAGATTAGTTAAATCAAACCTAAGAAAAAAACAAAGAAAGTGATTTAGTCAAGTTTGTTCAGTTTCAATAGTAGATAAATACTAACTTGTTTTGTATTTCCGCTAGTTTCTTGGTCTCGTGTTTTCTCTTGTACGGCCTCTTCGTCTCCTTCTTCTCTTGTTTGGGCGCCTCGAGCGGCGGCGAGGACACTTCCGGTTCCGCCATCCACGTGTAACCTGCAAGCAAATACATTCCCACGTCACATAACAACTCCTACAATATAATATTATAAGCCTACTCACCCAGTAAAATTCACCTAGTACTCTAATAAAATGACGGAGTAAACACTTTGTAAATCGCGCCAAGGCAGACGAGCAACCAAAAACTAGTTAGATATATGAAACTTTACTTATTATTTTTAATGTGGGTACACGCTATAATTTTTTTATATTAAATCATTAAAATGACCTGACATAAACCATTAAAACCTGGCGGAGGAGAACGGTACCCCTTGATTACCGGCCCAGCGTGTTACACATTTAAATTTTTCATTGTGCTTTGATCTTTGTATCAATGGTTTAAAAACTATAGTTTTTGTTATTCGGACACTTTAAATATGTGAGTAATCGATGTTTTTCTTCATCACCCCAAAATTATAAAAATGTACCATCGAATTTCAACGAAATAGACTCAGATACCAGGAATGAGTCTCCGCATGGGACAAAAGCTCTAATAATGCTGGCGAGTGTGACAATATGACAGAGCTTACCGTGGTCGTGCTGCAGATGGTTGGAGGTGTGCTCGTCGGGCGGCGGGCGGCAGTACGAGTGGTCGAGCGCCACCTGAGACGCCTGCGACGCTTGGGACGCCTGCGATACTGGCGACGAAGATGACGACAGGACGCCACCCTGCAAAATATTTTTGTATATTTTAACCCAAATTACAATCTTCCTACTACTTCTTACCAATGGCGTGGCGTCAAAGAAATCTACAACCGAGTTGGGATAGAATTCTGTTTACTTATTATTACCATAAGAAAATGGTGTTAAAACGGCCTAAAATAGTCAAGCCGATGGGAATCCGATTCTATGGATAATCGACTGCCAGGGAATGTCATTTGGCATTAACCTAGCTCTTGCTTTGTGCAAAGTTTAAATAAATAAGACTTTGACAAATAAACCTACAAACCGGTCTGAGTGCGCATGTGGGAGGCCTAAGTCTTACACCGCTATCGGAATCGCTAGTAGTTTTACTTGCATGCCTGAATGGGTGTCGTAGCTGGTTAAAATAGGGTTAGAAATTTATTGAGGATCAGTTTCAAACTGTCATCTACGAGTAAGTGCAAATAGTTATCTGACACTATGATTGTGGAGTCTCAATAAGCTGCTAATTCCAACCAATTCAAGAGCGCGAATAATAGGCGTTTAGATGTGTCAATGTTTTTGTTTAGCAATTTCATACCTCTTTGAGTCCATTCATGCTGAGCGCCGATTCGGTGTTGCTCTCGCTGACCGACAAGGTCCGCTCCCGCTCCTTTTCTCGTCTCTTGTCGTTCCTCTTCTTTCTCTCCTTCTTTTTCCGCGCCTGAAGATTCTCTTCTTCTGAGGTGATCTCCCCGTCTTCCACTTCCTGCTTCTTTTCAGGTGATTTGAGATGATTTTTGATTGGACTCGTTCTGTCTTCTGATTTGCTTTCAGGCTTACTGTCAAAATATAATTGAATTATGGTTATAATAATAATAATAATAATAATAATAAATTCTTTATTTCAGATATAGTATCCATAGAGTGTTAGTAACAACGAAAACTTAAAATACTTATAAATACATTAGTAATACAAACACTTACACAACACAAAAATTAAACACTATAACACAAATTCTGCGACACCTTTGACCTGCGTTATCCAAAATTTCTGGATGGGGCAGTCAAACCTAGCCGCAATGTCACTTAGGATGCTGTTGGAGCTCTGCCTAACCCGTGTCAACAGTGAGACAATCTTTTTTCTCATTATTGCTTGAAAACTGTCAACACGGGCCTCAGCAAACATACCTGATGCACTACACCACGTCGGTAGTCCCAACAGCATCCTAAATGCATTATTATATTGAACACGAAGGGCGTTATAGGCTCGTTTCGTATATCTAACCCACAGGCCGCTCGAGTAGAAGGATTGGCTATACGCCTTAAACAGCGTAACCTTCACATCAGTAGAGCATCGAGCAAACCTGCGGGCCAGCATATTACTGCGAACCGCCAACGCCCTTCGTTCTCTTTCTATATCCTGGTCATCATCTAGAGAATCCGTCAAGATATGACCAAGATACTTCACCTTATTCACAACATTCAGGGCAACATTATTTAATAAAATGGGAGGTACATGGTAGGGCTTAATTTTACCCGCTTTAAACACCATGATCTCGCTCTTTTTAGTGTTGTATTGAAGGCCATGAGACAGAGCGTATGATTCGCAAGTCGCAAGGAGTTGCTCAATCGCACTAACTGAGGGACCGAGCAGGACCATGTCATCGGCATAGCTGATGTTATTGACACAAGTACCGCCTATATAACATCCAGCATGCATCCCACTCAGCCTCTCAATCAGCTCGTTCACATAAAGATTGAACAACTTTGGGGAAGTAATTCCGCCCTGTCTCACGCCGCACTCCAATTTGTACTCGTCAGACAAGCCATAGGCCCATCTCACCTGGTTTACCTGATTTGAATACCAGTACCTGAAGACACTCACACATTCAGCTGGTATGCCTGTTTCACTAAGTTTTTGCCAGAGTATGTTGTAATCGACTCTATCGAACGCTTTAGAAAGGTCTAGGAAACAGGCATACACTGGCGTCTTTCTCTTCGTGTTATATGCTACCGTGTGTTTAAGACAATAGATGGCACTTTCGGTAGACAGCCCTGCCCTAAACCCGAACTGTGCATCGTGGATCTTCAGATGTCTGGTCAGAATGGAGTCCAGCAAACTATCAAGTATCTTCGCGGCTGTGGTTGCAAGTGAAATGGGCCTATAGTTCGTTTTATCTGAAAGGTCACCAGTTCTATTCTTAACAACAGGCACTACTATGGTTCTCATGAGCGAGTCAGGCAGGTACGAATGACATAAACAGAGGTTAAAAAATAAAGAAAGCGTTCTAAACAGATGGGGGCCAGCATGCTTATAGTGCTCTATGCTGAGACCGTCATGGCCAGGCGACTTACCTCTCTGCATTTGATTAATCACTTTTTCGATATCTTTAGCTGTGAAGTAAATATCGCGCCTGGCAATGCCAGTCTCAGCATTTAACACAGGCCCGGGACTAGACTGCTGATCTAATAGAGGCTTAACATTAAATTTTGTTTAACATTAAGTTATGGACGTACATTGATGATTTATTAGATTATATTTGTAATTATTAATCAAGTACAAAATAAATAGCACAGTGCAAGTGGATACGTTTTGAAGAATATGCGCAGGAATTATACGATATAATCCCACCAGGATTTAGATTTCTTGAACGCAACGAACGGCAACTGAATCGGCAACGTGGGTTTTTGATACTGGTTTGATATACATACATAGGGCGGTGAATTCGTGAATGTCCCAGATCGCAGATGCCTGCCATAAATATGCGATCTGGGGTTTTTCGAATAACCGCCCGTGGTTTGTCTAAAGCTTTCCGTCTTGCTTTGGCCAAGAAGTGAGATTTCCTCCAGCGGGCAGAGAATCCCCTTACGGCCTAGGGTGACGTAAAAAAAAAACAAAAAAAATGCCGTTTCTCACGTGTCGTCGGGCGGTTTGTCCGGCGGGCGCGAGTCGGTCTCCAAGTTCTTGCGCTGCTCCTCAAGGAACTCGCGCTCGATCTGCTCCATGTACTCCGTGTTCCGCCGCCTCCTCTCCTGGAATGTCCACGTAAGTATTATTCACCGACTCGTGCACATATGTGTGTGTAGACTGTGATAACGATCGATGTGATACTTTTACATTATAATACATTAGTCTTTGTCTCGAATTGGTGTTTAATACACCTTTTCCAAAACCTATCTTAAGCATGGCGCAGTCGGTAGGATACGAAGCTACGCTCCCAAAGGGAATTTGATCAAAAATATGCTTTAGTTCGACGAGAGTCACGCGCAAAGGTAGTGCTATCAGGGGGTTCGAAGAAGGCAGTACGGGCCTATGTACCTTACCTATTTAGTATTTATTTATAATAACTGTTAACTTAAGAGTCAGTATGAAAGAGTAAGAGGGTGAATCAACTTTTTTGTGTTGTTTACTCTGTCCCCGTTGTCCAAGTGACATCTTCGGGAGCGCATTTTTTCACATAATGATTGATGGTCATAACGTATTGTTTGTCATAGAATTGTTAGTCACAACTCAGAAATTAATAAATTTACGCGAGATTTAAGAGTAAAACCTATTAGCTTAGGTTAGGTTAGGTAAGGTTTGTATTATAACATTCCTGAATATTTATTTTTTTCCGAGAAAAGTAGAAATTACGACTACGAAAATTATGACTAATGACAATTATGAATAAGAATTTTATGTAAAAATGCTTAGGTTGTCCGAGGGACAAATTTTGCGTAATCCACCAGGTGCACTTAAAAGTTGATTCACCCAAGAATACGAAGGTTTAGTGAGTGTACCTGGTACTCGCGCTCCTCCTCGGAGTCGGAGTAGACGCGCTGCAGCAGCGGCCCCTCCTCCGGCGACAGGATGGGCGAGCCGAGCCGCTCGTCCGACGCCTCCACTTCCGGTATCGGAGTTTTTTCTACACACATACAAATATATTGACTCACCGTCTATGATTAACCTATTGACCGCCAAGCGGTCTAGCAATTTACCGTGCCACTGACGCCAGAGTAAAAAATAAAGATGTACCCCAAAATCAACAGGGATTGAAAAATACTTGTAGCGGTTAGAATTACAAAGTTTTTGATCATTGAAATTTGGACGGCTGTGGCCGACGTGGCGTCAGGGGCACGATTTTTTGTTGACGGCCACAGCCGACTGTGGCGCTCAAAAGGTTAAATAAATCGAGGCAAGCCAACCATGAAATTATAGTCAACCGATAGAAAATGAAGCTTTAACATTTTATTTACAACACAGCAACATATGTGTGGGAGCATACCTCGTCTCCTCTGTTTCTCTTCTTCACTATCGGACGATGAGGAGTACACCCTCCGCAGCCGCTCTTTGTTCGACACAACCTTGAACTGCAAAAGGGGTTCAGAGATAAAATTTTCTCAACTTTTTTTAAAATTAAAAATAAGAATGTCCATAATGATATATGCTAATTAAGAAAAACCTTCTCGTAAAAAGGAATGGAAAAGTACGGTCAGCATAAATAGTAACTGACAATTTTACCATCATGCTGAGCTATTACATTAGCCACGTACGGGCTTATCACAAATTGCATGCGAAAATTGTGAGTTTCTTTTGATGCTGACTGAACCTAATTATGTACATTTGCAAACTCTACTTTATCTAGACGCATATTCATCATCATTATCATAGGATTTTCCTTTATGAAGATATGAAAACACTCAGTGCTGCCAGTCAGTGCGCAGAGCAGAGAGCCGCGGGCGTGCTCACCGTAACAGTATCATATTCATTACTGATAAGGTGAGCACGTCGTCGGGGATATAGTACTGTTCTGAAATAACATATCTGATTTTGGTCGCTGCCAAGTAATGTAGGTCATTAATGTCATTATCCATAGTATCTGAACTGGTTATAGTAATTTTATGCGTGTAGATAAATGAATAAATGCAACACTTACATTGACTTCAGCCTCGTCCAGGTCGGAGTCGTCGTCGCTGTCGGAGTAGAGCCGCGGCGCGGGCCCCTTCGGCTCGGGCTCCGCCTCCGACGCCGACGACGACGACGACCGCGACGACGACGACGATGACGACCTGTCGACAAACAAGTCGTTACAATGAAACATTTTACTTATATTAAGCTTCGCTGTTTCGCTAGAAAAAGTTATGTTGCGTCTTATTGATCAGACATGCCCTTTTAAATTTTATTTGCCCGTTTTTTTGTTGAGGTGTGTAAGAGAACTGCGGAGTGCAATGATAACGCGTTTCGTGACAGTAGAGCACCTTAATCCTTACTGACGCCATAGCAAAAACTAAAGAAGCGCTCCAAAATCAAACAGATATTGAAAATTACCGACGGTGATTTGAATCACAGAGTTTATGATAATTGAAATTTTGACGTCACTAGACGACTTCAGCGTCCAATGTCGTGCTATGATGGATGGCTGTGGCAGTCAAAAGCACAGTACGCATTACACACATACATAAAACAAATTACATTACATGTTTCATGAATTTACAGAACGCATTGTCACTAACACTACATAGTATAAAACAAAGTCGCTTCCTGCTGTTTGGCTGTCCCTATGTATGCTTTTATCTTTAAAACTACGCACCGGATTTTGATGCGGTTTTTTTAATAGATACAGTTATTCAAGAGGAAGGTTTGTATGTATAGCATAATTTATCAGCACCATTTGCACCCGTGCGAAGCCGGGGCGGCTCGCTAGTTTAGAATAATCAGGAACGAATAGAACACAGACAACCCCCACTAGACGGAGCATGTAAGGCGACCCGCGCGCACCAACGATATGGTACGGCAGAACATTAAAGTATCAACACGGCGGCCACCGTTTAGTTGCGTCCTTGTTTATGATCCATGGGTACGTCAACGAAAAAAGAAATTAAATAAATAACATGGTAAATTGTAGTGTTAATTGGTGTAGAGAGACCTCATAAACAAGGACGCAACTAAACCGTGGCCGCCGTGTTGATACTTTAATGTTCTGCCGTACCATATCGTTGGTGCGCGCGGGTCGCCTTACGTGCTCCGTCTAGTGGGGGTGGTCTGTGGAATAGAATAATCCGGTGGTAAGGCATCACCTGGAAGAGCTGCTGGACTGCCGCCGCCGGCTCCGCGACAGGTAGGAGCCGTGCGTGCGGTTGCGGGGACTCGTCGGCAGCTCTTTCTCCTCGTCCGAGTTCAGGACCATCTCCTCCTGTCAATGTGTACACAATCAGCGAGTTTATGCCACTTTCAGAGGAACATTTTAATGTATAGGAGAACATACGTCGATACCTTAGTTCACACTCGTAATAATTGACAACATTTCAAATATACTCGACGCCACGTAGCTTGGCAATAGCGACCAGGGTCCGCTCCCTCCACGCCCAGACACCCTCTACCACGGTGTAGCAATAAAAGTAAAAACGGTCGTTACGGGGAACAAAAAAAAGTGTCGTTATTGGAAATGGAGTTTCGTCGAGTATAAGTAGTGTTCAGTTTAAACTAATTTCATAATTTTATTATCGCAGAACCCAAAACTATTTTTTTTTCATTATTCCGCCTAGTTTATAAAATATAAAAAAATGTGAAAGCAGCTTCATCTAAGAATCGGCCCTCTACCTACATGACGTCACTTCGTGCAAAAAGACCGCTGTGACCAATTACTGATCGCTCTTCTAGAATGAGGAACTTTTCAAATGAATTTTTCAATCACAAATTGAGATATTTAAGAAAATGTAAAAATGTGGTATAATATCATTTTTTTATCCTTTATTTGATAATATCGATAAAAAGTCTGGTTAAGAAAATTAAATATTGTAAATTACAGTTATTTTGCCAATGAAATTTAAACCGCATAGTTGTGCACTAACGTCCTAATTGCAACGACTTTTTCCGAAAAGTTAGTACGATTGTGCTCTAAGGTATCGACATATATACATTTACATACATATCCTAAACTTCACTGGACACGTGTCTCGGCGAAACAGAACAAGAGAGGGACGAAACAACGTTCAAGGGAGAGTGGGAGGTGTCAGAGCCAAGGAAGATCACCGATGAGATGGACCCACAGACAACCCCCACTAGACGGAGCATGTAAGGCGACCCGCGCGCACCGAGGATATGGTACGGCAGAACATTAAAGTATCAACACGGCGGCCACCGTTTAGTTGCGTCCTTGTTTATGATCCATGCGTACGTCAACGACAAAAGAAATTAAATAAATAACATGGTAAACTGTAGTGTTAAGTGGTGTAGAGAGTCCTCATAAACATGGACGCAACTAAACGGTGGCCGCCGTGTTGATACTTTAATGTTTTGCCGTACCATATCGTTGGTGCGCGCGGGTGGCCTTACATGTGCCTTGCATGCTCCGTCTAGTGGGGGTGGTCTGTGGATGGACCAGATCAAAGCCGGTGTGTCGGCTACCGTCAATGAATGCTCACGGACGGCTACGAGATGAGAGGCGACGTTTCGTCAAACGGGTCACTCAGAACTTCACAAATACATAATGGCCACGACCACTGTGTAAAGAGTGTACTGACGAAGATGATGGGAGAGAACATAATGAAAATCAATCTAATGTTTTTTTTTATTAAATTGCTTTTCATTGGACAGGAGCGTCTTAAATACATCAAAAACTCACTGTCACAAGCTTAGCTACTTTGCTCGCTTTTAATGGCTGCTTATAGTTGCTTTAAGCGCCGTATTCAGCTTCATGGATGTTATTAATTTAAGACATGTGATTTTTGGAAGTACAACGAAATTAAATAAGCGACGATTGGCTTCCGTAAACCGTTCGCGCGCCATTGCTCGAACTAATTTATATCGCGCGCATACAAGCTCACAGCATTACGTAACCGCATCAGTTTACAACACATATATACACTCTCTCCATCGAAGTGGAATTTTGTATCCCCACCAAGTAGCATCATGCTGGGTACTACCTACTCTAAGTCTAGTGTACATATTGTACATATAATAAGCGACCTTTTTGTAAAGAAATCATCTCACAATTTCTACAACTACGGAGTTTCTTCTTCAACCAACTCTCTTCCCTAAACCGTCTTTGAGATATAAATAAAAATTGGGCAAGTGCGAGTCCGACTTGCGCATGAAGGGTTCCGTACCATAAAACAAGTTTGTTGTATGGGAGCCCCCCTTACATATTTTTTTTATTTTATTTTTAGTATTTGTTGTTATAGCGGCAACAGAAATACATCATCTGTGAAAATTTCAATTGTCTAGCTATCACCGTTCTTGATATACAGCCTGGTGACAGACGGACGGACGGACGGACAGCGAAGTCTCAGTAATAGGGTCCCGTTTTTACCCTTTGGGTACGGAACCCTAATAAACAGATAATATACCTGGTCGCTGAGCCGCTTGCAGGAGTCCTCGTCCATGACGACGGGCGACGGGATCTTGCGCTTCCGGCGGAAGCTGGGCATCTTGGGGATGGCGGCGCGCAGCCCCAGCCCGATGCCCGCCGTGTAGCCGCCCAGCTCTAGCGCGATGTCTCGCGACTCCATTATGGACTTTATCGAGTCCACCGTTTCCTCCTTCTTGTTTGAGATGTCCTGAAATATTGTTCTCAACGTTAGCAAATTCATACTATCAAGTAGGGTACGTAAGTCCATGAGATACTAAATCGGTTCCATTTTAAATGGTTTCTAAACGCTCAGGCCAAGAAAAAAATACGCTAAGAAGTTCCTGAACTTTACGGCGCAACTGTCTCCTAAAAAAATACCCTGGATAGGTATATTAATATACCAAACCGTAAAGAAAAGTATCCTATTTTTAACTAACTTCAAAAAAGGAGGAGGTACTATGTTTCACTGTATGTGTTTTTATTATATTTAGACATTCTACATATAATGAGAAGTTACAATCTACGTCAAGTGTTGGGTCTCTTAAATTAGCCAGTAGTATCGTCATTTTTAGATGTCATAAACGGAGAGCGCAGTAGGAGGATGTTAAAGTTAATTTCACAAGTTATCGATACTATTGCTCCACCTGCGTCTTAACGCGTAAATTAACACGTGAATTAAATCATCAGATGTGGCCAACATTTAACGTGTTCATGTACTTGTCACTAAACGTTATGCGATAACTTGTTGTGTTGGTTTTTTCGACACATAAAATCGTTTTAGTGGGTAATCGTTTAAGTGTACCCAAATACCCAACGTAAGACGTAATTTTAATGCCTTAAGTAACGCGGAGTAGGACATTAACATCAACGCTAACGCAAAGGAGCAGTAGCATAAAGGCTGATTTAGACGAAGACAATTTTGAGACGCCTAAATGACGGCGCCAGTGATTACCGCACAGCACACCTCCGACCGTTTGGACAATGACTATTTTCAGCCGCCTAAATCTCGCCACCAGTGACCAGCAAGCCGTGTTTACACAGTGCTTTTTTTCAGTACCAGTCATTAGTGGCAGCGAGAGACGCGGAGGGGGGGTCACTGGCGCCAAAAAATAGGCCCGTGTTCTATTCCGCGCCAGCGCTGGCATGCCGCGAAAAAATGGCGCGGAAAGTGTTTATACGGTGCCTTTTCGAGGCGCCGTAATTTAGGCGTCTCAAAATTGTCTTCGTCTAAATCAGCCTCGCAAAGGAGCAGTAGCATAAGACTCACCTGAAGAGGTTGCGCGGAGTCCTCTTTCTTCGGCGCCTGCCTGGTCTTCCTGCTCTGTTCGTCCCACCACTGCTCGAAGCTCTTGAACGCCGTGCTCTCGATCATCTTCTTGTTGAAGTCTTTCTTGAGGATCGCCTTCAGCTCCGTGGTGACCCGCTCGATGACGGTGTTTATCGTCGGGAAGTATGGATTGTCTAACTCCTGTTAAAAAAAAAGATTATGTAGGTATGATATCTGTGTAAAGGTATTTCTTGATAAAAAAAATACAATAGTAAGGCTAGCAGTATTATCCCGTCACCATTTAACACGTTTGGATATTCACGATTAACTTAAATGGTTTAGTGTATAGCGCCATCTTGGATTGCACTGAAGCGGAGCGGAGAAATGAACCAATGAGACTGCGTCATTGTGAAGCCCGAAAGAATTGCATTTAAATCTGAGGAATGTGATTGGTCCATTTTACACATCTCCGCACCGCTCCGCTTCTGTGGACAGGCAGCCTATGTAAATAAATGTGGGATTGATGCTAGTAGAGTGTAAGGAGCTGGCCGATAGACGATATGCTAATAGAATTGAATGAAATAAGGACCGTATTAAATTTGACGTATGATGGAGAATGTCAGACGATAGAATGGTTTAACTGAGGACACAGACAACCCCCAATAGACGGAGCATGTAAGGCGACCCGCGCGCACCGAGGATATGGTACGGCAGAACATTAAAGTATGAACACGGCGGCCACCGTTTAGTTGCGTCCTTGTTTATGAACGTCAACGAAAAAAGAAATTAAATAAATAACATGGTGAATTGTAGTGTTAAGTGGTGTAGAGAGACCTCATAAACAAGGACGCAACTAAACGGTGGCCGCCGTGTTGATACTTTAATGTTCTGCCGTACCATATCGTTGGTGAGCGCGGGTCGCCTACGGGTCGCCTTACATGCTCCATCTAGTGGGGGTGGTCTGTGACTGAGGACGACGACAAAGTTTAGTAATAAATTTGTAAACATTGTAAATAAACGAACGTTAAGAACATCTAGTGCGTTTTCCCTGCCACCTTCCCACATAGATAGCAGGTGTAGTAGTCAGTCTCCAGCCATTCTTCTTCTTCAATATGCTGCCGCACTAAGCTACCTTTTTGTATGGAGCTCCATAGCAAGAGGTCGCCTTTTACCTTAGCACGGCAGCATATTGAAGGCGATTTTGGAAGTGTCGTCGGCGGATGTTACCTGGTGCGGCGCCTGGTCGACGTAGGGCTGGTAGGGCTGCGCCAGCAGCGGCGCGCCCGCGAAGGCGGCGCCGTACGGCAGCGCCAGCTCGCCGCCCGCGTAGCCGGGCGGCGGATATGCTGCAATATCACACGAACCTTATCCTTAGGGCTTGTGCACAAATCACGTGAGGTTTTTTCGGCTACTTTTTGACCCCCCCCTCCCCCCTGGTGATATTTGGTGAGGTTCTTTGCTAACCCCCCCTCCCCCTCACTACCTCACGTGTATTTTTTATTCCGCCAAAATTTCGTAAAATAGACTCGCTATTTTGAGGTATTTAACAAGTCAAGACTTATTTTTAACAAAACCGAGAAAAAAATATCGACTTTTTCTTAGTTCGTTCACTGTAGAAAAAATACACGTGAGGTCTCCTTATACCCCCCCCCTCCCCCAACGTGATATTTCGTGATTTTTTCGTGACCCCCCTCCCCCCTATGGAACCTCACGTGATTTGTGCACAAGCCCTTACCGGCTAATTTCACTGGTTACAAAGTTTTTTTATTTATTTTTTTATGTCATTGGGGGCAAACGAGCAAACGCATCGCCTGATGGAAAGCGATTACCGTCGCCCATAAACACCTGCAACACCAGAGGAGTCACAAGTGCTTGCCTACCCGGAGGACGAAGATAGAATGCCTCTATGCTAGTAATTTCACCGGTTAAAGTGTTTTCAAGTGGTTCTTGTCGATGCAATCCCCGTGACAAATTAAACGCAATGTAGCTTGGTATTTAGTCTTCATTTCTGTGTAATAGAATTTCAAAATAATTGGAAATATCTGAGCACCCGTAAAGTCCTTTTTTTTAGGTTGTCGGTAAAGTCTCCCTAATTACGCTATAAGTGAGTAATGATATTTATTTTAATGATGTCTGCTGGTTTTCCAATAGGTTTTATACTATTTGAAAAAAAAAAAAATGTAACTTGAACTTCCGCATAATTTTTAGTGCCGGGATCTCGGCCTCTAGAATTGCGGTAGTACGGTAAAGATGCGTAAGATTACACTTAAACGTTGTACGAGCGGCGCCAGCAAGTTGGCGCTGCATACTTGACGCCGTAAAACCCGAAAAATTGTACGAGCTAGTGGCAACGAAAAAAAACGCATACCCAAGTTCATTGAGACGGTTAACGCCGTTAAACCACCACCTAGGTTGCCTAACGAGATAAGATTACTTGAAAATAACTGCCATCACGATTTACAAGCTTCTTAAAAAAAAATATGGGCTAATGCCCATCAATCATCTGTATCAATATACAGGCTATTCCATCATAACGCCATCTTGGACGTTTTTTTGAATCCCCATCACGCTAAACCTACTGGCCCGATATTAATAATTTTGATATAGGAGTAGTAAGACAGTTACTTATGGTTTTAGCCTGAATAAGTAAAAAAGAAACATTGTGCTGCTTTTTTTCTATACGGACTCGCAAATTTCTATTAACACTTTCGACACCAACAACCCGGAGGCCGGGCGCTCGTAAACTTTGTTCAGATACCGGCCAACCCGGCAGCCGGGGTTGATGCTATAAAAGTCGGCTCGGCCGGTTTCTGGGATGTCTTACTTTTTTGTCTGGTTGCAAAAGTGTTAAATGTGGTGGTTGGCATGTAGAGTTCTTGTAGGACTGCCATATTACGACAACTGTGACACTCAAAAGGTTAACCCTTCCAGTAGTCTTGTGGCGGTTTCGTCCCTTTACCTGTTTGCGGCCACACGGGCTGGTAGTACGGGTGCTGCGCGTGCGCGGGCGCCGGCGGATAGAAGTACCCCTCCGCCGGCACCTGCTCCTCGATCTTGGCCTCCGTTGACGACAACGACGACAGCGACATCTGTATTATCATTTCAACGTTAATCGAAGCCGGTTTCGGGGCGTAGGCGAGGATGTAAGAGGTTTTAGAAAAAACAATGGAAATATTTGTATTACATTTAAATTTAACGAAATCCATTGCTAACTAAGAGCATATCGGTGTTCAAGATGGTTGGTCAACATTACCACTTTTCATGTCAGTATCAAATTCGAATGAGCTCCATTTTAAGGCTACTTATTCGTTCACAAATGCTGATTGTTTTTAGAATTTTTTCTCTATGATCAAACATGTTTCTTAACATATTATCAATGTTACTACTTAGAACAGGGCCATTGCGAGTTTTTGGTATATATTTGAAACCTACAGTTTGAATTTTTCATTGATAATTTTTGTTTCAAAAACTACTCGAACTTGTCAAAATTCTCACAAAAAACTGGTTTTCTCAACTTATTTTCAACTGCACGCAATGAAAGCATGAAACAGCTATGTTACTATCTAGAACTCAGGGAGAAGTATTATTCACATCAAAAAGTTGGTTAATAATATGAAAAAAAATAAAAAATAAAAGGAATAAGGCCTCTTAACCTTGTATAGTTTTATTTTAGTAACCTTGTATAATTATAACCTAGACTGCCAGACAGCCATAGAGACGAAGAATCACATCCATACTAATATTATAAATGCGAAAGTGTGTCTGTCTGTCTGTTACCTCTTCACGCTTAAACCGCTGAATCGATTTTGATGAAATTTGGCATGGAGATAGTTTAAGATCCAAGGAAGGACATAGGATAGTTTTCATCCTGGAAATTATCCCTAAAAAGATTGAAAAGTGAGTAAGTAATTCATGATGACATTGATGACCCTGTAG
The DNA here is from genome assembly GCA_947623375.1 of Apotomis capreana. NCBI lineage: Eukaryota > Metazoa > Arthropoda > Insecta > Lepidoptera > Tortricidae > Apotomis > Apotomis capreana. The sequence goes on along the minus strand of OX392517.1, from coordinate 13,677,789 downwards.
AAAATATAATGATTAGACCAAAAGCACAATTGCTCTTACATTTGCTTAGGCGCCCCCTTTTATTAATTAAGGTGATTAGGTGGATATCTATCGTGTTGTACGAGGTTGATTCCATACTTCCAAGTTCCACGCGGACGTAGTCGCGGGCAAAAGCTAGTTGTTTATAAGCTCTCAAGTGGTAAACTACCTGGTCATCGTCCAGGTTGTCCTGGTTGGGCGGCGCGGCGGGCGAGCGGCGCGGCTCCTCGCCCGTCAGCAACTCGTCCTCAGACGATGAGATGTCCGAACCGATCTTGTCGATCGCTGGGAACTTTCTGCGCTCCGCTTCTCTCGCTCTCTGTAATAAATAACAAAGGAGCACGCCGTTTTTTAGTACATTACATCAGAGGCGGGGAAATGAGGATTTCCGGCCAAGTAGGTATATAGGATAGTGATACGAGGCCGGGAATCCGTTTTCACGACGAGACATGTATAGTGCTTTTCTCAAACATACAATGAAATAAAAACATATACTTCAAAGAACAACATTTTATTAATTGACAAATAGGACCATTCTAACAACCAACCTTTAAAAACAAAACCTGCTTTTTGTCAAACCAGCCAGCTGTGTGAATGACCTTGTTGTTGAAACAAAAAAAAAGTTACTTTGCAGGCCTAGGCCTGAAAAGCAGTATGAAATCCCTTTAGTCCTCTCGAGTTGTTGCGCCCAAAAAGCGATACTTCCGAGCCTATTATAAGGAACGTAAAGACAATATTTCATTGCATGTTTGAGAAAAAATATTTTTCTCAAATTTGCAATGAATTGTCGTCATAACGTGCGTTATAATTATAATTATAACAGGCTTCAAAGTATCAAGTTTCGGGCGGCACAACACGAGAGAACTGTAAAAAAAATCATACAAAATTGAAGGCCTAGACGGGGAAGTATTTTTTAAATATGGCTGTGTTCATGAACAGGCTAAGCAGCTGAATTATATTTTTTTAACAATGTATTTTTTTATTTCATTGCATATATTTGAGCAAAGCACATGCCTTAGCCGTGAAAAGGGCTTGACGGCTTCGTATCACTATCCGGCAAGCCCTATACCTACTCACCCGCAAAGCCCTTCCTTCCCGGCGTCTGCAGGAATGTACTATTAATGTAGATTACTTTAAAACTATGGTTAGTGAAGTTTATCGAAACCTTCGGTTTGAAAATGGGTTCCGATTGTAAAAAGAAAGAAACAATAAAAAATATGGGACGGCACTAATTTGAAGTTTTAAGAAGAAAAACTAACCTTCTCTATGGTGCTTTTCAGACATTCGAGGTAGAACTCCCTCTGCAAGAAGGGCGAAGGTGTTGTCGATAGCGGTTCCGACTCCAGTTCTTTATTCTGGTTAAATGATACTATGCTGCCTCTGTCTTCACTGCCAGATCCTGAAATATTAGTCATGTGTTAATAATAATATAGTCATTAATTTTATGGGTGTATCAACTTTTCCATGTTGTTATTCTGTCCCGTGACCCAGGGGACAATAGTGATAAGAATTCTTAGAAAATATTGAAAAATTTATACAACTGGTATTGTCAGGAGATAGGCTACATAAGTATGGGCTTATAACTGTTGAAATTACAAAGTTTTAAAGAGTGATCCTGATCCAGGGGACAATTACCATGGCAACGAGCAACAGAAAAAAGTTGATTGACCCATATACTTGTTTTTAAGTAAAAAGTACCAAATTTTGTGCGAGATAAGCGATAGTTATTTGATATTGTTGTTTATTAATTAAAGTATACAACTTAAATATATACAGTTCCCTGCAAAACTGTTTGTACAGTTTGTCTGCAGGTGTGAGTCTCTATATAATAGTTTCAACAAAGTTTATTTATTGCTAAACACTTGAGTGACACTTTGAATACACAACTTTATCACTCAAGTGTCTGTAACAGTTTTTTTCTCTTTTTTTTTTTTTTACAATCATACACAAATCGACCTAGTCCCAAACTAAGCAAAGCTTGTACTATGGGTACTAGACGACGATATACATAATATATAAATACATATATAGATAACATCCATGACCCAAGAACAAATATTTGCCCCGGCCGGGATTCGAACCCGGGACCGCCGACTCAGTAGGCAGGTGTCTACAAACCGAGCCAAACTAGGGTTACCTTCGTCATCGGATGGCGGCTGTGGCGCATCGAGGTCGGGGATCGGCGCCCGGCGCTCGTCGTCGTCCTCTTCCGACGAGATGCCCAGCGCTAAAAACGGCGGCGCCAGCCCTCCGCTGCCCGGCCCGCCCTTCAGCAGCATCGCTATTCTGTATCAACAAGCATTAGTATCATCAACGATTAGACAGCAACTTCAGCCGCGTATTTTTTTTTACTATTATCCGGTAAAAAGTATTCTACAACATCTTTGGATGTCCCGCTTTCCTTGTACCAAAATTGGCTAAAAGCGCCGCGCGCCCATACAAATCCTGCATGGCGCTGTTATCATTTTTCCTGAAATAATTACCCCTCTCCATAGAACAAATATTTTCAGTTTAATTTTAGGCAGGCAACCATCTATTGATACTGCTTTTCCGAAAGGTCTCACCCAAAGTTTTCCACAACGATCGGTTGTGCGCCGCCTTCATCCAACGGCTTTCCTCAATCTAGAACAGGTCGCCAGTCCATCTTGTCCTCGCTGAAAGTTCCCGTACGCGGAACCACTCAACCTTTCCCACCCACTGCCACTGAGTTTAGAGCTTCTTATGGCCTTGTTATATTCACGAAGAATAGGCGCATTGCAATACGGCGAGTTGCAGAAAATCAGTCCGCAATAAACCTGCACAGTGCACAGTGCCTAAGCCGTCAAAATGCGATCGCGTTTTATACCTGTCACGCTCGCTCTTACGCGATCCAAAATAAAAAGGCAATCTGAGAGCTCACAGAATTAGACGTGTGCGCCGCGCCGGTTTTGTACCGACACCGCAGTGTACGCCGCGTCGGCGTGAAATCGGCGTGGCCTTTCTGTACTTTTTATTTATGCGCATACAAATAATGTAACCTGTACTTTATATAAAGTACAGGTTACATTATTTGTATAGATCGGAGCGGCGCACACGTCTACACAGAATGTACCTTTCTTGATATGTGTGGTGCCTATGTGCCATACCTATATATATATATATATAAAAATAAGATGTAAACAAAATATCTGAATAAAAGGCTTATATTATTATTATTATGTGCCATACCTAGTGTCGAGATCAACGTTCTTAGGCTCGTCGGCGGGCGGCGGCGGCTTGGGCTCGGGCTCCGCGTCGCCGGCGTCCGGCGGCCGCGGCTCCGGCGCCGTCGCCGGGGTCTCCAGGCCCTCCTATACGCACTTTGGACTTTATTATTACATAAGGGGACGATACGTTGTAATCGGGGATGTGCACACTCTACAATTTTTTTAATTAAACGTCATCATTGTTTGTCAAAGTTTGTTTATATAGGCAAAACCTTGTCACCATGTGCCAAAGTTTTAATTGCATGGGCAGTATAGTGACAACTGACCGGTAAATTTTGCGGGGCAATCTTACACAAATCGACCTATTACCAAACTAAGCAATGCTTGTATTATGGGTACTAGACGACGATATACATAATCAGCCTCATAATTATTATCATTTTATAGGTATTTTTCGAGCTCGATGTTGAGCTTAATACCTAAGCCTGACGTTAATTTAAATGTAATACAAATCTATACTTTGTGATTTTATTTTATTAAACTTGCAAGCTGTCCCTAAGGCATATAAAAAATCAAGCAACTGGTTGAAAAATTCAGTTGCAGCTATATATGTACATGCAAGTTTAAGTGATACATAATGATGTGCTTTGTTGCTCCATGAATGAATCCAGTAACTAAACCGGTATAATTTCATCACAAGTGAGGCGTCTGAAAATACGTGTACAATTTTGGACATGGTAATGTATCTGTACTTTATCGAAATAAATAAATATAATTAAGGGTGACTACGTGCGATCATGCAACCATGCTATGAGATGCATGCGTGTGGTGACAGAATTACATCTGATATCTTACCAGATTTACGTACATTTCTATTATAAAATAAGGTAGCAAAGCGTGTCGGTGTGCATAAATTAGACTTTACTTTTAAAGATACATGAGAAAAGCGATATTTTTCAACAGATTATGTGGTTAACTTCTCATTGAGACAATTTTTGGTTATCAAACTACAGTGACAAACATTGTTTTTGTCTTAGACCGCCGTCTGAAGTATAAGTTAATCATACTGCAAGACACCTAAAGCTGAAATCAGTACAACCAGCTACACCAACTAGCTACAATGTGCTACAAACAACTACAACCCTTAGGTACAATCCTTATACATGGTACATCCAACACCTTAACTATTCTGTTAGTGCCAGGCTCTTTTCAATTGTTAAAAGCAATTCTTAAGTTATTTGGTGTCGGAATTCGAGAGACAACCATGACATTAAATTTAAAATAAAAAGCGTCAGTTTCTAAGGTATTCTTTTGATTTGTGTAAACTTGGTGCACCAAAATGTGTGTGAGTTTGGCGCTAGCATAAAATCATATCTGCCCGGCCTACTTTTCCAGAAGTTAGCCGGCCGAATGCATACATTCATACGAAAAACGAGATTAGTCTTTCCATTAAGTCACCGTTCAGTTTCTATAAAACAAAGTGGCAGTATTTGCGCTATGGATATCGGTCTCCCAGTAACCATGACGCATGAGCGTCGAGCACAGAGGACGAAATGTTTATTGCACCGGCAGTTAGAGCCTCAGTACACTGGCGATATGCGAGCGAGTTGAAGGCGCCATGTTGTTCCGCCGCGCGCTCGTGCGAATTCGCTGCGAGTTCTCCTCGCTTTCAACTCACCTGCAAATCGCCAGTGCGCTAACGCTCTTACGATTAGCGCAAGCACGGCGAAAATTCCTTCCTCTAACGCCAAGCGACCCAATGTTCTAGGGGTCTTAGATATTAGCGTATTTTGTTTGCGAATGATCTCGTTTTTCGCACGACCGTTTCAGGTCACACATATACGAGCGTCGAAAAAATACAGCTATTGATGCTTTTTCTACGAAACCTTACGAGCATTCACGGCCAAAACAATGCATCAACATTTTTTTTTAATGAGGTTTATAACTAGAAATCCATTGCAGATGTCACCACCGTTGAGTGTTCTCTGAGTATTACAATGTACACATTACTAAAGAGCAACTTCCTTCGATCCCGAAAATCATCGATCACTCGACATTGGCGCCGCCTGCCGGACGGATTGAGCAATTAGCAGTTTTTAACCTCATCCCACAAACCACATTCGTTGCGACTCTACATTAAAGATGATAAAGTGTTGGACCTGGATTTTGTTTGCATTGTGTGTGTGTGCATTGACCTTAGGTCTGTCGTCGGCGGGCGGCGACTCTCGAGGCGCGGGCGTGGCCGGCGGCGCCCAGTGCGGCGTGGCGCCCGACCGCCGCTCCAACTTTAGTTATACCACCTTTCGTTATTTGTATCTTTACATCAAATATTTACTAGCGAGCGTCTTTCATGAGACAGTTTCCAGCATTCATACATTTTAACGAGTAGTATTCAATTCAATATAAGTACCAGTTTTTTTTTTTACTATAGGAAGGAAATTGCGGTTCTCAAGTTTACGTGTATATTTTATGCTTATTTTAAAGTAATGCCGAAATTTTGTCGTTATTGGGATTTTCTGGAAAATGTCTCGAAAAGCAGAATTGGTAGGGTTTTAAACGAAGGTATCAAAGTAAATATAGCTTCGATCGTATTAAATGTTTATAGTATTTACGAAATAAATTGAATTAATTATTACGGACCGACATTTTAAATCAATTTATTTCCACTACCATTAAATTTAAATATATTTTTCTATTTAGTAAGTTTTCTTTCAATGAGTAAATGAATCGTTGATTATGATTAATCAAAACAGCGAACTATAAAATATATTCTGTAAATGGAAAAGGGCAAATGTTTAGGCATGTTATTAGTATGGTATGAATTTAATGTAAAAAAGCAAGCCATTGGTGTATTCACAAAACGTTGCGTTGATGGAATATAATTTTGTTATGTTAGCACAACTCTTCCATCCAAATGATGGCATCAAGTTAATGGGTATATACATTTCTGATTTACAGAATTGTTAAAAATCCATAAATAAGGGAGAGTCAAGAAATGAAATAAACAATCACTTTGTAAAGATAGGAAAATATAATAAATAATCACGTTATTTGCTTGACAGTGTCGTGGGCTATAATTTTATAATGACCCGATAACGGCAGCGGTGAGCGACGGCCATAGGTGGGAGCGAGAAACCACTCTACGACCTTTCGCTCGCACCGATGGTCACGTTTGTCGCTCTTTTCGAATGTTAGTACGATGGACGTTAGTGTAGTAACTCACGTGCGAGTGCGGATGCCGCCAGTCGCCCCACCACATGCCGCTGCCGCCGGGCGTGGCACCTGCGCTGTACCCGAACCCGTAGCTGCTGAACAAACGTATACTTTAGGTTAACTTGTGCTATAAGTTTGCATTTTATTACCAAGTTAAACTGAACATACCTACACAACACATTAATATACGTGTACCTTTATTTGTTAAAAGTTATTATAACAGTCGAATTTTTTAACAAAAAAAAAAATATTCTGATATTAACCGTTCGTCACTTCACTTGTCGTCGAGCGGTCCCGGTACCACGCACTCACTTCTGTTGGTAGTAAAGCCAGTAGGGGTAAGTGTAATGTCTGCGGCGCGGCGGGCGAGAAGCTTACGTCGGCGTGGCTCGACGTCGCCTACTAGCTGTATCGCCTCGCTCGTCGTCGAGCGGTCACGGTGTCACACACTCAGTCACTCACCCCTGTTGGTAGTACGGCTCGTATGTCTGCGGCGCGGCGGGCGTAAAGCTTACGTCGGCGTGACTCGACGACGCCTACTAGCTGTATCGCCTCGCTCGTCGTCGAGCGGTCACGGTGTCACACACTCAGTCACTCACCCCTGTTGGTAGTAAGGCTCGTATGGCTGCGTCGTGGCGGGCGTGAAGCTTACGTCGGCGTGGCTCGACGTCGCCTACTAGCTGTATCGCCTCGCTCGTCGTCGAGCGGTCACGGTGTCACACACTCAGTCACTCACCCCTGTTGGTAGTACGGCTCGTATGTCTGCGGCGCTGCGGGCGTGAAGCTTGCGTCGGCGTGGCTCGACGTCGCCTACTAGCTGTATCGCCTCGCTCGTCGTCGAGCGGTCACGGTGTCACACACTCAGTCACTCACCCCTGTTGGTAGTACGGCTCGTATGGCTGCGTCGTGGCGGGCGTGAAGCTTACGTCGGCGTGGCTCGACGTCGCCTACTAGCTGTATCGCCTCGCTCGTCGTCGAGCGGTCACGGTGTCACACACTCAGTCACTCACCCCTGTTGGTAGTACGGCTCGTATGTCTGCGGCGCTGCGGGCGTGAAGCTTGCGTCGGCGTGGCTCGACGTCGCCTACTAGCTGTATCGCCTCGCTCGTCGTCGAGCGGTCACGGTGTCACACACTCAGTCACTCACCCCTGTTGGTAGTACGGCTCGTATGGCTGCGTCGTGGCGGGCGTGAAGCTTACGTCGGCGTGGCTCGACGTCGCCTACTAGCTGTATCGCCTCGCTCGTCGTCGAGCGGTCACGGTGTCACACACTCAGTCACTCACCCCTGTTGGTAGTACGGCTCGTATGGCTGCGTCGTGGCGGGCGTGAAGCTTACGTCGGCGTGGCTCGACGTCGCCTACTAGCTGTATCGCCTCGCTCGTCGTCGAGCGGTCACGGTGTCACACACTCAGTCACTCACCCCTGTTGGTAGTACGGCTCGTATGTCTGCGGCGCGGCGGGCGTGAAGCTTACGTCGGCGTGGCTCGACGCCGCGTACGAACTGTCCGTCGCCTCGCTCGTTCCTCGCGAGTAGCGGTCCCGGTGTCTGGCATTTAAAAATACACATTATCTATCGAGGGTCTTTTTTTCTAACTATATCACAGACAACCCCCACTAGACGGAACATGTAAGGCGTCCCGCGCGCACCAACGATATGGTACGGCAGAACATTAAAGTATCAACACGGCGGCCACCGTTTAGTTGCGTCCATGTTTATGATCCATGCGTACGTCAACGAAAAAAGAAATTAAATACATAACATGGTAAATTGTAATGTTAAGTGGTGTAGAGAGACCTCATAAACATGGACGCAACTAAGCGGTGGCCGCCGTGTTGATACTTTAATGTTCTGCCGTACCATATCGTTGGTGCGCGCGGGTCGCCTTACATGTGCCTTAGATGCTCCGTCTAGTGGGGGTGGTCTGTGAACTATATAGTTGACTACGCCATGCAAATTGTGTTCAACAAACAAATAAACGAGTCGTAAATTCAATTCAGGCCACTAACGTTACACAGAAAATAGGGTGTTTTCAAAGCAATTATCTAACTTTTGATATAAAAAGATGGAAACACTACAATCACTAATCAGAGACATTTTGATACAATCGTTCATGCAATCTATAAAATATTTTGAGATTTGTGTTTTCTAGCCTGCATATAATCAAAAGTTCAAAAATGCTATATTTATTATTAAATGCGTGAAATTATTATTTTAAAATAAATGTGGGGACATTTATTTTAAAATAATAATTTCACGCATTTTACAATACAATAGTAACAATAATACGCTACGGTTACAGCATGCAAAATGTATTACGCAACTAAACACAGAATTATACCTCCTTCTACATTTCCTCCTGCAACGTCGGCTTGCGAACGAGAAATATTTATTGAAGGTTAGAAAATTATTAGCATAGCCCGGACAGGTCATAGCAAAACAAGAGTAAAGAAAAAAAAAATGGCAATATGCACAACCTTGTGGCCAATTTTGAGTTGCAACGTAAAATATAAATTATATTTATAAACGCAACCCAAAATTGGCCACAAGTTTGTGCGTATTTCCATGAATTTTTTTCATAACTCTTGTTTTGCTATGACCTATCCGGGCTATGATTATTAGTATTCATCCCTCAATTCCAATGACAAAACATTAGTATCATTACTTCATTAGTAAACAAACTCCATTCAGGTTAATTGAAATTTATTCCTGTTTATTTCATAAAAATCTGCAATATCTCCCTATTTATCTTAAATACATTTTTGTAGAGCACATGACATGATACACTATAGTAGAAAATGTACCGCTCAGTCTATTCCTGCTGTATTGACAGTGGTGGTTGTCCGTACACCTTCGTCCGTACACCTATGTGAATATTTCATATGATAGTTTTATTCTCAAAATACCTCTCTCTGTCTCGGTCCCGGTCGCGATCTCTGTCCCTGTCACGCTCAGTCCTGCTGCGGTGCCGATGCCTATGTTCGTGCCTTTCGTCGTCCGACCACCTTTGGTTGCTGTCGCTGTGGTGTTCGGTATCTTTCCGGTATGGTTCTTTCATGAGATCCACCTGGAAATATTTATGAGAGTTTTAAATTATTTGTGGCCTTTCTAAATTTTCTTAGATTGATATTTTTCAACAAAAAAACTCATAAAATAGCACCTTTTATCGTTAATTTTAAGATTGATGTCAAGGTGTGTAATAAAACAATATTTTATATGAATGTTATGAATCGATTTAATTAGGCAAATGTGGATGTTTTCTGCAAATTGCCTTTGTTTTATAGATGCTTGCTTCACTATATGCCTGTAATGTATGGGGTAGACAGAATACTGAACAGTGTAATTTGCGAATCAGTTCTCATGGGTTTAGTGAATAGTGATTGGCTATTAAGTATCAGAAAATTACGTAGGTAATACACGTTTCGCGAAGATTTTAAGGAATAAATGTCAGCATGTCAATATTCTCACATGTTATTTTACATATTTAAAGCACTAAAAGTATGTGTATCGGAGATGCCACGACTTTGCGCGACCAGCGGCGCGGCAAGCGGTTGAGCGAGAGATCAGAGTGCGGCGGCATAATGAGTGAGCGAGACACACGTACCTACCCCGCTGCCGCTGTCGCGCAAAATCGTGGCATTTCCATATCATATATTTAATTTCAGAGCAAGGTTCTTGTCGGTGGGCTTATTTCGAGCTTATTATTATTTCGTTTTATTATTTCGTTTATTTACCCAATAAATGTCAATCTTGGTCTTCCCCTTTTCACCATCACAGGCTGATTGATTTATAATGAACCTTGTTATGAAACAAAAGGAAGCATTACCTTATCAATAAGCTTAGTGTCTTCTAACCGCTTGCTGAGAGACGGGTCAACCTTTGCCACCCTCACATCTTCCAGTATGGGAGGTTGCACTGGCACAACCAATTGTGCCTTCTTTTCCATAGTCTTGTCTTCAAACATCTCCTGGCACCGCTTGCCAAAGGGATCATGAAACACATCCAATACCTGCGGCAAAACATTTTCGACCCTATATAAAATAATCTCTAAGGCAGTTTTAGTGTTTTCAAAATTACTTGAATTACACTACAAGCAAATTGAGAACCTCTTCCTTTTTTGAAGTCATTTAATAAAATAACCTGACAGTATAAAATACAAGTAGCAATCAATAAACCTATTACTTATTTACATATTTTGTTGGGATTATTAGGTAATCCGTTTTTATTTATTTAATTATTATTAATAAATAAATAGAATAATGCATTTATAAACTGGCAAACTGGAAGGGATCAATTGCTATGGACAAGATAAAAATATTTGAGTTTGTTCCAGAAACAAATAAATCATTTCATTCCATTTTTATGGGGCTTCTTAACAGGCCATATTTTACTGAAATTTGTGGCTGGCAACTATGGCCGTCCCTCTGACACCCTACACTAGAGGAAGATGCAAATAATGGCCGGCCACAAATTGCTGCAAAACATGGCCCGTTTAGAAGCGGGCCGCATGCTTGTTTGCCACCGTCGTAGTATAAAAAAAAAAGCCCCTTTAAATAAGATTTATGAATATTGTTGATAAAGTCACAAGGCACCTAGAGATCACATAAATTATTTGTTATTTTGCTATTGTGACAGTACACAAAAAGTGACAAATAACTCAAATAAGTAAGCACTATATATACCGGGTGGAACGAAGCGATGTTCATTCCTGAAACTATAATGCTATGTATTTCATGTAGAATCGACCTGCAATAGTTAAATTCTTTTAATAATAAAAAAACGAAAATCGATTAAAATTGTATTTTTTAATGTATGTACAACCCTAGTTTTTTTAAACTATTATTTGACGTTTGGGAGTATTTACAATTACCTACATTTACATCCGGTGTTCGAAAGTACCGCCGTGGCGTACGATACACGCCGCTGCTCGTGCCCGCGTGTGGCGATGCACCCTCGACAAGATGTTGTGTCGGTTATTTCTTCTGCGAAGACTTTCAAAGGCCACCCTTAGCCTTTCCCTCATCTCTTCAGCCGTCTCACACTCAGTCTTGTAAACGATGTCCTTTACGGTGCCCCACAGAAAAAAATCCAAGGGTGTGAGATCTGGAGACCTAGGAGGCCAACGGTGCGGCCCATATCGGCCGATCCAGCGATCCTCAAACACATTATTCAGTGTTTCACGTACTTCGACTACTGAATGAGCTGGTGCTCCATCTTGTTGGAACCAAGTGCGTCTTCTTTCTGCCAGCGTCAACTCATCCAGATAGTCGTCGAGCTCTATCCTCAACAGAGCCATGTATCCGTGTCTGTTTAAAGTCTGAGGCAGAAATACAGGGCCTATTATTGTATCCCCGTGTATCGCCGCCCAAACATTAACAGACCAACGATACTGGTGTCCCGTATAACGGTAGGCAAACGGATTTTCTTCGGCATACACGTGTTCGTTATGCCTGTTCCACATACCGTTCCGTGTGAACAAGCTTTCATCACTCCATATTACGTGTTTGATGAAGTCTCGGTCTTCTAACACCTTTTGCAGTAGCCACCGGCAATAGGCTTCGCGAACGGGGCAATCTCTTGGTAGTAATGCCTGGACTCTTTGTATTTTGTAAGGGTGACGGCCCTCACGTTTTAGTATTCTGAGTATTTTCGTATGAGTCATACGAAAATGTCGGCCCGCTTGTCTTGAACTTGACCTCGGATAATCTTCGAAGTACTGCAGCACTCTCTCTTCCAATCTGACATCATGTTGAATAACGCGTCCTCCGCGCTGGTCATCCTGACCCGTTCGTGGCACAATAGGACGATTGTTACCAACACGGTCAAGAGCGCGTAATATCGTACTAGAGTGTGTTGGGTGAGGAGGAGGATACCTGTTCCGGTATTGGCGCAAAGTCTCTCCAGTATTGTAATCGCACTCCGCGTACAAAAGAAGCAAATTCAAATAGCCTCTAGCGTTTAATTCCGGCATTTTTGCACACAGCATACGATACAAAAAGTCAATGTAACGTCTATCAATCATGTCAACTAAAAAGTCTAAAAACAATCTTAAGGGTATTTTCAAAGGTTTTTAAACCGATAAGAAATGGCTAGGCAATTTGTAAAAAGTTTGTTTACAAAAGTTAACTGTGTTATGAAGAGGTCATTGCACTCTAAAATAGGGTTGTACACACACACTTTTTCGTATGAAAGTTTAACATGCTATAACTGGAAAACGGTGAGAGATATTAATAAAGTTTATTTGGAGAAAATAATATTCTAAGCCTGTATAATGCCACAGTTAAAGGAAATAACGTCGTTTCGTGCAAAGGGTTGCAGATTGTGTTGTCATTAGGAGCACTAAGATATAGAGCATTATAGGCCTGATATCTTTGCCACAAAGCAGAAAATTGGAACATATGAATACGAAACAAGGTAATATCTGACTACATATGATAACCTGCTGATATGGCCATAGCCACGCAACTGATTTCTAATGACTTGGTTTTGTTAAACTTACAATACCCCTCTTTTTACATTGCGGGTTAAAAAATAACAGTAATATAATATTATTAAAGCCTTACCTGACCCATAACTGATTTTCCATTATACTTTTCAACGCATATCTTAGAATATTTAACATCTTGGAAGACAACTCTTGCAAACCCTAGATGCCTGTTTGTGACAGGATGGTAAAAAATTGTTAATTCTTCATAAGGCCCAACTTTGTTCATCATGTCGGATAAAAAAGCTTTGTCGATGTTGTCATTCAAATTGCCTAAAGTAACTTCAAGTTGAGGAGGTGTTCCCACATAATTCTTGTCTATTTTAAATCTGCAAACAAGAAAGAGTTGTGTTAATAACAAATCCATACAAAAAATATAGGATTAACTATCACAAGAGGACTATTTTAAGCTACACTATTTCAAGTATTAATTCATAAAAATGTACAATTATTGTTACAATATGAAATCAAAATAAGATTAAAATGAATCCATATAAAATTATTTATTGACACAATAATAATTAAGTTCCAAATACTGTGCCAAATCATATTTAAACTGCATTGTGTGAAGTTTCTATTAACATGATTTATATCGTCATTTAAAATTCCCGCCATAGACGAAAGTGTCAAAATATTGGTTAGGTTGGTAGTACTGTCACTGAAACTATAATAAAAACAAAGAAGAAAAAGTATCAGAAATCTCAATTTTTTCACAATAAATTGCATTATTAACGAGTGTTATTAACATAAAATATGTTTACACATTCAGCAAAACCCAAAACATGCATTTGCAACATTTAGCACTGGAAGCTTTTGGCAACAAGAAGGCAACAAGGTTTGCTGCTAAATGAGAACATTAATTTCTTATATTATTCAAATGAATATAGGGGCATTACAAAGGTTTAACGAATAAGCGATTACTTTGAATATAATTAAGTTCAAAAGATAAAGTTCCTAAAAAAACAACTGTACACTATTGGTAGCCCCGTTGTTGTTACATTATTTTAGTAAGAAAAGAATTGTATACCTAGGGACAGGCAAATCTGCTGGCTCCAGTCTGTTCCATATCCTCGACAGCTGTGAACGAGGGTCTCGGCACTGCACGAGCGGATAAGATGGGTCTCCAGGAACAGTTCCATCATATCTATACAATTTTGTTGCTCCCTTCACAAGGAATGGGTCCATAAGCAACTTGTAGTTTTTAGGTGCTTTATGGAGCGCAGCATTGTGCCCTGGAGTTTTATGCTCCATTCCTCCATTCATCCTGAAAGACAAAATAACAATTATGTTTTAAGTAACATAACCTCAACATTTCACAAGAAATACTTCAGATTTCATATACATTAGGCTTATTAACCATTTGAAGATAAAAAGACCTGAAAAAGATGACAATGATTAGTAAAAATGATAATTCTTGTAATAAACGAACCTGAAATGTTTAAAAAACAATATGTTAGAAAAATATATTATTCCTCGTTTTTTGTCCAAAGTGGACAATACGACGTAATCTCATCTTAGCCTTATTTAAAGTCAAACTTGCTACTTGCGATGGACGTACTTAAAACGTAAATTTCACTGAATTAATGCAACTATATCGAATTATAAAATAATTTTCTACAGCAAGCTCTCTCCATGGTGACGGCCACTTGGGAGCTATGCTATGTGTATGTATGCGTATATGCATATATACAGTTAGAAATAATTATTAATTAGACGCTATGTGTATAAAATTACGCCATAAACTTTCATTAAATTGTGAAAAAATAAGGCAAAACATTTTAGCATTTATTTTATGCCTAGTATAATGATGTTACTTTAAAAAAACAGTTGTTTGACTAAACAATAGGCACATATAAAAATAAAAATACTTAATCTAAAGTCATCTTTATACACATGTACTTAAAATTTAGATTATAGTGACAGTTCTTCTTGTAATGGATAATTGTATTTGTTATATTGTCAGCACTGAACGTCATTCAAATTATTGCCAGGACAGTACATTTCTTATTAATATCTTTAAATACTTGTAAATCTTGTAATATGGGAGTTTGTTGATGCTGCGAAAAAATAATAATAGAAAATAAGCATGCAGATAAAAAGTAAAATTTCCCAATAAATAGCTAGCTGTAATAAGCGTCAACAATATTATTCTAATATAAACAAGAAATCATTATTATTATCTGGTAACATTGTTCTACTTGCCCGTCTTGCTATCGGTTTGCAAAGACTCGTTGCATCATCGATTTAGGTAATTTTATTAGTAGTTTCTCGTAGTTTCATGCTATTTACTTGAAAGATTGATATTACTGTGGAGAAACGTAATTGTAGTGCATTTAGTGAGGTATAATTCGTCTGTTTCATGTTATTTTTAGGCATAATGGCTGAGAAGTTCATTCCTGTGGTTAAGGCCGATGAGGGCGAAGAAGAAGAATTGGTAGATCCTCAGAAGGAATTGCGGGTATGGTAAACTTTCTCATACTAACATATTTGCCTGGCAATAATATGCTATTTTTCTATTTCTCATTGCAGAATCTCTTAACCTAATCTTCTTTATACAAAGTTCACCAAGGCCTTGGACAACATAAAATCGATATAGTGTTGTATTTTTTTCTTAGCTTTTGAATGTCGTTTGTTGAGTTGATTTGGGTTGTGATTAAATCATTTGTTTAAAGTATATGGTTTCCATTCATAATATTATAATCTAAGAACATAGTAAAAAATAGTCTGGTGCTTAGTGGTTGTGCTGCTTATTAGCAGAGCTCGGTGTGGGTGAGCTGTTTTCAGCTGTTTGCATAACATGGACATACCTTGTCATGCCCTTGCCCCACGTGCCCCATAAACGAATGACACGATTTTATTTAGGCTGCCATTCTACTTTGAGCTTTACGTCGCAATTAAAAAAAAATCAGAACCTACGGAACGTGATTAATCTATTTTGTACAGCTACCTATCCGCTTAGTGGGAAAACAGTTTTAACGAGTATTAAAGCAAACTTCCTTCGATAATATATTATCCATATGATACCATGAAGGTTAATCAAGTGAATATCAAACCTCTTTAGATAGGCAATAAATCTTTTTTAAACTGGTCTTCATCTGCTTCTATCAGTCAAAATTTTGAAGATGTCATCTCTAGAAACCCAGACTTAGATTTTTTTAGAGAGTATGCCGAAATACTTTCGGAAACTACAGACGTGGACAGCATTCTTATGTACAATTTCACTCCACTCACTTCAGTGGATGTAGAAAAATCTTTTTCTATCTGTAAATGCATATTAAACCCAAGGCGAAAATCTGTTGAAGTATTCATATTATATATATTGACAAAGACATGACATTGAAGTTTGCTAAAACCTTTTTCTTTTTAACATCCTCCCTTTTTGGCAAACTTTATAGCGTTAAGCCAATCAGCCCACTAATAAATCCCAGTCTGGGCTTAAAAACAGGCTTTGGAAGAATATCTGCTTGGAGCCCGCAGTGTAGACCTGTCACGAAGTGTTATTGTATCAGGGATGTCATCATGATCTTCGTCTGAATAATTTATTCGACATCCATCTGGTTTAGGAGATGACTCGTCCAGATCTTCCTCTTCTTGACTTAAATCATTCGATGTTTGAGGCATTACTTCCGCATTTTGTGGTATATCCTCCCTTGCTTCAAACATTGGTTGATTTTGTGGAGTCTTCGGGAAATGGAGTTCGATTTCTGTCGTAGTTTGTTCATCCTCTGAGGTAGAGGATTCAGATATATCAGATTCCAATCCAACTGATTTTATTAGTTTCTTTAAATGTCACATCTCTCGAACGGATCAGTGTAGGTTCGTTGTTTTTATTAAATCCCAGTAACCGATAGCCATCATCACCATCATATCCGATTAAAATACATTTTTGAGCTTTCTTGGACATCTTTGTTCGCTTCTGTTTGGGAACATGTGCAAAACATTCTGTTCCAATGACTCTCAAATGTTTAATGCTTCTTTCCAAACCATAGCTCAAATGGTGACTTTCCTTCTTGAGAAGTTGGCCCAGTTCTGTTCAGGATATACGCAGCCGTGTTAACAAGCTCTGACCAACAGGCAAATGGCAGTTCTTCGTGAGCGTGCATCATAGTGCGAGCGGCTTCAACGAGGGTTCGATTTTCTCGTTCACTGGACCCGTTTTGCTCTGGTGTATATGGCATTGTAAACCGGTGCTGTATGCCATGCGGATGGAGTATCTTCTCAATGGCTTCGTTTTTGAATTCTCCTCCATTGTCGCTAATTATTGTTTTTATAACATGACCAGCTGTCTTCGTTTCATTGATCATCTGCACAAGCTTGTCTTTGACTTCCGACTTTTGCTTGATGAAGTAGACATGACGAAAGTTGCTGTAGTCATCTTTGAACAGTACGAAATACCGAAACTTCATGAAAGAATTTGGAAACGGACCACATACGTCACTATGTATTATCTCTCCTGGTTCTTTAGCTCTTTCTCTTCTTCCAAATTTATGTCTATGTGTCTTTCCATATACACATCCTGTGCATAATTCAGAATCAAGTTTGACTTTGATACCAAGTTCCTTTTCAATCAATTTTTTAACGTGTATTTTGTTCTGATGTGCGAACCTTTCATGATAAAGTTGCAATGTGTTTTCCGTTGACAAAGTGTTCATTTCTGGAATTGGATTTCTAATAGTCTGGACTTTCAGCTTATAGAGACCTCCATTCTTGACTCTTGTGCCAATCAAGTTCACTTTTCCATTATTTATCAGCTGACAGGATTCTCTCTCGGATGTGAAGACACTGTTTTGTAGCTTGTCTTGAGCAGCGAGTACAGAAAACAGGTTGCGTCTTATTGCGGGAACGTACCAAACATCGCATAATGTGATATGCTCTTGTCGACCATGGACATCTGCAATCAATTCGACTGTTCCTTTCCCAATGGCTTCAGTTGTAGATCCATTTGCAGTTGTAACCGTCTGGTTCTTAGTAAAATGTTGAAAACTGGAGAATATGCCAGGTTGACAGGTGACATGGCTTGTTGCACCGTTATCGACATACCAATTGTCAAGATCTTCAAAGTTGGTAACTGCTTCATTAGTCTCAACTTGCATGAGGGTTAAGTTAAAGTTCTTATTGATAGATTGACTTGTAGATGGTTGTGATTCTTTGGGAGGTTTTCCATCAGCGATCCACTTTCGACATTGTTTGACGTTATGCCCAAAAAGTTTGCAATATCCGCATTTCTTCTTCATTTTGCGAGAAGACTTCTGTATTACTAGCGCTTGAGCTTCGGAATCCTCTTCTTTATTCATCAGAGATCTTTCGTAACAGCAAATTTGCGCTGTCAAATTTTCAATGTTACGGTCCTTTTTTGACATGAGCATCCAACTTGACTTGAACGGGAAGTAACTATCATCAGGTAACGTTTCTAAAATTTTGCATATGAGTAATATGTCAGGAAGATCATATTTAGTTTCGTCCTTTCGTAGCTCAACCTTTAGTTCATGCCATATGTTCTTCAATTTGGATATATGCATGGACATGTCATGTAGGGGATCTTTGCGATAACTGAAGAAGCTGTAGCAAAGGTTATAGCTTTTATCCTCAGATGTGCCGTCGAACAGAGTATGTAATAGACATGTGCGCCGGTCGCAGAATGCTCGGCGGCGGCGTCTGTCAAAAAATCGGCGGCGGCGGCGTGAAATCGGCGTGAAATCGGCGTCAGGGTTAGGTGAATGAAAAAACATATTGATGGGTATGTTTTATTGGATTTGAGAGAAAATCAGTTAAATACGTGGTATAAAAACATTTTAAAAATCAAATCAAAGTCAGAATAATAATGTTGTATGTAAGATCAATAACTTCTAAGTAACAAAATTAAATATTCCCTTAAATATCAACGTTCTAAATATTAAATTACACGTGAAACATCACATCAAAATATATAACATTTTTTTTTCTAAAATAGTGTCAGACCACGCTAACTCAAACCATACAAAGTGAGTCAGTTTGTATGGTTTGACAGTTCATTTGCTGTGCAGAGTTAGCGTGGTCTGACTATAATCAAATCACAGTTTACGTTATATCAACAATTTGTATATAATCAACAATTAGTTTAAATCGAAGTATTTTTGGTAAAATCGTAAAGTTATTATAATAATAAATACCATAAAATGGGACGATTTTATGCAAAAGGGTTCACTTTGTTGATAAGGACGCACTGTCAGGATTTTTTTTATTATTATTTGTATAAAGATGGACTCTAGTAATAAATGACAAAATGGACGTTATTCTTTTGGTTGAAAACGTCAGAAATAAGTTTTTGTTTTGCTTAACTTCTGAAAAACTTTATTAAATTGCGTCTTTCTGCTAAAATGAGATTGTCCAATGAGTTATTATTTAACCAAGCGTGGTAATAAATGCAGTAATGATTTCATAGTTAATACCATGTTAGTGTTATAATTTCTTACTAAACTGAGTTAGTTGCACATAGACCTATTAATTCTAATACTATGTGTAATAAACAGAGTTTTAATAGAGGTAAAATAAATACCACATGGTAATCTACTTTTGTACTTTACTTACCGTCCAAAATAGCTGTCCGGGTCTTCTTTTTGTGCATTTGCCAAACAGGGTATGCAAAACACCTGCTTAGGAGACACACTCCGTTGCTTCCCATCTTGTTCTACCATAAGATTCCCGAAATGCTTCCAGCAGTAGCTTGGTTTGGCTTTACAATGCAAATCGTTTATTTTTAAACATTTTACTTTTAATTTATGAATGTCTGATGATCCGTCTTCACTTTGTTCCTCGCTCATAATGAATTTAAAATAAACGTCACATACACCAGAAACTAAAACTGTAATCTACCGCGCACACGCAACACAAACTGACTAATGAGTTACCCCGCTTAATAATATTTTTTCTAGTGTTTAAGGGATTACACCTGACCTGAGTGAGCGGTGGGGGTAAGGATGTGGGCATGCAGCACAACAGTGCCACAATAAAAATAACCCTTATTGTTTTCCGACTTTTACAGATAACAAGTATTAAAAAAAACATGAACACCACGATTTTGAGGGGCAATGCAACTCCATTTTACAATTACCTACCGAGATTTTTAATCGTACATACACAAAAACCCGTAACATCGGACATTTGGCGTAAATCGCTTTTTTTTTCTTAAATTATTAAAAAAAAACACGCTTTATTTTCTATTCACATAAAAAGTGTCCCGAACACTTATTGAAAACCCCCCCGGACGTCCTCCAGATGGCCTTCAAACTAGGACTATTCTGGGAAAAACCGGCAGCCCTACTCGTACAGAAAATAAATATCATATCATCTATTTATAAAGTACAGGACAGGTTACATTATTTAAATCCGCATAAATACAAATTACTGAAGGTCACGCCGATTTCACGCCGATCATTCATCGGCGGCGGCGGCGTGTCAAAAACGGCGGCGGCGGCGCACATGTCTAGTATGTAATTCATCCCAAATCTGTTTCGCACTCGTCAGTCTCATTACCTTTTGCAAAGTGACATCTGACATATTTGCCATTAGCATGAGCATCGCGGCACTATCTTTTTCATTATAGTCTTATAGAGCTTTCTGATAACTAGCCTGGTCTGCCAATGTAGCTGTTGCGCCGGGTTGCGTCGGTGGCTTTAGGTTGCCGTTGATAGCGTCCAATCCTCCAGGCGTACCTCGTAGCAGTAACAGTACCTTGCAGCGCCATGTCGACCAATTTTCTTTACATTCCAAACGACCAATATCAATTTTGCAGCTCGTCGATGGAGTTGACATTTTGACGGATGTTGTTTGAAAATGGTTCGAATTTGGTTTAAAATCGTAGCTAATTATTTTCATAAAATATTTATTTTACACAATCACATAACATGTAAAAATATTTTTCTTCGCTCATTACAAATATAACGAAATATTTTTCAATATTTTTCGATATAATAACTCAGGCTCTGCTACCATGTTGAAGTATTCATATTATATATATTGACAAAGACATGACATTGAAGTTTGCTAAAACCTAATATGTCAGATGTCACTTTGCAAAAGGTAATGAGACTGACGAGTGCGAAACAGATTTGGGATGAATTACATACTCTGTTCGACGGCACATCTGAGGATAAAAGCTATAACCTTTGCTACAGCTTCTTCAGTTATCGCAAAGATCCCCTGCATGACATGTCCATGCATATATCCAAATTGAAGAACATATGGCATGAACTAGGTTGAGCTACGAAAGGACGAAACTAAATATGATCTTCCTGAGATATTACTCATATGCAAAATTTTAGAAACGTTACCTGATGATAGTTACTTCCCGTTCAAGTCAAGTTGGATGCACATGTCAAAAAAGGACCGTAACATTGAAAATTTGACAGCGCAAATTTGCTGTTACGAAAGATCTCTGATGAATAAAGAAGAGGATTCCGAAGCTCAAGCGCTAGTAATACAGAAGTCTTCTCACAAAATGAAGAAGAAATGCGGATATTGCAAACTTATTGGGCATAACGTCAAACAATGTCGAAAGTGGATCGCTGATGGAAAACCTCCCAAAGAATCACAACCATCCACAAGTCAATAAAATCGGCAAAAAAATTAAAATATTGAAAAACTAATAGCAAAGAAAATTTATAATAAATAAAAGAAAACTTTATATTTGTTTTGTAATGCATTTTCAAGTTAGTTAAATCATTTCAGTGTTGTCTTCTTTTATTATTTCTTTATGGGTACACATTATCCATATTAATATCTACAAGACAACTACATGACATTAATGACGTAAAAATAGCTCACCCACGCCGAGGTCTGCTTATTAGACTTGACATAAATATCAATAAACTAACTTATTGTGCAGATAATTGAAGTTTGAATGACCAGGTTCTTTCAATATACAAGTTATGCTACTTGACTTGTGCGAGAGTATTTCTCTGATTGTTCTCGGAATGACTTCATATTTGTCAGGTCTTTATCCATATAGATATTAATGTATTGCTGATTGACTATTACCATATTGTGTACAAGGCACCCGTTTGTGGCGGAATTTTAAATAATTATAAATAAATTAATAAATTTCAGACAACCTCACACAAATCGATCTAGTCCCAAATGAAGCTCAAGAAGGCGTGTTATGGGTACTAGACCACGATATATATACTTATATAGATAAATATATACTTAAATACATAGAACAACCATGACCCATGCACAGATATTTGAGTTCATCACACTAATATTTGCCCTGGCCGTGATTCGAAACCGGGACCGCCGGCTCAGTAGGCAGGTCTCTACAAACTGAGCCAACTGCATCGTCCAATTAGCATCTGGAAAGCAATAGCAAAGTTATACTTACTTTATTCTCGTGATGGCTCTCTTTTTTAGTTATTTGTATGTTGTTGTGTTAGGCGCATTCAGGTTTATGAACAACACTCTTTATGAATATCACAAAACCAACACATATCTCTGTCTTTTTTTTTAGATCTGTATGCTTGGATTTACACATCTATTTACATTTTTCAGGAAACCTGCTCCCAGAAGCCCGACGCACAGAACCTGTGGGGTAAATTCCAGGAGTGCTCAGACCGAGTCAACTCCCGTTCCAAGACCTCCGAGACTTGTGAGGAGGAGCTCATTGACTACCTTCATGTCCTCGACAAATGCGTCACCAAGGACCTCTTCAAAAGGCTAAAGTAAACTTAGTATAAAGTCCTGCCCTCAGATTGCAAAACATAAATGTAATTTTGAGTCGTGTTTTGTCAATACCTCGGTGTCTTGCTGGTGCAATGGGTAGAGTGTTAGAGTTTTAGTAAATTATTTTAACATGTTCAATATGGAAGGATTGACAAGATTAAATGTTGTTTATTTGTAAATAAATAATCACAGTTAAATATTGTGTTCTTTATTGATGCACTCAGGTAAGATGTACCACATAAACATGGCAGGCAGTCAATACGGATCTAGCAACCATTTACTGGTACATTACCTATAAAGGAAATTTAAAATAAATATTCTAAGGTCACCTGTTATTGCGACTATAGACGCAAATGCAATTTATGATGATATCATAGGAGAGCAAGATTTTAACATAATTATACCCCCACTGCCGACGGCGCTTGGCCGTGAATGGGTTAAGTTTGAGACTATTCATATAAGAAAAGACAGCTGTAGCAGTGGTAGTTATATAGTATGATATTATCAAGTCACATTTCGTCAGGGATATTGCAATACCGCGTAAGAAACCAGTGTCAATATTCAAACAAATGCTAAGTATTTTATTAAAATGAGAACTTTATCGACAGATGCTATTTACGTTACGGTATTGCACTATCCCCGACGATGTGCCTCTATAGTCGCAATCACCTCAGGTGACCTTACATATTCACTTTTATTACTTACTAGCGATACACCCCGGCTTCGCACGGGTGCAATATTTATAGTATTATACATATAAACCTTCCTCTTGAATCAATATCTATTAAAAAAACCGCATCAAAATCCGTGGCGTAGTTTAAAGATCTAAGCATACATAGGGACAGACAGACAGAAGCGACTTTGTTTTATACTATGTAGGTATTTTAGTGATAAAGTGGTACTAAGGTGCCTGTACCTTTTGCCGATGTCATATTTATATTATAAAGTAATGTCAGTTTTACAATAAAAGACGATTTAAGGCATATAAAATTTTATTATTACAGCAATAATAGTTTGGACGAAAACAATAATTCATTATATAAAATATAAGAAGCTCTAAAAATAAAATTCAAGCAAGTTTCGAGGAATGGCACTCATTCAATAGCATAGACAAACAAATTGACTATCATCTATGTAAATATAGGTACCAAATAAAATAAAGTATGTATATAGATTTGCAACGTACAGCCTCTGACACAACTTCCTCTCCTTAGCCTAGTATGCGTTCATAAGAAACAGCAAATGCCGAAAATGCAAGTTTCACTTGCCCAAAATGCAAATTTGGAATGTGTTGGCAATTAATCAGTGAAAAAGCAAATAGCTAAGGAAATTATAATCATTAACAATGGACAACAATAAAATGTCTAGAAATAATAAAATCGAAAGTGTCAAAATCTTAATACTAATGTAAATAAAATATGTATCAAAAATTGACTTTGTATACAATAATAATGTTCAAACTGCGCAACATTTCGTAAAAGTGGAGAGTACCGAAAACCGAATAATTCAACCACGCTATACTTCTACCACAGAAGTGTTATACTATCAGTATATTGGCTTATTTAATGGCCACCCATTGGATAACACACACACGGAAACCATTTATTTATATCCTTTGGTTGTTAAAGATGCGCTCATTTTGCAGTTTGTTGAAGTCAAGGTACTGATTATATAAATGTATATCTACTGTATTGCTAGTCTATCATCATAAATACAAAGTTAAAATTTTGATTCCTATACGTATTACATAAATTGAACTTAAAATCTAAATCATAACATAACAGAAGCACACTCTATCAGACTTTGGCATAGTAAAATTACGTCCCTTCTAATTGGATCATAATTTGCCAACATTATTGAGGCACAAAATTTTAGTTTAACCTACACACTGACGGTTTAAAAGAGTATCTTACGTATAAACAAAAAATAATACCAGTGCTCTACATAAAAAAAAATCGTGTTATTCTTTCCAACCGACACTCCATAGCCTTTCTTGATCAACTAACATCACAGTAAGCTATATCAATTCAATACAAATACCTAGTAATTACTGATAGCAACGAATTGAATGTTAATGAATACATTAATTTTAAATTCAATTGCATTGCACAACTAAAATATAATTTTAAAGAAAATACATTAGGATTGCTGTTTAGATTTTTTTTATACAAATCTAGGAAAAAGACACGCATCGTAAATTTCTTACATGGGAACTATCTTTTCTAAGATTAGTATTTGATAATTTAAATTTTCAAATTAAGTAGTGACGTAATTCTGCAACATTGTGATAGCAGAAAAAATCACAATGATTTCAAACATCATAATGCGGTATTGTGCCGTATAAGGCCCCGTTTCCACCTACAATAATCATGTATTGCTTAATATACATTAAGAAGCAAGCCGCCAGAATTTGTATTAAATGGGCAGGCAGCAGCGTCAAGAAACTCAACACACGGGGATTGTATATGAAAATTTCTTTCCGTCGCTAGTGAAGTTCAACATACGTTAGTTGCACTGAAAACCTAGTGACATTTTTGACGACGAACACAAACGAGGCCCGAGGCCTACTTCATTCGTAGTTAACAATCATAGGATTCGTGGCAAACTTAAAGGATTTCAATGAAACAACCTTCTATGAAATACTATTACAGTCGGAAACTAAAGGAATATCCAATTCGCTACAATACCGTTACAGTTTTCCGCGAATCAGACGATATTTACCGATGTTAGCCGCTTACGTATCACTTTCCCCGCTCCCCGCAGGCTGCTGGCACTAACTGGCGCCAACTTGGAGCACTTTGAAGCAAATCTCGCAGACTCGCTGCGGCTTGTTCATACCGAACTTCAGTATAGGGACGTCTTGGTTTGAACACTTGTTGCATAACATTCGCCCGCAGTGACGGCTGGAATTGAATACAAATAATTATTGCTGTCTTCTGTGGATGACTCTTAGTTTATTTCGAGATTTAAATATAATACGAGTAGCGTAGAATTGTATAACAATCGTAAATCGAATGTGACGAATAAAACTTGAACGAAAACAGAAGCTGCAAAATGTCAAACCCGACTGCACAGATGCAGAGCACACTGGGCTCTATGTGAACCGGGGGTCCCGTATCATTGATATAGCTGACAGCCTCGCTTTAGATATCTAGTTAACACGTCTGCCCACCATATTATACCTACAGTATTCCTCCCAAGCCCATACAAATTTACTGATCTCACCGGTGATGCTCAAAGCATTGTTCTTTTACTGAGATGCCATGAGCATCACCAGTGGGATCGTTTAATTTTCTCTGTATGGCCATTGCATGCTATTTTGTAGTATTTTGTGTATGAGCATCAGCTCATGGCAACACAGAGAAGATGACGTGATCCCACCGGTGATGCTCATGGCAGCCAACGTGTTAAGATCAGTCAGCGCAAGTGCGCCAACGGAACAAGCTTGTGCTTGCCGCGCGCACTTTTAGATAATAGTTTGTGTCTACCATACCGAAAAATACTGAGGGCCATCTTACTTTTGCCAAGTTATTATAGTAACGTGTTCGTAAGATGTCGGTTTCCCACACCAATGTAAAGCCCAGTTAGATGACTAGATTCAAATTGACATGACAAGATTCCAGCTTTGTACTCTTTCGCTGTTCCGAGCGACCGCGCCTGCGACAGCACTTTACAGCACCAAAATAGAACATTACTGCAGACGCTAGTAAAAAAGGGATTGCCGGGTGAGTAGGTGTAGATGATACGAAGCCGGCAAGCCCTTTTCACGGCTAAGGCATGTATAGTGCTTCTCTCAAACATATGCAATGAAATAAAAAAATGCACAGCTCAAAAAAAAATACTGCTGTTTGGCCTGTTCATGAACACAGACGCCATGTTTAAAACAAATGACTTCCCGGCTTAGGCCTTCAGTTTTGTATGAAATTACTTTACAGTTCTCTCGAGTCATTCCGCCCGAAACATGAGACTTCGAAGCCTGTTATAACGCACGTTATGACGACATTTTATTGAAAAAATATAACATCTGTACTTTTCGATACGGTAGAGGTGCGCTGCGGTGTCACGCTGATGCACTTGTCCCGACTGGCCTCACTAATCACACACACACTTACCAATGATGTTTCCTCATGGTAAGGGTGAACTTGGTGCCACACTCCTGGCACAAGTCGCTCTCGGCCCACGGCGCCTCGGCGGGTAGAGCATCAAGCAGGCGATGCAGTAACTGTTTCGTGGCCACCTGCACCATGGACAGATTAATATAGACTTTTGCTATTGTTGTTATACTTCCAAGTATCTAATTATAAAACCTTTTGAACGCTACAGTCGTCATATCACGACATGGGAAAATTGCGACGCTGACGCCAACATCGTTAAATGACGTCCAATTTCGATCGAAACTTCATAATTCAAACCGCAGTATTTTTCAATCCCTGTGGATTTTGATATACCTATTAATTTTCTCTGTAGCATCAGGAGCACGGTGAATTGACGTTTCATTTTTTTTTTTTCAAATAAAATATAGGCAATGGTTTTGAAAATATAAAAAAAGGCGAAAGCAGCGTCGTCTAAGAACCACCACTCAAATCACGCCAACTTGTGGAAAATTGAAAGACGCAACCTACAAAAAGAACAGTGGTACAAATTCCATACAAAATCCGTCTTAGTAATAGTCCGACTGTAAACTTTTCTGCCCTGTGATGTGACCACTTGTCACCTACGCTCTTTCAGAATGAGGAACGTTTCAAATGGACTTTTTTATCATAAATTGGAATATTTTCGAAAATGCAAAAATGTGTTTAATATTTTAATTTATATATCGGGAAAAGGCCTGGTTAAAAAATTAAATGTCGTCAATTGTTTCATGGCTTCGAGTTCAAAAGGTTAAAATAATATCAGTAGGGTGTTCCCTAGAGTCCACTGAGCAGCAGACGGGAAATTATAATACAGTATCATAACTGGATGCAACTGACCTGATAGTTGAATATAGACACGCCATCCTTGTTCTCCTGCGCCAGGCAGGCGCCGGCGCGCACCAGAACTCTGCACATGGCCGCTTGGCCGTTCATGTATGCCAGTAGCAAAGGGGTATTACCCTGTATCAATAATCAGATCATCAGAAGTGCCGAAAATTATGATTAAAATGAAATGACGCGGTTGCCGCAGTTTGTAGTACACCTGCCTACCGAGCCGGCGGTCCTGGTTTCGAATCCCGGCCGGGGCAAATTTTTGTGTGATTAAGTTGAATATTTGTTCCTGAGTCATGGATGTTATCTATATATGTATTTAAATATTATGTATATCGTCGTCTAGTATCCATAGTATAGTACAAGCTTTGCTTAGTTTGGGACTAGATCGATTTGTATAAGATTGTCCCTCAATATTTATTTATTTAAAATAAAGCAACGTCAATAAATAAAACTTGACATTTATTTCTACAATATCTGGGGGCACGGTAGTGCCCCCGCCAAGACGAACAAAAAAGAAGGGGGCACTACCTACCTTTTCTCGAACCGTTTCGTCTCATATTCAAACCCTCATAGTTTCGTCCCAGTTAACACTAGAGCGCCCAAATTCTCAGGTTAAGATGCAGTTAGCAAACATATAAAATGTACAAAATTTAATTGATCTAGCTTTTATACTTTAGGTTTTATAGGTACCTAAAATACGCCGATTTTGCCACTCACTCACTGACGTATCAAAACCTCTGGGGTACTTCCCGATGACCTAGAAAGCTGAAATTTGGTATGTAAGCTAGTATTAGTACACAAACAACAAAATAATTCTAAAACTTGGAACTTTTACCCCCCAACCCCTTAAACTAGGGGATGGAAGTTTGTATGAAACTTCCGCAAATTTTGATACTAGAGGTCTGAAAATTGAAACCTATAGGGACTCATTGTTATAAATCAAATACATATTGTAGGACTTTTAAAAAATCACCCCCCACCCTTTAAATAAGGGGATGGAAGTTTGTATGGGTTTCCCATAATAGGGGATAAAAGTGTATATATATATGGGGCTAAACTTAAGTATTTCTTAAATACACAATTGTCTACTTCAGTTGACGCTCAAGAAACCCTACAGCCCAAAAAAATTAAAAAACTAAAGCACCTTACAAAAAGAAATGAGATCCCACCAAAAACATTTCATGTAAAATTGACGGCCAAGACTCACATTCTCATAACGCTTTCGCTGTAAAAAAGTTATCAGATCCCAGGAAAAGCCAAGCCCCTAAGCCCCGACTTTACTAACCCCACCACCTTGGTTTAAAAAGTATGGCATCAACTGGCTTCAAGCCCCTAAACCCGGAGTTTACTAACCCTACACCTTTGTTTCAAAAGTATGGCTTGGCCGTTTCATAGACTACCGTAAATAAGTCTAGCGGACTGTCCGGCCTATATCGTAAGGAATTAAGTTTATAAGTATGAGTCGTTTTCAAAATTTTTGTACATTGCTACTAAAATGTGTGTCCTCATAAAAAATCCTCGAAAAAAATATGGTTACGATTAAAATAAATCAGTTTTTAAATTTTACAGACTAATATAAAGCATACTGCATATTATTTCTGATAAAAAGCAATGAATTGCGGTTCAAATCCTTACATAAGTTTAATGTGAAAAAAAAGTAACAAAAAAACTCCATACATTCTTAGTTGTCCCCCTATTTGGACGACATTGAAAACAATATTTTTTATCAGAATTTTTGTATAGAAACTTCCTAGTTTTTTTATCATAATTAAAAAGCAATGTTTTAAGTGTTATGTCTGATAGATAAACTATTAAAATTTACCTTAAAGAAACTAAAAATGATATATTAAAAATATGTCCTTATCAATCGTTACAATTTCGTGACACTGATTTATTGACATAATTAACTAACTTTTTGTATTACAAAGAGTAGGAATCTAACTTTAATCACTGGCAACACTGGTCTTTTCACGAAAAGAAACATCACAATGACGCGCCACCATATTGTTTGTCGTTGAGACATGAAAAAAGTCCTGTGGTTGAATTGTGAAGAAAATAAATTTACCTTTTCCTAACGACGTATTTTCAACAAAAGTAAGTACATTTTCAAGGATTCACCTACCGCAATTGTAATAAACTTAAATTATGACTAGAATAATAGATTACGCTTTCAATCTACTAGTAAATGTGATTATGTTTTGTGTAAAAGTATTTTTTAGATTAAGTTTTACATGTTACTGACGAACAATTTCCTGACATTTACTAACGTCAGTAAATTGTAGACGGTAAAGCTGTGGTCTCATGTGTAAATTATGAAAATAAATAAGATATGAAAATGCGTGTTAAAATGTAACGAATAAAAATAAAGGAGAGAAACAAAAAATGTTTACAGATTATTTTTATGTAACTAGATACATACTAGGTACAGATAATTTAAAAGAAAACTGAATATGTTTATCAATAGGTTACCGCGCGCAAAATTGGATGAAATAAAAAAAAAAAAATATTATTTAATGCTAAACAAAAAGTCTGAATATTTATTAATTAAGTACTATTTGTTTTGATTTATTTAAATGTATATATTTCGTTAAACGTAAGTTACCAATGTGTATACATAGAAAAATTTAAGTTAGGTATACAATAAGTACCTACAAATAACATTAAAACTTACTTTAAAAAAGGCCTGGAAATTAAACTATCCTAACCATTGTTTTGTTAATTTTGATTTTATCATCCCTATCAAACTTTTCGAAAATACTAAATTTTCTTTGTATGGAAAAACTGGGCTATGTCTAGAAAAAAGGATATTTTTTATTGCGTTTAGTGTTGATCGCTTTGCTACCCACACTAGCGATACTTTTTATTTTTAGTTTTATTTTTATATTCAGAAAATAACCAACATCTTTTTTAAGTTTCAGAATGCCGCTAACCGGTGCCGAACGGCAAAAAAAATACATTGAAAAACTAAAAGAGCAAAACCCTGAAAAATATGAAGAAAAAAGAAAAAAACACCTGGAGAAAGTGAAACAAAAACAAAGAAAAATATCACATCTTATTGATAGTGAAAAAGAAGCTCGAAGACAAAAATGGAAAGAAGCTAATGATAGAAGAAAAGAAAAGAAAAAGCAAGAAGAAAAGCTAAAAAAGGAAGAAGGTATAAGGCGAAAAAGAGAAATCTATGCAGCTAAACGAGTACTATATCTGAAAGCAGAAAATACGAAACTTAAGCAGGAAAATAAAAAACTTCACGAAAAGGTAAGCAAAATGATGAAAAGAATGGTTGTAATGAAAAAACGCATTTATAGAAGCAAAATATGTATTGAAGATCTCAAAGATAAAAACCGAAATCTAGTCACAGCCACAGATAACCAGCCTGTACAAAGCAATTTTCCTGAAGAAAAAGATAAAGCAACTCCAATATCAATAGCTAGCAATTTTGTCGAAGAGATTGTTGTAAGAGAAGAGGATAAAGAAAAAGTAAAGCGAAAAGTTTTCGAATTAAATGTACTTTCAGCATCTTTAAAACTACAGTATACCAATGCAGACACAAACAATGAAAAAAGGGTACTTAAAAAGGTGGTTAATAACGATCTTGTAAAGAAATATAGTTTGACTTCCAAACTAACAACAACTTTAGGATTAAAGGGACGAATTAGAAATGATGATACAGTAAAAGAGGCCAAAGAAAAAGACAATATAAAAAAAATTAAGGAGTTCTTTATACGCGATGACGTCAGCCGTGCCACAGCAGGCCGAAAAGAATGCAAAACGCTAAAAAAAGATAAACAACAGAAACGTTTTCTTTTAGATTCCATGAAAAATCTGCACGCCAAATATAAATCGGAAGGTGGAAAAGACTCTTACACTACATTTACTCGGTATAGACCATTTTACGTAGTGAATCCTACTCTCAACGATCGTGAAACTTGTGCTTGTGTTAAACACAGCAATTTGATACTGAAGGCCGAAAAGCTTAAAGCTTTAAAAATAATACCGAGTTGTAAAGTCACCGATTTAGTCATGGAAGTATCTTGCAACATTGAGTCTAAACAATGTATGTATAATACATGCACATCTTGTATGTCAAAGTCCATTACAGTTTCCCTTGATGATAATACCAATGACACCAATATCACTTGGCTTGAGTGGGGGTTAAAAAAGCATGAGTATGTAAAGATTTTAAAAACTGGTGAAAGAAAACCCATGACCACCAAAAAAGTCGCAAAGGATATAAAAAGTGGTACCATTGGCGAGCTACTTCAAGAATTTAACAAAGAATTAAGTGTTTTCAAGAAACACTACTACAATATTGGTCATCAGCATAAGGCTCTACAAAACTGCATACGGGACCTATCTGAAAATGAAGTAGTCATCATTTGTGATTTCTCAGAAAATTATGCCGGCAAATCACATAAAGAAATACAATCCGTTCATTTCGGTGGAAACAGAGAACAAATTTCTCTCCATACGGGAGTAATTTATAGTAAGAACAACAAACCTACATCGTTTTGTTCTGTATCTCCATGTTGTGATCACGATCCTGGAGCCATTTGGGCTCACCTTTCACCAGTTCTTGAATATGCAAAACAAATAGTTCCTTCCTTAAAAGCTGTACACATGTATTCTGATGGCCCCGCCACACAATACAAACAGAAAAAGAACTTTTATCTTTTTAGTAAAAAATTTGAAGAATTGGATTATGCTTCCTGGTCTTTCTTTGAAGCATCCCATGGGAAAGGGGCGGCAGATGGGGTGGGTGGCGCAGTAAAAAGAACTTTGGATGATCTTGTATCTCGCGGAACAGACATTACTAATGCAACCATCGCTTTCAAGATGTTGATGGAATCTGAAAAAAAGGTAAAACATTTTTTTATATCAGAGGAAGAAATAAGAGAAATGCAACAAAAACTTCCTGATGAGTTGATTGCGTTGCCAGGTACAATGAGAGTTCACCAGATTATCACAACTGCAAAGCAAGGCTCTGTCCTATATCGAGACTTAAGTTGCTTTTGCGGCCCAAAAAAGGGTTGTTGTGTATGTTATCAACCAAAAACACATGACTTAATATCAACCCATAATTCAGAGAAAACACAAAATAAAAGTGGGAAACACAGAAAAACAAAACAGAAAAACAAACGCATAAACAATAAAAGATCTAGGTCAAACTCGTCTGACAGCGATGCCTATGACAGTGACGACATTTCCTATGCAGATTCAGATGAAAGTACTTACTATGAAGAAGATGCTATGCTTGATGAGATACTCGATACAAAAGAACTTGAAATAAATACAGACATCGAAGAAATGAAAACTGAGCACATTGAAGCATTTATTCTTGAAGAAAATGACCTGGAAGTGAACACCATTGATAAATTTGATCAGATGAGTGTCGACGAAGAAACGGAAATAAATGATGTTGCTGAAAATTATGAGATGATGATAGACCTACTAAACCAAAAAGAGAACACCCCTCCTTGTGCAAGCACTAGCATTAGTAAGTCATGCCAAGTAACTAAAACCCCTGTGAAAATACTAAATCAAGTAGCAGTAAAGATGGTATTAAATGAAAAAACAGGCAAATTGCAAATAATACCCGTAAAAGACAAAGAACCGGAAATGGCTGTTGATGCTGAAAATTACAATAAGTTTTTGAATGAAGAGTTTTTAGAAAATAGAAAACTAATAGAAGAAGAAGAGAACAAGACTACGGAACATGATCAAAGAGTAAAAATAGAAGAACAGGAGATAAATACTACAGGACTTGGAAATATAATACAAATAAAAGATAAAAATGACAAGACTACGGTACCTGAAAATAGAGTAAAAACAGTAAAAGAACTTGGAATTAAAATAACCGATAATAAAGTTCAAATAGATGAACAAATAAAGAAACAAAATATTGATCGAACTGGGGAAGAAAATGAGTTGAAAGAAGGTCACAGTGTAATAGTTAAATATTACGAGAAAAAGTCTTGGAAATTCTACATAGGTTTTATTGAAGATCTGCGAGAAGAAGATAAAATTACATTTTATAAGATTTTTTTTTTGAAAACTGTTAAAAATCCTCTAAAGTTTGTGAAACCTCGAAAAATTGATAGGGATTTCGTTCCAAAAACCAATATTGTTAAAAAAGTTAATTTAATATTAAGCTCCAAGGAGTACTTTTTAAAAAATGAGATTTCTGATAAGATTTATTTTAATTAAAAAGATGGTTCTTTAAAACATCGACCCATTTTAAAGTTAAAATAAAAGGGGTACTATTTAAAGAAGCTTCTTTTTAATAGCATTATTCGCCTCAGAAAATATAAGTTACCTTCTAAATTACTAAGTCGGTCACAACCAACGCGCGTCTGAATAATAATATCTCAGCCACTAGTTATCTTCTTTGTAAGCCACTGTAATTGTAACTTAGCATGGTAGTTATTTTTTAGCATCTAAATTTGAGGCATGCATTCAAATAGCAAACTTCTAAAATATTGATATATGACACCAAAATCGTAACTCTATTAGCTTCTAATTGTATAACTTAGTATGTTTAAAATGTAAGTCATCCTACATTAATCGATCGTAAAATTTACCTAAAATTGTCATCAAATAGTATAATAAAGCCATTATTATTACATATGAACTATTGAGGAGAGAACAAAACAAAATACTTAAATCTCATTTTAGGTTAAGGTCGCAGTTCAACCTAACACTCCTCCTCGCTTCGCTCGTCGTCGTACCTAACCTAAGCCAAGTCGCACCTGCCTTAGAACTAGATTAGAGAGAACCTATTGCAATATGAACGAACGAATGACAATAAACAAACACGGGCGGGTCGGTCGGTACAAGAATCGAATGGCGCTCTCTGATTGGTGCAAATGGCCGGTGGCTGTCATGTCGCGCACTCGCGCCAAATCGTACCTACAGTGGCTATTTTCACGATAAAAGAATATGAAGTATTATTTTACATGTTAAGTTATAATATATGATGTTGTCTATTGAAGCTATATTTTTTGAGGAGCTTGTATTGAAGCTGTAAAACGAAAAATGATGATGAGTTGCAAATTCCGTGGCCGAGTTAGTAAATTAGTTGGCAATGTATAAATCAGAAGGACAAGTAACAATAATTGTCGATTTTGACTTGACGCTTTCTTTAACATTTTTTGTTCGCGTTGTAAAGAAGATGAATTA
This sequence comes from Apotomis capreana, assembly GCA_947623375.1. NCBI lineage: Eukaryota > Metazoa > Arthropoda > Insecta > Lepidoptera > Tortricidae > Apotomis > Apotomis capreana. The sequence continues at coordinate 13,643,051 of OX392517.1, read as the reverse complement.
GTTTATTAGAGGCTATCTCATTTTTAGTTATTAAATGAGAAGTTCGAACAAGTGGCCAAAAAAAACTACGGCTGGATTTATTATTTGTCAAATAAAAGTATGTGTGAAATTTATACATTTGTCTTTCTATTGTAAGTATTAAGAAAACGAACCTGCTGTATCCGTGGCCAGATTGCATTGTTAGATCGATCTAACCACATCCGCTCTTTAGTGTCCTTGGTCAGATTTCAGTCGTCTAGCTAAAGATACTTAAAACCATTTTTATATTGTTTTCATAATTTAATAAATATCTGAAAAAATAAACAATAAGCGATGTTCGTTTTGTTTCTAGCTTTCCTTAATACAAAATCAATTGTAATAATAATGATGGTTATTTTTTGTTTTTTCTAAAGAGGAACCAATAAGATATTCCTCATAAATATAACACCGTTACTAGTACAATATTACCTAATTATGAATACAGCCTTACTTTTACAACTTCCTGACATTTCCTAACGAAACAATTTAGTGACAATTTCGTGACGTACAAAAATTTTGAAAACGACTCGTATATATTATCAAAGACATAAACTTAGTTTCTTGATACCATATGGGCCAGACGGTCCGTTGGACTTATTTACGGTACTCTATGAAACGGCCAAGCCATACTTTTGAAACAAAGGTGTAGGGTTAGTAAACTCCGGGTCAGAAGTGCCGAAAATTATGATTAAAATGAAATGACGCGGTTGCCGCAGTTTGTAGTACACCTGCCTACCGAGCCGGCGGTCCTGGTTTCGAATCCCGGCCGGGGCAAATTTTTATGTGATTAAGTTGAATATTTGTTCCTGAGTCATGGATGTTATCTATATATGTATTTAAATATTATGTATATCGTCGTCTAGTATCCATAGTATAGTACAAGCTTTGCTTAGTTTGGGACTAGATCGATTTGTATAAGATTGTCCCTCAATATTTATTTATTTAAAATAAAGCAACGTCAATAAATAAAACTTGACATTTATTTCTACAATATACGTTAAGACGACAAGGTCAAAATATCCATAAGAACGCTGAACGTTGACTAATACAGAATTTGTTGGTAAAAATCATAATTATATTTTACAGGTAATTCAATATCTATATTTATATTACGCGAGGCCGATTTTTGTACATCCCATCAGATCTACAGTTATGGTCCGATTTTGATAAATGATATGTCATTAGATTCGTCTCATGCTGGAGAGGTGCATAAAACTCTTGGAATTCTAATTTTTTCCTGAAAAGGTACTGAAAACTGGATTTGAAAAAACTACTGTGCGCTAACCACGTGACTTTGACTACGTGACCTGTGATCCCTATTTTGACATAAGATGACCAAATAATAATAAGCATGATTTGCTCACAAACCTGTAGTAAGTTGTTCAGCATGATGAAATATTATTTTTGAGTCGGCAACATAATATCCGCAACACTTAAAACATGTACGAATATGCAAAAATAATTTTACAGTTTCTTGACAATGAATGACAGTAACCATATTCTGACAACTTTTAATGTCTTTTTATTTGGGGCTATTATGTCAATGCTCTAAATTGCCAGGTTGTTTTTCTTTTTAAAATGTTAAAATGTATGGAAACTTTTTTCGCATACCTGTTAAAAAGGTGGAGAAAAATCCGGTTAAGTGCGAGTTGGACTGGTGCTCGAAAGACTAGAAAACTGACCGTCATTCAAGAATAGATTATTTTTGTAGGCGAGTTTTACAATAAATCAAAGCCGAAAAAAAATAGTAAAACTAATTTACACGTCATTCAAATAGGTAAATTTATGATAGATTATTATAAATATGATTATATAAGTCCATCAGAAAAATAATTCCAAGGAAAATGGCATGAGTTATGGTAAATTAAATGGTATTTTACAAGAAAAAACTTAGTCCTTGCGCTTGCATGTCGACGGGATCGGAAATGTGGTCGAGTTGAGAATATGGACGACATGACAATGTGCCTAAGTTGGGAATGTATCTACATTGGTAATATGGATGAGTTGGTAAAATGGATGAGTTGGAAATGTGGACGAGTTGGGAATATGGAAGAGTTGGGAATGCGGATGAGTTGGTAAAATTGACAAGTTGGTAATATAGACGAGTTGGGAAAATGGACGAGTTGTTAATATAGGCGAGTTGTTAATTGGACGAGTTGTTAATTGGACGAGTTGTCAATGTAGACGTGTTGGGAATATGGACGAGTTGGGAATGTAGATGAGTTGGCAAAATGAATAAGTTGGGAACACGGACGAGTGGGCAATGTGGACGAGTTGAGAATATGGACGAGTTGGGAATGTGGATGAGTTGGCAAAATGAACAAGTTGGGAACACGGACGAGTGGGCAATGTGGACGAGTTGAGAATATGGACGAGTTGGGAATGTGGATGAGTTGGCAAAATGAACAAGTTGGGAACACGGACGAGTGGGCAATGTGGACGAGTTGAGAATATGGACGAGTTGGCAATGAAGACGACTTGGTAATACGGACGAGTTGGTGATATGGAAGATTTGGCAATAAAGGCGAGCTGATAATAAGGACAAGTTGGTATTGTAGACGAGTTGGGTGTATCGTCGAGTTGGGAATATGGGCGAGTTGGAAATGTGGATGAGTTGGCAATGTGGATGAGTTGGTAAAATTGACAAGTTGGGAACATGGACAAGTGGGCAATATGGACGAGTTCGCATTATGGACGAGTTCGCAGTGAAGACGAGTTGGTAATACGGACAAGTTGGCAATGAAGACGCCTTGGTAATACGGACGAGTTGGTTATATGGAAGATTTGGCAATAAAGACGAGCTGATAATAAGGACAAGCTGTTATTGTAGACGAGTTGGGTGTATCGTCGAGTTGGGAATATGGACGAGTTGAAAATGTGGATGAGTTGGCAATGTGAATGAGTTGGTAAAATTGACAAGTTGGGAAAATGGACGAGTTGTTAATATGGGCGAGTTGTTAATTGGACGAGTTGTTAATTGGACGAGTTGTCAATGTAGACGTGTTGGGAATATGGACGAGTTGGGAATGTGGATGAGTTGGCAAAATGAATAAGTTGGGAACACGGACGAGTGGGCAATGTGGACGAGTTGAGAATATGGACGAGTTGGGAATGTGGATGAGTTGGCAAAATGAACAAGTTGGGAACACGGACGAGTGGGCAATGTGGACGAGTTGAGAATATGGACGAGTTGGGAATGTGGATGAGTTGGCAAAATGAACAAGTTGGAAACACGGACGAGTGGGCAATGTGGACGAGTTGAGAATATGGACGAGTTGGGAATGTGGATGAGTTGGCAAAATGAACAAGTTGGGAACACGGACGAGTGGGCAATGTGGACGAGTTGAGAATATGGACGAGTTGGCAATGAAGACGACTTGGTAATACGGACGAGTTGGTGATATGGAAGATTTGGCAATAAAGGCGAGCTGATAATAAGGACAAGTTGGTATTGTAGACGAGTTGGGTGTATCGTCGAGTTGGGAATATGGGCGAGTTGGAAATGTGGATGAGTTGGCAATGTGGATGAGTTGGTAAAATTGACAAGTTGGGCACATGGACAATTGGGCAATATGGACGAGTTCGCATTATGGACGAGTTCGCAGTGAAGACGAGTTGGTAATACGGACAAGTTGGCAATGAAGACGCCTTGGTAATACGGACGAGTTGGTGATATGGAAGATGTGGCAATAAAGACGAGCTGATAATAAGGACAAGCTGTTATTGTAGACGAGTTGGGTGTATCGTCGAGTTGGGAATATGGACGAGTTGGAAATGTGGATGAGTTGGCAATGTGAATGAGTTGGTAAAATTGACAAGTTGGGAACATGGACAAGGGGGCAATGTGGACGAGCTCGTATTATGGACGAGTTGGCAATGAAGACGACTTGGTAATACGGACGAGTTATCAACGTGGACGAGTTGAGAATATGGACAAGTTGGAAATGTGGATGAGTTGGCAAAATGAACAAGTTGGGAATATGGACGAGTTTGCAATAAAGACGAGCTGATAATAAGGACGAGTTTGTATTGTAGACGAGTTGGGTGTATCGTCGAGTTGAGAATATGGACGAGTTAAAAATGTGGATGAGTTGGTAATGTGGACGACTTGGAATTGTGGACGAGTTGGGCATATGGACAAGTTGGAAATGTGGACGAGTTGTATTTGTGAACGAGTTAGCAATATGGACGAGTTGGCATTGTTGATGAGTTGGAAATGAAGACGAGTTGGGAATGTAGATGAGTTTGGTGTATCGACGAGTTGGTAATGTGGACGACTTGGCATTGTGGACGAGGTGGGAATATGGACGAGTTGGAAATGTGGACGAGTTGTATATGTGGACGAGTTGGCATTGTGGACGAGCAAGTAATATGGATGCGTTGGCATTGTGGATGAGTTGGGAATATAAACGAGTTGGCAATGAAGATGAGTTGGTAATACGGACGAGTTGATAATATGGACGAGATTGGCAATAAAGACGAGTTAATAATAAGGACGAGTTGGTATTGTAGACGAGTTGGGTGTATGGACGAGTTGGAAATGTGGACGAGTTAGCAATATAGATGAGTTGGCATTGTGGATGAGTTGGGAATATGGATGAGTTGGGAATAAAGACGAGTTGGTAATATGAACGAGTTGGCAATGTAGATGAGTTGGGTGTATGGACGAGTGGGAAATGTGGACGATTTGGCATTGTGTACGAGTTGGGAATATGTACGAGTTGGGAATATGAACGAGTTGGAAATGTGGACGAATTTTATGTGGTGACGATTTGGCATTGTGGACGAGTAAGCAACATGGACGCGTTGGAATTGTGGACGAGTTGGGAATATGGACGAGTTAGCAATATGTTCGAGTTGGCATTGTGGACGAATTGGGAATATGGACAAGTTGCCAATGGAGACGAATTGGTAATATAGACGAGGTAGCAATGCAGATAAGTTGGGTATATGAACGAGTTGGCAATGTGGACGTGTTGGGTGTGTGGACAAGTTGGCATTGTGACCCAGATGGGAATATAGACGAGCTGACATTGTGGACGAGTTGTATTTGTGGAATAATTAACATGTTACCCTAACATGCGAAACTTGATGGTAGAAATAACCTACATATGATGCAAATTTCAAAAAAATCGACTCGCTCAAGAATAAATCATATTTGAATTAATGACGTCTGGCTGATCATTCTTATTCTTATTCAAAATAAAATTTGTCAAATTATGCTGTCAACACAACAAATAGATTTTTTAAGGCTTCCGTTTTTACCGACTATGGTAAGGAACCCTAAAATTAGGTTTATATTATAGACTTGAGAGTATAGATAGCATCTCCCTCACTCTTCTGTCAGACACTATTTCAATGACAGGAAAGACACGAAAGTTTGAATTTGGAATTTGGGTATACGTAAGGCCTTCAGCTCTAAAATTGAATAAAATTTATATTCTTTTCTCAAACATGTTTAGCTGTTTTATATATTGGATTTATTTTATTACACATATTTGACACATTCTTTTTTTTTTATGGTGGAGTATTGTCAGTCAGTAATTTATTTAGATTAGTAAGTAGGGTTTGATTAAGAGTTATACTGGCGTAAGAATTTCAAACACAATGTGAAATTGTTATTGAATAAATGATTGTGATGATGATGACATGGCAGCACCCATATTAAGAAAATTTGCACGATTATGAATTTCATAAAAAAAAAACAAGCATTGATAATAGTGGTTTTTCGTGTATTCTATAAACGTTTTTTACTCTCTATTACATACAATTGAGTTTATGTAAAAAAAAATATTATCAATATTTTGAAGTATTTACGATTATAAATGAATACATAAACAGTTACGCACTCCGTGATTTCCTTTTTAAAACCTGCGTAGTGAGTGACCAAATCTGTCGTTTCGATTCATGTGCTATTTCTGGAAATTGATAGAAATCGATCAAATCGATAAATGTATGTCCTGAAGAAAGGACAACAAATTAAAATTCTACCAATCTTATGTTCGGTCCTATGAAAATATGTCAATTATTTTTTTACGATTTGGGACTATTGTCATGAATTATATTTTTTCCATAAATCGAATAATATGCATTTTATTTGTGAAACAGATCAGCAGATCACATGGCATTAATGCACAAGTTATTTTTACAAAAGAGTTGAAAAAGTTGTCACGATGAACCTGGCAGTTGGCTATCAGGCCAGGCTCTAGCCTGGCATGTCTTAACGTTTTTGAAATATCATTTTAACGTGTTTTATTACAGTATTTATTCTTCGTTCCCTAAAAACTTCTTATCGATAAAGTAGTTATTTTCTGTAACACTACCGGATTTCCATATTCTAGCGGCGGTTCGACGCCGCAACGGGTCTCTAGTTATATTTATTTTTGGTGTTTACATGATGCGCGCGTCGTCATTTGTCATTATGGAGTTCATCGATGCTGTAATAAGCCCCGTCCAGCAGTAGCAATTTTTTTTTGGGTCTGCTTTTGCGTCCGTAACATTGGGTGGTAAGGGTAACACGTTGTAAATATTCACGCCAAGGATTCCAACTGAATTACATGACTTAGCGAGTGGGCGTCGCGGTACTAACGGTAGTTCAGCACTACTGAATCCGCCCATACGCATGTTATCGTGCAGCTAAGCATACGGTGTTGTTGGTAAGTGATGTCACATACCTGCAAGTCAGTCCTGTTGATGGGGTAGTCGGGCATCAGTTCGATGAATATTTCGCAGATGGCTGCGGCATTGTCCTTCTTGCACCAGGCCAGCTCGTGCAGAGGATTGCGGCCTGCGACAAATAAGTGACAATTGTTTATTTCTATTGTTGTGAAAGTGTTTTTCGAAATCGCATTTTTATTGTTACGATTTAAGGTTAAAAAGCGAAAGGTTGCCTTAGGAGAGGAAAGATTAATTTTAAATGACTTTCTAAAATAAAAGGAAAACAAAACGACATCGACGCAGGATTTCACAGGAGTATATTAAAGCCTAATTTCAATTCAATGCAGTTCGATAAAGCTCGGAATCAGTATGCGGATTTAACAAATAGTCTCCCGGTTGCTTTTAATTAAAGAAGTTAAGGGTGTCGTGTACTGTTTTCCTGGTTACCCTATGCAAACACTAAAATTGACTCCCACCTCTAATAAAAAAAAACTATCTGCCACGGCGGCGGCGTCGACATCACTGTCAGCGAGCAACGCGCATGTCCTTCCAAGCCAGACGTGCCTCCAGCCAATAAGGAGAGCTGAGGCGACACACATCACGCTTGACTCGCGCTCGGTGCTACGCGTTCACTTGTTTCTGGAATTTCACACTACTTACCCTTAAGGTTGATGGCGGCGGCATCGACGTCACTATCGGCGAGTAGTGCGCGCGCCGCCTGAGCATGTCCTTCCCGCGCACAGACATGCAGTGCGTTGTCTCCGGCTGCGTCGACAGCGCCGCACTCTGCGCCGCCGCTGAGCAATGCTGAGATGATGCACGCGTGACCTGCACTCGCAGCTACGTGGAGGGCTGTGCGTCTACAAGAAATGATTATACTCAGGATTCATAGAGTAATGTGTGTGTGTGTGTGTGTGTGTGTGTGTGTGTGTGTGTGTGTGTGTGTGTGTGTGTGTGCGCGCGCGTGTGCGCGTGTGTGTGTGTGTGTGTGTGCGCGCGTGCGTGCGTGCGTGCGTGCGTGCGTGCGTGCGTGCGTGCGTGCGTGCGTGCGTGCGTGCGTGCGTGCGACCCTAACTTAACACATGCGCTCCTTTTCTTTTTATCCCGAAATGCATTGGTTCCCGTAGTGTACGAGTATATGTATTACGCGAGTCAAGCCGCGGGGTAAAACTGGTATTATTCCTCCCATATAAAACGTGGATAATTTTTAGGCTAATATTCTATACGAAACAGGCCCCTGAACGATGATACTTAGGTTACCATTCTATTTTTATCATATCTGTCCGAAAATTAGCAACACCAGATAAACCTTGAACGAACTTCATCATAATTATGCGACTAAAATGTATGTAAATGCAAGATGAAACCGATTTAGATGGGTATCAGTTTCAAATACACTCCAACTATGATTTCATCTTGTAGTGAGATTATTAAAAAGACATTACCTACTAAATACCTACCTAATGATCTAGTAAAATGAATATATATATATTTTTAAAAAAGTTTTGCAATTTTACTTATGTATCAATGTCAATCGCGTGGCAATGCTCGTGTTATTTGTAGTGATTATCCGTTTATCATGCGCTTCTGTGCCTCTAAAGCCCAAAAACACCTTACTCAGTGTGTCAGAATGTGTCAATCCAGAGCCACCCTATGTAGAACCCCGACTTGTCACAGTACAATTAGAAACAATCAACAGCGACAAAAACCTGATAAGAGGGAACGTTCTAGTAAAAGAAGACATACCACAAGCAGACAAAAGAGGTATATTTTTATATGGATATGAAACCCCAAGAAGAATTGAATGGGTTTTCGAAATGGACAATCTCCGTTGTAATGAAGTCATTGGTAGAATTATAGCGAGCTCTTTTAAGATGACCTTAAAACCACAATGTACAATACCGAAAGGACTTTTTCACATTAATGGCGCTAGTGTTAATAAATTAGATAATGCGCTTCAAGGCTTGGTGGGGACGAGGCCAGGGGTGTGGGTGCTGAAATTGGGAATGCAAAATGATACAGCGACAATCGCTTGTTTGAATCTAAAATTGAACATGACAACGACAAGAAAACGGACGAGGCATTAATGGGCCGATTAACTTTTTCATCTACCTCGTTTCTATGGTTGCGTTAAAATCATCATTTTCTTCACGTTTTCGGTAGTTAATATTCATCAAAGGTTAATTTTTAGGGTTCCGTAGTCCCTAACTAGGAACATTGACTTTGAAATGAAATTCGGCTAAGTGAGTGTCGACAATTTGGGTTTATCATCAAATTGTCGACACTCACTTCGCCGAATTTCATTTCAAAGTCAACGTTTCATGTATTTTCATTTCGTCGACAATTCAGTTCGTGGAATGATCATTACAAGTTATTTTAAATCGTGTATTTTTACTTGTCGCATGATTCATTACATAGTTGTATTAGGACATGGAAAACGTTTTGTGGTTTATTGTTTCAAGTATTTTTAATGAGAAATAATAAATCCGGCCGCAATTTTATTTTTTGGCCACTTGGTCGAACTTCTCTTTTAATAACTAAGCATCGGGAATATGAGATAGCCTCTAATAAACTAATTCATCTTCTTTACAACGCCAACTAAAAATGTTAAAGAAAGCATCAAGTCATAATCAACAATTATTATTACTTGTCCTCCTGATTTATACATTGCCATCTAATTTACTAACTCAGCCACGAAATTTGTAACTCATCATCATTTTTCGTTTTACAGCTTCAATACAAGCTCCTCAAAAATTATATATTCGAGCTTCAATAGACAGCATCATATATTATAACTTAACATCTAAAATAATACTTCATATTCTTTTATCATGAAAATAGCCACTGTAGGAACGATTTGGCGCGAGTGCGCGCCATGACAGCCACGGCCATTTGCACCAATCAGAGAGCGCCATTCGATTCTTGTACCGAACGACCCGCCATGTTTGTTTATTGTCATTCGTTCGTTCATATTGCGATAGGTGCATGTGTAATTAATTAAAGTTTTCGAAAACTAATTATCCTCGCACTGCACACTAAGGTCCGACTCGGCCGGGTTAGGTTAGGTTAGTTTTTTTTGGAGTTTACTCCTTAAGAATCGATTTTCATATATAAGCCCGGGGTATGAAAAATATGGGGTGTAAAATCGAACGTATCTGCCGTGCTAATTTAAAAAGTCGTATCTCAGTATACGATCGGGGTAAAAATACGACTTCGTAATTTAGCAGGTTATGCGTTAAGCGTTATAGACTAAGATCCCGATATAAAATAACCTTCACCGAGATGTTTATTTGATGAAATGTATTTTATTTTATTATATTTAATTTAATGTGTCAATAATTATATTGCATATGGGTTGCCTAACAAATTTTAGTCCAGGGTATGTTTAATTAATAAAAAAAAATTGTTTTAAACATTTCACCGGTTTGATTAATATTAGATAAATTCTATACCAATCGAAAGTATGAAGCCCATAGAATATGCAAACGTTAGGTTGCCTATTCTTTTCCCGTCACAACTATTGGGTAGCCAGGTATAAACAGGTAAATCTATACCTACTAGCATTTTGCAAAGGTCTGATTATTGAATTGAAATTAAATAAAATTAAAGATTATTTAATTATGAATTTATATAATAATCAAATCGGTGAAATGTAAAAAAATAATAATAATAATTTTAAACTAAACATACCCCGGACTAAAATTTGTTATGCAACCCAAATGCAATATATTTATTGACATTTTAAACTAAATATAAAATACAATTCATCAAATAAACATCTCTGTGAAGGTCATTTTATATCGGGAGCTTAGTCTATAACGCTTAACGCATAACCTGCTAAATTAAGAAGTCGTATTTTTACCCCGATCGTATACTGAGATACGACTTTTTAAATTAGCACGGCAAATACGTTCCAAAAATATAAGTATTGCGAGGATTGACGTTTGGTTGTCAAAGGCGACGGTTGAAAATTTTATAAAATTTTATTTTATTTATAAGTTAATTCAGTTTTAGAGTCCTTTTCGCTGTTTTTGCGATGAGTGAGTCAAGTCGAGGTGTCGTGAGTGATACGTCACTTTTAGAATGTGGGCAGCGGGCAGCTCCGTCGTGGCTATCTGAAATGGAGTTTGATAGTAAGGCAGGGCCGAGTCAATCGGATATTGTATCGGACGCTGAGTCCATGTCGGATGTGCGGCATATAGCGGTGAAGCGTGCTTGTGGTCTGAGCGACGAAAGCTGTGGGAGTAGTGATAGTTTTATCACAATAGGCAGGAAACCTAAACGCTTGCGGGGTTTAGCAACCGCCAAAACGCAGCTGGAGCCGGACGGTGTGCCTGACAAGCTATTTGAAGTTTATATAGTGTCAAAAGAAGATTTACCGAAACAGAGTGGTTTGGCAAAGTTGCTGCAATTTAAGGGTATAAAAGGAATTTTATCCGTCAAGTTTATGGGTCCACGTAAAGTTCGCATACAGTTTAACTCTAAGGATGATGCGGAGAAGCTTCTGGCTTCTCAGGAGTTTAACAATGAGACGAGACGTTCTTATTGGTCTAATATGGCATGCTGCACTTATGGAATTATAAGGCAGGTTGAGTTGGAGGTTGAGGAAGACGAATTTTTAAAGAATATTGAAGGGTCTGAAGACATTTTGTCAATATGTAGACTGAACCGTTTGGATCATGATGGGCGTTGGGTTAAGGCTGAAGCTATTCGTCTGTGTTTTAAGGGAACTTCTTTACCGCCATACGTTTATGCCTACGGTTGCCGATTTAAGGTAAATCAGTACCTACACTTTCCCGGTTACCCAATGTTCAATATGTTGGAAGTTCGGTCATCTGAGCAGGTTTTGTCCTACTACTAAAGTTACTTGTCCGAAATGCGGCGGGGAGCATGCCAATTGCGAAACGACTATTTTTAGATGCATTAATTGTAAAGCCATATGGCCTTAGATAAGTCGTGCCCGGTTTTTGTGAAGGAGTAAGAAATTCGCAGGATTATGTCTGCTGAGGGATGTATATATAAACGGGCTTTTTGGTTGTATATGCAAAATAAGGAAAAAAAGGATACGGATGTTTGTAGTCAGGATGCGCCATCTGTTTTTGAGAATGACTTAAGTTTTGGAAAGTCATATAGAGATGCTGTTTTGTCGAAGCCGTTACAATCTAAAGAGTCTGAAGATTCTGTCAGTCAGGCTGAGGGCCAGCGATCAGTAAGTCAGTACAGATTAGAGAGCGAGCCACAACAAGAGGTTCGTAAGCCGCGGAAGTCAAAAAGAGTAACAGATGTGAAGAGGTCCGAGTGTCTATTGGTCAATCAGCCTACTATTGAGCGGGCTGATATGGAAGATCAAAGACAAAATAAGAACAAGAAGAAGAGACGTATTACTTTTGAAAGGCTGGTTGAGAAGACGAAAGATATTTTGTTTTCTACCGAAAGTTGGGAGGAGAAGTTCAAAACGCTGTTTGGAGTTGTTGTTAAGGAGATTTTGGATTTATTTAAGAATTTTTTTAAGGAAGGTGATTTTGTACGTTTGTTTTTGTCTAATGTAAATGGCTAGGTCTAATACCAGATCTTTCTTGAATGTAATGTTCAATTCAATATTGGCGGAACCCTTATCGGAATCGGCTAAATTTGTATACAGTTTTTTTAATGTAAATAATGTATACAAATTTAGTTGTTTTCGTGTACATGTTATTTTTAAGTTTATACGGTTTATGTTTTTATTTATCTATGTCTTTTGATGAATGATGTTGTGTATTAGGCCTGCTGGAGCTGGCATGTTCATAAAAATGATCAAAGCTCCTTAATTAATAGATTTAAAAAAAAAAGTATTGCGATACTACGGTAGAAAGGTCGTATCTTTGTATGGATTTCATAGTAAGATACGGTTTCTTTTCCGTAGCACTTCAGACTGTAGTAACTAAACTAGCCGCTCGAGGGCGCTTTACATCCCGCTTCCTTATTTAGTTACTACTCATGATCTCTCCAATTTGTTAAAAATTAATCGGAAGTAAATTTTCCTTGTAGGTTTGCTTAGAACTGCAACCACAACAGCGCGCGAGCCAAGCGAGCGAAGCTAGCGTGCCGCGGCAGCAGCCGGCAAAGCGCCAAAACCAACCTGGCTGGGTTAGGTTAGAACTGCGACCACAACAGCGCGCGAGCCGAGCGACCAAGCTAGCGTGCCGCGGCAGCAGCCGGCAAAGCGCCAAAACCGAGCTGGCTGGGTTAGGTTAGGTTAGAACTGCGACCACAACAGCGCGCGAGCCAAACGAGCAAAGCTAGCGTGCCGCGGCAGCAGCCGGCAAAGCGCCAAAACCGAGCTGGCTGGGTTAGGTTAGGTTAGAACTGCGACCACAACAGCGCGCGAGCCAAACGAGCAAAGCTAGCGTGCCGCGGCAGCAGCCGGCAAAGCGCAATAACCGATCTGGCTGGGTTAGGTTTGCTTAGAACTGCAACCACAACAGCGCGCGAGCCAAGCGAGCGAAGCTAGCGTGCCGCGGCAGCAGCCGGCAAAGCGCCAAAACCAACCTGGCTGGGTTAGGTTAGAACTGCGACCACAACAGCGCGCGAGCCGAGCGACCAAGCTAGCGTGCCGCGGCAGCAGCCGGCAAAGCGCCAAAACCGAGCTGGCTGGGTTAGGTTAGGTTAGAACTGCGACCACAACAGCGCGCGAGCCAAACGAGCAAAGCTAGCGTGCCGCGGCAGCAGCCGGCAAAGCGCCAAAACCGAGCTGGCTGGGTTAGGTTAGGTTAGAACTGCGACCACAACAGCGCGCGAGCCAAACGAGCAAAGCTAGCGTGCCGCGGCAGCAGCCGGCAAAGCGCAATAACCGATCTGGCTGGGTTAGGTTTGCTTAGAACTGCAACCACAACAGCGCGCGAGCCAAGCGAGCGAAGCTAGCGTGCCGCGGCAGCAGCCGGCAAAGCGCCAAAACCAACCTGGCTGGGTTAGGTTAGAACTGCGACCACAACAGCGCGCGAGCCGAGCGACCAAGCTAGCGTGCCGCGGCAGCAGCCGGCAAAGCGCCAAAACCGAGCTGGCTGGGTTAGGTTAGGTTAGAACTGCGACCACAACAGCGCGCGAGCCAAACGAGCAAAGCTAGCGTGCCGCGGCAGCAGCCGGCAAAGCGCCAAAACCGAGCTGGCTGGGTTAGGTTACGTTAGAACTGCGACCACAACAGCGCGCGAGCCGAGCGAGCAAAGCTAGCGTGCCGCGGCAGCAGCCGGCAAAGCGCCAAAACCGAGCTGGCTGGGTTAGGTTAGGTTAGAACTGCGACCACAACAGCGCGCGAGCCGAGTAAGCGAAGTGAGCATGCCGTGGCAGCGGCCGGCGAAGCGCCAGAGCTTGACTATGGATTTGGTTAAGTTAGGTTCTTGCAAAAAATATACGTGGTGGCATTTATAATTTTTTAAAGTTACGTCGGGCGAATGAAATTAAAGTCATATAAAATGTCGAATAATTAATAAACCGAAACGTTACATCGGAAAACTGATATTACGGACAAAATTAATTTTAGGGAAACGTATCATTAGTAGAGTGATTAAAAAACCTAAACAATTAATGCCGTAAAATATCAAAATTAATTTTCGGACAAATGAAAAAAAGTTTGAAAGATATTTGTCGAATAGTTTTTGCCGAAACGAAAATCGGATTAACATTTTTAGTTTTTCAGATAGGTAGCCAAACCAGGTGGTGGTCACGTCTCCAGGCGTTTTAAAGAATATAAATAATTCTCTAAAACACTAACACACATTAATTATGTATAAATGTACCGTCAGCTTCCTTTCCGCAGCTAAGGCTAGGCTATATAAATAAGCTATATTGAAGATATATGTTGGACTTACTTTTGAGCGTCTCTGTCGTTAGGCCTTGCCCCCGCAAGTAACAAACTCCGAAGCAACACTTCGTTGCCCACCGCGGCCGCCAGGTGCAACGGTGGTGCCAGTGTGCTGCTGTCCTGTGTAGTGCAAACAAACATACTTTTCACTTCTCCTGCTCAAAAAGTAAGTTAGTTTAGCTTCGTGAAGCGGGACTAAAGTGGCAATTTTAGCCCCTAGGCCTTAAACGCTCCCCATCGCCGGGATCGTGCGTCACCACCAGGTGAGCATCGCTCGCGGCAGGCGGGGCGCTGGCTCCTGGTGTCCTTTTATTTAACCGGGTCGAGGGAGAGTTACTCGTCCATGCTGCCGCAAGGTAATTTTAATCATTTTTTTTATTTTCTCGCAGTCGAAGTGAAAAGCAGAGTATTTAAAACGTGGCTAAAAGCCATTGTGACATTCATAGTATACTTGTCCTCGCTCGCTTCATTTCGTGTTACTATGGCTTCTTTTAGCCCCTTGTCATATAATCTACTATTATTTTCATAGCATTTTAAGCTTTTTAGTACTAAGTGCCGATATCTTGAAAATATATTATTATTTTGACTTGATATTAGTATTTTTTTATTTTATTAGGATCACGAAACTGAACGTTACACACGCAAGCTTAAACAGTAATACAGGGTGTTCGGTAGAGCGATGTCAATAAGAAACAGGCGAGTAGAGGAGGTCATTAGCTACCTGAATCAGGTACTGTAACCTTAAATTTGGCTAAGGGCTATTTAATACAGATTTTTTTTTAATTTTGAAAAAAAATTGCGAAATTTGGCCTTCAAGCTAAAAAAACGAAAAACTGTATCGTTTTATCGTAAAAAAATAATTTTATTGTAATTTTGAATGTTATGCTATTCAAATAAAATTAGTTTAGGCAGCAGATAACGACTTCAGGAAAAAATGAGAGCCCTAAAAGTTTCAGGAATGAGTACAAAAATTTTTCAACCTCAACTTTACACTGAAATAAAAAAATAAAAAAAAATACCAGAGTTCTTCAGATTTCCTGAAAACATCTACAGCTCATGACAATTCTAATGGTATGACACATGCATAACAAATCTCTAGAAAATTCGAGTTTTTTGCTAATAACTTCCACCCGGCCGTGAATGTAACGATTTCGATTTTTTGCGAAATTTGGCCTTCAAGCTAAAAAAAACGAAAAACTGTATCGTTTTATCGTAAAAAAAATATTTTATTGTAATTTTGAATGTTATGCTATTCAAATAAAATTAGTTTAGGCAGCAGATAACGACTTCAGGAAAAAATGAGAGCCCTAAAAGTTTCAGGAATGAGTACAAAAATTTTTCAACCTCAACTTTACACTGAAATAAAAAAATAAAAAAAAATACCAGAGTTCTTCAGATTTCCTGAAAACATCTACAGTTCATGACAATTCTAATGGTATGCCACATGCATAACAAATCTCTAGATAATTCGAGTTTTTTGCTAATAACTTCCACCCGGCCGTGAATGTACCGATTTCGATTTTTGGGAAAATTTACTTGTTTATTCAGAATGACTATTTACGCAATTGGCTACATTAGATAAGAAGGGTTAAGTAGCATTGCATCAGTCATGGATTACTGAGATTAGAACAAAAGACCTTCATAAACGAAAAAAAGCGTGGTCTTAAAATAAGATCCCCAAGACTACCTGGATTAAGTTGTTATTGATATTTAGGAGTCTTTGTTCTAATCTTTGTAAGCCATGACTGATGCAATGCTACTTTACACTTCTTATCTGATTGTAGCCGACGCAACGCTAAAGGTGCTGATTAACTTGAACATTCGCAAGTAATGAACATTCTCACGACCAGGAGAACGTAGTTACTAGCGTTCGTCGAACAAATCACCGAATCAGCTTAAAAGCAGAATAAATACCTACCCCTGTACCTATCAATAACATCTAGGTAGTCTCTCTCTATGAGAGAAAGAGAAAGGAAATGTGAATTAGAGTTAGTCATCATTTTCCAATTGCGTAAATAGTCATTCTGAATAAACAAGTAAATTTTCCCAAAAATCGAAATCGGTACATTCACGGCCGGGTGGAAGTTATTAGCAAAAAACTCGAATTATCTAGAGATTTGTTATGCATGTGGCATACCATTAGAATTGTCATGAACTGTAGATGTTTTCAGGAAATCTGAAGAACTCTGGTATTTTTTTTTATTTTTTTATTTCAGTGTAAAGTTGAGGTTGAAAAATTTTTGTACTCATTCCTGAAACTTTTAGGGCTCTCATTTTTTCCTGAAGTCGTTATCTGCTGCCTAAACTAATTTTATTTGAATAGCAACATTCAAAATTACAATAAAATTATTTTTTTACGATAAAACGATACAGTTTTTCGTTTTTTTAGCTTGAAGGCCAAATTTCGCAATTTTTTTTTCAAAATTAAAAAAAAATCTGTATTAAATAGCCCTTAGCCAAATTTAAGGTTACAGTACCTGATTCAGGTAGCTAATGACCTCCTCTACTCGCCTGTTTCTTATTGACATCGCTCTACCGAACACCCTGTATAATAACAATATCAATAGTGTAAGCCCTCCTTGATGTGAACACATCATGCATAAAAAGAACTACTTACTTGACAAAATAAATTGCTACCAACAAAAATGCTTGCATTCGAAGTTAATAATTAAAAATAGAAGAAATAAATACAATATTAATACTTACATCAAAAATTCAAAATGTATGCAAAGACTGCAAAACGTGCCTTTGCTGAGACCACAGAACCATGAAAAATATCAAACTCAGTCCTTTATATCATTGCATCGGGAACATACCTATAGTAATTTATATTCGTGGCGATACTACAGTAAACGGCGATAAAGTTTGCACATCGATCTTTGGAAAGAGGCAATCGGCTAATTTCGACTTCGTATAGCGATATCTGTGTCGCACACACCATGACGTTTGTTTTGTCACTCGTGGTTCAAATGCGAGAGAGTGCAGTCGCATATCCAAGTCAATATATATATATAGAGTTGCTAAAACTTACACAAAATTAAATTTGTACTATGGCATCTATAGGGAAAAAAGGTAAGCCGTTACTTTGCCAGTCACGCGAAATTATCTACAATGTTTATAAATATTTTGTAACAGATGCCGACCAATTTAAAAAACATGAGAATGTTAATGTAAGTAATTACACTTTTTGTCGATCTTTAAACCCTTATTTAAGTATCCTAGTAGTATAACATCAGTTGCTAATGCTCAGTCAACCCCTTTTAGGAATGTGGGCCTGTAGTATAACATCAGTTGCTAATGCTCAGTCAACCCCTTTTAGGAATGTGGGCCTGAATATATATTTATATGGTACTCCCCTACTTGACCTAATAACGCAAGTGCTAATATTATTACACCTACCAACGCTAGCTCTAATTTTCATTAGCCCTAATGTCATATCACCTAATTTTTATACCCTAATTAGTTGTTAGACCTAATAATCGAATACTCTAATAATGATTTGTACTAATAATCAACAATACTAATATGAAATAACCTAATAATTACCAAACCTAATGATTATTAGACCTAATCATTACTGACACTAAATGTCAAGAGTACTAAAGATTATTAAACCTATTTTTACGTTAAAACAGAAAATACGGATTTGGACAAATATCGAATTGGCTGAACCCCGAAAACTGTAGGTTAGGTTAGGTTTCTATTGTGACAATGTATAGCGGAGCGAGCGAAGCGAGCGGAGCGTCAAAAGATTCCCATGTACTTACATCCTGAGTCTATGGCAATTCCGACTCCACGTGGTCTTGTCTATCCTACCCTTATAGTGTTATTCCAAAAGCGGAGGCGCGGAGGGAGAGCAGCTGTCGCCCGCTGTAACAAATGGTAGGCGCCCGCCCGTGCGAGCCGAAGCTGCGGAGGTGAGCAAGAGTACTAAAGATTATTTAACCAATTCTTTACGTGACATCAAAAATAGAAAACCAGATTAGGACTAATATCGAATTGGCTGAACCCCGAATACTGTAGGTTAGGTTAGGTTTGTATTATGACCACGTATAGCGGAGCGAGCGGAGCGAGCGAAGCGTCAAAAGATTCCCATGTACATCCAGAGTCTATGGTAATATGGTAATTTTTGAAATTATCCATTAAAGGTATATTTAGGTTTATAGATAATTAGGTATAATAAAATGTAGGTTTTAACATAATTAGGTATTATAATATTAGTAGTCTAAAAAAATCGGCTAAGTGCAAATTAGGGCTAGTGAAAATTCGGTATGATGAAATTAGGCATTATGAAAATTCGGGATCCTGAAATTAGGGCTATTCATTAATTAGGATGAATGAAAATTCGGGTTTGTGATTTTAGGGTTACCAAAATTAGGGCTAATGAAATTAGGACGAAAGTTTTTCGGGCTAACGGAGGGGAACCATTTATATATATGTGTATATTACTTTTCCCTAACAAGAACATTATAGCAATAACTATATATAATTACATCGAGTTTTACAGCTCTATATATTCCACGTGAAATCAAAACAAAACAACAATAAAGTACTTAGTTCTAAATTCAAATTCTGATGAACGATTAATCTAATAATTGATGTACATGGAAATTAGCATTCGTTTGTATTCGGAAATGCGATGATTGCCGATGTGCATTCCTTATCGCCGTTTACTGTACTTTATGATGGTTTAGAATCTAAACCATCATATCTAAACTTTAGATAGTGAAGTAACTAAACTAATCACGAGTCTGTATCGAAATGACAGTTTTTTTATAAGTTTTCTACCAACATTTTGAAACATTTCGAAAAACTGAATCGACGAATGAAATCTATTTAGTTATCAAACCTGCTCACAATATTTTATGAGAAACAGTTGAGAAATGCGACCTGTAGGCAAGTACAGTCGGAAACCTGGACATCCGGATCCGGAGATACGAAACCAATTGTACCCAGGCTGAACGCAAACACGGTAAATAACAAAAAAAAAAATTAAACACATGACAATCAAAGTAGTTATTCCACTCATTATCTCAGTCACGATCAACGAGTCTGAATGTGGTTAAAAGTCTAGGTATCTAACCTGTATACGCGAGTTGACATCCACTTCGACAGATAGCAGGAACATTACGCTTTCCATATCACACTTCTGTATCGCCACGTGGAGGAAGTTGCGTCCTTTCTTGTCCACCTGAATTAAAATAATACTGTTTAATTTACTTTAGTCACACGTCATAGTCATCCTTTGAAATTGAAAATGTATCATTATCATTGTAGTATTATAATTTTGTTGTCAATTACAGTCGCCATCAGATATATCGTAGCATATAAGGCGTTCATAAATATCTGAACACAACTCTTATTGACTGGGCGTTACAGTACATGTTCAGATATGTGTAAGTTACTTGCACCGACAACAATTTTTTTGTTGCGCACTATGTTGACTGTTAGAGAATGAAAAATCATAATATTAATGCCATGAGGCGTAATCAAGTCCGCCTGTGCAATATTTCATTTCTCACTAGATGGGGAAAAAATCAGCGGTTTTACGGTTTTGTTGAAGTCTCAGTAAAAGATGATGGTCAAATTTAACATTGAACTTTAAATTGTGACAGTGTTTAGGAAAAGGTCCCACTGTTCGAGTTTCCACAGAGATGAAATTTGTTTGCATCAACAAAAGGGATTTAATCGCGTTCAAAAAGGATTTATTTTTTATTTAATTACCTCAACGTTTCTAACGTTATGTTACGTTCATGGTCTCAGAAGGACCGTTTTGTTATAATAATGATTGAATCTTTATACCAATAGCCTGTCAACGCGTCCTTTGGTAAACCCGAATAATGGCGGCTTTTACTAAATACTATCATATTTTGGTCGTAGTTTCAGAAACTTGTCCTTCCATTAAAACGCTTAGACATTCGCTCTAACGCTATTTTTCTGGCGTGATGAGTGCGAATGAGGATCTATTAGATTGTAAAATTTACCGTAGTTATACTATTCTTAACTCGTATCGAAAACAGTATGTATACAAAGCGAGATAACGACGCGGTTGGCGCAGTTTGTAGTGCCTGCATACTAGCCGGTGGTCCCGGGTTCGAATCCCGGCCAGGGCAAATATTTGTGTGATGAACTCGAATATTTGTATTTGGGTCATGGTTGTCTTATGTAGGCGAGTCAGGCAATAAACGTCAGTTATCGTAGGGGTGGTAACATGTCAATAACGTATGATGTAAACGTCGATATAATTATTATATTTTTAAGTGATATAACATTATTTAATAGTTTTTAGGTGCATAGGTATTTAATGGCTAAAACTATCACGCTATTTATTTTCTTTTTTTATTACTTTATCAACATTCCTTTATATGTCGAACGCTACCTGCATTTTTGTTGCGCGACCCGCTCCATAAGGCAGCGCAGATGCAAAAGAGATAGCACGATTCCGATGATTTATAACCTGACTGGCCTCTTGGTTTTGCGGATAGTATAGATAGATTTGTGTGAGTTTATCTGATATTTTTTAGTATTTACCTGCTCCGCCGCCGATGGATTCTTCGTCAGTATAGCTTGCGCGGCCTTATTATTCCTCGCAGTTAAAGCAGCAGCGAATGGCGAAACGGCCTTGTTGTCCCTCGCCGACAAGTCTATGCCCGGCTGGGAGAGAAGGAGAGAGATGATCCCCTCGTGCTGGTTTTCGATCGCAATGTGCAGCGGAGTCTTGCCTTCAGAGTCTTTGGAGTTGATGTTGGCGCCGTGTTCTAGTAAAGTCTGTTAACAAATATTGGTTATTAGATTAGCTCATGCTCTATAGACTGCGAAATCACATTGAGATGTAGCTATTCTTTATTAAAGCAGTAACGTCTGCTAGCGTAAACCAAATGTTTACAATAAAGAAAAAAAAAATGCAATATGCGAGGCATTGGCCGATTGTACATCGTACCCAGCCTGGGGGAATATGTTAAACTCGTGGGCCAATCGACCATAGTTATGCAGAAAGCGACCAGCGTAGATTTTTTGTCAAGGTGACTTAAGTCTTAATCAATGAAAGAGTTTGGTCGCTTTTTGCATTATGAAAAAAAATCTTTGGTCGCTTTCTGCATAACTATGGTCAATCAGTCCTATCCAGATGCACCGAGCAAGAGGCTCGACTGTTTCGCGTTGGCCTCTTCAGCGACATCTGAGTCTGGGCACTCGCAGTATATATCGTCCTCCTTGACATATCCCTCAATGGCAAACCTGGCTACACGAAAACGATCTTCATGAGCTCGCGAGGATATCGACATATCGCGGTGTAAACACTACCTAAGGGTAAAACAAAATTACAAGACATTGCATCGACGCGTCATCGTCGTGTCGTGGAAATATATAATCCCAAAATCAACTTTATCTCCATGTAGCAAGATTCAAAAATAATCACACAATGTCGCGTCGTATACCACGATACGACGTCATATCTTGTAATTGTGTTTTGACCCACACAGTAGGATTTCAGTCGGCACCTGCACCTCTAGCACAACTGTGACATAACGACTTTTTCTCGCGCAAGATAGACCACATATCTCTTTCTGTACAGTACTGTAAGAGTGACGTGTGATACTATGTCGCGCTACAAGAGTCGAGAAACATAGTTATACTAGACGGGCTGTAGCGAATATCGCATCCGTAGCGAATACGGAATTTCTAATATTCTAGGTATACCTGTATGACATCAGTTAGCCCCCAAGTACAGCACAGATGTAATGGAGATTGTTTCTCGTTCGCTAAGTCAGCGCCTTCGCCAGCGGGGCCCGCGCGCCGAGACGATTCCACATCACATCCCGAACGGATCAAGAATGTTGCAAGAGACTCCTTATTTTCGTCGATAGCCCTAAAGAAAATAGAATGTACCGCATAAGATTTAGAGTTCCACATTCAAAAACTAGTAAGTTTTTATGATTATGATAAATAATAAAGAATTATTTTATCTACAATTCTACACTAAAATCGTTCTTACTTGTGTAATAATGTTTGTAGGCATCCGTCAGGTCCTGGCCCCCAGCAGTCCGCATCCGCACCATTTCGGACCAAAATCTACAAAAAAGGCAATTTAAGCTTCACTTTACAAGGATGTAAAATATGAACGAAATAGTTACGGAGATGCCACGACTTCGGTCTTAGCGGCAAGAAGCGCGGGCGGTAACTATGCCACGTACACTGACTGCGCTATCCGTCCGCCACAGACAACCCCCACTAGACGGAGCATGTAAGGCGACCCGCGCGCACCAACGATATGGTACGGCAGAACATTAAAGTATCAACACGGCGGCCACCGTTTAGTTGCGTCCTTGTTTATGATCCATGCGTACGTGAACGAAAAAAGAAATTAAATAAATAACATGGTGAATTGTAGTGTTAAGTGGTGTAGAGATACCTCATAAACAAGGACGCAACTAAACGGTGGCCGCCGTGTTGATACTTTAATGTTCTGCCGTACCATATCGTTGGTGCGCGCGGGTCGCCTCACATGCTCCGTCTAGTGGGGGCGGTCTGTGCCGTCCGCGCTCGCCGCCGCCCGCTCCGCTCTGAAGTCGTGATATCTTTCCTTGTCGCCGATACATTTGTTCCCGCCGCGCCGTCGTTTGGTTCGTGATATGCTTCATCACCGCTGCCGCTAGTCGCGCCAAGTCATGGCATATCCGTTAGTAGGAATTTTACCATCATCCTCCTAGCCTTTGTCCCATTTTTTGAGAATGAATTCTCAATCGGGGTCGGCTACCTAAATCCCAAGATGTAGCGTAGGCACTAGTTTTTACGCAAGCGACTGCCATCTGACCTTCCAACCCAGAGGGGAAACTAGGCCTTATTGGGCTTAGGTGGTTTCCTCACGATGTTTTCCTTCACCGAAAAGCGAGTGGTAAATATCAAATTACATTCCGTACATAAGTTCCGAAAAACTCATTGGTACGGGCCGGGTTCGAACCCGCGACCTCCGGATTGAAAGTCGCATGTCCTAACCAGTAGGCTGCCATCGCTTGTTAGTAGGAATTTTACCAACAACTAAAAAAGGAATCAACTTACGCTGGCAACCTCCTCCTGTGCGGAGTCGAGGGCGGCCCACAGAGGCGGCACTAGGTTGGCGTCGAGCCGGCTCATGTCGACGCCGCGCACGCAGAGAGCCTCCACCACAAGCCCCAGGCGGCAGTGTATGGCGAGCTGTAACGGTGTTTCGCCGGCTTCCGTCCTACGAACATAATTTAACATTTATAGTACAGTACTGCAGACGCCGGGAAATAAGGGCTTGCCGGGTGAGTAGGTATAGACAGCGAACCGTAGGGAGGCCGAATAGTGATACGAATCCGGCAAACCCTTTTTCACGGCTAAGGCATGTATTCTCAAACATGCAATGAAATAAAAAGATACACCACTCAAAAAAAACAGCTCTTTAGCCTGATCATGAACACAGACGCCATGTTAAAAAAAACTTTCCGGACTAGGCCTTCAATTTTGTATGCAATTCTCTTGAGTTGTTCCGCCCGAAACGGTAAACTTTAGAGATCTAACAAACAAATTATGCTGCGAATTATTTTCCCAATATATCTTCAAATTATGCTTCAAAACTACTGTGTGGGAAATGGGTAAATCAATTTTTCTCTGTTGCTTGTTGCCGTGGCCCTTGGGTTTTTAAAACTACTATTGTAAATTCCCGGCATATTCATATTTATTTAAGTTCTAGTTGTAAGATATTGCTGTGCCTGACAAGGCTCATGTTTTGGACTTTACTAGTATTTAAGACCCTTTGTACAACATGAATTGCAATAAAATGATTTGATTTGAAAAAAAAAAAAAAAAAACTTTGTAATTGCAGCAGTCCATTCTTATTTAGACTATCTCTTGAAAATACCCATATCATAAATTATCAACACTTTTCTAAGAAGTTTAATCACCATTGTCCCCTGGGTGATGGGACAGAATAACAACAAGAAAAAGTTGATCCCATGATATTGTGTCGAACTGTTAAACTTACAAAGAATCCATATCTGCTCCGTGATCAAGCAGATATATAGCAGTTCTGGAATCTTCCTCGACAATAGCTTGGTGTAGAACTGTGAAACCTTTCCCGTTGCGCACATTTGGATCCGCTCCGGCCTCTATTAGAGGTGCTACTAGATTCTTGTGTCCTATAACAACAGGGTTGGCACACGATTAACACCGAATTGACACATACTTAGATACATAACAGGAAATATGTCCATTGCTTTGTCCCATCTTTTTTGGGATATCAATTTATAGACATATTTTTCAATTATATTTAGAGTTCCGATGGGCGGGCGTCATTGCTCACAAACATGTGTGAAGTCCAAATGTTTAATAAATTGATTGCTTATTTATTCAATTACTTGTTTGTTAAAATTTGAACTCATACCCACATTTTTGCGCGCAATGGCGCATAATCCATCGGAACTCTGAATATAACCATAGATCAAACAGTATACAGATATAGACACTCCATACATTAAAATACGCCAAGCTAATTCATGCTGACGTCCAGACGGCGTTAGTGCCCAATGATAGCAATTCATGGTGACGGCTAGATGGCGTAAAAATCAGTTTAAGTGCAGTGCAATACTAGCGGCATCTACATCTTCTTGTTGTAAATAATTAGAAAGCATCGTATACTTTCGAGTATTACGTCAACGCAGCATAGATGTCGTTTTACGAAGCATTATTCAATAATCGAAATGATTAATCAAAATCATAAACACTAACACTAAACGTGACCGTACCTAAATGCTAAATCATTTATAAGTTTATTAATATGATGAGCACCTACGTAAACTGGTTTTAATTTAATTACACCTTTTGTTAAAAAACGAGAGTGTAACACGGCACGGCATTACGTACAAAGTGTAATTCCATCACTATTATTTCTTTAACATTTTTATTTTATTTTATTATAAATATACTTATTGATAATATTAAGCAACTTTTTGAATGTAAATAATACTTTTCCCTGAGATCTAGATACAGTGGGACCAAAAAGAATATAAATCAAAAAGTGGCAATACTGTAGTGTCGTCCCATTTTCTTAGATTGATTAGAATGGGACGACACTACAGTATTGCCACTTTTTAATTTCTACTATTTTTGGTCAGACTGTAGTAATATAGCTTTCATGCTTTAATGCAGTCGAAATTAAATTGAAAAAATAGTTTATTGCTTGTTTTTTTTTTTTTTTTTCAATTTATTTGGGACAACAAACAGTAACACACATAGATTAAAAACACAATACTTAAAAGAATTTGAAACATGTGAGACCAATCACGTTATCCACGAATTACAATAATATAACTAGAGCGCAAGCAACAATAGGTACACAGAAATTGTATAACAGTCTGGAAATAACAATTACCTACTTACAATATCAAAACTTAAAGACAGAGCAAACTAGGCGTAAAAATAGAATGATTCATTCCAGTACCGCGGCAAGCTCAAACACAACCTCGCTGCAACTTCATTAGAACGTTAGTTTTGTAAACAGTGTCTGACATCATGAAGATGTCAATTTCATTAAAGTGTGTGTTATATGACTTGACTAGCCTATGTAAAGGATCTCGTTGGCCTGCGCGGGTGCGGCAGCGCGCGGTCGCGAACAGCTGGTGCTCGAGCACCGCGCGCTGCAGCGCCACAGCGCTGGTTTTTGTTAATTACGAATAGTATTTTGAAAGAAAAATCATTAATGAAAAATTCAAACTGTAGGTTTCAAATTATACGTATATAACAATTAATCGCAATAGTAATAAAAAAACAATTCTAAGTAGTCAAATTAAAAATATGTTACGAAATAACATACTTAAAGAAAAAATCAAATTTCATAGAGAAAACTTACATCAGCATTTTTGAACGGATAAGGAGCCTTTTGTAACAAGATAGAAACAAATACCTCGATCGTCGATCGGTAGCGCGTTTATTTTTACATTAGTAACATTATAATAAGCAAGGGATTTCGGTATGCAAGAATAAATTCATAAGTCGAAAAACGAAACTTGCAATAAGAGACGAGATTTTTTATGCTGGTTGTACACACTCGCCGGCACAGGACAGGGCGAGACAAGCATGCCGTCCTTCATTTACTCATAGAGTTACAAAGTGACGGCATGCAGGTATTGCCCTGTCTCAGCGAGTGTGCACAACCGGCATTAGTATGATTTGTAAATGTAAATCTCACTATCTGTATCAATTTAGTGTAGCTTGATTCTTTGTTAACTTCTAGTCCAAATATCCATTTAAAGACAAAAAAAAAGATATCTGGACTTACACCGATTGGTCACGAAAAAATCACGATATATCACGTCGGGGGAGGGAGGGGTATAAGGAGACCTCACGTGTATTTTTCTACAGTGAACGAACTAAGAAAAAACCGGCCAAGAGCGTGTCGGGCCACGCTCAGTGTAGGAATAGTTCCGTAGTTGCTCATCTTTCACAAGACACGGGCTTATAACAGCGGTTTTAACCCCGAGGTTTAAGTTACGACACAGATTTCAAGTTCTATAAAAAGGTCATAAACGCCAAAGTAACTGTAATTACTTATTACCTTCTTGAAGTTAACTTACGTCCTTTTAAAGAAAATTATGAAATTTTGCGATAACTCAAATACGGATAAACCGATTTTGATCAATACAGTTTTCATTGAAAGTACTTATAAGGCCTCATTTTCATGATTTTTTCCATCAAAAAGTAGCCAGAAAAATTTTGGCGGAGAAAAATATATGGCCTATCGGTGTAGTGTAACTCGGTGACCTTGTAATGCCGAATGAGAAGCCGCGCTCGCCCCTCGACACGCACACATAGCCGCGAGTTTTATTACTGCACACTAGTGTCGGTGTCGTATCTTTTCTTTTTACTCTAGTACCTATATATTATATTCTTTGAATCAGATGAGCTAGTATATTTCTATGTATGAAAAGAAAAGAATAGGAAATAACTATTTTTAGAACATTCCAGTCAATAATAACAATGTCCTTACTATCTATTAAAAAATTCAAGGTTGATGAAAGATGATATCTTGGAAATTAAAGAGACTAGAATAGAATATTTTTTATTGCACACGTCAACAAGAAAAATATATACTCGTAAAACAATATAAAACACAGATAACAAACAATAGGCGGTCTTATCTAGGTATATAAATATAATAACTGCAGTACCATCGTGCCCGCTGATGTGTAAGAAGTTAAGAACAATGTAATGTACCTAATTTAAATCCTATCAAAAGCATAAATGTTAAATAAGTGCCAAGTTCAATATCGCGTAAAACGTTGTTGACTTCACCGACAAATGAATTGAGATGCGCCAAGTTCTTTGTCGTATTTTTTTTTGAGAGGAGAAGTACTTACTACAATGTTTGCTACTTAGAATAGAATAGAATACTCTTTATTGCACACCTCAAGAAGAAAGAAATACAAATACACACTTAATATAAATTCATAAATTATAATAAACAATTATTTACTCAACGCATTTATTTTACTTGGGGTGTAGTTCAATATCAAGATTGAACTTGGCTCTTATTTAAAATTTATGGAATATCAATACTTTTGGCACAGAAATTATAATGATGTGTAAATTACTTTATTATTATTTGGTAATTAGGACATCTTTTAAATAAAGAAAGAATTTTCCAAATCGGTTAATAAATAACGGAGTTCTGAGGTAACAAGCATAACTAATAATAAAAATAAAAAAACTGAAAAATACACTGTTTTCTGTTTTTATTCTGTTTACACACAAATTTCCCCTTTCTAGGACACCTGGAAGTAGGTTAGGTTTTTGATTCCTAGTCAGTGAGTCATTCAGTGGAAAAGATGGCGTTTTATGGACTTTATAATGTCTCGATAAATATTGTACCCATATTTATAAGATTTGGGGTTTTAGCTGTTCTAAAGTATCTAAATATATAAGCCAAATTTTTTTTTTACCGTTTTTAGGGTTCCGTAGTCAACTAGGAACCCTTATAGTTTCGCCATGTCCGTCTGTCCGTCTGTCCGTCCGCGGCTTAGCTCCGTGATCATAAGTGCTAGAAAGCTGAAATTTGGTATGAGTATGTATCACGCCGACATAACGGTAAAATAAAAATCAAGAAAAAAAATTTTTTTCGGGTACCTCCCGTACTCCTAAAGTGAGGGTGAATTTTTTTTTTCGTTCCAACACTAGCGTGTGGGGCGTCGTTGAATAGGTCTTTTAAAAACAATAGGGGTCTTCAAACATCATTTTTTGATAAAGTCAGCAGTTTTGTAAATATTCGCTCGGGAAATCCAAAAAATAGTGTCCCCCCTTCTAACTTTTCAACCACGGGTCATAAAATTATGGGAAAAATCATGAAAATGAGGCCTTATAAGTACTTTCAATGAAAACTATAATAAACAAAATCGGTCGAGCTGTTTTTGAGTTATCGCAAAATTTCATAATTGTCTTTAAAATGACGTAAGTGCCGCGCGGTGTTTTTATACTTCGAACGTTACACATATTAGTTAAATGCCATACTGCATTAAAACATTTCGCTCAATCTGGTGCGTATAATCGATAAGTTCCAGAAGGTAATAAGTAATTACAGTTGCTTTGGCGTTTACGACCTTTTTATAGAGCTTGAAATCTTTCTCGTAATTTATATTTTATTGTCTATTGTGAAGGATGGGCAACTACGGAACCCTACACTGAGCATGGCCCGACATGCTCTTGGCCGGTTTTTATTACCTTAAAGAGTTGGAATTATGGAGGGGTCAAAAGTGGCTTCAAATGGTTCGTGTAATATAACACACGGCTGCTGCTCGCCAGTTCCTGGGGTGAACTTGGCTGGACACGCTGCCGCGTGGTTAGAAAACTCCGATCCGACCGAATATGACAGCGGCACCACAGTATAGACACAGTATATATAGGCTATATATATACTGTGGTATATATGTGGCGCGGGCGGCGCGGGCGGCGCTGACCCGATTAGTTCACGTCGATCCGCTTGCATCGTGATGTGATGCGGGCCGAGCGCGTACGTAAGTAGTTTTAACAGTAAAAGCACTAGATATTGGATAACAATATATTTTAGTATTAAAGTACAATCGATCGTAATATTGATCCGTGACGCTACACAGCCATTCCGCGGTAATCTATCTGTCAGTGCGCTGGGTTGGCAACACCGACAAGTACGTTCCGAAATACGGCTAACAGTAGGTACGTACACGGCTCGCTCGCACACATACAAACCGCGCCGCGTGGCGAACTTTTGTTCGAACATTTAAACTACTGCGGATGTGGGAGACAAAGATGTCTCCGATCTCCGGTGTATTTCAAAACCATTCTATTTTATTGTTTATTTTTCTTTACTCATGGCAACAAATATCTTGACCCCGAAATAATTTTTGGTACCCCAAACCAGTATCACCTAAAAATCATATGGAACACCAAAAAAGAAATTAAGTACTTGCACCAAAATAAGATAGCCTAAAATTCCAATCGTTCTACCCACGGAGTATATGGAGATGGCATTCAGCGCAGTTTGTTCTAGCACCGCTGTAGCCGACTTTTACACGCACACAATTATATTCGTTTAAAAATAAGGTTTTACAACAAACAGAAGTGAGTTGACATTGGCTGAGCTAGTGTGTGCGTATAGGTCGATTCACTAAAGCTGGCACGAATGGAATGAATGAGTGAATGATAATATTTATGTGTGCGTCACAAAATGATTATATACAGGTTGATACAATAAGTGATTATTGAAAACGTATTTGTAGACAAACTAGACGCATAACCGCCCAAATTCTGCAGTATAAAGAATACTACAAAATATTCCTATACGAAATACCAGAGAAGAAATCTAATTATTTTTATGAATATTTTAATTTTAAGTTAACGCCATTTTATATAAATTATAAACATAAATAGATGAATACACTCTGTTTACCACGATACTGAAACAGTTTACTGAACCTTATCGCTATAAGGTGACATCACTCGAGTTTAAATGACGGCGGCCAGTAAATTGCGACAGGGTTCAGGGTTACGGTGGTACGTAAAAATATTTCCCTGATTGTACATAGCCTGAATATTTACTAAATATATTTTAAATTCTGTTACTCAGACACTCCTTCACTTGAACTGGATGTTGAAGATTCTTCATCCTCGCTGTCATTTACATTAATAATAAAACCATCAGTAAGATCGTCTAACTGGTACTCCATATTTTCATACGAACACTCTGTTTCTCGGACCTTCCTCCAAATATCTTCAAATATTTCTTTTTTCACGGCATCAACCTCCTCGATGAATAGTTTTTGAACGTCGTTCATATTAAAAGTTACGTTCCTCATCCCTACTTTACCTTTTACTATCCCCCACAACATCTCAATCGGGTTGAATTCCGGGTGGTAAGGTGGTAGGCGTAACACAGAATGACCGTGTTCTTGCAGTATTTGATCTAATACGAAAGTCTTTCTTGTGTGTTTATGTTTTTTTATTATTTTGTACAGAACAATTTTCGTATTTTTTTTTGGGTATGGTATATTATTTTTATCTAACCAGGCCAACATTTCTTTTTTATTTGTATTTCCAACTGGAGCCCGATCCACTTGAACGTTGTGATAAGAAGCATTATCTACAACAAGGACGCTTCTGGGTTTTAAGTTTGGTAACAAATATTCGTTTACCCATTTCCGATAATTTGCAGCATTCATGTTACTATGGTAATCTCCGGACTTCTGGTTGGATTTGAATGTCAGCAAAGCATTTTTTACGAAACCTTCTTCTGTACATGCATGAACCGCTATCAGCCTTTGGCCTTTTGATATAGGAACTCTGACACCGCTATTGCTGTTGTCAGTCCATGCGTTTGGTGTGGTGTGAGTGCTATGCACGTACGTCTCATCAGTATAGACAATTGGCCGGTTTTCGTTTTTATATTCCTGTAATTTTTGTAAATACATAAACCTTTTGTAACGAATATCGTCTTTCTCAATTAGCCGCATCCTGTTGTTCTGAATCTTCTTCCACCTGAATCCCATTTTATGTACGAGACGAAGTAAAGAAGTTACACTACCAGGAAAACCTATCGATTCCTTTAAAACTTTGTGTATATTTCTGATAGTTGGCAGCGTTTTGTGTACAGAGTGAAAATTATAAATACACCTTCTAATAACATTTATATCAAAATTGTCCACATCTGATTTTGGTGACAAACGTGGTCGTTTTTTACCGGGTGTTACAAACACTTTTGAAGTCGATGCCGCTGTCGCATTTTTGCAGAAACTATTCTTGATCCGCTGAACACTTCGTATTGATGTACCAGTCGCCGCAGAAGTCATTTCATATAACTTTTCAATGTTCAAAAAACCACCTTCAGGGTTTTTATTATTTTGTTTTAAATAATTAAATACATTAAAAATTATTTCTCGAGACTGTCCCGATAATGTTCTTCCTGGCCCAAGATTAGACGAAGACATTTTGAAAACAAGATCCAAAACTTTACGGTATTAGTAGTTTGCCGATCAATTGACATTGAAGATTACGTGAAGTGTCATTGTAATAAGAAGTTTATCAATTAATATGGTATCTATGAATGATCTTAGGTACTTGGTATCCAACCTGTATTGTATCGAACCGAATTAAATTCAATATGACGAATGGCTTTTTTTTCCAAAATTTCAAATTGGTGCTAGGAAGCTGAAACTCGGTACCGGAAGGCATTTGGGGCTCACAAATATGAATCTGAAATCGGTGTCCGAAAATTCGGTCAAAGTCGGAAAATATCGAAAAAAACAAGATTTGTATGGAGATTTTTTTTTAGGAGTCCCGTATCTCGTAAACGGCTGGAGATGGGTAGGGGATGCTCAAACAAATATCATAGGGGACCCCCACCCGAACACAGTCGTAGAAAAAAAAAATCAAAATGGCGACTTTTTTTTTTTCGAAAATTTCAAATTGGTCCGAGGGGGCTGCAACTCGGTATTGGGGGGCTTTTGGGTCCTCCGACTCAGAATATGAAATCGGATTTTGAATATTCGGTCAACTTCGGATAATATCGGACAAACAAAATTTAGTAATCTTAGCTCGACGGAGGGCCGAGCCATTTTTGAGCATAACTTATTGAATCGAATGGGTCTTAGCCTCGGATACTAGTACTTTCAATGAAAACTATATTGAATAAAAT
The DNA here is from genome assembly GCA_947623375.1 of Apotomis capreana. NCBI lineage: Eukaryota > Metazoa > Arthropoda > Insecta > Lepidoptera > Tortricidae > Apotomis > Apotomis capreana. The sequence continues at coordinate 13,610,364 of OX392517.1, read as the reverse complement.
CGGTCCAGTCGTTTTTGAGTTATTGCAAAATTTCATAATTTTCTTTAAAATTACGTAAGTGCCGCGTGGTGTCCCTACACTTCGAACGTTACACATATTGGTTAAATGCCAAACTATATTAAAACATTTCGATCAATCTGTCGCGTATAATAGAGAACTTCCAAAAGATAATAAGTAATTACTGTTTCTTTTCGTGTACGACCTTTTTATACGGCTTGAAATCTTTCTCGTAATTTTCGTCTATTGTGAAGGACGGGCAACTACGGGACCCTACACTGAGCGTGGCCCGACAACATGCTCTTGGCCGGTTTTTTATAATTCGTCGTCCGTCACCTATTAATTCTTGACATTAACCCTTTAACAGGCCGCGAAGACAAGAAAAAAATGTGGGTTACGTTAATACCATTGCATAGTCCCACATGGTCAAACTCATACGAGACAATGGAATAGTATCATCCCACATCCTAATTCGGGTCATACACAGATTGCATGAATATTAAGCAATATGTACATTTACACTGCCTTACAACAGTCAAAATCTAAAGTATGTCAAAAAACTAGCGTCAGCATAAAACACCATGATAGTAAAATATTTTTGTATCAAACAGTTAAATATACCTTTCGGACATATATATTACTTGTTTAGTCTAAATATTGTGCAGATTATGCTTATATTATACCTAATAACTTTTATTTTTCTTGAATAACTAAAACCCATTTTGTTGTTGTTTACAAAATATTAGGAGGCCCCTGTATAAGAAAGGCACTCACACTAACACTTGAAGTGACAAGTGACATAACTTTCATTCAATCCATTCACGCCAGCTTTAGTGAATCGACCTATATTACGTTACGTGGTCATACACTACTACGATCAATGTATCGAGAATTTTAGTCCTTATATCCATATCAGACAATGTCTTTATTTTTATTATAACTTAAATAAAAATAAAATAAAAGGCAAATGAGACTATGATTCAGTACGACAAAGCCTCGAATTGACGAAGAAATTGATTTCTACTTCCGTCAATTCAGTAGTGTCACTTTTGATATTAACGCTGGCTAAATATCGCAAGGTTTTATGTTACAATTTTAAAACATTTAAAATTGAACCCTATCCTTATAACACGGGGTCTAATTTTAACGACCCAGAAAATGTGATGTAAGCTCTGCCAGCGGTATGCATCTAATGATTCTAAAGGTTATGGGCGTGATCAAATCAAAATAGTCGATATCGATAAAATAATAATATGTATAGGCTTATAATATGCATAATGCATGTTGAAAATATTTATTTTGTATGGTCGTAAACGTCGTAAATTAAATTATCAGACCTTTTAATTTCTGGCGACGAAATCAAATGGAAGCGTCCATCTAAATCTTCCTATCGTTCAGAATGTTTACTTTACATGTAGTGATATATGAATAATAAAAACATCACCTTACAACATTTGGAACAGGTAGTAGGTAAATTATAAACGGAGTAGATTTATTTATTTCATCATATAAAATGTAAACAAAATAATTAAGGGACAATCGTACACAACTCGACCTGGCCTTATACTAACCAATAGTAGACGACGATATAAACAATATATATAGATAACATCCATGACCCAGGAACAAATATTCGAGTTCATCACACAAATATTTGCCCTTGCCGAGATTCGAACCCAGGACCGCCGGCTCAGTAGGCAGGTGCATTAAATCTGCGCCAACCTCGTCGTCAACTGACTAGCACGTATTACATTGTGGATTAGCGAAACAATAATACTGTTCTAATCTAATGATTTTGTCACCCACTGCTATTGATTTCGCTGTAATAAAATTACTTGTCTGAATAAAAAAAAACCGGCCAGGTGCGATTCTGACTCGCGCACCGAGGGTTCCGAACAAACTTTCACTTATCCCATCTTAATTGGCCTGGTTGAGTTAAGTTTGTATCTGAAATGTATGGCGCCGCATACAAACGAGGTGCAAATACTTATAAAAATAATGTAATAATCAATGTAATTTAATCTGCAAATTCTGAGTTTTAGTAATTATTTTTGACATAAGTAACAAATTGAAATATGTAACAATTAAGTATTTGAATATTGTTTTATTTTGTTTGCATGCCTATTTGTTAGAACATAAGCAACACTGTATATACCTGTATCACCTAATTTATTACTATGTTTTTGCAATAAAGGAAATTGAATTTGAATCAAACTTAACGCAACCAACTTCTCCAAATATGATTTACCTATTTATTTATTTAATTAATCTTTATTGCACAAAAGAAAACGTATCGTACAAAAGGTGGACTTGATGTTTGAAAAGGACTATATTTTTTAAGATTTTTATTAGTATTTGTAGTAAGTATGTGGCGATTTCAGATTTTTATAAGTATTTGTAGTAGGTACTTGCCAAATTTCATAGTTCTAGGTCATCGGGAAGTACTCTATCACTTTGATTCCCTTGAGTGACGAAATGTGTGTTTTTGGCGACATAAACGGCTGTATCTTTTTTTCACGTTAACGTAGAAGCTTGATTTTTTTTTCACAGCTTTAAGGGACCCTAGAACTGAGTATATATACATATAGTGTTAATTTCAACTCGATACCTCCACGCGTTCTCGAGATAAAGGGTCTTGACAGACAGACAGACAGACGGACGGAAAACAAAGTGATCCCATAAGATTTCCGTTTTCTCCGATAGAGGTATGGAACCCTAAAAAACAAGGTGATAAAGTGTAAATTATATAATTAAAATGGACAAGTTAGTATGAAACACGAGCGGCTCACATTAAAACCTCCATACAGAATATCGACAATTTATGGTTTAGACTTGTTCCCCCGCACTAAATTGTCGGATGGACGTATACATTGCGTGCTCCTAAAGATGTTGCGTGAATAGTTGCCATGTCAAGCTAGTAATGTATAATTGTCATAATGCACTGCATTGCTGCTGCTGCTTACGAAATATTACAAAATACCGAATTTTATTACTTTCCAGTGAAATTAAACGGTATCAGGTATCTTTTTGAGTATGCAGATCTCGCCTGTGACGATTATAATCGCACAATTCGGCATATTTCTAATTTTTTAGCACATAATTACTCAAGCACGGTCGTACGGTAACTAAGTGACTGTTGACATCACGTTGACATATCTTTGGGTATTTGGGCCTAAGCTCGGTTACGCGTGCCCCGCCCAATACCCAGTCTATAGTATTCTTATGGTCTGTGGTTCTACCTATTTTAGTCATAACTCATAACTGCACTTCTAATTGTATTCGGACAACAAATTTAGTGAATGTGCACCAAATCTTGACGAACAAATTATTGCGATATTAGCTTCTTAAAAATGATTTACTTTAAAGTCATTCGTGAGCCGAGCGAGCGAAGCGAGCGTACCTTGGTAGCGGACGGCGAAGCGTCAGAACCTAACTGCTACCAGTAAAGTAGAATTGGGTTAGGTTATGTATGTTAGAACTGCGACCACAACAGCAAACTGAGAATCGGGTCGAGCGATCGCAACAGCGGCTGCGGTGCAGAGTTCGGGGGGTTGGTTGAGCGGGCGGGGCTTACTAAGTTTGGCATCATTAAGAGGCCTTATTCCTTTTAAAATGCTGATTGGTTTAGATATTTTTCTCTATATGATCAAACATGTTTCTTAACACATTATTGATGTTACTACCTGTACCTAGAACAGGGCTATTGGAATTTATTGGTATATATTTGAAACCTGCAGTTTGAATTTTTCATTGATAATGTTTGTTTCAAAAACCACTCGAAATTGACAAAATTCACGCAGAAAACTGGTTTTTTCAACTGCACGCAATGAAAACATGAAATAGCTATGTTACTACCTAGAACTCGGAGAAAAGTATTATTCACTTCAAAAAGTTGGTTGAAATTATCAATATTTTTGTCATACTATGAAAAAAAAAATGGTTGCCTGTAAAGTCGGTTTTACGGGCGAAGATTTTACGTGACAACGCGCGGCGGACCGGATTTGTATGGGAATATAAAATTATCGTTTTTATTATTTTCCACTCATTTATTCAATATTTTCTCACCGTTTAAACCTTCCCTTGACTTCCACGAATATTTCAATACTAAAATTAGCCAATTCGGTTCAGCCGTTCTCGAGTTTTAGCGGGACTAAACTCATCCTAACAGACGTGAGCGGGCGTTACACTTTTTCATGAGTGACTCCGAGCGCAACCTAATTTAAGACGTTGTCACGTCAATAAAAGGAATAAGGCCTCTTAAACTTTATTTGGTTACATATGGGTAACATTAACATGCATACATTTTATGGCAATCATAGTGGTTTATTTAGGTAAAAATAACGCATTAATTTGCTGGCTAAGAGGTTGTGATCATTTAATTAATATATAGGGCTTTAAAATTTTATTTTTTAGGTTACATATACATTTGAATGTAGTTTCATATTAAAATGGTAATAAATTCCTGGCACTCACTCAATTGCTGAAAGGTTCACTGGAAAAGATCCCTTATAGGGATTAGTTCGCTTTTATACCTATGTTCTTTGTAATAGATGTATTTTTAACTGTTTGTGTGTACAATAAAGTGTTTACTTACTTATAATTTTACATAAAATTGGTGTTTTAATTTGGTGCTCATTCACCATTTTTGGTAGCAAAAAGTGATTTTTATGCCAAGAAATTTTGCTTTATCTGGTGATCAGTAATATTTTACAACTTCTGGTTATCATTTAAAATTAATTTTGGGATCAATTTTGGTGCTCATTTATTACCTATTTTTGATAAGTAGTAAAAAGTATTTTTCTTGCTGTTACATTTTAAATCATTTACCTAAATATTATTATTTTACATTAAAAGTACTGTTTTCATTCCTATATACAAATATTTGTTTATGAAATAGTTGTATGAAGTTGTTTATAATAATTACTTTGATCATTCCTTATTTTCATAGCAGGAACTATAAAAATCCTTAGCTATGCACATAATAGTTTTGAAACTCTTAAGAATAAGCAGAGTAAGTATTTTGTTGTAAACCAGCACAAATAAAAAACCGTCTTGTGTTTATACCAGTGAAGAAAGAAGAGTGTAACTCTTCCTGTGCACATTTTCCCTGAAAAATATGTATAACTTGGATCGCTTCAAGTTGTGAATGAATAGGCATTTTCTAGGCAAGCATGCTCCATCTCAGGCCCTATTATCACTTAATATCAGGTGCAATCAAAACCAAACGCATGACTATCACTATCATATATAAAATTAAAAAAAACAGCGAGTTTATTTCTCGCTGGTGCTATTTGGTCATTGTTAGTTAATTGCTCAAACTGGGTACTAGTACTAGATGGGTGATTCTACACGTGTTTCAACCGCTGTCAGTCCGCTGTCAAAAGTATTGAAAGTATGAGCTACACCAAGTTGGAGATTTTCATACAATGATATACTGTTTTTTAATTTTTATTTATTTAATTCCTTATATTTCACAGCATAACAGTAGAACCAAATCACTGTGAAATTAAGACTAAACACACAGATTTAATACAAACATTACAACAATTAGCAATTAGAAATATACTGACGAAGGCCGTTCATCCATCATCTCACAGAACCTCAAACATTCATCGCACACATCCAACCATCCACCTGCAAACACATCACAGTTTGGTGCCGATTCTAAGAGCGAGTCTGTTACCATACTGCTTACCATAATTGATCTAATTTAAAGCATCTAAATGCCCCATTGCTTTGATATTTATGACAGCGAATTGACGGCGGTTGAAACGCCTATAGAATCACCCAGATATTTAAAAAAAACATTTAAAATAATTATTTGATTTAGAAAATTTTAAGCTGTAACAGTAATACCTATATAAAATGGAAAGGAAAATTATTTAATATTAAATAAAAACACACACTCTCCAGCTTCAGGCACATTACTTCAGCCAGTGTTCAACTCTCTTGAAATTCTTCCCCGTTGGTAACATATCACCAAATGAATTGAATTGGAATGGCAATGGATTCTTAAATTCAATAACTATCCCTTTCATGTCTTCTGGATTGTTGTTCTTCCATGGCCATTCAATAGCACTTGAAACCTTTAAAAATTGCTTCCTCCTTTTGGATGATCTATGCATGTCTTTTCCTTATCTTTTCACTTTAATTTAATGGATGATTTAACTTTAGATTCAAAACTGCTAATGAATGTTAACAGCACCCTTCAGATAGAAGACGAGCATGGCATTGAAAACACTTGTCAACACTTCTTGTTCATCCACAATGAGTCACAGATCACACTTTGAGCTCTGGACAAGACAAACTTTATGTTTATTAACGAACACAAATATGCACAAATATGGTATTCCTTCTTGAACTGTGTGAATTTCCTTTTAAATCTGAAAATAACAAATTCACTTGTGAACATGTTTTATGCTATTTAGGTATCAAAAATTTTTTCGATTACCTATAGCTTGTAGGTATCTAAAAATTGTAACTCGGATGATACTTACATATGCTTACATCGATTCGATTGCATTATGATATATCGTAACGTAACTCGTCGTAATAGAAATCCCAAAGAAATTTTTCCATCATCAGAGAGATTCGAGCTTTTTAATTTTACCAAAGTCTCCTTTAAAATACATGGGAGGAGTTAAATATTAAGAAATGTACACAAACAAAGATCACGTTTACGTTTACATTTTTGCCTATTTGTATACAAATACATACAAATATGACGGAATGACAGTGACATAATGACATTCACAGCGCTGCCAGACGAGTGCAAGCAACACGGCTAGCATAACTTTGACACGCGACTCTTTCTCGCGCGGGATATACTACCTGTCTCTATCTGTACAGTACTATGAGATAGTGACGGATGATGCTATCTCGCGCGACATGAGTCTGATTCACCATAGAGATTCACATTAGATTATTGTATAATGTTTGCAAGCTTCTTTTCTTTTATCTAGATTAATACCGTAGTACCAACATAACTACGACTTGTCTATGATTGATACTTACTTTTTACGCTACTGAAATATCTTCTCAAAATAAAACATATTAGTCAATCTGAACTGATTTTATTCATTTTTAGATTTCCATTAAATAGAATAAACTGTGGTTTTCAAAATATTGCACCTACATAGTTCAGACTTTTATATTCTATTTTATTATTTCTCAAAGTCATTGTTTTAACTTATACCATATTAGTATTTAATTTTGAATTTACCGCCTTTATTGAGGGACACGTCGGTTCGCGTTACATACTCTGTGGTTGATAAAGTGAGAGAAATCTTTAAAACAATTCATTATGGAATAAAATATCTCGTTTGCTTATTTCTACTACTATCTTATATTCGGATTTTCATATTTTTTATTGCATAGAGTAAATATTATAATTCCGCAACAGGTATAATTAAGCGACATCTATTGGTATCGTATAAAAAGTGCCTACGCCTACCAATCGAGCTAGTAAAGTAGACGTTGTATGCAAAAATGTATAGGTGGCGTCAAAAACAAATATTGAGATATGTTTTTATTTTTACTTTGGTGTTTATATTGTGTGTGCTCGTTAATTTTCAATATATTATAGTTTCAGAAATTAAATTAAGTAAAATTGAAAGGTTTTGGCGTAATCTAAAGTAAAACAAAAAGATCATCTGCAACGAACGATACTACTAACGATATCTTGTGTGGAGTAGCAGAACTATTCGGCCGAAGTATGTGGTGTCTGACTCTTCTAATTCCTTACTCTATGATATAACTAATAAAAAATGTCTATAGATGTTGATGTTTTAACAGAATCAAATGCATAAAAATGTCATTGTTACATCTAATTTACGAGCATAGATGATGATATTAATATTTATGAAACTTTGAGATACTTGGTCTCTATGTTTCCCTATTATAGATATCGTCGGGAATAGTGCAATACCGCGTAAGTAACAAGTGTAGATACGAATCAATATTCAAACAAATGCTAAGTATTTTATTGAAATGAGAACTTTATCGACAGCTGTTATTTACGCGGTATTGCACTATCCCCGACGATTTGCAACATTTACAGCATCTTACAATAATTACCTTCAGACAGAGCAAGGCTGACTGGCGTGTCCCCCTCCGAGTTCTTCAGATTGAGGTTAGGCAGCAGGCTGACATTGCTTTTGTCGGTGGCTGACATTTCTCCCTTCTCGATCAGTTTTTTGTGCTCGAGGATGGCTAGCACGGCGGTTTCATGATTGTTTAACACGGCCAGGTGAAGAGGTGTTTGCCTAAAATGATATGTAAAGATACGTGAAGCACCTAGGCCTTAGTTATGCAGAATTTTTTTTCATAATGCAAAAAGCGACCAAACTCATGTTCATAGCTCGGACTAAACTCGGTTTACTAATTCAAGACCAAAAAAACTACGACAGATACGTCAGTGTCAAAGTTGTCAAAATTTAAATGACATCTGAGCTTGTAAATTATTGCACCAAATGGTTTGAATACCTCAAGTGTTACAAGTACAATACCCAGATTTCTTACCAAAAATCTCCGATGTTTAAGTTTTTATTATCTCCTCTCGTATTTATGTAATAATAAATATATCTAATTATTTTGTTTTAGTTATCAATAATAAATGATCTTAGTGTCTAAAAAATAATAAGGATTTTACTAATATTTTATTTTAGTGGTAACATTCTGGTAGCTTTTTGGTCTTGAATTAGAAATCGTAGTTTAATCATAGCAAAACAAAAGTTAAGAAAAAAATTAACAGAAATACTCACTCACTGTTGGCCAACTTTGGGTTTCATTTTTAATATAAATACGAATTATATTTTTAAACCAATTTTGGCCAAAAGTTTGTGAGTGTTTCAGTTATTTTTTTTCTTAACTCTTGTTTTGCTATGATTAGTCCGAGCTATGCTCATGTTTAACAAAAAAATCTACGCTGGTCGTTTTCTGCATAACTTTGGTCCATTGGGGTTGCTTGTTGACTGAAGCAGAGCAGGGAAAACCGAGAAAATGAACTTATCAGACTGCGTCTTTGTAAATCCCTGTGCATTTAATTGATTGTGTACTTTACAAATCTCCGCTCCGGTCCAGTGGACAGACAACCTTATATTGGGTATTCACTAAAGATGTGCGAGGTAACTCTAAACTATGTGAAAACCCGATTTACGAGAGTTAAGTTATAATTTGACTATCCTGATTATTTGTATAGAATCTTTTTATCGATTCTTATTTTTATGGGGAAATACCACATTTTTATTTTTATAAATAATGACACAAAGGTTAAGAAAGAAAAATTGAATGCGATCTACTACAATCTAAGCAGGATTTGAACCTGCGACCTCTGCGTTTCCGGCGCATTGCTTTTCCAACTGAGCTATCAGATCGCTACGTCAATCACACCAAATCTTTCATCCCATAATTCGTTACGCTACTGGAGCGCCCTCTGCGTCATATATGTTTGAAATGCTTATGCGCATTAGCCATACCCTAGGATGTGCGCTTTACACGCACGATCCCCAATCCCCATTGCTTTACAGCAACTGTGAAGACTGCTAGAGAGATGGCGCTGTTCTAAACATTAATTGTGATTGTGTATTTTACAAATCTCCTTTAATGTTTAGACCTTTAAGGCTCTTAACGAGTTGAATCAAAAAAAAAATATTTTCTCATACTACATGAATTAGAGCGAGTAGTGAATACAATGTTGACCACAATGCTTGTAGGAAGGTATATCTGTACTAAAATGAGGAGTGTTCAAAAGGGCTTATTTTTGTATGAGTTCCATAGAGAAAGAAGCCCTTTTGTAAAGACATTCCTCAAATATCAAATGGCTTATCCATCTCACCTATACACAGTGTCCTCCTGCTCGCCGTAGGAAGTCTGCAGGTTGGGCCTGGCGCCGTGCTCCAAGAGTGCAGCGGTGAGACGCGCGAGTCCGTTCGCGCAGGCACCGTGTAGTGCCGTGAGACCTGCCTCGTTCGTGTGATTTAGTTCGCCATTGAGGTGTGCAGTCAGGAATACCGCTGAATCCTAGAAAAAATTGTGTTTATACGTCCAAAATTATGTCAGACAGTGTAAGTATTTATTATTATGGCACCTACTATACTACAACAAAACCAAGTTTAAACATATAACTATAAGGCACATTGGATATCGCTATATAAAAACTGGTATAAAAATAAATAAAAAAAAATGTGCGCGGAGTCCCTCCGCGCGGAAGAAGTGAAACTTCGTAATGTGGAAATGAAAATAGGAAGGGGTATAGAAATTGATTTTTAGTGAACTCATATTGTTTCTATAACCACTCAATTGCTTCGAATTTTGAGTTGGACTCTATTTATATAATAAAATAAGAGCGGTGACAGGTAGCCGTAGTTACCAAAAGCAATCTAGTGGTTAAGACAAACTTCTTCACTCTCGCTCTGTCTCTTTCTATTCCCCCTCCCCAGGAGCGTTGAACGTTTAACGCAACAGTGATTTCCTACCCCCTCCACGGTAGCGTTAAACGTTAAACGTTTAACGCAACCTTGTTGGAAGTCGCATTAGAAGTTTCACTTCAAAAAGTGTTAGTAGTAGTCGTTAAATAATGTACCTACCTCAAACCATCCTTGCGCCAATATGTGCAGTAAACTGTCCCCAGAGCCTGAGTAAACCGGATTTAGCTGACATCCTCTCGCCAAAAGCTTGGCAGCGAAGCCACGCTCCACTATACTCTCAGTCTTGCCTTCTACGGGGTCTTCAGTGAAGGCGGTCTTGTTCGTCACTGGGGTGTCGAAAGGATTGGATCCGTTCATGACTAGTGTTTCACTGGAGGAGATCGAAGCCCGCCTGTCGTCAACCAATGCGTAGTAGAGTGGGGGATGCTCGTCTGTTAGCGTTCGTAAGTTTGTATCCAGACCCGACTGTTTGAGTAGGAGATCGAATATCCTTTGGTTCCGAGCTATAACTGCTTGGTGAAGAGGCGTGCTTAAATAAAAAAACACATCACTTTAACATTTTTTGCACAACTATCGAATGAGAAAATCTTTGATTGTCATTGTAACTTACAATCCTTTCCTGTTTTGTCGGTTAATATCGGCGCCTTTTTCAATCATGACTTCAACAATTTCTGCCATTTGGTCCATGGTCTCCTCGTCGCAGGAACTCGCAGTCAATCCTGCTATGAGATGCAAAGCAGTATCACCCTCCTCTCTGAAAGTAAAAGGAAAGTTAAACGGTATTCTGGATATTTTCTTAACTTGTACACTTTCCTCTGGACCCTAATTAAATCTTCTCATTGTAAAGCTGTGCGATCAACAGGGACAGATACTTACTAGGTACACTTAAACCTTTCGAGACACGACCGTATTGCCTGTTAATGGCACAACGTCACATTATGGGCGGGTTGTTACTTGCAGTACCTTAGAAAATAGGTTCGCTTATTTAGCAGCGAGATTGCAGTCAGCCCCGGAGTTCCTCGAATTAATAGACCGATGGAGTAGAGTTCGAGCGCGGATGTCCCGTCCGTTCGCATTGACTCAGAACTGAAGCACTGTTGTGATGATGAACGTGCTGTACTTCCCGGGGTGTGTTCTAAAGGCACTTATAGAAGACAGGTTATTCGCTTACTTAGTAGTGAGATTGCAGTCAGCCCCGTTGTCCACGAGGAACTTAGCCGAGAAGGAGTCCCTCGAGTCTATAGACCGATGAAGTAGAGTCCGGCCTCGGGCGCCGCGTGCGTTAGCGTCGGCACAGTGCTGAAGTAGTGTCGTGGCGATGGAGGTACTGTGGCCACGCAACGCGAGTTCCAGTGGGAGCTCCCCACGCGAGGACATCGCGTTCACAATGTCTGTTAACTGTAACAAAAAAGTAGGTGATTGAGTTTGGAGCTGCGTTTTACTGAATATAATAATGATCTATCTCATCATCAGTATTATCAGGCGAAACAATTCTATCGCTAGACAGTGGGTACTCTTCACAAAGGAATTCACTAGTCTTACACCGCATGCATCCAAGGCACTTTTGAGACCGCCGAAAGTGGACCTCTAATACCACCTCTGCCTTAGATGCACCTCGGCCCACGCCCACCTCATGAAGAGCCTGCTTAACAGAGACTGGAGAGCCACGAGTAGGTATTGTTTCAGTACGTAGATGACATACCATACACATATCAATAGTAGGTATTTTTGATAACCTGCGTTTTGTGTCTCACATTCATATATTTAATCCAACCTCATCACTACATACGAGGGGCGTCTGAAAAGTTCTAAGCCTAAGATAGAAAAAAACAATTTACACAAATGAACTCGTGTTTATTTTTCAATATAGTCTCCTCCTAAATCAATGCATTTTTTACATTTTTTATACAGTGCTTTTAGGCCATTAAAAAAATTATCTTCATTTTGCCCTTCAAAATGCTCCTGTACAGCCGCCTTCATCTCTTCGTCACTTCTAAATCGCTTTCCCCTCAACTCTTTCTTCAAATTATTGAATAGAAAATAATCGCTTGGGGCTAGATCTGGGCTGTAGGGTGGGTGGTCAATTTCGTCAAAACCAACTTCCTTCAGAGCACGCCTCGCAACATTAGCGGTGTGAACGGGTGCGTTGTCTTGCAAAAACAAAATGCCTTTCCTTAGTTTACCCCGCCTTTTCTCAACTATGGCTTGTCGCACCTGTCTTATTAGATTTGCATAATAAGTTCCGTTTATCGTAGAGCCTTTTTCTAAATAATCGATTAAAAGAATGCCATCACAATCCCAAAATACCGTAGCCATTAACTTAGAGGCCGACTTTTGCACTTTAAATTTCTTCGGCGGCCTTTCACCCTTTTCAATCCACTGCATCGACTCAGACTTACACTCCGGATCATACTGTCTGATCCATGTTTCATCAACAGTTACTATTCGGGAACAAACTTCATCTAAATCATCTTCGCACAATTCTAAAAACGCCCGAGAAGTTTCCACACGACGTACTTTATCGAAGGCCGTTAGCATTTTCGGTACCCAACGAGCACTGACTTTACTCATGTACAAATGTTCATGTAAAATTTCTCCGACTCTTTCTTTACTAATACCTAAGACCTCAGCTATTTGCCAAACCTTAATTCTTCTATCTTCTAATACCAGCGTTTTGACTTTTGCTACGTTTTCTTCGGTCACTACCGATATTGGCCGCCCTGAGCGGGGGTCGTCTTCGATCGATTCCCGTCCGAGTTTAAATAAGCGACTCCACTTTTTGACTGTGGCATAAGAAGGCCCAGAATCACCGTAAATAATAGCCATTTCCTCAAAAATACACTGCGGTGATTTGTCACTTTTTGTAAGGAATTTAATTACAGCACGGTGCTCAATTTTCGTAATATTCGTTGGTAATTCACACATGATGTACTTTTCCGTTGAATATCTCGAAACAGAATAATAAAAACGTGACATGTTATTTTTTAATAATTTGTTTTTAAATGGCCTTTCTAGTGGCCAGTATCATAAACGCATATATAACCTCGAAATACCTTAGGCTTAGAACTTTTCAGACGCCCCTCGTAGTATAAAACAAAGTCACTTCCTGCTGCCTGTCTGTATGTCCTTATTGTATGCTTAGATCTTTGAAACTACGCAACGGATTTTGATGCGGTTATTTTTAATAGATAGAGTGATTCAAGAGGAAGTTTTATATGCATACATGCATATTATAGTATTACACCCGTGTGAAGCCGGGGCGGGTCGCTAGTAGTTCCTAAAACACAAATCTTTTAAAATTTTATCGTCGTACGGCTTTCCAATAACCAAATCCAAAATAAATAAGGGGTATAAGGAACTCCAAAAAAACTTTCTCTTTAGATTATATCGATCATAAATGAAATGAACGAAGCTAGCTTGGGTGAAGAGTATTAGAATTTAAAATTTGTACCAAATGTATATACAAACATTAAATACTTCTGATCATACCTAAGCGGTTGTTATATTAAGAACCCTTTTTTTAAGTATGGTGACATGAGTTTACGAGTACATTCATAGTACACATAAATCTTATATAGCGTACGTTTACCGAATATAAATAAAGCGCTGGAAACAGTACAGTTATTATGTCACCATTGATTTTCTCTGCACATCCTTTTACGTCGTCAGTGCATCACACCGAATGCAGACATACATATATCGTGGGAGGACTCAATGCATTTCGAAATCTGCACTTTAACGGACATCTTTTGCAATGTGTCCGATTAAAATATAACTCACGAGAGTAATCCTAAAATGTATTGCCACAGTTGATCGATCGTTGCGTAGATACGATTAATGTTGGTAATTTGATGTAGCATTTCAGATGGATGGTATTTTTTAAACGTTCGAGATAAATTGGCAACGATTTCAGTTTCTACTGAATTCTTCTCGCTAAACGCTATACGCCTAAGCCGTTGTAGAGATATTATAAACGGGGGTTAGTAAATAGTTTTAGGTATCTGACGTGCTCTGAGTCTGGACTGGTTTTACTAGGAGTTTTGGGTTATTTTTTCTCATCGGGCCGGCATATACCTAGAGTGTAAAATATGGTTTCCAAACGCTTTAAAATAAACAAGTGAGATTCTATTCTATTCTTAGAATGTTATGAACGTTATGCCACTGGTAGTACATAATTTTAGTTCTTGGTTATGTTAGGCATTACCTAAGTTAAGCAAACATATAATAATAAATAACGACATAGGTAGCGTTATAGCTAATAACATTACAACATCGTGCCACCACAGTGAACATCCTTAGGACGGAACATAAACTTAACATACGTTCGTTCGACTTCGAATCACTCATTCAACAATAGTGTGTATTACTAACGAATTAATTGTTTTTCAGCATACAGCCGTCTCGTTAGGATGCGCGTCGCATGCGAAGCAGTCAGTGTAACTTGATGAATTACAATAGTTCACTTTCACGGTTATGTAACATGTGCTAATTTGGCATAGAATGTTCGATTTTCGTATCGATTCAAGACCTAGGTATATTACACGATATTTAAGTCGGTTTTTTAATCAGCAGAAGTAAAGTAACTGTTGTGTATGATAAATAAATAAATATTATGAGACAATCATACACAAATCGACACAGTCCCAAACTAAGCAAAGCTTGTATTATGGCTACTAGACGACGATATACATTATATATAAAGATATATATAAATAACATCCATGACCCAAGAACAAATATTCGTTCATCACACAAATATTGGCCCCGGCCGGGATTCGAACCCGGAACCGCCGGCTCAGTAGGCAGGTGTCTGCAAACTGCGCCAACCGCGTTAAGCAGTAAAGCAACAGTCCGTGAGCTATTTTCCTCAGATTGAGGTTTTCACTTGAACTACGAAATCGTTGTTTTGGTCATTTATTTTTTTATTTTTCTAAGGAGTTTTTTGAATGCAAAATCTTGTGTCCAGATAGTTTTTCTATTCAGTTAATAGGTAATTTAATTATAACTAATTAAATACTAACATATATAGCATACAGGAAGCATGTAATAAATAACATCATAAATAGTGACATGGATATTTGATCACCTCTCTCGTTAAATTTAAAAACCTATAATTTTTATATCTTTATTTTACCTGCAATCTCTACTAAAAACTTCCTGCCCGTTCATTAAATATACCCTTATATAGCGTGTCTCGTAATAACATAATAAGCTCTCCAGCTATACGATTAGACATAACCTGTACTGATTTACTTGGCAGGCTAGCACCAATCCAAGACTAGTTTATAATCGACTTAGTACACTCTAGTTTAAAAGTGGTGACGTAAGGCGTCAGTTTCAATAGTAGAGTAGGGGTTCCAATTGACATGCGTGACAGCGCTAGTGATTTGCGGCACACGATTAATGAACTCCCACATGTTATGGACTAACCGCAAGGGATCATTGTACTCTATTTATTCAAAATTATCTTTTAAACAAATATGAGTCATAACGTTTCCATAGAACCGTAACCGTATTGCCGATTGAGTAATGTTTCCGTGAATACCTACTTCATTGACTGATGTAGTTCAGATTTAAAGACAATAGCGCAATTTAATGTTTTGACTGAGCATTTTTATTGCAAGTATGAATCTGAATTCACATGAAAAGACAGTGGAGCATAAGCATACTCCACTTTGCATGGGTAAGCACCTAAGACAAGATATGTGATTGAAGAACAAGTCCCAGCCACATCGTCTTTTAAACAACAAGCGAACTAAATTAATGATTTATTATTTAATCGTATGGCAGGGTCATACGTCGCACATAGGTTATAAGTATATATTAAGTTTGAGAATCATTACCTATAGTGTGAGACCCAGTGACGTGATCAACTGCAACGTAAACAGGACTCTTATCCATTATTTCTTTAATAATTTAAATTTGTTGTGTGTGTATCAAGATTTAAAAATAAAAATGCCGTATTCTACGTTAAAAACAGAATCGATTAAAATATTCCATTTAACATTATGACTAGGATGTCTTGCAGTATAATATTTCGTTTCTGTGGTTTCAGACTCAGCTTTGTCTTGAAGCATAATCGCATAGCTGGACATACTTTTGTGTAATTTTATTAATTATTTGGAAGTCATATAGATGACAATGAGATAAAAGAATACGTCACTAATCAAATGATTGAAAACAGCAGTGACCATAATCCAGTTTTTTCATTGCGCCACAAGCGCAAATGCCATGTCAAACTGACAAGGAAGGAGCCAATGTATGTTGCAGTCTAGTTATTTATAAATCAACCACCGCCAGCAGCCAATTGGTTGATTGTCACGGCAAAACATTGAGTTGATATATCGAGCACCGGATGAAAACGTTTGCAATGCTGGGCGCCACAAGCTTATTGTACGACTAAATCCAAAACGCAATAAGACTGTATTACTTTCAAACGTCTATGCTGCCTTCTTCTTTCGTAGAGGTCGCCGTGACGTAACTAGACTTACAACGTGAGCAAATACGTAACAAAACTGATTAATCCGTGCTTTAAATGTAGCTATATCTAGGTCACATCTCACTCAATTGTGACCTAGTTCTAAGTGTTCTGGAAATATTGTTCAATTCTTATCTTTTATTTGTCAAAATCAAGACAAAGCTGTAAAAATAAAGAAAAAGAGAGTCATATTATGATTACTATATATTCATGTTAAAACGAATCTGTTTGATATACCTACAAACAATTTTAAGTAGGTAACATATGTTAGTAGATAAATAAAGTAGAAATCGCGAACAACATGCTTCTTTTACGTTACCAACTACAAAATACAAGAACAGCAACGTCTTTATGTAGAGCAAAATCTAAACGACAGCATAAAGTAGCATTGTCTTAACAAACCGGAACCATAGCACTAATCTATATCTATTAAACAATGTAAGTATGGCGATCGGTTTAATCACAATACGTAATATTTATTCGACAATGGCATCGCCAAGGACCTACGCGGTGTCTTGCGATTCGCGACCCAGTGCGCTCGCGCCTTCGTATCAAGACACACGCTCAGACCAACCAACTCGCATACAAGATCACACGTGCGTGCTACTTGGAATTAACCGCATATACTTATAAGTAAAACTAGGGGGTCATTTTACTATTAGTGATACGCGGTTACGGCCTTATGAAGTCAATTTACTCAATTTGAAATTGACTTGTTAATGTGCTGAAGTGTTTACTATCGAAGTCTGAAGGGTTTTTGTGTTGTTTATCGGATCATAACAGTTTAATGTAAGTATAATCATTTGATTTCCTCTACAGCTGTAATACATGTTCAACTGAACATTATCTTATTTTATGATTCACTATTTAATTCAACAATAAAGAAAAATTAATATATTGATAAGATTCTTATAAGTGTTAAGCGTTGTTTTCTGAATTATGAACAAGTAATCGTAAAACTAATTAATAGTTAATTTTAACACCTTTGGTAAATGAAAAGAAGATTGAAAATGTATTACTTGTACGAAATGAGTTAGTAAAGTTCGCTACAGAAACCGATGATCTCAGAACCATTACGCGAATAAATTCTTCATACATATTCATTATAAATACGTACGTAGGTACATAGTTGCATAGCAGTTTAAAGCTTATAGTTGAACATAATGTAACTAGGTCATGTTGATTATTTGTTGTATTTCGTGCCACAAACAAATTGATGACGGAAACAATTATTGGGCTTTAATGTTGAGCACAAACATTTCACGGTTATCCCATTTAGGTTTGTTTATATAATTTAGGAACGAGGTATGCGTAAACGTATGGTACAATGGAAATCGTATTATGGTAGTAATGATACAACTAATAGAAGGAAGAAATGTAGTAACGAAAAACAACTACATCTATTACTGTTATAAAATTCTAGATCTGTATTGAAAATCAGTTTCCTATGGATAGGGGTCATGATTTCAGGAAAAATCTTAATAGAGCAACGCAGGATCGTCTTTTGTTTTGTATGGGTGCCATGCTAGTCTGGCGCTATCTGTTGATCATAATTTCATTGTCCTCTCATTACCCCGAAATGGCTAGACGAATTTTAACCAATTTTGGTACAAGTATAGCTGGATATCACAATATGGTTATAGGATATTTTTTACCCGATTAAGGTAAAGAAAAAAATACGCATACGTAGTTGCAAGTACCAACTATTGTTAGCAATAAAAATGCCAATATATAATCGTGAACCTTCTGAACCAACGTAACGAAATCTTCACTGCTCAATAATGTTGAAATGCACATAAATAAGAAGATTCGAGATGTTTTAAATAAAATTATCATAACATAACATTATTTGCTTCGATGACCTTTCAAGGTCTCTTGAGCCACTGTATAGGGTTCTAAAGGGGAAAGAACGGGTTTTAAAGATTCGGAAATATATAGGCGTATCTACATGATCCATGAAAACCACCATTGTTGTACAAATTATAGTCTAACAGTTCGTACTTTTGCATGTTACAGTTGAATGATGATACTTATGTTTATGTGACGTCACAATCTGCAACTGTAGGTAACAAAGACTTTTTATAATTATATTTGTGAAGATGACTTTTTTTTTATAATTATATTTGCAAAGATTCTGCTGTTCAGATGTAGTGCGAAGTAACCTATTATCGGCAACTTCAAACCCATTTAAATAGGTGCTAATGTGTTGTGTTAGTAGAGTTAAGATTTTGAACATATTATGAGACATTTTCAAAACAAATTATTTAAGTCTACAATGTAAACTTAATTTTGTTGTAGCTCCAACATAAAGACTAACAAACGCAATCGCGAGCTATTCGTAAACGGTTCAACTCTTTTGTATAAGTTTTGCAGGCCTCCAACATAAGATCAAGTTTCTATAGCTTTCGCAACCCTGACCGTGGGCCCGTTTTCGTCGGCCGGCATTCATTACAACAAACATTATAGTGATGTAATCCTTCGTAAATTCTAACTCGATCAAAAAAAAATAAACTTAGTTAAGCGAGCGAATAATATATTAAAAAAACCTATTAACTATTAAACAAAAACAAATATTTCACATG
Source organism: Apotomis capreana (assembly GCA_947623375.1). NCBI lineage: Eukaryota > Metazoa > Arthropoda > Insecta > Lepidoptera > Tortricidae > Apotomis > Apotomis capreana. The sequence continues at coordinate 13,590,880 of OX392517.1, read as the reverse complement.
GTATCTTTACTTTGCAGTTTAAAATATTACGATAGTCCCAGTTGACTATAAGATTTAAAATACCTAGTAGGTTTCAAATACCTGGTGAATTTAATTAACGTACTGGTACATAAGTAACTACCTACTAGTACACGTGCGTCATAGTCAGCAGCATACTGTAAGTATGTAGGCGTCTCGTTAATAATAAAGCTCAATCGTTTCATCATTAGTATTGTTGTATTTGTAGCCCCCAAAATAAATCATTAATTCATTATATTGTATTCTAACTCAAGATTGAAGACTATTCGTCACTTGGTTGAATAGAATCGAAAAATAGAACCGTGCACTCCGGAGAAAAATAACGAGAAATGACAACGTTTATTAGTTGGGTAAATAGTCAAGGATGAATATTATTTAGAAAAATCAAATCTACTCTCTATCTAAAATAAAAACTAAAATCTCACATGATCTCAAAACAGATTGGATTTCCCAACAACTTGAATTGGGTATTTTATATTCTTCAAACACAACAAGGAAATGTGTAAGGCAAAAACGAAATATACGTATTTGGTGATTCAAATAAATTGCCGATATGGAAGACGGTTGGGCAGTCATGCTAATGAAGTAGGTACGAGTATATTAACGAAACCATGCGACCTATCGAGGGGTTAATAAGGTTTGGTAATAGAACTTTGATCCCTTAATACGAATCTGGAATATTCCAGTAGCCTCCGTGACGTTCTAACAGAAAGTAGGTATGTGTATATTTTTTACTATTTAAATCTGTATAAAAAGGTGAGACGAATTTATTTCAATATAGAACAAAATAATTTAAATCCTACTCTCTAAGTTGATGCAAGCCTAATTTTATAAGCAAAATCTGAGCTTCACCTGGAGATAAAAAGTTTACGAAATATTATTAATGATAAATGCGTCTCCGGCAAGTTATATGATTAAGTTACGCCTCCCAAAGGTAAGTAATATAACATCTAGGTACCGAGGTCAGGAAACCACTATATTTCCGTATTCAGTGAAAATGCCGCGTATGAGGCTACCTGTTCACAGGAGCAGAGCGGAGATGTGTAAAATGGAACTATCAAATTTCTAAGATTTAAAAGCTCTTCTTTCAGGCTTCACAAAATCACAGCCTGATTGGTTCATTTTCTCCGATCCGCTTAAGTGGACAGGCAGCCTTAGCCAGGGGCATTTCACTCAGTACTTTACAGATTTCATACATTAAAACTTGCGTGCGTTTTATACGAGACTCGCTCGATAGATGGAGCAAAATTCAATATTTGAATTAGTGTTATTAAAATGAAATCTGTTTTTATGTTAATATTTTATCCATAAATAAACATATAATAAAAACAATTATAAGTTATTGTGAAAGATTATGAAGCATTATTTTAATTTATCATTACAGGCAACATTACGGCTTAAGATTAGATCCCCGTTCCATTCCACTCATTTATTTTTTAGATTTCACCTATTATATTTTAAGCAGTTATATGATGATTGTCACAAAAATTTAATATCCACAAAAAAAATGGAAAATGATAAACGCGTATTTTTTAAATGTAAAAAAACAATAGAAGAAAGAAAACTAAAAGACTACTTAGTTAATACAATTCGGTGTAGAGGAACGCGTAGCGTAGTGCTGTTTGACAGTTTACTTTATATGGATTATGGACAAGTTTGTTTTCTGGTGGATATTCAAACGGGTATAAGAAATTTACTTCGGCTGTGCTTTACGGATATTACCGAATCGGCTCTACGTTGTTGACCTTTACGCTAACTTGGATTCCGACGAGAGAAGTTCCAGGAAGGATTTCGATCCCGGCTTTGTGTAATGGATCACGATTGCCTAGTTTTAAACTATTTTAAAGTCAAGGTTGCAGTAAAAAATGTTTTTGTGTGTCTACCTGTGGTAAGCGTTTGTTCTAATTATGTGTCCCAAAATTAATGTAATAAAAATAATTAATTATTAATGTGTCTTTTTTATACCTTCCTACAAGCATAACTAGTTTTAAAGCCCACTTATTATGTTAAGTGTGAGATGAATCATGTATTGAAATGAAAGTACCTACAGTACAGTGCATAGCGATTGCTATATATACATATGTACATGATTCAGATAACTCGAGACTCGCTCAATAGATGGCGCTAGTACACAAAGGAAGCTGATGACTCTATCTCAGTATGTATAATTTACTCTATGGCCTTAGCCTTAGGTTAGAGTAATATCGCCTGGTGACAATCAAAACTCACTAAAACTTCTGTCACTGCTCTTCAAAAGCTCGTATCGTGTTTCTAGATTGGTACAGAGATACTAGCTATATTTTAAGTAGGTATTTGTTACCTACCTACTTAATGTAATGAGTTTTGGTTGTCAACAGACGATATATAGGTTAGTTTTTTGACGTCCCATCGTTTCTTGAAGTATTTATCTATGCCATAACAGACTAAGAATAAAGAACGTTACCAAATAAATGGTCATACCCTTAATTTCCCTGTTGTACAATAGCAGCAAGTTATAACTAAGGATATAAGGGCCTGAGATAATTAAGAAAAGTTCAATTCATTAACCTCGTAGCGACAGCTGCAGAGCCCAAAACTAGGACAAACATCAAACTGTTTGTATTTTGTTATACTTAATGACACGTGGTTCATTATAATGTGAACGCTTCCTTATGAATAACTGGGAATTGAGACCTTTTCGTGCCAACGTCGATGAAACTAGATTACTCTAGACACCTCTAGAAAACTAGATTTAATTACTCGTAGGTCTACTAGTTTTAAATTAATAGGGATGGTTGTCTGGCTAATGAAATATTACTCAGTTTTTGCGGGAAATTTAAAAAATTGCGGCGGGTCACACTTTGTGTAATAGGAATTATAGTTTTTGATACTAGAAAATATTTTTAATTTTCTCTGCACACGTAAGGTACCTTAGGCAATAAGTGAAATATATGTTGACGTGCACTCATAGTCCTATGTACGGTACAGTCAACGACAAACACATATGTTTACACTTTCTAACCATATACAAGGCGAAAAATTCAATGTAGTGTAAATAAGACCTAGCTCGATAATACTATATTAATCCATCACCAAAAACATGACATACGTACTATAATTCAGTGAATAAAGGATTTTGACCTTACAAACGGTCCGGTAGTTTTGAATTTTTGATATGTTGTCTAGGATGGTTAGTCAGTGTTTAAAATGCAAAATGCACAATTCCCCCCCCTCCGCGCCCGCCGCCATATTGAAAAAACCGGCACTCTCTTTATATTTTTGCTCATATCTTCCTTTAGGAGCATTTTAGCTAGAAGAAAGCTTAAAGGCCTAAAGGAAGATATGAGCAAAAATATGAAGAAAGTGCCGGTTTCTTCAAAATGGCGGCGGGCGCGGAGGGGGGGGAATTGTGCATTTTGCATTTTAAGCACTGACTAACCATCCTAGACAACATATCAAAAATTCAAAACTACCGGACCGTTTGTAAGGTCACACATAGTACTTTAGTCTCTATTCACCGTATTACTATGCCAAATTTCGACTCGATCGGAATGTTAGCACTAGTACATAAAGTATCAAAATTATTTATAGATGACCCACCTACTAAATTGTTTAAATCATAGACAATTGGTGATGCCACAAGGAAATATCTGTCAACATTATTTGGCTAGCCAGACTCTATGCTTAGGAATCAGTACCAGGCAGCAATCAGATTCGCCCCCTATCCTCTAGTTTTTGGCATTATATTTCGCATATTATCGTGTTCTACGGAGAACCGGTTTTGTATGCTTGTATATTTGTATAATGCAATTCGACCTCGTTGTTGAGATCATACGACCCTCAGGAGCGTATTCAGCACGTTATGTTCTGAGATCATTAATGACGTGCTAAGGTAGACATTCAATCAGATAGATGAGTAAGTACGATACTCGGAACTATGCAATAAAACTGACCTAAATATCAATTTAATCGCTTATGGGAACTGGTAACCAATACTATTCGAGCAAACAATATTTTTTTCCACAGACCTTGTATACTTAATATTCCTTATTCTTCCTAATAAACCCATATTACACCAGGGGTGGGTTGTTTCAATCCGCCTAATGATATCGGAAGTTTAACGTGCATAAGGTTAAAACAAAATTAAACTATATTAAATCGGAATTAGGCAAATCATTACAAATATATTGAACTTACTTTTCTAACCCTAGCTAATAAGACGCTTGTACACAGCTCGTAAATCATAAACCCCATAATATATGATTCATCATAAAATTACTCAGTCTTAGAAACCAACAATCCTAGATAACGGTAGACCGTATTAACATGAGTCAGTAACATTAAATACGCGGGTGTAACTTTACACAATGCACAAACTCAACGTTTTAACTTAATTCAGTTTTTAAACCAATAATAACTTACAAATATGGCAAAAAACTGTATCGAAAATTACACAGTCCTCGTTTTTGCACATTGGTTTAAGTATTACAAATCTCAGCGTTTTACTTTGACAAGAGAAGCATTATGCCAATCATTCAACTCGGGTTATGGACGCCAATTAGCTCAGTATAAGCAAGTACGACGATTAAAAGGTAAAATAACCTGTATTAGAACTACCAAAGGCCTCTTAGGCAAGCCAGACGGGCAGCTTTTAGCATGACAAGAGGTAGGTGGGCTTTGGTTTTATGAGTGGGCAAGGAAAGGGAGTTGATGCAAGAATGCATGCAAAACATGTTTCTGCATATGCGTTCATACAAGTAGGTACGGGCAAAACACTTAAGAAAGACTGCAGTAAGTAATAGATTCGTACATTCGTATCCGTATATTATAAAATGACATAAGTTCCATTGACATCAAACACTGACACTTTACTACAAACAAAAATGTCCTTCCTTAAGTTTTTGTACTAACAATTGACATTCGTCTCAAAATCGAAAATTAATGCTGAAATACACGACAAATTTACAATAGGGGCATATGCGCATATGTATAATTGTACATATATACATATGATATTATCTACCTACATGTGTATATCTAAATCTGCAAGTATAATAATTATGGGTTGTTACGTATGTGTAATTTATTTTCATCGCCTCCAATTTATCTTTCGCTTCTTGTGCATGTTAAGTTTTCTTTTATATATAAACTTAAACGAAACCCCAAGGAATTGAATCTAAAAACACTTTATTTAACCCTCTACTTTCCAGTTCGACTATCTGCAAATTGGAAGGAAGGTCATCAAAATCAAGGGCGTCAATAAAGTGTTACATTCGTCATAGGCACGGCCGCGATTGTGTTCAATTCAAACGCAGCTAATTTCGCTAAAACAATCTGCGGTTGGCTGCTACGCAATTTTAAATTTGAATGTTGCAACATTGATCGGTCCAGCAGCGATAACAGTTATTACTTTGTTAGTGAAGTTTAACAAATCTGCTTATTTTATGGCTGACCGATAACAGTAAAGTATATACCTACTATAATTGTGATTAGTAAAATGAGAGCAAGAGTTTAAACCTGTAAATAGCTCTAAACGAGTGAAATTATTTCATTGCTTCCTTCGTAATTGGCTTCGTAAACATACTAAAGCTGACACTGACTGATTGATACAGGACATAATCGTTTAAACGGCGAGTCTAAAAGCATTACATTCTGCACAGACATTTCTTAAAATGCAGGTGAACACCAATTAAAATGGTGAAATGACTTATGAAATAAACAGTTCACAAAATATGTATACATTCCAATCGGGTATACTGATAGCATGTACAATCAACAGCAAGCTCAAAAGTAATTTTATAAATATGCGGACACAAATCCCATAAATTTCAAATTAACTTAATATAATTTTAAGTTAATTGCTCTCACCTACTGTACAAGCAGTACAAGTCTTGTCAAATCATTTTAAATACCGTCTACTTCAGGTAGCAACTTCTCCTGGTGACCATGACAAATGATATGTTCAACATCTAATCAAGTAACAAATAACAGGTGTTTTTGAGTCAATACTTATTGTCAAACACAGTAGCGTAAAAATGCAAATTGGCTATAAAACAATCAATGTCTCAATGTCATAATTGAATGTCTTTTAACATTCGTCATACAATACAATTTTGGATCCTGTTCATATACGAAAAGAACAAAGCACACGCATATATAAAAGGTTAATATAATAATGCGTATAATAAAACATTACACGCATTTGTGTGTAAGTAATAGCAAACTCAAGATTCAGGTTTTTAGGACAATGTCGAATTAATGTTCATTATGTGAAATGTTCGATTGCGTTTCATCTGTCGACACAAACATAATATACGCAAAGTTAGATAAGCGGTAGGTAGGCATTGTTCAAATGAATATCATTTTACGTGTTTACTCCAAGCAATACAAGCATTTTCTCTTTCAAATAACGTTTCAAAACTTTTAATAAGTATACTGTTTCTAATATAAGTGATTGGTAATATAACGTAACAGTCTCCCGTATTATACACAAATAGGGCTGCCATCTCTAAATTCGCCGAACCCAGACATAGACTTAAAAACCCGGACATTTGGCGTAAATCTCATTATTTCCCCGGACGTGTCCGAAAATAATACTATATATTTAAAAAAATCGCTTTATATTTCATTCATATAAAAATTGTCCCCGGACAACCCGGGCGGATGGCAGCCCTATATACGAAGAATACGCTAGCAATCATTATTAATGTGACGTTTGGAAAAGGGACGAAAGGGACTTCGAAATTTCAATTTTTGACAATTCAAAGGTACGCAAAAATTTAATATTTTAAGGGTCATTGTCAGTTCGAAAAACAATATTTGTCCCTTCGGTGTTCAAAATTTAAGAGCTTTTATAGAAGAGGGAACGTTCTTTATTCCCACAGGCATTTAATCAGAAAATTAGGCCCTGGAATCCTTAATTTCGCAAATGTCCACCGGAAAGATGCGCACCTAAATCTGACAATTAAACCAAAAGCATTTTTTTATTGTTCTCTGAATCCTCATAATTCGACAAAACTTAAACAGTAGGAATGTCGACCGACCTTTAACGGTCATTTCTGACTTTTAGAGCAGTCTATGTGTACCTAGTCCAATACAGACATTTGATCCCATTAAAAAAGCAGGATCGATCGACATCATAAAAAATAACGTCATCATGCAAACCTATTACGTCATGAGTCAAAATTATTAGTTGTGCTGCTAAAAGCATAGGACGCCTTGTATAACTATTGGCGGTAGGCAGGTTAATAAAAACTCCTAGTTGATCGGTGTATTGATTGTAACACCTGGGGGGCATGAATGTTTTAAAAGTTGCGTACCTAGTAACCCAGCACACTGTTAATGTCGTTCCCAAGGTCGCCTACTTTACCTTTCTCCTTTCCGGGCCTAATACGATTAACATTCATATATATCTTTATTTCTTTCTTTATTCGATAACTTACATCTATCATTATCATTACAGGCAGTCACAATGGGATAAACAAGTTAAATTGGCATTATTAACACTCAGGTATAAAATCAATATTATATAACACAAAAAAAAACATTAATATAGCCTTTGAGCGAAACATTACGGATATATCGTCGTGAAATAATCGATCTATATATGATTTTAGTTATGTGAGTTGCTTAAAATTATAATTGGATAGGTAAATATCAGCACATGGCTAAAGTGGACAATACATATCTCTAAGACGTGGCGTATCTAGATAATCTAGATATGTTGAATTTCGTATCTATTTGCGCCAGGAAAAACTTTTTTTACCTCTGGGATCGTAGTCAGAGGTCATATTAAGACTTAAAGTCATAAGTTTGTCTAACGGTTTGTTTGATTAACATAATTATGGTAATAAGGATCAAAAAATGCAGGTGAATGTCCTGTCGCAACAGACTTAGACAAAAACGCGACGAATAAATATAATAATAACACACTTCATACTATTTTTTTTTATCATAGATTACACGTAAACATATTCTCTTTAGTCTTAATTTATTTTTTTAATTTATCACGGATATCTACCGATAATTTCGTACAAATTTTCAAAACTTGTTATATTGTAAATGTTACACTTATACTTAAAATAATAAAATATGATCTTAAAGGTTACCAAAATACATGTTTCAATTATATATACCAGAGGTCATACAACACCATCTATTGGAAAAAAATATTTGTCCTCTCATCGTGTCGAAGCGTCTGGACGGATTTTAACCAATTTTGGTCCAGTGATAGCTGGACATCTATAGATGGTTATAGTTCATAAAATAGTATTACGCGGCCGAAGTTGCTGTAAGTATATCTATATTTTGATTGCGAATTGGCTATATACGGCGTTATTCGAACAGCTAGTTCGATATGTTCCAGTCGGATCCCAGGGCCTTAATCACGAGCGCGTTTTGTTAGTCTTTAGAATAGACTACAGCATGTCGAGAAGTTACTCTGACGACGTAACTGTTATATAATCTAGACATGCAAAATGTTCATCAAAATGTTTGTAAAACAATATTTTACTTGTCAACAGAGGCGGCATGGAGCAATGGAAATGCTAATGAAAGGCTAAACGCATCTCTGTCATGTTGACCCTAAGTACATGAGGCCGCGCAAACAGCAAGTATGCGGTGTGTCCTAGCCCTGGCGACGGTCTTGGCCTTCAGTACAACTGGTATGTACACATTTTAGACCTTTAAACAAGCTCATGCGACCGGAACGTAAAAGATACAGAGTGATTCGTTAGATGTGTCAATCCAATTTCATTCAGTGAATCATAAACTATAGTTTCGTATCAAATTGAGAGAGAGATTATGTTTATTTTTAAACTAAATAATCACTTTTTCTCAAAAAAGAATCGACGTCAACGAGAAGAAAACGTATTTCCCAGAACAACTGAACGACTTTCACTATAGTAAATAATACAACTTACTACTACTACCATTGTGGAGTTTTGCCTTCCATCATCAGCTCAACATAATGACTACCAGACGCAAATGCCTGAATAACTTTATAACATGCATGAACAACATAGATTTTGCTAATAATATTTGAGGGTTGCCTGCGATTTCGCTGGGATCAACATGGGGGCAATGGGCCTACCTCAGGAGTACCTAGGTATACTCTTTTTAATAAAAAATAAATATGTTTTGAGAATCGGTCCACAATTGCGGCGAAGTAACTATTATAGTAGCGATGTATATTTTTGATTATCTGGGTCATTGTCAGATTTAGGTGCGCGTCTTTCCGGCGGACATTTGCGAAATTAAGGATTCCAGGGCCTAATTTTCTGGTTAAATTCATGTGAGAATAAAGAACGTTCCCTCTTCTATAATCCAATGTAATAGCAACATAACCTAGATTCATACAAGCTCTTAACTTTTGACCACCGAAGGGACAAATTTTGTTTTTTGAACTGACAATGACCCATCTAAAGAGTTAAATTAATACAAGTAAAAGTAGTAAAGTAGAGTACCGATAGTTTATAAATGTAGGAATGATCCCCTTCCGTACATTAAGTACGTCTCCTAAATCACCCTGTATACTTTGGGTGCTAAAATAAGCGTAAATTACTCAAGCCCAATAGCAAACTGGTAGCTGTTATGGTCTTAAACAGGGATAATAAGAAAATTGAAACCTTCATCAAGCAGAAAAAAAGATAGCAAACCAAAAGCCAAAACTGGGAATCCCTAGGTATATTCTTGGTACTTACCTATTTATTATGCGAAAACACAGCTGCTAAAGTATATTAATAAAACAATATTAGAATGAAAAGTTACTTCACTTTTATTATTCAACCTAATTAGAAAGTTATTATGCTATCGTTACGTTACACTAAAATACTTCATAAACTACTAATTCATACAACATAGCAACTAGTGAAATTAAACAGAATCTGTGCTTCGCATTCTTACAGTCCGACAAGAAAGTGTAAAAATAAAAAAATGGAAATACTGTAGTGTCGTTCCGTTTTCTAAGATTGATTAGAAAGGGACGACACTAAAGTATTGCCACTAATGAATATCTACTATTTTATGTCGTTCTGTGAGTTCTCCTTTTGATATTCGCAAAAAAAGCCTAAGAATTAAATTATATTAATTGCTTATGTAAAATGCAACGTTATTGGTCGTGGAGCGTGGCGACGCGCGGCAAAACGACGCGTGTGCGACACTACGATCTACGATGCCTTGATCGAAGTTCACAAGCGCAAGCACCGAAGTGCGCGCACGTCTTCTTCGTAATCAACAGTTTGTTTGCCTGACGACGCCGCTGAACAAATCGTACAAAATAAGCGAAAAGAGGGCTATTGGAGCTACGATTGCTGCGATTCTGTAACCGGGGTAAGGGTCGCGATAACTGTAGCACAGCCCTTTAAATACTCTGCCGGACTCTTCGCACTCGCTGCCTGGGGGACCGATCATGTAAATAGGCTCGTCAGCATCACACCTAGCTTCAGATTCCTCAAAAAATGTGTATCTTGTCACCAGTCTGGCGATCGCTCCGATGGTACCATTATCGAAGTCTTGTTCGTATGCTCTAAACACCTGGTCTGCAAATCGTTCGTCCAGACAATTCACGCCCCACGGTGTTTTAAAAGGAGAATGAGGAACAGATATTGTCTTCCTCCATTGTTGCGGCGCTAAAATTTGTGTTAAATTCATATAGATTCCTAATGTCTCTAAAAATTCTAAACTCGTAATATCCTCTGTTAAATAATCATGGTAGTAGCCTGTTATATCATTGTGGGGTATTACACCACAATAGTACTTAGTCGTAACATAGAATTTTGCTCCAGGTGAAAAATTACATACGATTCTTATATCACCATTAGAATATGTACCATAAGCACAGCCCATTTTATCTGTATTTGCCCATAGTATTTGAGCAGTATTCATCGTATTTCGAGTGATTAGCCCACACTCAACGTCCCGTTTTTGCATGTGATGTCCCGCGCTTAAAAACCATAGGTGAAGACATCCAATAAGGGCAGGCACAAAACATTCATCGGGCGGCACACTGTCAAAAACATACGAAAATAAGCATTACATTAACTCCAACAAATCAAGAAACTCACAGCACAATATAAAGCATATTTACCATTTGTTGTCCGTCGAGTTTACACAGCAGGATTGTAATGATTTTCTGCATTCTAGTTGAGTGACTTGTTTATTATTGAGAGAAGAGCAAGGAGCAGGCCCGGGAAGACATTGGCGAAGCCATCTACTTGATATCATTGCTAAATCAAGGTCGTACATTATTTGTTGCATGTTACTAGCAGTAGGCAACTGAGAATAAACTTCCGCTGTACCCATCGCAATACGGTTTCTCATGCGATTGATGGTATTAATTACGGTAATTTGTCTTTGAACAGATAACGTACGAACCTGGTAAGTACTGTCACACATCTTAGATGTTGTGTCGTTTGGGAAAATGCACAGAGTATGATCTCCGTAACAAGGTCCTTGCTCACACCATTTACTACGATAGTCACGTTTATTATTACGGGGAGTGACATCTTCGTCGTGCACTGGTTCTATTCTTACGTCTTCAAGGGTTCCTCCGGTTAAAAGAAATACTTTGGATAACATCGCTCTATGTTTCAGTCTCCCAAACAACAACGGCAACCGCCAACATGGGTACCTTTCTGGGACGTACCAAACATTAATGTCATCAATAAGCTGTTTGTCCATTATAATTTTATTCACTGCAGGTTCTAAATTGTAGAGGTCGGAATGTTGTATGAAAACAGAAGAGTTAGTATTTTTGAGTAGGCTTATATCATCGTCCTTAATAGTCTCATTATCATTAACTTTTGGTTCTGTCGTTGTAGTATATTCAATATCAGCATACGTATCTGTGTTCGGTGGATTACTGTCATCAGCATACTGATATTCATAATCATTAAATACACTCAGAAGTGGTTTATTGAGAAAGATATTTCTATCAGTATCATTGTCATCATCTTCACTATCTTCCTCAGAATATGTCAATTCATTTTCAGTAATATTATTGGTACGATTAAGAAACGTTACATTGGTTGATACGTGGAGTGACACTTCATCTCCGATTCTTAGCGCCTGCTTTGCCTCGTTATCACTCTGAGTTTCAGTCTGATCCTTATTGTCAGTGAGATAATCCAGGTCTACAGCGTAACAACAATGAATGATCAGGAATATACAGAGTTTAATGGCTTTTTTGTCCATATTTGACATGAAATAAATGCCGTGACCATCTCGATTATAATATGGATTATGTTTTGATTATGACTATCTAGTATTAGTTACAACCAATTGAACCCTTTACTTTTTTTTATCACAACAACATTATAAAGGCGAAAGGTTGTGAGTGTGTTTGTTTATTTGTTACTTCATCACGTTAAAACGATTGGTCCGATTATGAAATTCGGTATAGTAGTAGCTGTGACACCCTGGGTAAGCAAGATGAAATCGCGGGTAGCACTGCGGGCGCGGCTAGTATTTAATAATGGAATCAAAGCATCAACTGAAATAAGACTTGCGACATTCCTTCTATATTCGACAACAATATATAGAGCTGTTTCTACGTCCAAAAATATTGAAAATATTAGAACCTCTGATAATATAGTCCAATCTATGTGGAATGTGGTAAACTAGCATACGAATAAGGTACCCAAAAGGAATACTAACAGCATCAAGTTGAAATTAAGAAACACAATAATAGAGGATGCCAGTCAGGTTGCATACGAATTCAACAAGTACTTACAACAGTTAGCGACGACAATTGTTGCCCTTCAACGCGTCCGAGAGGCCGCCCGGTTCACTCACCCTTGGAAAATTCCATGTTCTTGCAGCCCGTCACATCCAAAGAAGTTTTCCATATACTAAAAAACCTTAAGAGCAAACGTAGTTTTGGCCATGAACAATGCCACTATACTATTTAAAAAATGCCCTGTGGAATTGGCCCTACCCCAAATTTAAACACATAACATAATATATATATTTCAGAGAACCAAAGTTACCGACATAGCTCACCGTATTAGCAATTTGAAGTGGCAGTGGGCTGGCCATATTAGCCGAAGAACCGGTAACCGGTGGGGTAAACGTGTTCTTGAGTGGAGACCGCGGATCGTCGCGAGCGTAGTGTGGGACGCCCTCAGACTAGGTGGAGCGATGATCTGTGCAGGGTGGCTGGCAAAAGCTGGATGAGAGTAGCCGAGGATCGCTTACAATGGCGTGCAGTTGGAGAGGCCTATGTCCAGCAGTAGACAAGAATAGGCTGATGATGATGATGATGATTTATATACATATATATTTCGATCTCGTCACAACTTGATCCGTGAAGTACAAGAAGTCCACTGATAAAAGGTTGACCGTTCAATAGATTAGTTAAGGCAAAAATAATTGTACCCTTAAAATCACAACGAGATAGAAAACTCCCAGTTTAATACATAAGTTGTTTAGAAGTCCATCTGGAACTTAATCAGACCAAAGAGAACTAGTTCACACTCAAGACAGATACAAATTCACCATAAATAAAGTAATGCTAATGATATTTCTATGATTCATAACGATTACTTGAAATTAGCTACTCATATAAATAAATAAACGTTAAAGGATATGAGTCGAACGTCCTAATGGATGGTTGTATAGCTGTTGCGTTGCGCCGTAGGTTATGGATATATTTTTAAGTCGTGATTCATTGGCAATGCTACATATTGCTATTTTTATGTTAGTGTAACTACACACATAGCTTTTGCCCGCGACTTCGTCTCCATAAAATTAGTACTTCCCCATACAAACTTCCAGCACCCTTTGCAGAGATACAAATTAGTTATGTTACCTATGTCCTTTCTGGGGACTAATTTCATCTAAATCGGTTCAATGGTATAACAGGTTAACAGATAGTCGAGTTATTTTCGCACTATAATTCACTGAACAATGCAGTTTCTGTCCAAGATGCAGTTTTTTTAATACATACATCAATTTGCTGATACATTAGATATAATTAAATAATTGCAGATCACGCACGCTCACCAGATGTTTCCACAAAAAGTCATTGACACAGTGTTAATTAGGTTATGGCAAAAACAATTGATAAAATATTATAATAGTAGAGTTGCTAAGCCGCGAAATTGTGCGCATCGGGTTACAAGCATGAAATTTCTACCACACATAGAACGTTCCACGGTGATTATTTTCAGATGTGGAGGGAAGTCAAATTCGCCCCCTGTGTGGTGGGAGAGCGGGGTGAAGAGGACCAAGTACTGCTCTTTTTCTTTTTTTTTATTACTGATCAGTTAAGGCTATTAGGGCTTGTGCGACATCGTTTTCGTGTAAAATAGATATCAGATATTGATTTTTCATGTTATTTAAGAATAGTTTCATATAAAAATTTGGGTTTATTGCCGAAAAGGTAAAAATCACAACAAGTTTTTTTTATTCAGAACGATAAATTAGTTATCTATCCTGAATATTTACAATTTAAAAAAATATAACTAAACAGCAAATTTAATCTTGTTTTTAAAAATGTATACATATTGGGCACATCTCATACAAATAGTACCTTGAAAAAAATGTTGATGTTAAGCTTAGCCTGCGTGTTCTAGTACATTTTGCTAAGTCGCGAAATTGTGTACATCGGGATACAACCACGAAATTTCTACCACAGATAGAGTATTCTGCGGTGATTATTTTCAGGTGTGGAGGGAAGCCAGATTCATCCCCTGTGCGGCGGGAAAGCGGGGTGAATAGGACAAAGGAGTCCTCTTTTTCTTTTTATATTACTGATCAGACAAGCGTTATCTGATAACGCTACTAGGACTTGTGCGGTGTCGGTTTCGTGTAAAACAGATATCAGCAATTCATTTTTCATGTTATTTATTCATAGTACCATATACATATGGTTGTATTTCCGAAATTGTAAAAATCACAACAAGTTTTTTTTATTCAGGAAGATAAATTAGTTATATTTCCTGAATATTTACAACTAAAAAAAAATGCAAAATAGCAAATTTAATCTATGTAGTTTCTAAAAATATATACATATTGGGCACTCTTCATACAAACAGTAACTTAAATAAATTGTTGATGTTGAGATTAGCCCGTGTGCTCGTGATACATTAGCAAAAAAATATTTTGATTTAATTACATTAAATAGTTTTTCTAGGACGTATATAGTAAATATTATATGTAAAAGCATGTAAATAATCATTTTAATTAATGTATTTAATGAAGCGAAATGGGATGCGTTCGGAGATTTGCGTTGGTTACGCCGATGTAAAGGTATATTTTAAGCTACTGTTTGTATGAGATGTGC
Organism: Apotomis capreana; assembly: GCA_947623375.1. Classification (NCBI taxonomy): domain Eukaryota; kingdom Metazoa; phylum Arthropoda; class Insecta; order Lepidoptera; family Tortricidae; genus Apotomis; species Apotomis capreana. Next base: position 13,575,600 of record OX392517.1, on the reverse strand, counting down.
CCAAAAAGTATATATTTTTAGAAACCAGATTAAATGAGCTTTTTGAAATAATAATAATAATTTGAAAATGTTCACGATATTGAACTAATTTACCACACTTAATAAAAAAAACTTGTTGTGATTTTTACCTTTTCGGCCATTACACCCATATTTTTATACAGAACTGTACAAAAATAACATAAAAAATGAATTTCTGATATTTGTTTTACACGGAAACGATACCAAACACGTCCCGGTAGACTTAACTGACCAGAAATAAAGAAAGAAAAGAGGGATACTTGGCCGTATTCACTCCGCTCTCCCGCCTCACAGGGGACGAATCTGACTTCCCTCCACATCTGAAAATAATCACCGTGGAACACTCTATCTGTGGTAGAAATTTCATGCTTGTAACCCGATGCGCACAATTATGTTAGAAAACAGCGGACTAACAACTCTACGATAATAATTAAGACGACAAACAAGATATGTCGTTAAACTTTTGTCCTATTTTATGAGATAAATATTTATATGTATGTTTATACATATACGAAATGGGTACCCGGTCGCTATCGTTTAATCAGTGACGAAACCATAATTTGTGTTCATCCAATACAATGCTCACAATGTATAATGATAATGAATATGTATGGGATTATAGTACTCCGTTGAGATACTTATTATCTACTTGGTTATAATGACAAAGTATAGTACGTGCGTGCACCTATTTCATTCATGACACTTAGAATAACTTAAATTGAAAAAGTAACACACCCCCGACACAGGTAGCTGATGAGGGATCATTTAATGAATGATATAGAAAATGCTATAAAAAATAATGTAATACATATGATATATCACTATCACACAAATTACTTTCTTTAACCGAATTCCTGTCACTATAGTGCCAATGAAAGCTAAAGATATCTTGCTGCTTTGTATTCTCTAATACAGATTTTATTTCCACCAAACATTGCTAAAAAAAATCTCGAGAGACAAAGGTTTTCGACTTAACACCCCTTTTTTTCGTCGGGGCTTTAATATTTATATTTCAGTAAAAAACTGCACTGTCTTTTGACAATTGCTGGTTAATTGTCGAAAATCCGTACGAACACCAAAGGTCAGTAAATCGCACTTCGTAAATTATCTGTCACGCTTCTAGCCATCATCATCATCATTCTAAGCCTCTCGATCGGGGTCAAGAGCAAACTCAAGCTGTCTTAAAAAGCATACAGTGTGTTACCGGCACGCGGACATTTATTAATGCTGATATTACGTTCCATTACCTATTGGCATTTGAAATTGCATTTTGCATTAGCAAATAATAATTAAGAGAACAATTGGCATCAATGTAAAAAAAAATATTACAATAGTAAAATGTAGGCTAAAAAGTATACATAAAAACAAAGGATAAACGAGAGCACACTACTCCGGTCAAGCAGAGGTCGTGGGTTCGATTCCCACCTCGGTGGATTGCGTAAAACTTTGTCTTCTTATGTATCCTTTGTATGTATCTTTATATAATTAAAGAAATGTGTTATCACCACATAAAATGGGATCAACATTGATTCTGTTCAATATTTAAAATATAGGCTTTAAGATAATAATTTAATGCGTTTGTCAATTAGATACGTTTAATTGCTTTTCTCCTTATTCGACTCATTATTCGACTTTAAAAAACCTACTTGCTGATAACGCACTGTAGACTGTAGAGCAATACACGACGGATGAAGATTGTTTGTCGATTACGTGAAGCATCTAAAATGCAGTAAGGTCACCGCCTTGCCCGTTTACTGACACTCGCACCAAAAGGACCAATAAGAGTGGTTATTCACCGGTCATTCGTCTCTTTAGCCCACGTCTGCATGACTCACGCTTGCCGCGATAAGTGGGATGCGCTGGCGTGTGTTTTTTTATGCATATTTGTTAATTACCAACCGATACTTCGCACGTGCAACACTTTCTAACTTTCAGTTTCATTTCGGTGCACTACTCGAGTTTATGGAATATTATGGCCAAGTGTAAACAGGGTAACGTTATTTTAAATATCGATTATAGATCTTGTATCAAGAAATGGGTTTAACTGCCATGGATCAAGGGGCTTAGTAGCGTCATTATGATTCATGAATTCTGGTAATTATCTACTTGTAGTTAAGCTATAGCATAATTATAAGAAAATTATTAAGAGATCGCATATAATGAAACATACCAAGATCAGAGAAAGAATGTCTTCGGTCTGTGAAAGAACCTCTACCATCTCTACATTTATTACAACTAATTGCTTTGACGCATTAATCCAAAATGAGTTTTGGCCTTCAACACAAGAGCGCGCTATGTTGGCCGATCCCACCCACACCACACGCAGCGCACGCAGATACGCCAATACCATATACTACCAGCGATACTTGGTGCGACCAATAGGATGTCATCCTGGTCGACCGCAGTATACTCTCTTACTTGTCGATCGCTCCCCATTCTCGCGACGTGTGGAAAATCCAGGGAAGACGATATGATTTGGTTTCGCCAATGATTTATTACTTATTTATTTAAAACTTTATTGCACAGTACAAAATAGTAGGCACAAATGACGGACTTAATGCCATAAAGCATTGTCTACCAGTCCATGAGGCCAAACAGAAACTAGCGTTTGGTCAGCAAACTGGACAGCAAGTCAACTCCTGAGCAAATTAAAGATTCCCCTATAATATTTATATTTACTTTATAACAAAGCAACTACCTACTTTAAGGTTAACTGGAAGAGATCCCTAGTAGGGATAAGTTCGCTTGTGTACATGTTTCATTTGTTATGAATGTATTTATAACCAGTCGTTGTGTACAAGAAAGTGTTTACATACATACTTTATAAAAAAGCAAAAAGACTGGTCACGTTAGCCGAATCTTATATAGTCACCAAGAAGAGGGTGCCGCAAAATGGCAAGGTAGACCGTGACGGAGATGGCGGGACGATTTACATGCATGCATAGTCGACTGGCCGAAAGCAACGGCCAATGGGGAGTTGTGGAGATCTAACTGAGTCGCTTTTGCCCAGCAGTGGGACACTGAATAAGGCTAGGTAACTAAACTTAAAATATATAATTTGAGTTATCAAACAATCAAGAATATTTCTAGTTGTATTGCATTTACACGATTGTAATGGATGGTTTAACAATTAATAATATTTTTGAATTTGTGATCATGACTTTCAAACCTACTTATACTGTCACTTAATGACAATTGAAATAACTTCTGTTAAATAATAGGTCATGTCAGGTAACATGTTATGAAGGTAATGCAAATATTTTTGTCTTTAACAACGTGTATATAGCGGGGTTAGGTATTTTATTTCAAGCAAATTAAGATAAAACAGATAATGCAACATTTATATTACAAGGGTAGTCAAAAATCGACTTAATTAAAAGTGAAACATGGAAGCCTGGAATATCCAGCCAGAGTTATATAAGTAACTATTAGCTGCGCCCCGAGGTGTAAAAGTGTGTTAAACGTCATATAAATGTCCGCTACCTCTACACCAAATTTTATCAAAATTAGTCCAGCCATTTGGGCGTGAAGAAGTAACAAACATAAGTACAAGCACACTAACAAACTTTCGCCTTATTTATGTATGAATTTGTACTTGTCGATATTTCGATATGGTAGGCGCGCTCGCCCCGCTGACGCACTCGTCTCGTCTAACATGCGGCATGTTACGAGTACATGCCCCATCGAATACGTCTGCAAGTAACACAGACACATTGCGGTTTACAGGCTCTGCCCTTCAATGCTACCAGTGCCTGATCAATCCACCGCCAGGCTACAACTACACCACGGCAGAGCGACTCTGCGTGCAATTCGACCACTCCGACAGATTCATCGTCGACTGTCCCACATCAACAATGTGCATGAAGCAAGATTTCCATTTGGACATTCTGAATGGAGGTGAGTAGGTCTACATAGTAGAAATTTTCTAAGATGTCCGAATGGTCATAAAGAGCTTATCTTGTGAAAATTACCCGACAACACAATGCCTTTTGTCTTACCTCTGTATTAGAGAAGCTCAGTTTAGGACAAATGGAAGCAAGAAACAAAAAACGCAATCAAATATCTTCTTGTGTCAAATATCTTTTCTAAGTCACAAGGTTGAAATTGCAATACGTAACTCATTCATATGATAGGGATATGATACTTTGACATTGAAGCTGAAATGGTTGAAAATTTATTTGAGTTCCGCTTCCCATATTAATACCACTACTATTGCAATTTCGACCTTGTTAATACTTAGAAAAGATAATATAAAGTTGACTGCGTTTTTTCTTACTAGCTTCCATTTTGTCCTAAAGTGAGCTTCTCTACAGGAGTAAAACAAAAGGAATTATGGAGTCATGTTTACAAGATAAGCTCTTTATGACCAGTCTTATATCTTAGAAAAATTATATTAAATACCTACTTTGTATATTGTGTTTATTCTACAACATGGTATAAATGGCGTGGTATCAAAGAAATCTTTATTAAGAGCAAAAGCTTTAAAATAGGCAAGCCAGTTAAGACACTTTACCACGACAAAGTGACAAGTTTATCGTTAACAGTCCCTGTCTCTAGTCGACGATGTGCATGAAGCAAGATTTCCATTTGCACATTCTGAATGGAGGTGAGCGACAATGCCGACAATGGCATTCCGTTGGTCTCGCAATTTGCAATAAACGAAGCTGTTTAGGTTTAGCGTAAGCAATCAAATTTGTCATGCAAATAAAATAAATAGAAAGACATAGTTCTTTAATCGAGATGAACAAAAACTAAAGATATGCGTAGAATTTGACTTGTTTTTATTAAGTCTGTTTTGAGATAAGTAGAGTTTCTGAAACAGACGTCAATACCATGCTATACGATACAGAATCGATATAATATATAGGTGTAGGTGCATACCGCTGACAGTTAACTACGGGATAGATGCAAACTGTCATACAAAATAATTTGAAATATTAATTAAAATCTTAACATTTCAGTGAGGATAACCGGCGTGCTTCGCGATTGCGCGCCTCAAGCGAACAAGTACCAGAGCTTTGACAACGGGCGCTGGTCTCCCAAGTTGGAGATCATGGAGCCGTATAAGGAGGGCTGCATGGACGTGGACGATAAGGGCGAGAGGACGCCGACTACAAGGTGAGAAGTAGTTCTACTTAATGGTACATTTACCAGGGCTTCAAGAACGGGCGCTGGTGTCCCAAGTTGGAGATCATGGAGCCGTATATGGAGGGCTACATGGACGTGGACGATAAGGGTGAGAGGACGCCGACTACAAGGTGAGAAGTAGTTCTACTTAATGGTTCAATTACCAGGGCTTCAAGAACGGGCGCTGGTGTCCCAAGTTGGAGATCATGGAGCCGTATATGGAAGGCTACATGGACGTGGACGATAAGGGCGAGAGGACGCCGACTACAAGATGAGAAGTAGTTATACTTAATGGTACTATTACCAGGGCTTCAAGAACGGGCGCTGGTGTCCCAAGTTGGAGATCATGGAGCCGTATATGGAAGGCTACATAGACGTGGACGATAAGGGCGAGAGGACGCCGACTACAAGGTGAGAAGTAGTTCTACTTAATGGTACTATTACCAGGGCTTCAAGAACGGACGCTGGTGTCCCAAGTTGGAGATTATGGAGCCGTATAAGGAGGATTGCATGGACGTGGACGATAAGGGCGAGAGGACGCCTACAACCTACACCTACAAGGTGAGACCTAGAAACTGTTTAATGGTACTTAGAGAACTGGCGCAGATCGCCCAAACTGGAGATCACGGAATTATAGCATGAAGAATGCATAAATGTGAACGATAAGGGAAAGATGGTGCCTATTACAAGTGGAGAGCTACACTCCGGATTTTAATTAGGCGAACTAACTTGACAGTTCAATGCACACGAATGTTGCCACTGTATGGCTAGTGTTGTAAATATCGATATAAAAAAAACAGTTAATACCAGAGAGGTTTAGATAAACAGCGTTAAAAAAAATAGACATTACATTTTTCATGAATTTTGTATTATCGCGTTTTGAAATCAAACTAATAATTTTATTACACAAATAAATAATAAAAAAACGGTTGGAATTAAAATACTTTCATCGAATGAACTTTGATTTAAGACATCGCTAAGAACGCTGTCCGCCTTTTTGTTTGACAGAACCAAGCAACCATTCATAGCGTATGGCGTCAAAATACCCTTCTGTCATTTCGGAGTGCCATACCTTGACATTTCAAAACATATCATGTCATTCGACTTTCCATCAGCGGTCTCGTTAATCCCGGGTTCCGTAATAGTAATCGACAATGCCCCTTACCATTCAAGAAAAAATGACACATTTCCAAACATGTCTTGGCACAAAGCAAAAATAGTGGAGGGATTTAAGCTTCCCAAGTACCGCAACAAAGAGTGATATGATTGATATAGCACTGCCCACTAAACCTCAGTGTGATATTCATGTCATAGACGAAATGGCTAGGGAACAGGGCTTCACAATCTTGCGGCTGCCTCCATACCATTGCGAGCTCAATCCTATTGAGCTGGTATGGGCACAGGCTAAGGGGCACGTCGCAAGACATAACAAAACCTTCAAGTTAGAGGATGTGAAAAGATTATTCATGCAAGGACTGGAGTTGATAACTGCAGAAAGGTGGCAAGATTGCGAGAACCACGTTATAAAATCTGAGGATAAAATGCTGCAGTTGGACCATTTAGCAGATGGTATAGCTGATCGCTTTGTAATAAGTGTGAGTGATGATGAAGACACGATAACAGAATCTGATAGTGAATAAATCATTTTTCTAAGATAATTCTTTTATTTTTCTCATTATACGTGCCTTTAAGAGAAAAAAGAACCAGTAGCCAGGAAGTGGTCACACACAATTGCCTGTAAAAGAATTGTTAATGTCCGATTTGTACGTCCATCCCTGCTTATCTTCCCATCCTCATCCCATCCGTCCATGTGTGAGTGTGAGAGTTATGATGACGATTACTTCGATACCTTAGAGCACAATCGTACTAACTTTTCGAAAAAAGTCGTTGCAATTAGGACGTTAGTGCACAACTCTATGTGGTTTAATTATTTTTTGGCAAAACAACTGTAACTAGTACGAGTGTGAACTGAAGTATTTGATAAAATACAAATATAATCAAATGAATAGTAGGTACAAGGTTATATCGACATATTAGTATCGACATAAACCAATCACTATTTTTTTTTTTCTATTCCTGACAACACTTTGAGCTGTCAAGTTAGTTCGCCTAATTAAAATCCGGAGTGTAGGAACTATTTACTGTACCGTGGCTACGAGAACGGGTGCTGATCTCCCAAGTTGGAGATCATATCATGAAGCGGTATCTAGGAGGGCTGCATGGAGGAGGACTATAAGGGCGAGAGGACGCCGACTACATTGTGCGAGCGAGGAACTACTTATAAATATAAACTTAACCTGTGCTACGGTATTGTTAAGGTTGTCATACATTGTGGTCCCGCATCCGAAAGACTTAGCGTGGGCGGCTGGCTGATATGACGATGATAATGGCAATGTTATTATACGGTACAGGCGAAGAACTTTACTTGCCAACACGAAGGTGGAAACCTGGAAAGTTGGATTGATGTTTATGTCAAGCCCGACAAACTATAAATAAATATATATTTCAGAATAGGCGCCTTATCTACTGCAAAAACAATTTCTGCAGTTAAAATTGAATATAACAATTTGTGTTTATTTTATCTATTTTATCAAATATATTTATGTTTTCATTTCAGGTATTGCTACTGTCGTGGTAATCTCTGCAATACGTCAAATACGAACCACGAAGGCTACACAGACATCATGGGTGTCATAGTTGTGTTCAATCTCATGAAATACATCAATAGTATCAGGTAGTGATCACGAGAATATGATAATAACGAATAAATCAGACTAAAGGTAGAAACAAGTGATGGACAATGAAATGATTTGGAACGAGTGATTTAATGGGTCTGTGAATGGACGTTCCATCAGTGATAGTCAGCACTAAGGATACAATGAACAGTTATGGTAACAAACATTAAATTAGTGTTGAAACTTGGTATGCTGTTCAGTTATTAAGGGTTTACTTTATAAATGTACTGCTCAACGATCCTAGAAATGATAATGGAACTCATTCTTTGTATCTTAAAGGAGTGGCCACACCATAGCTTACAAAGAGGAAATACCACTGCCTATTTCTCCATACAAAGCATGGTTTCGTTCGTCTGTTTCTTCCTCCAAAACTTAAGCAGTCTTATTTAAATAAAACCATTTAAACGGACTGTATCGCGTATATACATTATTTGACCCTCCTTGACGTTCAACCTTTGACAACGGTAACTGAAAAGTTGCCGAGGGGCTGACTGAGGCTCAAATAATGAATATATAAGCGATATAACCCGTTTAAATTGTTTTATTTAAATGTGTGACAGTCCCGGTAACCAGAGAAGATATTGACCAATCTGTACGAAATTTTAAGAATTGAATGAGAAGGAAATAATTGTGTCGGATCGTTTCGATTCTTGCGCTTATTATTATGAAATTTGTGTACTAGGCGTCTATTTTAGGCCAATATCCGCCACAAACGGACACTTAGTAGTACACAAATTCTATAATGATTTGCGCATTAATCGAAACGGTCTAATACAGAATATATTATTTTCTATTCAGTTTCCAAAATATTGTTAAAATGGGACATTGGGACACACCCATTGTCCCGATGGTTTTGGAGGAGGAAACAGTCGGGAGCGAAATCTCGATTTGGTTCGGTTACGTTAAGTTTGGACCTCATTTGTATCGGACGCGATAGTTACCAGGCGCAAACTTGAACTAAACTGATAGTGTGGGAAAATTAGCAGTGAAATGTCCTTTTAACGCCGCGTAACACTGACGTATCGTTTGCGTCATATTTTCTATACATTCAGCTGCTCAAACGCATTTTGAGCGTCAGTGTGGTCGACCCTTTAGTTAACGCTAACTAGAAACATTAATTTAGAAAATGCAGAGCTTCACAATACCAAAATAGGCTAGTAGACCCATTTTTGAAATATATTTGAAATGGTTCATAATGATCTTACTAGCTCTAAAAAAAACTTGTATTTTTGTGAAAGCTAATAGAAAGCTAAATCTTATTAATTGAAAATACTTTTGGCCTGGGGTGTACGTGTTGCTGGAAGGTTTGGAGCATTATATAGTTTCCAGTGATACTCGTGCCAAAATTTTGCGTCGATGATATTTAAAATGTGTAGCTTTTTACTTTATAATATGTGTTTTTTCACGCTTCGCTTGACGAAATTTAAATTATAAAAATTGCTTTAGGAATAGTTCATAGCCATTATAAAGAGTTGGGCCTCAGCAACGGACGCAGTAGCAGCTGTATTTAAGTCAATAAAGTAATCTATTATAACAAAACAATGAAATTGAAAATTTCTTATTTTTCGCATTTTTCGATACAAAAATGGTTCTAAATTCTACTATAAAAAATAGGTTTTTGCTAGAAATACTGCAAAGTAGAAGTCTAACAATTTAGCAAAATTTCAAATGGTGCAATTTGTGTACAATGATTTTACCTATAGAACGGAATTATTGTTGGTGTGGAGTAGCTAAATGCAGTTAAAAAAAACTCTACAGCTTTCGGTATCGTATACATGAAGGTAAAGTCATGTTCCTGTCACTCAAGCATTAGATATTTATATCATAATATATGGTGGCATCACTGATGAAGTGATGATAAAGACTTTTACTGAATTATTGTCTTTTGTTTAGAAGAAGTCATCAATTACTTATTCATTTTGAAACAATCAAATTACCCTTGGAATTTAGGATATTGTATAATAAAGCTATTGTATCGAATTTTGTAATATTAAATATGTGCATGTTGAGTGCTATGCGCACTTTGTGTCAGCATTGTGCCAAATATTATATATTATATGATTTAAAGAAGCGACAACACCGCTGTTCACAATATGCTGACGTGTGTTGACGCAACTTGTGAAAAATGCGGGCGCTAACGACGTATCACAGCGTATACGCAACGTCAATAGACGTGTGCAGACAGTATGCTTTAAAAACTTCACTCATACGTAACGTCACTGCGTAAACGCTAGGTTAGCGTATTATGAGCAGCGGTGTGGTCGCTCCTTTTTGACCAAAATGTGATATTCTAATTAATGTTATTTGCTTATATGTCAATATGTTTATAGGTAAAATATCTAAGAATACCATTAGACAACAGAGCACTGAACTTTGTTATTTCCATAATGCAATTGCAAAGACATATTTTAAGATGTTTTGTTTATTCTAGTTCTAACATTGATCGGATGTATTTAGTATTAAATCTAAATATGTAACGCAACGCCATAGCCAATCTTCATAGTTACAGATAACTTTATGAAATTAAAAAAGAACGAAAAATTATAATTATTATATGAAGTTTTTTTTTAAGTAGTTAAGTACCTAATAGGCACCCTATGTACGTTTGTTACATTAGCGAGCGGCAGCAAGCAACCAACAGAGAGTTCAGAAAACATTGCTCATCTTCGATTCTTTGTAACCTTTTGTACTCACAATTGTCTACCATGCTTTTACTCATGGATAGATAGACAGTAGCTAAAATACGGTAGGTATTTGACTATACTGTAAATAAACTGTAATATTGAAACCACTAAACACACATTCTAAAATACACGGAGCCAATGATTACCACTAACTTTTAGACACCATACAATTTTTAATAAGAAAAAATCTAAAAAGAAGACCTGTTTTGAGTACTGATTTTTATGATGTCACAAGCCAGTATCGTCATATAAACTCAAGGCACGTATTTAACGCGGCGACAAATTAATCTGATTTAGGGATTTATAAAAAATTAAAGGGGGTAGCAAAAATAATAAGTTGGCGACTAATTGCGGAGACTAGTATAAAGTAAAAAGTAGTAGCTAAGTAATCAATTTTCGGCTTTGTTTCAATATAAACTAGCATCGAGTTTTGGCGACTGAATTAACTAATTAAGCGGAAACATGACAGCGGATAAAAAGTTGAAAATGGCCTACTCTAATTGTTCAATGGAGATTGCATATAAAATAAATCAAGGTCATAAAAAAAATAAAAGGAGCGCTTTTTAGGGATATAAAAAAAAAACCAACCTAACCTAACCCGGCCGAGTCGGATCTTCTGCTGATATTAGTCGCCAAGTCATTATTTATAGTACCTCGCCTATGATTTCAGTAATCTTGTTTATTATTTCTGCTACCTTAAAGTAGCTGCCATTATTTGAATTTTAAAATATCCTTAGTTTTAAGCTCATTTAATATAAATGATTGCCAAAATATTTAATCGCTGACAAGTTATTATTTTAGTTGCAAATAGTTTGCTGCTCTTTAATTTTTCTGTCGCCGCGAAAATAATAAGCCTAAACTTAATACTAACAAATCGTTTTTGATATTTCATTAAGAGTAGCTGATTTGAGTTGTTATCAAATACCGTATAGTGTATTTACCATACAAAATCACAGCCAGGGTGCAAATTTTCTGTCCTTTATTCTCCATCAACACATATGGGTGAAAAGTTTACTTCCTTAATTCATTTAATTAAAATATGTATCAATTTTTCCATTGTACGATGACAAATTAACCATCGTATAATGTACCTTTAGGTGCTGTTTTGAGGTTCATTATTGTGTCGTTAATTTTTGTCGCACAACGGAACTATATCCGATCGCTTTTTTTCTAAGGCTAACTACGCCTAAATTAAGTCCAACTTTTTGGTCCTTACCCATACATAGTACTCACATTAAACTTATATTACCCCTCTTCTTCCTTGGGGGTTAATAGTAGATTGTACGACAAGTGCATAAAACGCATCATTTTACACGAGACGTTTATCCATCCGAGCGAGCTTGCGAGCGAGGATCAATATAAAGTCGAGTGTAAAATGCGTTTTATGGACGAGTTGCACACTCTACTTTTCACTTCGATTGCGAGGAAATGAAACTGTATCATGCAAATAACATATATACACATATCATGTAACATACTTAAAAACTAATTTAATTAAAATTCAATGAAAAATATTTAAAGTAATAGTTTAAAAAGTATTAAATGATAGTAAATAAAAGTTACAAGTTTATTTCAAGAAGTTTTGCTGTGGCTGTTGGTATCTTTGCCTTGGTCTTAGAATACTAACAAAACGAAATAAAATAAAGAGTTAAAACCCGTTCCAGACCTTCCGATCCGATCCGATTTATCGGAAGAAATTGGATAATGTGTAGTGCAATTGTTAGGATCTTATACACTACACATTATCCTATTTCTTCCGATCGGAAGGTCTGGAACGGGTTTTATTGTATGAAGTTTATGTTTTTTTTTTTTACTGTTTATTAAGGACCTTTTTCGTGTGGCTGTTGGACCGATCGCCTTGGTCTTCGACGACGATTTTACTTTATGCTCTAGAGCATAAAAAGCGATTTTATGTCGCCTACGAACAGCATAAAGTCGAACTTTTAGAGCAAGAGAAGTGAAAAAATATTAACATACAGACAATCGAGTGACTCTATAAGGGTACCGTATTTTTCATTCGGTTGTAAGGAACCCTAAAAAGTAAATATGTTTAAACTACAAAAGCAACATTAAGATACGCTGCTTTTAGGGCCTTATTACACTTACGATTCGCGAGCGTGTTGCCTTTTTGGAACGCCAAATGATGACAAATCATGAAGATAAACCACGGCATTGCGTCATTTCACTGACTTAAAAAAGGAAAAGGATTCAGCACAGCATCCTGTTCTTTGGGTGATAATTATGTTAACATATATTTATTGTATAGCACTGAACGCTTACTCAGTTGCAATTCCACGAAATTCTATATCATTGAAACATTCAATTGGCTGTATTTTTTTGATATGTCGAGTATAGGCTTGGTCTATTTAGTACAATTAAAGGATTGGTCAGTTATATTACAAATCCGTTTTTTAGGCAAAAAAAAAATTGATAAATCAATAATAAAATACCGTAACAATATGTTTCCCCGTTATCTTTTTTGTACCAATCAGCGTTTAATTTTCTCAAACTCTTTAAGTTATATCCATTTCTTTCTCTACAAGCATCTTTGCCGAAGCATTTCTAATAATCTTTATCGCATTATTCACATACATTTGCCGTATCTGGAAAATATATTTCAAATTTTATTTTTATCGAAGACGGGACGGAGGCAGTGTACTGATTTGGGATTAGATGTTGTTTATATATGTGTGAGTAAATATGTCTGTTACAAATTCCTTTGAAACTATCAAATTGACAAGTCAAGGTTGCAAAGTTAAACTATGACAAACCAATACCTCTAACCATGTTACACACATTTATGTAAGCGTAATGATGAATGAATACCAGCGCTGACTGTTTACATTAAATGGAACATTTTTAAATTATGGTTTAGACGAGATTCGAATTCGCGTCTCCAATGGCTTTCCGGGCCAACACGGGCGTCCTACCTATTGGACCACTGAACCGATGCGCAAACCAGTAGCTCCTACGCTAGCAGACGTAACTGCTTTAAAATAATAATAATCAACGCTGACGTAATATCCATTGTCTGAAACTATTTCCAATAACAGCTTCGATGTGTTTAATTCCACCATTATCATAACTCAACACAAACGTGCCCTGGTCTAGACTATAGACTAGACAACTTTGCAGTTAATAAAGATCTGGGGCCGACGAACCAAGGCGCGTTTCATTAACCTAATTAATATTTCATTGTAATAATAGCGACGGATTATTTACAGATACAAAAGAAAAGTTGTGTACTTTTCATGACAAATAAATATTCAATTCAATTCAATTTATTTATTTGCTTGAACATACATAAAATGAATAAATTACATAAATGCATGGTCCGCCACAGTATGGCATGCAAACTTACTTACACTAATCTATAAATATTAATTAAGAGGCCTTATTCCTTTTAAAATGCTGATTGATTTTGACATTTTTTTCTATGATCAAACATGTTCCTTCATATTATTGGTGTTACTACCTAGAACAGGGTTTTTGGGGTTTATTGATATATATTTGAAACGTATAGTTTGAATTTTTCATTGATAATTTTTGTTTCAAAAGGTACTCTAAATTGACAAAATTCACGCGAAAAATTAGTTTTTTCAAATTATTTTCGACTGCACGCAATACCTACCCTACCCTACCTAGAACTCGGGGAAAAGTATTATTCACTTCAAAAAGTTGGTTGAAATTATCAATATATTTGCCATAATATGAAAAAAATAAATTTTAAAAGGAATAAGGCCTCTTAAGAAATATTTATTTCAGTAAGACATGATCAATTGTTTATCAGTGAAGCGGCATATGCCTATATGCCGCTGTTAAAAAGATGTTACTAAAATAAATATAAAAAATGATGTAAATCTTTAGTGTGGCCTACGGATTTATTTATATAGCCACTTGACCGTCCGACGATAGCATAGTATCCAAAACCAATATGCTTTTAACCGTCCGCGGATACCTTACTATCCAAGATTGGAAGACGGAACAGTTGATTATAGTGGCATTTAGTGGAATGATTCGGCATTATTTACTAATTATCTTGATGCAACAACGTAGCCTAAGCAAATAGTTTGCTGTAAAAAATGTAGATGGCAGTGTAGTTACGCTAGTTTTGTAGAAAGTTGAGGATGCGCGGGGCGGGGCGTGCGTCGCTAAAAAACCCGGACGGTTGACAGGAAAATGGTCTCGCGGGCTGGACGTTCAAGTGGATAGTCATTGAACACAATGTTTTTTCTAAGAAAGTATTTGAATAGTATGGACAATATGATAAGATTGATAAGTGATAAGACATACTTAAACACCAATAAATTACTCTTATACTAATTTTGAAAATAACTTCTCGAATGTTCCATAGAATATTCGCGTATATCATAATCATAATCATAGAATGGGAAAGTAAGAAAACATTTCCTAGTCCATCTAAATAAGTAATAATAATAACCACGAACAAACACTAAAGAAGAAATCGAATAGAAACGTCTCTCGGCGTCGAAAATATGCCTTTATCCATCTAATAATAAATAATAATAGAGTCGCAAAACTGTTATAAGACTATTATGACTGTCGCCATTTTATTGACTGCACGAAAAGCATTTGACCCATCAATAATTCTGTGCCAACAACACCAACACAGCATATTTACGAGCACGTGTCACGAGTCACACCCTATTTCTCACTAACTGTTACTGGGGCAGTTCGTGAAGTCAACGGTCTCTGAACAGTGGCTTACGTATGAAAAGGGTGTGTTTCCATAACAATTAAACGGAGAAATGTGGACTGAGTGGTCATTAAGCCGAAAAAATTGGTTGGTATTATTTCTAATAATATCTATTAGAAATAGAAATAGATTCGAAATAGACTGGTATATGCAAGGGCGGATCCAGGGGGGGGGGTGGAGGTAATGGGCGAAGTCCCCACTGTGGGATGAGTCCACTCTAGGTCGACCACTAATAAAGAAAATTGCATGTCATGACTAGACTACGACTAGAAACATCTCATTCCTACATACAAAAACTGTTTTCGATATCCTATTTTATGTAGTGATACCGCAATAGGTACTTATTTATATATAAATACAAGACTCGAATATGTTCACGCTGTTGAAGGGTGATTATTCGAGCGTTTTAACCGCCTCATTAATATGTCCACAATATCGACGACCTCCGTATGAACTGAGGGCCTATTATTGGTTGTCTTGTAGAAGTCGCGGATTTTTACAATTCATATCAAAATGATGTTGATTGCCTTTATGGATTGGCCAATATTGTGGACAATAATGAGATTAAAACGCTCAAATAATCGCCCTGAAGTGAAAAGATCAGTGGATTGCGTATAATTTTGGCTTCTTATATATCCTTTGTATTTATATAAATACTCATTTGATTTTCCTAAGTAATTTGCCTTATAATTAGATATATAATACGATGAATATGTGACTGGACAGAAGCCGTGCCGAGATCTCTTGCATCACAGAGACAAGGCGCCTGCTTAGATATCTGGGTCTGAATTCATTACGCCTAGGTCACGGGGATCCATATATGTCCGGACCTTACTTTATTGTGCCGTTTAAGCTCACAGTTGCGAAAAGCCGGATTTTACAAATAAAGAGGTGCTTGCGTTGCTTTTTTCGCCATATAATCTGTATACCGTGTACTAGATTAACACCATTGCAATTATACTCCTATACATCGCATATAGTTTAGGCGCCCTAAAAGCATTTGTACAAAGTAGAAGTGTTATACCTGTGTTATGGTTTTGTAAATTGACACTTAATTTTAACTGGCGTCTTTATTTGGCTCTTAGATACATGTAAAAGAAGTCGAGAAAATTGATGATCGATTTTTTGGTGAGAGTGCAGCGCCCACGAAACTTGTAGCGACGAAATGAAAAAAAAAATGATTATTTCCTTTAGGTATTTACCAGTGGTGAGAGGTCCGCTTCCCAATGACTTGCCTATGACTTTTAGAACTTTAATGTACCGTCAGTCGCTTTTAGAGAAATGAAACGATTTTGGGTCAGATATAGCCTAAATGCGAAAGACTGTCGGAGGATGGGCACCAGCAGCATTCTGTCACTAAGTTACAAATTAAAAACATCGGTCGATATGGAGCCAATATAATATACTTCTTAACCAATTCTGTTGAAAATGCAACTGGTGTTTACCTATAGAGATAGATGGTAGGTAAACACTATGTTGCAGTCATAGGTAATTAACTTCTCAAGTTCTCATATGATTTATTTACCTTAATGTAATTCGATCCACGGGTATGCAGTTTCCTGCACGTCTTTGTTGGCACAGCAACGTTTTTAAATATGTATATTATCGTCTTTGTCAGACAAAGGATATGACATATGCCACTATCTGGCATGTTTCACAACCGTAACAGCTCGCCGGTCAAACGGGATTCGCCATATGACACATATTTTAATATACCTAGAGGATTCAGTATTAAGACTTTTGAGAAAGTAAACATATAACATTTGAGTATCGTATAAGAATGTATATTTTGCCTAGCTAACAAATCCGTGTCTATTTTAACTCACACACTCAGACAAGTTTTTTTTTTAATTGGCTAATAAAATTAATTTCCTCAGCCTTAAATCACCCTTTGCTAATCATGTCCATTTTCTTTAATACAAATCTTTGTAGGCCGAAAACTCGGAAATATATTATTAGTGCTCAGAAAAACCATGAATAGTTTTATCCATAAAAAACGAATAATCGTTGATTAAAAACATATTAAGCATTGTATTTATTCCTGTAAGAACATGTTTCTTTCTAGTCCGATTTTAGCCTTAGCTTCACTATACGACACGTGACCGTTTTTCCTCTACTATGTAGATTTAGTTGCGCCTAGGTATTTCCACACTTTTCCTTCCCCATACCAGCCCATTAAAAAACTGTTATACTATCGGCCAAATTCACGCTTGACTTGACCAACTTAAAGGCGCATTTAGCTTGCAGCGGCTAACATATTTGATATTGGCAATGGCAGTAACAGTTGGGCAATGCCACCGGTTGTAAGCAAAACTTTTTAGAGTGGTCGACTCTGGCATTAGCTGGCAGTACTATTATACATATGTCATATGTCCTTATCAAAATTACAATTGTAAGTTTGTTTATTTTACAAGCTTTTATTTAGCTTGCATGGTATGTTTAAAGTATGTTTGTTCGGGTGAAATCTTGCAACTCAATTTTGAAGCAGATATCGTCAACCGATTGAGCTGAAATTTTGCATACTTACTTAACTTTGATGAGAATACAATAATATGGTACCATGGGGCTGATCTGATGATGGAGCCGGAAGGTGGCCATAGGAACTCTATAATAGAAAAAGCAATCCTACCGAGCTTGGGCTCTTTAGAATCGTCTCAGTGAGCATTTGATGGATATCCAAAGAAAAGTACAGTCGGCTATAAAAGCTTGCCACTAAAATGACATTTTTGACAGAAACTTATTTACATGTTATATTTATCGTTTATTTATTTTAACGTCAACTTTATAATATGTCGATCATAAGTGTCACGGTCAAAAAGTGATGTGTCTTTTTCCCAGAGAATGGTTCTCGAAGATTGCGCAAAATATGTCTGCCGTGAGATCAGCCTGCCAAACTAGTTTACAACAAATATCACAAAAAGCCATATGCAGATTTACTAAAGCGCTAGTAGTCCATTGAATAAAAAGTTCTAGAGTGCGTGAGTTAGTAACGTAAGATGTTTCTTCGGAAACATGTCAAGAGTCTCTAGGTAATAAACATACTAAAACCCCGGGACACTAGGAGGAGCCCCGGAGTGGGGGGAGGCGGGGAAAGGGTCCATTTTTTCATTTTTCGCTTAAATCTCAAAAACGGTACATGTTAGAGAAAAACTTTCAAGGAAAAGTTGAAAGGCCATAAAATTATCTACAAGTTGTACCTAAATATTTTTTTCCTATATCCTACCGTTTCTGAGTTACACGCAGTAAAAAATGATTTTGGCTCAAACAATTTTCCCATACTACATACCCATGTTTATCACATCAATCGATCAAAAAATATTTCTTTCTTCCAAAAAACTCAAATGTGCAACTTGTGACCGGTACTGATAGATTGCTCTTAATTAGGTCTATAATTGGTAAAGTAAACACATTCCTCCATGGAAGCCTTTAGGAGGAATCGATTGTCAAAATATTATATTAGGGTAGTTTGAGTTACTGAACTTGATCTTTTTATTCTTTCTTCCAAAAAAACTCAAAAGTGCAACTTGTGACCGGTACTGATAGATTGCTCTTAAATAGGTCTATCATTGGTAAAAAAAACACATTCCTCCATGGAAGCCTTTAGGAGGAATTGATTGTCAAAATATTATATTAGGGTAGTTACGCAACTTGACCTTTTTATTTTTTTTCTTCCAAAAAGCTCAAAAGTGCAACTTGTGACCGGTACTGATAGATTGCTCTTAATTAGGTCTATAATTGGTAAAAAAAACACATTCCTCCATGGAAGCCTTTAGGAGGAATCGATTGTCAAAATATTATATAAGGGTAGTTTTCGAATTTTTCACCTTTCATGGGATGTAGCTCGAAAACGGCTGCGAATAGAAAAAAAATATTTAGGTACAACTTGTAGATAATTTTATGGCCTTTCAACTTTTCCTTGAAAGTTTTTCTCTAACATGTACCGTTTTTGAGATTTAAGCGAAAAATTAAAAAATGGACCCTTTCCCCCCCTCCCCCCACTCCGGGGCTCCTCCTAGTGTCCCGGGGTTTTAGTATGTTTATTACCTAGGGACTCTTGACATGTTTCCGAAGAAACATCTTACGTTACTAACTCACGCACTCTAGACCCCCCTTGGAGGGACTCATTCAATGGACTATAGGACTAAATTTTTTGTTACGTATGAACTTCGGGCTTCTGAGAATACTTTACAAAATAAAACAGACGCTTCGAAACCACAATAAACAAACGTGATCAATGAACCTGCTTCTATTTTACCAAACATTGCCAGCCCGTTATATATCAAGTTAAAACTGTAAACAAGTCGAACGAATATTAACAAGGTATATATACCTGATGAAATTAACAGCATTAATGCTAAGGTCACGCAACATTGAAAAGTCGTGAGGTTAGCAGATGGTGGGCAAGTGAACGACCTTCTTAATCTCGGACGAAACTCCCGATGCAGTGTAACGCGTTATTTGTCGAAGAGCGTCAATACCCGCGGTGCATTGAGGTCGTTATCTGATAAAAATAAAAACAACGCAAGGACGCGTCAGAAAATAATCTATTAGTAAAAACCATTCAAAGTTGGGCAGTGTCGAGCCGGCGCCGCATCGATCGGTTGATTCACAACGCGCAGACATAAGAGCCTTTTCCTACGGTATTTGGACATGTCCTGTTTTGCCACTGGGTCTGTTTCCTGTGATTCATTTGATGGAGGTGCCAATTTCAGTCGGGTGTAGTGCCGGACCGGCCACATGCGCGGCGAGCGCCGGCGTCTACAGAGCCTATAGTGTTATTTTATAATGTGTTTTTTTCCTTCGAGATAACATATGAGAACAAGTGGGTGGATGTGTGATTTATTATCATGGAGCTGCCGTTTGTGATAACGTTATTGTGGTCTTTAAAATGTAAGTTATTATTTTGAGGTAAAATGTTTTTAAACAAAAAATATGACAGAAAAATATACTAACTTCAGAGCACAAACCAGTTCTAAAAAACGATACCATTGAGCTAATGATAATTCAGAAGACATTTCTACCAATTTAATAAATACTAAATCGAAGTTCACTTTTTCTATGCATAATACAAGACAACGTATGTATAAGTCGTATTACATCGGATTTTTCGTTATACATATGCGCAAACGATTTAATATAAATAAATATGTTCAAACACAACTGAACAATGCAACCGGTTGTTTTCGTATCCGTATACAAAAGCTGCGATTTCTGTGAAAACTTGTTTTATTCTTTTACTAAAAATAATCAATTAAATTGCCAATGTAAAACTTTATTCCTTTTAAAATCGGTTTACAACTGACACATGTACATAAAAGATAAGTCAAAGCCCTACATATGCCAACTTTGTACTCGTAACAAAAAAATATTCGCAGCGCGTATGGCAAACCATTAAAATGTACAGTTTTATCAACTTATCATTTATCAAACGATTTCAATACGATACATGTGGCAACGCCATTAAACATGTCAACAGTAGGCGTTAATCAAGGTCTATCCGACCGAAAAAACATATTAATATTCAGGATTGGATTCCACGGAGCCATATACGGCATATAAATGTGCGGATTTCGATAGGAACCTAAGCAGTGACGCAGTGACCCAGACAAACTGCACCATTGATTGGGTGAAATTAATTAAAACGAAACTTCAATTGTGTAGCTGTAGCTGCACATACAATAAAACAAAATAGATATAGTTTATCCTTAAACCCGACTAACAGAACGTTCTACCGAAATTAGCGTAGCTCTGCCTTTTCCAACTCACCCTGATCTAACGCAAGTAACAAAACATTAAAAAAGTTTATTTTAAAATTCATCGGGTGGACGACATAAACATAAGATATTCCATAAAACGAAAAATAATATACGATAATTACAAAAGTTTATGTACTTACAACGATTTTTCACAAAAAAAAAATACCGGCTTCAACGAGCCTAAATTGTATTTCCGAGAATAAAATGAACGAGTAACTATAAAGACATCAAGATCGTCGTAGTTGTGCATATAATATTTGATGAGTTCCCTCGATTGCTCATGGATCGTCACCAATTTTTATGAAGATTTTTTAACCTGAAGATGCCTACTCTGGAATAAAAACATAATTTTTGAAATCATTTCATAAATAACGGAGATCTGAGGAACACCACAATAAAAAAGATACGACCAAATTGAGAACCTCCTCTTTTTTGAAGTAGGTTGAAAAGGAAGGGTCTCTCTATCATTTTCCGAAGTCTAATGAAGCACATAGATTAGGAATGACATGTAAGTAATGCTTTAGGGTTGACGTGTAAAAAAAACATAATATTAGTGCAAAAAACGCTACATAGTATATTTAGTGCTAATTGACACGCTTTCGATAATATGTGTGATAAGAGATAATATATGTTACTAATAAGGAGCCCTACTCTTAATTAAATTATAAATATTATGTGTAGTTTTTTTTTTTCAATAAAGTACGTTTGTACAGCTAAGTATGCGAAACATCTTATGAAGGATCGTTTGACAAATAGTTTTCTAACCATATTAATATTTGTAGTTATTTATTATTTGTAGTTATTATGAAACATTATTTAAAAAAAAAACCTAATAAAGTTCACGACTGCCACCGAACACCCATCGACCATGAAATGTGACTACATTGGGTTAAACACTTTATATAAAACGTTGGACATCATGACAAATGATGCGTTTAATGTGGAAGCTCCAAATATTTCCGGGTTCAGGAGATAAAGATAAAATGTTATCATTAAGTATATTTTAGAAAACATTATTAATATGAGTCAGCAATTCATTCTAGTTAAATGATTATGTTATCATCAGTAGTTGATAAAAAATTGCTAAATTCCAACTGTATGGAGACTAGCCAGCAAAACTTATACCTATCGTTTTTTTTGTCAGGGTGATGTGATTGTACAATATCTATCTAAACACATCGAGAACTTTGATAATTTCGTCTATATACATATATGACATCAAAACGTCAAGTTCTTAAAGTATGTTTGATAATCATACGAGGTCATTAGTTATCCCACATTTCATTAATTAATTTTAGGTTAAGGAAAAATACGAGTACCTTACCTACTTAGTATATTATTTTATAAGGATAGTATTAAATTTTATTGTATATCGGAATTCATGACAGTTAAATCAATACGACCAGCGCGACCGAATCGATTTTATTAGATTTTTTCTGTTGCTAAAACATATTTTTTTTATGGTATTGTATAGGTCAACATTTCATACCATTATCTATTGTTGATAATGATAGTTGATAAATGATAACGTTAATACACGAGTTATAGGTATACATATGAGATGATTCAAGAAAACCGTAGCAATGTTGAAATTCTATTCCATTACATATTAAACAGCCACAACAATACACCAATTGCGTCACTATAAGTTTTCGACTGTACGTATGAGTAAAACTGTAGCAATTTGTAACAATAAGAACGTATTGTATGCTGATGCGACACAATTCGGTTGAACTCTGCCAAGGTGGATAGAGTAATTTAATTGTGCTCACAAAAGGCAACATGATAATAAAATTTGTTTATACAAAAGACATGGACAGACTGAGTTACCGACGCCAAAACTAAAGCTTGTTACACTCCTGTGGGTACTATACCTACAGCGATATACGCCTATATCCCTAAATAAACATAAATAAAGACACAAATCTTCGGTAAGGTAAACAATTTTTGGATTCCGGCTGATGAATAATACATGGTAATATTAGTTCTTGCCGATATCCGAACCCGGACCGCCACTTCGCAGGCCGTTGTGCAACCAACTTAGCTAACCGTCATAATTAAACTTGGAATACTATCGGGCATACGGCATCCTCAAACCATGAGTTGAATGCACTCACCCACTTAAAAAGATATACCAAAGTTCTTTACACTGTTCTAATCAGGTCGCGGTCATCGTAACGATATTTTTCCACCTGAGAGCAAAACTGAACCAAATCCAACATTGTTAAAGATGCGAAATGTTTATAGGTATGTAGTTTATTACACCAAGATAAATAAATAAATAAATATCGGAAAACGTCACACAAATCAATGTTTATGCTATTAAAGAGTATGAGGTCTATAGTAATTCACTGTAAAATCGCGTTAAAATAAAATTACATATACGTCTTTCTTCTACTAAGTTACAATGTACTTTTGGCTTTGAGCAGTATTTACTAAGTGTTAGGTCAGTGACTCGAAGTGCGCAGTAAAATTATGCGCATGCCAAAATGCATATACAGGACTGATTTAGAACCCACCACTTACCGTACACCATTACTCGATAACGGCGTTAAAAATACAAAATTAGAAGGAAGCATAACCATAAAACTACAACGTTTAATCCACAATTTCGTGGTTGAAAAATACCTACGCTATGGGTACGGGAAAACCACTACACGGACATAAAGGAAAACCTAAATGGCATATCAATATTGCACCAGACTTAATTTCATAACAGAAATAATTTCGGTCAGATGCATTCTAAGTCAACGTTATTGATTCATTCTTCATTTATATATAGTTATCGATACGTAAAAGTAACACAGTAAATTATTAACAACCTGAAAATAAGAATTGTCTTTAAATGAACCGGCGTAAACCTTCAGTGAAGCGTCATTGTTAAAATAAATAAATATAAATATTAAGGGACAATCTTACACAAATCGACCTAGTCCCAAACTAAGCAAAGCTTGTACTATGGGTACTAGACGACGATATACATAATATATAAATACAAATACATATATAGATAACATCCATGACCCAGGAACAAATATTCGAGTTCATTCCACAACACGCTGCACTACAAACTGTAAACGTGTTTAAAATGTATCCACTGTTTTTTTGCCCTAAGACAGTAATTTACCATTACACGGCCGCTTCTAAGTGAGACAGAAGCAATTAAGCTTGTTGTTTACACTGTTTACTTTGATTTTAATTACAAGTGGACTGTAGAACTAAAAATCTTTATACTTTTCAATACCACGACAATATTCTATATGTTTAAATATATCGAAACAAAACAAATCCTGTCAGAAATAGTGCGTAATCATAATCAGCTTTACTCTTTGATGAGGTTCGTGTGAGTCCCAGGCTAGCTCCCAGGCCTTCCTGGCTTCAGACACGCGCAGGTACCTGGCTTACCGAATCTTACCACCGAAGGATTGCCTTTCCTGGCCCACCACTATTATCACACGCACAATGTGATGCGCACTAAATTTAACAACTTAATGTGACTGAAAGGTGACTTTATACTATTTTTCAATAATTCTTAATGAGCAGCGACGCGTGAGACGTGCAAAATCTAACGAACGACCATGATTAATGGGTGACGGAAATGGCTAGTGCTTTACTACATCTAACGGATAAGTTATCGGGTTTTTTTGTTACGAACTAAAAAACCCGATATTCGATAGCAATATTGAACACTTGTAATTAGGCAAATTAGGGCGTGTTCGATTACCGTCAAATAGCTATAAAGCCCTGGCAGAGTGAATTCGCACTTAAACATTCGTAGACACGTAGACAGAGTAATTAATCGGTTATATTGGCAATCACCAGAGTATGTTTATTAGTGCTGCCGTGAAACATTCACTTGTACAGAGATAGGCTTTTATTAGTGTTGTCGTGAAAAAATCACATGTACAGATAAACCTAACTTAACTTAATACTGAGAGTAAATATAGCTCAGAGCATTATATCCAGATAGCCCGTTTCTGTGCATATTGACAAAGAAGCACTGAACAGGAGCTTCTTGAAGATATTCTGAATAGAAATTCATATTAGCCAGCATATCAAATACATGTCTTTTTCACAGTATCATCAGCGATTCGCTGCTACAGTTGCGAGGTGGAACACACGAAAGCCTTCAACCAAGCGGGCCAATCCGTCCATAGCGTCCCGACCTGCGACCACTTCAACGGCAGCGCTGTCAGCATCACGGATTGCCCAGACTCCACCATGTGCATCAAGCGCGTGACTACACAAGATATCGGGCCAGGATGTAAGGCATTATAGATATTTTTCTGTTCGAAAAAGTTTTATGTAAGGGAGGTCGCATACGGAGACTTTTTGTAGCCATACAGTCGCGCGATTCTTGAACGCGTGCTCCTTTATCAATATTAAAGAAATTAACGTGTGTGAAGATATTTATATACAGGTTAGACATGCAGATTAAGTCATAACATAAATAAAAACATATACTTAATATTTAAATCCTAGAAGGTACATTTATTATGGGTCAAAAATAAAATATACAAATAACAAATTTATGGAATTAAAACTAAAAATTGAACTAAGATTAAAATATATTTATAAAACTAAGACCTTTAAATCCTTGTATAGTCTGCCCGATCTCTAAGATTAAATGAAGTCACTTTGGCACAAAGTACAAACAACCGTTAACGTGTAAATTTAAGGTCGTGTTTCACTTGTGCCAGTTTGACATAATTTGATCTTAGAATTCCGGATAGACTATATAATATATAACTAATATAACTACGAGCAATGTTCGTATTTTATGTAACATGCAAACAGTAAGATATTAGACAATTGTCAGTTAAAATCATAAAGTTAAGGTGGAGCACAGTAGATACCTATGTAGTTTTATGACTTGCGAAGGTCAATGCATGTGGGGCAAAACATTCCTGTAGGTATTTACCGTCGTAAAGCGATCAAAGGACAACTTACGGAAAACAACGTAATAGGGAATTAATAAACCGCAACAAAAGTCCGTGGTGCAGAATAAATTCAACATTCCTCAGTCGAAAAGAAACATACATTGTGAATATTGTTTTCCTATAAGATACAGACGTAATTACAAAATTTAATTAATTGTTTATTTAGGTGTAGCACATACTTTTGTAAAAATGATTTTCTTTTCACGTCTCGATAGCCAAAAAAATATAAAATAGGTTGCATATCTCATGTTGTGGATGAATAAATGATGATCCTAATGTTTCATTCTTTATTTTCAGTATCATCCACAAGCGTTAGACGCGGCTGTGCTCCACAGACGACCTCAGGAATGCAAGAAAAAGTGGGAAGAAAATGGAAGCCACTGAACACAATCTATGAAGTATATGAAGAAGGGTGCATTGACGACCCCAGCAATGAACATAAAATCACAAAAACTGTGCTGTGTTACTGTAGAGGAGACCTATGTAATGCTAGCAGGAAAATATCAATAATTCCTTTTACTTTAATGATAACAATAGGTATAATGTTTTTATAGTCAGCTTTGAGCCACTATTAGTACACTATTTCGGTAATAATGAATCTAGTCTATATTTAAATTCCAGATTTAGTCTTCATTTTTGAATTGTATAATGAATGAATGAGAGACAAATAAATCAGTCAACGAATGACTCGCCGTTTAAGAAATAAGCTTAGGTAAAAATTAGGAAACACTGACGTGGTATCCAAAACACTACGGTTGTATTAAGATAAGATGGAGTAAGACTAACAGTTAGTTAGTTATAGGACTAGTCTTCTCCCTGTGATAGTCTTATACCACCTTACCTTATACATATATTAATGGTTTTATGGACCTTGGCCCGTGGATACTGGCCTCTTTTCATATATATGTTTTAGTGCTGCACGGTAATTTCGTCTGTCACGTGACTCAGCATCGCCTGTCTTGCTCGCACGGTATTGAAAGGAAAAAGACAGGCAATATTTGTCATGCGACAAAGAGCGGATAGCGGTGAAGGCTTTCTATTACCAGCGCTTAGTTTTTGTATCGTTTTTTTCTGTATTTTGTATGAAACAAGAAGTATAAAACAAAGTCGCTTCCTGTTGTCTGTCAGTCCCTATGTATGCCCAATCACCAAATTTAGCGGGACGATGGCGGATCTCAAGAAACTCTCGGCGGATGCAGTTGCATACCTTAAATCGAACGCTTTAAAAATATAAGTAGATAACTATAACGTAAGCCATACTATACATAAAATAGAATATGCTTAGATCTTTAAAACTACGCAACGGATTTAATAGATAGATTCAAGAGGAAGGTTTATATGTATAATGTATACTCGTAATACATGCATATTATAGTAGAGAAACACTGATAATTTCAGAGGTTCCTAATTGCACCCGTGCGAAGCCGGGGCGGGTCGTTAGTATTTTTATAAATAAAACTGAAACCAAGTATGGTTTCGTTACGAAACAGCCTGCCACTGCAATTATTAACTAATATGAAATACTCGGACCATTTGTTATATACTTAAACTAGCATTAACCCGCGGCTTCGCCCGCGTTCCTATACAATATACATTATCCTACGGGAATGATGCTCTTTTTTTCAGGTAAAAAATTAGGCTATTTGTTAAAATTAGGGTATTATCTGCTTATCCCTCATGCATATCCGTCTAGCCGTTTTATTGTTGAAAAGCTTGAATGCATTTATTACGGCTGCAGGAAGTTTCCCGATGACTACTCCTCCAGTCCCGCCGCGCCGCCCGCACTGGCCTTGACGACAATCGAGATGGCACCAAATACAAATTTAAACATCTATTAGGTTTAAGTTTAGGTCGTAACTCTCATATTCTTGCTCTTCTTTATAGTATACTTTTTCATCCTGCAACGCCCCGCTATCTCAAAGAGCGTTTCACTTATCTCACTTCTGCTCGATCTGCCCAAAATTTGCTCCTTGCCGTACCTTCTTCCGTCTCAAAATTTTATAATAATTCGTTTACTTTTAAAGCTGTCTGTTTATGGAACTCCTTGCCTGTTAGCTTAAGGCGCGCTAAATCTCTTGTTTCTTTCAAAGCTCAACTGAAAGAACACTATCTATCCCTTTCATAATTCGTATTTTATGCAAATGGTCCTATTATCTGTTGGCTGAATGTATGTATGTATTTATGTATTTATTTTTTATTATATTTAATGTATTTATTTGTTTTTTATGTATATATTATTGTTATTACTATCCGATTTTTGCATCGCCTAATAACAAAATCTTATTTTTTCAAGTTTTCCACTACCCAAAGGTTGTCTGGAATTGAGATCGCTCGTTAGCGATAAGACCGCCTGTTGTTTACCTCGAATTGTAATGTCTCGCATTGTATTTCTCCTGTATATTTTATGAGGTGTGCAATAAAGAGTACTTGTAGGTTTACTCATTTATTGTTAGAAATACTCCTGTGAAGTTTCGAATATAAATATGTAGTCTAATCTTGTTTTCCCATACAAACTTTGGATCTCTCTATTTCACCCAACTAACTAACTACTTTGGCGCAGCAACCCAAAATGAGTTTTGGCCTCCAACACAAGAGCACGCCATCTTGCCCGATCCTGCGCCACTTCGTGCCAGCTGTCGCTGACTCCTAGCTCACGCAGATCCGCCTCCACCATGTCTTTCCAGCGATACTTGGGGCGACCAATAGGACGTCGTCCAATTGGTCGGCCCAAGTATGCTCTCTTGACATTTCGATCGTCCCCCATTCTCTCGACGTGGCCAATCCAGCGAAGACGATGTGCCTTGGTTTCGCCAATGATGTTAGGTTCGGCCACTAGTTCGGCGATCTCCGTGTTTTTGCGGATCCTCCAGCTTCCATCTTCTCTTTGAGTAGGTCCCAGAATCTTTCTGAACACCTTTCTTTCTGCAACTAACAAACTTTTCTCCTCCCTAAGGGTCAGCGTCCAAGCCTCGCAGCCATAAATTAATATGGGTCTGATGACGGTTTTGTATATCCGCAGTTTTGTAGATCTGCTGAGGAGCTTGGACACCAACACCTTATGAAGTGCCGCGCTGCAGCGTAAGGTGTTCTGGATGCGGATGTTGATCTCGTCCTCTCTTGTATGCGAGTCGGTAACCGTGCAACCGAGATATTTAAATTTCGCCACACCCTTGTAGGAGGTTTCTCCTACAAGTAGGTCATCTCTTCTGGCACGGTTATTCCTGAAACGCTTCATATGGAGGTATTCTGACTTCACCCCCTTTAGAAAAATCGTTTATTAGTGCGCCCCTAGACCTTATAAGGAACCTACGTTCCAAATTTGGACTCTTTAGAATCAGCGGTTTTGGGCTGTGCGTTTAAAAACGACACACATATTTTTAGAAATTATTTAGACATTTCTACCCCATCGCGCCCTAACATGAGAGATGGTATTACACGTCCGCCACGTTGCATTTTAAAATCATTCTTTTTTTAGTAATCAGCGACCCGATAATCCATAGAAACCAACTCTTCCCTCTTCCCTCTTCCTTCCGGGATACAGCGACCCGATAAACCATAATAACAATACCCATGTGGATTTTCAGACTTTGTCACCACATTTCTCCCTTTTAGGGGTTGAATTTTCAAAAAACCTGAAACACGTGTTTACTCATTTATTGTTAGAAATACTCCTGTGAAGTTTCGAATAAAATAGTCTAACTAATCTTGTTTCCCTATACAAACTGTGGACCCCCATTTTACCCCTTTAGGGGGTTAATTTTGAAAAATCCTTTCTTAGTGCACCCTTACACCTTATAAAAGGAACCTACGTGCCAAATTTGGACTCTCTAGAACCAGCGGTTTAGTATTTAGACATTTCAACCCCATTTCACCCCTACAGGGGAGATGATAATTCACGACCGCCACGTTGGATTTTAAAATCGTTGCGGTTTTCGTAATCAGCGACCCGATAAACCATAAAAACAATACCCATGTTGATTTTCAGACTTTGTCACCACATTTCTCCCTTTTAGGGGTTGAATTTCCAAAAAACCTGAAACACGTGTTTACTCATTTATCGTTAGAAATACTCCTGTGAAGTTTCAAATAAAATAGTCTAACTAATCTTGTTTCCCCATACAAACTTTGGACCCCCATTTCACCCCTTTTGGGGGTGAATTTTGAAAAATCCTTTCTTAGTGCACCCCTACATCTTATAAGGAACCTACGTGCCAAATTTGGACTCTCTAGAACCAGCGGTTTGGGCTGTGCGTTGATATGTCAGTCAGTCAGTCAGTCAGTCAGTCAGTTTCTTCTTTTATATATTTAGATGTATTGAACATACGGGTTTAAGTATGTAAATGGTGCCAGCAGCTCTAGCACAACTGTGACACGGGACTCTTTCACGCGCAAGATATAGTACCCATCTCTTTTTGTACAGTACTGTGAGAGAGTGACGGGTGATACTGAGTCGCGAAGCATAGTTGTGCTAGACGGGCAGTAATTATAAGTGTCTTTTAAATACAGGTTCAAAGAACATTATAGGAAATGTGTATGTATATATATGTATATTTGTATTTTAAATAGTCTGCTAGTAAAGATAATGCATCCATTAGTTTTGATTGGTCACGTTACGTAAAGTGCTTTAAGCATCTCTCAATTTGTATTATACAGTTTTGTTTAGGACTATTGACCAATTGTAAGAATGTTCTTAGATGTAATGACTCTTGATGTGCTGTATTTGCCTTACCGATTACTTATCTAAACAAATTAGAATCCTAATGGAATATTGACGTTGCGGCAACTGGATACAAGCCGTTGGATGGCTAGTACTAACTAAGTTAAGTAAATAAATATTATACTAGATCATATGTTGTTTGAGTATCGACTCGACTATTATAATAGAGAACGATATTTCAGATGGGTTATATATTATATACCAAACAAGCGACTTTCCAGGCGCAGATATTTGGTTATTTGTTACTTATATGATTTAAAATAGTGCATTATAACGTTTATTATTATTAGATAAAAATATAAATATACTTGAAGCGTTATATAAAATTCTTCCTAAACATAAGGAGTGGTCAAGCATTCCTACTTTCGCATTTATGCTATTTACTCGTATTATATGTTAAAAAAAACCAAAGGCAAGTATACAACACCTATAAAAGACTAGCATTAAAACATAAAAAACCACATTCGTTTTTAATTTCTTTATATCTACTAACCAATATCACACAGCACCTCTATCTAACTATGACACGCCACTCTGTCGCGCGACATATACCTGTCACTTCCTTTTCAATGCCGTGTGAGCATAACAGACGATGCAGTCGTGCCACAAGCGAAGTCGCGGTAAGATACGCTATCCCTACAGGTTACTCCTGTTGCGACAATGCGCTCCTTTTATTTATTTAGTCGTATGGCATAAGGTCGAGTCTTTCTAATGTGCCCCTAATGCCCTGCTTTAATTAATGCATCGACAGACAAGCGGCAAAAATTAAATCGAATCAAGGCGACTGCATCAATCACGGGCCACGGCTAACGAGTTTTGTGAAGTTTGCCGGATATGCCGATCGCGTTTAGGTCTGTTCAGATGTTGATGATGTGGTAGCTCGGTGTTCATGATTTAATAGTACATTACTGCAGACGCCGGGAAGGAAGGGCTTGCCGGATGAGCAGACGGACAGTGATATGAAGCCGGCAAGCCTGTGCTTTTCTCAAACATATGCAATGAAATAAAAAAAATACACCTCTCAAAAAAAAAAACAGCTGTTCATGAACACAGACGCCATGTTTAAAAAATACTTCCCAGCCTAGGCCTTCAATTTTGTATCAAATTCCTTTACAGCTCTCTCGAGTTGTTCCGCCCGAAACGTGATAATTCGAAGCCTGTTAACGTACGTTATGACGACATTTCATTCCATGTTTGAAAAAAGGTATAAAGTAAAATGTGTAAAGTATAGGTAGGTACTTGTATTTGTAAATAAAAGGTACTCACATTGGCGTGGTTCTCGACTAGGCATAGGAACACGACGTCCTCGCGCAGCAATCGCACGGCGCCGTGCAGTGGTTGTGCCGTTTTGCTTTTCAACATGCGGTAGAGAAGGGCTGAAGACATGTGGGCGAAGTCTTCGCCTAAAATAAAAAAACAAACGTTTTATAAAGCATTTAGATTTAAAAAAAAAACGAAGGACATAGTCAAGAATGCCACTACACACACACGCTACAGTTTTGTGCGTTGTGGTTTAAATAATTCACCACAAAATATACATAAGAAACGGAAGTAAACATTAGTCAATATTTGCACACTTTTATTTGAATTGGTTTATTATCAAGAAAGATGAAAGTAGGCGTTTAATTGTGACCATAAAAGCGTGACTTATTGGCTATAAATAGAGAACTATCTTCATTTCAGTGCCTCAGGCGGATGACCTCTTCCAATTCCCAGTTGTGCATAGTTTTTCGAATAATCTAGTAAGATTGGGTAGGAATAGGAATAAAACTCTGGTTTACAAAGATAGTGGTGCCGTCATATAGCGACCGTCTCAATACTTCGTACTACATAGTACGAAGTAAGTGCGAAGTATTGGGACGGCCGCTATATGACGGCACCACTATCCTAGCAATCCCGAGCTTCAGGTAACTGAGTAATTGAGTATCGATTACATCACATTTTGCGTTAAAACCGAAATGCATTTCACTAAACATCTTGCTTTTCAAAACCTCGTAACTTTGTACTAAATCGGTACTGAGATACGAGCTTTGTTCTAGGAATAAGTAAGTATTTGTATTTACAGCCCCTGAGCTCTCAGATTGCGATTCGAGTTTGGGTGAAAACTGAGAGGTTTTTATCTGGATCGAGTGAGAGCGAGCGAGACAGGTATAAAACGCGAATTGCATTCTGACAGCTCACGCACTGTAGTGAGTTTTGATTGCCCACAGACAATACAATAGAATAAAGAATCACAATCGCAACCATAACTCATAATAAAACTTTGATACAATAACAACAAGCAAGGTTGCAATCTTTTAATTAAGCCACTTACGGAAGACAAAGTCAAAAGTGTGACGTAATAATTCGTGAATTTACCTGTGAGATCATCCCAATGCGCTGATATAAGTCCAGAGCAATGTTCTTTGAGAGCTGAGGCTCCGATTTCATCTGCCGCCGAGTAGAATTTTACACAAGTTCTGTCAAAATACAAGCATGATTATTAATTTTATGTAAGATCTCGAAATATGTTTAATATTTGGCAGACATAGCTATAGATATACGATTATGCCGTTTTACACTTGAACATAGAGAAGGGCTGAAGACATGTGGGTGAAGTCTTTGCTGAAGATAAAAAAAATTACATTTTAAGAAAAGAATCAAGAATGCCACTTTTGTATGTGGTGGTAAACAACATTCACCAAAAAAATATAAATTAATTTTCCAAGTCTAGATCTTTAAATGTTCAATATTTGGCAGACATAGACATATTACTCCGTCTCAGCAAAACACCACATGAGCAACAATCGCATGTTTGTTTCTCCTATTCTATACAGTCAAGCGAGTTTCAGCAGAAGCCCATTTACACTATGCTCAGTTACGGCCCAGCTACGACTTTGAGTGACCAATGAAAACACCATGAGCAGCAAAAAAAATCTCGGTTGGCACTATGGCACTTAAATTGAGATACCGGTTTTGCCATTACAATAGCAGAACAAGTGACGCTCACCTTACTCCCACTGATGCTATAAGAGCCTGTTCACACTTCCCCACCAGGCCGTTCAGCTTGAAGTTGGCTGCAGACTTCATAAGTTGCAGTGCAAACATATCTCCCCGAGTCAGGTCCACCACATCCGTGTACAGCCATTTGAGAAGTGCTGCCCCAACATCGTCAGGGAGTACTGACCAATCTGCAAGATCAATAATAATATAAGGCTATGTCTACTGTCATTGACTGTCTTGCTTTTCCGCATAGGCCTCCCCAAGATTTTTCCAAGCCAATCTGTCTCTGGCAAGATCAATAATCATTAATAAATATTATTCATTATTTTTAAGGTCACATGAAACATACATATTTCAATTGAACTGCATCACATGTTTTATTTCATGGACAGTAATTTATGAGATGAATGTTAAATTATACATATTGTAAAGCAAGACAGTCTCAACCTGATTTTTGTTTTCACTAAGGAATTTAAACAGATTTCAATTAAACTGAAAAGTTATAACGATAAACTTACCCAATTCTTCTAAGTTTTTCAAAGCTTCCTCATTCCAGTCATCAGATCTGGCACTGAGGACAAACTTATGACCCGGCATAGACTTGCTCTGCAGTTTTATCTGGATATCCGAGTAGGTTTCCCTGCCATAGAGCGTCGCCACGGTCATGAGCAGCCGCGCGACAAAGCTCGTTTCACTCAGGTCGCCGGCGGACGCTGCTGCAAGGGTATACTTGCGCTCCACTTCAGCACAATGACTCTGCAGCTTGCTATACTCCTCCTTCAGCAGCGCCAAGTGCTGCTGAAGCTTCGTCACCTCGCTGGACGCTGCGCAAACAAACATTGTCGCAGTTACAGTTAGTCGCTACACCGCCCACCATTACAAAACAACTATCAAACTTCGACGCAAATTACTCTCGATTTTATTGAAAGCTACTCACCCATGACGAGGCTTTGGTGGTGCTTATCACTGCAGGAAGCGTACTACAGTTTTTACTATATTTTTTTATCAATGTAAAAAAGATTAAACGCTAATTGGAAATTGACAAATTGACAATTACCAAAGCAAAAAGTCAAGTGTCAAAATGCTACAAATGTTTTCCTTTTTACGTTATTTCTATTATGATGTGATAACACATTTTTTTCGATGATTACATTGTTCCTGTGTATTCAAAAACAAATAAGTAAACGTATTTTAAAATAACTCCATATTTGTGTATTCAAAAAAATTATAATGACAACACAAGAGAACTAAGACAAATAAATTACCGTAGTTTGTTTACTAATTATTTCCAGTTCGCACATTGCGTAGAATGAATTAAATCGTTTTTTTTTTCAAATGTTCTATGGTTCTGGGTACTAGATTTTTGAGGAGAAAACAAAAAGGTTTTTTTGTAAATAGTATGAATATTTCAGTGGTTATCAATTGTTTTGTGAATTGTATTAAATTTATCAGTCCTAAAAGTTTCATTAAAATGAAACAAAAGGTGACTTTTTACTATCGACGGTGTTTATATTCATATAGCTCAACAGATGTCGCCGTTTCTCCGAAAATATTCAGATAACCTTCAAGTGATTTTGTCAATTGAATTGATAACACGTATCAGAGTACAGCCTAGTCTCTAGAAAGTCCAAGTTATCATCTTCGGAGTGGCTCCTATTTACTTCAAAATGAATTCCGTAAATAGAGTTTTAAGTTTGACTTCTGCAATTCCGAAGAATGCGAGGTATTTTCCGCTGTTATTCACGTCAAGTGGCCCGGTTTAAATTTGGAACATCTGTGTAAAGTGGAAGTTATTTTTATAAATTTTGTAGATTGATCAGTACGAGTGGAGCAAGACCGAACGCTGAGGATGGTTGGCTGTCCAAGCTGTTGGTGCGCAAAATCGAGCCTACGAAGGAGTCTCACAGTCGCATGCTAAGTGACAAGGAGATAGTATATGCGCTGCATACGCACAACATTAGACCGGACTCGGTGGATAAATATTTGAAGAACTAGTACGTATGCATTACCTATCTTACATAAGTCATAAGCAGTATACAAGTTGTACCGGCAGACGGCGACAACCAACAGAGCTATTATGCAACATTCTGCAAATAGAACATACTATAATGTATTATTAGATCAGCAATAGCGATAACGCACTAAGTTGTTTACTATTACGTTATCAATAGATCCTTGACCTCTATGGTTTTGTTCCATCACAAGCACCATGTAACCATAAAATCATTGTCACTACTTCATTATCCTACTTTATGATCATGATTTTAATTTAAACAAACGCTGTAATAATACTTAATGTTTAATTGATTTAAAAATTATCCTTCTTGGAAATATTTAGATGTCATAATTATTTAGTACTGGCACTGGCAGTCATGATTAAAAAAAACAATAAGGCTAGCACACACTCAATTACCCTATAGATACTTTTACTACTTAGAATAGAATGCTGACTAAACTTGTTTTTGCACTGCAGTTTATGCAAAATAGGGCCAACAGACAACAGATGATAAAACCAGTCTATGCTAACCCACCCAACCCATACAGGGTGCGTCCCACGAGATATAACTACATAATATATAATTTCATATTAATAACGTTCACAAGATATAATGAACTTTTGCTATAACATCAAAATCAATATTTTTATGAGGAATAACGGTCAATTAGCATAATACTTATGTTGTAGAATGATTTTTTATATAACACTCAAATACTCTAAATTCAGTTGATATAACATACATAACGTATATCGATCATAGTACATACTTTCTTTTAGTATAATGATTAGAAAATATAATAGCGTATGATATAATTACTAAATGGTTATAACTGCTAGCCAAAAACCGAAAACTGTAGGTTAGGTTAGGTTTGTTTTATGACCACGGATAGCGGAGCGAGCAAAGCGAGCGGAGCGTCAAAATGCTTGCTTGCATGGAGGTATATTAAAATTTAACAGCCAACTATTGCATAAGTGTGTACACAATTTATAATGGCAGATGAAATTCTGGCAAGTAAGAGTAGGTATACCGTTTAGAAGAAATGCAACAGAATGGAATATGGGTCAAAAACTGAAAACTGTAGGTTAGGTTAGGTTTGTTTTATGACCATGGATAGCGGAGCGAGCAAAGCGAGTGCAGCCTCAAAATGCTTGCTTGCATGGAGGTATATTGCATAAGTACGTACACAATCAATGTACAGGCGGTTATTCTATACGAGCATTATGCATTTTGGTGTTAGATGTATTGAGTAATATACATTATAAATCTGAGATATTATGAACGTTATACGTTATGATCGTTATATACAATGATATTATACTTAAATAACGTTATACTTAACAAAAATAGATATTTTGATGTTATATCTAACGTTCGTTATACACCTTGAACGGTATACAAAACAAGCTTATACAATATGAGCGTATATAATATTAACATTATAGTATAAGTTCTTATGTCTTATCCTCGTGGCGCCCACGCGATTTTTTTGTAATTTTTAACTATGGCCCGACCGTCCTCTTTATAGGACATAATGTAATAGTCCTAACAGCCCAAGATTTTGAGTTGAAGTTTGTATGTGTTAGAGTTACCGGTTTGATGTGGAACTTTCAGGATATAATTATGAATATATTAGCATGTGTTTTGAAGTTCAATGATTTGTCTACCTTTTGTTCTTTATAAAGGCCACTGGGCCACAATTACTATATTAAAGGGAATTATTGAGTCATGTAAAATTATATTTTTTTTAGGATTATTATGTTTATTTCAATTATTTTTCAACTAAATGACTTAGTTCTATTACAATATTCATTTTTAGGGTTCCGTAGTCAACTAGGAACCCTTATAGTTTCGCCATGTCCGTCTGTCCGTCCGTCCGCGGCTTAGCTCCGTGATCATTAGTACTAGAAAGCTGAAATTTGGTATAAGTATGTGTATGTATCACGCCGACATAACGGTAAATTAAAAACTAAAAAAAACTTTTTTTTTCGGATACCTCTCGAACACCTAAAGTGGGGGTGATTTTTTTTTTGTTTCATCTCTAGTGTGTGGGGTGTCGTTGAATAGGTCTTTTAAAAATAATAGGGGTCTCCAAACATTATTTTTAAAAGTAAATTGTAATATTTTATAAACCACCATAACACAAAGCTAAAACCTAAAAACATTAAGATATATTTAGTACTAGCTTCGGCCCAACCGACTTCACAAAGTACATATTATTTCAAACCAAGATTTTGGCACAATGTCAGCTCTAAAAATGCAAACTAATTATCTTAATTTAAGAATTACTTATTCATCAGCAACTTTTTGCATAAAAACATACTCGAGAGTCACGGATTATTATAAAAAAAAACGATTTACTTACGACGTCCTCGTGAGCCAGCCATGCTGCCGTCCATTTTCCAAAAAATTATATCTATCAATTGTGACAGTCAATGGTAGCATACCGGAAACTGTTCCCTAATATTTCGTTCAGATATCAAATTAAATTATTTCTGTATACCGCGAATTTTCAAAAATCTATACAGAGTTTATTAATATGACCTTTTGAAAGGCGTATGGGCAGTAATTGAAAGTTAGTTGAAAATAGTTCTGGGCTGGAGTCACCATGTTTATTTTGGGTTTTCAAAAGGCGCGGGGGCGCTACGAGGATAAATTACTTACCCCCCCATACACACCAAAGAGTATGTAATCACTACGTATACACACCTTTATTTTAATTTCATGAAACTTGGAAAATTAATAGGACCCTATAAGCTACCATACTTCACCTATGTTAACCCATAATCTACAATACTACATTCTTATAAGTTTTTTTTATTATTATTATTTCAAACTACATTGCAGAACATTTCTAAACCAGTATTCTACTTCTTTGCCCTGTTCTCATAGCTACTTATCACTAAATAATCTAGCATGGTGCATTTTGCACATGTTTGTTAATCTTCACATATGCTCTACAGCAAAACTTCATCAGAATTCGTGCACTCGCGCAAGGCAGAGCTAGGATGCGAGCTGGTGGGATCATGGACTGTGTCCGTTGGAGATATGGACCAGGCCCTGCACCTGTGGCGCTATGTTGGAGGTTTCGAGAAAATAGACAAAGCAAAGATTTTATTCAGGGAATCTCCTGTAAGTATTTTTTACTTTTGTGTTTACTATACCTCAAAAACCCTTAGAACCAGGTTTTTTACCACCCAATAACTAAATATTGACCCAAGGGAAAATATCTATATTTCAGGCATGTTGTTGACAGTGAGCATCTTTTTCCATACATTAGACTTCTTAAAATACTATGTATAGAGAAAGCTTTTAAAGATGGCACTGGCAGTCATCTTGAATTATTGATCGTTCTTTTTCCAGGAATATTCAGCTCTAGAGAAAGAGCGCGGCAACTACGTCCGCTCGAGGCATTTACAGTACCTGCTCGCCTTCAGTTTCTGGCCCAACGGGGAGCCGCGCACGCCCAACAATATCTACGAGATACGATCCTATAGGTGCGTGAATTCATGCGATTCTGAATAAAAGTAACCATATTAATAGAGAAATATAGTAAGTAACGCCCCTTTGAACCCTACGGCAGCTACAGCACAGCGTGAGGTTTCTGAAGTCTGTTACTTGACCTACTTCATTTCTATAGTATTCCAATGAATTAGGTAGTTATAGAGTCAAAGAACTCAACATATTGTGAACTGGGTGGTGTCAAATTTCCTTTTAACACCCAAATGTGCGAAATAGGAGACTCGCGACGCGGGCACCACGTACTTATTATCATACTTTTTGGTGCAACTTATGCCAAATCTTGGTTTCTTTCCTTAGTGAAAAGTAACTGGTTTATATTTTTTTTGTCAGCTTGAAGCCCGGCACCATGATCGAGTGGGGCAACAACTGGGCGCGCGGGCTCACCTACCGACGCTCGCAGGACGAGGCGTTCGCAGGGTACTTCTCGCAGATCGGCCGACTCTACAACGTTCACCACATTTGGTGTAAGTATTCAAGATATCCTTAAGTTATACTTACTGTTTTGTGTCGAGCCGTTTCGATCGTATCTCTGGAGTATATTCTCAGGGACGTTGATGCGATCAGGTTAGCGATGGACGTTGATGGACGATTCTGTTTGTGTCTTATTTCAAGGTTTAGTTTCATTGGTCGATAGGGCCCGCATGCGGGGTGCGGTAGATTTCCATAACACATGCCATTATGAGTTTCACTGGTCGTTATACCGTCTGCGGGGACCGGGGAGTCCACGAATGCCGTATATCGCCCGAGGTATCAACCAATGAAACTGAGCCATCAACAAGGTTAGGTACCTCCTTATTTGGATCAAAACGATAACATCTTTCTGAACTCGGCTGAAAACTGAATGAAGTCTATCAAAATTGATGCATATATTAAACAAATCGCATGATTTTAATTACATTGTTAATACATACTGGAAAAAATTTTAACAAAAAAAAGAACCGACTTCAGTAAAACTAAAAAGCCAACAATAACCCGTTCAAGTACAGATTACATTTGACTCACCCTTCGAAGTCGATCCCAAACCACCCAGTTCTTATATTTATATATTATAGTTTACGCGAGGTTTGGCACCGACTTCGAAGGGTGAGTCAAATGTAATCTGTACTTGAACGGGTTATTGTTGGCTTTTTAGTTTTACTGAAGTCGGTTCTTTTTTTTGTAAAAATTTTTTTTTTTGCTTTTTAGTGATTCGTATGTGTGTTCATCATCAGTTTCCTTACACAAAATCCTATTTACTGAATGTAAATTCTTGACTTTATCAATAAATTACCGAAAGCGCCGTACATGTCCCTATAACATTTGAAGAGTTCCCTCGATTTCTGCGTCATTTCAGAAGCTCTGGTTTGAGATTTTTGAATTTTGATTGAGGGCAAACTTTGCAGGCTACAAGGACCTGCAGGCCCGTCGCGAGACGCGCGAGAGCACGTGGCGCAACCCCGGCTGGGACGAGTGCGTGGCCTACACCGTGCCGCTCATCCGGGAGATGCACTGCCGCATCTTGGAACCCACGGAATTCTCGCCCACACAGTAAACTAGGATGACCATAATGTGAGAGCCTGCGACACTAAATCTGACTAGGTAAAGATTATAAAAATTATGTAATCGAAATCGAAACTGCTGGATTAGAAACGTTTTCGCTGATTGTTCTGGCTTCGAACTCATTTAAGTAGATTTAGTATCATAGTCATCAACTCATCATCTTGACTTTTACTTTTACTACCTATCGGTTTCACTTGGTGCCCATGACACCGCATATGAAACAGGTGGAAAATTACCATTAGGTACCGTTTTATAGTTAAGACCCGGACCGGAGATGTAAAACTATATATGTAATAAGAGTTCCCTTTATCTTGCATAATATCGATTCTCCGAATTTCATTTCGCATAACAGCTATCACCGATACATTTTTAGCCGAATGATTCTTTAGCATAATCATTTAGTATCATAATTGTCAGTTGGCATACTATTCATTTAGCATAATTTTAAATGGCAGAACATTAATATCGCCGAATTTATTATGGCATAAAGACATAGTTTACGGAACAGACGAGTGCTAGGAAACTAGGTTTTAGGTTAGATTAGGCGATTATTAACTAAACTGATACCAGTAAAATGAACTTAATGGGTTAAGTTAGAACTGTGACCACAACAGAACCGAACTGCTGCCAGTAAAGTAGGTTAGGTTAGAACCGAACTTAATGGGTTAGGTTAGGTTAGAACTGCGACCATAACATCGAACTATAAATATTATGAGATATAAATTTCTTCGAAATAACTATTCGGACATGTAAATATTATGCTTATTCATATTCTGCCATATGAATGTTCTGATAAAAAAAAATATGTGACATCACAATGAGAAATAAATTATGCAAAATAAAATTCGGAGAAATTATGTTTCTGTCAAAGGTTGTTATGCAAAATGAAAATATGAGTATCAATTTTATGTAACATATTAGTGAACCATGTAATAAGCGGTTTAGGTTGCAATGATGGAAGTTTGAATTTTTGGCATAAAAGTTTGTTTTTAACACGCTTTTATTACACTTACTGGTAACAAACGATGTAATCACTTTGATAGTCAATTTTAACCTACTACTAATAATGCCGTGACAATAATTTGGTCTCAGTATTACTATCTGTACCGACAATCGGCAATAAAAGCGTGACGGTTTTTTTGTCAAAAACTTGTTATTTTATAGTTTTTTCTTCAATGCTTGCTTTATAGAGACCTTTGCTTTATTGACCTCTGTAACACAGGTTTCCCACCTAGCTCAGAAGTCAGGGACTTCTATTTATTGATGTACCCTTTTTGTCAATAAAATTATCTTTATCTTTATCTTACCTTTATAGAGCTCCAATATAAAAAAATCAAGTTCAAGTAAACATATCATGATCGCTTCAATGTTTAGGTGTAAGAAAGAATATGTAGGTTATGATTTATTACAGAGAAAATAATACACCGCTTTTCAGGCATGTAATGCTACTACCAAAATAAATACATACATATTTTTAAATCTCTGGATACTTACCAACCACTCTTTTGATAAATGTTTGTAGGTTACCGTCTCACTTATAATAATCTGCATTTTAACTAATATATAAGAATAAACAACGTATTAGTAAGAAAGTGACTTACAAAACTTG
Source organism: Apotomis capreana (assembly GCA_947623375.1). Lineage (NCBI taxonomy): Eukaryota > Metazoa > Arthropoda > Insecta > Lepidoptera > Tortricidae > Apotomis > Apotomis capreana. The sequence goes on along the minus strand of OX392517.1, from coordinate 13,533,257 downwards.
TTCTATAAAACTAACAGGCGTCGGCTGCTTACTTTTTGAGCTTCATTGGCCGCCAAATCTTTGCATTTCATTTCTTACAAACGATGGCTAGTCCTGTGGATTATGATGTAAATACTAATGAAGTTTGATTTTTGCCCGGTTTGAAATATATGTATTGGAACACCAAGGTCAGTCGGGATGAGTGCGCCAGACCTTATTATATACCTTAGTTCGCACTCGTAGTAATTACAATTATTTGCAATTATTATACGAGTTGTGCAACAAAGTTAGTACGACTGTGCTCTAAGGTATCGTTACGTCGCTTTGATATTATGTATTTATGTAATGCCGTTAGGGTGTTGCTTATTTTCTAACGCCTTACTCTCATCCCCTCATATTGTTTATTTTTAGGTGTCAATTTTTTTCATAGTATCTTTAAACTTACAGAACGTACATGAGATACTAAATAAATAAAATAAAAAAACGACTACATTTATTTTCTAACAGAGAATAATTCAGTTGATATATAACTAAATTGATACAGAGACGTTTTTACGTGTTCTAGGACAAAATCAGGGGTGAGAGGAAAAAATAAAAAAGTCGTCAAAATAAACAACACCCTCAAAGCCGTACATAATTTAATACACACCATCCGACCTAAATATTATGAGAATAGGAAAGCACAACCAGTGACAATGATGGTAGAGCGGCAATGGGCAAAGAAGAATCGTGTAGATTATAAATATGTTCTGATTTTCTGGTTGCGATTGGTGCAGCTATTACAGTAATGCCAAGTAATTTGTTCATTCTACAACGTGAATTGGTGCATGAACTAAATATGTTAAGAAGTTCTCAATTTAAAGTTGGTGGCAAGTTGTGTATCACCTGATTTTCACGAGTGTTCCAAATGCAACATCTCAGTTTCAGTTTCTAATTAAAATATGTAAATAATTCTAAGACGAACGGAAGGAAAACGAGACCTAACAATGAAATAAGGGTCAGGGATGCAGTTTGCATTTTATTTTTACAAAAACGCTCTAAGTGCAATTATTTGTTACTGTAAATGAAATCCTTCTCTTTATTTACTCTAAGCACAATACTTTTTTTTATTAGATCATAGATGCAAAACTTTTTTGTAAACGTTTATCTAAGCTATTATGTTTATGTAAAACATCGTGTCTATATTATTAAAAGTCTTTTTGACGAATCAATATTGTTGTTTTATTTTAATCTTTATCTTTTTTGCATTGTTTGTAAAAGTTAAGTAGATTTTTGTGACACTGAACAGGAAAAGGTCCCATTGTAGGACTTTCCATAAGGATGCGTTGACAGGTTTTTGGTATAAAGATGTAAACTGACCAATTTCGTCCTCTTGGCACGCCGAAAAAACATTTTACTAAACATTCATTTTATACGTCAGCAACAAGCGTTATTCACGTAGATGGAATCATGGAAGGCATAAAAATAAGTACACATTTTAATTTCTTTCTATTATTTTTTATTTTCAGTTTGATTTTTTTCATTAATAAGATTATATTACAATATAATAATTATAATGATAATAATTATTAAAACTACAAGTCGATTGTGTTATTTAAATATATAACAAAAAATAAAATGAAAACAACAACGGCGCGGGCGCCGGTGAGCCGACGCCATGCCTTGTCTCACCTCTGTCAAATATTGCTAACTACCTATCGGTGATAAAGATAAACGACTATACAATGGTAAAATATAAAAAAAAAATTTTTTTGTTACAATGTACATAATAATACGTGATCGCTAACTACGAGTTTGGTACTTCTATATCGTATATTTAGTAATTTGTCGAAAGTCGTGAGGGTTGAAGGATGATAACGTCTAATTTGAGAACAGCTAAGGGTGGGAGGTTGAATAGGAAACAGGCGTCTACGCACTAGACTCGCGCCTCGCCGATGCAGCGACTTCCTTTGTCATGTAAATAAATAATAAATTGTAGTGTCAATATAGACTATAAACGTTCGTCACTGCACGGCGCCGGCCGAGCACTAACAGCGATTTCTACGTGCCTAAACGACGCTGCTCTACTGCACAAAAGCGAAGATACAGCTTACAATTCAATTCCGGTGTGCTTCGGTTCCGAACATCTCTAAGACTATCGCCGCGCTAAGACAGCTCTTGAGAACGTCTTATCGCGAATGAAAGCAGATCCCAATGATGGCCGTGCATGGCGTTTGGTTCACATTTCTTGTGTATGATTGACGATTTCAACGAGACTTATGTACAGAGACAGTATGTCGAATGGAGTTAGGCTGTGTCTAGAGATTATTGTCATTTACTTGGTCAGTTCAGGAGGGGAGACCACAAGCTTAATTAAAATTTACTAAGATACCCAATGCCACATCAAATTACTACTTGATCCACAAGTGTATGACATGGAGAACTGAAATTTAAGTTTTAAATCATACTAAGTCTTCATCCAACATTTTACGGTTTACATTTAATTAGAGGTCTCGAGTTGAAATTCCTAAAACATGTCTGCACTTTAATTATACAGGTTCACGTCATGTGATGCTACAGGCGATGTGATACAGGAAGAAAATAAAACGAGATACATTTAAAATATCATAAACTAAATTTGGATGTTTATGACTAAAATCGGCGTTAAATTAATTATATGCAATCGTCTATACATACATGACTGGTAAGCTTAGTTGACAATACAATAGTTATTAGGACACTAAATAAAGAAAATAGCACTAGCGCGGGCCTCGCTGGCCCGTCGTCTCCTCGTATAATGTACACAATACCACGCGCACCTTACAAGTAACCAACTATGTATAATAGTTACACATATATTATTGTTCTCTATATACAAAACGCCGAGCCCCCGGCCGCGGTAAGGCAATGCGTGCTTGCAGTACAAACGTCGTATAAATACTTTATATTTACAAACTCAATTGGCAGTCGGTTACACTATTCTTTGCTGAGCACCTGCGTTTTTGTAACGTTTTAATAAAGCATTAAACAATTAAAATCTAATAAAGCGAATCCGATGCCAGTCGCACCGGTATAAAAATCCTAGATATAAAACTAACTCAGGCAAAAGCATATCAGTTCAATCGTTAAAGAATTTAACTTACAATAAATTACATGCAAAAATTGTTCCTAAAGTAAAAACTAATGATATGAATAGTACAATTTTGACTATCTAATGTTTGTCATAAAATATAACGTTAACCGTTCGTTGGGCCGGGGCTCGCGCGGTGAGCTACTCCTCTAGTAATGCCTTCCCTCGACTTGAAGCGTACACTTTGAATCAACAACTCTCCAAACTACAAAGTTTACTTAAAATATCATTTCTCGTGATCATGGTACTTTTTAAAACTGTAATCTTGCTACGTGACAGAATAACAAGATTTAAAAATTACCTTAACCAGAATATAAACTAAGTAAACTACATATTATACAAGTAGATCAGGAGTACTAACTGTTTAGTTTAATCATGCCCTCTACTAGGCCGGGCTCCGTTGATCTGACGCATTTAAAAATATTGCTTTTATAGTGGACGGTCTAATAATATCCTAGTTAAATTGATTTTAAGAAAAACAGTTTAATTTTCTTACGACTAAGAGATCGTTTTTTTAATAGGTATATTCCAAACGTTTTTTTTCACAAAATAGGCTCAGTATACTGAGTCTTCTGTGGAGGTCGATTTTGCCTCTTCCTTATATTAGAGGACCGTTTCCTTGGTTAAATGAACGGGGACACAGCGTGTCCGGGCGAGACCAACGGACCCTAGCCCTATTGCATAAAATGTCTAATATAAAAGCGTTTCATTCTCACACGACTGCAAAATTTAAATATCAGCATACGGTCGGCAGAGACCCGCGGGCCTTCACACACATCACGCCTGGCGCCACAACGCGACTCCCGCGCGAGGTAAAATAAACGATACATCACTGATGTATGATTAACTATAAATGATTAGAAACCGAATAATCCTGTACTAATGTCCGCTACAAACTAGTGTTAAACTGATTGTCCTATAAAGCGAGAGCAGCGTTGTCGCCATTATTAAGATATATTTATTTAATTATGGAGTGCATAAACTTAATAATGTAGAATAGGAAATGCCCTCCCGAACCACCCTCGTCGACTACGCGAATACTGTAGCACATTTACAATTGGAAGACATAACAAAAAACATCATAATCACAAACAAAGTCTGGCCAATTTTGCCAAATAACAGCGTAACAATTTGGAATCGCCATATTTAAATATAGCTATTATCGTTTCTATACTTTCCTAGGGAGGGCAGTACAGTCTCAGTAATTAAAATGGGGACATGAAACTACTATGCTCTTGCCAAAAGCATGTAAACGAAATTCGAAAACATTACAACGGCTAACCATCATCGAATCGAATAAACATCTCAATGATGACCCATTGCCAATAAAACTAAAGTTAATTTGTCTCTTCGCTAACAATAAGTGTCTAGCGACACAATAATTTGGCAAAGGAGTAAATATAATGACACGGACAATGTAGAATAATAAACTGTCAATCACCATACAAAATCTAGAAGATGTATATAAATATTTGTTGTTTGTGATCATTCATTAAACATAGCCTGAGCATTCACTGCTGTTCTTTACAAACGCACTGTGTTACTATACTGTTTCTTTGTTCCATCGTAACTTCAGCGCCCTATTATTTTTTAATCGATCACCCAACGATATCGATTGACAGTATTATCTATCGTCTATGATAATGGCAACAAGATACCTCAATTGCTTCTGGCAAAAGCATGATCGGATGTCGGAGTGCGTTAGAGCGAGCCGGCGGGAAAGCTGGCGGAAGAGTTGCTGTGCGCCAGCGAGAGCATCGAGCCTGATAGCGACTGCTCTTCCTCGCCGAACCCGTCTCGACTGCCTTCTGCGATCGCCATTGCGCTGTTGGAATAACAATGCAATGTTAGTCGCGTTATAGAATATGAGAGGTAATAATAGTAGCTGTGTATGAGGTAAGTGGCATAGTTTTATAATTACATCAACTATGTATTTACAGAATGGGATTGCTTCTGTTTTAGTAAATGTTTGAAACTTATCCATCACACTATTATAAGATAATCTAAATACAAAAAAAAAAAAAAACCCCCTACTAAACATATCTTGCAACCATCCCGACAGACCATACTTTCGGTTTAAAAAAAACCATTCAAATAGGACAATCCGTTTGAGAGCTACGATGTCATAGACTGACACACAGCTACACATGTTAAAGTTATAACACCTCTATTTTTTGTCGGGTGAGATTTAGAAGAGTTATCAAGTCCATTATGAACAGGATATTTGGGGGACCCTTTAGCGATAAATCCTCGTTTTCTACCATGTTTCAACTAGATTTTTTAGGTATCCGTACCCAAAAAGATGCCAACGGAATCATAATACTAGACAAAATCCGTTTCTACCGCGTTATTTAGCTCTCGACCAGTGTTTTATAAGGGTTTCTATTGCAGATGCTTTAGCGTATATAAGCAAAATAGGCATACCTGAAGCCGAGACGCGCGGACTCGTTGTCGAAGTGGTCGAGTTCGCGCTCGTGACGTTCGTGCAGCATGCGCGTGCGCTCCGCACGTTCTGCCAGGAACTGCGCGCTCTCCATCTCCATCTGAAATACATCCGAAACCCGTTAATTAAATTCATAATGACGTCATCGTAATATTAGCCTAGCATATCGTCAGATCGGTAACGTCAGGAGGTTAAAACTGAATACTAATATAAAAACATGCGTGCTGTTCTGCCTACTGAGTCTGCGGTCATGGGTTCGAATCCCAGAAGGGGCAAATATTTTGTGTGATGAACATTCCCCGGGGTACGAATGATTTGACACTAGGCCGACGGTAGGCGTCAAATCATGAGCCCACTCTATGGTGATGTCAGGGATAAGTTTGCCTTTGTACATGTTTATTGTTTTAAATGTATTTCTGGTTTTTGTGTACAGAACAGTGTGTGTTTGTTTTGGATGTTCTATGTATTTAAGTATATAGTTATCTATATCAGTATGTATATGTGACTGTGAGTGTGTTTAGTAAAACGTCCCACTTTGTCGATTCTAGTTACGGGCAGTTTACTGAAATATGGCAAAACCTACCGAAAATCGGTTTTCAATAAAAACTGATAGAACATACTGTAATAAAGCTATGATTTAGATGTCAACGCATACATGTCCAATTTAAGCACTTTTTTAGGACCTCAAAGTTTAGTGCCTAGCCGTCCCACTTTGTCGAATATCTAAAAAAATCGTCGATGTCATATTTGTGACCGTTTTAGGGAAAACTTCCTACTTTGTCGACATAGAGTTATGAGTAGTTCCAAATACTACAGAACATAAGCTATCTTTTGGTGAAAGAATTATGTCTCTAGGTGATATAGTTATTTTTAACTAACTCAATATCGACAAAGTGGGACCTTTTCCCTAAAACAGTCACAATATAGTCGTCTAGTGCCCATAACAGAAGCTTACTAGAACTTACTGTGGGACTACATTGATTAGTGTAAGGTTGTCCGTTATTTATTTATTTACTTGCGACCCGTCCCGGCTTCGCACGGGTGCAAGGGTTAATAGGTCCAATGGGTGGTATTATACATTTAAACCTTCCTCTTGAATCACTCTATCTACTAAAAAAAAAACCATTGCGTAGTTTTAAAGATCTAAGCATACATAAAGACATACAGACAGATAGACAGCAGGAAGCGATTTTGTTTTATACTATGTAGTGATTGCTGAGATGAGCAGTATAACCACAGACAACCCCTCGTCGTCTGCGTCCTTGTTTATGATCCATGCGTACGTCAACGAAAAAAGAAATTAAATAAATAACATGGTAAATTGTAGTGTTAAGTGGTGTAGAGAGACCTCATAAACATGGACGCAACTAAACGGTGGCCGCCGTGTTGATACTTTAATGTTCTGCCGTACCATATCGTTGGTGCGCGCGGGTCGCCTTACATGCTCCGTCTAGTGGGGGTTGTCTGTGAGTATGAAGGCTGATTTAGACGAAGACAATTTTGAGACGCCTAAATTACGGCGCCTCGAAAAGGCACCGTATAAACACTTTCCGCGCCATTTTTTCGCGGCATGCCAGCGCTGGCGCGGAATAGGACACGGGCCTATTTTTTGGCGCCAGCGACCCCCCCTCCGCGTCTCTCGCTGCCACTAATGACTGGTACTGAAAAAAAGGCACTGTGTAAACACGACTGGCGGCGAGATTTAGGCGGCTGAAAATAGTCATTGTCTAAACGGTCGGAGGTGTGCTGTGCGGTAATCACTGGCGCCGTCATTTAGGCGTCTCAAAATTGTCTTCGTCTAAATCTGCCTTAACGCACCTTCTGCTCGAGCAGCGCGCGGCGCACGGCGACGCGCTCCTCCAGCTCGCGGCGCTCGCGGTTGCGCTGCGCCTCCGCCTGCATCTTGCTCTTGCTCTGGTACGCCGTGAGCATGTCCAGCTCGTGCTCCAGCTGCATCTTCAGCTGCTCGCACTCCATCTGCCATTATAAACATAGTTTTCTGTCTCATTTGCTCAAAGGTTCCCTTACAGGGATAAGTTCGCCCTTGTACACATGTATTGTTATTGAGTTTTTGTCAATATTGTTTTATGTGCAAAGCGGTGGTAGCCTAGTGGTTAGGGCATGCGACTTTCAATCCGGAGATCGCTGGTTAGAACCCGGCCCGTACCAATGAGGTTTTCGGAACTTATGTACGGAATGTCATTTGATATTTACCACTCGCTTTTCGGTGAAGGAAAAACATCGTGAGGAAACCACCTAAGCCTAAGCCCAATAAGGCCTAGTTTCCCCTCTGGGTTGGAAGGTCAGATGAGATGACAGTCGCTTGCGTAAAAACTAGTGCCTACGCCACATCTTGGGATTTAGGTAGCCGACCCCGATTGAGAATTCATTCTCTACAATATGGGACAAAGACTAGGAGGATGATGATTGTTTTATGTGCAATAAAGTGTTTACATACATACATACAAACATAAACAATTTGTCACTAATGTAAAACCAGCAGCGCCGATAACGGGGATGCCACGACTTTGCGAGACCACCGGTTGAGAGAGATCTGAGCGCGGAGGCCGGCCGCGGTCATACGAGTGAGCGAGACACACGTATCTCGCGCCGCGCCGCTCGCCGCAAAGACCGATGTCGTGGCATCTCCGTAAAGCTGTCAAACAATGTTTTTGGGACATTTGACCACAAGTCAAACGTTGACGAACCGATTATGTAATATGAAGAGATCTAGCAACACAGCTACTGAGGACGCTGTCTAAGCAAGATATTATTTATTGATAAAATCTACATTTAACTTTGGATGTCTTGGAGCGTATTTGCGAACTAAATTGAGGCCTTTCTTTGATAATTTTCTAAGAGTGTCCAATTTCACCTTAACAACGTTCATTATCAAATGATGAATATAAAAAAAAACCCATTATTCTCACCATCTGGCTCTCGTCTAGCCGAACTGTCTGTTTCTGTAGCATTTCGCTGATGCTCTGGTCGTACTGCTCCCCGAGCAACACCAGTTTGCGTCGCTTCTCGTCCTTCAGGGACTTTATCACTTCCTTTTGTTGTTCCTGAAAACATTTACATTTTTCTCATATAATTTTATCATACCAATACTTAATCAACTATGTGACTGTGATAGATTTGGCCACGTTTAATAGCTAATCACCCAGTAGCAAACAAGCTGCAGAAGCGCTTATACAGCCCTTATACTGCTAATTTAAGCTGAAATATTTTTGCTACTTGTGCATGCATCGTACAAAATGAACAACACAAATGCAGTGACTTATTTATTAACCGTTGGTGTATAGCGTAATAAAGTCTAATTTGGCTGCATCACGTTACATATGTTATTAACTGTTTACAATACAATATCACTTTACTGTATACCACTGTTATTTACAAAATAAAACACGAAAACAAATACTGACTGACTGACTGACTGTATATTTAGGGTTGTGGAAACATTTTTTAAGGGGGCTATGTAGAGTGTACACAAATGCGAGAACAGTACGATCGGCCGCGCTTCAAACAGAAATAATTCACATCAGCCCGTCTAGCACAAATATGGTTCGCGACTCATCTCGCGCGACATAATTATCAACACCTGTCACTCTCTGACAGTACTGTACAGAAAGAGATATGTAGTATATCTGACACGAGAAAGTCGCGTGTCGCAGTTGTGCTGATTATTGAGCTTAAAATACAACATACCTTGGCTGTCATTTGTAAAATCTGCGCCTTGAGGGCCTTGTACTGGCGCGTCTGTATCTTGCACGTCTCGCGAAATTGCTTGCGAATCTGCATTTCTTTTTGCTGTGGGATAAAAAATAAATTACGTTATTTCCTTTGCTCTATTTAAGCAGAACAATCCTATTTCTAAGTTTCCTTCTACGGAATATCACCTCCCGAACAATATGAAAATGTATCGTTTCACGTATGGTTATGCAATAACCACCCATCATATTAAAATGTAATTAATTACGCCGATTCCATAGCTCTTACGTCTTACCGTGCTATGAAAAGTCCGAAGCCTAGTAAAGTTATGTGTGTCAGGTGATTTGAAATGTTTAAAACGGTTTAACCTTGTTTTATAGACTAACATTTTATCGAATTTTCATGTCATAGAAATATCTTTTCATCGAAAGCATTTTATTTGTTAAACGATATAATATTTTGGAATGTTATAACGCAAACCTAACCTAACCTAATCTATAGGTCGACATTTCAAGATTTCTGAAAAATGTATCACTACCAGGGAAAAAATTGTCTATGAAAAAAAAAATCGATGATATGAAGCATTCGGTGAAGTGTTTGTCTATAAAAAAAGATGATTAGGGGGCCTATGATGGTTGCGTTTATCACGTGATAAATAAGTGACAAAACATCTGTTACTCACACTGGCATCTTGTCAAAACGTGATGGAAGCTTCGTCACTCATTTATCGCGTGATAAAAGCAACCATCATAACCCCGCTGGATAAGTATTACGACTTAAGTATTTGTTATGACGGCGCGGTTGGCGCAGTGGTTAAGCAACTGCCGACGGTCCTGGGTTCGAATCCCGTCAAGGGCAAATATTTGTGTTATGAACTCGGAATATTTGTGCCTGGGTCATGGATGTTATTTGTATTTAAGTATGTATTTATCTCTCTAAATATGTTTATCGTTCGTCTAGTGTCCATAACACAAGCCTACTAGAGCTTACTGTGGGACTAGATTGATTTGTGCGAGGTTGTCCGATATATTTATATTTATTTATTTATAAACCTAACCTAATCTATAGGTCGACATTTTCAAGATTTCTGAAAAAAGTATCACTGCTGGGGAAAAAAATGTCTATGAAATGAAGCATTTGGTGAAGTGTTCGTCTATAAAAAAAGATGATTAGGGGGCCTATGATGGTTGCGTTTATCACGTGATAAATAAGTGACAAAACATCTGTTACTCACACTGGCATCTTGTCAAAACGTGATGGAAGCTTCGTCACTCATTTATCGCGTGATAAAAGCAACCATCATAACCCCGCTGGATAAGTATTACGACTTAAGTATTTGTTATGACGGCGCGGTTGGCGCAGTGGTTAAGCAACTGCCGACGGTCCTGGGTTCGAATCCCGTCAAGGGCAAATATTTGTGTTATGAACTCGGAATATTTGTGCCTGGGTCATGGATGTTATTTGTATTTAAGTATGTATTTATCTCTCTAAATATGTTTATCGTTCGTCTAGTGTCCATAACACAAGCCTACTAGAGCTTACTGTGGGACTAGATTGATTTGTGCGAGGTTGTCGGATATATTTATATTTATTTATTTATAAACCTAACCTAATCTATAGGTCGACATTTTCAAGATTTCTGAAAAAAGTATCACTGCTGGGGAAAAAAATGTCTATGAAATGAAGCATTTGGTGAAGTGTGTCTATAAAATGTCTGTTTTGTCACTTATTTATCGCGTGCTATCATAGGAGTACTATACCTTGAGGCTCTTAGGTTGCTGCTTGAGCTGCAGCGCGTGTTTCTTGCGCAGCTCGTGCTCGGCGCGCGCCATGTACTCGCGTTGGTTGGCGAGCTCCGTCGCGTGCTGGTTGCTCAACTGCTCTTCTCTGGAAATACCGATAAACCTTTTAGTTCCACGGTATAAGTGCAGTTACGGAATTTGTAACAGGTATCTTTTTCGCTCTTGTCACAATGAGAAAAAGGTTTAAAAAGGTGCGCGTTTCAGTGTTGGCTAAAGATGGTATGAGATTACTCATAATATAACAAAATACAGAACACCCATGTCTGTAAGGTCTTACGGTTTTTGCATGTGAAATATTTATGATTTTTTCTAAATCTTGATCTATGATTGTCCCAGATAACAAATGTATTGACCGAGCGAGCGAAGCGTCTCCGTTTCAGTTTGGGTCGAAATTCTTTCGTATGTCTGGATATTCAGCTGTACTCGCCTACAGGTAGTATTTCTCAACCGATTCTCGTGGAATTTTGTGAATAAGTTCGTTAATTATATAGATCTTTCTGTCGATTAGCTTATTCGATTGTTTCAAAATGGCGGAGATAATAGTAAGTTTGAAAAAACGTAAAAAAACTACTAAAAACGAGGTCTACTGCTCACAGAACAACTAGAAGTAATAGTTGAGAGATTGTTCATCAAACATCGAGGGCGGGTAGGGAAAGCTTACCTTAACGCATGCACCCCTTTTTGCTGTCGGTACTCGAGCTCTTGCGTCTTCTCGTGGTGACGCAGCAACATCGAGTGCGCCTGGTCCAACTGCTGCTGTCGTTTGTTCAGTTCCTGTACACAAACATTCATTATGACTTCTGGATTAATTAATCTTTGTGAAAATTTCTGGAAGATCTTAAAGGGACTCCCTATAAGATTTTTAAGGAATATGTAGTGTTTTAAAAAGTTTCAACGGACATCACATGGAGCGTACAAAATCCTATAAGTACAAATTATTACTCCTGAGCAGTAATAAAATAAACAAAATTACAAACATTATAGAAAACGATATCTCCTTAAGAAATGTCGATTACTGTCATTTTATAACTGCCGGAGCTGGGATCAAGCAAAAACTTTATGGCATAGGGAACAAATTGTCAAATTTTACTCAAAGCGATTATTGTATTATCTTTATCGATGAGGGAGACCTGCAACAGCATGAAGGGGATTGCTCAAGTTTAGTGCAATATATAACAGAAACCCTCAATTCTATAGCACATACTAACATAATAGTTGCATGTCCGACATATATTTGTGGAAAGCCAATATATAATTCCAAAGTGGAGAATTTTAACACTTTGTTACGAGCTGATACTCAATTCCATGAAAAGCATTACTCTTTTGATTCTAACCTACACTTATCACTTGACATGTTCTCAAAAATAACGGGAAAGCTGAATAATATTGGAATGGCCAATATTATTGGTCACTTAAGCACTTTTATCACCTCTTACTTACAAGTTTTGGGATCGACAACCTTTGCAAGAGATAGGAAATACCAACAACGAAAAATCAAGGACTATTTCACGACATGTATAAAATCTAAAAAAACACCTAATCCGGGCATCACGCCAACGAGCTCCACCGAAAGCTCCTTACTGGCGGATGATCGCAGTCAACATACTTTTCGTCGGCAATAACGCTAAATGTAGTAATCAGGACATAAATGAGTTAAGTAAGAATAAGGATATAACTATCTTTCACCAAAATATTGCAGGCATCTTAAACAAAAAAAGCGAATTAGAGGTTGTACTACAAACGTTCCGCGACAATGGAAAATTTATAAATGTAATTTGTCTCAGTGAAACTTTTCTTAAATTAGGTACAGAATTTAATCTTAATGTTGATAATTTTGTTTTAGCTAGTTACTTTTCTAGAAAAAACCAAAAACGAGGTGGGACATGTATTTTGGTTAACAAAGGTATTGAGTTTAAAACACTCACCATTCCAGAAGAACTGATAAGCGCATTTCATTTTGAATGTTGTGGAATCGAGTTGATCTCCTTGAATATCCTAGTAATCTGCGTGTATAGAATCCCACAAGGTGACTATGCAACATTTTTTGTAAATCTATACTCTTTATTAGAAAGGTACCAAATTAAATATAAAAAAAAGAAACTGATTCTTTGCGGCGATTGGAATATAGACATGTTAAAGGATAGTGATAAAAAAAAAGAATTAGTAAGCTTATTTGAAAATTTCCAACTTGTATCCCACATCACTACACCTACAAGAAAAAAAGCATGCATTGATTTAATAGTCAGTAATATAAAAGAAAGTGTTGGAGAAACGCACGAGTTAGCTCTGTCGGATCACAATACTAGTCAAATTCTAAAGGTACCCTCAGCTCAAAATGTTGCTGAACACTGGTGGTACGAGAAGAGAAGGGATTTTAATAACGATAATGTAAGGAAGTTTATTGAAGCAATTATGGCACTATCTTTTGAAGATGTAACAAACATATCCGATGTAAACGAGTCATTTAATGCTTTTCATGATATCATTCAATTATTTTTTAATTTATGTTTTCCAGTGAATAATATCAAAGTTTCTAACAAACACGCAACAGCTAAGTGGTTAACGAGAGGGTTGAAAAGATGCTGTAAAAGAAAAAGAAAACTGTACTACGAATATCATAACGCAAAAAAGAATAGAAGAGAAAAGAGAAATTCATACCAAAGGTATTCAAAATTACTGAAAAAATGCTTGTTAAGAAGTCAAAAAATTAATAACAATAATAAAATATATAGGTCAAGAAATAAATGTAAAGCTACGTGGTCAATCATTAATAAAAATATAGGCACCCAAATCGCAAACGCTCAAGTATCAAAGCTTTTAATTAATAATACATGTATTCGCGATCCTCAAAAAATAAGTAATCAATTTAATTTGTTTTTCAAAAAGATTACTGAGTCAGCATCGTCTACTCATATCTCAAATAACCATAAAGTAAATACCGGTAAAAATATTTCTCAAAGTCTATTCTTGACCCCTGTAGACGAAAATGAAATAATTACGACCATAATGCAGTTAAAAAACACCAATGCTACAGGGTACGATGAAATAAATACTAACTTACTAAAACTATGTGCCCCTTACCTAGCATATCCACTTTGTCACATAATAAACTCATCATTTGAACAAGGAAAATTTCCGGATAGATTAAAGTACTCAATTGTCAAGCCGTTGTATAAAAAAGGGTCAAAAGAAGATATGAATAATTATCGACCGGTCACTCTTATTCCAGTGATATCGAAAATATTAGAAAAAATTATGTACAAAAGAATCGAAGTATTTATTACCAAACACAACATACTTAACCCAAATCAATTTGGGTTTAGAAAACAATATTCCACTTCCATGGCTTGTTACACTTTAATACAACATGTGACCGAGTGTTTGAATAATAAAATGTACGTTGCTGTTCTATTCTTAGACTTAACAAAAGCCTTTGACTTTGTAAAACATGATTACCTAATAAAAAAACTACAAACCTATGGAGTCAGAGGCACATGTCTAGATTGGTTGCAAAGTTATCTGAAAGATCGTTACCAACGTGTAGAAATAGAATTTATCGAAAAAAATAGGAAAAGTAAAGCATGCTCTGACTATTTACAAAAAGGTTGTGGTGTCCCCCAAGGTAGCATTTTAGGTCCCCTACTATTTCTACTTTATATAAATGAACTTCCACATATAACTAGACATAAATCAATATTATTTGCTGACGACACAACAATAGTGATAAGTGCTTTAAATAAACAAGCACTGGAGCAAGACGTTAATAACACACTAACAAATATTATAGAATGGTTAAAAATAAATAATTTGACATTAAGTTTAACGAAAACAAAGATAGTTCAGTTTTGTAGCTATAATTCAGTTCCTCTAAATCTTAACATATCCTATGAAGGTCAAAATGTAGATGTTGTCAAATGTATTAAGTTTCTAGGTATGTTGCTAGATCAAAACTTCAATTGGAAAGAACACGTTGAAAATGTCGTATCTAAAATTGATAGATTCATATTTGCGTTACGAAATATTAGAAATTTAGTATCCAAACAAGCTGCTGTAACAGTATATTATGGATATATTGCGTCGGTACTACGGTACGGACTTATCATGTGGGGAAACTCCGTTCACGTAGAAAAGGCGTTCAGGGCCCAAAAAAAAAGTGTGCGTGCAATATTCGGAATAAATAACAGAGAATCCTGCAAACCTTATTTTAAAGAGCACAAAATTATGCCTCTTCCATGTATGTACATTAAAGAAATATGTATATTTGTGAAAATGAATCCACAGTTATTTAATAATGTTAAGTCAATAAGAAGACAGCACACCATTGCATTACCCAAAGCAAATACATACATCTATAGGAAAAATGTGGCCTATCAGGCTATCATAATTTACAACAAACTGCCCAAGTTCTGTAGGGAACTCGATAGTAATAAATTTAAGAAATGGATAAATGAATGGCTAATAGAGAAATGTTTTTACTCAGTCACGGAATACTTAAATTATGTATCTGATTAACTATTTTAATTAAAATATCTCTTATTATTAAGTGTCAAATGTAAGTGCAAACTGTAAATACAGTAGAACATGTTATGTACTGGAACCAAAGTTGTAATACTATTTAAGACCACATATGTATTTATGTAAAAACTCATGTTCAGCACCAAATAAATTTCATTTCATTTCATTTCAAATATCGTTGTGCACAATAAAACGGACAGTGCGTTTTTTTGGTTCATTCTTTGGTAATTGTAATATGTTTATATTGGCGTAACATAGTGGCTCCGCTTCGCCTGATGGTAATCGAAAAGAGGAGCCCTATCAGTTAACGTTGCCATGCTGGCCCGCGATATGCTTTAAAGGGTATAGCCGTGTTTGTATGGGGCATCGGCCCCAGAAGCCAAATCGATTGCCGTTTTGCTAATATATTAGCCCAAATGTAAGATGCTATTTTACAAAAAAAAAACCGGCCAAGTGCGAGTCGGACTCGCGCACCGAGGGTTCCGTACACACACTTTCCATCCCTAAGTGGTTAAGTTAAGTTTGCACCTGGTATGTATAGCGCCCCATATAAATTAGGTGCAAAGTTAGGTATTAAAATATAAAAAAAAAACTACTTACTAGATCTCGTTCAAAACAATTTTCGTTGGTAGTTTTTATAGTAATGTACATCATATGTTTTTTTTAGATTTTTCATTTTCTTATTTTAGAAGTTAGAGGGGGGGGACCAATTTCGATGATGCTCTTATGTTATTTTTATTCGATTCTTGTACGAGTAGTTAGGCATATTAAGTCCAACAAATGTATGGTATACCATAACGTCAGTTGACAACCACAACTAAGTAACAAATACCTACTTAAAATAAAGCTCGTATCTCAGTATCAATCAACAAACTAGATACGAGGTTTTGAAAATAACTGTCTGAAAAATTGTCACCAGGCGATAAGTTTGTTTCATTTTGGATATGTTGATCCAAGTGAATGTTTTTGAAAAAAATATATATTATAGAATATTAGTTTATACATAATATAGCCAAAATTATTAGGTGTCCCTATCTCGAAAATATAAAAAAAAAATATTGAAAAATTTAAAGTGAAAATTTCACTACTCATAAGAATATTTGGAAATCCATATTTTTTTTAATAATACATCTTTATTACCTACATAATGTGTATAAGTTACAAAAAAATCTATTGAGTAGTTTAGATAAAAGAAAATAAAAACCAATTTTCGTTTTTTTTAATTTTCTCAAAAACCTGAAGTATTTCAGGGTCCTTTTTTTGTAAAATAGCATCTTACATCTGGACTAATATATTAGCAAAACGGCAATCGATTTGGCTTCTGGGGCCGATGCCCCATACAAACACGGCTATACCCTTTAAATAAATATTTCTGCACTGATTACTGGTATAAACTTTAACTCTTAAATGCATATGGTATCAAAAATTATACCACATTTTACTTCTGAAATTACTTAAATACCAAATCTAATCCATGTAATTTTTTTTTATTTGAGACTCAGCTTGACAAAGTCTAAATTAACTGAGTTGATTTTCGACGTGTTTCATTTCAGTGGTATCGTTTTTGATACTTTATGCACCAAAGGATTAAGGATAAACCTCGATTTGAAAAGTATTAATATGGCATTTTACCTCTCTCAGCAACTCTTGTTCTTTGTGGTGAGCAGCGAGCATGCGGCGGCGTTTGAAGCGGCGTAGTTCGAGTTCTAAATACTCGCGCTGCGAGCGTACTAGCCGGGCCTCTTCTGCCGCCTCCGCCTGTTTTAGATTATCCTTTTGCGACCTGGATAACAAAACACATGCATGCATTAGGTGTTTCAAGCATGTAATTTTCTTATGGCACTACCTAGAATAGAAGCCGGTAACCCAAAGAGGATTAGCGGTTCAACGTAATTCAGAGGCGCTGAGTTCCATACCTGGTCTCTTCCGACGCATTGAATTTTTTCTTTGTGTTTTGATCTTTCTATTAATGGTTCAATAAAAATTGTGACGTTTTCACATAAAAAAATAATGAAACATTGCATGTGTTTGTAAGAAACAGTAATTATAAGCATGTTCTTTCTCTTTTTGATTTTCATTTCAGTTCCTTCAAGTGTTTTCTAATGGATATAATACAGTTTAGTACATTTGTTTAAATAGCAGATTTCCATAGAGTTTAGTTTTACAAAGTATGCGTTTGTGAATTTGTCTGCGACATTTACAAATTACAGTAAGCAAGAATAAAAACAAACTATCATAATCCAATCTATGGTCGTTCTAACTTAAACTCAATCATAAACGGAAAATAATTCGTTCGCACCTCCTTATATTAAAGTTTGCGTATACATATGGATGGTTAATCCTTAGACGGATTTATATGCGTTGGCACACCGGGTAGATTAGGTCAGACATAGGATACTACTCTGTTCTTGGGTCATGGATATTATCTATTTATGTATTTATATATTATGTATATCGTCGTCTAGTACCCAAAGTACAAGCTTAGTTTGGGACTAGGTCGATTTGTGTATGATTGTCCCATAATATTTAATAACTTCATTCTAGATTAACCTTTTGACCGCCACAGTCGGCTGTGGCCGTCAACAAAAATCGTGCCCCTGACGCCACGTCGGCCACAGCCGTCCAAATTTCAATGATCAAAAACTTTGTAATTCTAACCGCTACAAGTATTTTTCAATCCCTGTTGATTTTGGAGCACATCTTTTTTTTTTTACTCTGTGGCGTCAGTGGCACGGTAAATTGCTAGACCGCTTGGCGGTCAATAGGTTAAGCGGGTGAAGCTACCGGATAAATGCTCGAATCAAAAATACTCACTGTAGCGTGGCATCCCGCTGCCGCTTAGGCGTGGCATCGTCCATGCTGAGTTCCTTTTTCCACCGCTCCTTGTTGGCCTTGTACTCGCGCTTGCGCTGTGCTTCGAACGCCTTTCTATCTTGCTCCTGCCGCGTTGTGATGTCTTTGACAAGTTTCTTTTCCGCAACAGCGTTCTGCTTCGTCTTTCGTTCCAGCTCTTGCGCGTGTTTCGTCTGCGGGACAAAAGTAGTCGCAATTATGACAAAAGTAGTGCACGACTCTATGAGGTTTAAATTTCATTGGAAAAGTAATTGTAATTAGTACGAGTGTGAACAAAGATACTACATAAAAAAATAGAATCGATAAAAATGAGGTATCGATGTTCCCGGTCACTTACACAACGGTTTCAAAAATCGCTCTTAACCTATGAATTTAGTAGTCTAACTACCAGACCAAAAATCACCGCTGATCTTCTCAATTGAACTCATAAGCTGTGGGATAGGGCCAACTAAACTGCGTGCGCAAAGCCATATTGAATCTACGGCCAATTCATTATCTATAGTGGTAAGCCATGTCGATATTTCTCATCGACAGGAAGAGAAGGCATCAAGAATAGTAGCAACCCTAACTGCATCAAATGTTTTCTCTGCAGCATACTTAATAAGTCGACCTTGCAGTTGTAGTTTCACTGATTTCAGTAGTAGAAGGTGTTAAACCTTTATGGTTATTGTGATTTGTAATAAGAACACTGTCATTTGTATGCATGTATTTTTATATAGACTTATGTCACTCGCCTTTTGCCTGTCAATACAGATTGTGCTCCTACTAACTCTTTTCTTCTTTTCCCTCTGATAAAACTCAATTATTAAGTGGTTATGGTCCCTATGTACGCAGAGAAGACTATGTAAGCGTATAAGTGCTATTTAGTGCTATGGATTCACCTCCGATTTCGTCGGTGGTACCACGATTTACGAGTTCTATGACGAGCTCCATGGCGACTTCAAGTCACTTCTTCCACTTGCGAGTGTACTAACCTGCAGCCGCTCCAGGTCTCGCGACAGCTGCTGCAGCAGCGCGTCGTACTCGCGGTCCAGCTGCGCTTTGTGCGCGTCCACCTTGCAGTTGTAGTTTCACTGATTCCAGTAGTAGAAGGTTCCACTTGCGAGTGTACTAACCTGCAGCCGCTCCAGGTCTCGCGACACCTGCTGCAGCAGCGCGTCGTACTCGCGGTCCAGCTGCGCCTTGTGCGCGTCCACCTTGCAGTTGTAGTTTCACTGATTCCAGTAGTAGAAGGTTCCACTTGCGAGTGTACTAACCTGCAGCCGCTCCAGGTCTCGCGACAGCTGCTGCAGCAGCGCGTCGTACTCGCGGTCCAGCTGCGCCTTGTGCGCGTCCACCTTGCAGTTGTAGTTTCACTGATTCCAGTAGTAGAAGGTTCCACTTGCGAGTGTACTAACCTGCAGCCGCTCCAGGTCTCGCGACAGCTGCTGCAGCAGCGCGTCGTACTCGCGGTCCAGCTGCGCCCTGTGCGCGTCCACCTTGCAGTTGTAGTTTCACTGATTCCAGTAGTAGAAGGTTCCACTTGCGAGTGTACTAACCTGCAGCCGCTCCAGGTCTCGCGACAGCTGCTGCAGCAGCGCGTCGTACTCGCGGTCCAGCTGCGCCTTGTGCGCGTCCACGTCAGCCTTGCAGCGCTCCTCCAACTTCAACAGCGCCGCTTGATGTTCACGCCGCATGCGCTTGTAGCCCGACATTTGCTCGTGCATCTCCTGATTAACAAATTGAGCCCTCTTTGAACTGGCTGGCTATACTTAAGAAATATACCAGAGAAATTATTAGCTAACGGCGTAATAACTAGGGCTCGCGGTCGTGTCCGTGTTTCGTGTACCCGTAGCCGGATCTCCGTTGCCGTGTTAACATAGATTCGAACCGTTCGGCACGTGTAATTAGGCTCCGTGTGATTAAGATACGTAGCTCCGTGTGACACAGAGATGCATTATTTAAGTTTCTTAAACACAGACGGATCCGGTCCACCCGTGACATTTAGTGAAGATTCTATGTGTGTCTCTGTCTAAAATAAAAATGGTTGGTTATATAGAAAACAGAATAATGCCATGTTTGATTCAACTAGAAATAAACTACAACCATACAATAAGGGTCGGTTCGACAAGCTTTCATTCAATACCCCAGCGGAGCAGAGATCCGTAGCCGACCGCAGACTCGGCTACGTATTTTGGCGTGACCGTGTAGTAAGGGAGCTTAGGACCGCCGGTGCTAAGAACACGGAGCTACGGTTCCGCGTGTAACACGGATATCAGAAGCCCTAGTAATAAACACAAACAATCAGGCTTTTGTTTTGAGAGTTACTTCACAGACGGACCCGTATGGTATCAAAATGTTAACTACGCCTAATACTTAATCCCGTGTCCTTCGTTTAAAGGACACTGACATGTATATCTCAGTGGCACGCATTCAATTTGGGCGGCATAGCGTAAGGACTAAGTAGAATGCTGTTGAAGACGAACTTGTTAAATGAACGCGTATGATTGAATAGTCTATGAAAAGAAAATGATTTTTATATTGAGTACCTGGTTGTGCTCCTTCTGTTGCTTGGTTACGATGCTGGTGGTGCGTATCGTGGCGAAGTTGTTAGCGCCATGCTCGGACACCAGCGACAGCGCCGCCGAGACGTTGTTGCTCACTGCAACATTAAGCCATACGATACGATGTGTTGTCAGTATTGTATACAGAATTCAATGTAAACAAACTATATTGTTTACAACATGCAAATTGTTTTGAGGAATAAATACACGCAAATAAGTCAATACAAACATATTGACAAATCAATACACCGGTTTATTGGAAGCTGTCAACGTCACGAAATGTAACAATAGATTCAATTTAATCAGTTCATTTTAAATTTCATTTCATTTCAAAGCTCATAACGCTTTTGCTGGAAAAAGTTTTCATATCCCAGGAAAAGCCAAACCCCCTATGCCCAGAATTTACTAACCCGAAACCTTGGTTTAAATAGTATGGCGTGGCCGTTTCATTAGATCTTTCGCATGTCATAACAATGTGTTATCTGGGACAAAGATATTTTTCATTCATAATTTAAGAGCTTCGCTCTTGTCGGTGGAGTAATCGGCACTCTTCCCTATTTCTTGATAGTGTTTTGGTCTCCTGATACGACATAGTGCCCAGTTTCTCTTTCACTTGACTAAAAAACGTAATTCTTGGTCTTCCTCTGCCTCTTAGATATAAGGATTTGAAAATGAGACGAAACGGAATGAGAAAAGATAGGCAGTGCCCTGCTTCTATTTTGTTCTTCTTGGCGGCAGATTTATGCACCTGCTGCTTACTGTTATAATAAAAACACGAGTAACACGACTTGATCATTATGTTAAATACAAACAATGATGTTTTACGTTTAGGTATCGTAGGTAGAAAACTGTATAGTAATCGTGCTACCCGTAACGTAAGTTTATAACTTATCCTCGTGGAGGGCGTAGCGGCGCAAGTGTGATACCGTCGAAAAATCATAATGTCGCAGGATGCAGTTATATGTTAGAGTAAGCACGATGTAGTTCCGTCTAATTCTAACATATAACTGGCACACTTGGCAAGCGTGCAGACACGGTATAACAGTATATGAAAAACCCTATTGTTTGGGAAATTCTAACAACTGACCTAACGCTTTTATGGAGTTGAATAAACGTCACCCTTGCATCATATGAGTGCGTGTTTGAGACACCGTCTCATGTGTTGAGTAGCATCTTGAGCATTGAGATCACAACGTGAACAAATTTTACAATTTAAACTTCACGACAATACACACAGAGTTGTCCTGTTATTGATAACGTTCCACGGTGTTGGAGCGAAAATGTTCTCCAGAAAATTGCCCTTTTAAAACAGAATTCTCGGCAACAGCACAGCTCTGCATACATCGTGTATACACTTAGTGTTGCCAATTGCGAAAAACCAAAGTGTACCTCTATTAGCCTGCCGGCGCTGCGTGTTCCTGTTGTCGTCGCTCTCCTGCTGCGACGACCAGGTCGACGGCGCGTTGACGTACTCGCGGTACTCCGCCTGCCGCTCCCGTTCCCTCTCGCGCTCTCTCTGCGCCTCGCGTATCGCCTCCCTGTTGGCGTAGTCGTCGCCGTAGTCGTCGCACAGCGAGTCCCGGTTGGCGAACTCTCGCAACGCGTCCCTGTTAACGTAGTCGTCGTTGGCGGCCGGCAGAGGGCTCTCGCTCTCTCTGCGTAGGAAACAGCAACATGAGTAAAACCAGCGCTTGCGTCTGAAAGGTAAGGTTGCGCTCTAGTGCGGGATGCGCTGAGGTGAATAAGCGTGGGGGATGATTTAAGCGCCTACGTGCTCGCTAAAGTACCTAATAATGTATTACGACTGAATATCTTCAACTAGTCTCCAATCATACAAAATATGATCTCTCTTTAGATACTTATCATTTAGCATGTCTCGTTATAATATAAGTGACTATTCATAACTTTTATATACTTAATTCTGAAGTGGGGTGCAGTGTGCTTTAACTACACTACTACAGAAACATGCAACATTAAAGCGAGCGAAGAAAGACACAGAAGGTGTAAAAAAACAACTAAAAGCAATATGCAAGGTTGATGACCATTTGCTACCTGCCAAACTAATCATTTTTGGCAATTAGGTACTTAGGGCTAGTACTTATGACAAATACCATTTGTAAGGTTTTACTAAACGGAAAACATTTCAAATAGCCCGTAATACTCAGAAATCGTAAATGGTCATCAAACAATAATGGAAACATGCATATATCGGAATCATACCTCGTGGAGTGGGAAGAATGCTGGTGGTTGAGGTGTGTGTACTGTGGCTGCTGTTGGTTGTGGTGGTTCGCGTTGATTTGCTGCAACAATACCATATTTATATATATATACATAAAATAAGAAAAAAATCGGTGTTGACTGTTATCAGTAATCAATGGAGACCTTTGAACAATCGAATAAAAAAAATATCGAACTGAAATTTATTAACTGCTTAATTCGGCTTTATATCTCTGTCGTTCTCACGCTTGAAGCATTCCCAGGTTCGATTCATGGAATTATGTAATTGTATATTCGAGTTTCCAGAGAAATGTTTTGAGTTGTCTTCAATCTTTATCAAAAAGTGACGTCGACACGTGAAACAACAACCTTGTTATCCTTGGATAACGGATGCGTCTCTTAATTGAACCAATAATGAGACCTCAGGAAAACCAGTTGTATACTCGTACGATTTCTTGACTAAGCGGTTATCAAACCGCTCTCATGTGCGGTGCAAAACTATCCCGCACATCGGAGCAGTTCCGGCACAGACCACCCCCACTAGACGGAGCATGTAAGGCGACCCGCGCGCACCAACGATATGGTACGGCAGAACATTGAAGTATCAACACGGCGGCCACCGTTTAGTTGCGTCCTTGTTTATGATCCATGCGTACGTCAACGAAAAAAGAAATTAAATAAATAACATGGTAAATTGTAGTGTTAAGTGGTGTAGAGAGACCTCATAAACATGGACGCAACTAAACGGTGGCCGCCGTGTTGATACTTTAATGTTCTGCCGTACCATATCGTTGGTGCGCGCGGGTGGCCTCACATGTGCCTTACATGCTCCGTCTAGTGGGGGTAGTCTGTGGGTTCCGGTCAATGTGGTAGCCACTTTAGGATGGATTACTCACCGGCCTTGGCCGCCGTCGAAGGCTGCCCGACGACGAGGACTGGCTGGAGGCGCCCGCGGCGCTGTGCTCAGAGGTCGCGGAGTTGGATTTGGAACTGTCGCCGCCAGAACGCTCTTCTGCCGTCTCTTCACTGTCACCTGAAGAGAAAATATCCATTATAGTTTTATTCTTAAAATATCAACAAACAAAATTTGGAGCGTTCGCTTGGAAAATCCTATTTGAAACCAAAGTTTGTGGTGAAAAGTTCTAGTAGTTGTGTTCCTGGTCCTATTGTATAGGGGTTGAGATCAAGCAGAAGTTACGTATATCTTCTATAGTCAACTATAGTAGAACATATTGGAGGAACTTTTTCTATATAACGACGAGGACAAACAAGCATGTGGCCCGCCTAATAGTAAGCAGTTACAGCCGCCTATGGACGCTTGCGACGCCAGGAGCATCACACGTGCGTTAGCGACCCCCCCTCTACTATTTACTGCCCTCTTGATGAATGGGGGCATACTGTAGCCCTCCGGGAAAAATTCAACAAGTATCTCATACATGTGGAGCCTTCTAGAACCACACAGTTCTCGTCGATTTAAGCTCCAGGAACTAAACTTTGTGTAAGGATGTTGAAATTGTTGAAGCTTTTTTTTTTTTATACTACGACGGTGGCAAACAAGCATGCGGCCCGCCTGATGTTAAGCAGTTACCGCCGCCTATGAACGCTTGCAACGCCAGGAGCATCACGCGCCCGTTGCCGACCCTTTAAGAATCTATTTACTCCCCTCTTGAAGAACCGCATACTGTAGCCCCCGGGGAAAACCTCGGCAGGGAGCTCATTCCACATGCGAAGCGTTCGCGGTAGGAAGTTCCTCTGGAACCGGACAGTTCTCGACCATTTAGGCTCCAGCATGTGAGGATGAACACCCTGCCGATGGCGAGCAGTGCGGTGGTAGAAGGTAGCCGTGGGCATCATGTCAAACAATTCCTCAGAACACATCCCATTATAAAGACGGTAGAACACACACAAGGAGGCAAAGTCTCTCCTCAGACTTAAAGGCTCAATTCCATCTGTGAGTTTAGGATTGTCAACAATTCGCACAGCACGTCTTTGTACCGAGTCAAAAGGGCTAAGCTGGTATGCGGGGGCTCCCTTATTTGCCCAGAGGTAAGATCTAGGAGTTGAGAATAAGGTCGACCAACGCGTCAGGGGAACGGGGCCTCTTGATGTATGATGGAGTTCCTCAATTACTACTAGTGAAGAATAAGCAAAAGACTCACCTATAGCACTCTCATTGTCGGCATCCACCATCAATATCTTCTTCATCTTCCTATAATTCAAATTATCCAGGTCCCGAACCGCCGCCTTCGTCCGCTGTATGAGGTCGACCAGCGCGTTAGGGGAACGTGGCCTCGTGATGTGGGGATGCTGCAGTAGTTTCAGCGACGACGGCCTATCTTGCGGGTTCTTTTGGAGGCACGCTTCGACGAAGTATCGAAACGTGTCCGACCATTCGGGGGCCTATTGAAACACAAAGTGTCAGTGAGGTTGCTGTTTAAACTGATGCAAAAAAAAAAACTTATGCGCAATTGGAACGATAATTATTTATTTTGTGGTTTTCCTATATTATACGGATTGTAATTTGAATATTCCAACTATAATATCAATAAAGAAATAATATTATTGTTTCAATTTACAATAAGCAACTTCTCATTGCATTTATTAAACCTTAGCAAATCTTATATTGGCAAAATCTAAAATGTTCGAGCGTAACAAAGTAGTTTACATACCTGTAATGTCGGCGAGTCGTTTTGTGCAATGTGGTAGAGGGCAGACATGGCGTTCATGTTAAAGTACGGCGGTTTGCGCTCTGCTAACTCGATACACGTGATACCCAGAGACCACACATCCACCTGTTACAATCATAACCCATTATCATCTATAAACACTAATAATACAACGTTTTTTAACTGTCTGGAAAACATTCCGAAACTTTGTTTAGTTTGAGGGCAGATCTGGCCAAAAAATAAATATGCAACTTTATAACTGATTCAGACAGACTCAAGCATTTTGGCTATGCGGTTGATTCGCATCAAAACCACAAGGAGAAACGCCTATGGGGAGAAAATCACTCATAAATGTATGAGATAATGAGCCAACATGCCAGCTTTGATGTCACGTTGGATGCGGTCGAGGAAGGTCGCTATAGAGAAAATATCTCACCTTCCCATCGTATTGCCCCTCATCCATCGCCAATATGACCTCCGGGGCCATCCAATATGGCGTTCCGACGAAACTGTTAGCCGGACATTTGATGCTTGCACTTCCAAAGTCTGCCAACTTTACGGTGCCGTTCTCCGTAAGCAAGATGTTGCCAGCCTTGATGTCACGGTGGATGCGGCCGAGGCTGTGCAGGTAGGACAGCCCGCATACTACGCCTTCGCATATTGCTGCTATTTCCTCCTCGCGGAGTGGGCGCTTGTGGACCTGTTTAAAGGGAAGATAATGAGACTGTTGGTCTATGTGGTTTTATGTTAATAGTCTTAGTAATAAGAGCATTACCTATCTCTCGAACAATAAAATTGTTGGTATAATTTATGAAACTGTTTTTCGCACTGACTGTATTGCGTTGTGTTATATAAGATTCGTATTATGTCTAGTGTCTATTTATATTATTGTATTTATGTATGTATTATGTAAGTTTATGTATTATGTAAGTTTATGTATACTATTTATGTATGTGTATATTTACCCATAGGTATGCGTACTAGTTTTCTGTTAGTATCTAATTAAATAAGATTTAAGAAACGGTTTCTGATTATTCGTCTTCTTTTACAAGTTTTGTAAGCTTGTATATAATTGAATTTACAAACATGAAAGGCTATGTAAGAACTAAAAGTTAGTAAGAATCACCATTGAATATAAAAAAGCCGGTCAAGTGCGAGTCGGACTCGTGCACCGACGGTTCCGTACCAATTATGAAAGCACTATCTACTACTATTGCTCTATCGAAAAGATAAACTGTACTGAGCGACAAGCTTAACTTTACCGTTGGAAAACCGTTTTACGTACTTTAGAAAAAGATTATATTATTTATGATTTGATTACAAATGTACAGTTTTCAAATGTTTACCTATACTTGTAGTATAAGACGGTATTACTCATATTTCTAGGTCAACGGGAAATCCATACTAATATTATAAATGCGAAAGTGTGTCTGTATGTCTGTCTGTCTGTTACCTCTTCACACTTAAACCGCTGAACCGATTTAGATTAAATTTGGTATGGAGATAGTTTGAGACCCGGGAAAGGACATAGGATACTTTTCATCCCGAATAAATTTAGTGTTCCCGTGGGATGAGCGGGTAACACCGCGGGACACAGCTAGTACCCTATAAATTTTGATTGCCTTGATTGTCGAAATAAAGGTTTATTTTCGGCAAAAAATTTCGGATGTATCTAAAAAAGACTACAAGGAAATATCAGATCATTAACTGCTTTTCCCAACCACTTGCCTTTTCTGAAAAGGCAGTCTCTTCTCTTGTAGATAGGTATATATTAGGAACAAACACAGGAACAAATTACAAGTGGAATCCGATTTGAGATTGCAACACATCTCACATCAGCACAAATATCAACAACTTAGTTGCGAGGACGCCGCACCAACCTTCGTATTACCGTATTTTTTTCTTTTTAGGTATTTGCAGTACTAAATTAGATGGTCTGAAATGTATTGCTGTTTTTTTTTCTATCAAGGGGTCCTTGGACTTATGCTTGATTTCCTAGCGTTCCGTGGAGAAAAAAAGGTTAAGGACCCATGGCTTAGTGTATCCCTAGCTTTACAGGAACACTCATAACTACACTAGTTATAGTCCTTCAACTGTCCGGAAGTTACATTAGATCCGAGAAATAAGAATCCAAGCAAAAACTCGATGGTCGATAAGGCACTTCGTACCAATTTTTAGTGATAACAAATTTTTATGCGGCAACTCACTCCTGACAACGAATGTCTAAACTAACAAATTATCAATTTCTCAGAAATAAAAATTTGACGTCATCCTTTTAGGATATACAATGTTATTCGCTTTAAAAGTATCCGTCATATCGTGAATGATGAATGAATATGCGTCTAACGTAATTGGGAGGTTGTAGATGCGATGCGTCATGTAAAAAACAACATCAATATTTTTGGAATCCCGCAAACTTATCTATCAATGATTGTGGGTTCACTAGTCAAATAAAAAACGTAATACACGTCCGTGAACGATTTGCAAACACATAGATATTTGTAAGTACACATCCGTTAAGATGGCATTCTGCGATCGTGTCGTAGAAGCTAAGTGACCCTTGGCGACCTAAAATGAATTAACTACGTAATTAATTAACTACGCCACAATTTTGACAATTTATACCTCTCTACCTCCAAGTCAGAAAACAACATAAAATCAAATACACGATTTTTTGTAGCGCGACATTTACCTATGGCATTATTCTTTTTTATTCGATTGAGTGTGCGAGAAAGGTTGGTGACACTGTCGATCGATTGCCGAAGTCGCGGCCAGTTATGATATCTCAACTAGTTTCACATAGCGCATTAGGTTCATGAAGTTACAGACAGTACACTCAGCTGTAGAAAAGTAACCACACTTTAAGACTAGATCGAAATTTGTGATGTATTTCGAGTGCGTGTATGTTTTATTTCTGCAGTGTCACATTTGGGATGTCGTTATTAAGGTTCCTCTTAGCTCTGGTGTGTCATGAACAAAAACTCAACTTTAATATGGCATATGCCTAACTATGTTTGGCCAAAGAAACGTCGAATATTATTCTGCATAACACTTAGGTATTTATTATAATATTTTTATCAGACAACCTCACGCAAATTGATCTAGCCCCACAGTAAGCACTAGTAGGCTTGTGTAGGCACTAGACGACAATAAACTTACTTACATAGATAAATATGTACATAAATACGTAGAAAAACATCCATGACTGTCATTGCTAAATGACAAGAGCTTTGTAGTGGTGAGTACTCCGTCCGCGCCATACAGATTAATAGCGTCGGCTTGTAATCGACTTCCATCGTATGAATGAAAATATATTTTGGTTTCAATAAATGTTCCACATAATAAGGGCTTATTACGCTGAAAGTGCTGAATATATTATTTTTAGATGATTTGACGTGTAATAGTAATCAGTAATTTACATGTTGTTTAACCGCCGCTAAATCATTATTTAAGTATATCCGCTTAGCAGTTCTAATACAGTCACTATCAAGTAATGTGTTTTCTTGGGAGCTAATTTATATGCCCCCCGCGTCTATCAATTTTTCCTTGATATTACTCATTTGGAAGCTTCAAATGATTATGATTAATGTAAGTCTAAAGAAATAACTTAATTAAAACATGCATTGTTAGAAGTATAGGTACACGTACGTATTATCAGTTTTTGGTTTCCAAAATCAATTAGAATCAAAGCAACTGTACAACACTAGTGACTGCATTTGAAAGAATTCTGACATTATATACCGTTATTTTGCAACTAAGCAACGAGTAAAAGATGACAATCGTTTTATTTATTTTTATTCTCATTGCGTGTTTCAGGCTTTATAATTTTGCAACCAAAACCGGCAATGTAATAAATGTGTCATAGTAAAAACAATATAAAATAACATACAAATTAAGACAAAAAATAATTACCCACGAAAGGAAATAGTTCGTTTATCTCGGCAACTGTTAATAAAGGTATTTTTACAGTTCAATACCTATTTTTACGGTTCAGTTCGTTGACGTTAAGATCCGAGCGTGGAATAAGTATAATTGTGACAGGTGAAATACACGTACTTTAGTCATTTAGTTCGATAATAGGGATTCGAACCCAGAACTGCCGGCTCAGCAGGGAGTTGCTTTACCACTGCGCCAGCCGCGTCGTCTCACGCGCCAATATTTTGAGATCTCTTTTAAGAAGGTACTGAATAATTCTACTTTCATAGTTTCTGTAATGATGCGAAAGAGGCATCAAAATATAGAAGAATTTCGTATGTCTATGTATGTTGCATCTGTTTAACCATACTTTGAACATTTCGTCTGTTGACAACCAAACTCCCTAAGTAACAAATACCTACTTAAAACAAAGCTCGTATTTCAGTGTCAATCTACAAACTAGATACGAGGTTTTGAAGAATTTTTGGTTCTCACTAGGCGATTTACTATAAAAGAAAAAATATAAATACTAATAAATACTAAGGGACAAACATACACAAATCGACCTAGTCCCAAACTAAGCAAAGCTTGTACTATGGGTACTAGACGACGATAAACATAATATATTAATACATATATAGATAACATCCATGACCCAAGAACAAATATTTGCACAAATATTTGCCCCGGCCGGGATTCGAACCCGGGACCGCCGACTCAGTAGGCAGGTGTCTACAAACCGAGCCAAACGCGTCGTCAAAAATATGTTCAGTTCACTAACCTCAATAATGTCAGAGGCGGAGCCCACACAATATTCCATAACCAGCCATGCCGTGTGCTCTCTCTTGTAGCACCCCTTGTATTCTATGGTGTTGGGGTGTTCCAACTGTTTCAAGAACCTACGAAAAAAAATCATATAATTAAACTGTTTTTGACTTGCAACTATATTCATTGTCATATTTTTACGATTATCTAATGTGAAATGAAATTTTTATATTCTTCAAAGAACTTATTTCTTACAAAATAGCAAATAAACTATGATACCTAATCAGCATACATCGGGGATTTCGGAACAGGAACGATTTGATAAAGAGTAGAGATAAACAGACACGTTAGTCTGAGAAAATATCATATTATGCCTAATGAATAACTACCTCTCTGCGAATTGTATACACACTATAAGACAGTTTTAGTTAATCTGCGGCGTCTTGCTGTAAATATTAATTTCAATGAACTGAACGATCTTTCCACGTCGACAGTTGTAATAGGTGCATATTTAAACTTTTTGAAGGAATTAATTGATGCACGAGAAGTTTGCGTTTGGAGTTCTATTTCTTTGCCTTTTAACAATTCATTTATAATTTTTAGTGTGCTATAGCCAGAATTTTTATCCAACACCTTTTTTGAGCCAATATGGCTACTATGACATTAGCTATTTGCCGACCGACATCATTCGTGGTTTCGTCAACACTCCCGTAAACATATAATTTTTCAAGCTCATTTCGTATTGTATTCATTTTTTCATCGTAAACTTTACTTAAATGAACTGAAGAACTTTTACAGATTTTTCCAAATTTATCGGTATAGTTGCCGGAAAACGTTTTGAACTTATGAGTATTATATTCCTTGTTTTGAACAAAGATGGCGGATCTGCGCATGTATCTACACAAATCATTCGCATTTGTACGTAAATCGGCTACTACGCAGTCAAGGTTAATATCGGATTGGTTACCTGCGTCTATGGTATATTACAGCCCACAAATAATTTCACGAGCTCACTATTGAAATCATATTTTATACTTGTGTGTTTATTGGACGCAACATGTCGCGTTACACCAAATTTCGTATGAGCGAAGCGATTGCATTTGGTGCAAAAAATAAATAATCTTGGACCTCTGTCTGGATTATTTTCTATCCACGAGCGCACAAACTCGTAACGAGCTTTTTTTCTTGGAGGCATATTTGTATTGATTATTATATAGTATTTTTAAAATGCAAGGGTACGGTATGACAATAAATGTCTAATATTATGTCAATATTGACACCCGATATGTTAACTGAAGACGTTGATAATGACTGACCATTATAACATGTGTACCTATATGAATGATTATTATTTTATATTTTCAATTAATTATTCATGACGTAGAAACCTGCTAGAGTACATTCTGTTTTTTAAGTCAATACCTACTCTTTGGTTAATGTCAAACGTTCCCGCTCTGAAAACCCCGATGTATGCTAATCAGATAATATATTTTATTCTTCTGTTGAATTGACTACATACAAAATATTCAATTTAGGTTTTTCGCCTATTATTATATATATTTTTGTGGGATGATTTCAAATCGACATAAATTATATTTAATAACATTTTAAAAAAGAAAACGTGTAACAAGAAAAAAAATATTTTAGTTAAAACCGTTAAGGATCTCTGGTTGAAAGTGCAATGTCAAATAGCTTTGTGGAGTTTTTCAGCTTCTATGTTAAAAAATCAACAAACACCTTTCTAACCTCCTGACGACCAGCATTCATAATATGTCAATTTAATTTTAGCCTTATCACAAATAGTTGACAGGTAACTATTAATTTATGTACTATGTGTAGGACACTGGAACTCAGGAGGCTAAAGCATGCAAAGGCTCAGGTTTTCCGTTTAAATGATGGTAAAATACTATGAGTTCAACAGTCTTAGCTATATAAAATCACGAATTTTGAATAAAACCAAACTTTAGCTCACTTTATTTCTTTCAAGATGTCTTGCCATTTCTCCTCACTCTGCTTCCCCAAGTACGACATCTTCTTGATAGCCACAATCTCCTTGGTGAGATTGCAGCGAGCATAATACACTGCCCCAAAGGACCCATGGCCAATCTCCCGGAGATCCTCAAAGATCTTCTCCGGGTCATGCTTGCTGAATAGCTCTGCAATATCCGGATCCTTGAGGCTGCCAGGACGTGGCATCTTTATCTGCAATAATATTGATTAGTTAGATATAAACAGCTTTTACAGTTGTAAAACCAGTTAGTATGTACTGAATTAATTACATCAATGCATGTTTAGATATTGATATTACTGGTGGTATTATTGGTTTATTACCTCTGTTTTATTGTTAGTAGCCATTTGTGTAGTTTTCTCTTAATATAAATCAACTTGTATATATCTGTACATGTTTGACTACATATTTAGTTGAGGTAGTCTTTGTTGGCCCACAACCATCTGTTACCATAGTTGACTCTACAAAAACCACATTATTTCATTAAAAATATGAACCTTAATCATAATGATGATTATTTTGAATTGGTTCTTATGAGCCTAAATAAAAAAAAATATAATAGTAAATAAAGTAATTAAAGCAATCTGAAATTACTAATAATAATAAACAAATAATGACAGTGCAGTGCCTGGAGCCAGAGAGATGATTTACCCTTTGAGGCAGTGATGAAGTCATTTCATAAAAGCTAATGATGATGAACTGATGGTTTAACTGCACATGGAGATACTTTACAATAAAAAGGCTCAATAAAAGCTACTATTTATGATGCTTTGTTAATGTATTATGATCTATTTTTATAATGAGTCAGATGAGTATTTTTTTCATTGCTGTGGATGCATGGTTAAATTTGTAGAAGTCACATGTGGTCTCAGTATGGTTTATGGCTTCGATTATGTGATGTATATTCCTTGTTGGATGTAAATAATGCAATATGGATAATAATAAGTAAGTTCCAATAAATATAAAGGTGATGATAATGATCTAATTTATATTTTATTGATGACTACAATTTACCTATATAATTGTTCTCAGTTCCTTTGGACTTGCAGCTTGCAGCTATGCTAGCTTATGCATTTAGTTATTTCAATTAAATAAAGTTCATAAGATTGTGATCACTGTTAGGTTTAAATAAGAACATTTTATAGGGAGGTAAAAGGTCGCTGTCATTCATGGGACAAATCAATTCCAGGGTGTAAGTATAGTCAATATCTATTTGTACATATAAGGTGCTTACAAATTTAGTTCCAATACTTTTAGAGCTGATAATACTCACCTCTGAAAGTGTACTTAAGCATAAATCATTTAAAAGTTTGTTTTATTTTTTTAAGATAATATGGGAAACAACTTTGATACATAAATACACCCTGTTAATGAGATAATAATTAGTTAGTGATTAAAGCATCATTGATATCTTAAGGAAGTCACTTAACTGGAAACTTCTCTTCAATAAAAATAAATACATATTTTTGATTATCCTTGAAAATAAATAAGTAAGTTTTATAAATGTGATTGATTAAACTTACTAATTTACTATCTAGAGATAAATTAACACTTAAATTTTCACCAAAAACAAAAGAACATGTAATGAAACTTGCATTACAATTTCATGGATTACCCCATTTCAATGTCTGTGTATAGTGTGTATAAATAAAAGGTATAAAAATAGAAATTGGAACAAAAAGCCACTATAGCCATCATAATTTAGTTTGCAATTTATGAAAATCTATTCAGATCTAATTTTGAGAAAAAATAATAAATCAATCAGTAGAATTTTTTAGTCACAAGTCAAAGTTTAGTAATGCTTGCCTCGTAGCACTAACATGAGAGCATAAGTCTTTCATCTTTCAAGTGTTGTAAAATAGCATATTAATACGAGCAAGGAGATCATTTAGTGAGTCACATACCTCCATATGAGGATAGTATGAAATGATTTAGTTAAGTGTCGAATGAATTTTAAGGTTACATTCAATTTTCTGAATATAGATTAAGTATTAATAAAAACATTATGAGTAACAAATAACATTGTTTTTGCCAAAAATTATGATAACTATGTTCAGATCTACCAATTAAAATATCTCTTTATTTTAGCTCTGGTGTGGATTGTACTATTTTTTTTACCCCAAAAAGGCTGTATTATATATAACAATAGAATATGATTTCTATATAAATGGTGTAATAACTAATGATAATGTAAGTATCCAAACAACAGATTACCTTTACAAATAACTACAATGGAAAGGCATTTCTTATAAGAAGTTGATTCAAACAAGAGCACACAACAATACTCTATGATTATACACCATTAGCCCAACCTTGAAAGACAATTATTCTGTAATTGATCATTATTCCTTGATCAATGATCTCCCATGATAGCTCTACAATTTATCTTATAATGTCCTTTAATGTATTGTTTGCAAACAAATGACATTTGTAGTTAGGTACCAATAATGGACATCTATTGTTGATTTTGGACATTATATAAATTATACCTTGCAACTATAATAATACAAATACAAATATCTTTATTTTGCTTAAAAATCTACCTTACCTATTAACTTTATATCCAATTGCTAAATGAAATCTAATTTAACTAAAAATATCTTCTGTAACTGTGTACACTTGCCTAGCAGAACACTGGCAGTCAATGCAATAATCTGCTACATATTAATTAATTAAGGAAAAAAAAAACTGTTACAAAAATATTTTTGATACACTACTTCCTGAAATGTTCCTTAAGTTTGGGACTGTATTTGTTATAAATAAATTGAAAGATTAGGTAACCAGGAAGCCTTCGAAATCATTATCTTACGTAAATAAGTAGTGAATCAATGGTGTTTGTTTCGTATAATGTAGGCATATATTAAGGTCAGTTAAGGACTAAGTAATAAGGAAAGAACATACTGCTCGCGCCAGCTGAGAGCCGGCGGCGTCCGTCAGTTAATTAGAGCACTCCCGCCGCCCGGGGCCATCCTCCGAGCTACCGCTATCTGCAACAGTAGGAAACGGCAGCGATAACAGCAGCCAGCCACGCCGAGTTTCTACACTACGAACCCCACCCGCAACAAAAACACTTGCCGCATTGCTCCACGGCGCCGCCTACACACGATCCCGCACTCTCGCATATTAACTACGAAACACCCGTAATTTAATTATGTGAACCTTTAAGAACGGCGCCGCAACCCACCTCGGCGCATCCACAGATTTCAGGCCTCCGTCACCCGTCACTGCACTTGATCACAAACTTGCGCCCCCGTAGACGCCTTTCACATTCACTTTTATCGATAATAATCAGTTGCACCCTCCCGGAGAGGGTGAGAATCGGTATTATTGCGAAATACTTGGCACTTACTTAGAAAATTTCGCCTCAAAATGGCGTTGGGGTATCGTGCGCAATGATGGTTTTTTGTTTCATATGGCACTCTGTTTATGGTTTTCCATTACTCTCGGGATTCACTTTGTAATCATTGAGTCACCTTTTATTTATCTTACGCTTGAAATACAGGCGTTTCGTCGATATTTTGTGATAATTATTTACAACTTTCCCGTTCAACTCAATCAACTTCAACTTTCTGAAATATATAAAATTAAAAGCGCCCCCTAGCCATGATCACTATAAACATTTACCAAATAAAGTTGCTATGCTAAAAATAAACATAGACAACATAAAAGCATGTGAAAATTTGAAAAACCGAACTTGACATTACTTCGCCACTGACAGTACTGAAAAGTACCGGTTTTTAAGTTAGTTTTTAGCATTGGCAACTATTAGACGTAATTTTTCAAGTTGGTAATTGGTAAATGTTTTTTTTTATCCGTTTCTGGCCGCTATCCGCGAGTGAGTGCTGAGTGCCTGCCGGTCTTTGGACTTTTTCCTTTGTGTTGTGGTGTATTTGTAATTTTGTATCGAGTAAGTTAAAAACATGTTCTTAACAATATTTTGGTTTAGCGTTATTTCTATGTGTAGTACCTTTAAGCCTGATAGTTACGTTCATAGTTGTTCTAAATAGTCATGTTAGCTTGGTTTTGTGTATTCAAAATGGCGGGACGAAGCTTCGATTGTTATTCCATTTGTAAGAACGACTAAAGATGCAGTAATGTTTGTGATCCTAGAAGTCAAAACAAATTTATTCTTCGACTGTTTAGCTCCGTTAGTTCCAAACTTGGGACGCTTGTTGATAATGTCTCAATAACCACAGAGGTTAGACTTACCTATGTGGATATACTTTTGAATAAAAGCGTTCATGGTAAATTGCGCTAATTGCGGTATCGTATTTAGGCCTAATATGTATCACTTATCGTGACACAGTGTAAACTAGCGAGTTTTCTTATTATCAAGATGTTTTGTGTCATAACACCATAACACATTACAACAATCCTTCTGTTTCTCACATGGCATGTGCTAAGCAGTAAATAATCATGAATCGGTTATATTTAGCTGGTTTCAGTTAGTATTTACTTTAATTTGTTTTAGACAAACATGGCTGAGAAGAAGAAGGAAGGTAGTGAGGCGGAGCCCGAAGAAGAATTCTCCGTAGAGAAAGTGCTGGACCGAAGGGTTCGGAATAACAAGGTTGGTAAAATACACATATTATCCCTATGTTATTAAACTGAATTTACTGGAGTTAACTCATGATATTGTACCCTGACACATGTAGGGTAAATTTGCTGTGCTACGCTAAAAGGTGTTTAGATGCCCAAACAATAAGGTTTTTTTAGCTTAGAATGGCAGTTACTGGGACAGATCTGCTATATCTGCACAAGCAATCAAATGGGAGATTAATACCTCGACAGGTTTTCAGATCATCTCTCCACTATTCTTTACATAGTAGTATAGACTGCTTGAAGCAGTACTTGTATCAAGCATTTTGTTGTGAACACTATGAAATTATTTCCTTTATTTCTAGGTGGAGTATTTCCTAAAATGGAAAGGATATAGTGATGCTGATAACACTTGGGAGCCAGAAGAAAATCTGGACTGTCCAGACCTTATTTCAGCTTTTGAAGAGGCCAGAAAGAAGAAGGAAGCAGGTGAGATAGAATATTTTTGCTTGTGATGTGTTTTTGGGTGTTAGTGGTCCTCCAGATTCTTGAATGTCAGTCACACAGCTAGCTGCCGAAATTAATCCCTTGTATGCAATGTCAAAAATCGAATTAATAATTAACTGATATTTTAACATAAGGTTCATATATCCCGTACGGTTCGGTGTCTAAGCATACTACGGGTTACCCCAAAGTTTTGCATTTCAAACTGGTTTGCTTGTGAAATGCTTTACAACAAGCTTAGCAGCCAATTTTGAAGTACAGTGCACTTCTACATTACATGTTCGTTCTCATTTGCACACTTCTAAATGTTCAATAGACCATATGATAGTTTTGCTGTAAAGAACCAGACATTTCTTTAATTATGCAAGAAGCGATTAAACTTACTTAGGCTTCATTAAACCATACTTTTATTTCCAGAATAATGCTTACTTTTTGATAATAACATTATTACTATCCGTGAGTAAGTTCTTGGAAGTAAAGTTTGATTAAATTTAGTCAGAGAGTTACGACTTAAGTCACTGCCAAATAAAAGAGTATTCTGGTAACATTCTTTATGTTTATGGTCAAGTTGATTAAATGATTAGCGAATGTGTTCTCCACATTTCCTTAGGTTTAAAGATCATTTATTCTCATTAAGAATTTTACAAGTCACTTATTATGAGAACTTAAAATTATGTTTACAAATGAAGCGAAAATTCAAAAATTTAATGATTCGGACAGGATGACATGACAGGATGAGGACAGGGGTCCTGTCCGAATCATTAAATTTTTCAATTTTCGCTTCATTTGTAAACATTTAGTTTACGTTAGCAGACGTTACTGCTATAATAAAAATAAACTTAAAATTACACTTATAATAAACAATGAGCGTTAGAAAAAAGTAAGAAGGTATTTCTATACAAAATATGCGGACAAGTTTTACTAATGTATGCATACCCGTTAACTAAGCCTTCCTTAGAATACTTGATTACTGACTTACAAATTATTTAAAACAAGATATAAGATTAG
The DNA here is from genome assembly GCA_947623375.1 of Apotomis capreana. Classification (NCBI taxonomy): domain Eukaryota; kingdom Metazoa; phylum Arthropoda; class Insecta; order Lepidoptera; family Tortricidae; genus Apotomis; species Apotomis capreana. The sequence continues at coordinate 13,494,680 of OX392517.1, read as the reverse complement.
GTCAAGGATTGCAACAGGAAAAGGATTGGAACTTTTAGGATATTTTGAAAGTTTCCAGATTAATGATTTGTAGAACTATGAAATTTTTTCGACTTGGTAATGTAGGTGTTAACCATTAGGTAAACACTTGTCTGCCTTAGGGCTGTAATCTCTCTCACTCTTGGGATGAGTAATTTTGGAAATGCATGATTTAGGTGTGATCCTGAATCAATTTTGTTTACTCTATATTGTTGTTATTTGCATTTAATCACTCACATCTTCAATAACTCACTCTTTTCACAGCTGCCCCTGGAATGTTACAACCCGGTATGAACCACTTCAATCACAAATTTTAGTTTTATTATTTGAATGCTGCATCTATTATTTTGCTATCATCTGCACTCTGCTGCATGCTAGTGGTTTATCTTGTTTTGGTGTAGTTTATACAGGGTGGGTGGGCCATATTGATTAGTCCGTATGGGCAAGTCTGAAGCTATAAGACTTACACAGTTCTGTTCTTACACACCATGTCATTGGTTTCGATTAGTGATTCAGTTATAATAATAAGATACAATACTTCGTTTCTAGATGTCTGATGACTGTATTTCGTACGAAGCACATAACATATTGCAGTTTTTTTTATTATAACAGGGCAATTTTGAACGTGAATATAATATAAATTATAATTGCTAGTTATTACTAAGGTAAATGCAAAGTTTTACAAATCACACCATGACAGAGAAATAATGAGACCTAGTTTAAAAAACACTTAACAATATTATCAGCATTTGTAATTTTAGAAATCAGTCATGCAGTAAATCCCATGTATACTGTCCAAATAAATATAAATGTCGCGGTATTTGGTAACATTTTAAATACAGCATGACCTTTAAATAAGGAAAATAGATTAACTTGGGACCTAAAATTACGCAGTATTTCTTTTTCACTTTCTTTTGTGTTAACAATTTAAGTGGCCCTTATTTTCTTTTGAGCAGTATAAGGTCTTATATTTTTGTCACACACCAATTTCTTACTTAAAGGAAATTGTTCATAATTTACATGATAGTTTGGGAGTGGATATTACAGTTTTTATTTATTTTGACATGTAGTTTAGTTGAAGTTCTCTGTATATAAAATATTGTAATCACACCTGTTAATTCTTTCCAGAGGGCAAAACCGCGAAAGTAGACAAAGACGTGAAGAAGCGCAAGTCCACAGCAGCCACCCCAGACCTGAAAGGTGCTAAGAAGGCTAAAAGTGATGAAAAGAAAGCTTCCGGCTTTGACCGTGGCCTAGAGCCTGAGAAGATTATTGGTAAGTTTTCATCACTGCTAAGATGATATTACGAGGGTAAATCAAAAAGTTCTTAGAATAAGGGTGACAAAAAAAAGAAAATTGGTTCTTTTTTTTCTTTTTCTACATTGTCTCCTTATCTATATAATAAAATTGAAAATGCCAGAACGGGATAACGCACTAGGGAGGAAGCGAGATGGCGCCTTACAAAACTCGACGTTCTTTTAGATCACGTTTCTCCAATACGATGCACGTTACCGCAGAAAAAACTATTCAAATCTATTGTCTAAATATGAGAATGGAATAAGAGCGTAAAAAATACCGTTTTCACTACGTATTACCTTCACAATCGGCTAAAGAAATCTTCATAAAATTCTTCATTTCGCGACCGTCGACCATTTCCGGCGATACTCGGTTCTTCTCGCTCTTATGGCTCAGGTTCAAGTAGCCTAAAGTTTCTTTTCGCTATATGACTTAAGTTTAAGTAGCCAAAAATTTTGGCGTCATGTTGGTACGCCGTTATATCGAAGTTTTTTACTCGAAATGTAATGACTACGCACTTTGCTTGACTTATGTTGTTTTCTCTGTCAAACTAAATGTCATCGGCATTGTCATTGTCAGCGAATTTTCTGTGCAATAAGCAAAAAGTGTTATGAAAATGCCGAGAATTGAAAGTATTAAGTGATTATGTTATTAATTTGTATTTTGATTGATCGACCATCACGGTTTTATTCAGATTGACCACCACGGTTTCGGGAGATGGAGGAATGGCGATGGCATGTTTAATTTTTGTTAAATTTGAATTTAACAGATTATGTATTATTATAAACTCAAGAAAAATATCCTTGCAAGGCAATGTACTCATTGTTCTGCATCTCGGTGCGTAGAATGCGATGCGATAATGTTGGGTTAAGTAGTAAGACCTCAGGGGTTCGGTATAGGAAAGGTGGGCCAAATGTTTACAAATGAAGCGAAAATTGAAAAATTTAATGATTCAGACAGGATTCCCTCCTGCGTTTCCAACGGCTTTCCGGGCCAACACTGGCGTCCTCCCAATTGGACCACCGAATCAGATGTCAGAGTCATTGAATTTTTCAACCAGTTGCTTCGACATGCCTTAGGGTGGCATCGTAGCGACATCTACCGTAAAGATTTAGACTTTATCGTCGGCACCATCGTCTCAAATTTGTTGAGAATCGATAGTAACGATGTGCTACACTCAAATTACTTATTTTTTCGCTTCATTTGTAAACATTTAGTTTACGTTAGCAGACGTTACTGCTTTAATAAAAAATAAGTAAAGGTGGGCCAGTTTTGGGACAGAAAAATTTCGGTGTCGTGAAACTTATGTCAATATAACACCTCATTTTTATTAAAGTATCCTTTAAAACATCCTATAATAAGCATGTTTTGTTATGTAAACTTTTTCTCTCAGATCAATATTTACCGAGATATTGGGGTTTTTAAGGTAAAAATGCTGTCTGAAAATATGGTACATAGGTTGAAAACCGAAAACTGTAGGTTAGGTTAGGTTTGTTTTGTGACCATGTATAGCGGAGCGAGCGTAGCGACCGGAGCGTCAAAATGCTTGCTTACATGACCCTCATAAATAGTCTACTATTATTACGTACCTACATCAAAATATGTTTATGCATTTGAACCCCAATATCTCGGTAAATATCGATCTGAGAGAAAAAGTTGAAAGAATAAAATATGCTTATTTTAGCGTAATCTACTAGATTCAATCTAATTTAAGCCCAAACCAACAAAATAAAAATAAAAATTGGGCAAGTGCGAGTCGGACTCGCGCACCGAGGGTTCCGTACAAACACTTTCATCCTTAAGTGGTTAAGTTAAGTTTGCTCCTGGTATGTATAGCGCCCCATACAAATGAGGTGCAAAGTTAACGCAACCAACCCGTTCGTTGTATGGCAGCCCCCCTTAAATATTTATTTTATTTAATTTTTAGTATTTGTTGTTATAGCGGCAATAGTAATACATCATCTGTGAAAATTTCAACTGTCTAGCTATCACCGTTCTTGAGATACAGCCTGGTGACAGACGGACGGACGGACGGACGGACAGCGAAGTCTCAGTAATAGGGTCCCGTTTTTACCCTTTGGGTACGGAACCCTAAAAAAATAAAAATTACTGAAGCGGCACTGCCTATTAATGGTTATTATTTTTACTTTTGTTTATTAAGCTTTGCTAGGCTTAGATTTGCTTTGAGTAACATTTGTACATGTATGTATTACTCTCCAGTCCATGTAAGTATACAAATATAAAATGTGTTGAATCCCTTTTGCTTATAATTAATTTTATTTCGGAAATACAAATATGAGGACTAAACGCAGTTTCCTTTTAAAAAGCTTTTATTTAACTTGCAATGACAGTTTCCTTTTTTCATTAAGTATATATAATAAAAAAAAAAAAACAAATACATGTTCAAGTGTTACAAATAGGAAGTACATATTTCATTTACGCGAGCGAAGCCGCGGGCACGTCTAGTTATTCTATACACTTTAAGTATTGTTTTAATTTTTTTTTATTCCTTCATAAAATAAGATTTTCCTTGGGACTAGAAAAACTCCTCTACAGCACCCACTATGGCATTATCATCTCGGAATTTAATTCCGCGGATGGGCTCTTTTAATTTCGGGAATATGTGAAAATGACTAGGAGCCTAGTCCGGAGAATATGGCGGGTGGTCGAACAGCTTGAAGCCAGCTTGGCGGATCGCAGTGAGTGCCAATTGTGAGCGATGAGCTGGGCCGTTGTCGTGGTGAAACAGTACGCCTGTAGACCATTTTCCCCGGCGATTTTTTTGATCACTTGCCGCACTTTCGAGATTAATTCTTTATAATAGGAACCTGCAATAGCTTTTCCTTTCGGCAGGTAGTCATTAAACAGGATTCCTTCCGCATTCTAGAATATAGATTGCCTAATTTTGCCCGCCGTCGGAGAATCTCGAAATTTTTTATCAGCTGGAGAAGATGGTCGTTTCCAGGACATGCTTGGTTTTTTTGCTTCGGGATCAAAATGGTGGTCCAATGTTTCGTCCAGGATTACAAATCGGCGATAAAACGCATCCGGGTCACGTTTGATGATTTCGAGATTCCGCTTCGAAACCTCCGCACGCTGTTCTTTGTTTATCTCAGTTAACATTCGCGGAACCCATTTTAGCGAAACTTTTTTAAACCCCAAAACGTCCGTCAATATTGATTGCACGCTGTCAAAAGAAATGTGTAGGGTCTCTGCTAACTGTTTGATGCTAATTTTTCTATCTTCCAATACCAATTTTTCGATTCTCGCCACGTTGTCATCAGTAACAGAGGTGGAAGGCTGGCCGGAGCGAAGGTAATCTTCACACTTGGGCCAACCTCTCTTAAATTCGGCAACCCAGTAAGCAACCGTGGAATATGGTACAGCATTAGTACCTTTAGTCTGCTGAATACCCAAATGAATTTCCTTAGTGGACATTTTTTTCAAACACAGATACTTAATCACGGCGCGTAACTAGTTTTTGACCAATTATGACAGACATTGATCGATTTGCTTCACAAAAAAAATAATTATGTGTTATTGGTATACGTAATCAAATAAAATTTGTCGTCATATTATGTCGTAAGGATAGCTAAAATAAAATAAAAATAAACTACATTAAAAAAGCTTTTACCACCATGCTGTTCTAAGAACTTTTTGATTCACCCTCGTATATTACCCATAGGCAATGTAGGCAAACTGCCAAGGGACCATCACCTCTGGGGGTCCAGCGGCCTACCTGTAATCCTAACCTAATCTACCTAAGAGTAGTGGCCTCCCAAGACTACCATTGTATGAACAATGACCTATTTATTTTCTCTATAAACAATAGAAAGCTACGTGGTGAATCTATGTCATGTTAAAGAAAGGGCTATAATTTATTTACGGCGCCCCTTTTCCCTCTAAAGCTCACAAGAGCGCCGCTGCGCATAGTTTACGAACATGCAGACAAATTAATAACGGAATAGGTATTCTTTTAATCAGCGTTAAAATATTCCTGTATTGTCTCTTACAGGTGCAACCGACAGCAGTGGAGAACTGATGTTCCTGATGAAATGGCAGGGCACCGATGAGGCGGACCTGGTCCCAGCCAAACAGGCCAATGTGAGATGCCCGCAGGTGGTCATCCAGTTCTACGAGGAGAGGCTCACTTGGCACACGCCAGCACCAGATGATGCTACCAATGATGACTAGGTAATTTTGTAAAAATCTTTACAAGGTGATTCAAGAGACGTGATCAAGACCAGGCTTACTCAACTCCATACAATAGGTAGAGTTGATCCTGATCAAGTCTCCTAAATCAAACACTCTGTACATCGCTGCTATTAGAAAAGTACTATGTCCAGTTGTCTTACCATGTTCACGATTATGGGGATTTGTTTAACACTCAATAACGGTTAAAGCTGCGTTTGCACCAGTGATGTGCGAAGATGCGTAGCGAGGGATATGTCTTTGTTAACCAATGGAACAACTTCATTTACTTATCCTCACACAGTGCAACTGATTTTATTGGTTAACAGAAACACATCCCTAGCTCTCGTTACGCATCCTCGCACTGGTGGAAACGCAGCTTAATGCAAGGATGGGTACCTAATAATGATTGTAGGCTATCTTTTATCCGACTCCCCTGAAGAGGCAGCGGACAACGGCCTGTCGCCCGCTGCGGGTAGCGGGTGAGAACAGAAACTAAGGCCTCAGCAAAATATTTTCTATTCTCAATATAAAACAAATGATAAATAAATTTTTCGTTGTATTCCTGATTATTGTATTATATATTCCTGTTTCGCTACATTTCTGTTTAGCCGTATTCCGTTATTCTAAACAGGAATGTGCCGAAACAAGAATATGTCCAATCAGGAATACGACGAGAAAGGAATCAATCAAACAAATCTCTTGACTGTCTGGGATGTACGTATTATGATAGACGTAGACGTAGAGAAGTCTACATTTGAACCGAGACCCAATCACAATATTTCAGTTCACTTCTGAGTATTTTTTTAGCACCATGTAAATTCAGTCTTCTAATATAGATAGCTAATGAATTTATTTTTTGTTTCAGAATTAACGGAGTCAAAGGTCAATGCTGAAGTGAATATTCCGTTACCGTGGTATCTGACAAAAAGTGTTTTTAAGTTTTACTTTAATTCATTTCAATTGCGTTGTAGCGTTCATTGTGGGTTTTTCTTTTCAACTCAAGGTATCGGTTTCATGTGTGCTGATCTTGAGAGCGTACACAATTTCGATTTGGCAGTATCTGAAATTTATAGAATTCAGTATTTGTGAACCAGCGAACGAATAAAACCTAGAGCATAGAAGCACGCAAAAGTAGAACATAGAAGCCTTACTAGCGTCGGTAAATGGCACCATGGACTTTGTGTCAGTAAAGGGCCGGGGCGTAAACTTCCCACTGTGGAACAAAAACCGGCTCTCAATGACATAAAAATCGAAGTTCTCATTTTTTAATTGAAATGGGTTTTGCTAATAGTTGTTATACTAAAATATTATATAAACTGATGGTGATGAGTTACAATTTTATTCCGAAAATGATGTATGGAGCTGGGTTAAATAATCCGAATATCTCTAAAACCGTAAAAAGAAACCGTTATATCCTCGTAGGCTGCCGTAAAAGTAATTATTTATGATTTATTGGCATAATCTAATAGTCCACAGCTGCGTTTTTTTTTTGGTCCAAATGTCCTGTTTCGTCAATGAAGTACCTTAATATGTAGCCTCTGCAATGAGGATAACGATGCACGGAGGAAGATTGTGTAAAGTTTCGTAAATTGTTTTTATGTACAATAAAGTGTTGTGGCGAGCTATGGGCGGCGGCTGCTGGTAAAATTTACAAGGTTGGAAGTTGAGCGTGGCGTACCCGATATCACAGACGCCTACACTAAGAAATGTTCATGTAAGAGAGATAAAACTATCGTGTTTTGCCGAGCTTGCAGCTATTACTGCAACGGTCGCATTCGGCTGAAGTGCGAACCACCACATCCAAGAGTGACCTTCTTGTTGGACTTTTCTGAGTGTCGCTCATGCCACTGCTCGGTGTTCCTGGACGAATTATCAGAAACTAGAGACTACTGAATATTTTACTATATTTATATTTCAAGGCCCGTTTTTTATTGTAAATTTTTATGAAGTTCGTGTTCTATGTTTTATTCGTTCGCTGTTGTGAAAGTTCCATAAAACTAGGGTGAAGTGCCCTTGTGTATGGGTTACTCAAGATCAGCACTCATTACTCTCCTCATAAGAGCTCGTCCACAGTGACTCGTGAGCACAATTCCGCACGTCGTGTGTTGTTGTATTATATCATCAAGTGAACACCACAGACGAATACAATTCACGGTTTCGATTTAGGGTGAAGCCAGACAGGGTGAAGTAATTTAGGTCGCGCCATAGTTATCACATGACATGATGTATGGCGCGACTGAAATTACGCGACACAAATTACGCTTGCCTGGCTTCACCCATATTCGATTATTATCAGCTCTGAATTAGTTTAGAAGCGTGGTTCTATTCTCGAAAACATTCCTCATCCAAGATGGGGATTGTTTTTGAGAACAGCACAACTGAATTTAATTGTAGTGAAACGGAATTAGGAAGATTGCACAACTGGCTTGGTTTGTGTTGAGATTTGCCATCGCTCTACTTGCGCGCATATTATGAAAGTTGGATAATCTGTCGTGTGAGTCTTGTAGCCAGTTGTTCTAATTTTCTTTATGACAAGCGGAGTACGCTGTAAAAAAAATATCGTTTACATATTGAAATTTTGTATATTCAGTCTCATTCCATTATGCGATCTATATGACCAGTGAACGAATTAATTCTAAATGTTTGTTTTGAGAACGAGGGTCTCCAATCAGTTTCTGTTACGGGTCGGCCACGACTACGAGCGGCTAACGGTAATAACAAAATCATAGCGATATATGAATTATGAAGCACGCCATGACCCGCCGCGCGCGGTTGCCGCTCTACCTAAGGGCCAAAACACAATTACAAGATACGACATCGCATCGTCGTACGACGTGACATCGTGCCACGTTGCGACGTCGTGTCGTGAAAATGCATAAATCCAAAATGAACTTTATCTTCATGTGATTAGATGCAAAATTGAAATTAATTTTACAATCTCACGGCGTCGCATCGTGGCACGATGTCGCGTCGTACGTCGATGCGGTGTCGTGTCTTGTAATTATAGTTTGGCCCTAAGGGTGCAGCGTGCGAGCGTAATTTAAGTCACGTAATTTCGGTCGCGCCATACATCATGTAACACTAAGTATGGCACGACCGAAATTTTGCGACTCAAATTACGCTCGTCTGACTTCACCCTAAAGGCAGATTTAGACGAAGACAATTTTGAGACGCCTTAATGACGGAGCCAGTGATTACCGCACAGCACACCTCAGACCGTTTAGACAATGACTATTTTCAGCCGCCTAAATCTCGCCGCCAGTGACCAGCAAGCCGTGTTTACACAGTGCTTTTTTTCAGTACCAGTCATTAGTGGCAGCGAGAGACGCGGGGGGGATCACTGCCGCCAAAAAATAGGCCCGTGTTCTATTCCGCGCCAGCGCTGGCATGCCGCGAAAAAATGGCGCGCAAAGTGTTTATACGGTGCCTTTTCGAGGCGCCGTAATTTAGGCGTCTCAAAATTGTCTTCGTCTAAATCTGCCTTAAGACAGAAGTCGTGGCCGGGCCGTTATAAACGTGACACTGTCTTTTACATTTAACTTAAACTTTAAAGTTAAGCTAGTATTTGGTTGTACGATAATAATTAAGTGGACAATTAACGCGAAACTCGATTTCGCACACAAGTCTTTTCAATGTGGTATTATAATTAGTCATTACTACGTAGACCTGTTAGTAACACAGATACAATTTCGTTTCCTGACTGCTCTTTCCTTTTCTATGTGTAATATTTGCAATCTCTACGTGTTAATATTCCTAATTCTGCTACGCAGTAGCTTGTAGTCTCAAGGAAACATTTATTCCAATTTGACATTACAATTGACTGGAACAAGTATTTTAAATTTTTGATTAATATAACATGTAGCCTTGTCTAATACAATGTGTAAAATTTCAATTTTTATCGACCTAATAGTAGTCCAATTATGGTAAATCTCGACATTTAGACAAAAATATCAAAGCAGTAATAGGACAGAAGATTTGTATGGTGAAGGAAACAGCAGGGCTAGCATATCTTGTTGAGACTTCCGCTTGTCGCGCGATTCGGCGTCACCTGTCTTGCTTGCACGGTATTGACAGCCAAGTGACAGGTAGTATTTATCGCGTACAAAGAGTCGCGTGTCACAGTTAGGGTGCGACTCCACTGAGGCGGAACGGAGCGCAGACGTGCGGAATCGACCAATCACAAAAGCGAATCGGAGCTGAGATAGAGATTTCAACTCAGGTGAATGGACTGATTGGTCTATACCGCACGTTGGCATTGTGACAAGATCGAAAAGGTAGTTTTGTTTTCTAGACAGATAATCCAATTTAAATAATCAGTGTTTTTAAAATTCCATTTTATATTTAGCATAGCCATATAGCCGTTCATAGCGTAGTTGTCTTATCCTTCTATATTTTCAAAAACAGACAGCTTGAAAGATATATTTGTACTTTAGTGACTAAAATAACGACAGTTTAATGTTGTAATTATTTTTATTGTAATAAGTATCACATTTTAAAGTTAATATAACAAGCCAATCGAATACAAAATCTATGTAAGTAACATCTACACTGGAGCTACATTTAAAATGTATGTTAACTGTATTAAAAACTTAAACCGTAATTTGGAATAGATTTACTGGGTTTTAAGTAACCAAAAGGTTTGACACTTTATACTCTCGCGGTTTGTACTCATAATTAACACAAATTATAACGGGTCTAACGCGATATTTCTTATTTACCTTCATAATCTAACGTTTCGGCGGGGTTGCACACGCCGTGGTCTCAGATGTACTGGTGAAACAGCGAGTTGTTACTGGACCAAAAGGTTGTTTCTTACTATTTGTGGATTAACACAGAAAGTAATGTATAAAATTAGAATCTATCCAAAGTATTTTACTAAATAAACTTTTGTGTATCTACATTATTATTTGTAGAATACTTGTAGTTATGAATGGTCTAAAATGTTGATGATTTGATTGTCAGTCCATTATTTTTGCCAACTCTTAGAAATAAGACTACAAACTTATTAAGTTCTAAATGTCGACACTAGGTTAAGTCATCTTCGGCAATAAAGTGTTTGCCAAAAATATTTTTTTTATTAAGATATTTCCTCACCATCATTAAGCCCAAAATTAGCGATCTAAGGAAGAATTATGTTCTCATCAATTTAAACTTTTGTGTTTATAATCGGTGTTTTTGTGGTAAAAATGCATTTTAACTTCCAAAGACGGGTGGGACAAGATCACCTTGTGCAATTCTAGCAATATGTTATCACCATCGCAACCTGAATAGTGTGTTGGCAATATCCTTATGGCGACCAGGTACGACTGTATTAAATCTTCTGCAAGCATATGTTTTAACACTTCTATTACAATTTCCTTACTTAGTAAATCTCCTAGTACGGTTTTTAAAGCGTTAGAGAAGTACTCGTCAATGCTGGGAAAATATGATTTGATATCCTCTTTCAGAAATTCAAGACACACTTTACCGAATTGTGGGGCTGCCTTCTTGCATACGGCGTCCCAATATTGACCGTCTTTGTCGAATTCACTGCGATCTATAGACACTTTGCTGTCACTGACTACTTTTGTAAATGCAGCTGTCAGCTTCCATTCTCTAACCATAAGGTATGCGGCATTTTGTGTTAAGGACTGCTCCAGTTCCTTCTGGATGTTAGCGTGCATGGCGACAGGCACGATCATATTTTGAATGAAACATTTTTTTAGTTTATTGCGTAAGTGACGGAGTATCTCTCTTAAATTGGTTTTTACAATGTCATTTTTGTCTTTTTCTGCCCATACGGCAAATGTCTGTTTCAGTATAGGAAGAAGAACCGACTTATATCTTTGAATCTGAACTTCTTCACTTTCAGTACAAGAAAGGTATGACGCTATTAACGACGTCAAGTCTCTGTGTACGAACCCTCCGGTAGTATTTGTGTAAACAGCGATATAATATTCTTGCAGTATATTAGATATGAACTCTGGTTCCATTGATTCGACGAGTCCGTCGATTATGGGTATTAAAGAATTCAGCTGTTGTTCATATTTATATTTGTCCGCATCAACTTTTTGAATTAAAGATTTTAAAAACTTATAGTTCTTCATTACGAACAAATGCCTAACACGAAGAGGAACTGTACGGACTTGACTTAGACGCTCGTATATAGTTTTATCTTCTTCAAAGGTCAACCCGTCAATAAACACTTCCAATAAACCCCAAATGGCGTCAATTTTAGCAGGATCCTTTTCTTTGCACAAGACAGCATAAGTCAATTTGAACATGACTGCTCTAATCGATAGGTTTTTTACAGTTTTCCAGTAGCTGCTAAATATTTTTTGGAGTTCTTCGCTTTGCAGTTTGTTGAATGCAAGCCGGATGCCGTGCTTCTGTAATGAAACCGGAGAATCTAACAATTTGGGAATCAACTCCTGACAGCGAGCAGCGCATAAGTGGTAGCAGATCGCATTAAGGGAAGGAAGAGCAAACTGCAAATAGTCTCCTTTAGCGTACTGTAGAATATGATCCGGTGTCGGTTGAGGACGAGCCAAATGCATATTCATAGCTAGGTGCTTCCTCAAACTAATCAAAACTTCGTCAGATTCTTCCCAGTTTATTTTAGAGTCAACCGGCTTATATGTGCTTATCATTTCTGATAGCTCACGCTGCGACAAGAGGAGGCTCAATCCCCGCATTAAAGCCTTGTGCCCTATAGGATGGTTAAGTTTCTCTCGATAAGCTTGTGACCATTCAGAGGCAAATGAATCGGGCCAGTACACCTTTATCTTCATAAGAAGTCGTTTCAAAGACATAGAGTTTTCAGAACGCATTGCTGATATTACGTTATCGTTGCGGGAAAGCAGACTAGGATCATGTTTCAACGCATTGATGCATACTTCTTCAGATCCGCACAATACAATTGATTCTTCGAACATATATTTTCTCCAGCTTTTGTTAATGTTGTAGATCCTGGACAAGTTGGCTTTTGAAGAGTTTATTTGGTTAATTTTTATTAATTCTTTAATTTTATTCAACACGTAAGGGTAGTCAGCAAGATTCTTTTGCCAGTCCTTTAAGAAGTGCAACATGGAACGAATTAATTTAAAATTATCTTCGAAGATTGCATAATCCTCAAAGTTTTGCTTTTCTATTTTTTTCAACAAATAATTGTATAGGTAAGTAAATAAAAGCGTTTTCTCTTCTGGGTTAATCTGTCTTTGATATTCACTTAAACTTTCAAAATGAAATTGTTTCTCGATTATTTCTGTGACTTTCTTTTCATTAACAACTTCATGAGCAATTATTGCTTTTATACAAACGTGCTCATCACTGCTCCAATTGGATTGGTCAGACTCGGACTTCTCATTGTAAATATTTATGGCACTAAAGATGTTGGTCAAAAGACACCAACACTTAGCATCATATCGGATTACGTTAGTATTCTTCAATAAATGTGTAACAAATTCGATGTTATTGTAGTTGTTAGCACCTTTCAAGTGATTATCAATATAATATTGTAACAATGATGCCAAATGCTGGAGGTCGCGTCTGGCGATTTGTGTTAAGCACATGAGCATATTATTCGTGTCGTCTTCGTCTTTATCATTTTTAATTTTATCCTTAACCTCGTCTAACGCTACATCAAATGGCAGAAACATGCTCCAGTAATAGGTTTCACCAAATTGTTTAATGTATTTATATAATATTTTCATTCCAGAATCTTCATCATCTTTTGATTCAGCCTCGTTTTCATTATCACTAGCGGTTGAAGAATTTTCTGAAGCTTGCTCTTCATCGTTAGGGTCTTTCTTTAAAAATACCTCTCTTATAAAACGAACTCGTTGTCCTTGCGGCATTCTCCTAATGAAGTGCTGCAAATTATCGTAATTCAGCCACGTACCGTACCGCACCTTTTTTTCAAGATTTGCTTGTGTTATGAGAAAAGCTTTTATTTCGTTTTCATCCAAGTACTTCACAAATGTTGGAATATTGATATTGTAGGCATATTTTGAGAAATTTTTGCGTACGCGTTCAGGGCTCGTCTTCATTAGGATTTTTGTCAACCTTGCATTCAATTCGGGAAATTCATATTCATTACGAATCTCTACTAAGTCAAGGTAAAAATCTGTGTGTGATTGTAGCAAAAACAAAGTCGAAATAAAATGTTTCTTTACCGATCCATATTTTGCATTCTTAACGTATGCCTCTAATGACCGATGCGTATTTTCGCATAGACGTTTGAGCAGATGTGGAGAGATTTTCTCCCAATACTTTCCCACTTTATTTTCAACGAATGCTGCAGAACAATGTGGTAGCCACTTCAGAGCATATTTCAAATTGACATCTTCGTAGTAATTGAAGAAATTCTCGATACGTCCTTCGTCCCGTAAGTTAAGCCGTACATGGAGCATCAGTTTATTAAATGCTTTAGGCATCAATATCGGGGCAAGCTTCGAATTTAAGTGCTCTGGATTTATAATATAAGCGTAAGCGTTATCTGTGATTAACCAAGGACTATGCGTGATTGCGCGCGACACGTAAAACATATCATTGCCTTGCAGAATATCCAGAATATAATCTACATTTCTATCCATGCTAGCCATATCAACCTTGATCAAGTTGTTTACGTCATCTTCATTAGAATCAATATCTTTCAGGGCATCCTTGGTCGATTCCTTGACTATTTTATTGTAACTCCGATGTTTTTCTCCCAAAGTGTGACCTTCCAACTTCATTTGAGCCATTTTGATACCTGAAAAGTAAACAAACGTTATGTTGCTATTACGTCGGATTATAGAAGAGGGAACATTCTTTATTCTCACAGGCATTTAACTAATCAGAATAAGTTTCTGTCAAAAATGACGTTTTAGTGGCAAGCTTTTATAGCCGACTGTACTTTTCTTTGGATATCCATCGCATCGCATCAAATGCTCACTGAGACGATTCTAAAGAGCCCAAGCTCGGTAGGATTGCTTTTTCTATTATAGAGTTCCTATGGCCACCTTCCGGCTCCATCATCAGATCAGCCCCATGGTATCATATTATTGTATTGTCATCAAAGTTAAGTAAGTATGCAAAATTTCAGCTCAATCGGTGGACGATACCTGCTTCAAAATTGAGTTGCAAGATTTCACCCGAACAAACATACAATGCAAGTTAAATAAAAGCTTGTAAAATTAGGCCCTGGAATCCTTAATTTCGCAAATGTCCACCGGAAAAACGCACTTAAATTTGACAATGACCCAGGTACTGATATCAGTAATTACTTAGATAATCTAAAAAGTTGGTATATTATACTACTTATGTCACTTTCGCTTTACTAAATGTATTATTAGTTAATACTGCGGCAAACTAGCTCTTTATATCTGTATTCCAGCCAGGCAAAAAACAAGTGAGTCATCACGTAAGCCTAAAAATAGAGTGGGCTGAACAACTGCAATATCAACGTTAGTATACCTAGGTCTAAAAATGTTTGCGGAACGTTAACGCATTTTTAATATTGAATAATTTTTAATATAATTTTTGTTATTTATCCTTATTTACATGCGAAAGTTGTAAAACAGCCGGTATTATTAAAAAATACCCTAGGCAGGCGCGGATTTACTGTTGTGTTGTGGGCATGCCCACAGGCCACAACCGTAATTTAGGCATATCAGATATGTTATGATCTCTGTGGTTCGACCCCCACCTGACCTTTTTTTGTATGGCACAAGTACCTTTTTAGAAGGCTGGATCCGAGCCTGACCCTAGGCACCTTGTTTTCGGTTTTACATTTGCCTATATCATCTTTTTTGTCGCTATATATGCTAAAAATTGGTACACAAAACAAGTTGGAAGTTGGAACTCCGAGGGGAAACTATATTACGAACCTTTTTCCTTGTCGGTGTCTTTCTGTTCGAATTCTGATCAGTTTTGGTGATGCTGTGTTATGGAATTACCGGTGCTAATTGGGCGTCAACATGTTTTCGCACTATCTGTGTTGCAATGTGTTGTAATCAATAGCAACCTAGGTTCACACTAACATTATGAGGTAAGGCCTTGTATCTAGAGCCGTTTTAGTTTGCCGTATGATTATTACATGGATGCTCTGTAATTCTATTGGTCGGATTAACTAGTTTCAAAGATAACTCATTGAACGCGAGCACGCCATTGGTCAATTTGGCAAGTTGTTTTCTTTTGTTTTTTGTTTTCATAATCTGTGGTGATTGGTGAGGCGTTTGTTCGTAGACAACCTTGAACTTGTACACCACTGTACACACACCAAGTAACGTGGCGTATGTTGTCCTTTTCTTATTTATAGCATAGGAAGAGTACGGCATCTGTTTTTCACCTGATTTTGGCAAAATGTGTTTAGCGCGTGTTATATTTCCGAAAAAGTATTTCCTGCGAAGGGAGGTTATTAGCAAATACTGTTGGTCTGCAAACCTCTCAAATTTAGTTATTCTTGATTTTACGGTTTGCAAACACTAGGGGTGTTAAGTTTGTTAAATACCTAGCCAATTTTAGAGTTGGCCGCAAATTACATCGTCGTTACCGATTGATTTATCACGAAGAGATTTAATGAGTTTGGGCGCGATACTTAGTAGGTATCATTGTTTAGTTTAGAATTTATCTGTTATTTGTTCGCCACGCTGAGAATTGCAAGAAATATCACAGCAGGCGCTTAAGTTAATTGAGAAGGGTTTACCGATCTAAAATAAGTAACTACCTGAGATGAATGAAATACTATGCTAAACACAGCAAAACTGCTAAAGGTGGACTTTTATATCTATGTACCAGAATACTGCATTATATTGTCTTCCGATTTACTCACAATATGTAGGTATGAAAATTTTCAGCGGGAAACAGGATAGACAGACAGGCGTCTGCCTGTAATCAAATCTTTCAGGGGATGCCCTGTGAACGCAAATATGCGTTGCCGGCAATAAACGGGCAGTGTATAGGCTTGCGCTACTAGCCGTACACCGCCATCTGTGAGTACAAATGTTATTGTCCTCTCGAGAGGTCTTAAAACACGAGTGTGGTTATATGAAACGAGCCGAAGGCTAGTGTTTGAAGGCTTAGAATTATATACAGTTGCATAACTGCACATTATGCATCACATAACTGCATCTAATTCTGTACACTCGCCTCGCTCTTGTGTAGACATGCACACTACGTTGTCTACACACATATTATGAAATGTACATTTTTTTAAATATACATTTGAAGTAGGTACTCAGTAAGCTACCAGTAATTCCCGCGGTGGAATGAATGAGGCGGTAGCGCGCGCGAAGTCGCCATAACATCATCATATACTTACCGGTAATGATTATGAAATAACGTTAGTAATTTTGCCGCTGCCGCTGCATAAGGACTGTTCAATTTACTAAGCGGACATAAAAAATAGGCTCATTTAAGGATTTCTTATTATAAATATATCTTTTTTACGGTGAATGCTTACCTACTAACAACATTAAAATAGAATAATATATTACACAAGAACACTACATTTAATTAGAATGGTAAAACTTCCGGACTTTAGCTCGCATTCGTCGCATGAGTGTTTGCACATCGCTTTTTGACACTTTTCTACAAGCAGCAAACCACATCCGTTTGAATTCTGCCAATGTACCTACTAGCTTCGCGGCCATCCTTCCGCAAGTGTCTCTTTACGGTAGCCCAGTATCGTTCGATGGGGCGGAGCTCCGGGCAGTTTGGAGGATTGTCGTCTTTTTTAACAAAATCGATGTTTTTTGAATTTACCAGCGTCACTGTCTCACCAGCATAGTGAGCACTCGCCAGATCAGGCCAAAACAGAGGGGGAATATTGTGCTTTTTATACAGAGGATATAACCGTTTTGTGATGCATTCCTTTCTATAAATTTCGCCACCAATTGTACCGGTTGCAAAGTAAGACGAACTTTTGAGGCCACAGGAACAAATTGCTTGCCATACAAGGACTTTCTTCCCGAATTTATCAAGTTTTATGGCTTTATCGGAATCTGGAACATTTTCTCCTATAACTGCATTGTAATACTGAGGCCCCGGTAATGTACTGCTTTCAAACTTCACGTAACGTTTCGTCGTCCATTAGAATGCATCGAGTTTTGTTTTGCAGCAAAATATCGTATAAATTGCGGCACCTTTTTTTGGACCGTATTTGCTGCTCGGCACTTCTCTTTGGCATTTTTTGCTTTATATGTCCGTATGTTATTTCTTTTCTTGATATTCTGTACGGTGCCTACGCTAGTACCTGATTTATTGGCAATTTCACGAACGGACATGTATTTTTTTGATTTTAACAGCCGCACGACATTTTCTTCCATATTCGGGTTTGCCGGCCCACTTCTTCGCCGCGATTTTGGTAAATCGGCGAGCGTATGATGTTCCCCAAATTTTTTTATTATTTGAAACACGGCTGATTTGGAACATTTCAACTGATTCGCAATTTTCCGCATTGAAAATTGGTCTGTACACCATTTTTGCAAGATTAATTTCCGATCACCAATATGAATTCGCTCCATCGTGAAAAATATTTTGACAATAAAAAAAATGTATACAGCAGTTGATAGAGTTATCTATGTTTATTTTATAACCTATTATCAATCAGTTTTTAATATAAGGATCTATATTGACTTATGTATGTCCGCTTAGTAAATTGAACAGTCCTTAGTAATGTGGGTTTTTACTTGCAGTATCTGAATTTGTTATAGTGATGGAAGAACACGGGTGCAGATAGAAGTGTTTACGTTACCCTAGTCCGTAAATGTGATTTTCTGACCGCTAAGCGCGAAGATATTTATGGCCCGAACAGTGTGGGTGTATTATTACAAATCATTTGCTTACAACTTACGATTTACAGTAACTTGTAAAACACATTTATCTTCCTTGTCGTTGGTAGATCATGTCTGCCCAGATTATAATTTATTTTTATATCTGTAATATTGGTTTCAATGTTAATCTGCAGTCAGAGTGCATTATTTATTTACAAGGCGATATTGCTAAACAAATCTTGCGGTCACGATATCTAATACTTACAATACAATGACAATACTTGTTTTATAACAACGAAACACCAATTTCGCAAGAGTAAACAATGTGATCTATACAAGTAAATTACTCCCAAGCGGTCTTTATCGGTAAAATGCGATCTCTTCCAGAGTTCCTTTGTGTAGTGAAATCACCTAATATGTGCACCAAAAAATCTTAAGTAAGAATACCGTAATAGCTAAGTGTATATCAACACTACCTACTGTCACGGTGAACGAATGAAGATCCCTGGGACACTGATTAATATGTGATAAATGTCTATTAATAGGTATTTCTAAAATGCGGCTGAAAAAATGCTTGTGTAGGTACTTATTTTCTTTTCAGACTTACAAAATGTTTTTATTTTATGAAATTAAGCGTCCCAGGTGGTTCTCTGCCTTTTCGCCTAATTATTTTTCGCCGAAAGCATTTTTCACTGAAACTGTAAACTATTTAGGATTGTTATAAAACAAACCTAACCTAACCTGATCTATAGGATGATATTTATAACAATGTACGACTACAGAGGAATACAAATTCTGCGAAGTGAAACATTCGGCGAAATGAAATATTCGGCGAAATGAAACATTCGGCGAAAAATAATTCGGCGAAAAGGCAGAATACCGTCCCGGGTATCATCAAACGCCGATCCCACTTATAATAAGTGTTAGGCAAAAATATGAACGTGTCATCCCGCCACATGATCAATAAAATAAAATACATTTCTTTGCAAAGATCAAAGGAGAACAATATACTTAATAGCGTTTTATTCGGTGATCGTGTGGTGCAGAAGTAGTTTTTTTTACTTGTACCATAAAATACAAGCAATACTAGGCTAAGCACTCTTCTCCCCGATTGTAGAAGTTGTAGGACCTCGAGAATAGATATTTAGTCTCCATGGGATCCGAAAATTGGCTGGTAGTAGGGCTGCTTCGATGTTCGAAATTCGACCGTCTTATAGTGCCGTCCCGCTCACCCAAATACATACTTTGACAGGAGATTGGTTCATTTCGAACATCGGAGTAGCCCTTCGCTCCCTTTTTACAAGCTTTTATTCAAACGAAACTAACACGGTTTCGTTTTATAAATCCCAGTCTGTCGTCCCATATCCTTACATTACAAGCTAGTCGTCCGTCCCCCATTAGGTACAATTTTCTCGTGAGTTTTTCTGTGTGGATATAGGGCATTTGCTTGATTTGCTCTCCAGTGCATGAAGAATAATTTTAAGTACTCTTTCAACTTTGAAAAATCAATACTCTGTATTTATTAATAATTGTAACGGTTTCGTGTATTCTAATCAAATGTTATTAAACCCTGACAAAAGAATGAGGGATGAGGATGCCGTTTTTGTTGATTTTAAAATAATTGACCACAGACGGGGTGCCGTATTACCTACATGGGTCAAAATTCACGACTCGAGTCTCGGCGTAGTGTCCGTAAACGTGTTAAATGTTTTGTTTTTTGTAAGTAAACAAAAACACAGGCTTTAGGCAGGCTTTAGGCAGTTTCAAGCAAGCTAAATATTACAACATGAGTAGAAATAAAAAATAAATGGAACTAAACCGATTTCGGATGTCTCTTTTATAGAATAGGATATCCAGTTTATTGAGGTATGGATATCTTGTTTAACTACGTTCTACATTTACAGTAGACGTGTCATTAGGCAGTAATGCCGGGTATTAAATAGAAAATTAACCTATTATTTCCATCATTCAACCGCATTAGCATATTGCCGGACAGATTTAGTGTCGGAGTGACATGATATTATAGATAGGACAGGGTAAGTTAGTACTTGACAGTAAGTTACTATAGCGCGACTCAGACTAATTCATTTATGTTCCTGTAACTTAGGCAAATGAGAAAAAGTTGTATAACTCTTTTTTCTCTACTATAGTCGTTACAAAAATCATATAAGCTTTGTAAAGTCCATCCAGCCCTTTTGACTTAATGTGTGGCTATAATAATTAAAACTAAACTCCTGACTGCACAAATAGTGTAGGTATCTACTAAATATGATGGGAACTAGATGATATAGGGAACATTTTTAGATTGTTGATACCAGTTGGTAGCACGTAGGTAACTATAGACGTGGCAGCACCATAAATGTAAATGTCAAGTATTTATAAAGGAAAAGATTCGGCACAGCAGCAGAAGATGGCAGCTCCTTTGTTGTGCACGTTTCCTAAAGTATTCGTGACGGTTCTCCCTGTTTTGGCATAATGTTTTTAGTCATAATTTTGCATGGCATAATCTATGTAGGCATAATTGACTTTCCGCATAAACTGTTTTGGCATAATCAAGGTTCGCATAGTTTGATAACGCAGATATTCCTTTGTCATAATTTATTTGCGCATATTTTTGTTTGTCCTAATCATGTCTACACATAAAATAAATAGGCATATTTTCATTTGTCATAATTTATTTGCGCATATTTTTGTTTGTCCGAATCATGTCTACGCTTAAAATAAATAGGCATATTTTCATCACTCCGAAAATT
The DNA here is from genome assembly GCA_947623375.1 of Apotomis capreana. NCBI lineage: Eukaryota > Metazoa > Arthropoda > Insecta > Lepidoptera > Tortricidae > Apotomis > Apotomis capreana. Next base: position 13,473,685 of record OX392517.1, on the reverse strand, counting down.
TTATTCACTAACGTTCCGAGAACCAGTAGACGATGCCCCGCTTCACGAGGCTCCTATTTCTGCTCTAAGGGACAAAAGGTAACGAACGAACCTACCTAAGTATTTGTAGGGATGAGTGGTGGTGTGCTCGCATTTCGTTTTTTCGAGGGACGCAGTTCTAACCTAACGTAACCTACTTTTCTGTTAGCAGTTCGTTTTTTTAAGGGACGCAGTTCTAACCTAACCTAACCTACTTTTCTGCTAGCATTTAGTTTTTGCGAGGGACGCAGTTCTAACCTAACGTAACCTACTTTTCTGTTAGCAGTTCGTTTTTTTAAGGGACGCAGTTCTAACCTAACCTAACCTACTTTTCTGCTAGCATTTAGTTTTTGCGAGGGACGCAGTTCTAACCTAACATAACCTTCTTTTCTGCTAGCTGTTAGTTTTTGCGAGGGACGCAGTTTAATTTAACCTAATCTACTATTCTGATAGCAGTTCGTTTTTTTAAGGGACGCAGTGCTCACCTAACCTAACCTTCTTTTCTGCTAGCATTTCGTTTTTGCGAGGGACGCAGTTCTAACCTAACCTAACCTACTTTTCCACTAGCATTTAGTTTTTGCGAGGGACGCAGTTCTAACCTAACATAACCTACTTTTCTGCTAGCAGTTAGTTTTTGCGAGGGACGCAGTCTAACCTAACCTAACCTACTATTCTGATAGCAGTTCGTTTTTTTAAGGGACGCAGTTCTCACCTAACCTAACCTATTTTTCTGCTAGCAGTTCGTTTTTTGAGGGACACAGTTCTAACCTAACCTAACCTACTTTTCTGCCAGCAGTTCCTCTTTGTGAGGGATGCAGTTCTAACCTAACCTAACCCGCTTTCCTTGTAGCAATTTAAGTATGCCAAGATAGATTCGGACAATAGATAATATGCCAAATACCATTATGCTAAACCAAATTATTCGTAAATATAATCGGCCTAAACAATAGTATGCGAATAAAATTTCGGACAAACACATTTTCGGTAAGTTAGAACTTATGCCAAATAAGGTTTCTGCCACATTACCATTCGACGAAAACTTAATATGCCAAGTCTGTTATGCTAAAACAGTTTCGGACAAACAAAAGTATGCGACATAGAGGGAACCCATTCGTGACACTTTATTAGACATACTTGTTTTCAGCGCTACCAAGTGGGATGGGATACGTAGGTACCTAATATATGTGTTAAAAGAGCTCTGCAGAATATGATTTATAGTAAGTTAATTAGGTTTGCTGCTGCTGCCAAGTTTGGCTAGCGAGAGTATATAGACGAACTGATAACCTACTGACTTTTCTGATTTATGGATAAACTAGTAGCTACATTCTGAAGCCAGTCACTACATTAAGAGGCACTTGCTATGCCTTGTGGGCTGAGTGCGTGTTACCCCACAATAAATTACTAAATAGCCCTTGTCCGGCACCGTTCAGCTAAGGCGTATAGGGTTGTCGGCATGTTGCATACAGGCACAAAAACACTGATCGGTTACGGCTCCATCTGAAATAACGTTCATGCCTCAGGTAATGTTCATGGAGTAGTAGGGCCTCGTGCAGGGTCCGACCGGATTGTTACTACCGTCTTGCCTGCTAACCCACCGCCAAACAACAATGTTCGCATTATTGTGTTCCGGTGTGGGGGTAAGATAGCCGGTGAAATTACTAGCATAGAGGCATTCTATCTTCGTCCTCCGGGTAGGCAAGCACTTGTTACTCCTCTGGTGTTGCAGGTGTTTATGGGCGACGGTAATCGCTTTCCTTCAGGCGATACGTTTGCTCGTTTGCCCCCTAAGGTAATCTTATGATCAGAATATTTAATTTGCGTATTTCTAGAGTAAAATAAGTGCCTAATATCTTTACGCATAAAGCGCAGGGGCGGGTCGTATTGTTATGATTGCATTTCGAGGAATGCGAGGTCAAACACGATAAGTCGAAAAAATTGGTCTTTGAAATAAGAACTCTATTCCTACTACATACTTATAGTAGGTAATTATTTGTAGATCCCAGGAACCTGGAAGCTACCTCTACATTAGGCCAAGTATTTTAAATTAAATGTCCAACTAACCTAACCTAACCGTCCACACCGAGGCTTGACGTATATGCCACCTTCAGCGTATTTTGTTTTGAGCTTCGGTGTGAAAAGTATGCTTTAAGAATACGTCCCGTTCTTGAAGCATACTTTTCACAAGCTCAACACGTTATTGCGCAAATGCAGTATCGGCGGACGTCGGGTTACTTTTTAACCAACTTCAAACAAGTAGGGGGTTCTCAATTCTATTGTTAGTGAAGATCTAATGACGAGATCCATGAAGAATCGTAGGATTTTTTCAACTTTTATGGTGTTTCATCATTTATGGCTTTTTTGGTATTTATAACCTGATGATGAAGACACAAAGCCACCAGCAGGGAAAGTTATTTTATAATGTTATTCAGGTATTTGCATCTCATTATTCTTAGCTGATGATGGAAGGTACAACTCCTTAATGGTTAGGAGTTAGATAATTAGGGATAATTCTAGATCTGGATAGATAGAGTACGGATAATTATTTAAATGTTATATGTAGGTTAAGACTGTTATAGTTGTATCCTTTTTAGTATGCCGCTGAAATGGTCCCATCGTCGCCATAAGTCAGGATCTGATGATGGAATCCCAGGGAAATCGAGGGCAACCCTCAAATGTTACAGGCTTTCTAAAGTTTAATCATCGTCTCATGATGTTGAACTGATAACGTTAGGAGTTAAGGGGTAATTCAAACGAGATGCATGCAAACAAGTCTTCCCCGATCAGCCCGCTATTTGTATTTAAACCACTACAAAACAAAAAAACAAAACTTTAATTTAAACTGAAAAGCCAAAAATAACCCGTTCATGTGAATCACATTTTGAAGTCAGTGCCAAACCTCACGCAAACTTCTTTATCGAATAAACATACTCGTAAAGGCTTCATGCGTGCATGGAAGAAAGGTGCATGCGTGGCATCTGTCTGCATAGTAATAATTGAGTGGCTTGACACCGATTTCAAAAGGTGATGTTTTATTGGAAGTCGGTTCTTTTTTCATTAAAAAAATTTTGCCGGCCTACTACTTCTGTTAGAAGTTACGTTTTTGAGAGACAAAGTCATCTTCTAGAGCTAAAGTTAACCTTACGTTACTGGCAACCCTGGCGCGGGATACCCGCGGATTGGGACAAGAACGCGGGCAGGGCGTGCCGCCTTTTATTACGAACGTGCCTGATTTCGATTTCATATTGGAAAATGTACTAGTAAGTACATCTATTGTCTGCTATTTTTAACTTCGATCGCATGAATGCGTGTTTTTTATCCGTCAATTTGGTAATTGATTTGATTGATAGTTTTTTATTATTAATTTAATCAAATTACATTGGACATATTTGAACCGGATTTTAGCCAATAATCATTTAAAAAAACGAACAGGTCCTTACCGCTATACGTTATTTTCTTCATTAGCAAATTAACTGGCATATAAGTAGTGGTGAGATTCAAATGGTACTGCCACTAACTATATTATTTTATTTCTGAATTTGTTAAGCTTATAGCTTGTTGATTGTGTTTCTGTTTTAGGGCGTAGGCTTTGGCATTGCTATTTTAGACCGTTTTATTTCGCAACTGGTTCATTTCACCAACTACGTTTATTTCCGAAACCGTAAACTTTTCCGGATATATATTTAAATCGTTGTGTAGAACCCAGTTTTATAAGGTAACATTTAGATAATAAAATGAAAATAATATTACTAATGTAAAAGAGAAAATAAAAATAAATAAGATTAACGCTTCAGTAGTCGACCCTGGTCTAATGATTGACGCCCCAATAATTATTAAAATAAACAGATAATAAATAGATAAGTTAAGTACTGCATAAACATAGGTTCTACATAAAAGAGACGTAGTAGGTAGTCGTAAAGTATATACAGAGAAGTCATGGTAGAGGCCGGTAAACATATGCCCGGCAATTTGTCCCACAAATCAACTGTTCACATTAATCGGGCATGAATAAAGATTACCGCCGATTAATAACGAATTCTTGATTTAAATTTCAATCGATTGAATCGTGTAGTTGTACAAAACCAAGCTTATTTTATTGTCAAACACGTCTTATGATTTGTTGCTTAATGTTTTCATTAGAAGGACTTGCTTAATTGCCTATGAATTGAGTTAAGTATACATATAAACATGGGCTGAAAGAAACTAGATACTCAAATATTATCCTTTCTGTTCTCTGTTGAAGTACCTACGTCTTGCGGTGATCTATATTTTATGGATTATTAGGTTTTATATAGTGTGTTACCGCCAAGTAGGCTTTTCTTAAAGTAGAGTAAAGTAACATAGATCTTTAACGTATCCATCATTCTCATCCTCCTAGCCTTTGTCCCATTTTTTTGAGAATGAATTCTCAATCGGGGTCGGCTACCTAAATCCCAAGATGTGGCGTAGGCACTAGTTTTTACGCAAGCGACTGCCATCTGACCTTCCAACCCAGAGGGGAAACTAGGCCTTATTGGGCTTAGGTGGTTTCCTCACACTAGGGCCTAGTGGTTAGGGCATGCGACTTTCAATCCGGAGGTCGCGGGTTCGAACCCGGCCCGTACCAATGAGTTTTTCGGAACTTATGTACGGAATGTCATTTGATATTTACCACTCGCTTTTCGGTGAAGGAAAACATTGTGAGGAAACCACCTAAGCCCAATAAGGCCTAGTTTCGCTTGCGTAAAAACTAGTGCCTACGCCACATCTTGGGATTTAGGTAGCCGACCCCGATTGAGAATTCATTGGCACTAGGCTACCACCGCTTCCCTTTAACGCTTATCTTTAACGTATCCATGGCCTTAATTTAATTAATTAACTTAAATTCAGGCTTTATTAACTTTCTAACAAAATTTTAATTGCCAGAATTGACAGTAAAGTAAATTGACAAGTGAGTGTTAAATGACAGCGTGATATGAGTAACGACAATTACGCTGTACACCCACTACATTGAATGTGCGGATTTAAGAAATTTAATTGTGCAGTTAATTTACATAATTATGATTAGCTAATACATGCAAACAATTACTAATGGATAATATTATTATCAGTTTTAATAAATGCACGCATGCCGGTAACAGGCTGTATACGTAGTTATATTACAGAATAAAACACAACATAAATTTCCTGAAAACCGCCATAGAACTTTATTGGAGTGATCCATGCGACTACGAACGCGCAGACAAAAGGGGAAAGTGGAGTCATGCACCAACACCATCAGTAGCCGTCACCGGCAGCTGTACAACAAACTACAAACTGCGCCAACCGCGTTGCCATTGAGTAATCAATCAGTAATCACTTCAGTCATTCTTCTATTTTATTTACCGTTTCGTTTGATTGTTCGACTCAATTCTTGACCTTTGCTGCACCCACGTAGTAAAAGGTCAACAAAAATGATATGCTCTTAAACATTCCGCGGTGAGGGCTTGTCTTTCTAGCTATCGGTAACTTTAAATGCTGAACTGAGAGACTAAAGGTTATCGCACACTTAACCGGACCAGCGCTGCCTCCTCTCGTTAGCTCGCCGTCCACCCGGCGTCAGCCAAACGCAAGCACCTAATGACAGCGGATTACCACCGCTGACTCGACCGCGCGGCGACGACGAGGCGACAAGACGTCCACTTTTTTGCGATTGATCGCTGGCGCCTAGTTAAAAACGCGACGTCCACTTGATGTAAGTGATTGCATGTTGTGGACGTGCCGTTAGCATGTGCCGAGCGAGACTAGTCGATGCCGTTACGGAATTGACAGGTGTGCGTTGCAACTTGAAATGTCATACAAAGAATATTGGACGACTCGAGTTGAGGCGGTGCCGATCCGGTGGCGGGCGATTATATGTGCGATAACCTTAAAGATCACTAGCATGGAGGTCTGACCAAGTGTAAGAAACCATCTCGCATCGTCACGCTCGGACTCCTCATATAAATTCTACTAGACGGTGTTACTGCTGACCTGCATCTAGGGAGGCTGATTATTTATTTTAATTTATTTAAGATTTCCAGTGAGCACCATCCTCTGCTATGAGGGATTAATTATTAAAGAAGAAGAGATACTAAAATAAGGTATCTGGGCGCTCATGGGTAAACAGTAAACACCCGATAAATACCGGGTAAGTTATATTCATTGCTATCACCTAAGCCTTTATTCGGATTGATAGTCTGGCTAGCCAAATAATGTTGACAGATATTTCCTCGTGGGTTTCCAATTGTCTATGATTTAAACAATTATGCTGTAGGTGGGTCCTCTATAAATAATTTTGATACTTTCTGTACTAGTTCTAAGGTAATACTTCTAATTCTAACATTCCGATCGAGTTGAAATTTGACATAGTACTTATGTAATTTTTTTGGTGATGGATAATATTATGGTGTTATCGAGCTAGGTCTTATTTACACACATTTAATTTTTCGTCTTGTATATGGTTAGAAAGTGTAGGTAAACATTTGTGTTTGTCGTTGACTGTACATAGTGGTAGAAATGATGTGAGCTGACTAATGAGGGCACGTCAACATATATTTAACTAATTTCCTTAGGTACGTATGCATAAAAAACAAAAATATTTTCTAATATCTAAACTATAATTCCTACTACACAAAGCAACCAGCCGCAGATTTTTTAAATTTCCCGCCAAAACTTTGAGTAATATTTCATTAGCCAGACTATATGTGACGCTACTTTCATTAATCCGAGCATCCTGTCACCTTGCTTATACCCTGCGCGGCGAACGATGAGTCCTATGACACCTGTCATCTTAGTACATTTTTCGGATTATAGCTTATAAAATGTACTGAGATGACAGGTGTCATAGGTCATCGTTCGCCGCGCGGGGTATGGTTTGATGACGGTCACGCTGCGTCTTCCTGTAGTTGGTCACCATAGAAGAACTCATTTACATTATAATTTAAAATATTGAAAAAAAAATTGATCCATGTCACGACATCCTTGAATAAGAAAATAGGGGTGAAGTGAACATATTCATATTGTGCATATTTTCCTGTTATGTAAATCTTAAATCTAGTTGTTTGTGATCGACTATAATAGTTTTTTTATTAAGTATTTACTTATTGAGCTCTGTGCCAGGTAAAAACTGTAACTGACTGTACTATTGCAGAATTGTATACTTAATTAATAATATAGGCCAGATAAAACGAGACGTATAACATTTGTTTATGTCAACGATTAACCAATATCCCGGTACCGGTTTATTGTCTATGGATTAGTTTTATGAACGATCACTGAACTATCAATTGCTTCCAATATCAAATATTCACCAAATTATTTCAGGGGTTTTTGTGCTAATTGGAAAGATCTTAGGAATTGTTTAAATCTAATACATGAACAATAGAACAATAGAGGACGAGTTCAGTCTTCGAGACAGCCGAAAAATTACGATAAAGATAAAGTCTGTCTTGATATACAGACGGACGGACGGACAGCAAAGTCAAGACTGCAGTCCCTTAAACGTTTAACCTCGGTTAACGTAAAAAAGAGCCGGCTGTATATGGCACCTAAGAAGTTTATTTTGACAAACTCAAGGGATATCATTTAAATCCGTTGACCTAGAACTATAAAATTTGGTTAGTAAAATATCAGAAATGATGATGAATCAATAAAATTACTTCTGTAGTCTTTATTTAAAGTACGTGCCTATTACAGATTTTCAACGGTAAAGTTCAGTTTGTCGCTCAGTAGGTACAGTTTAATCTTTTCGTTAGAGCATTATGCAGTGCTTTCATAGTTCGTACGGAACCCTTGGTGCACAAACCCGACGCGCACTTAACTGGCATTTTTTTCTTTTTTTCATGACATATTGAGCTTTTTTTATTTATATACATATTATTAGTATAGTAGGTAATCGTATAATTCAACATCAGTTTTCAACCCTATTTCAAACATCAGAGTAACCCCTCCGTTCAGTATGAATGTTCGAACTCGAATAGATTTCGTTTGCTACTGTTCCATTAGGATTATATATCCCCAGACTTAGTGTTAATGAGTGTCAAATAAGACAGGATTAACAAATTAGTAGGTACAACTACCATAGATTAAATTAGAAGTGATTATTTAAGTCCGCACCTGCTGGGTTGTGCCTATTGGATGAAAGTGTCCGTGTTGCATAAGTCCGACAGGTACTACGACAATGCCTTGTATTATGTTTTGATAACAGATCGAGTACACTCAATAACAAAATGGTCGGACCGTTTTTATTATTAAGACTCGTTGGTTCAGTGACAGAAGCCTTTAGGCACTGAGGTTTCAACTGTCAAGGTTAAATATGGGGATGAGACTGCGTTGATACTTTGGTTAAGGCACGTTAAGGTAAATAAATCCCAATACTTTAATTTCTACAAGCCACGAGAATGGGTCATACAGTTTTATACTTGAGTCGAATATGGCTGTCTTTCCTGTTGATAATATATCGACGGTAAAAAGCGGTTTACTACGTTTCCGCTTTTTGCCGTTGATATAGATAATGTATTATATAAAATTAATTAAGAGTTTGGGGACTACAAATATTTTTATCGTGAAGGTCTCAAGTAGTTAGCAGTTTGTACACGCGTATGAAATTAGGATTTGAAGTCCGTAAATTTTTGGATGTCTACAGAAAAGACGCGAACATTTGATACAGGTATATACCTACTAATACATAGGTACTTGAGTACTAGGTACCCGAAAATCTGAGCATTTTTTATTTTGATTTGCTTTTATATTGTAATACGTACACTATATTATATTACGCTACTGCTAAGCAGCTGTCTTTGCTAAATATAAATAAATTTTAACTATAATATATAGTCTCTATTACAATAGGCATATTTTATATCTTATTTCGATTTTATTTTGCAACTTTTCCAGGTCAAGAAAAATAGCGATTTAATTATGTTTGTCCTACCTACTTAGGTTGGAAATCGGGGATTAATTTCTTCATAAAAGATAGCGTCGTTTAAATATAAGCGGATGGATATTACGTCATTAGAACCTCAGGTAATATATTATTTTAATATCTTCCATAAACTTAAATACTTACTTACATTTCAATGTTGACTTGTCGGTGAGTGTACTTGGGAGTGGTCGGTCTAGGTACAGTTCGAATGGTTTACGACTTTATAAAGTACAGTGGATCAATTTTGACACGTTGTTTTGATGGATTGTCAAATTAACACATTAATAGTTGCATACACAATGTTACGAATACCTAGACAGACTGAAATATTGGCGATCTGATCAGATCAGGCCCTTTTTCTGCGTAAGTGTCCTGACTTTATAACTGTACATAATTTTGTTGTAAGTAATTGAGAATTTACATTACGTTTTTTTAGTGATCCAACAGGATGGGTCAGCACTGTGCCAATGGTCAAACTTATTTCCCAAGATTTGATTACAGACAGACACCGGGACAGGTGAAATTAAAATACTGCCTGTAGATTGCGATATTTTTGCGAAATGGCTGAGATATGATGAAATATGATATATTGTAGGTATCAATGTGAAATTGCAGGGTAATTCGATGACATAAAAAAAATTACGACATTATTTTTATAAAAACTAATGTAGGTACTTCTTTCAAACACAATCATGTATGTTAATGAATAAATAGTACTATGAACAATGATGTTCTTTTTTTACGAGCAGGAAGAAAAAAAACCCGACTAAAAATACTTATAAAAAAATATCCAACCTGCTTTTGAAATTTCACGAGAATCGGTTGCGACCCGGAGGCAACAACAGCCGGAAATCGGGACAAACGGACATGCGAAATCATTTGTGCTGAAGCTGACAAGAAGATGCTTATTCGCTCGATGGTCATTTTTTTAAATGCTTCGTTGGGTGCCGACTGTTAATAGCGATATCATCGCTTTAACATCAGTACCGAACTTCGAAGTGTAGGTACTATAGGTTACCTACATTTAATTTAGGTACATACCAATTGCAAGTCATTGTATCTACCTCGAGCTACGTTTACGAAACGTTTTTCAAATGAGCCTATATTATTAGTTCCTATTGTGCTTCTGATATATTAGCAGGTAATTAGTTTTGCTCATTAATGTCATTATATTAATGTATTTGGGTTTCATAACACAATAATATAAAAGATTTAACTACTGTTACATATATCTGTGATCAATGTGCTTAGTTAGGTATATGAAAATAAAACGGTATCACTTATTTGTAATCGAAAAATGTTTGCTGGTTGAATGTCACAACAACTTTTTATCTGACTTTTATATCAGTATCCAACCTGTTCCCAAAATATCACTAGAAACTGTTGAGAAATGCGAACTGCAGGCGAGAACAGCTATATTTCTTCTCGCGCGATCGTAATTTCTAGAATGTCGAAATTTTGACGCCATTGCATCTTTTCTGTTGTTGCTGTTTCTTATCAAAATTCTGTGCAGTTATAATAATGAACGGACAGACTAATAAATTATAGCTGAAAAGAAAACCCAATTAAGATAAAGTTAACTTATGCGGACCGAGTCACATTCTAGTATAAGTTTAGTCCTTTCTAACAAACAACGTATGTTGTTTTGCATTTGCAAGGTCTCAGATTTAGTGCATTTATACGCAATAGCACTAAGTTATTACCAAGAACCAGCGGTTTTGCGGTTTCATCCAATACGCCGGTTGTTCAATACTTTCTCGGGGTGACTGTGACATTCACCTTGGGATCCAAAAAATCTTGTTCACGGCGGCGGTGCGGTAGAAATGGATGTTGGGAGTTAGAAATAGATGTTGGGAGATTCTTACGGCTTCATATGCATATTTTTAAAGCTACATAGTCTGAAGACTACTACAGCTTGTCAGTGAGGGATTGTTAATTTAAATTAAAAAGCCTGGAGTCGAGTGTCCGTTTCTGGGGCAAGTCATGACATATGACTTGTTATGAAAAGTTAAAAAAAAACATACTTAAATATTGACGTCACAACCTCCTCTTGCATTCAAGGTGGCTTTACTACTTAAAATGTTCAGAGGGTTAATCCAGCCAAAGGTGACGATCATAAAATGCCATATTACACTATTACGAAAGGACAAGATCCACATTTGTAAGTATACGCAAGTACCTAGTGTACCTACACGTTTAATTTGGCAATTAATGTTGGGAATATACCTTAATACAATGTCGATTAATCGACAGTTTAGAAAACAATACATTACGTGTCACGTATTAGGAAATTAATTACTAAAGCGAAACTTCGCTTAATTCGCACCGCACTAAATTTGATAGTTAATCCAATTATCGTGCATTCCGATGGTGTTGCTAGCGCAGCACGCAACCGACAACATTGAGCACTTTTTCACCCTTAATGAATTAGAACGAAGATCGGAGTTCAGTACGTCTACCATAACTTTGACACTACCTGTCATTTTCCTTTCAATATCGTGCGAGCAAGACAGGAGATGCTGACTCGAGCAACAAACGAAGTCGCGCCAAGATGCTCTAGCCCTGCTGATGAGAGATGGAGTCAACGACCGGTGCGATGGCGTCCCGTCCCGGTGAAGCAGAGCTCAGTGGAAGACTCGGTCGGGTTGGTATAGACCAGGCCGACCAATGAAGCTCGATGGGGCGATGATATCGAAACAATAGCCCCAAGGAAGTAGAGGAGAGAAACAACATCTAGGAAGGAGGGGAAGATGTTAAAGGTGAGATATGTTTTATATGATTGGAAATTAGGATTTTTATAATATTTTTTTACCAGCCCTTTTGGAATTTTTCATAATTTCATCTGTAACATCCAATAATTTACTACAGATACCAGTTAGCACATTACAAAAAGTATTGAACGAAATAAATACTATGAGTCTCACCAGTTAAGTTTCTATAAGTAGTCAGACCACGCTAACTCTTCCAAGCAAATGACCTGTCAAACCATACAAAGTGAGTCAGTTTGCATAGTTTGACTTAATATTACTTCCTAATTCCTATAATATGGCTTGTTTGATTTGCTCTTTTTATTTCTTATAAAGAATTGGATTAAAAATCTTATGACACCGCTCACAGGTCAGTATTCATCTCATAATTTTAGCTCAAATTGAATTGCTGTGTTGGCAACACCGGCGCGCGACCGAGCGCGGCGGCCGCGCACGCGACACGTCTACTGTTCAATTTGAATACAGTAAACAGTTCATACAAAAATAGTCTTCAAATTCTTAAGAATAAAGACTTCCATGATCATACTTTGAAATTTAACTGTTCAATTTTAGAGCGATAGCCTTGATGACCACTGAAGTAGGTTTTTTTATGCAACTCAATAACTTTTGATTAGTGTTCTATACTGAAACTCCATGATCGTGGGATCAGGGCAGCGCAAGACCGATCTCTGTGGAGAACTTTGGGGAGGCCTTTGTCCAGCAGTGGACGTCTATCGGCGGATATGACGAAGTAGTAAAATTTTAGTGCCACTCATTAAATGAGGGTCTGATAGCCAGGTACCTACTAGGGTCCGATTTAAAATTTAGGTTATTAACCGTTTCAATACGGAATCCTAAAATAAGGTGTTCAGTTTATTAAGAGTTATGCCGCCCGATAGCATCGGCGAAGCTTCACTAACCCGCTGTTATGTTATCTTGGTTCCTACTTGGTTATCCGCTTCAAGTATTTTAAAGATAATTATCGATAATCGCTGATCGTAATTTTAATTAGGAAAAATTAAGTAGTTGTAAATATCAAAACTTTTGGTTAAAGAAAGAGGCCAAATGCAACGTTTCTGGACACTTCTGTTAGAAATATCTTTACTACATGTTTCCTTTAGTAATAAATAGGCACGCTTTAATGACTGTCAATGTGCCTGCGGCACAGTATCACAATATTCACAATCGTATATGTTAATAGAATGATACGACCAAGTCCCATTCAAGTTAAACATCCCTCGTGCTCATCGCACAACATCAACTCCGGCAATGGAGTTCCAGAAGGGCTACTCGATGTAAAATTCGAGCGCCGTACAGTAGCGTCCCGCTCACGCAAATATACTTTGACAGCAGATCGAGAGAGACGGTACTATACGAGAGTAATTTTAAACATCGGAGTAACCCTTCTGGTTCCAGGGCTGCTAACTTTACAAACCGTTATTAAAACTTGGATGTGTTACCAAATCAAAAGTCTGCAGGCACGTTGCCGTGATATACATGTATAAATCCTAATCTAAACTAAAAATTATACCTAGGTAGTTCATTAACAACGCACTATCTAGAAATACCTACCTACAAATATAGGATGTACGGTTCTAGAAGCAAGGCGTGATCGTACGTCATATACAGGGCGATCAATCCAAATGGATATGGAGAAGTCGGACACTCTAGGTATATGAGAGATTCCGCTGAATCTGTTCTTAAGAACCATGGCGTCATAACTGGGAATCGCACCCAAAATTTCTTAAGTTACGTATGTCGCACATGTTATTATAGATGGTCTTGATCCTGTGAGTACCCGGTTATGTATAAAATAGTAAAAAACAATTGAATTGTTGCATGGTTTCTAGGAACACATTTCCCTATCTCTTATAGTTTCAGACTTCTTCCTACTGGATTGATCATTCTGTATAGGAACGACTTGATAAAAACTATCCGGACAACCAAAACGCGGAAACGTTAATGTAACAACGTTTTCAAGAACATGCCTACTGATGTATTTATTGTCAATTAACCAAGCAAGCGACCAGGTAATACCAAATACGCATTGTTTCATGTAAGCGAAAACCAATTCATCATTGACACCAGCAAATTGAGTTGCATTACAAATGGGACCTCCAGTTATCGCTACCGTATTTGACCCCTTATAAAGTAAGTCGAAGAATGTTAATTGTTAATTGTAATGGCATTGGTTTGAATTCATGACATTTTATCGGTGCGCTTATGTAGATAAAAGGCCTGTTTAAGTGAAACTAGACAATGAACCATAGAAATCTACCCAGTATCTAGAAAGTGCTAATGGATACTTAGACTTAGCTGGTGCATTAATTTAACAATGTAAAGGCCAAACCCCTATTCCTTGTAAGGTACTACAGTGACTGTAAAAGTATCGACTTAAGTACATACCTACTTATCTTCTCGTACTTACACGTCAGAAATAATCGCCTCTGTTTTGTTTAGGTCAGTATTATTGTTTATAGCCGTTTGTAAAACACTAGGTTTATTCTAATATTATCAATTACATAAGTATAACTACAAAAGTGACGGTTGATTCTTTCTTGACCCTTAACCTTGCCCTTGGCTGTGTGACATACCTACCTACAATTATTTCAGGAGGTTTGAGCGCATGAGATTTTTTTTATCGAAATAGGAATGTGTAGGTTCTACAACGTGAACTTCATTCATTTGACAGTTAGCTTTCTCTATCTTTTGCCGCTGTGCATCATACATACTATTGGTGCCCACTATTATTTTATCTGTATATTTTCTGCCCAATCGGGTTTATCGAAACAAAAAAGTCAAAGTATCGAATTCGAAGTCAATAACAAGAACGGCGTGAATACATGAGACGCCCACCGGCCTTGTAGCCGACCCAAACCAAATAGATCAACATTACAAGCCGTGGATTGATTACCGAAATACTACAATTAATAACCAATATGCTAACGAGCGCATGAAACATGAGATACCGAACACGGTGTAGTTAGGTGTAATAAAATTGCTTTGCGTATGTGCTAGGGCGTGACGAAAAATTGAGACATTTCCCGTAATTTATTTGTGAACATAATCAGCCTATTTGTAAGGTTTGATTGCCTAACTAAATATAGGTAGCGCCAAAGATATACTTAATATACTTAGGTCTAATAAAGTTTAGGTTGAAATGCGCGGTAAAGGATCGTCGCTATTAGGCTTAAAGAATGAGCAGTAGTCGTAGCATTAAAAATGTGACCCTTTTGTTAAGACCTTTTTTTTGTTTTATGAAATAGGTCCTAGAAAGTGTCCAAGGAAAATCATGACCCCATTTTCTTAGCCGTAGTCAGGTAAAAAGTATCCTTGGTTGCCTGACAAGATAACTAAATTTAGTTCAGCCGTTTTGACGGCATGTTTGTTGATGAGGTTGCAATAATAAGTACAAAAATATAAGAAATTAGAGAAGTTTTAATTTTAATTTAAGTACCTCCCGAGATAATTCAAATTTTCTGACGAACTGAGAACTTTTCCTTTTTGTGATGTCGATTAAAAAACAATTACCTACGTTATTGTAATGGTTTTTGTTCATGAACGTACGAGTATTTTATTAAATATGTGCCTTCGATAATTATTATGTAATGTTGCCTTCCAAATTTCAGTTAATAACTGCAATAACATGTTTTTTATATAAAGTTTCCTGGTTCTTAAGGTGCGAAAATAATCATTAATGGACCCGATATAGGCGTACCTACCTATGTAATAAAATTTTACATTGCGGAATTGAAGCAGTGTCCTTGTCGCGCCGCGTCGACGTATTCAGTATATTTTTTATACAGTAAATCAAATAAAAAATAATATTAGTCACACATTCGTAAACACAGTCTTTACACATTAAGTCCAATAGCCGGAATACAAAATAGCCCAAGATTTGTCATTGTCACGCAGTCGGTTCTTAGAAGACCTGACTGCGTGTTAATCTTTTTCGGACATGGCTTTTGAAAAACTTTAGTTTTTCTAGGTTTCTAGGGGTGCAAATAAAAAAACAAACATCCAGTTTATACCTCAAAATGGTGAACATAATGACATGTCTGTTTCCAGGTGCTTGGGGTGCAAATGTCAAAATAGAATCATTTGGTTTTGAAGATGGGAGGAAATGACTTATTTCAAAACTAAGAAAAATCTCGAATATACCGTTTTTTTCTTTTTATAACCTCGGTAAGGCAACTGGAGTTTATGATTCTTAAATTCTATATTAGTGATCTGAAACGTCCTTGATGAATACGGCATTATTACACGAATACTATGAAATATGTATGTACATTTCACAGTTGTATGAAATACTGTTAGATTATCTGCGATTATGATATATTTTAATTTTATGCATTTAAGCAACGTCACTCATAATCTTAAGTTATCTTTATGCTCTGGTGGTATACAGTTCGGCTGTGGTATTTCCGAACTATAGTAAGGTAAACAATTTACTAACTTAATGTTAACATATAATAAGAATAAGAAACTAAACCAGTATAGAAATCTAAAAGTCATAGACACATAATATGAAACATATGTTTCATTCTTTTTGAGTGAGGAAACATCACCATTTTTAAGGAATTGATACATGGAGGCTACGTCTTTCAATTCTTTGACTTTTGCATCAATAGTCGTAGACAAGTACCTTACAATATATAACTTCCATAATAAAAAAAAGGTCCCTTTTTATAACTAAATAAAAGTCGTCTATGAATTGAATTCCGTTTATTTGCCCGTGTAAAATGCGATTTATTATATATTGGTCGAAGGTGACACGTCCAACCAACGCGAGTATGTCAACAGCACCTCTAGCACAACTTTGACACGCGACTCTTTCTTGCGCGAGATATGCTACCTATCCCTTTCTGTAAAGTATCGTAAGAGAGTGACGGGTGATGCTATGTCGCGCGACATGAGTCGCGAACCACAATTGTGCGAGATGGGCAGGACTTCGCGCGTCCTATTTGCGAGCAAAAGCGGAAAATCGACCAGCATCTGTAGCATAACTGTCATACGTGACTATTTCTCGCGCGAGACAATTACCCGTCTCTTTCTATGCGGTAATGTGAGAGAGTGACGGATAGCGCTATGTCGCTCGACAAGAGTCGCGAAGCAAAGGTGCGCTGGGTGCGTAGGCGTACACATAGACATCAGTAATGAGGCGCCAAAAATACTCTTAATTAAGCTGGAGTACATTATTGCGTAATGTTTTTTTCAACAACAGCCAAATAAGTAATCTAATGCCTTAAAGTATTAAAGCCGTTTTAGGAAGCGGAAGAACGCCACGCCACTGGTAAACATCGGTATCTGTAATTTTCCCTTATTCGATTATGCGTTATCTTTAGTAATGAAAAAAAAAATGGGCAAGTGCGAGTCCGACTCGCGCATGGACAGTTCTGTACCATAATCTATAACAAGTTTGTTGTATGGGAGCCCCCCCTTAAATAGTTATTTTATTTTATTGTTAGTAATTGTTGTTATAGCGGCAATAGAAATACATCATCTGTAAAAATTTCAACTGTCTAGCTATCATCGTTCTTGAGATACAGCCTGGTGACAGACAGACGCACGGACGGACAGCGAAGTCTCAGTAATAGGGTCCCGTTTTGACAGACGAACACAACCTAAAGGAAATTGTACATCATTTTAACCTGCCAAGTTGATTTTGACGAGAAGAAAACGTACCGGATCCTTCCCTTTAAAGAATCGTAACAGCAGTAATCACTCCGGCCCTATCAGGTGAAACAAGTTACAAACGAATGAAATGCGTAATTAATGAATATAACAGTCAAGCATAAGTCTTGCTTGTGATTTTCGGGTTCCGCACTAGGGCTCACTTTTATTATTCCGCAGTAGAAATTAAATAAGCGAATGTTTCAACGGCTGTTTTGTTTCCGACATAATTCATTATTGCTTTTTTCTGACTAGTGGTCCTAAGATGATTTAGTGGACCTACGTTTATTACGTTAAGGATGAATAAATCACAAAGCACTCGTCTCTTTTTGACAAGTATATGTAAGAGAGTGACAAATCCCCACAGATACATTGGCCCCTAATATCACCTGATACATAATTAACCACACACAAACCATAGGTTTTGAAGCATTTTCGTTACTACTACTGTGAAATAAGTTCGATTAAATCAAATAAAGGATAAAAAATAAAATCGAAAACAAGTTTGGTTACTAAAATGGTATGTTGTCAATGAGGAACTGGACTGAATAAACATGCTCTATCCCCAGCCTGCCTGGGGTCATCATAACACTTCAACATATCTACATGCGCAATTTGTTCTAAACTGCGTCATTATTCTCATCAAGTGCTTCAACCACCTCACATAAGGAGAGGAAAATGAGGATTTATTACATTTTGAGCTAGATATTCTGACTTCTAATGCTTGAATACACACAACGGTCTACCGAAGAGGTCTTCCTGTCAAATACGCCTGCCCAGAGAACCGAAGTACGTGTGAGAATAGACCTGTGCAGTGTCTCGAACCAACCAACCGAACTAACCAACCGAAACAACCAACTGAACCAACCAACTTTCAGTTGATCTGCGTAGGCAAACCACAGGTGACCTCTCCGGTTGACTGCAGCTTGGCTATGGCTATTATGGTGGTTAGTATCAATGGTTCAATATTAAAAAAATGTGAAATATGGTTGCACTCATAGTGAGGATAACTAGTCATTAACCATTAGTCCGTATTTTTCGAGGAGTATTTTTTTTGTTAAGATACCGAACCCTAAAATTAATTATACGCTTTTGCAGACTACACTGTACCAACTGATAACAATCTTAAGGTTAATTTTGGAATTAATTTGTGCGGTCTCGTCTTAAATAATAGAGTAGTATCGAGCTGCAAGATCTTTTTATATTCCCAAATTAACGGAAGCAAGTCTATATTCATATGCAACTCGTTCATCCGCATTTTTATATTTTTTGCAGATTATTCGTACACATGTGGAGCAAATACACTTACAAAATAATTAATTTTAAGTACCTACTTAGTTTTAGTTGGCAATCAAACGAATAAATCTTATACGCATGAAATTGTGTTTATGTAAACATACAATTTAATATTGTTATTTGAATTTGGTGTTTCTTGGCTTGCAATCTTCACAAAAATATACAACTGCTTTTTAGGGTTCCGTACCCAAAGGGTAAAAACTGAGACCCTATTACTAAAACTCCGCTGTCCGTCTGACACCAGGCTGTATCTCATGAACCGAACAACTAATACTAAAAAAATAGATTAAAATCAATATTTAAGGGTACCATACAACAAACGTGATCGGTTGCGTTAACTTTGCACCTCATTTGTATCCGGCGCACTACATATTGTGCAAATTTAACTTAACCCGGCCAGTTAAGTATTCTGAATTGTGTTTTATAGACTAATTCAAAAATGTGATGGGATGCTTTTGGAAATACTAAATTTGTGAATATCAAATAGTAGGTAAATTTCAATAAAACGATGTAATCGGATAATATCGCGTACTTGCATTAATTATTTGAGCCCGATTATTATCGTGGTCATCTCAAAATTATCTAATAGTTTCTTAAAAAAAAAAATAGTATTGACTGTATATATTATTGAATACAGCCTCCTGGGCCAGGAGTCCTGGCTGACAGATTTAGCCTGCCCAATCTCACCTGATCCTTCAGGTGAGATTGGGCAGGCTAAATCTGTCACATGCGTCCGGAAAGCGTGCCTCAAATGTATGACACAGACGGAGCAGGCCCAGACGGAGATGGCGGAGACACATTACTCAGAAACTCAGAAACAGGTCGTGAGAACCATCAAATCCCTGCCTTGCAGAGGCCTTTGTCCAATTAAACAGCCTAATAAAAAAGAACTTTCTTTGGTTGGGAAGTCACAATTTAGGCCTGCTTGTACGCAGACTTAGAGGGTGAAGCCAGACGAGACGAGCGTAATTTGAGTCGCGTAATTTCGGTCGCGCCATACCATACATGATGTCACGTGATCATGTCACACTAAGTATCATCATCATCATCATCATCATCATCAGCCTATTCTTGTCCACTGCTGGACATAGGCCTCTCCAACTGCAAACTGTGAACGATCCTCGGCACCTCTCATTCAGCTCTTGCCAGCCACCCTGCAAAGATCATCGCTCCACCTACTCTGAGGGCGTCCCACACTACGCTTGCCGATCCGGACCTCCACTCAAGAACAAATTTACCCCACCAGTTATCGGTTCTTCGGCTAATATGGCCAGCCCACTGCCACTTCAAATTGCTAATACGGTGAGCTATGTCGGTAACTGGTATAACCTTAATACTATGAAGATACCGTTTGTTTTTAATATGAATGTTATAGTGGCACATGGCAAACGGTAGCTAGCGGCTTTGCGATAATAGAGAAAATGGCCATTGTTTGAAAGATTAGGGCTCAAAGCGAAAAATTCACCTGGGAAGAGCCGTACTATACACTAAGTATGGCGCGACCGAAATTACGCGACTCAAATTACACTCGCCTGGTTTCACCCGTAGTGATAGTCCCCTGCCAGGATCCGGATGCTTTGCGAGGTAAGCAACATAGTGCTACCAAGAAATTGAATCATGATCATGACACGACCAAATAATTAAGCCAATTAAGGCTGACAAATGGGCGCTCGTAAATCACACGGAACAGGGGTCAAGTCAAAGATTGAATGTAGGTAGTCTAGGTACCTCTCGGAGTACCTAGACTACCTAGACTTGACAATCCTTTAATAAATACTCTTTAAGAATTTAATTTAAGCGATATAATACGGATTATATCGCTATGTTAAATACTTAAGCGTCCCGAGACGTTTTTTATTAGTAAAAATGTACCTACCTATAGGATAGTTAGTTACCTTTTGCAATATTTCATTCATCCGATTCACTAGTATTTGAACTTTTAATCCGTTGCAACTGTTCATTTAAATGTTTATAATGCAATTGCTGAGACGAAGGCTAATGAATATTTTCCACTATGTTAGAAACAGTTTCCCACGGACGAAACATTTTTTAAATTTATATGCACCCAAGTGAAGAAGAAAAACGCATTTGTGTCATCCATCAGTAGTAGCCATTTCTGCACCCGATTGTCAAAGCGACTCATAAATAGGCATATGTTTGCACCAATCAAGGCTATACGTAATTGATAATAAGCAGTATAATCGCGTGTAAAAAAAATCTACTTGAGTCACTCCGGCTCTCAGGTATGGAGTAGTGCTGTTTTTAACAATAGATACGCGTGCTCGGCTCCTCATTGACCGGTAAGTGTTTACGACGAACAAAAGATAGCAAAACAGAAATAAGAAGTTACCAATTTATATTTCCTGAACTATAACTGGAAAGTTACCGAAACGTCATCGTTTTATTTAAATGTGTCTTTCGCGGAAACCGAAAAAAACCATCGCCTTAGGTATATCAATGTAGCCTATTCAGATGATGAGTTATGCTTGCTGTATAGAATCCTGGCAAATGTTCGTATAAAAAAGACAAAGTGGTGATATTTCTGACACTTCGGAGGCGATGGTAAAAATACCGTCGACGCAAACTTGCAATATAGTTTTGAATTTTAAAATAGCTTCTTATTTAAGTGCATGACGCCCGTTGATGTCTTTTCTATCTAAATCAGTGGGTACGTTAGTTTAGTATATAAAATAGAAATCTCTAAAAAAACCTTTTGTTCTGCTGAAAAATTCGAAAGAAGAATACTGTATGCTAGCGCCACTGTTGCAGTAACCGTTGGCTCCAGTTTACAACATTGAGAATCTTGAAGTAGGGTTCAATTTAAACTAATTTTATTAATTTATTAGTATGACCACGGCACCGAAGACCTATTATTTTCATTTTATAAAACCTATTAGTTAATAAATTATTCAGAAAATGTGAAAGAAACGTTGTCTTAAATCATTACCAAAGATGACGTCACCTTGTAGAAAAGTTGACAGTGACAACGCACAACATCAGTGCAATTTCCATAGTAAAGCCGCCTTAGTATCTAATAGTCCTACTGTATGATTTTCTCCGGTATGACCAATTACTTGTCACTTACGCTCTTTTAGAACGAGGAACGTTAGAAATATATATTTAAATCAAAAATTGGTAAATTTTTAGAAAATTAAAAACTTAGGTATATTAAATTGTTTATCGTTTATTTAATTTAAATCGAAAAAGCGTGAAAAGAAATAAAATGTCAATTCTGCCTGCCTGCGGTCATCCTCACACTTAAACATACCTACATGCGCAATTTTTTATAAACTGCGTCATTATTCAACCACCTCACAATCAACCAACCGAGCTTGGTTGGTTCCAAAAACTGCTGCTTCCAGTTGATCTGTGGAGCTAAACCTACACAGGTGACCTCTCCGGTTGACTGCAGCTTATATATAAGTATTACTAACTAATATGGGGGTTAGTATTAATGGTTAAATATAAAATAATGTGGTGTACCTACCCACATTAAAAATAGTGAGACAAATTTATTATGTATGACACTTTATACTCTCGCGGTTTGTACTCATAATTAACACAAATTATTTCGCGTTAGACCCGTTATAATTTGTGTTAATTATAAATTTATTATGATCTGAAATCCTATGACAATCTGCGGGTATTTCGAGAAAAACGTAACTCGGACGTCGATATTCGACGACCCAACTCCAAGGATGCAATTACAAATTGTTATTCACAATAGCTTGCTACATTTGCTACTAACACATCGCCTTAACATGGAAACCAGCCAAGATTTTTGGTTTAATTGCTTATTCCATACTTACAAGATTACGACCATGCCGCGAGCTAAGAACCATTTAATAATACGTCTTCACACCAATTACCTATACTTATTTAATATTTATTAAGCAGTCAATTCAAATGACACGCCTCTGGCTTGCATTTATTAGGTGATTTACGTACTGCACCTTATTAAATGGACTATATCGGATAATTAGGCGTATTTTGACGCGCGCCAAATTGATCGCGTTACCCTTGGAATTATTCCTCGATTCATCGGCGAGATGAATCGGTTAGTTAAATGTAAATGCAAAGCAATAAGCAAATGTAATGTACGCAATTAGGTACTATGCGGTGTGGTTTGTTGAAAATTTGTTTTTGTTATTGTATTACTGCTGCCGGCTAACTTTTAGAGCATAACCTTGACTGTGCGCAGTAGCCGATTTACGTACAAATGTATGTGCGCAGATCCGCCATTTTTGTTCTAAAAGTTTGCCGGCTCACGTGAAATTGGGTGATGTCACATGACGTAAGTACACCCCAAGAATTTTTACCAGAATTGAAGGATTTTCTCAAACTTCCGGCCAATTTTCTTTGCGATAGTCGTTTGATTCTCGCTCAGTACAACTTTTCCGACCGTGTGCCATGCATTTTATCATGATGTCGTATTACGTAGGCAATCCTGGAGCGGACTCAGGAACTACCCTCATACCTCATACCAAACTTTGTTCTAAAATGGGTCCAGTCGGTTGAGCATGAAGTAAACACGCTCAATAACTTTCGCCTTTATAATATAAATGTGATACCCAGAAGTAGACGTATGCGATCGTTTGTAGTATTAGGGAGAGCATACAACATACATGCCTTTGTTGGGTATTTACTGCATATTATATTTGTAACGCAACGAATATTTTGAGAAAGCCGTATTGACGTATTTACGTAACTGAAATGATCTCGATTCAATCTTTTGGGGACAAATTCTGTTCTAACGGGTTGAAAAAATTGAAGCGAAATACTAGGTGGGCTATCTAACATAAAAACATTTCATCTTATGGTCATAATTCATAAAAACAAATCTTATCGGCCGCACGATAAACTCGACTATTTACGTTTGTATTTATAACTAATTTACTCAAAGCTTAAGTAGAAAGGATCCCTTATAGGGATAAGTTCGCCTTTGTACATACTTTTTCCATTAAAATGCATTTCATGCTTTGTGTATTAGTGGTACTATCGCAGGTCTGTTGGTTCGAGAGAATTATCTAGCTAGAGGTATACTTGTGACAATTAAACCAGATCAATTATATAAATAAAGGCTCTAAAACAAACAACCTTGACATCCAATCTGCCAATTCGCAAGCATTTATCCATTAACATGTCTATCTGCCATTTCCAAGCTTTCAAATACCGCTAATGCAAATATTTTTATCCTCCAGCAGTGGTTGCAGTTTTTGTCAACACGACAGGCTGACAGGTGGGCGAGAGATTGAAGATAAGATAAGCTAATTGATTGCTCGGCGATTCGTGTTTTTATCGCTGCAGACAGTATGGACACTATTGTGATTGATTAAGTCTAATGTCAGTGTAATTTGGAAAGTTACGCGTATTTACTTAGGCACAAGACGGGAAATTTTAATTAATTAATTCATATTTTATTAGCACGGGGAGAGACCACCCTTAGGGTGCGTCTCCATTGAAGCAAGGCGAAGCGGAGACACGTCTCCGCTTCGCACGTGCGCAGAATAGACCAAGCCCCGCTTCACTTGGTCGGTTCCGCATGTCTTTGCTCCGCTGCGCTTCAGTGGAGATGCGTAAGTTGAAATTAAGGTTGCTCACACCAAATTTTCATTTGTTTTTTTGATTACAGGCGAACGCTCGCGGTGATAGAGCACCCCTAGAGTTTTAATAGAATAGATGTGAATCAGCGTGAAATAACAATTATTTGTCATGTTAATTGTAGAAAGGGACATTAATTGAATTACTCTACGTACCTACTTAATCAGTAGTCTCAATCAATAGTTCGATTGCTTAATTGATCACGTCTTGACCACTTTACCTGCAGCTATGAAAACCGACCAGCCGTCGGCTCCGAATGCCGCAGCTTTGTTTTACAATGCCATTAATTATGTTACCTTAATTTTATTGTTGATCATGTGCCCAGAACAACAGTAAAGGCGTAAACACCGATACTGCGAGCCCGAGCTGTCGGATATAGGGTTACCAGAATACTAAATTTAAAAGTCCAGAGAAATAAATTAGAATCGGGCATTACTTTGCGGAAATCCATATCAACCACAACGGCAACATTGCTTTGCTAATGCGCGATACAATAACATGCTAATCAAGCACACAATCAATAATAAATGTTGAGATTTCGGCGGTCCTGATGAACCGAAAGGCGGTGGTGATGAACCCGAATATTTAGTTCTTGGTTTATGGTTGTGTTCTAATGTATTCATGTATCGTCTAGTACCCATTCCACAAGCCTTGATTAAATCGATTTGTGTAAGCTTGACCCCTAATACTTTTTTATTTATTTTGTCAATTACATATTTCGCAAACGTTTACGGCTTTGTAGATGAAACATACATTTAATTATCGGTTGTACATGGGGTTAGTCACATGACCAAAGCTGATTTCTAAAAAGAATCTTCTTTATACTCTATGCAAAGAAGACTTTTTGTGTGACTTTGTAAAAAGAAAAACTGAAAAATCTAGGTAAGTAGGTACCTACTCTATTTTATTGAAAACTAAAAAATCAAAAATTTCTTAAGTTCAAAATTAACCTGGAATCCTGAGAAGAGTCTTAAAGCCCCAAAATCTTAGGATTCCTAAGATATGGCAACCCAAGTCGTGCCGTTCCACCACATTTCTAAGCTTAATCTTAATAAATTAATAAGCCTGCATATTTAATGATGACAAGTTGGTTCGGAGTCGCGAATTAAGTAGAGAGATAAATCTCTGGTTTCGTGACCCGAAGTGGCCACTTCGATCTGTTCATGAGGCTTAGTGGCGCCAAAATAGGCTTGTTTTCACGGGAAAGGTGCAAACAGTAAACGTCTGGACGTACAGGTACTTCATTAGCATCTTGTAGCTATTTAGGTATGTATCTTTTTGTCATACATTGCGTTTTTATTCAAAATTCATCTTGTGAACTGTCTAAATGTGGAATTTCTGCCTGTGTAGAATTGCCCGACCTTAACAGCTGGGACATTATTAATATTAAAGTTTATTAACATCATCTGGATGCACTAGAAGAACTGCAGGCTGCATTAGGCATGACTGTAGCTAAAATGAATCTTATTCACATTAAAAAGTCACGTTTAATTTAAATTCAGATGCACCACAGACCTTTGCTCGAAATGTGATTAATCTCTTTCATTTATCTCAAATATCATGGGGGAATGCTAAGTACCCAAGTATACCCAAGTTTGGCTCACTACTGATTTGCCTTCATACCAGCGGGCGTCAGCTACACCTGTTGTTGTTCGGACGAAATCAACGCGCGCTCGGAAACATCGCAGCGGGCGCACGCATTGTTCGATGGCGTCGCCGGGTAAAAATATTTAGCGCTTGTACTTAAGGCGTTTTTTTTCGTTATTCCGATTTCTGCAAATGATTGTTGGAAGTCGATTTTTTATGTATCGCGAGGCCACTCCCGAGTGCGATCCTAGTTAAATATTAAAATGACTGGCTCTTCCGTTGCGGTAATAATTTTGAAAAAAGAATGACATTAGAACTGCGCGGTTAGAACGCTAGGAGAATCACCCTACCACGCCACGCCCTACGATCAATTACGTCGCAATTTACATAATCAACCAATACAATACAGTTCTCAGATGGCTGTGAACTTACCAACATCACCTGTGACGGCTGTAACAGATCTAGTAGCAAAAAGGGATATATTACCCATTTCATATCTCATGTGAAAAAAAAGCTTTATCGATTTAGCGCTCTAGATTCATTAAAAAAACAACAACTAGGTTTTGAAATACACAAATGTCACTTGGTTTTAAATTCATTATTAATGTACCTTAATTAAAGTACATACTTAATGACATTCTTGTTAGTTTTGTCAATGAATGTATTTCAAAATCACAAATGAATGTTATTGCAATAGGTAATTGCTACCGAGCTACCTTGTTGGCAACCGGTGCCAAGAAAATGCACGTAAATATTGGTGTCCATGTAAGTGGCCCATTAAATCAGACTAGTTTCTCGTTTTATTGAAAAATACATTTCAATTATCTTACAATGTTTATAAAGTGGAATATCGATGACAAAATGCGAGTACGACATATTTACCTGAAAATCACTGAAATTCGAGCGCTTCCACGGGCGTTTCATTTCAACCGCTGTCAAAGTACCTAGGTAATCACTAATATTGAAAAAAAAGGCTACGCCAAGCACCAGACTTTCATACAACGATATATTTACTGTCATGGCATATTTCTTGAATACTTATAATGTCTGAAACGTCCTTGGAATCGTCCACTCAGAAGACTGTCCGACTTATTGGGGGTTGATGCACGCTGTTTCAAAGCATGCAATAAATGTGTGCGAGTAGTGTAGGTATGCGTCAATCAGTCAATACTGACAGTATCAATCGAGAACTCAAAATTAAGAGACGATAGTCCACAACGGTTTCTTGGATACTTCCAATGAAAAGAGGAGGTGAAAATTTAAAAAGGTTAATCGTCATTCGAAACACATGGGTAATCCCCAGTACCATGTACCGATCAGCTTAAAGATCCGGAATCTTCTCAAGGAATCTACGATGTGTTGAAGAAAGCGATGGAACGGAATTGATGGAGAGAGCACATCCGTGCTCGAATGACGACCGCAAATCATGATCATCAGATATGATGAACACGACTAAGAAGAGAAGGGTGTATTTCCCACGTATCTGAAAATATCCCATTGTGCATTATCGCATCGCTCAAATTTCTCGCATATATTTGGTGGACTGTTTCCAATTTCGTTACAGTCCTGCCGTTGACATGAGCAAGCGCTTCTTTCTTAGTGTAAATCCAAGAGCGAGAAGTATTTCACGCCAGTAAAGTACCATTTAACTGGTCTAAATCAAGTTCTCAAAACTGCGTATTCCATTTACATTCAAAAACAGTTAATCTATGAGCCAGCCCATTAGTCTCGGCCGAAAGTGCCAAAAGTATTTGTTCATCTTTTACTTTCCAGACTTCATCGTATTTGATTCCGGTGTAATCTTAATTTAATCGGGTATGCAGTACTGTCATCATTTCAATATACCTAACTGTCACATTTCTCGTCCTCATATATCGTCGTGAAATGACTCAATCGTAACTATCAGGCCGAAGTAATGGAATTCAGTAATTACGGGACTTGAGTCCTCCTGGGGTTTGTTCACTTCCATAGATGATTTTTGTGGAAATACCTATACTTATGGTTGAATGGGATTTTACACTTTTTCTTAGAAAAGAATACCCATCAAATCTCGAAATGCCACTTTGATGAACTTATTCAGTTTCTAAAGTTTTGGAAGAGGAAACAGACGATTACGAAACCTCTATTTAACTACTGTCGTTGACATATAAATTAGGAATTAGTTAATAGAAAACCTAATCACTGAAAATGAAATTTCCCAGTCAAACCTTATTAGCTAACTGATTAGAGACATATCGCTTGAGTACTTATATTCTTTGATATAATAATAAAAATAGAAAATTAGCTCATGAAACGTATCACTTAGCTTCAATGCGTCCGAACGGCGCGAACAACGTACGAAGTCAGGAACCAATTGCTAAAACTTTTGTAATACGTAAAACTGATTAATAGCTCAGAAATAAATAGAGCGGGTAATCAAATAGTGCACGCACTTGCCGATCGCGCCAATCTACTAACAAACCACCACAACCTTAAGTCACCCACATAAAGGCAGTTTCAGAACGAACGCGGCCATATTAAAATTATGCAGATGCATTTGACGGACGCAATGCCAAATTGCCAAAGTGCAGAGTAATAATGCATGAAAGTATGCAACAGCTAATAACTGATCATTTTGTAGAAACAATATGAGATCGGGAATGCTATAATGATTGCTGAACTTCCTAAGCATGTTGTCCGGTTTTAAATCGATATCAACGATCAATTTGGTTTATTGAATGCGAAATTTATAACGTTGTCGGTGTAATGGCCGGGAAATTAAGTTGGACGTAGATTTGTGAGTTAACCGACTTCACCTACCGATACCAGCTTTGATGATTTTAATTGCTTATTTACTCCGCGCTTAATGGAATTCATGCATTAAAAGTTATACGTGGATATGGTAAAGGTGCATTTTCATGGTAAAATGTCATAAGTTAGAACCTAAACTATTTATGTAGTTAACATTAATTTTAATTAGGTATTCATACTTTTATAGAACCTTATCGATTCCGTTTTTAATGTGGAAATACCACATTTTTATTTTTTATTAATTTTAATTAGGTATTCATACTTTTATAGAACCTTATCGATTCCGTTTTTAATGTGGAAATACCACATTTTTATTTTTTATTAATTTTAATTAGGTATTCATACTTTTATAGAACCTTATCGATTCCGTTTTTAATGTGGTAATATCACATTTTTATTTTTTATAAGTATTGACACAAAGATAAATTACAAAAGAAAAATGTTGTGCTTACATTGTAGTGGATCACATTTATTTTTTTCATAATACCTTTGTGTCAATTTTTCAAATTATTCATTTTCATGAACATATTCTAGGACTTCCGGTTCGTGACTTAAGATGGCCGCATACGTTTAAGTTTCGTTGTTCATTATTTATTAATTTTCGTTGTTCAATGTGTAGTATTGATAGCGTATTGTGCAGTGATCTAACGTAGGAGTGAATAGCTAATGAAGAATTCAACTTGAAGCGTTCATAGCCCTTCCTGGGTCTGGCCCGATAGTCCGCGTGGTTTTTTGTAAATCGCTATCACTTTACAAAAAGCAATACCTCACCGAACAACGGCATGCTCTACGAGCAAACTTGAAATTGGCGAAATCATCATTAACTATGATGGAAGCCATATTTTAAAATTAGAATTAGTAGAATTAGAACATATTCTACAGCCATGACCATGACTAAAGTAGACTACCTTAAGGCCTGCCGTTATTAGTCATAGTATAGGAATACATATAATATAATGGCTACATACATATGTAACCATGATATTATATGTATTCCTATACTTATAGTATACTTATGTTAGTCTAGAGGGCAGATGCATAAGCGTAACCCAGGTAAGAAGAATAATTTATGTTACCAAAAATTTACTATACATGCGGTTTTACTCGTACTGGGCTTGAACCCGTCGGCAAAGCAGCGATCCTGTGACGCCATTTGGGGCAAAATACTTGATATATATACGTCTTCCCCTATGGCTGGAGAAGTCTGCTTTAAAATAATGTCAGATTATCAGACTAGTGACGACGTCGCCGGCTGAACAGAAGTTGATGGCGCCGTAATTTATTTAACAATTGCCTTCCGTCAGTTATGTCATTATTGCAGAATATTGCACTACTGCAAATTCACTCCGCTTATCAAGGAGAGCTATAGATTGAGATTTAATAGGTTTATCGCTCGTTTTTCACCGAACTATGGCAAAATAAACATTGGTATATAGCTTTAGTCTGACACGTCAATTTTGCGTCACACTAATCTCCGATTGTTGCGATTGATAGTAAGTCCATTGTGGTTGATCAAATAAATTGAGAGTAATTTCTGACAATGTCACGTTTGTCTCCTGTTTACGTAATTTTAGAATTTGGCATTTTATTGATTAGTTGTTCACGCGCGTAAGGTGACAGGTATTATGTGTTATACCACATAATACCTGTATAATACATTACGTATATATTAGAATAGAAAACAGCGTGGCTAGCTTCCTTTAGGGTCCGTCTCCATTAAAGCGGAGCAGGGCCGAGACGTGCGGAATCGACGAGTCAAAAACGTGAAGCGTAGCTGAGATACAGATTTCAACTCAGGTCAGTGGAGTGGAGACGCAACTTCAGGGCTATTTAAGGCTGAATTCTTTGGGGAGGGCTCTATGTCCAGCAGTGGACGCTAACCGTTAGGCAGAGCCCTGCCCCGATGTGCACGCTAAGATGCGTAGCCTCTATTAGCACGGTTTAATTTGACTACGTATAGATTTCCCATTAAAAACTGGACACCCAAAAGATTTGCGAACTTTAAACGTAAACTACGTTTAAATTTCGCTAACCGTTATTTCAGCGGGCCCATGTTAAAATAGTTAAACGATCAAACATACATTTTCGGATAGATTATACAAATGCGACCGTGACACATGCTTATAATGTTATATATATAAAGATAAAGAGTATCCCTCCAGCGCCTATAATTATTCCCACACTGTGTATGTATATATCGATCAATAAAAACGATTATCATAAGCTTGCATTTCCTATAAATCGGTGTAATCGATTAAATGTTCGTTCAGTTAGACATGCAAACGGCGAAAATTCGCCAATCGCCAATTTGTTCCGGTCTGCCAACGTGCTCACTAATTAGGCGTAGCATTTTGTCATTGCATGTGGTTTGAATTGAATGATAGACGTGCTTCCAAGCAATTCTGAGATTATATACATTCTTAGAATATATTCTTATACTTTCTTCCTGAACTGCATAAGGACACGCGGAACTACATATACAATATAACCATGGATTCTACTCTTCAAACTTGTACAGCAACAATAGCCATACATTGCCTCTTAACATTATTTTATAGGTTATTATTTAATACAAGATATTTATAAAAGTCATTAATCAAAGTTGCGGAGGCTGCGTAGATGAGATCAAACGACGTATGGCGATTGCGAGGTCTGCTATGGACAAGATGAAAAGGATTTGAAGGAACCGTAATATCACAAGGACCACTAAAACCAGGTTTGTTAAAACCCTCATATTTCCCATATTCCTGTATGCTGCTGAGACATGGACATTAAGGGCGGCAGAAGAGCAAAAAGTCAATGCACTGGAGATGTGGTGCTGGAGACGGATGCTTGGTGTATCGTGGACTGAGTTCCGGACCAACGTCTCAATTCTTGAGGAGCTTGGAATTAAAAAGCGTCTGCTCTCTGTCGTCAGATCCCGCATCCTTAACTTCTGTGGACACGTGTCTCGGCGAGACGGAACGTCCATAGAACGCCTCGTTGTTCAATGGAGAGTGGAAGGTGTCAGAGCTAGAGGAAGATCGCCGATGAGATGGACCGACCAGATCAAAGCCAGTGTGTCGGCTACCGTCAATGAATGCTCACGGAAAGCAGCTCTACGGGACGAGTGGCGACGTGTCATCAAACGGGTCACTCAGAACTCCACAAATGCATAATGGCCACGACCACTCTGTAAAGAGTGTACCGAGGAAGAAGGAGAAGAATCAAAGTTAAATTTGAAAGGTCAAATCCATGTCAAATCCTGGCTACTACATTTTAGAATGAGTACATTTTAATAAATTAATTATAAAATAATTTGTAATCTCAAGAAAAAAATAAAAACAGAGATTACGTCCTCTTTCTAAGCAGAATACAAAAATGTAATAAAATTGAAGTCTTAAAAATATGAAATCTTGTCAATTGTGAGACCTGTGGCACGAACGATGTCCAGCTCTTGTTGATGGAGTGCAGGCGGAATCGTGCCAATGATACTGGGGCTTTTATACAGTTGCTGGCAAGTCCACGGTCAGATTATGCCCATAATGGTGCAAAGGTTGGCTGACGTTGTGTAGTTTAGTAATGTAAGTAGATTAGTAAGTAGTAGATAGGTAGTTTCTAATTATGATTGTCAATTTATTTTTGCTCACGATGTACTTAAGTTGTTCTTATAGAACTGGCATGTACGGTATATAAAGGTTCTATTCACTACATAGTATAAAACAAAGTCACTTCCTGCTGTCTGTCTGTCTGTACCTGTATGCTTAGATCTTTAAAACTACGCAACGGATTTTGATGCGGTTTTTTTAATAGATAGAGTCATTCAAGAGGAAGGTTTATATGTGCATCATGCATAATTTATCAGCATTGCACCCGCGCAAAGCCGCGGCGGGTCGCTAGTCATGAATAATTAAAAAAACTTTCCGGCATATAGCACATATAGTAACAAAAAGTGACGAATGTTTTACCATTTATCTACGACGCGTTTCTCACAACCGTGATAGGCCCGCAATACAGTTAGGACAGTTCTTAATAAAAACTAACAGTGACTTTGACATACACAATAATAGTGAGAGCAAATATATCATGCCATTTTGATAACATTGTATATTTGCGCAAACCATTTATTCCTATTATCGTGTGATGTAACGTATCGAATGCTTTGTTTGGCATTTCATTGAAAGCAAACTCGATCGCGTCCGGCCCCGCGCGAGACCGAAAGTGCTGCGCCGGCGGCGCCCGGCGGCCATAAGGCGCGTGCGCAGCGGGGTTTCCTAATGGTATGTCTCTATTTAAGCATCGCGATCATATATGAGATGATGCGGTTAGGCTAAACCTGCTATTACGGAATGAATGATAGGGTCGGAATGAATGTGGGCTGTAGTTCTCGCTAGTTTGTATGTTTTTTTTATGGTTTCAAGCCCCATATCTCCGCCATTTAGTAAATTAGAAAAACAGAATGGAAAAAAGAACTATACTTATCGAAACTACTCACAAAATGTCATGAGAATCTGTTGATAAATGTGGCCTGTAGGCGAGAACGCCGGAAATCTGAACATCCAAACATCCGGATATGCGAAACAAGTTTTGGCAAAGCTTAAACAGACACTTCGCTCGCTCGGCCAATGTTGCTCGGTCAGCGGTTTTTCTAAATACAAAAGGTGAAACCATGAGGAAAGTAGTGAGTGCACATTATAAGAAAAATAAGTTGTAGAAACAACGCGATAAGCGTAGTTGGTAGTGGCCCGGTATTGCTAGCGGCCACGAATTAATTAAGGATAGGTGTAATTAATCTACAGCTAAAAAGGAAATTACCTTTCGACGCCCATCCATCCACGTCACAAAATACTTGTAAAGAAGTCTTTCAAGTTGTCAGCCTATTATTAAAAATCCTCCTTGTTCAAAACTTGCTTTTTAAGTACTTTTTTCCAGTTGAACTTGACATACTATGTCGTCGCAGAGAGTAAAAAGCAGCGCCGACTCATTTTAAAAACGTCATAAGTATACTCATGCTTCATGCATAGTTAATGCGTTTTACGAGTGCCGTTTTATCGCATAAGGACTCGTAAATAACCAACAACGTGCAATCCTTCATGCGGTAATCCGACAGGTGCCCAAATGATAAAGATGGCGACGGGAACCGCCCCCCACGCGTGAAGGGCTACATCGACATGAATACAGTGTGAAATGAGAATGCGGGTGAATTTGTTGGTAAACTTTTGGGCGCCACTATAAATATCCGCACCGTTGTTTCAACGCCAACGACGGATATTTCCGTCACGGTGTGCAGAGCAATATGAGCCTACGTGCATTTATGTAGGGTTCAACATCGCGTTTAACATTTCGCTTTCATAGCATGTGAGTGACCGCTGTTTTATTTAACAGAGCTTCGAATTTATTTAAAGCAAGTTCAGCTCCTAAGTCGTAATTTATTATGTTTTCAAATATTTGCACGTATTTGGTTACACACTGTATTTTGTTAACATACCTTTCTCGCAAGCACATCAGGTGATCGAGCAAGGAAAATATAATTACTACACCTAGGAATGTACCTTGGACTTTCATTACATGGATTAAGATCTATATTGCAACAAGCGCATTCCACAGAAAGCAATAAACGGTCGACCTTCGACCGAGGAATTTTATGCATTTTGTTCCATTATTCTGATAGCGAGTATTCGCCATTAACTGTACTTCCTGGTTCCTGCACGCTAATTTTAACCGATATTAAAGAAAGGGGGACTTTCTGCTTGCGTCAGGTATATCCTTATTTGTATATATATTTTTTATTCCTATCTAAATCCATTTATCAAAACAACAACGGTACAAACTAAACAATACAAGAAGTTGCATACACTCACGAA
This sequence comes from Apotomis capreana, assembly GCA_947623375.1. Taxonomy (NCBI): domain Eukaryota; kingdom Metazoa; phylum Arthropoda; class Insecta; order Lepidoptera; family Tortricidae; genus Apotomis; species Apotomis capreana. The sequence goes on along the minus strand of OX392517.1, from coordinate 13,439,210 downwards.
TAACTAGTTTTCGTCCTTTTTTAGAGTTACGGCGGTGCACAAGTCCACCAACATTGAAATTAAACAATTTAAATGGAATATATCGCGTATATTTATTATTTCAGCCTCCCTCACGTTTCGGCAACTTTCCAGTTAATTACTTTATTTCAAAATCTTTACCAACGGTTCACTAGAAGGTTTGCCGAGGAGAAAAAACCGGAAAGAAAACTCCTTAACTGTCTTATTACTAGGTTATACTTTTAAAACAAGGACTCTACTTCTTACTTTTAACACTACCTAATCGTATTTTTGTTTTATATCAGTCCAGGTCCAGGGTTTCCAGTCTTGTATCTTGCTTTATCCTTGATAAGATGTACAACAGGATCAGGTTTATCAGTACCACCGGCTTGGGATCCTGTTGTACATCTTGTCCCCTTGTTGACCAATGAAAACGGTCCCTCGAATGCGGGCCATTTCGTATGCGTTATGGAAATCTTCCGCATCCCGCACGTGGGCCCTAATATGGACTATTGAAAGTATTGAAACTGAGCCTTAGACGTGACTCAACTTGTCCATGGATGTTCGTTCTCCTTTAAATTCTTTTATGTAATGTCAATCTTATAAGAAAACTCAGTGTATCTTAAGACTTTGTAAAACATAAACGGAAGTGTGCATGGGAATTTATGCGCACATACATACATAAACATAAATTGTATCGCCAACTGACGCTCGGCAGTTACGTACAGTTTATAACTACCAAATACATTATATTATATTTGTTACCGGGAGACTGAGAAAGAAAGAAAAAAGAAAGGTGATATACCCCAGATATACTTACTGGCACATTATCAAATTGCATACTAAGATTGTCAGCTATACTTTTGATGCTGGCTGTACAATTTGTACATACTAATTCTTTAACATCCCATCCTGCACAATTAAAGTGAATCAGTTGCATCTTAATTAATTAAATTAGTTCGCTCTGTTGTGTATCCTACCTTTCCATGATCAAGGACTTATGATAATAGTCGAGGTAACTGAATCTTATAATATATACATGAATTAAAATTATAACTTCAGAGATAATGGAATTAAGTACCTAATAATATGATACTGTCTAAGCAAAATAACTGGACTGCACGCAAGACTAATGCTTTTATTCTGAAGATACTCAAAGTTACTACTAACTAGATTATCAACTATATCGTCTTACAAAGAGTGCTGGACTTTGGGCGAATTTCCAGAAGAGACTGGAAAAATCCAGGAAAAAGGCCCGATGCGTTGGTCCTACCAAATCCGCACTGCACTTGATTCCAAGCTTCACGATGCGCTCAAGGTGGCTGAGGACCGTCGAAGGTGGCGCTACATCATCCGGAGCAAGCTGATCCATGGTGGATGTCACGACCCTCAGCAATGAGGATTACGATGCACCGAGGAAGCAAAATAAAAGTATATTGTCCTTTGAAAAGGTATCATATGATTTTTTTTATTTGTGACTATATGGGTTTAATGTCTGATTCTATCAGCACTTCGATAATGGTACAAAGTAAGAGGAAAGCGCTACTAATGTACCAAATCCAACCACACTTAACACCTTCTCGGGCAATACGTTGAGTGACGTAAATTAGGACTTTCTTGATATGGCACCACGTCTATGGTCGGCGACTTTTATCTTCGCAAAACTGCCACTACAGCCGAAAAATTAGCATAGTAAAAAAAAGGCAAATAAATTTCTATTAGCGTTTATGGCTAGAACTTTTTTGTGTGTGTTTTGTCTGTGCCGTGGCATGCCGTTTTCATAATCCTGTGGCAGTAAACATGTTAAACAACAACTTAAACCAAAAAGCAAAGTTGCAAGGATCAAAATGTCACGTGGGTACCTACGTGAATTCTAAACGAAGCTTTGTTTATGCTCTGAGTTTAGTTTCATCGTACAAAAGACATCAATGGGTTTTATAGAGATGAAATAAAGTGTAAAGTAAGTACATATAGCTCAGCTGATATAATAATCTATAATAGTTAATAATATGTAGATCATGATCATGACAACAAGTAAGTTTAGGTACATATCTAGTTCTCAAGTCAATCGACATATTAATAATACAGTATTTAATGAATGGGATAGTAATCTGTCCGTCATTGGCCGGAGTGTTTATTGCATTTCATAACCGCACCATTTAAGCCATAATACTATCAATTAAACTTACTTTTACACTATGTACTCTGAGATTTAATGGTGCTCTGGCTGTCTTCTTGTTATATATTATATTCTTCATTATCTGAGTTCACATTTGGAGTCTATATTCACTCCAAGAATTATATTTCGTCGAATGTTTCATTTCGTAGAAAGCATTTTTCTTTGCAACTGTGACTATATACAATATTTGAGATTGTTATAAAACAAACGTAAAGTATTCAATATAGGAGTGAAAGGGCTCCCTCATATCTGTTCTTGAGTCAAGACCCAGGTAAAGTAACGAAAACATTTTGGAAAACTGATGATCTATTGCACAATCAATAGCATTATGTGAAACGAAAATCTTGTAACAGATAACAGAATAGTGATTCTGAGGTATGATTGGAGGAAATAAAAGCAGTTGACTCCAAGATATTCAGGTTTCTTTAGAACTTATGGCAGAATCTCAATCAAGTAAGGATCTCAATTAAGTTATGAATTCCGAATTTTGGTTAAGTTCAGTTTTAGTAACATTTTCTATAGCATTCTAGAAATGAGGTCATGATCATGATAAGCAGTAACCCATTTTAGGGCCTTTAATTTAAGTTACGTAGTAGGTTTAAAATATATCTATAATTATTTCCGCCAGAAAATTATTTACAGGCAAAGCCCCAACGAAATTCCGTTTAATGGCTCTTTTCGTTTAAGATTTAATCTGGAAGGAGTTTTCATAATATTACCGCCACATTACCGCAGCTAGTGATTTTCATCGACCCAGCCCAAAACAACATATCTAAATGCTTCTAAACCTAAACTGCCTGGAGGTTTACGAGTTGATTAACAAATTGTCGGGGAGTGTCGGTTCTATGCCACTGGGTTAGCGCAGACATCGAGTCCGTATACACAAAGAGTCATTAATATCATTACCCATAATGAGCACTGCGCTCTCAAAGTTATTTGCAGGCTAAGGCTGCGGCGAACCGGGCAGCGGTGGGAGCTGTTTTGTAGGCTGCTGTACACAGAATGTAATGAATGGTATACCTATTATATTTGACTAGGACTGAAATATCTAAAAATAAGTAATTGAATTGAGCAGTCTGTGCACACTATAAATCGGACGAATACCAAAACTATTCAAGCGTAAATGCATTAGACGTAGGTACGCTTTAATTTCCCAGCCCGTTTTGTTCCCTGTAGCATTTTTTTATCAAGTTAGTCAATTATTAGGACAATCGCTATGGGTGAAATAAAAGGACTCAAAATCACTCTTAAGAGCTCGGAGTAAGTATATCTGTGTGAAATGGGGAGTTCCCTTGGAGATCCACGGTAATTGACATAAGACGAAGACTTGCCATTGTGCTTAAGCCTCGTTTTATTGAAATAATCACAGAATAATACTTAAGCATCTTTGTATGCAACCGCGTGTGCTACTTGTTTTTTTTTTATTGGGTGTTTGTAAAATATGACGCTATTGGTTGTGGGGCGTGGCGGGCGGCGTGATCAACTGACACATGCGACTGGATACGAACGCATGTCGCATTCTCGAAAATAATAAACAACAAACAAAGCAGTGTACTATAGTGCACGCTGGCGCGTCGGCTTTTAGCGTGGCTCGCGGTAAGAAGGGTCAGCTCACACCGAGACGCGACGCGACGCGACGCTGCGCGCACATTTCAATAGAGTGACTCAAAATTATACTTTATTTATTACATTAAAAGGGACACATTTCATCGTGAGAATTCAAAATACGTTGCGCTACGCAGCGCTGCGCCTCGCGGCGCCGCGCCGCGCCGCGCGGCTTCGCGAGACGCAGCGGTGCATCGCCGGTACGCGCGGCGTGTAAAAGCGGCGCTGCGCCTCGCGAAGCCGCGCGACGTAGCGCTACGCCGCGACGCGCAGCCTGAGGCCGCCGTTCTCATGCGCTTGCAATAGGTAGACTGCGGGGCGGTTGGACGCGGCACCGCGCAGCGTCTCGCTGCGCAGCGAGGCGTCGTGCTGCCAACGATTTTACGATGCGCCTCGCTACGCCGCGATGCGCCTCGCGGCGCCGCGCGAAATCACCGGCCTCTTCCAGTATCGTCGCGTCGCGTCGCGTCGCGGTGTGAGCTGACCCTAACGTGTAAAAAATAGTATGAAAATTACGAAGTAATGAAGAATCGCTTGAGCAAAGACAGGACCTTAGTTGTAGTATGTAGTAGGTAAAATCAGTTTGTTATCAACTGCATCTGGATAATTGTTACGTATTACATCTCGTTTGTAGTGAATGGACGTAAGCGCCTGTAATAACCCGTGGCTAATAACATACGGTTTATTGTCTATTTACATTGACTTAAATAACAAGTGATACCGTTTACTGAATTCCTTGGTTGTTTGCACAGACCATAAGAAGTTGTTTGTGAAAGGTCAATGATGTTACGTATGTCTGAACCATTGAATATTGTCCTCTAGTGGACGATAGTGCATACAGGTGCATAATAATTATGTTTGAAGTTGTGAACAGGCGATTATTCCCTAATTATACGAGATATCAAAAAACTAAAAAACTGATATTGTAAGTAATTACGTTACCCAATAAGTAAAACGCTATCAATTTTAATAAATAAAAAAAAGGTACCTCAAATATTTGAATTTAACGCTTCCATACATGTAGTTTAAAGTTTGTTAAGAGGCTTTTATTGATAAGTATGTAATAACAAAATATGGGCTACGTTGTTTGAAAAGAAAATAATTTATTGGAATTATTATTTTTATTGTATATTATTGGGGGTCAAGAGGGGATGCCTGCCCATCTACAGAAGTGAAGCAGAGCGGAGATATGTTAAATGGACCAATCATATTATATTAGTAGGGAAAAGTCAGAAACTGTAAGATATAGGGAAATCTGTTCTTAGCATACCTGTGCTAACTCAAGGCACTGATGCTAAAGTGACGCAGCAAAATATTTTATCGATATATTTTTTTTCTCTTCATTTATAACAAAAACGTGCAGGTATTTATTTGTTAATTTTAAAATAGTTTTCATAGTAAGTACAATCAATATTTTTTCCATATTTGTCGCTTATTAAATATTGCAGTCTAGATGAAAATATCCACTTTATCAGACATGATATAGAACCTTTTTTATAGTAATCGAGAATTTACAATGAGATGTATTAATATATATCGACATATTTTTTATCGATATCAAATCCCTAGTAAGTGCCCCGAGTTAGCACAGGTATGGTTCTTAGGAACCTCGGCGTCGATTTTAGATTTAATTAAAACTTCATTATTATTTTTTATAAACCTCATACATCATTTCATACATAACCCGGTCAAAACCAAACCGCTGTAAATAATGTTACTATACGACATGTGATTATTAACAGAATTTTAACCAGGTTCAATTCCTGGTTGTGTATGAGATTAATAAACAAAAAATTAAATGCAGTTTCTATTAAATCTAAAATCGAAGCCATGGTTCCTAAGAACAGATTTCCCTATCTCTTATAGTTTTCGTATTCTCCCTACTGACCCATTTGGATTGATCACCCTGTATAGCTATAACTTTGATCTTTGTATTAATGGTTAAATATTCCTCAGATTTAAATGCACCTCTTTTGGGCTTCACAAAGACACAGCCTGATTTATTCAGTTTCTTCGCTCCGGTTCTGTGGACTGGCAGCCTTAAGGCCTTATCTTATCACACTTGCGATTTGCGAACGAATTTTGTATGAAGGTGATCACGAGTGAGTTTGCCGCGACTGATATTTGTATAGAAAACATGTTCGCAACACACAAGTGTGATGATGCCCTTAGGGATTGATTCAAGCGCAGCAGATAATAGTCCTAAGTAAAAGCTTAATAAAGCTCGTGGAAGTTCGTATATTGGCCAAACTAAGCGGAGTGTTCAGGAAAGGGTGAAAGAACACATAGCAGCAGTCAAAAATCGCCAAATACAAAAATCTGCAATAGCTGAACATTTATTAACATCTGGAACGAATCACTGGATCGAGTTGCACAAACCGAAAATTCTTTCCACAGAAAAGCACTATTATCCACGGATGGTAAGGGAAGCAATTGAAATCAAGAAACACCCAAAGAGTTTCAACCGGGAAGATGGTTTTAATTTATCGCAAACTTGGGGACCAGTGATTAAAAAGTTTAAACCGTGGGATATATCTTCGAATCTGTGCGCGGATGTTGTGAGTGTTGTGTGTCGGACCGGTGACAATAATTAGCAAATAAATGGGTGGTAGTCGAACATTTATTTTCCTACCCATCCATTTTATTAGACATTTTCGTCGGGTACATTTGGCCGACAGCTCCAGTAACAACTCGCTGTTTCACCAGTACATCTGAGACCACGGCGTGTGCAACCCCGCCGAAACGTTAGATTATGAAGGTAAATAAGAAATATCGCGTTAGACCCGTTATAATTTGTGTTAATTATGAGTACAAACCGCGAGAGTATAAAGTGTCATAGCTTAATAAAGCGTCGTGCGTCGAGGGCAGTTGGACTCCCTGAAGTTCCGAGTTGACAAGGCTTCCGGTTTGTGACTTAAGATAGCCGCATGCCTTTAAGTTTAGTTGTTCGTTATTTATTCATGTTGGTTGTTCAATGTGTAGTATTGATAGCCTATTGTGCAGTGAACTAACGTATGAGTGAATGGTTAATGAAGAATTCAACTTGAAGCGTACATAGCCCTTCTTGGGTCAAGGCCCGGTAGACCGCGTGGTTTTTTGTAAATCGCTATCAATTTACAAAAAGCAAAACCTCACCGAACAACGGCATGCTCTACGAGCAAACTTGAAATTGGCGAAATCATCATTAACCTGATGGAAGCCATATTTTAAAATTAGAATTAGAATTAGAAGTTCCGAGTTTATTCAGAAGGCTCCGTCAAAATAATATCAACCTGACATGTAACATACCTCTAATAGAAGAACAAATAACGTGACATATTTATGTTACGTATGATCCGTCACGTTTTGACATAATGCGAGTGTGAGTGACAGAAGATTTTGTCACTTATTTATCGCGTGATAAATCAAATCAAAATCATGAATCGTGAATCATGTGCCAGCTTTACACGACAACGGAGCAATAAGTTCGTCGTGATAATAAAAAATGTTGGTTATTGGGCCGAAAACTGTTCAACTATACGTAATCTACTACTTATACCTTCATCACAAAAAAAAATCCCTTTTGATCCTTTACCACGGCTACTTTGGTACCTTCTTCTCTCGATATATTATGTGCTTGTCTGATTCATCATCCTCCTAGCCTTTGTCCCATTTTTTGAGAATGAATTCTCAATCGGGGTCGGCTACCTAAGTCCCAAGATGTGGCATAGGCACTAGTTTTTACGAAAGCGACTGCCATCTGACCTTCCAACCCAGAGGGGAAACTAGGCCTTATTGGGCTTAGGTGGTTTCCTCACGATGTTTTCCTTCACCGAAAAGCGAGTGGTAAATATCAAATGACATTCCGTACATAAGTTCCGAAAAACTCATTGGTACGGGCCGGGTTCGAACCCGCGACCTCCGGATTGAAAGTCGCATGCGCTAACCACTAGGCTACCACCGCTTCGTGTGCTTGTCTGATTATAATTTATATATAATAAATAAATGAGTATTTTAAATTGAAATCAGTGTCCAAAATAAACCACCACACTAATTACCACTGTATATAATTATTAGTCGATTTTATTGCACTATAGTGCAATAATTTTCATTCCAGTTCACTAAATTTTGACAGTTGCGTAAATATTCAATAACAACTCTAATTATAGAAAATTACGCAAATATTTTGCCATTAGCTGTTAGTTTTAATTGTGGCCGCAATCAGGCATCGTTTGCTAACTTGTTAAGGTTCGAGTACAGTTGAGTTCATTTACGTCGGAGACCGTACTAAAAATTACAGAAACACATCTCTTTTGATCAATGCATCATCCACCTGAGACTTGTATTTATTGGTTGTTTGTGTAAAGCGTAGAGCATGAAGCCTGTTTTCTTGCCTGTTTGCCTGTTAAAAACAAGTACCTGGGTCGTTCTCTCGTTTCGTCCCAATTTGGCTTTTTTTCGATTTTGTTTTTTTTTAGGAGCTATTTTGTTGATATTGATATCAATTATGTGGATACTCATTTTATATATCATTCAATGAAAGGCACGTCTATATTAATGTTATTTAGAAAAAAAAGGGGTGGAATGTAATGAAGGCGTAGATGGAAATGAAATTCGACTGGAAGGAAATGAAACGAAAATGTATGGGAATGAAACGTGTACAAAATGTATTGAATCCAGACTGGAATTAATTTGATTCATGGCAATTTATGGAGGCCTAGGAATAAAATAAAGTATATACTCCTAAGTATTTACTTTTTCAGACTCAACATTCAAAAACTTATCTGTTACATTATGATACGAAATCTAAAAATTTCTCAATTACAATTTTTTTAATTTAAATTGTGCATGTTACATTTAAATAAGAAAAACCTTCTTAGACTTAATGAACAAAAGTCCAAAATATTGTATTGCAAAAATTATTCTGTTCAAGTGCACTACAATACACTGCACTCTTGTCTTTTAAATTGTTTAATGAAAAGTAACAAACGAGCCTAATATATAAATCACAAATCCACTACAAAAATCCACACCTGGACATAGAGGACTCTCCCATGGAGGAGAGCTCAGTGGCGTGAGCTCGGTTTTCAGCTCTCCTCCTCCAGTTACTACCCGCTGTCCTACGAATGTCGTCGCTCCACTTTGTTACAGGGCGTCCTACACTACGTTTGCCGATTCGTGGCCTCCACTCTAGAACTCGTCGCTCCAGTGGACATCGGTTCAACGACAGAGATATGACCAGCCTACTGCCACTTCAGCTTGCTTATTCGTTGTGCTATGCCGGTAGCTTTGGTTGTCTGTCGATATACTTAGTTTCGGATTTGATCCCTAAGACACACCGAGCAGCATAGCTCTTTCTATGGCTCGCTGAGTGGCTTTGAACTGGTGGACTAGTCGTATGGTGCGTGGCCACGTGTCAGCTCCGTAGTTCATGACAGGTAGGATGCACTGATTAAAAACTTTCATGGCTTTGAGGTATGGGCGACGTGAAGACTCGACGCAATTTTACGAATGCTGCACAGTCCAGTTATATTCGCCTCTTAGCCTTCTTGTCGATGTTGACTCTGCCTAGTTGGAGCATTTGCCCAAGGTACACGTATTTGGAAACAACTGCAAGGGAGAATCCATTTACGGCGACCAGTCCCGGATCAATATGTTCATTGAACATTACTTCGTTTTTATCTAAATTCATCCGGAGACAGACGAACTTTCCAGGCTATCTAGCATGAGTTTCAGGTCCTGCAGAGTCTCAGCCATGATGACGATGTCGTCTGCGAATCATAGGAGAAAGACTTGTTGACCATTTATAATAATCCCACTATTTTTCCAGCCCAGCGTCTTGAACATAGAACGAACAATGCGTTAGTGAACAGTTACGATGATATAACGTCACCTTGTCGCACTCCTCGACGCAGGTCCATATATGTTCTTCCTGCTGGTTCTGTACTTGCAAAATCATCGTGGCAGCTGAATATAAGCATCTCCTCCAGTCAGCTTGACATCGCTGCAAGGACTCCAGAACAGACCAAGTTTCGAATGATCGAAACTTGGTTATTTTCACAGCGTTATTTTAAAACTATAAATGATTGTTTTCTTTCTTTAGATTTAGATAGACTTATTTTTATTGGGTTATAGTTAATTTGTTGTGTTACTAATTTACTTAATCACATCGAGACAATAAATATCCATAAGTACTTTATTTCAGACTTGTTGACTTTGTCTCCAAAATTTTGACCATCACTTTGACAACTAATTATCACTCATTCAATCTAATTGAACCAGAACACAATATGTTTGCAGGGTATAGAGCTGCCTCGACACGCAAAACAGCTAATAGATCTGAATGCAACTGAGTGCGGCAAATCTTTTGTCTAAATTGCCTGATGTACTTTTGTTGTACCTTTAAATCTGGGGATGTGAGCCAAAAACCTTTTTTTAAACCTCCTCGGGTATTATCATCAATTCCACTATCTGAACATTTTGTTTAACTACTTGTGCAAAATCTTGAAAAGGCCCAACGTCTCCTCCATATTTTACATAGTGACCACTATCAGCCGTCCTCTTTACGACTGCACCAACAAGGAATAGATTTCATCTTTCAATTTTGTCAACATGTTATGATTGAGGGTATTGGCTCATGGTACAGAATTTGGTTCTTACACATTTATGATCACATTTATGATCATCGACGTAATATAGAACGCCAGTATCTACGTTACATGTAACAACGAAATATGTTTAATAATTCCCATCCAAATCCATTCATTTCCTTCCTCAAAAAAAATGGAAGGAACGGATGGAAATGAATTGGAAAGAAATGAACTATCAGCACTTAAATCCAAATTATTTCACTTTCTTTCGTTCTTCAAGGTCACCAAGGAAACTAAATGATGGTCCACTCAAATGTTAATAAATAACGTGCTAGAGAAATAATTTGCATTAGAGAATTTCTAAATATACCAAGGATAGTAATTAAAGCTTACCCGTGACAAAATCAAAAACCAACGGAGAGAATTCAAATATTTCTCAAACCACGTGCGTGCGGTCTCCCTCGTTGAGATGCTTTGGTAGTCTGAGGTAGGGAGAACGAACGGCGATTACGGTCGTCGTGGATAAGGATGCGTATATAAACTTAAAATACATTTCAATTTTCGCGGAGGGGAATGAAGTTATTCGTTTGACAAAGTGAAAAAGTGCGTTCTCGGCATGGTATATCTACTCTAGTTAAGTTTTCAATGCACTCACATAATATTTAATACGTATTTTACGCATAAACTACAAAAACACGATGGGTTTCTATGAAAAAAAAATGAGGTATTTTGGTTATAAAGTTAATGGAACGCATTTTGACACAGGAGTGGAATGAAATTTTGATAGGTTTTTCAAGAATATTTTTTAGATTTTCAGGTTTAGCCTAATTATTTAAATTATTCCCTATGCGTAACTTGTTAACGAAACTTTATGAAGTAGCCATGTTCGGAAATTATTATTTCTTACACTCGATTCGGGCCCAAACACCAAATTGGGACGAAACGAGAGAACGATCCACCTACAAAATGAGACTCGCTATGAATTTAATGCCAACCAAAATAGAGTACATAATTAAAATACAAAACGGCTTTACTCACACCGTAGAAATCGAATATCGGTCGACATGTTTCGAATCGGTACGCGATTCATCATTAGGAGAGCCGATAAGTCGCGGCAGCGGCTAACCGAGCACTCCGCCACTCACGTACCGATTAGAGTTCTACATAGATAGTAACATACTTATTTTTCAGATAGTGACTATTTCATCCTTTCATTGCGTGCAGTCGAAAAAAAGTTGAAAAACCAGTTTTCTGCGTGAATTTTATAATTTTCGAGTAGTACCTACTTATAGTTTTGAAACACAAATTATCTATGAAAAATTAAAAACTGTATGTTCAATATACACAAATTAATCGCAATAGTACATTTCCTTGAACATCCATCAATTGCTTACTGATACGATTCTAAAATGCCCAAACTCGGTAGATTTACATTATTACAGGTTTCCGTTCCTAGGGCCACCTTCCGGCTCCATCATTAGACCCTGGATACTATCTGAAGACAAAGTAGTACTCTTCAAGACGAATCAAACGAGCCCAAGCTCGATGGGGTAATGTGGTTTTATTACGGAGTTCCTATGACCGCCTTCCAGCTCCATCATCAGATCAGCTCCGCGTCATCATAATATTGCATTGCACGCGATTTGCATATTCGTGCAAAATTTCAGCTCAATCGGAAACCGGAAAGTAGGTCAAACTTGCAAAATTCCATTACAGACAACGGGACCGATGAATTTAACAAGCTTAAATGTCTAAAACAATAGGCAATTTTGAACGGAGCCTTAGCCTCCGTTTACGACAGACAGGCTCTCCCGCCCTAAATCAGACTTGAGTCGGTTCAGTCTATTCACGACGCAGTCCATGCGCCCAGTGCGCCTTCGTCACCCCCCAAAATTACTCCTGTGGCGCGGAGATCCCATTAGCGGGTTATACTCCCACACAAAGTCCGATTACTAGTGAGGGCTAACCAGCCCTGATACAGTTTAAGTCATGTCTTTAAAAAAACTGACTGTACTACGAGAAGCTCGAGTCGCCACATTAAAGACATCAACGGCGGCATCTGCGTTTGTATCGGAAGTAATATCGAGCTGCGGCTTGCGTGAGCGCATATTGTCTTACGCATCTTTTATACACGTAGTTATGTTTGTTTTTGTTTTACTTAAATAATGAGAAAGAAATTTAAGGATATTACGAATGCTTAGAATATATATTTCTATGTTTAGACCCGTAATATCACGTATTATTTGAAAATTTCACAGAGAGTAAGTAGATCAACTTTGACAGAATATCCACGTATTGTCAGAGACATTTTGTCATGTTCCTAGGAACCTTGTTAGAAGTTACAGATGAGGTCTGCATAATAACTGCAAATACTCGACATCTGTATAATCTTTCTTCAAAAGTCACCCTGCAATGATTTTTTTATAATTCCCAAATTTTGTCAGACGATACGACGATAGAGTTAAAGAGTTCACTGCCAATTTACTAAATAATGCCAATAATATGAGTTCTTTATCTACTCTAAATATAGGCAATAATTTCGCAATGCGTATCCGGTTCAATAATCAGCTTCATGTTTAACCTATCATAAATATAAACATAAATATGTAGCCAGTTAAGACGATATTTGCAAATTCTATGTAGATTTAATAGTCGCCATAGGCGACGTGGCCGAGTGTTTTACACTTTAAACATTTAAATGTTTAATGGATAAACAAATCCAATATAATTTTACAGCGGCCGCGTATTATCTTTTCGTCCAATATCCCGAGTGGGGCTAGTATACTTTTGACTTGGGTCACTTGTCTCGCTCGAACGGTATTGAAAGGAAAGTGACAGGGAGTCTTTGTCGTTCGACATAGAGTCGCGTATTACAGTTATGCTGCTGGCCGTCTAGCACAATTATGGTCCGCGACACTTGTTGGGTGATATGGCCTCACCCGTCGCCCTCTTACAGTATTGTACAGAAAGGGATAGGTAGTAGGTATATCACAGTTCTGCTAGAGGTGTAGTATTTAAAGTAGGTATGTGTCGCCCTGTGATAGCTTACGGCACAGAAACGTGGTCGCTTATAAATCTTATATAGGTATATATATATGTAAGAAGGCTAAGTCACCCAGAGAATATTGAAAATTCTGCATTTTTCTATGAGATCGAATCAGGAATGAAGAGAGCCGTATAAGAATGAGAGTAACCGAAGCCCATAATCACTTCAGGTTTACAATTCTCTGCATGGCTATGGGTGAGCAATGAGCACTGTACATAGGGTGTGCTCCAGGTACTTATTTTTTATACAAATTCAGTACCAAAACCGGGAATTCCCGGTTTTCGCCACACAAAATCAGAACCGAATGGCATGCTCCCAAGCCCTAATTGTACATACCTACGACAGCCACTGCGGTGGTTGAACGGCGACCACGTACCCATTGGCGTATCTAAGATTATTTTTTAGACGGGGCTAGGGTGAAGGCCTATGAGACGAAGCCATGAATTTCTTTCGGAAACCTATCATCCTGGGGTGGGCACTAAACCACATTGGGGTGGGCACGGCCCACCCGGCCACCACTCTAAATACACCTATGCACGTACCGGAAGACGCAATGACGCGAGGGTTCCCCCAAGGAAGACTGATGACCGGATGAAGATCATTGGAATGAACATTCATTTTGTGTTCGTTTTTTCTTTAACAGATTTCATTCTATAGGTCAGAATAAAATTGGCGAAACTGTACAGCCTAGTGCTGGAACAATAAATATCGGTATTTTAATAACATATATTTCACAATAGATCAGCATAATCAGGATATTTGTAGTCCTTACCCCAGTTATTTAAATATGATCGTATTAAATTCCGAATATTAAAGACGCGGTACCATGATAACGAAACATTTACTTTAATATCGTTGCATAAAGTCTAAGAAATTTTGTAGTTCACTACATTGTATGTTAACGACCAATCAAAATAATAAGGTCCGGGCAAGTACTTGTTGAAATATTCAATATACATACCTACATTAAACAATATTCTGAATAAATAACATGTAACGATCAAATATTTATGTGAAATTGATTAACAAAGAATGAGGTATCGAATACATGCATGCTTGGTTATATACTGTAAGTGTTGGTTGTAAACTTATAAATAAATAAATACTGTTCACGTTGATAATTCTCCGAGTAAGTTGGCATTTAAAAGGGCCGTGCGAAGTTTCTTTGCTGGCAGAACTGAAGTCTCATAGTATATCTGCTTGGTTTGTTTCATCGTCGTATATATTTATGTATGTATATATTTATATATATATATATATATATTATATATATGTATGTACCTAATATGAGTATTTTAATTATATGTAATTATGTTGTCTGATGCACCGCCTACAATTTCTCTGCTTTGCCCTAAGGTTGACTGGTAGAGAATGCCTCATGGCATTAAGTCCGCCTTTTGTACGTTAAGTTTTTTCTTTTGTGCAATAAAGTTTAAATAAATAATAAATAAATAATGATAAGATGTTAGGTATTTAGAGGCAAATCGGAAAGATTATGTGATTAGAAATACTCTATTCAGCCTTAGATGTATTTATTTCAAAATAACAAATTACATCATAAATTATTCTAAGTTAATTTACATGAATTGATATTATGATCGTCAATTTCTATTGACGTAACATTAGATAATAATCATTAAATTAACTCAAATACACCATACCTACTTACTTCGGTCGCACTTTAAGACAAAGTACATAGTGAAATGCCGGTAGATTCCGATTCAGACATGTAGAACTTGTACAAGTACACAAGGGTACTTACTAACAGAATAAACGTTATGGTTTTTATAGAGACGAGCTAAAATAGAATACGCTAAATTTGTGGATTCACGTCCCAACCCCAATAATTGTAATTAAATATTTAATATCCCAAATCATAATTTTACGACACTCAATTAATTTATGCGATGATCTCCCGTAGGGGAAATATTTATCGTATGATTCCCTTTAAAGGTGTTGAAGATGACCTTTTATAATCTCCAAAGCGCATAACCAGAGTCAATGATATGCGTCATACTCGTGAACGGGTGCCGTTTGTGGGGTCCGGTCTGTTCATGCTAGCAAGGGCCAAATTAAATATGTAGCAACCGCATACTAGTGTTAAATTAAGCAAACGTGAGAAACTTCATCCTGTACTCGATTGAAGTTATTCAATGTTGATTTTATCTTTTTGAACTCTTAGAGTCTGTATACATCTCTAAGAAACAGCTTAGTGTAGTATGACACTCAGAGACTTTATACATCTCTGAGGAAATTAAATCATTTTAAAATATTTTATTGCATGTTATGACGCCTAGAGACCTCTTTAGGAATTTTAGGTTTAATAATTATTTTCTAAATTATTCACGTTGACGCCTAGAGACCTTATACATCTCTATGGAATTAAATTAATTAAGTAATTATATTTTATTGCATGTTGTGACACCCAGAGACTTTATACATCTCTGGGTATATTTAATATTTTAAATTTATTAAATTTTTATTTTAATGTTCCTACTTAACATTGATTTGGAGTATCTATGCATCTCCTTTACGTGTACCAGTGTAATTAGTTATAACACAACTGTATCCTGTAATTGTTTTAAGTATTTTTTACGAAAAAATTACTTACTGTTGAGTTTCTTTCGGCTTTCTTCTCAACAGCGGTCTCCTCTTGCGAAATGCCGGTAGATTCACAATCTGACTTGTAAAAGTGCCCCTGTGGCCTACTTACTGAATAAATTATTTCATTTCATTTCATTTCATTTCATTTCATTTCAATGGCACAGAGTACTGAATAAATAGAGTGACGACGCGGTTGGAGCAGTTTGTACTACAAATTGTAGTGCAACTTCCTAGTGATGTTATTTACGTTTGTATTGAAGGGTCCCAAGTTATAAGAAGGAAGAAACACATGAGCCGGCAAAGAGTTCTATATTTTAATAATTCGGCATCTTATACTTTCTAGCATTTTTATAAGACAAACCTAACTTTTTAACATACTGGGTTTCTGAATTGATTAAATAAATATCCAGATTTTTTTCATAAGATTCAGAGAAAAACGCGAGTTGGGAAATGAAACAGCTAGTACTGGAATGCTAAACGAAATATGTGTCGGTTTTCATACGAAAAGGAAAAACAGGCAACCTATAGAATTTTTTCCATACTCTGTGAAAATGCATATGAATCGCTCGATCACAAGTATCATAACAATGTTCGCGCTTCATAATGACTCCATTAATAACGTGCTGAGTAGCCCTGGACTTCACAAATTAATGCAAATATGATACCACTTGGTCTTGATCCTGGCAATGCATCTTCTTTTCTTCGTTTCCTCGTTGGTGAGCATTGTGACTATTTGCGACCACAGAGACTTCCTAGAAACTTATTTCGTCGAATGTTTCACTTCAATTGTATGACTATACAATTTTCATAATACTTGCAAATATCATCCTATTAAATAGGTTAGGTTAGGTTTATTTTATAACAATCTTAGTTTACAGTTGCAAACAGAAATGCTTTCCACGAAATGATTTTTCAGCGAAATGAAACATTTGACGATTTTTTTTCTAGGAGTCGGTCTATACTCCAACTTTTGTATACTCCAGTAGGCAGCGCCGCAAGCCGATCTAATAGCCCACGCGCCGGCGCTCAAAATGGTATTTGGTTCCGCCTTCCGTTCTTATTCGCGCAAATTTGCTGTGCGATCATATCACTCGCAGTAGCACACTCCCGTCATTGCTCTTTTTACACTAACAATCAATAAAATACAGTTCAGAGGCGGTTTTTGCGAAGATCAAAAGGCAGAACATTCTGCAGATGGGAGCCATGGGAGCTTCATTCCACGTCACTAATAAACATATTTCTTATATTGGACATTTGTCTACTTCAGCGATATGCTCTGAATCAACTATAAGTTTTTTATAGTGAAATGTATGCCCATGATATATGGCTAAAATGGCTATATGACAATGTTTACTGAATTAGGCCCACAGATATTACCTTACCTTACCAATTAAATACATTATCTTACTCTTAGGATTATATAATTAAACTTCCCTATTTTATCTTCAGCCGATTTAGTGAAGAATATTATATATACATTTTTACAAAGTTCACGTAAAATTAATATATAAATTTACCTAGCTACTTATATTAAAAAAAAAATCGTAACTTTAAAGACAACTGTCATGACATAGAAACAATGTTTTATTTATATGGCGAGGTCATATATGTCCTAAAACTAGTTCCGGATTAAAAAACCCTTCGCCCGTCGGATTAGGAATGACAGTAATTGATCAATATAATAAATTTGCTCCCGGCCCGACGTAAACCTGACCTTTTACATCAAACAACAGCTATCGAAGCCTTCACTTGATCGAGAACTTTTCGGGCCTTTCCTTAGCTGGAAATTTAGAGAATATCACAATCACCACGTTGATGCCTTATCTTTTTACGCATAAACTAACGGCTCTTTGAGCTGTACACCTCAAGAACTTTCTTCTTTCGTAATAGCTGAAATATGACTTTAAGATTTTGAAAATATTTGAAATTACTGACTCGATACAAAAAGTCGAAGTACATAAGTATTAAAAGTGCTCACTAAATTTCACGGGAATCGGTTGAGGAATGCGGCATATAGGCGAGATCAGCCGAAAAACCCGCCAAACGGACATCCTAACAGCCAACCATCCGGACATACGAAAATAAATTTGGCCAAGCTTAAACGGACGTGTCTTTGCTGACTCGGTTAGTAGGTAATACAAGTGTGATAATTTCCGAGATTGATTCCATTTATCTTTAAATGTCAACAGGATGCAACTCGTATAGTAGGTACGATATCGAGCATATCGCCGACATATGTATGTACGTATACATATGTCAGCGATATGCATGATACATCGCGCAATCGCTCAATCGAATTAAACTCATGGAATGGTAAAGTTTGTCGTTTATTATAAGGAATTTATTCCGGTAAATTCTAAATTCCTGGTGGATGTTCAAAATTCGTTTGCTACGTGCAAAAAAACCAGTAATATTCCTCCTAATCCGGCAATATTCCTTTACCCACACGTTAAAAAACACAAGCTGGATCATAGTGCATCCTAACATTCTTAGTAATAATATTACTTATTTAGACTAGACTGAATACGAGTTTCAAAAGTGTACCTACAAAATTTTAACAAAAAATAGAACCGACTTCAGTAAAACTAAAAAGCCAAAAATAACCCGTTCAAGTACAGATTACATTTGACTCACCCTTTGAAGTCGATCCCAAACCACTCAGTTGTTATATTTATATATTATACTTTGCGTGAGGTTTGGCCCCGACTTCAAAGGGTGAGTCAAATGTAATCTGTACTTGAACGGGTTATTTTTGGCTTTTTAGTTTTACTGAAGTAAGTTCTATTTTATGTTAAAATTTTTTTTTTTTGCTTTTTAGTGATTCATATAAAATACTTATGGCAGGGTGATCAGGGAGGTCTTGAAGGCATGCATCTCGTTTGAATTATCTCCTAACTCCTAACCGTTGAGGAGTTGTTACCTTCCATCATCAGCTCAGCATTGGAAGATGATGACTACCATATGCAAATACTTAAATAGTTTTATAAAATATATGAAAAATATTATAAGTGCCTATAAAATTTCAGGAATTCCTTCGATTCCTCATGGATCTCGTCATCCGATCTTCACCAAAATTTTATGGGACCAACCTTGAAATGTCTATTCATGAACCTAAAAAGAATTTTCCAAATCGACTCATAAATGACGGAGTTCTGAGGTAACAAACATTAAAAAAAAAAAAAAAAAAACATACAACCGAACTGAGAACCCCCTCCTTTTTTGAAGTCGGTTAAAAATCTGGTGATGTACGTCAAAACTAGGCATAGTTCATTTCAAGTTACACATATATTTTCCAGCATTTGTATATCAAATAAAAAACAAGTCAAAAACACGATGTTATTTCATAATTTTAAAATACATACAACTGGAATGTTTATGAGAACTGTAACAGTCGTAGCAATATCAACTACTTCAAAATCGGTTAGGACATTCAGAACTAGTACTAAGTATAGTAGAATAAAGAAAGGCACAAATATACATAATCATCCTGTTACACTTGGCCACTCGTGTGTTCTTGAACTGATTTCGAATAATTGATATCTTAAAAATACGTCTCATTTAACTTTTGCAAAGGCTCAACAAAGAATTTGCCGTTCATTTTTCCGAATCGATCACATGAAACGCCCTTTAGCTCGCCCGCAGACCGATCAGTTCCTCCGGAACTGTCCATCTCACAATTAAAACTAAAGCATTGCACTTGCCACTTAATTGTTTTCAATTACAAGTCTCAAAGCGGGGTGCTTCATATATAAGGGGGCGAACCGCGACCGATCGGCATTCCGACTCAGGAGCTAGTCGCGCAAAGTTGCGTACTTAGGCGAAAATTCCGAGGCGAGTACTGGAAACAGCAGCGCCTACGTTAGTTCGTTTGAGATCTCCACCTAGTTACCTATATACAGTAATCATGCAGTCTATGGTAAGTGACCATTTTTTTTTAACCTAATATGTACTCTTTATTTAAATCTTGCCGATACTGTTTTTTTTTTCAAGTTTCTGTTGTTTAAATTGGCGCGAAACTTTTTTTATGCAAGATAGGTAAATATTTGGCTAGGATTTCGATTGTTAAGTGACTAAAAAGCCAACATAACTAACGAAAGGTGGAGCGTGTTTACCTAGATACTGCCTAAATTACATTGTACGGGAAAACTCTAATAATCTTCAGATTGTTATAACTAATGGCAGGTGTGAAAATTTCGTTCCATACTAAACTATTTTAATTTTTAACTAAATTATTCTCATATTTTTTCTTAAAATATGTTTATATATAAATCTGTTTATTTTTAAATTTTACACTTGCATTTATATTTAGATTAATCAAGTCATTAACAACAAGCAACCTGAAACTACGACGAGTATTAACAATAGTTAATACTCGTGAAATCCGTTTTATCATAAATAACTACATTAGTAGAGCTATGAAATCAATCACTTAAAGTACATCCTATGTTACTTAGTACTTTCTAACTTTTTCATACAATTTAACGTAATAATTAATTCAATATACCAACAAGTTACATACCAACCAAGTCTATACTGAGTACGAGAAAAGGTATCTTCCTATTTCTCATAGAACAATAGTATAAAAAACGTAAGTAACTCGTAACTTACGTGTATTACGTTCAACGTGAAAAGAATTTTACAAGTTTTTATTAACAGCTTATACATAGTCTCACGTTTGCCGGACAAGAAATCACTATGTATTTAACGATCAAGCTAATTTACTATCAATACCTCATTCATTGTCATCTTTCTAACATAATCTTGAGCCTACGGTTTTGGGTTTGAATCCCGGTAAGGGGGAAATATTTTTGTGATTAACTCGAAGGTTTGTTGCTGGGTCATTGATGTTACTACGTATTTATCTATATACTATATACCTAAGTATATATATCGTCGCCTAATAACATAAGACTTATAGAACTTCATGTGTGATTAGATAGATTTGTGTGAGAGGGTCCAATATTCATGTATTATGATTTAATTGCATTTCCATAGAATTTTTATTAAACGTTTAATGTCTGCTGCATAAGTAAAAAAGTATGCAAACCATTCTTCATTCGATTCAGCTGAAATTTGGAGTACCTATTTTACATACAAAACTATCGTGAGTCTCAGACATATTAAAACACTTAAACGGTTTTACTCACGTCGTAGAAGTCGAATAACGTTGGACATGTTTCGAATCGGTACGCGATTCATCATCAGGACAGACAATCAGTTTGGAGTACCTACTTATGTGAGTTCTTTTATTCCATTCTCGATATATCGTACTTAACTTATAAACATAAATAAACACCACTATGTGAGTTATATGTGACAATGCAATATTACGGTGACGTGAAAGTGCTCTCATTATTATCAAATAAATTTACTTAACAAAAGTAAAAAAAAACTAGCTCTTAATTGAACCTACAGATAGTAAAAGTTAGGAATAAACTTGTGAAAAGTACACAATCATAGTCCTTACTACAATTTGTAATATAGAAATTGCACAGATAAAGTAGACAAATCGTATTAAAATTTAATGCAGTTCTATGCAAATGCCCGTGTGCTGTGGGCGGTAAGACGCATTAAAATATTCATGTGCAGAACGCCTAATTCGGCCCACAATTTGTTAATGTTGTATAAATCATCGTAGCAAAATCTTAATGAGTCTTTCTATTGTGTCAAGGTCGTAATTTAATTAATGATAAATGATCTTGTCATGCAGACAAGTGTATTCGGAGTTTAATAATTTTGAAAATATAAGTATTATTTATTTGACAACAAATCATAACTAGTGTACATTACTGCCTAAAGGATTGAACTACTTCCTGTAAAATTCAATTATTTGTCCTAAAATTTTCGTCGTATAAAATAAAGTTTCCCTGAAAATAAAGTCTTACTTAAATTACCAATGTAGGTATTAGCCAAAAATACTCAACTAAGTATTCGTATGAGGACAAAACGGCTGCACCGACTGGGTTTCAGTATATAGGGTACATAAGTATAGGAGATCGCTGATCGCTGGTTATCCACAGATGGTTATAAATAGGACATATAACTACGGTACAGCAAAAAGAGGATTAATACTTTCTTCTGTTCTACGAGAACGAACATATGTTCGTCTTCTAGATAAATACCTATGTCTTTATTCTCTAAATAACCGTTAAAAAATAATTATAGAGCTGAGGCGTTGAGTGCGCATCCTTGCAGTCTTTAATACTGTGGGCGGGAATCTGAGTAAGACATTACTTTACCAATCCTAATTGTTTGTAACTGAATACTCGTGACTCATCGTTGATATCTGTTAGATCGGAATGTTTATCGCCCTATTACCTGACACTCGGTTTGAGCATGTCTCTGTCAAACAGCCGTGAATTAGAGCTTAGTCTAGTGACTAGATTCCGTCTAGATTCTAGCCTAACAGGATCACGAAAGTCTGTTACACACAGTGGGCAAAAAATGTTCGCTACGCAACTTTGGGACACACGGCGCCCGTTCAAGCGCGTAATTTGAAATATTTCAATAATAAGGCTTTTCTCGTGACCTTCTTGAAACCATAACACTTCCTCACGCCTTCGGCTTCCTCCGTTTCGCAACCGAATTGCAATAGACTGGTTGTGCACCAGTTCGCCGAATGATAATTCCAATCTATTGCTTAAGGCTTTTGAAACAGAATGCAAAAGCGGCCGATATGAGGCCCACGCCCTAAAATCACCGGGCAACCTGCCTTGTCAGATCCTGGTACCCTCGTAAATAAACGCAATCTAACAAGCTCCCATTCTAGAACGTGCCGATTTGCCAAACGCACTGTATCTCTCCAAAATACGCCCAATATAAGTAGCCGTTAAATCGAATTATTCATGGTTCACTTCACTTTTTACTACGCATAAACAATTACCCATAAACTGCTTCAATATTTCATGGTGATGTAAAACATAAATGCAACAGACACGCCCACTAAAATTCAATTAAAAAGATAATAAAACTTGAACTCATTTTCTACTAGACCACACATTGCGTTTAACGAGAAAATGTAACAATAACTTGCCATTACATTAAAGGTTACCGTCGAGTATCGCAGACAATTCCCTATTTAAGAATTAGAACTTACGAGAGTAGGGCGGTGGCTATTTATGATTGCACAACCACCAATTGTTGCAAACGGCAACACTAGTCATTCAAAATGGAGCGCATATAAACTTGACCATACATCTACGTAATCTAATTTAAGCTGGGACATATCCGTGTATTTAGGTGTCGCAATGATTAAAAATTAAGGTTTTAAACCTTATAACAGTCGAAAGTGTGGTCTACAGCCGTCGGCTTGGTTGTTATCACATGTAATTTGAATTTAATTGCATAGAGCAAAAACTTTAACCACCTGTTACGGACAAAAGTGTTAACTCATGTTAAGTATGGAGATAAGAAGTTGGTGTTGATATTGGCTAACTTAATAACTAATTATTTTCATTGTTTATAAAACCGGATAAGATCGAATGTTGCAATTTTCTGATACAATATATTATAATTGCTTGTATTATAGTATCGAACTGCTATATATTTGATCTAGATAACGTAAATAGAGCTCAATAGACCTGCAATACAAAACCGGATGAAGTTAAAAATTACATAAACTAACTCAGGAGATGCAGATATGTTAATTCTATGTCGTAATTAGTTGCTATCGTTTAAACTACAGTTTAGACAATACGCGGAACACGGAAGATGTAAAGGAAATGTTCGATTGTTTTACAAAAGCGATTGAAGGATACAAACACAAACAATCGAATTCCGTGGATCCTATAACACAGGTAGGTTGTCATTAGTCGAAAAAATGTTTATACGAAGAAATATTTACTTCTTTATTATGGGTTGTCTATAACTATTTCATATCAGCCTGATTTCGGTTGAACACTTCACAACCAATTTGCACACTTTTTGACTAGAATTATCACCGTATATTTAAACAACTTAGGCTATTGTCATTGGAGTAAGATTCGATACTTAAAAAAAACGGTTTAAACTCACATTTTTACAACTATTAGATATGCACCACGATAGTTTGAATGATTTTCAGTTTATTCTATATTCCTTTTTTTTTTTAATTTTCTTAAAATGAAGAAGCATTTATTTTTACTCCATGTCTATGTCCTTGCCGCAAATACACACAACTTACTAGTAACAATTGCTAAATTTGCTAATAACTCCAGTAACAGAAGGACTTGCCACCTACTCTCACTATCGGGTAGCCCTATAAATAGCTCGCTAAATTACTCGAAAGTAGTTCTAGAACTAGTTTACATATTTAAGGCTTTCCTAGTGTAGTTATTTTATCTGTCATCTGCGGTGCGTGCGCCGGGCCACGCCCTTGCTGCCGCGACTGTTGAAAGCTTTGCAAAACCCTTTTATATATTTTGTAATGGACTACTAGAAACGGACCTCAATATTAACTTGGAACACACGCCTCTGATCGACTGATTCGAGGCTTCAGTGTTTGCCTTTAAAAATTTAACGCGTTTGTGGCAATGTTATTTATATTTTATTGTTAGAAACCTAATCTTGAGGATCTGATATGACAATGTGTCACGGACAAAGAGCTGTTGTCGCATTTGTGCAGATTTTCTATCCTTATTTACTGTCTACATCTCTTAGCCGTCTCTGAAATATCGTAGATATGTAATACTATGTGTTTTACAGCGATATCTTTACTTTAAAATGACAACTGGTACCTACCTACTCTAATAGGTAAAACCTAATTAAATCTGCCATGTCACGGACATGTAAAATCGCTCAAATATATTAATGTCAATCAAATTGGACCAAAGTTGACATTCAGAAATCTGCAACATCCATAACAAAAAACACTTTGTCGAAATCTCGTTACGCTTATAGTTATAATTACCTCATTCATATGTTTCCCATTTCACACGCATTGTAACACTAACACACTGTAAAATAGTTTATTTCGTAACCTGACCCAGGCATGATCGCATGTATATGTAGGTATGTATTATAGCTTATGTATGTCCAAATCTCATGATCTTTTGTAAACGGTTGAGAAACCCGACGTGGTGTGACACTTTGTTAGATCGTTTTCCTTTCGTCTCTAGATAGGGATCACTTGTCAGTCGATGGACGTACTATTTTAATTATAAGTTGAGATCGTTGATAAAGTAAAATACCGAACATTATAACGAGAATCTTGGGGACATCAATCTGGTTTCACTTTTAATTGGACACCCAGGAAACTGATGTCTCAAGCGGGTACAATGCTCTATATTTATAAAATTGTTGCCACGGCCTCACTGTATTATTCCGATACGTTTTTAGTCAGACTTCCCAAATGCATATATTATGTACAGTCGCCATCAGATATATTGCAGCATAATAAGGCGTTCATAAATATCTGAACACGACTCTTATTGACTGGGCGTTACAGTACAGTTCAGATATTTATGAACGCCTTATATGCTGCGATGTGTCTGATGGCGACTGTACTCGTACAGGTTTTTATGTTAAATTTTTGGCCTGTAAGTTTACAAAGCAAAGAGGTTGGGAGATCGATATTCACTATTTATCTTCCAAACTTTGAAATTCTATTCTTTCTTCTTTCTCGTTTTCTCAATTCGAAACTAATCTATTTTAAATAGTCACTTCTTGCTGTCTTAAGTCTTGATAGTTACATGTGAGTTCAATTTAGTCTATTAAATATGTGGCTCCATATGGAGGCTGTATCTATGTCCGAGCGATTTCGGCTAAGGCAATCACTTCGAAAATTGGCTTGGCACTCTCATACGCCCGAAGATTAACTAGTTAGCAGTAAAGCTACTTATTTACCTATTCATTTAGAACCCACGAACACGTTGTAACAAAAGGCTTTCATTTATTCCAGATTGTTCTCGCCGCCACCCTCTGCCTGGCCCAGGCCTCATACTACGCGGGCCTGCCGGCGCCCGTCCAGCTGAGCCCAGACGGCAAGCATGTGCTCGACACACCCGAGGTAGCGCACGCCAAGGCTGCCCATTTGGCGGCGCACGCGCAGGCTTCCACCGCGCACGGCGCCTGGGCGCCGATCGGACACGCCGGTATCGGCCACATCGGTTACGGCGGACACTACGGCGCGCCTGCTGCTGGTAAAGTTTACCTTAACTCATCCGTTCTTTAGTCATCTGTTTTTAAGCAATTAATCAAATATTATCAAGAAATACAATACCTAACGTCTCCATTCCACGTCTGTTCCAGCCGTATATTAAAGCGTGATCGTCACGATTAGTCTTTAGTGGTCAGAAGTCTAACGCTCTTTGTCTTCTACCAGCAATCTTTTACGAATCGTCACTCCAGCTGAACCTATAAAAACAAGTTAACCTACTTTTCGGTCACATTGTCAAAAGCATTATTGGATTTGATGCCTGCTAATAATATTTTATTATAATGTATAGTCTGGTATTTTAAAATCCAAACTCTTTGGGATCGCAAACCATGAAAATAGCCCGGCTCTTCGAAATTATTTTTTTATTATTAAAATTTTATTGAAGTCTTAATTTTGTACAAACTGATTTAGACAAATTTACTAATCATAAGGGTCGTTCTCAAAAAATTTGCACCGCCACCTGTCAACAGGTATGTCTTAGAAGAAGTTTTTTACACCGCATTATTTTAAATATTCAATTATCAACACATATCTATAGACACTTTTTACATAGAGGCCAAATGCTTTTAATTAAAACTAAAGTATATTAATAGACAAAAAAACTATTTAAAACTAGGTTTTGTCGGTCACTTGCCGTGTCCCAACGCGAGGTACTCATATTTCGTTGTAATAAAAACATATACTTTACCGACTTAGCTTAAGTTCAGTACTCCATTTTATTTTCATATATGATGAAGATTGAATACTACCAAATCGAATAATAATACTATGCTTATGTTGCGAATTATTTGCAATTTAAGTTTGTCCACGCCATTTTTTGTCGTTCACTTGTCATGAGACAAACATTACAATTGTGTGACTACTATTTCGTTTCCCCTGCTTCACCCCGCATAAATCGAGACCTCCAGTTGCCACCTAACACTGTCCCGAGTGACACGTCGTCAGTGTGCTGCACTAAAAAAATATGATACATACACTTACGCGAGCGGGAGATTGTAATGGGTATGTAGTCTATATTCTGCCTTCCATATTTTGGTTGACGTGTGTACTATTGCATTCATTTTAATTTATAACGCGTAAAGTATGGTCTACTTTTATGTGTATAAATATGCAGTTCATCAACGAAATACTTTATTTGTTTTGTTGACATAACTGTCATTTTGTCCATCACCTGGATGTCGTTCACTTGTCTATAAAAAAACAGGTGAACGACACATACGGCAGGCGAACGACAATTATTTAAACACTTATACAAAATTATTTAAAAACCAGTTTTTAACGATCACTCGCCGTGTCTCAACTCATGTTTGTTGTCATAAAAACATTTATATTACCGAAATAGCTTAGTTTGAGTATTCCATTTTATTTTTAAGCTGTCTTAGGGATCCTTAGCAGGCGTCGCCCGCACCAGATTTCGAAAGCATCAATCCTCTGCCTGTCAGCGGCTTTGAGCGTCCAGGTCTCTGCCCCATAAAGAAAAATGGAGAAGACAAGTGAACAGACGAGGTGCATGTTAGTCCGGTTAGGGATATTTCTATCTTTCCATATTTTGCCGAGTTGGGTCATCGCTGTTTTAGCCATTCCGATTCGTCTGCAAATCTCTGGTTTGCATGTGCCTCACATTCACATTCTGAGGCTGGTTGTTTTGAGTCATTCCAAAAGTTGGGCCACTTCTGCTTCGGGCGATGCTAAATAGGCGATGTCTACCACGTACCTTCAAGGGCTCCATCCATATCTGTTAAATAGTATTGGGGATATTAATGCATCCCTGTCGTACTCCTTTCCGGAACTTTAAGTTCTTGTATGTGACATCTCCTACCGTCACCATTCAGTATCCAGACTCGTAAAGGCTTTATAAAGTGTTACCAGATGTGCTGGCAGCTTCAGACAATACCTCCCATAGCTTATCCCACCTAACGCAGCCGAAGGCTTTCTGGTAATCAGATGTGAAGGAATTCCTCGAAGATGACGAAAACAGCAGTACTTAGGTAACTCAGCGGGTGAGAAAGAATATGTCAAAAGAGGCAGCACAACAGATTCGCTGTTGAACCTTCATAAGAAATTTATAAAATCACGCTTGAGTTTTGCATCTTTTTGCCGGTTATGACCTTTGTGGATTGTACAGGCTTCAAAAAACCTCCTGAGAAATGTCCTATGAGATGAGAATTAAATGCTTGTTTTCTTTATGCAAATTACTAACATAAGAAAAAAAACAATCAAAAAAGCACTAGTTGACAGTTCAACGTAAGTTTTATTTAAAATGTCACTTACCTGCAACCGTCGTCGTTAACCTGCTAACAAATTCAGTTAAGTTGGAACATATTTGTCGCAAACCTGCACCCATTGTCGATAACTTGGTAACAAATGTCGTTTACCTGACATCGATGTCTTTCACCTGTCGACCAAAAATTTCAAACACCTATATCTTCTAAGATATTCAATTTAACTACTTCCCTCGACGTGATATCAATTGTCTGAATATATTTCTAGCGATCCTATGAAAAATAAAAGAAGAAATCGCAACTTTAAAAAAAAATGCAAA
Organism: Apotomis capreana; assembly: GCA_947623375.1. NCBI lineage: Eukaryota > Metazoa > Arthropoda > Insecta > Lepidoptera > Tortricidae > Apotomis > Apotomis capreana. The sequence goes on along the minus strand of OX392517.1, from coordinate 13,410,533 downwards.
ATTAACGCAGCGGTGCAAATATTTTGAGAACGACCCATAAAGTTCTATTTAAAAGTTCACAATCGAAAGTTGTGTTTGAGAATACTCGTATATTTCATGTGGTATGGTAAGATTGACAGCAATTTTAATGAACCCAGCAAATAGTTGGTAATTAAGAAAGTAACTGTACTTTTATGTTTGTCGTGGTTCTAGTTAATAAGTATTAATTGCATAATTGGACCGTAACTATAGAAAACTACATACTTATTTACAGTTGCCTCACAAGTATCATGTAATTAATAAATTGTAACAACAATAAAATTGCCCTAATCACGCCCTTATTACGAAACGAGCCATTTAAATTCTAGTGCAACTTATTTTATTAAATTACATCACTCTATCTTATAAATCTATTCGTCTTTTGAGTATACGACATGCACTAGTGCATCTATTTCGTGAACAATACATTACACTGCTCAGTAATTTCCACATTTTACGCCTTTCTAAACATTCATTGCATCTAACAGTTTCATACTTAGAGTGATCGGTTATAAATTGAAATGCTAAAACGCGTTTCGGTGCTTAACTTTACGAGTGCATATTGTTTTAAGTGAATATTACATTTGTAACTTTATGTTATAGTTTTAATTGTGATTTTTGAACAAAATGGTTGTGTATGTTGGTTGGTGTATGTTGAGGCCACACGCTACGGTTCAACGAACAATTTTAACATTTACTTATATGACATACCTACATCTGTATCTGTTAGCGTTTACCGGCGAATTCATTCGTATTACCAGGAATTAAATAGTATTCCAGTAAGTTTCAATGCAATAATTCATCTATATATGTTTGGTATGTATTCGACGGTTTACGCTGAGTTACAAAAATTTGGGCATCGAAACGTCTTTACTTTTGCTAAAAATTAGTCCTTAACCGTTTACTTTGTTCCTAGGTCTCGTGAAATACGGCCCCGCTCCCCTGGCGCACGACGGTCGCGTGGTGGACACCCCTGAGGTCGCGCACCTGAAGGCCGCGCACGCCGCCGCGCATGCCAACGCCGCGCACGGTGCGTACGCGCATGGACCCATCGCGCCATTCGCGTACGGTCACGGTCACGGAGCTGCCCTCGCGCCCCTCGCTCACCACGGAGGCTACGCCGCCGGCTACGGCAAGTGGACCGGCCCCCCGGCTCACATCCAGCTCACCCACGACGGCCAATACGTTGTAGACACCCCTGAGGTGCAGCACGCCCGCGCCGCCCATCTCGCCCAGTACGCGCACGCCGCTCACGCCGCCGCCTCCGCGCCCGAAGAACCCTGGGGCCATGGCGCTCACGGCTGGCACTGAACCCTACCTCTGACCCTAGCCTCAACACTGCCTGACACTATTTTGTATAAAATAGAAAATGTAAAAAAAAAATGTTTTACTGTATAAAAAATGCGAACTGTGTACTGCAAACTGCAACTCTTGTAGAGCGAACTTGCAAAAGTAAGAATAAAAAAAAACGAATAATGTTATATTTTGTGCTTATTGTTTCCCCTTGTTTCACCTTATGCACTCAAAATCATCACAATTGTTCACAAACTTGGTCTACAATCATACCTTGACTTACATCTCATAATTACGAGCAAACACCGCACATATCAAAAACACATTTAAAAATATGTTGTCTGTAAACGTGTTGTCCGAAAGTGATACAGTCGATTAATTTTCGAAAAGTACGATCTCGTTAGTTTAAATTCTTTGTTACCTATCTATAGCTATAGCAATTTCCCTTAAGTACGAATAGCTAGCCATAATGCCCTTTATTAAACTTTTGATTGAATCTGTCGATAGTTCTTATGTTCTAATACCTAATTACAAAAAGTGATTGAACAACAAGTGCAGTTGATACTCAGGTTTATGTGTCAATGTATAAAACAAATCCTATCGCATCGTGGTAAAGTCTAAAAATAGTGTTGTACATCGTGTCGTTTTTGGCATTCCGTATTGCTTGTTAAAATTGCACAGCAAGTGATTAGGTGCATATTAGTGAATAGGTAGGAATGTAAAGCAATTTACAGTATTCTATGCATCAATAACTTCATTAATAGCTGTGTCAACATAGACAAATGTCTGGTACAAGCAGGCTGTTCGTGTTGTAACGCTGTGTTTGAATATAGTGAAGGGTTCCGTTTACGTCAATGGTTCTAATGAACAGTTAGGGCGGTTGGCGTCAAACACGTTTAACAAACCGGTTAATTTAAAAAAAGCGCTTGTAGCTATAGAGAAACGTGAAATTCACAGAATTGACCGAGCGAGCGAAGCGTCTCCGGTTCGGCTTGGCCTAAAATTCTATCGTATGTCCGGATGTTTGGATGTTCGGATTTCCGGCAGTTCTCGGCGGCGACCGCATTTCTCAACCGATTCTCGTGAAATTTTGTGAACCGGTTCAATAATTAATATACAGTTTTTTTTGTCGAGTAAGTTTTAGAGTATTTTCAAAATGGTGGAGTTACGGGGGGAAACGAAATAAAGTCATATTTCAGCCATTTGGAAGAAGGATCGCGAGGTCTACAGCTCACAAAGCCACTAGGACATAGTGGGACACTACAATGAAACGGTCGTTTTGTAAACTTTTATTTCTTATTTGTTTTAGATATCTCCTAAATCGATCGAATTGAGCCCCTGTATAGACAATTGAACGTGTTAAGGAAATTCATAGATTTTTAGAATTTTAAGAACATTTTGTTTGGTCTTCGAACTATCATTCAGTAGTAGGTTCGGTTGGTTAATGAAGACCTATATTCTGACGGATCAACGTCAAGTGACAGCAGAAGGTTAAGTTTAAGTTTATTCAATACACTGATACAGTTCAAGTAGACACTTGTTATCGTATATTTCTAACAATAGTGAGAAAGATGACTACAGAGAAAAAGAAATGAGCTACTCCGGGTTTTCACCATTTCATCACCCTAGCCATTGATACAAAGATCAAAGCACAAAATGAAATGCGAAACCTGGTGGAAGAGACCAGGAATCGAACCCGGTACCTCTGGATTACCGGTCCAACGTGTTAACCTCTCCACCACCCTAATTCCAGATTTCCTTTCGATTTTTTCCTTATGCTTTGTTTAGCTCTCGGAAAGGCTTTACATCTTAGTGACCTTTATGTGGATACGTTAATATTCACATCCTACCGCACTACTTTACAGCAGTGAACGAGCAAGCGAGAGGGAGCGCTGTTATATCTATATTGTCCTATAATATATATTTATATTTATTTATTTATGAAACATGTAATGTCCCATTATTTTTTGATATGGGTACACCACGATTTTTTTGTGAGCATTGTGACTAAAGTACTTGCACTAAAGATGGCCCTGTTCCTAAGATAGCCAACGTTCGAACGGTTAAAACTATAAAATTTTGAAGTGGGCTATATTAGGAACAGGGCCTTCTTTGGCGCAAGTACCTTATTTGCGATGACAGGGAGCCCTCCGTTTCCTAGAAACTTAAACCATTTGATACAAAGATCAAAGCACAAAGAAAATTTAAAATGCGTAACCTGGCGAAAGGTACCGGGAATCGAACCTCTGGATTGGTAGTCCAGAGGTACCGGGTTGGAAAAAAATGGAGTAGGTACCCACATTAAAAATAATGATGTTTCATAAATTTACTAGACATAGGTGTATATTTTCCCTATTAAAGGAGGATTGTATTCAAGTGCCATAATTGTGTGTTTCATATTTGTATTGAACTAAACTAGATTCATATTATAGTCTGGCTAATGAAACATTACTCGAAGTGTTGGCGGGAAATTTGATAAAATTGCGGCTGGTCACACTTTGTGTAGTAGGAATTATAGTTTAGATACTAGAAAATATTTTTGATTTTCTATGCATATGTAAGGTACCTAAGGAAATAAGTTAAATATACATATGTCGACGTGCACTCATAGTCAGCTCACATAATTTCTACCACTATGTACAGTACAGTCAACGACAAACACATATGTTCACACTTTCTAACCATATACAAGGCAAAAAAATAAATAAGTACTATGCCGAATTTCTACTCAATCGGAATGATAGAACTAGTACATAAAGTATCAAAATTATTTATGGAGGACCTACCTACTAAATTGTTTAAATCATAGACAATTGGTAATACCACAAGTAATTATCTGTCAACATTATTTGTCTAGCCAGACTCTCTTACTTTGCATATCAATACCTACTAACTTTTGAAGAAAAAAAAAATGGTTGTACTTATTATGTTAGTGCACAAATTAGATATTATAATATTATTAAAGAAAGTACACAGGTAAAAAAAATACGAATAGTATGGTTCTGCTCCAGGCGACGATATAATAACGCTATTAAACATTTCTGATCACAATTCCTACCAAAAAAAAAACTAAATTTAACCGGATAGTAGCATCGCCATATCGAATCCGTAGGCGCTCGACTGAAACTGACAAAAAGTTACCGCCGAAAGCAAGTTAAAAAACTACTCGACTACAACAAATTTCGAACGAAATTAAATCTATGTGGAACATTCTCGGTTGTATTTTTCGAGACAAATGTTAATGGCTTCACAAACAGGGGCACGAGTAGGTAACATTTTTAAAACCATAAAAAAGAAATCAAGATTTATATTTCCCATATTTATTGTTCTCACTTGCTACAGCAGTATTTATGAAATATTTCAATTGTACACATACGTCGAATGGTTTTTAAATTGCCAGTGCAGTCTAAGTCTACAGAATACGACAGATTTTATATCATATTAATTAGGAAACTTTGCGTAGGAAACTCAAAAGGCGCAACACTTTGTATGTTGGACAAAATAAATGCTATGCGACCTAGTATAACATAATGTCACGTGTTTCTTTTTCGAGTTCAACTACTTATTAATACCGTAAGGGTAGGTGGCTAATTTTCGCACCACTTTGTATTAGAGTTCCTTCTGGCATGTTGCCAGTAACCCAAAGGTTTTATGTCTTTAAGCAGTTAACAGGGAGCTTCAGGGATAAGCGATATCTTGAGGCTCCTTATCCGTTCAAAAACGCTGATTGTTTTAGAAATATTTTTCTATGATCACACCAGGACAATTTTAAAAGGGATAAGGCCTCTTAACCTGTAGAATTTTGTTACGTTGAAGAATGTTTAAATTTCACATTAGCTTTTAGAAACGCCAAGCGATTAAGTGATTTCCCTGACTCTGCTTCCAAAATCAATAGGGATTGAAAAATACTTACTTAGTATCGGTTTGACTTCCGAAGTTTGACGAAGTTTTTCGTCATTGAAATTTGGACGTCATTTGACGACGTTGACCCTTGGGGTACAACTTTGTCGATGTGATCTGCCGACTTTGGCGCTCATATGGTTAAAGCCTGTTATTATTGTAATGTAGTATGAACTTCGTAAGAATTTTTGCACGAAACTATGATGCAGGCGTTTTCCATGTTCCATCAAATTGTACGTTCTAAAGGTCACTATGGGATTTCCCTGTAGTTTTTACGGTTCTTTAACAGAACTTCAAGCACTTTCAAAGTTTTTTCTTTGTTTTCAAAAGGTTGTAGGCAGGTATATTTTAAATCTATACTATGATAGAGTAACGAAAACGAGAAATTAAATTAGTTTTCAATACTCGATCATAATATTGATTTGAACTGAATCTATCTATCTATCTATCTATCAGCCACAGACGTCCACTGCTGAACATAGGCCTCCCCCATGACTCGCCACAAAGTGCGATCCTGTGCAGACCGCATCCAACGATTCCCCGCCACCCTCACGAGGTCATCCGTCCGTCGTTGAACTGAATAGGTAGGTATTATTCAGCTTTCGCTGAAAGTTAAAGACGAATATGTGATCTGCCTACAATTTTAAATTAATATACAATCATGTATTTCAGTTCATTGTCCATTACAAATGTGTAGTTACCTAAACAAATGACAAACTATAATTTACATAAGAAACTATAGTAAGCGTTGAAGATAATTTATGTCTCCCCGCATACTTTCTATGAGCGATCGGTGTCAAGAGCGAATCCGATCGGATCTGCGGGAAAGCCAGAAAGTTCAGCACGATCATAGAATAAAATACTGCCAGATAGTTATGTTTGGGGTTCCGTACCCAAAAACGAACGGGATCCTATTAGGTACTCCGCGGGACTCCGCTGTCCGTCTGTCACCAACAACCTCTCAGTTTTTACCCAAGCTCGAATTGCAATCTGTGAGCTCACGGACTATAGGTATTATTGATATATGCAATTTACAAGCAGCTAATTGCATATTTATGTCAACAATACCTATAGTCCGTTATTAAAGTAACATTTCGTTGGCAAGTAAATTTGAATCCAATTAAAGGAATGGGCTCCAAAGGCAATTTGGTATACATATGTAAAGTGGATGATAATGCAATTATATTTTAACCAAGAGCCTTTTTTATCCTCCTACTCCAACTAAAACGTTTAGTTTTTTTTTTTTTTTTATTCAAAATAGCCATGCATTTAACCTCGATTGCACCTGCTGTTAAGTGACAATAAGGCCTAAGATGGAGCATGCTTGGCTAGAAGATGCCTATTCACTCTCGACTTGAAGAGATCCAAGTTATATTTTTCAGGAAACAGGTACGCAGGAAGAGAGTTCCATTCCTTAGCTGTCCTCATAAGGAAAGTAGACGCAAAGCGTTTCGTACGAATCAGTGGTATATCGACAACATAAGGGTGGAATCCAAGTCCGCGCCGGGTACTGTATTGTCTTAACGGAGACGGTGGAATTAATTCATGCAGTCCTAGTGCACACTCACCAAAGTGTATCCGGTAGAAAACCGATAAACAAGCGACTTTCCTGCGGTGTTCGAGGTTTTGCAGCTTTTCCTGAACTAAGGCAGGGTCGCCAATGAGCTTCTTCGCACGTTTGTCAATTGAATCCAAGGCGGCCAGTTGGTATTTGGCGGACCCATCCCAAAGATGGCAGCAGTACTCCATGCATGATCGGACTTGCGCCTGATATAATTGAAGCAGCTGTCTCGGCGTGAAGTACCGCCTCACCTTAGATAGGATCCCAAGTTTTTTTGCTGCAGTTGTAGCCAAGGATTCAATGTATTGGCCGAAGTTCAGGTTGGATGATAAGGTCATCCCAAGAAGCTCTATGTGGTCTGAAATCGGAACGGATACACCTTGGAAAGTGGGAGTCAGGTCAAAGGGACTCCGTTTAGCGGAAAACAGACACGCCTGAGTCTTGGTGGCATTGAATCCAACTAAATTGGCATCTCCCCACTCGGACACTGCCACGAGAGTTTGGTTCAATCGATCCACCATCGCCTCTCGACAAGACTGGATTTCGTCCCTCTTGGAATTTGCGCTGGATGTGTATCTGTCAACAACTGTGCTGTCATCAGCATACCCAAAGGTACCGGGCATAAGCATGTCGTTAATATGCAGCAGAAAAAGAGTTGCAGACAGAACAGACCCCTGAGGAACACCGGCGTCAATAGCCCTGGGATCCGAAGTGTAGCCATCAAGGCCTACTCGGCTCGAACGCTCACTCAGGAAATCAGCAATCCATTTGCAGAGACCTTCAGGGACCCCATACGCTGGAAGCTTTCCCACCAGGCTTGCGTGCCAGACCCTGTCAAAGGCTTTTGAAATATCGAGAGACACGGCGAGAGCCTCCCCGTGTCTCTCGATCGCCTCGCTCCATAGATGAGTGACATTCACAAGAAGATCCCCAGTTGATCGCCCCGGACGGAATCCAAACTGGCAATCACTGAGCAAGTCTTTCACTTCCAGGTATGCAAGGAGGCGTTTGTTCAGTACACGCTCCATAGTCTTACAGAGTATGGAGGTGACGGAAATTGGTCGGTAATTGACAGGGTCAGCCCGGCTTCCCTTCTTGGGCACAGGCTGCACATTTGCAAGCTTCCAAGACGTCGGGGCAACTCCAGTCTCAAGTGAGAGACGGTACAGGCGTGTTAAGACCGGGGACAACTCAGCCGCACAGTTCTTTCAGTTTGACTTAATTGTTGATTTAATTCCATGAGAATACCGTCGTGAGTTGTGTAATAAATATTTATTTGTTATGCAAGGCTGCAAAGTTGTTATTTGGCGCGAGTGTTGAAATTGAAAGCTGAGCGAGCGAAGGAATCTAAGATTGAACCATGAGCGAAGCGAATGGTTCAAAGATAGATTCCTGAGCGTAGCGAGGCTTTCAAGACACGAGAAGCTAAATAATTTTGCAGCCATGCGGAACACACAATTTTTCACCTCACTACAGCGAGGAAAATGCAAGATTCAAGAAAAACAATTAAAACATAAAAATAATCATATTTAATTTTGCCTTCTATTTAACACATCAAATTTAAAACATAACACACTCAAATCCATACCAAATAAATACGAGAGAAGCACACATATTATAAAAATTAAAAGTAGGCCGTAATTTGTAGTATCGTCGTGTATATTTTATCGTTGAGTTTTTCTTAAGCACTGTTATATTATATTTGTATTTGAAACTACTTGACACATTCGTTGTGAATATGGGAGAATGGCATTCTGGGAAGGATTAGTTGGCCACTCGGAAAAATTACCCATAACACTTGCTTTGGAAGTTATTGGACGATGGGATCCGAACAAGATTATTTCGGCTTTATCTTCTTTAAAACGCCAATAGTTTCGGTAAATTACTCGTCTCCAAATATTTATAACAAATCCTTTTTCGATTTAATGCAGGGATTTTAGCATTGAATAAATACTCCAAATTGGGCTTAACTTTCTTGTTTTCAATATTTCTATAAAGTAAGACAACAGTATGTATTCTCCACAGAACAAATTTACGTTGTTTACGTGAATTGTGAAAGCTTCCAACTTTTTAATTGTTTATTTTTTTCTCGGGTGCGTTCAGAAATTACACTCTTATGTTCCAACTTTTATAACAAATAAATATTAAAATTTGTGTTGTATCTAATATATTTACTAGTCAAAATATGTAAATGAAACTGAAATACTTACTATTAATATATATATACATATTCAACATAAAATAAAGTGTAGAAAAATAAAAACTTGAAAATCTGTAACCACAAATCAGGTTTCTGGACGTGATATTGTAGGTGTTTTTTAGGGTTCCGTAGCCAAATGGCAAAAAACGGAACCCTTATAGATTCGTCATGTCTGTCTGTCTGTCCGTCTGTCCGTCCGTATGTCACAGCCATTTTATTCCGAAACTATAAGAGCTATACTGTTGAAACTTGGTAGGTAGATGTATTCTGTGAACCGCAATAAGATTTTGATGCAAAAATAAAAAAAAAATAATAAATATTGGGGGCTCCCCATACTTAGAACTGAAACTCAAAATTTTTTTTTTCATCAAACACATACGTGTGGGGTATCTATGGATAGGTCTTCAAAACTGATATCGAGGTTTCTAAAATATTTTTTTTCTAAACCGAATAGTTTGCGTGACAGACGCTTCCAAAGTGGAAAAAAGTTGGTCCCCCCCCCTCTAACTTCTAAAATAAGAAAATGAAAAATCTAAAAAAAACATATGATGTACAGTACTATAAAAACTACCAACGAAAATTGTTTTGAACGAGATCTAGTTAGTAGTTTTTTTTTTATAATTTAATACCTAACTTTGCACCTAATTTATATGGGGCGCTATACATACCAGGTGCAAACTTAACTTAACCACTTAGGGATGGAAAGTGTTTGTACGGAACCCTCGGTGCGCGAGTCCGACTCGCACTTGGCCGGTTTTTTTAGAAGTATTCAAACGTAATATGATTTTAGCCGGCATGACCATCGCCCTTTATTAGCGTGCGTTGATTGGTTATTCGAAGATTTATCGACTGATGAAATCAGTCACGCGTTGAAGGAGTCTTAAATAATAAAAAAGTTACATGCACCACAGAGAATCAAAATCGTCGTGTTCTAAATTCAAATGACTTTTGCACGCTAGCGGAGAAAATAGACTTTTGCACGCAGATTTCGCCCTATAAACGGAGGTTTTCCGAGCGAGTGAGGTGAAAAAAATAATAAAAGCTTTTCCCGTTTGGAGCATTCATCATGCTAACCATTCTGACTTATATGCAAGGAATATAATACTCACAACTTAGATGTCAGCAAGTCGAGATTAAATTTCTACCAGTCTATATGTCTATACTTGTATATATTATATGTGCATCTAAAGGTTTATATTGAAGCTAAAAATTTGGTTTACGTTACTGCTTTAATAAAATTTTATTACATCTATATGATAGGGTATATACAATTTAAACATTGTATTGACAATCGGTTTTGTATGGAGACCGGTAATTATTTCAAGAAAAGTCTTAAACAGAGCGATGCAGAATTTGTATGAGCGTTGCAGCGCCAACTGTTGGTAAAACAATAAACAAATGTAGTATATTATTTATATTTATATTTATATTTATTTATAAAAACATTTTATGACATTACAGTTATAAACCTATGCGTCACAAAACTTAAATTAACAATAAAAGGTTCACAATAATAGATAAACAAACAGCTTAATTTGGAACAGTAGAGCACCTAGTATCCATCGCCTCACAGAATCTCAGGCATTCACTACACACTGCCGCCCATCGCCACGCAAACAAGTCACACTCGGGTGTCGATGTCAGGAGCGCATTGAGAAGTGAGAGGGCGCGGGGCAACGGCGAATTCCTGAGCGACACGGTCCTCGACGACGGCACAGCCAACAAGTCGCGCTGTCGAGGTCTCAGGGCTATCCTCGGGACATCCGGGACATACAGTCGCACCAGACGCTCCACAACCTCGGGACAGTCCGACTCACCACGCAAGGCCTGACATGCCGAGATCATCAGATGACAATTCCGCCTGACCTCCAAGGAGTTGTACCCGAGGGAGCCGAGAAGGTACTTTGTTGGGTACAGATACGGATAAAATCCGGATGTTTTTTTATAAAGGAACCTTAAGAACGCTTTCTGAACCTTCTCAAGGAGTAAGGCATACGTCGATTCATAGGGGTTCCATATGATCGACGAAGTCTCCAGCTTACTCCTTACTAAGGCATTGTAAACCATTTTTATGGCCACCGGATCATGAAAGTGGCGAAGGTTTCGGATCACAAAACCCAGTCTCCGAAAGCAGCTAGTGGCAAGAGAAGAAATATGCTCGTGAAAAGTGAGCCGCGTGTCAAACACTACACCCAGATCTTTGACGGAGAAGACACGATTTATCGGCTCTGTCCCCAACATATATTGAGCATATATGGGATCGAGAGAGCGGCCAAATGAACACACACAGCACTTGGCAGGGTTAAAAAGAAGTTTGTTCTCGAGACTCCACCGAAACACCAAGTCGATGTCCCCTTGTAATGTCTTGCAATCAGCCATCTGCTCCACTCCATATATCAACTTGAGATCATCAGCATACAAGAGACATTGAGCCGCCCGAAGAACCGATTGGAGATCGTTAATCATGATCCCGAATAACAAGGGCCCTAGTATGGAGCCTTGGCTAACACCAGATCGGGTGTGGTAAGGAGCCGAGACAAAACAACCATGTCGGACGAACTGCTGTCGATCGCGCAGATAGCTGGCGAAAAAGGTTAGCAGTTTGGCAGAGAAACCAATTTTGTCAAGTTTGCTAAGCAACACATCGTTATCCACTCGATCGAAAGCCTTCGTGAAATCAAAATAGAGCACATCGACCTGGATACCTCTATCGAGATGAACAGCAATATTGTCCGTTAATATCAACAGATTTGTGTTGATCGATCGACTAGGACGAAAGCCATGCTGCGCATCGCACAAGAAGGGCTGAACCTGTGAGGACAAAGTCCGGTGAAGTATAGCCTCAAATAGCTTACCAAGAGTAGGAAGAACGGCTATGGGCCTATAATTCTCTACAGCGGAAGTGTCACCTGCCTTCGGGATCGGTTTGACTCTAGACAACTTCCAACTTCGAGGATATGACCCAGAAGAGATGGCCAGGTTAAAAATATACAGTATTGGGGTCGTTAGGAAATCCATACAACCCTTTACTATATACGCTGGCAAGTTATCGGGTCCAACGGAGCTATTAGCCTTTAGGCGTTTTATCCCCGCTTCGACTTCCTGCAATGTAATTGATTTTATATCAATGAAGTTGGCGCTAGGTTTCGTATTGGAATTATTTAACAAGCTCGGATCAAGAAGCGGAATGTCAGGTAGGAAAACATCCGAGAAATAGCTAGCAAAAGCGCCCGCCACGTCCCTACCTACAAATTCTTTATCTTTAAGCTTCACTCGAGAAACAAAGCCACCATTTGTCCGTAGACTACCAACGTGCTGCCAGAAAGCGCGGGGATTGGCTTTAACTGTGCTTTGGATTTTCTCAATGTAGCTATCATAAGCAGACACTAAACGTCCCTTTACTTTAGACCTCAATGTTGCAAACTTTTTGTAGACATCTGAATCCCGTGTAGCCTTCCATTCGCGATGCAGATTACTCTTTTGTTGGATGTCATAGATGAGGTCAGCCGTGAACCACACAGGATACCGTCTACTTGAGCCGGTTGGTCGCATCCGTTTAGGTACGCAGAGGTCAAAAATCCCATACAAAATATTGTAGAATGTGTCCGCAGCGATGTCGACATCGCCAGCACTGAGAACTTCCTGCCAACTTGTTTCAGAGACTAATTTGTACATAAGCTCAAAATTACCTTTAGTAAAGTTCCAGTCCCGACGCATATCCACATTGCTGGGATCTAGACGCTCCGCAGCTGAAGGACGCGCACAGTTTCCCACCGGAACCGAAATCTCCAACGGGGGATGGTACATGTCAGATCTAGGAACCAGTCCCTCTCTCGTTATCTCTGAAACCACGGCGCCAGTGATGCGCTCCGACATCAACACAACATCTAGCTTACTCCCACGTACATTCATTATTTCGTTCATCTCATTCAAACCACAAATATTTAAAAAATAACAATAATAGCTAAGGATACTCTGGGACACATACATCGGGTTTATATTCAAGTCGCCGATTACTAACACCACATCTCTAAGAGTGTCAATCACCGACTCCACTTTACGAAACCACCGCATATAAGTTTCCTCTGAGGCCCTGGGAGGGATGTACACGACGCATGCATGGAATACCACTTGGCCCACCGTGAATGTGACCCATAAGTCCTCGCCGTTCGGCGTCTCTAAATCGGCACGGCGTTGCAGCTCGATGCCAGGGCGCGCCGCGAAGAGCACGCCACCGCCGCGCGCGCCGGTAGCACGGTCCCGGCGCAGCACGCTCCACCCACCGCACGCCAACTCAGCATCGTTAACGGCCTCGGTAAGCCAAGTCTCCGTTACCGCGACGACATCACAATCAAGAGCTAGCAGGTTTTGCTTGAAGTAGTGCAGCCTCGTGTTCAAGCCCCTGACATTTTGGTATACCATGTGTAAGATCGGTCCTACTTTTGTCTTGGGACTTGGGCTTTTCTGGATATGTGCCGTTACTTCGCCGCCCTCGAAAAAACCATGCCTTTACTCGGGCATTCTCAGGCCAGATCTCCGCGGATACACATTTGTCATACAGCTCGCCCGGGACGCCGATTTTGTATGACTTGTAAGACCCCTTCGGTTTGAGCTCAACGACTATGCAAGTTCTTTCAGGCTACATTGCCGCCAGATACGCACGTATTTCGTCAGCGCCTGACACCATGTTCCAAAGGTGTATGTACTTCAGGGATTCAACTGCCTTAAGCGACGTAACTTCAGGCCCAGCTGTGCACCGCAGTGAAGAGAAACGCTCCTTTGGAATAGTACCTTCCTTACCCTGGTCACGGTCAACGAATGCAGTGTTCGTTTCTTCGTCCGTAGGAAGATCACCACCGCGTACCAGACTGTCGCCACTCGATTCCTGCGAAGATGAAGCTGCACCCCCAGTTTTGTCATGAGCCTCCGCTCCTGCTGCCGCAGTTTCGTTGACATTTCCCTCCGGCACTGACGCAGATTTCTTTCTATTCCGCGTCTTGCGTTTTCGTCTTGATTTCGGCTCTGATCCATCGGCGGAAGGCGGCGCTGCACTCGGTTTCTCATAGCGACAGTCGTTTGCCGACCTCAGTTCAAGTTGCTGTAGCCGCTCGCCAACCATTATAATTATGTATTTGTGTAAGTTTAAGTATGTATATTATATTTTATTTAAATTTGTGTTTTTTTTTATAGTCTCCGAACGTTATACTCGTAGACCCTGCACCAACTCAATGTTTCTGTTTAGCCCTATGGTTGACTGGTAGAGAATGCCTTGTGGCATTAAGTCCGCCATTTGTACTAGCTTGATCTGTGCAATAAAGTTTAAATTAATAAATAAATAAAATAATATTTGTCCGCTCATTACCGCGGCCGCTGCAGGACACCATCGCAAGTGCAGACTTCAGGCCGAAGGGTGTCGTGTTTCGGCAGTTCCAGGGCAATCTGCCGTATTCTACACCAGATCAGACGACGCAAACGGAGCCACGCCATTGTGTCGCCTAAATCTAACTAGTTTTAAGTCTTTGTTTATATGTATTTCTGTAGTTCACAGTGCCTTGGTTTTTACTGTAATGCTGTGAAACTTATTTGAATAATAAATAATAATAATTACGCCGAAACGGCTGAAGAGATTTTTAACCAATTTTGTTACAGTAAGCTGGACATACAAAGATGGTTATAGGATACTTTTGAGCCGACTTCGGTAAATAACAAAGTTTTAATTGGACAAAGTTGCGGGCATCTTTTAGTATTCATTGCAACTCGCACCGGTTTAAGAACACCCGTATGATAGTAGACAAGAGAGCTCAAGGGAACTGTCAATAGCACATATTTTTTTGAATCTATGGATGTTCAGATAAGCAGTTCTAGATTATTAATTGCGCAGTATAATTTATGGCACACAGTTTTTTTCATATTCCTGCTTAATAATCGCTACGAATATTATAGCAACCAATAAATGCTTCATAATTTGATTCAAGTATTGCAAGGAAATTTTGATCGACTACATCGGAGTAACTGTTCAAATGCCCTTAAATGTATGTAAGCCAGTACCTATATACGTAATATACATGTAAACATGTTGTATAGGTATCTAACACACCTATACAGGGTGGTTCATTTAGATCAGTCAGTATGGGCAAGTTTTATTAAACGACTTATGAAACTATTAAATATTTTAATGACTGTACGTTCAGTAATTACAGACGTGAATGCACAATAAAATATCTTGTAGCCATGGCAATGGCATCAGACTTTTGTACTGCTAGATTAAATCTCACACAAAAACCTCCACAAAGACAAACGTTGAAGTTTATTTGTTCATTTTGTCTATTAGTAGGCATTTGCATATTTAATTGAGGAATTCCTGTATTCAACTATTCAGTATTTTAACAATCATAGAATCACTTAATTATACATCAGAATGGGCGGTTTTCTGCACCACTAATTTGTAAATAAAGGAATAAAAGTTAAAAACGTATATCAGAGAGTCATATATATATATAACATTCGGGTATATCGGGCTGTCTGTCAGTCAGCTCAGCAGCAAAGGTGCGCAGAATAATATGCTCACAATGATTTGATCTAGCCTTATTTTCTAGATAATCAAACGACCTTCATGTAATAAATACTGAAAGTAATGTATATACATTACCAGAAAATGCCCGCTATATACTTCTTCCGCTTGACCTATCTCTTTTTACTGTAGTCAAGTAAAAAAACGTTTTAGCTCCACAATCATTGTTGCAAAATTGGTCAAAATCTATGCAGCTGTTTTGGCGTAATGAAATATATATAAATAAATAAATTGCGCTGAAATAAATTCCCATACATCCTATTGAAGCGCTACTATTTTCCTCTGCAATCATGAGTCTCTTCATAGAGAGTTGGTTCTCTACAACATTTTAGAGTTTTTAAATTTCAGAGTTTACCTACATACTGCCGCCATTTATTAAAAGGCATTCTTCTACATAAACATTGTATGAAAAAGGCTCCCTTTAAAACACGGCAGAGTATAGGCGAGCTACTGACTCACATACACATAGGTTTGTTTGTGATCACGCCTCCTGAGACATTCTGTATAAGCATGAAGTTGTCAGAAACCCTAACAGGACAGGAACCAGGAAAGTGACAGCTGATGACATCGTCACGAAATGCCTTTATATTTAATGTAATCTATAACGTCGAGGATAATTTAGAATTACCGTGAATCAAAATGACTAGTTAAAGGTTAAATTGTGGTGACGCATGAATCACTGATGTGGTGCTAATCTGAATTTATGTCACGTTTTTGAAATCATTATTAATTATATACATCACTTAATCTAAGACCTAGATCCGTTCCTTTTATTCATCTTCGCCCTAACGATCATGTCAATCACAGTAATATTATAAAGGCGAAATATGTTTGTTACTTTTTCACGCTCAAACGGAGGAACCAATTAAGGTAGCTGATACCCTGGATTAATACATAGGCTACTTTTTATCCCGAAAAAATGTAGTGTTCCACGCACGGCGCAGCTAGTAGGTAATAAATAAATATCAGACAACCTCACATAAATCGATCTAGTGCCACAGTAAGCTCGAGTAGGCTTTTGTATATTAGACTAATATAGATAAATACATACCTAAGTACATAGTAAACATCCATGACCCAATAACAAATATTCGATAGATATTTGCCCTTGCCGGGATTCGAGCCCAGGACCATCGGCTCAGTAGGCATCTGCACTACCACTGTGCCAAACGCGTCGTCGACGGTGTACACCGTATAGTTGCATATTGCATCGCCTGCATCACATTTCTGCATATAAAAAAAAAACACATACATTCAGTCACGTAAACGCAATGTCAAAGAGAAGGTAGAGCTCATCGCTAAGGGTAAATATATAGTAGACTGGACGCAAGTTTTCTGCTTACACCACATTATTATTCTGCATTTTTGGTGTGGTATATATTGAATAGGAAGGTATAGGCAACTAATATATGGCAAGGCGCGGCACGATTGTGCTCGAGGTACAAAAGACAGATCATCTTTAAAGTTATCTATAAGTACATACGACTATTTATTTATTAGTATTATATTTGCAGATCAATCAGTTCTACGTATAAAATGAAACGTAAAATCCGGTGACTCAGATCTTGATGGAATACGTATAGAAATAAATCACGCACTTTAATTATTAAAAGCGAGGTTGATCCGCGTGTGAAGAGTTCCGTACCAAAGATTAAAAAAAAATTAACTAATTACTATAAAACACGGCTTTATTGCAAAAATAAACAGTCAAATGACAGGATTAACTGCAAATAGCATTTTCTACCCGTCAATCATACGTGTTAAAGTGATCCTATAAGGGTTCTTTCCAATTGAGGTACGGTAGAGAACCTTAAAAGGATTTTTATTGAAAACGTCGTATGTAACCCATTTTCGATAAAATTAAGGATCTTTTAAACGAGTTTGAGGTAATTCGGCCGATATTAAGTTGAGTGGTCTCAACAAAAAACGGGCTTCGTCGGATGAGATATCATTTTTTATTTAGAAATGTTGGCTAATGTTTATTAATGATATCTAGACTTACCAAGTTTTGTTTATTATAAATATAATATATTTATACATCAGTATTATCATTTCACTCTTCTTCTATATTATCTATGTCCGGAACACCCAGTAAATCAAAAGTTTCATTTGGCAAAAGTACCATTTTTTTTAAATTACGAAAGCAACCTAACCGAATATTTTTATTTCCTTATATAATTTTATTTTTTGTATACCCAGGTAGGTACATAATATAATTAGGTTAGGATTAAGTATATGATAGGTAACCCATCAATTTCAAAACCATTCAGCAGATGATTTTCAGAGGTATGAAAATTCGGAATAGTATAGCTTTCGGACAAATGAGACTTATGAGTAATGTAATTTATCCACCCATCTAAGTCAAGACGTTGTAATCCAAACTCGTCTAACATCATCCTCCTAGCCTTTGTCCCATTTTTTGAGAATGAATTCTCAATCGGGGTCGGCTACCTAAATCCCAAGATGTGGCGTAGGCACTAGTTTTTACGCAAGCGACTGCCATCTGACCTTCCAACCCAGAGAGGAAACTAGGCCTTATTGGGCTTAGGTGGTTTCCTCACGATGTTTTCCTTCACCGAAAAGCGAGTGGCAAATATCAAATGACATTCCGTACATAAGTTCCAAAAAACTCATTGGTACGGGCCGGGTTCGACCCCGCGACCTCCGGATTGAAAGTCGCATGCCCTAACCACTAGGCTACCACCGCTTCTTCCCAAAAACTCGTCTAACAATATGGCTCTAAAATCGGTTGCTAAAAATGTCACAATACGAATCCTTCTCTACATTTTTACCGAACAGTTTATTGACTCTTATATTTGTCTCCAAGTGGTTCAAATATTTGTCGCCAATACTTCATGGCAAAGTTAACCACTAAAGGTCTTCTTTGAGAAGCGTCAATCAACTTTTTTCTGTTGCTCGTTGCCATGGAGACGTCTCCTGGACCATCGTCACCTTCGACACAACTACGATACAACTACGATTTTAGAGAGTTAATTTACCTAAAACATTGGAATTTACTACAGTCATAAGCCTATACTTATGTAGGTTATATCCTAACAATACCAGTGACATAAATTATCAACACTTCTAAGAAATTTAATCTCTCTCTTTCTCTCTCTCTCTCGCTCTCTCTCTCGTCCCTTGCGTCACGGTTTAAAATAACAACAAACAAGAGTTGATCCACCCACAAGTATTAGAGTGCAAGAGTAACCTAAAGCGTAACAGTTGTAGCAGCGGAAGAGGTGACACGAAACTCTTCCTCACGCGAAAAATATAACCTATCTCTTGCTATGCAGTACTGTGAGAGAGTGACAGACGACGCTATGTCGCACGACAAGAGTCGCGTAGCATAGGTTGTGCTAGACGGGCTGATTGTTCCAGTCACGGTGGAGATTATCGACTGTTAGGGCTCAAAGGCCAAATATTAGAGAAATTGTGCGTCGATTACGTGAGACGGGTCACAACATTCGTTCCAGGTCATTCTTTGCTGCTGCAGACCACTTCTGTGCCCTATGCAGAGGCTGTCCATCGCAACGGTGATTTATTTTATAGGTTGGAATAAGCTAGTTTTTTTTTTATTATTTCATTCCCCATTTAGCGCAGTTAACGCCCGAGCGAGTTAGTCTTTTTGCGACTAAAATTATTCGGAGCGGGCTTTTCACTAGACCGAAGAATCAGTAGTTTCCAATGAATGTTTTGTTAATTGTTACAGAAAATATATAAAAAATATACATAATAATAATAAAAATAAGCCTTTATTCTGAATAGGAAACGATGTGTAGTTAACAATTAGTTTTTTTTTTAAAGCATGTTTATCTTTTCAGAGTGCCTGTTGGCATAGCTAGGTCTCCTGCAACTCCTTCCACTGTCCTCTATCAAGTGCTACCCTAGTCCACTGAGGTCCTAGAGTTGCCCTGATATCATCTTCCCAACGTCTTGCTTGACGACCTCTTTTCCACCTGCCGTCTCTGGGGCACCATTGGGTCACTCGTTTGCTCCATTTCTCTACCCTGTCGCGTAGCATGTGGCCTTGTCCACCTCCATTTCTGCTGGTCTATTCGCTTGATAACGTCTGTCACCTTAGTCCTCGATCTTATATCGGTGTTCCATATTCCGTCATTTAGTTTTACTCCAAGCATACTCCATTCCATTGCTCTTTGACATTTTGCAAACTTTTCTCGGTGTTGAGCTGTTAGTGACCGTCTCGCAGCCATATATCAAACATGGGAGAATGCAGGTATTAAATGTGTTCCTCTTTATGTGAATTGCGACCACTATTTTCCCCAAATATATATGTATGTAAAAAAAAAAACATTAGGAACAAGACTAATCACCAATCAGCCAGTACAGTGGATATAGTTTATTTTTTATTTGGAATTTATTCAATTGACATTATAGCCCATTAAATGTCGCTTGTCTACGTTGCATGGAATACCAAGTATAGATATATAGACACACTAGCTGTTGCCCGCGACTTTGTCCGTGTGGAACCTTTATCTTGAAAATTTTACATTTTTATTATTTTCAGATCTAAGTAATGTTGAAATTGCTTAACGTGCTTTTTAGGGTTCCGTACCCAAAGGGTAAAAACGGGACCCTATTACTGAGACTTCGCTGTCCGTCCGTCCGTCCGTCTGTCACCAGGCTGTATCTCAAGAACGGTGATAGCTAGACAGTTGAAATTTTCACAGATGATGTATTTCTATTGCCGCTATAACAAAAAATACTAAAAATAAAATAAAATAAATATTTAAGGGGGGCTCCCATACAACAAACGGGTTGGTTGCGTTAACTTTGCACCTCATTTGTATGGGGCGCTATACATACCAGGTGCAAACTTAACTTAACCACTTAAGGACGAAAAGTGTTTGTACGGAACCCTCGGTGCGCGAGTCCGACTCGCAATTGCCCAATTTTTTTGCAACCTTTCGTACGCGAGTCCGAAACGCTCTTGGCCTTTTTTTATTTTTTTTCATAAGTCATAAAAGTATTTATTCATTTAACAATTTACATTGCGTTTGTAATCACACTTTCGGCTAATTAGCTCTAATTTCGCGGTATCACTATAAAATCAGGTACATCTACGAACGAATAACTTAACTAAATTGGATGAGTTAAAAAAATAAAAAAATCTTTTAATAAAATACCTTTTTACAAAGTTTCTAATTCCTAACTTAAAATACAACTTATACCCGATACAACCTTTCATCCTCTTTTTAACCCCCTTAGGAGTAGAATTTTCAAAAACGCTGAAATAACTTTTCTTGTATTTTAATAGTGTACCTTTACACAAAAATTCAAGTCCCGCACTCAAAAAAATACTTAATTCCATACAAACTTTTAACCTCTTTTTTACCACCTTAGGGGGTGAATTTTCAAAAACGCTGAAATTAGTTTTCTTTCATTTTATTTGAATACCTTTTTACAAAGTTTCAAGTTCCTAGATTAAAAAAAACTTGTACCCCATACAAACTTTGCACCCCTATTTAACCCTCTTAGGGGAGGTATTTCCGAAAATCCCTTCTTATCCCTAGCTCATGTTATAAAAGTAACCTACTGTGCAAAAATCAACTTTCTAACATTGGTAGTTTCGGCTGTGCGTTGATGAGTCAGTCAGGACTTCTTCTTTTATATATATAGATAATATAATATAATTCTAATAATACAACTCTAATATAGTACTAATACTCGTATCTCATGTAATAGGTATGTAATCACATATTTATTCATTCTACCTGGACCGAACTCGGTTCTACTCGGTAGTGTAGATGTTGGCCCAGTGTTGGCAGTATTGGAACCAAAGTTGGCCGTCGCTCCTTGGCAGTGACCTCAGTGGGAGCGTCCGGAGGTAGTTACGTGCATCACGAATTGCAACGGCATAACGTTACACAATCCAACTTCTTATGTCAAAAGAGCGTATACTTCTTAGTTCGTCGTGGAAACTCGAACTTAAGTTCTATAAGGTACATTTTGATTCTACGTAAATACTACTTTATACAAGTTACTCGTATTTTATAGCTCGACAGCTCATTGGATTTGATACAGTGATTATAAAAACGAATTGATATAATAATAACCAATAAATGTTGTATCTAGTTTTGTAAATTATGATCAATTAAAATGTTTGTAGGTGCCATCATTTTAGTACTTATAAAACAGTTTTGCGGAAGTTGTAGGCTAGTAGGTAAACTAGCATTTAATGTTACTTATAAATTGATCAATATATTACATTTTATTACGTAATTTTATATATAGTTAATGAGTCTACTAAGGTGTCATCACTAATATAAAATTTTAATAGTCATGCCCAGATCCTGTCTCTTATGTTATGAATATCATGTTATCCAAAAATGGCCATATCATCGTAATTTCAAAATAGGATTATATAGTATACTTGTATGTAAATAGCAACGTGTCCATATAAACAATGTAACGTTCCATATTACAAGTAAATAAAAAAAAAAATAGGACAACCTCACACAAATCGATTTAGTCCCATATTAAGCTCAAGAAGGCTTGTGTTATGGGTACTAGCAGACGACGATATACATACTTACATAGAGAAATATACACTGAAATACATAGAATAACCATGACTCAAGCGCAATTAATGTGCATACGACATGTATTTGCATTATAAAACGTCAGTAGCGATTTGTCAACGTTGCGTCAAATTGATTTTTAGTGAAATCATATTGTTTATTTAAGACAAACTTCTTCACTCTCGCTGTCTCTTTCTATTCCCCCTCCCCAGGAGCGTTTATCGCAACAGTGCTTTCGCAACGCAACCGTTAAACGTTTAACGCAACCTTGTTGGAAGTCGCATTAGAAGTTTCACTTCAAAAATGGTGTTTAACGTGACATGACCGTCGTGTTATTTTGAAATATATTACATGTTTCGTGTAGGTACAATAAAGTATTTAATAACTTGCTATCTTTAGGTGTAAGCTAGCTTTAGGTGTAAGGTGTATAGGTACATTAGTGTTCCTTCCCTTGCCACCTAAAGTTTTTCTTTGCATTTTATTTTACCATTTTCTTAGTGTGATTGATGGACGTGTTAAGTTACAGTTAGTAAAAGAATGTAACAGCTAAGCCAGATAGATAGCCCGACATAAATAAAATCTAATCTAATCATAGTGTAGCTATAAGGCTTCCCAGTTGGACTACGGAGTACGGCACCGTAAAATTGAATAAATCTCAATTTCTTTTTATTAAATCAATAAAATTAGGTATACATTACGTAAATGTGACCACCGCAACGTAACAATAACTTTGCCATAGCAAGTTGGTAGATTTGCTATTTTTCGAGTAAATCGCAAAAGTGAGTCTAATCGTGGTCACGACACTGTAAGTGCGTGCATTCGGTAGAATTAGGTAATAGAAAAAATTGTTTGACAGGGGACTAATAAAAGCGAACCAGGCCATTGAGTATGACAAGGTTGTAGTTCGATTGTTAAATTTATTGTTTTTAGGCTCGTTCAAAGATTTTTTATAATTACTAACTTATCTGCCCTATGGCATTAAGTCCGTCTTTGTACGATTCGTAATTCATTTCTGTAATAAAGAACAAATAAATAAATAAATAATTTTATTGTTGTTACAAGCTTCTATAGCCGACTTGCTCTCTGAGATGATTCTTCGAACTTGGTTGCTTTATCTATTACAGAGTTCCTAGGGTCACCTTCCGGGTCCATCAGACCAGCCCCATGGGTACCATTTTTATTGTATGATCATCAAAGTTAAGTAGGTATGCAAATTTTCAGTTCAATCGGTTGAAGATATCATCTGCTTCAAAATTGAGTTGCAAAATTCCACCCTACCCGAACCGAACACATACATAGTTACAAACATAACAAGTTAGATAAAAGCTTGTAAAAATAATACATAGGGCACGATATAAGACGTATTAGGGTAAAGCTCAGGAGCGCTTTCACCGTCTTTCCTTGTGTTATGTTACGTTGATCAAGGATATAACGTTGTTTTCTAAGACAGATAGTGTTAATTATTACTAAGCTGACAATGAGAAGTTGTTTGCGAATGCTAAAAAAAGCTCTCAATTGATATAGTTAATGCACTCGACAAAAAGCAAACGCTTTCAAACGATCAACGAATTAGCCTTTATATGTATATCCATTTGAATCACTTTAGCAAATCGAAAATTCAAAACGCATTTCAGATAACGTGTGACGTCCACGCATCCAAAAAGAGAGGAAAAACCCAAACCCGTTTGTATTAACATTAGTAAGCAGCTCGATTCCGATTTATTTAAATATCGTATGGCAAACGTTTACACTGCGTGCTTAGGTATAGTACAAAAAAATACAATTTGTAAGAAAATCAATAGCTACAGTGGTTAGATTTTTGAGGTGTTTCAATATTTTACCTTTGAAGTATATATGTGTGTGTGTGGGCATTCTATGACAATGTACAGACTGCTGTTGGTGTCCGCATTCGCAGCTTGCGCCTTCGGTCCAGCATCTTTTTCGTAGTTGGTTGCAGTGAACGACTCCAATATGGAGTGGTAAGTAAGAATAACCAAACACACCAAAAATTCTAAAGTTGAACTTTCATTGACAGCGACTGTGATCAAAGGAGTCAGAAATGAGAATTGAAGTCAACTAACGCAACCGTATTGATAGTGGACAATATTTAATGTTTTTTTCAAGAATAAAGTCAATATTAAATATATTTCAATAACCACTATTAAAGGTTCTTATCCGTTTAAAAATGCTGATTGTTATAGACATTTTTCTCTATGATCAAACATGTTTCTTAACAATTATAGTAATTATAGTGCAGTTTGAATTTTTCATTGATAATTTTTAAACTAGGTACCTACTCGAAACCGACAACATTCACGCATAAAACTGTTCACTTATATTCGACTGCACGCCTGAAATAGCTATGTTACTTTCTAGAACTCAGGGCAAAGTATTATTCAGTTCAAAAAGTTGTTTGAAATTATCAATGTATTTGTCATAATATGAAAAAAAAGGAATACTTAAGGAATAAGGCCCCTTAACAAGCGGCAAGAAGCAAAAATAATCTGAATAAGTTGATATTGACAAGATCGCTCCTTAGGCTCTAAATATGCTTAAAGCAAATATGCAAGTATTAGAAGACTAGAAGAATAGAAGTCAAGGACAGTGCCCTATTTACCCCTAGGCTCACAAGGGCCGGGCCTAGGGGCCCAGCCAGTGTAGGGGCCCCAGTCCTAGAAGTACGACTTGCACCATACTTATATTCTCCTATTTATCACTTACAATACTACTATCTACTATTTAATTTGCTGAAAAAACGTTTTTAGATTGGGGAGGGGGCCCCAAATGCCAAGTGCTTAGGAGCCCTGGCCCTCTAAGTCCGGGCTTGGTCTAGGGTGTATACTTGACACTGCAAGGTTATCTATACGGCCCTTTTAATGCAAATGGTGGTATAAAATAAATATTTACTATTTATTGGATAAACAAATTATTGGCGAGCCTGTAAGTATTAGGCGCTACTTTTCACATTTTCTTAATTTAATCGATGTCTAAAAATTTGCTATCGTCATTTATTTTATGAAGGCTGTATAACATAAGTTAAATACTTAATTACAAGATGTTCTCCTTAGTCACCACGTGGTGTCTGGTGGTTTCACTGTTTGACGGAAGTTTTATTGCGGCTACACTACTCGCGAATTTGGTCGAGGCGAAGTTGGCCGAAGTATGAGTTACTGCATCGAAGTGCGTCCCAAACTATCATTTTCGCCCAACTTCGGTCAACTTTGCGAGTAATGTAGAGCTAGGGATTAAATAAACAACCTAATAAACGAATGGAAATGCATTCTGCCTTTTTTGCAACTTATCAGTGCATCCCAGATACCGTGTGACGTCCACGTAGTGGCTTAAAGGCCTCTGCAGCCAAGCCATAAAATCCACAAAAAAAAAAAACGTCCACGCATCCAAAAAACGCGGGAAAACCCAGACTCATCACTATAACATCAGTAAAAAGCGGCGTGTGCGGCTGTCGGCAGCGCGTCTTCCCGCGCGGTCGTCGTGTCAAAGTTTCAGTGCCAGTGTGCAGTGTCAACGAGTGTTTAAAAAAAATAAAGGTGGGTACAGATAATGAAATTAGGCTATGATGTGATACTTTGGTATTCATTGAGGGGTGTTATTCATTTGTCTAATCATGATTATGTGAAGTGTATATTAAAAAAAATAAGTAGGTAAAGTTTTTCACGAGTGCGCGTTTTTGTGGTTGATTAGATTTGTCATGTATATATTTAAATGTTTATTTTTAAAGTATGTGTATTTTGTTACGCAATTTAATTTGAGTATTTAGTTTTCGTAAGCTTTGTTTTAAAACAAAGAGAATCGCTATAAAAATGCTGATTGTTTTAGACATTTTTCTCTATGATCAAACATGTTTCTTAACATACTATTAATGTTAATACTGAGAACAGAGCTATCGAGATTTATTAGTATATATTTGAAAGCTATTGTTTGAATTTTTCATAGATAATTTTTGTTTCAAAAACTAATCTAAATTGACAAAATTCACGCAGAAAACTGTTTTTTTCAACTTATTTTCGCCTGCTCGCAATGAAAGCATGAAATAGCTATGTTACATTCTAGAACTCAGGGAAAAGTATTATTCACTTTAAAAAGTTGGTTGAAATTATCAATATATTTATCATAATATGAAAAAAATATTTTTTAAAAGTAATAAGTTTTAATACTATTTTTATTGCTACATAATTAAATACTAAATTACCAAATCTCACTCGTTCTGTAGCTAAATCCCCTGTACTAACCAAAATTAACACATGTACCAATTTCGTACATATGTGTATTCCATTAAAAACAATTCCGATACCACCGGTATCTCTACTTTAATACATTGGACATTATAATCTCTAAAACCTTGAGTGGCCAACAAATCGGTCAAATCTAGTGCATTAACTATAATTTTTGTAATTATTTGAGTGACATTTCCTTATTCGATGGATCTAGTTGCGTACACAATACACAGGTAACGATTCACATCGCCACTAATATTGTGAAAACAATTCTATTTAGTATTAGATATCCTTATCAATATTATAAAGCGAATAGGATAGGAATGGCCTGATGTTATTCATGTCAAATATGTATACACCGTGGCCGTTAATAACCCGAAAGATTTAAACCACGTATTTTTGACGACAATACGAGTAAATAATGTTATATCAACATGGGTCTAATTATGTCTTAATTAAATTACTATTTCAGTACAAATTAAATCATCCCGCTTCTTTGTGAACAAGTCTTTAGTCGAAGAAGAGTGAGCGAGCATGACACTTCACGAATCGCTCCGAAATCATACGACGAACGGCGAATGCCGTGACTTGTGTTATATGACAAGAAGTGTCAAGTTATCGCTGTCTCAATATTACAGGGTTCTATGTTTCACTTTTGACGAGTTTGAACATTGGCATAATGACATGAATTAGGGTGTGTTAGACTGGAGATTTTTTAACTTTTGATTTGTTTTAAATAATTTATATCTCCTTAATTATGAGTTTTTGGACTATATGTAACATAAGTTTATATACCTACTCTAATTAGGCTCTAGTATCGTTAGCTTAAATCTTTCGGGTTATTAACGGTCACGGTGTATATGTATATAAAATACATTAAAACTAAATATTGGTATTATAAAACCGGCTAAGTGCGAGTCGGACTCGAGCACCGAGGGTACACTTCCCATCTTAACTGGCCGGGTTAAGTTAAGTTTGCACCTGGTATGTTTGGCGCCGCATACAAATGAGGTACAAAGTTAACACAACCGATCACGTTTGTTGTATGAGAGCCACACTGAAATATTTATTTTATTCTGTTTTCTATTTTCCGATTTGCACTTCTCTGTTTTGTCCTATGGTTGACTGGTAGAGAATGCCATTTGGCATTACGTCCGCCACTTGTACTGACTTTAGTTTTGTGCAATAAAGTTTAAATAAATAGTATTTGTTTCGAATGCGGCAACAGAAATACATCATCTGTGAAAATTTCAACTGTCTAGCCATCCCGGTTCATGAGATACAGCCTAGTGACAGACGGATAGAAATAGGGTCCCGTTTTATACCCTTTAGGTACGGAACCCTGAAAAAGCAAAGTGAAAAAACACGACAATTTTATTGTATTCAAAGTAGGTATTGCGACAAAATATGAAACATTCGTTTTATTCTGTGGCACTTAATTAAAAATAAATTAGTGAATAAGATTGGATACAATACGCATGACGAAACATTTTTTTTTAAGGATGTCAATCGATTCTTTTTTGTATTGGGATCAAATGTCTGTACTATGGGACTGACTACACTTAGGGTTGTTTCACACGTACCACAACCACACGACAACCACAACCACACCACAACCACACGACGTGGTATGGCGCATATTTTGTATGGTTAATGAATAGTTCAATTCACACGTAACCACAACCACACCACAACCACACGACGTGGTTGCGACGTGGTCGGGCGCATATTTTGTATGGTTAATGAATAGTACAATTCACACGTAACCACAACCACACCACATTTTAACGCTGCGACGTGGTGTGGTTGTGGTACGTGTGAATTGAGCCTTAGACTGCTCTGCTGCATTCCAACGCGCTAAAACGCTTCATACAAATGGCCACCTAATTGTGACATCATTATAAATGATGGGTATCAATATTTGCAAGTAGGCAATAAGTAATTTGCCATTTTCTCCTTGAAAAGTGCGTTTAAGTTGATGGTACCTCGTACAATTATTGTTTTGTGTAATTGTGAGGACTATGAAAACAATGTATTACTTCTGGTTAAAAAAAAATTGCGTACTTTATTAAGAACAGTATATAATTTATGTCTACACTTAAAGTCACATATTTCAAAAAAATATTATTTTTTTATGGATTTCTTTTTTTTGTTCCGTGACATATTGACATTGGCGTATGAGAACGGATGCTGGTGGAATGGATGGATGCTGGCCGTGGCCTATGAGATGAAGCCATGAATTTCTATGGGTAACCCGAAATCCTGGGGTGGGCACTACTAGACCATACTGGGGTTGGCACGGCCCACCCGGCCACCCCCCCTATATACGCCAATGCATATTGAGCTAATTTCATTTATAGGTATAACTACAAGATGCTGTAGAATTTGATATCAGTCGTCATCCCTATTGGGTTGTGTCATGGGTAATTTTTATTTTGTTTAATAATTATGATTACTCCGCCAGAGAGATTATCAAACAATTTTGGATACGTATTTTTTATTTTGCCACTTAAACAAAAAAATACGAAGATATAGTCCGTATAAGTTTGGGAGAACGGGCTTGTGACGTCACGCCTTGCTAAAAAAGGTAGCAAAACTAGCCTATTAAAGACATGACAGGCAGCTCAAATTTTCCTTAGTTTTTGCATGTTTAAAACTTACATATCTCTACAAAACATTAATGTTATCGATGTGAGACCGTTTAATTACAGACCAGGACCCAAACACCGTTAAGAAACGGTGATTTGATGCGAAGTGAATCGGTAAAATAAAGAAGACCCGTTACTTCTAGCGACAAGGAAGCTTATGTGCTTTACAACAACACAATTTACATTTATGTAAATGGTGGTTTAGAAATTTTGTACGCACAAGTTACGGGATTGGCTTGTCATAGACTGTAGACAATTTATGGCTAGTTATGAAGGTTAACGATTGTGGCCGCGAACTCGCTTTGTGTCCTTGGCATAAAGAAAGTGGTAAGAAGTCAGTTAGAAAGTGGTAGTGTAGTTCTCAATGGCTTAAGGAAAACACCACAAACTTGTCAACTGCTAGTGTTTTCCCGTGGCTTCGAGTTGGGAGAATTGTTTGTGCAATGAGAGCAGTTATTTTTGCTAACCAAAGCCTGACCACTAATATAAGGATTGTCAAGAGGGCGCTATTTATAAGATTTATATATGGCTACAATTTTACAACTGTCAGTATAGTTCGAAAACATAATATGTATCTATTTATATATATATATATACGAGTATATATATGTATATAGGTATATTATCTATATGTACCTATTTACCTATTATGAGTATTTTAATTATACATAATTATGTTGTTTGATGCACCGCCTACAATTTCTCTGCTTTGCCCTAAGGTTGACTGGTAGAGAATGCCTCATGGCATTAAGTCCGCCTTTTCTACGTTAAGTTTTTCTTGTGTGCAATAAAGTTTAAATAAATAATATTGGCAACTAAACATTTATTCCATAACATGTTTACTTTTATTATTTTCTATATATATTATTTCATAGCAACGGATGGAACAAAAACAGATAAAAGAAAATCTTAACATCATATGCGTTACTATCATTATTACAACAACAACCAATCTATCGCAAACGCACTACAGAATACGAATAGAATAGAATACGTTTATTTCGTCAAACATAGGTAGATAAGGTGACAATGGCAGCATAGTACAGCTACGTCTTGCCGCATGGCGTACGAAAATATACACAAGAATAAAAAATAAAATGAGAACATAGCAAATCAGACAATAGTATAAAGTAATAGATACTTATAGAGTTAAAAACCATCAAATAACATAGTATGTCCAGTATTTAAAATTAATAATTTAAGTTATCAATTATTTAAATTTAAATATTATCTTCAAAATAATCCTTAATACTATAATAACATTTGTCAATTAATATATTAAACAGCTGATGTTTGAACCTCTTTATTGTTTCTAGTTGGAGTTCCTCTGGAAGTTTATTAAATATTTTTGGAGCCATTCCTATGCCGCTTTTTTTCATTAGGGCAGTATTCCATACATTCAGTTGTAGTGCATGCTTCCTTTGACGAAGGTTACATGTTTGCGTTTTAACGGGGAACAGTCCAGGGTTACTTTTAACAAACATACAGCATTCAAAAATATAAAGGCATGGGAATTGTCAATAGTCTTAAAGACTTAAAATGGGGTTTACAGCTTTTTATGGTCTTTAGATTGCAAATTGCCCTTATACATTGTTTCTGTGCTCTAAACAAAATGTCTCTGTATGCTGAATTGCCACAGAAATACAATGACATTAGTTTAAATATGTACCTGTCAGTTTCGATGTCGTAATATTATTAAATGATTAATGGAAGGCTCTTTTTGCCTGACTGTTTTTCGTCTAGTAAACACGAGTACACTTTATTTATAATAACACGCTCACAACTGTTAATGTCGTTCGGCATTTTGTTTGGATATTTTTAAATTAAACTAACCACCACGGATGACATTGACATTGTTGACAAACAATCATAAAATCATTGTCAGTGTAAGAAATTAGTTCCAGTGAAATTCCGCAACATGGCGCATCCTCATATATTTCTGGTCGGGCTACCGAATTGAAACGAATAATTAATGTCTATTTCAGCCAAGAACTTAGATGCTGTTCTTAATCCACGGGCAAGCAGCTGGTTATTTAAAATTCCAGTTTTCTTTATGCCTTAGGGGTTAAGAGTAATTTTTAGGGTTCCGTATCCGGGTAAAAAACGGGACCCTATAGTACTAAGATTTCCGTCTGTCACCAGGTTGTATCTCATGATCCGTGATAGCTAGTCAGTTGAAATTTTCACAGACGATGTATTCCTGATGCCGCTATAAAAATAACTAAAATCATAATAAATCAATATTTTAGTGGGACTCTCATACAAAAAACGTGATCGGTTGCGTTAACTTTGCACCTCATTTGTCCTGGCACTTGACCTGGCAAGTTAAGATGGTATAAGTATTTGTACGGAACCCTCGGTTCGCGAGTCAGACTAGCATTAGGCCGGTTTTTTTAGATATAAATTAGCTTAACACAGCAGTGTTACCTGCACCTCTAGCACACCTGTGTCACGCGACTCTTTCTCGCGCGAGATGTACTACCTATCTCTTTCTGTACATCACTGTCAGAGAGTGACGAGTGATGCTACGTCGCGCGACATGAGTCGCGAACCCTAGACGGGCTGCTCATCCCACGTGAACACTACATTTTTCCGGGATAAGAAGTAGCCTATGTGTTAATCCAGGGTGTCGGCTACCCCCATACAATATTTAATCAAAATTGGTCCCACCGTTTGAGCGTGAAGAAGTAACAATCATACAAACACACTAAAAACTTTCGCTTTTATAAAAATATTAGTGTAATATTACAAAAACCTAAAAAAAATACTTTTATTGTTTCAGTTGACTTTTCGTGACAATGATACGGACGCCAGAGGTAAGTGTTGATAATTACCACTACGACGTTCAGGTAGACGATCTTAAATCTCAATGTCCAGAGTTGTGCGAGGTGAAAAATGAAAAATGTTTTTTTTTTATTTAACTAAACAACACAACACAAAGATTTATGCCTTTGGGTCCTGACCTAGGATTCCCTGTGTTACAGGACCCAGTAGGGTATCAAGAAAAGTTAGACAAGTTCAAATGCGTACATAGTTACAACTTAATGACTATAACTAAAACTAATATTGACAGACAGCAAAGCTAAAATTGAAATTAACATGAAATAAAATAGGCACTATGGACTCCAGTGTATAAGGTGGGTTTTAAATGTAATATATATAGTAATAAGCTATAGTAGATAATAAAATAAAATAAAATAAAATAAAATATATATGTAACAATGGACATGCAAAATATATATTGGGTGGCGGAGCGATGCGCCGATGTGACTGTGCGAAGGGTCTTGTGAAGTGCGAACGAATTTTGTATGAAGGCGAACACGTGACGCTTAGTTGTATAGAAAACTCGCTCGCAAAATCGCAAGTGTGATAAGGTCCTAAGGCTGCGTTTTCACCAGAGATGTGCGAGGATAAGTAGCGAGGGAAGTGATTATTAAGAATTAATAGAATTAGTTGCGTTGAGCGAGGATAGGTAAATTAAGTAAGTAGAAGGCTGCGTTTCCACCAGAAAGGTAGAATTCTGTCCGATCTCTAAGATTAAATGAAGTCACTTCGGCACAAGGTACAAACTACCGTATACATGTAAATTTAAGGTCGCTTTTCACTTGTGCCATTTTGACATAATTTGATCTTAGAATTCTGGTTAGACTATACATGGTGGCCCATTTAGATCGGTCTGTATGGGAATTATTTTTCAAAACATCCGGGTTCGATTCCTGAGCTAAATACAGGTTTTTATTTAAATGTATGAATGCAGTTTTTATTTTCATTAAAATCGATGACATGGTTCCTAAGAACAGATCTTCGTATCTCTTATAGTTTCAGACTTTCGCATGCAGACCGATCTAAATGGGCCACCCTGTATATGTGCGAGGATGCGTAGCGAGGGTTGTGTTTGTTAAGAATCAATAGAATCAGTTGCGTTGAGCGAGGATAGGTAAATTGACATAGGGCATCGATTCCCACACGTTCTTTGTGATGATGAGCTGCATAATTTAACATCATTTCATCATCCCTATTGATATTTTCAATATCTTACAATGAAACAGCAAGTATTTACACTATTTATTCAAAACTTTTTACATGGCAATAATAATTACAAATGAATATAACTTAAAATACTTACAATAAAACTATACTAAAAATTACACTACACTCGAACATAATAAACTTAAACTAAATCTAAAAATGGCCCCTGCGGCATAGTGCCAAAGATGCTGGCGGCATTTCCTCGCTGAATCGCCAAACTGATTCTTTGAGCGAGGAAACCGCCAGCTCTCCGGTCACCGCCGGTCCGGTAACATCAATTAGCCTCTTCGAAATATCTTTGAAGAGGCTTAATGCGCTGGGGCCCCACGGACCCAGGGTCTCGACGCCAAAAGGTATAAAATTGTACTCAGCGCCAAGACCACTGTACTTATTCCGTTTTATGCCTTCGGCCGCTTCTGCCGCTGCTCCGGCCCTGATTGAGGATCGGTGGAGATGTGACGGGACCAGTGTGTCTACACAGGTTGCATCCCACACCAGCACCCGTCCCTTACTCCACGGAATCAAAGACATTCCGTCCGGTCTCTTGCCATCGTCTCTTGAGATGCCGGTCGGCTCTAAAAGGGCCGGCACATTGATTGATGCAAGAGACCGGCGGATGATGTCGTTCAGAGCAGCATGTCTTGAGAAGCGGCCTGCACTGCTCTGGCAGGAAAGTCCGTGGTGACCCAGCCTGTCAACGTCTTTGCCGCAGGGGCATCGGTGTGGGGCGCAGACCGGGACCCCGAGACGGAGACAAACTGAAAGTCGGACGGTATTGGGTTCTAGAAAAGTTCCAGTGCTCACGGAAGGGTGCGCTTGGAGCCAGTAACCGGCCTCTTTGGTGCCTACTGCCAAAATTCTGGCTCGGTCTTCCGTAGAGCACTGGCTTAGGATGGAATCTACGGTCAATTTACACATTAAGTCGTCCCAGCACCGTTGTGATTTTGAATTTTCCGGATAATTTTGGCCGGGGCAAGCAATTGACCAAGCCTTTTTTGCGTCTTCTAAGCCCGCAATCTCATAGTTTGTGGGTAGCGCCCTTAGGATTTTACCTATGAGATTAGACGAGCTATGAACTGACGACAAAAAAGCTGGTAAAGCGACACTAGAAATTTTGCGGATCCCTAGCCCACCGTACCGAATGGGAAGAGATCCTTGGGACCAGGACTGCTCGCTTAGCTGAGAATTGAGGACGGATTCTAAATTCATTTTGATCAAACTATCTATTTGTAACAAAAGATGTTGATGATTCCAAAGTGGACAGCAGCGAAGCACATAGGTAAGTTTAGGAACAAAAAGACAATATTTAATAATTGAAAGAGCAAAATGTGGGCTAATTTCAAGCAACCGATGAGAATGATTTTGAAATTTCGAGATAGAATTTTGAACATAAGTTAACATAACCTAACAGCAAGTTGTATGTAATGTACTAATACATAATCACATCCAACGCGTTGATACTATCAAAGATCTGGGCGTCATATTTGAAACACAACTCAATTTCCATCAACATATGAAGACACTTGCTACGGGCTGCTATCGGAGGTTGGGGTTTGTTGTCCGCAATTCCCGTGAATTGGATAACCCTACTGCCATTAAACTAGTGTACACTGCTCTAGTCAGGAGCAAACTCGAGGCAGCGGCTATCGTGTGGAACCCTCATGAGATCACTTACGCCTTACTTCTAGAGAAAATCCAAAGCTTTTTGCGATTCTTATATAAAAAGACGTATGGATATTATCCTCTTCTTTATCCGACTAAATTTTTGCTCGGCACTTTAGGTTTGAATTCACTAGAGGTGAGGCGTTATTATGGTCTCCTGACCGGGGCGGTTCGTATATTGCGAGATGAGTCAGATTGTCCTGAATTAGTGTCGCAACTGGTGCGTCTTCACGTACCTTCAATGGCGCATAAGTTTAATTTTAGGAAGCGCTCCCGCGGCTTGTTAGCAGTTCCTAGCACGGTGTCGTACAAAAAGTCGCCTCTCGTACGTGCTTTGCAATATTTAAACGAACTTCTCGTAGCAGCACCAGAGTGTGATATTTTTGCAAGTGCTTGGATGATAGTATATGATGAATGTATGAGGTTCTGTGAGGCGATGGATGACCGTCCTTCTGCTGTGAATTATGTTTAATTATTTATTAATATTTTTCCTTTCTGTTGTGCAATGTGTTACTTAGTTATATGACTGTACTTATTACACAGTGCCTTGGTGTATCACTGTAATACTGTGTAAATTATAATTGAATAAATCGAAATTGAATTGAATAATTAATCAATATAATGGGCGTAATAGTGTTATATACGTGGCAGATTTTTCATGTTATTAACATTTTTATTGCCGATTCTGTGCTCAGATAATCATTTAGATGTTGCACCACGTTTATCGGATTTGCATAACTAGACTAGGTGTACATAATGCATTTTTACGAGCATTCCGGAAATTGTGTTATCTAATAAACCGTGCGAGTGTATCGTTTCTGTTTCAGCTTCAAAAATTTCATTTAACTTTTGACCGCTTAGCTGAAGTCGAGGGCAGTAATTTTGATGAAAATTGCAGAGAAATAAATATATGACATAATGCATGATACCATACCAGTGTTAATAGTCCTACTATGGACATTGAGCTACCGTCACGAATTATTATTTCGCCTACAAAGACGGGTTCCACGTGATCATGAGAAAAAAATGCGTCGTTGATGGACAGTGGCAGAAAGAGTTAAAATAGGATTCTGAAGGTGATAGCAGATAGTTACAATTGTCCCTTACTGTGTCACTGGGTGGCACAGACATTAGCAAGGTATATTAGTACCTAAATAATATAATCCTTTTTCTTTACAATATCCAAAAAACTATGAAGCTGATGCGCAGCCAAAATGACCAATAAGGAACATAATAAATGGTTTATTAATGGTTAATTTCGGTGCTCACAAGGCAATTACGCGCCTAAACTCTTGTATCCGTGACTAATTGTTTTAGTCGTGCTCATTAACCGTAACGACATTAGCGATTTAATATAATTTCGGGTTCTGTCAATAAAAACGAGGTAATCAAAACATCTAAAATAGATAATCAAGCATAATGTAATGGGTTTATGTTTGTCGGTCAAAAGTACAATACAAATACCTACTTTATGCTGACTTTATGTATTTAACTTTGGGTGGGACTTGGGTCTGCAGGACCGGGAAATTTTACTATGGCGGTACCGGAAATTCCCAGTACTACCATAGTAAAATTCCACGGTTATGCAAGCCCTATGTGGGACTCAGGAGCGGTTCGGCCGCCGTCCCTGTGTGATTCGGAATTTTAACGAGCATTAACCCTATTTTTATAGTCCGAAATAATCATACAACAGTGAGGATCCAGAGCTGAAGTGGTCCTGTGCGCCTTAGGTACTCGCTTATGTCATGACTCAGTTGGAAAACTAAAATAATGGTAAACCCAAGAACCGCTGGTCGAAGGGTGTGAGACTGGGCCGGTAACACAAAAGTACTTGGGTTCAAGCCCTCCTGTAGACCATGAAGTGGGCATAACTGAATGGTGCTTTGTGCGTTGATCTTCGTATCCCTACTATACTAAAAAAACGTGGTGACAAATTACCAACTTTAAAATACTTAGAAACATAATTGTTGTTAGAAACATAATTTATTTATTTAAACTTTATTGCACAAAACAAAAGTCAGTACAAATGGCGAACTTAATGCCTACCTAATGGCATTCTCTACCAGTCAACCATAGGGCCAAACAGAGATGCTTCAAGTGGGTGCAGAGTTGAAAATTAATCGTTCGGAAAGCATCTAAGTACAAGTGAATAAATGTATATTATATAATAACTTTACCATAAATACAATGATACATATATTTACATACTATAAGATATATACTATATATAATATAATAATAAATACGATGAAATGTCTACTGCATAGGATGATGGACACTATTCGAGCTCTTGTTCGAGCAGGTGCTTACGCAGCAACCGCTTGAAAACTACCTTGCTTGGGGCTTGTCTAATAGAGAGGGGGAGTGTATTCCAAAGACGACTTGCCTGGACGGCGAAAGAATTGGACATGAAACCAGAATGGTGCGAAGGAATAGAGAGTTTGAGAGTTCGGGAGGAACGAAGTTTACCACCTGGACGGGGAGTTTGAAAAGTGAATTTACTTTTGAGGTATCCTGGAGCAGAAGGCTCAAACAGGATGGAGAACAGAGTACATAGGATCCTGAGGGATCTGCGACTACGTATGGGAAGCCAGTTAAGCTGGCGCCGGAAGGACGAAACGTGGTCATATGTGGCGTTATCTGGGTAAAGGGACCTTACTGTCGGTATTGAGTTATGTATATCCCCATAATCTACATACATTAAGCTATCGAACCATGTAAAAAATATGCATGTAGGTTCAATAGATATTTTTTTTAAAATAATTGAAACTCGAAAGTCAGAAAAGGTGATTTTGAGAAAATTGAATTCAAACTTCGACACCCCATTAAAGTATGTTATTGTTGGAACTTACATAGATAACATGCTATTTGAGGAGTAGATTGTATGGGCTTTCAGGTTTCAAGTACAATTTTGTATTTGTATATCTGTTTTTGTATAGTTTACCTTGCTAAAGTGCATAAAGTAAAAAAAAATATTTTGATGGATTTTTTACTTAAATTCCTATTTATAGTGTATCTCCGTTAGATATTATAGAAGGAATAAATATTATATGTAATAAGATACTCAATAAGAGCTACTCCGATTTGAATCAACGTTGTTTATTATAAAAAAATAATTATTTTAACAAAAATAGCTTTGTGTTTATAAATCTAATTAAACAGTCAAAATCAACAAACATATATATCTACTACGCTAAAACATAGCCAAATGAGATCAAATTAACAGAACTAATATAAAAAAGTAGTTTTTTAAGTCTCAAAATTCAAGATAAAGTTTAGTAAAAAGTTGGTACAACCACTTTATATTTTCTAAAAGGGACCTTATCGTCGGTGGTAAAATATTTAGTGATATCATCTGATATCGACTATAAATTTATGTTTAATTTTGATAGTCTTAATTTTTAGAGCACTTTAGTATTAAACTCTTACCAAAAACATATAATATTGGTTCGGCAAACACTAAATGATTAACGTATTTGAAAAGGGACCTTAGTGTCGGACGTAAAATGTTTAGTGACATAGTTAAGAATAAGTCTTGAAAAATACTTTTAATTTGTATTTTACTGCGTCGCCAGCCAAATTGACGCCAGATTTACACATGAGGCATTGCCGGACCTACCATCTGATCACCGGACAGTCCTCATGTGTATCGAAATGGATCCATTAATGGGAATTAGGAGACCCAAACACCGAGTCAGCTGGGAGACATTCACACAACAACTAGAAGAGACCACCACGTGCCACACTACTCCGTTCTCCACAGCTGACGAAGTAGAAAAAGCGGCAGACCTGGTCACAGCTGGACTACAGGCGGCGCTATCAACAGCCTCCCACACCATCCCCGCCACAGAGAGGTACACGCCCCTCCCGGCGAGGATTAGGAGCATGATCGAGGAGCAGCGCCGCCTGCGCAGAAAATGGCAGGCTACAAGATGCCCAACGATCAAGGCAGAGCTCAACGCCATGATCATAAAAACCAAGAAGGCGCTCACAGAACACAAGACCGAGAGTTGGGAGAGCCACCTAGCGTCTGAAGAGGGTGATGTCCCCATTCATTCACCGTATCTGCAGACAGCTAGCGACAAAACCTGAGGCAATAGGACCACTCTACGACCCTGTAAAAAACACTCCACGCTACAAGGCTGAGGATCGCGCAGAGATCTTCGCCGAGTACCTGGAGGGACAATTTAGGCCCAACCCGATGCACAATGCAGAATACCAGCAGAGCATCACAGAACACCTGGAGAGGTACTTCGGAGGCACCAGCAAGAGCAGAGGAAGACGCGGTCTTCTTCTCCCCCAGCCAAATGCAGCGAGCCCTCCAACGTTGCGACCCCAAGAAAGCCACGGGCGCCGATTCGATCCCCATTGTGGCAGTGACGCGCCTGTTCAACGGGATCATGCGCTCGGGTCACTTTCCCCAAACTTTGAAGACTGGGAGGGTAGTTATGCTGCCCAAACCTGGCAAAGACTGCCGAAGACCGGAGAGCTGTAGGCCAATAACTCTGCTCAGCACCCTCTCCAAGGTGTTCGAGATGCTCCTGTTGGGGAAACTTCTCCCCCACGTCGAGCCCCGTTCGGAACAGTTTGGATTCAGGCAACGCTACAGCTCACTCGCGTGCTTCACTTTATGGCCAATGCAAGCAACAAGAAGGAGCATGTTGTGGCTGTCATGCTCGACATGGAAAAAGCGTTCGACTGGGTATGGCATGAGGGGCTGCTGTACAAACTGTTGAACACCACGGCCCCACACAGCATCATAACGGTGATAAAGTCCTTCCTGAGCGGATGCAAGTTCCACGTGGCAGTGGAACAGGCACTGTCCTCGGAACGCCCAACCCTAGCAGGAGTCCCTCAGGGAAGCTGCCTTTCACCAGCATGCTACGCAACCGTCACCGATGACATCCCAGTGGGGGTAGGAGGCGACGTCAAGCTGGGGCTGTTCGCGGATGACGCGGCCTTTTACACCGCATCCGTCAGCCCCACCCATGCTGTCAGGAAGATGCAGACCCAGTTAGACGCCCTACCAAGATGGCTTGAGGACTGGAGGCTTACTGTCAACGTCACCAAGACTCAGGCCTTCATGACCGAAAGAAAACAGACTTCACCTCCACTCCGCATGTTTGGTCAAGACGTCGAATGGAAGCACACGGTGAGGTACCTGGATGTCACCATAGACGCCACCGCACCAGCACGTGGCGGAAGTGGTTTCAAGAACCAGACCAGCGTGAACTACGCTGAGACCAGTCCTAAGGAGCAACCTGCCGATCCGCACGAAGCTGGGGATCTACAAAACGTATGTGAGGTCCAGGCTCACATACGCGGCGCCGGCGTGGTACGCCCTAGTGACTACCACAAACCGAAACAAAATGAGAGCCCAAGAAAACCTGGCACTGAGACGCATTAAAGATTTCCCACTCTTCGTGCGGAATGACCATATACAGAGGGTACTGAAATGGAAACCCTTAGACGCCTAGATCAGCAGACTGGCCAGCACAATGTTCCGGAAAGCTGATGAATCCCGCCACGAGCTGCAGATGCAGCGACACCACCACCAACAGTGGGAAATAAGAAGAGGAGATAAAGCTCCACCCGGGCCTCGAGGAGTCATGGAACATCACGAAGGCCCAACCAAATAAGAAACCGCCGTCGCAACCCCGCGTCACCAGAAAGACCGGCCCGTAGTAACGGGCCGCGACAGAAGTAGCCTTAGTGTACATAGTACAGATAAGGCCCTGCCCCCACACTCCCAAGAAGTGGGAGTGTGAGAGATGAGCAAGGATACTCCTAATGATCAATAATTATCCTTTGACGCGCCGACAAGTACCGACACGTCTCTCAAACCGATACCGAGCTTACAGAAAGCATACAAGAGGGGCACCAACAATAAGGTCCCTTTTTCACTAAACTTTAAAGGCTGTTCTAAGTCTTAAAAAATCGATTTGAAAACTTGTGTCTTTGTCAGATTAAATTTTAGACCCTGCTTATTAATATAGAGTAAAAAAAGAAAAATTGTTTTTTTTTTGACATTTTACTTTAAACGCGATTATCTCGGCAACTAGAACCGACAATAAGGTCCCTTTCCCCAGATAACGCCACATATTTACGAAGGCCGAAGATGAATCGTATTCCGTTGTTAAGGAGGCGATCAAATTTATTGAGGGACTCTTGAGTGATGTTAGTGAGGCACGCATCAGCATAATCAATAAGGGGCAGCACCAAAGTCTGCACAAGCAGCTTTTTGGTGCTTACTGGGAGAAAATGTTTAAATTTATAAAGATTACGCAACGTACCGGTAACTTTTATAATTTATAATGTAGGCTAAATACCTAAAAATAAGCAAGGCGAAAACAAAACACGGCTTATTTCGCTTCATTCGTTATTTTGTGCACTGGTTTTGGTTGGCATCCGATGATTTGACCGTCACCGATCGACCTCAAGGTCACGGTCACACATACATAATAGGTAGCTATTTTAAATAAAGATCACTACCTTTTTCTTTTTATATGTACAAAATAAAATAAATCTATATATAGCCGAGAATAACTTATTATGCATAATTTTCTGCAATACCTACGTTATTTAAATCGGAATGCTATGGATTGTTATATTGCGCTGGTTGAATTTAGACTAAACAATGGAACGAGAAAAATATTATCAAATTGCATCAAATACAAACGATTCACACATAACATAACCGCTTTGATCATATTGAAGACGAAACGACAAACATTTTGGCATAGAATTTGACGCTAAGGTGTAACGCCTTTCTAATAAACAATACAAAGATAAACACACAAAACTTAAGAAAAATTAAGGAGAGGCACCCTGGTGGTAGAATGATTGAGACGTTGGACCAGTAATCCAGAGGTAGCGGGTTGAGTGAACATGTCTCATCAGTTAGGTTACGCATTTAAATTTTTCTTGGTGTTTTTATCCTTGTACCTATTAATGGAAATAAGTTACCCCAGTCATGTTCAAAATCGTTTAAATACTACCGATCATAATAATTAAAGCAAATACAATTGACCCCGCATTGTATTGATCCCGCATCATACAAACATGAATGGAAAATCCAAGTTTTTACTTTACATAATCATGGGATCCAGTCATGTGAAGTCTTATCTCGCATAGATGATTATAGGTAATTGTAGCTTAAAATTAAAAGGGCTTATATGTGTCACAAGTCTAGTACACATACGCCGTTTTCCACCAACATGAATTATGATGACCATGACCGCTGCACGCTGGTTGCCAGCGCACGGCAAAAACTACCTTTGTATCGTAAATAATTGGAATTGGTACATGATCTTGTCATTACGACAATTAGATGAACTGTATTGATGAAATCGTGAAAGAAAAAATAATTACATTGTAGTCGTAATTGTAGATGTAGATAGGTACTTATTATTGAATTGATTGATTCAGCAATGACAATGCATCAATTTGTTGACATGATGATTGATGACACAGCAAAAAAAAATTGATACCTATGAGGCGCTGCCTTCCATCTCAACTCAATACAAAACTATCCGACGGTTTTAGCCATTTAACGGACGGCAACACAAGTTTTCTTAGTATCTGATACACCCACCCGTGTTATTCACATAATAAATCATCACTACATAATATAAAGCAAAGTCGCTTCCTGCTGTCTGTCTGTCCCTATGTATGCTTAGATCTTTAAAACTACGCAACGGATATTGATGCGGTTTTTTTAAATATATAGCGTGATTCAAGAGGAAGGTTTACCTATATGTATAATAGATTATTATATTATTATTATTATTATATTGAGCCATGAGCTTTTCTTCCAGTGATCTCGGCTTAAGGCTATTTCTGACCAATCCTTTAAGAAGAAATCCAAGTCGTCCCGCCACCGCCGGCGAGGTCTGCCACGTTTCCGTTTTGAGTTTTTAGGCTTCCACTCTGTAGTGGTCTTGGCCCACAACTCATCCGGCATACGGCAAATGTGACCAGCCCATTCCCACTTTAACTTGGCCGCTTTCCGAGCTACGTCAACAATTTGGGTCTGGGAGCGTAGAGTGGTATTCCGGATTCGATCCATTAATTTGACACCTAATAGGCTACGCTCCATGGGCCATGGCCCTTTGGCAGACCCCGAGTTTGAACTTCTGAACTTCTGCCAGAGACCAAGTCTGAGCACCATAGGTGAGAACAGGAAGTCCCTCCAGGCGTTTCCTATCCGTCGTTCGACTTCTTTTTCTTGTCGCG
Source organism: Apotomis capreana (assembly GCA_947623375.1). Classification (NCBI taxonomy): domain Eukaryota; kingdom Metazoa; phylum Arthropoda; class Insecta; order Lepidoptera; family Tortricidae; genus Apotomis; species Apotomis capreana. Next base: position 13,367,639 of record OX392517.1, on the reverse strand, counting down.
CCTGGAAGGAAACTATTTGGCCCAAATAAAGATATTCATGGACATATGCAACCGGCTCTCCATTTATTTCTATCCTACGTTCTGTACTGTTGGTCATGAGCTTGGTCTTTGAAATGTTCATCATTAGTCCAACCTCGAGGCTTGCCTTGCTTAGTTCTTCAAACATAATTTGTAGCTCGGCAGCAGTTGAGGAAAAAAGAAAGTTGAGGAAAGTAGGTATAATAGATTAGATTATTTAATATATGCATAATTTATCAGCATTGCACCCGTCCGAAACCGGGCGGGTCGCTAGTGTCACTATAACGATAAACTGTTGACCACTAGTTCAGTCAGACCACTAAATTAGTAGGCGCTACGAATTTTAGACTTTTTGCGTCAAAAGTGCAATGTAGTGAGCTGCAGATTCCAAGATTCATTTGGGTAGAGGCGAAGATATCGATTTTATATCTTTTTGAAATGAAAGAATTTTAGACTTTAGACATACTCTATATCTTAAGTCTCATGAAGGGTATTTTAATTCGCAGACTTCTAACCGAATTCTTATTCGGAGGGCGCTTTGGCGGAATATATTACCTACTTTATTTTCACACAACATCGCAGTAGGTCAGGGATCAGAACACTACTTAGGATAGGTAGAGGTCGTGGGTTCAATCCGCATCTGCAATGTAGTAGTGTAGTAAATTTGGTACTTATATTTATTCTGTGTTATATTCATAAGAATTAATTTAGATTGGATTGGGACAATAGATGGAGAAAGCTGAATACACCATTTTTATTTCCAGGCATGTTCCTGCCCTATACGAGAGGTAGGCCCTTCAATGGCCGATGCCTGCGGCGGTCAGTTCATGCTCTTCATGACAATCCTCGAAGCCTTCATCAACGGACGCTGCGATCTCGCGGACCCGTGCAACAGGGTCGCCAGTAAGACCCCCGACAGCTTATTGGACAGTTACGACTTCATCGTTGTGGGCGGCGGGACTGCAGGGTCGGTGGTGGCTGGGAGACTTTCGGAAAATCCACAGTGGAAGGTTAGTTTTATCTCACCCATGTCATCGTCATTGTAGTTGCAGAAGTAAGCGGTCAGAAGTAGCTGTAATCTAAGGTTTAATTTCTTCGACCGTGAAAAGACAGAGCAGCAAATTATTGAACTCTTTTTCAGCGCATCTCTTCTCGAAAAATATGACTTGGGGTCTCCTCAAGTAGATGATATTGAATATGCATTCTAGGCATCCTTTGCAACCATGTTTCTTCTCTGGCTTCATTGACAATTTATATCTGATGAAGTGATGAGACTGAGGTTGATTGCTTGCTAAATATTTTAAATAAAAAACACTGAAATGTTAGGTTGAGATAATCTACAACTACAATTTTGTCGTCACTAGAGGACAATAGTTACCTACTACAGGTCAAACAAAATGCTCGTGATTATGTTGTCAATAACGCTCCTGACAACCTGTAAGAAAGGTAACCTGTAAGGTAGGTTTCAGAACGCGCATACTTAGTAAATATACGTTAAATTCCCTAATAGGCAGGTTGTACCGTTTATCTTCACGACGGCCTCCCATTCACAATGTTTGACCATCCGTGTCTCATTAATGTGAAAATCCGTGCATTGTCCATTACTACAGATAACAAGCAAGATCCTACATTGTTTGTTAATTGATGCAGTACGAAGAACATCTATAGGTAGGTAATTATTAATTAATTACATCAAAACTTCAGGAAAGAATAATCCCACCAAAACATTTCATGTAAAATTGGCGGCCAAGACTCACATGCTCATAACGCTTTCGCTGTAAAAAGTTATCAGATCCCAGGAAAATCCAAGCCCCTAAGCCCTGACTTTACTAACCCTACACCTTGGTTTCAAAAGTATGGCATGGCTGTTTCATAGGTTACCGTAAATATAAACCGTAATGCGCCAGACGGTCCGTTGGACTTTATTTACGGTACTATGAAACGGCCAAGCCATACTTTTGAAACCAAGGTGTAGGGTTAGTAAAGTCAGGGCTTAGGGGCTTGGCTTTTCCTGGGATCTGATAACTTTTTACAGCGAAAGCGTTATGAGCATGTGAGTCTTGGCCGCCAATTTTACATGAAATGTTTTGGTGGGATCTCATTTCTTTTTGTAAGGTGCCCTAGTTTTTTTTTTGGGCTGTTGTGGGTTTGAAAATGAGACGAAACGGTTCGAGAAAAGGTAGGTAGAGCCCCCCCTCTTTTTTGTTCGTCTTGGCGGGGGCACTACCGTGCCCCCAGATTTAAAATACGAAGTCAAAGTGTAGATACAGAAGTAGTAATAATTGTGTATTTAAGAAATACTTACGTTTAGCCCCATATATAATAAACACTTTTATCCCCTATTGTGGGAACCCCATACAAACTTCCATCCCCTTATTTAAAGGGTGGGAGGGTGATTTTCTAAAAATCCTAGAATATTATGTGTTTACTTTATAACAAGGAGTCCCTATATCAATTTTCAGACCTCTAGTATCAAAATTTGCAGAAGTCTCATACAAACTTCCATCCCCTAGGTTAAGGGGTTGGGGGGTAAAAGTTCCAAGTTTAAGAATTATTTTGTTGTTTGTGTACTAATACTAGCTTACATACCAAATTTCAGCTTTCTAGGTCATCGGGAAGTACCCCAGAGGTTTTGATACGTCAGTGTATAAGTGAGTGGCAAAATCGGCGTATTTTAGGTACCAATAAAACCTAAAGTATAAAACCTACATCAGTGAAATTTAGTACATTTCATATGTTCCCTAACTGCATCTTAACCTGTGAATTTGGGCGCTCTGGTGTTAACTGGGACGAAGCTATGAGGGTTTGAAAATGAGACGAAACGGTTCGAGAAAAGGTAGGTAGTGCCCCGCCTCTTTTTTGTTCGTCTTGGCGGGGGCACTACCGTGCCCCCAGATCCTAGGACAAATCTTCTCCCTTCGCTTTATTTTGCACGAACTTTTTCTCGCGGGTTCGCTCGCGTTAAAACGTACTGACCTACACCATGTTATGGTAATTATACTTTTTTTCGGGATAAAAAGTAGCCTGTTTGGGTAAAAATTATCCCTTTTCATAGTTTTCATGCAATTCCGTCCAGCCGTATCGGCGTAAAAAAGTAACACACATACACTCACACAAACTTTCGGTTTTATAACATTAGTGGGAAAAGTGGGATGTTTTGTATAGATTTTTAGTTTAGTTTAGCAAATTTGGCACTTGGCGATCCATGTAAGACATGATAAACATTTGCCAATATTGTTGCGGAAAACAACAGTAAAAAACAAAAGAGTTCACCCACCTCTTCAAAATGCATTCCGATGCAACGGTAAATCGTGACTCAAATACGAAATAATGCTGGCTTGGATACAGATGTACTTAAGAAGCAACCTGCGGGCTTCAGGTGAAGCCTGATCTTTCTTTTTTCACAATAGGAAACACCACGACATCAATAAGAAACAACTGACGATTTACATCTATTGTTTCAGGGTGCCAGAAAGAGTTAACATTTACATTATAAATAAGTTATATTATATCTATATGACTTATTTACAGCTAACTGCAAAGGGCCCTGAAGAAAAGGTTTAAATCATGAGTATGAGCAAATAATTCATGTTCAAGCTTCCTGATTCCAAACGATACCTAATGTCTTTTTAGGGTGCGCTCGCCGCGATTCGGTTTTTGAGAGAAACTAATTTTAATCGTAGCATCTGTGCAATTAACTAAATCATTCTCATGTTTAACATTGGCTAAACTACATAGTTATGAAGTCATTGTAAATTTATTGAATGTATTACAGAACTAGTTTTTAGTCATCTAAATCTGGCTAATCTTTTTATGTTTTTACTACAAAAAGCACAACCATGATGTGTGACCGTTGCTAGCAAAAAGTTGTTAGTCTAATTATTACTATAAAGTGTAGTCCATAATGACAGCGCAAAAACACACTTTTATGGTTGTTAATTTTTTGGTGCCGAAAGTACACATAACTAATAATAATTGGACACAAACGCGTTGAGTTCAATTCTGTAGGTATGGTGTTTCTTTTTCCATAAGCCTTTAAAGTATGAGTTTGGATCTCTGGGTACAAACTACAAAACAGGGAATATTTATTTTACAAGCATATATTTTAATATAGGTAAGAGATCCCGTACACTGATGATGTGAATATAGTTATCTAATTATATTAATCCAACATGACCACAAATCCGTTACGTCATATTATAAAAAAATACTTTGTCGAAACATCACAAGTTACTTAATTATTATTTAGTTCTACGTGCGTTGCGGTTTTCCTATAACGTGCCCCAACATGATATCCGTGGCAAATTTTTACGATGGTTTTTGCATGTTCATCTTGAATATTTACTTGGGGAAATCCTTTTAGCTCGATGTAATCCATGCATAAAGGCGACGGCACATTAATATGAATGTCGACTGAATATTGATTGTTTCACATAATAATATGTAACTTAGTGAATAAATCACGTTAATTTCCTTACTATTAAACCTATATTTAAGCAACAAACATTTAAAACGATATAGATCCCTGACAAATCTTACATAGAAAGAAGCCCCCAAGCGACGACGACTATCTATATACAAGCGCTATGTAACCAGTCTTGGTATACTTACTTAGCTAGCTTAGTTATACTCACAAGTTCACAATTATTCAAATGTTGTTTGACTGGAGAGCGAGAAGAAAGAAACGAAGAGCACGAAGAAGACTGCGAAAATTAACGAAGTATCTAGCGCAGCCAGAGCCTTTTTAACAGTTGTATCCCTTTTTCAGGTGCTATTGATAGAGGCGGGAGGAGACGAACCAATCCAATCCGCGGTACCGGCCTGGGTGACTGCTTACTGGGGACGCCCGGACACCGACTGGCTATACAAGACAGAACCCCAGGAGAAGGCATGTCTGTCTGAAGGGGCGGTATGCAGCTGGCCCAGAGCAAAGATCTTGGGTAAGTCTTATTCCCAATGTGGAGTAAACTAGACTAGGAGCTACTGATACCAGGACATGGGCCGGCACCTTCCGTGGTGCCAGACTAGATAACTGGATACAGGAGACTGGTTTAAAGGTAGAACCTCAGGAGAACCGGCTAGGGATAGCTGTACGCTGCAGTACAGTCCAAGGGAAAAATGTTGGGTGAGTTTGGTTCTTTCTATTGGAGCAACATGCATCTAGATTAATAGGTGGTACTGATAGGGGCGGGAGGAAACGAGCCTACCCAGTCCTCGGTACCAGCCTAGGTACTACCTACTAGGGACGCCCCAACGCCGACAGAAGACAGAACCCAGCGTGAACACGTTGTAGTTGGCACAGAGGTTAAATGTTAGGTAAGTCTGGTTCCAGTCTTTGATACTTGAGATTCTTCCTGCGTAATGAAATTGGGATTGAAAGAGACCAGAATTTGGCTCGACTGTTACACGACGAAACTGAAGTAATATTTAACAGCAAGATTGTAATTTATGATTGTCTGCCGCATAATGGGCTGACTGACGAGAAAGGGCCAGATGTACCTACCGTAAGTTTGAACTGTGAATATCCTGGATCTTAAGACAAAATATAACTCTCCTTATTTTTCGGTACCAACCTTAGCGGTGACTCAGGTGAAGCTCGGCTCATTTCCCGAATGCAGGTACTTACATACAATTCTACATGAACACGAAATATTTCTTCTGTTATTGGTGCGTTATTGATTGAAGAAGACTGAGCGATCCAATTTAGTTCTTAAAGCACCTAAAGCTTCTTATGGATAGCAATATATGTTCGCAGCATAAAGGGTCCCGTAATTTTAAACTATCTTGCATCTATTTCAGGCGGCTGTTCAGTGATCAACGGTATGATGTACATGCGTGGACATGCAGCCGACTACGACGCTTGGGCTGTCGAAGGCGCCACTGGCTGGTCTTGGTACGACGTGCTGCCCTTCTTCCTGAAGAGCGAAGACAACAGGGAGATCGGCAATGGAGTGTCGAGCCAGTACCACAACACTGGTGGGCCACTGCCCGTGCAAAAGGTGAGAGATGTTAACATACTCCTGGCTGGGTCTGGTACGACGTGAAGTGCTGCCTTTCTTCCTGAAGGGTGAAGACAACAGATATCAGGAACGGCGCGTCTACCCAGTATCGCGATACTGCAGGCTGTTGCCCTTACAAAGGGTGGGAATTGTAACATACTTCTGCCTGATACGACGTGTTACCCTTCTTAATTCAGTGAATAAAGGATTTTGACCTTACAAACGGTCCGGTAGTTTTGAATTTTTGATATGTTGTCTAGGATGGTTAGTCAGTGCTTAAAATGCAAAATGCACAATTCCCCCCCCCCCTCCGCGCCCGCCGCCATATTGAAAAAACCGGGACTCTCTTCATATTTTTGCTTATATCTTCCTTTAGGAGCATTTTAGCTAAAAGAAAGCTTCGACAATATTATAGAGAGTTAAATTTACTACATTTTTCATTGTATATTTTGGTTTCTAGGACAGATAGTTACGGAGATATGCGCATTTAAAAAAACTTAAGAATTTGCAATTTCCAACTCAAAAACAAACTTCTGGATTATACCTTCGTTTAGGAGCATTTTAGCTAGAACAGTGCTTGGGCAATTTTGTAGAGAATTAAATTTACTATAATTTACATTTCAAATTTTGTTTCTAGGACAGATAATTACGGAGATATGTAAAAAATAAAGTCACGTTTTCCGAAAATGTATGTAAAAATGGACATGAGTTTTATAAGCAATTATATTCCCTACATGTTTTAATTTGTCCTAGACTAGTCCATAACTGAATGACAGCGTTCTAAACCAAGAATTTTGAGAAATTTTCGGAAAATTCGACTTTTCCTGTTTTTTAAATGTGCATATCTCCGTAACTAACCGTCCTTGAAACAAAATTTGAAGTGTAAATTATAGTAAATTTAATTCTCTACAACATTGCCCAAGCTTTGTTGTAGCTAAAATGCTCCTAAACGAAGATATAATCCAGAAGTTTGTTTTTCAGTAGGAAATTGCGATTTTTTACGATTTTTTAAATGTGGATATCTCCGTAACTATCTGTCCTAGAAACCAAAATATACAATGAAAAATGTAGTAAATTTAACTCTCTATAATAATGTCGAAGCTTTCTTCTAGCTAAAATGCTCCTAAAGGAAGATATGAGCAAAAATATGAAGAGAGTGCCGGTTTTTTCAAAATGGCGGCGGGCGCGGAGGGGGGGGAATTGTGCATTTTGCATTTTAAGCACTGACTAACCATCCTAGACAACATATCAAAAATTCAAAACTACCGGACCGTTTGTAAGGTCACACATAGTACTTTAGTCTCTATTCACCGTATTATCTTCATGATGAGCGAGAACAGTACGTTTTGCCTCCCGATATTCTTCTTCCTTCTGAGATTTCTTAAATGTGGGTACATAATATGACTTGATATGGTTTAGGAAACTCTCAAAAAACTTCAGTATGGTAGTTGTTCACCCTTTCCCCAGGTGGCACCGTTTATAAGATAACAAGTCAGGATTGCTTGAGTCCTACTATCATCTCCATCTCCTCATCATCCATCTACAACGTGTTTTATCAGAATGACTCTACTTGGTCAAATCCTTCCGGCAGCTTATAGATACCTAATGTTTATTTTTATTCACAGTTCCGACACGCACCCCAGTTCGCGCATGACGTGGTTTCCGCTGCTATAGAGATGGGTTACCCGCCGACCAGCGATCTAAACGGAGAAACTATCACAGGCTTCACGATCGCACAGACCCTCAATGAGTTAGTATTGATTTATAATCTCTGACAGACGTTCGTAGACTTTGCATTATTAGGTATATTACACGAAAATAGTACGACAGAGGTATGTTCACATTCATCAGTCGATAAATATCGGTATATATATATAAATCCCATAATTTTCTGAAAAGTAGGTATTTAATTGTCAATCTCTGTTTTTCGACGGAGATTGCTGGAGCACACGTCATCATTATCCTTCGTGTGGCTTTAATAGGTTCGCTTAAGTAAATAAATGTGTGCTATTCTCATAACTTGTTGTGGTAGCTCGTAGCCATCCAAAATGTCTAGAGCATATAAATATTTGGCTCCTAATTATATAAGATTCTACTTAAACGTTATTCTTTACAGCAATGGTTCTCGCTATACTACATCCCGCGCTTACCTCCGACCAGCTTCTAAACGTGAGAACATGCATTTCCTGCTCAATACGCATGTTACCAAAGTGCGCATAGACCCTACCACGAAAAAAGTTATCGGCGTCGAGTACATTAAGGACAAGCAGACGAAGTTTGTTAAAGCAAACAAAGAGGTAAAGATAAAACTTTCCAACACCTCTAGCACAGATACATTACCTATCCCCTAACATGCAGTACTGTGAGAAAGTGACGGGCGCCGCGACTAAAGTCGCGTAACATAGTTGTGCTAGATAGGCAGAGTGACAACATTCCCGTGAACTTTATAATATTGTTATTATCAACAACACTATAATAACTGCTTAAAACAGTGTAAACCAAAGCCAGATCAAATACACTATAAAATCAGAATTTTGATTTTGTTTTAGGTAATCTTGTCAGCCGGCACCTTAAACTCCCCGCAAATCCTGATGCTCTCCGGCGTAGGCCCTAAAGATGTTCTCCAGAAAGCCAACATCCCCGTGGTCAAGGACTTGCCGGGCGTAGGTCAAAATCTCCACAACCATGTTGGGATAGATCTGGAGTTCACGCTGACCAAGGAGCCTCAGGTGGCGGATTTGGACTGGGCAATCGCAACGCAGTATCTGTTGAGTAGAGATGGACCTATGTCTTCGACTGGATTGTCTCAGGTACCTAACTGAATATTCTTCGATTAAGCTGTTTTTAACTTTCTAAAGCAGCTTCACTCTACGTTAATTTAAAATGGTGTATATCACGCTGGAGCTAAATTCTACGAGTATGTTTCATGACATGTCAACATTGTAGCCATTTTCCTTAGATGTGCCCCATTAACCTAGTCATTTACAACTTATATCGGTATTTAACGACCGTACGTCCGTACAATGCGTTCAAAGGATTTTATGTCCTTGTTATTCGAATTTAGTAGTTTCCTGGTATTGTCAATAAATATTTCACATTAATATTCTATTCTATTCTATTAACCGATTAATATGTATTGGAATCGACGTTGGAAAGTGTTATCATATCAATTATGATGAGTGCAGTATTTATAACTTTGAACACTGGAATTCTTATTTGTTATTCCACGACGGTGATAAAGTGGCATGCGGTCTGCCCGATGTTAAGCAGTTACTGCCGCATATGGACACTTGCGGCGCCAGGATCATCACACGCGCGTTGCCAACCCCTGAAGTACGATTCCCACTGACCGGGCAGAGTCGGCGCGCGCTCTAGCGCATCTAAATAGTTGCCTAAGGAATGTAGAGCTTCTGTACAACAGTCAGATCCCATATTCGAATGTTATTGGCGCCGCTGCCGGCCGATCGGGCGCTTGCGGACGCGGACGGAGGTGCTCGGCTGTCGTCGCGCGTAATCGGCTCCGTTCGGTCACCGCCGCGCGCCATCGGCTCCGTTCGGACCGAGACATTCAAGCAGGTCACCCTAGTAGATTTAATCGCTCGGACGGACGCAGTCGGCTGCCGCCGGGCGCTCCAGCGCCCGCTGGAACGTGGCGGCAGCCGAACCCGCCCGACCTGGTCACTGGACGCGGTCGGCCGCGGCGGCAGCCGACCCGGCCCGGCCCGGTCAATGGGAATCGTACATTACGAACCGATTTACTTCCCTCTTGTCTGTCCCCATACTGTACGGTAAACAAAAACACTGGAAAGAAAGTCCCTCCTCTCAAGTCTCTGTCGTCCATAATATGATATATTTTCAAAACTTATTTGTGTAGCTTACAGGCATAGTAAACTCAAAGTACGCGGCCAGAGGTGGCCGCCATCCCGATATACAATTCTTCTTCGGCGGTTACTACGCCTCGTGCGGTGATGGCGCCAGTACTGATCCTGCGAAGATGAAGGATATCAAAGAGAGAAGGAGTGTTTCGTACGTAGTTTACTCTGTTTTCATAGTCTTACTTACTAGAAACTTAAATTTAGTGTCCTTATAAACTTATGAAACATGTAATGTCTCATTTTTTAATGTAAACCCCAATTTTGTATTAATGGTTTAGTGTCCTTGTCTTATTAAGTCATCCATTTGATTTTCTATTAGCGTTACATGATGACTGTGTATTCTTTGCAACACATTATTTGGTCACGTTTCCGTCTTTATTTATTAAGTTTGTGATATATGTTTGACTTTGTGTTCTCGATGGATTTGACTCCTGATAAAAAACTGTTCCACTTCAGTTACTTAATTTTCAGAATTCAGAACTAAATTTTATTCTTAGGCTTTATATTTTTCAAAGGTATTAAAATGGATAGCCAGCCAATCAAGCCAACATTTCTTCAGTTTGATCTTCTTACACGTTTTCATACATATATCACAGCATTCGGAGACTAGCTGGTTTTCAATCTTAGCTTATATCCTTCTTGTTTTTGACAATTTATTCGTTTATTCCAGAATATCAGCCGTAGCTCTGCAGCCGCGCAGTCGCGGTTACTTGTCCATTCGCTCGGCAGACCCGCTGCAGCCTCCTATAATGCAGCCCAACTACTTCTTCGACGAGCACGAGCTGGACGTGTTGGTGGACGCTGCGTGGATCGCGCACAGGCTCGCAAATACTACCGTGAGTTTTTGAGACACTTTTGCGGCTTCGCAAGTTAGCCGTACCATGTGGGCAGCAGGTGCAGCGGCTGAGCGGCGCTCCGCCAAAAAAGAAATATGTTTCAATAACGCAATACCCATTTTCACTAGAGGTAATAAATAAAGCCGTCATTCCTAAACATAAAACTAAAGGGAGCAAAGGAGGGTTTAATGTTAGAGCGGCTAAAGTTTGGAATGACCTTCCTCCACCACTTCGTCTAACTAAATAAGTCTAAACTGAAAACCATGTTGTTACACAGGCAAACTGATAGCGTTTTTTAAAGGACTGGCACCCATATTCATTGTTCATAAAAAAAACTACATATCCGAATTAACTAATATTGCAGTAGAGTGATAATTTCTTTTTTATACAGCTTTCTCTTTTTCGTGTTTCGTTAAATATGTTAAAAAATAGTAGTGTATTAGTCGCCAAAAAGTCACTCACTGGGCAAGCTGAAAATCAGCGCTGGAACTGCGCCGCACCGCAGCGGCTTGGTTTCCAGCACATTGCTGAGCTTGTCCTTTTGCCACTGTTCAATTATTTGATCTTTTTTCTTGGTGTTTCTTTTTTTTGTATTTTTTTGATGTACATAAAACTGTGTTCTGTTATTTTGGCAATAAATGTATTTTCTTTCTTTCTTTCTTTAAATTTACGCCTGGCAATTTCTACGAGTTTTGTAGGTACTCACCCTCATCTCCCTGATGAAATCAACTACTTTGACAACCGTGATCACTTTTTTGTTTAGTGGATTCTTCAAGGATCGTGCAGTAGCGAGTAATATTTTAATTAGGAGCATTTTGATAGATGCTAAAAGGAATGACTTTAAGGTGAAATTAGTAACTATGGCTATACTTGTTGTATTAAACCCAGTAGTAGGTAGTGAGTTAGTTATAGACAGAATCCGTTATGTTAACAAACACTTGTCAGTTTAAGAAGTTTAAACTTATATCTAACCAACTTATTCTTAGTTCCATGCATAATATTTTATGTAATTCGGTCAAACCATTAAACGTACGTGTCTAATCTATGTAGATCTAGGTCACCTTTTGATTCGTGGCTATAAAATACTAACAATGCTTTATTTCAGATAATGCGGGAAAAATACGGCATGGAGCCGAATAAACGCGAGGCATGTCAAGACTTCGACCAGATACCTTCGGACGAGTATTTCAAATGTCTGGCGAAGCACTACACAGCGCCTGAGAACCACCAAGTGGGAACATGCAAGATAGGAGCCAAGTATGACCTGATGGCTGTCGTGGATCCGGAGTTGAAGGTGTATGGAATTCAAGGTAAATGGTCACAAAATACCTTCTTAATAGGTAGTAGTGTTTACGAGCAGTTACAATACTCAAATCCTAGACTGAGTAGGTATCGACTATCGACTAATTATAACAAAAGAAAGGGAACAACAATTCTCGAGATTAGGTACTTAACGAACATCCTTAATCTCAGCTCATTCCCTACAACGGAATGATTCTTAGCCCGCTAGCCTTTTTCACGCTAAACACGGCAAATCACGTGATGGGAAATTCTGCCACTCACGCCAACGTCGTCTAGTGACGCCAAATTTCAATGATCATAAATTTTGTAATTCAGACCGCTGCAAATGTTTTTCAATAGGTACCTGAAGGGCTACTCCGATGTTCAAAATTCGACCGTCGTACACATCGGAGTAGCCCTTCTGTTTATTTTAGAGCACTTACTCGTGGTTTAAACCAAGTGTCGCAATTCTATGGCCAACAAATATTTATTTACTTTTCAGGTCTACGTGTCGCTGATGCATCAGTAATGCCAACTGTACCTTCTGGTGAGTTGCTCACATATTAAAAGTAAACTCATTCCAACAACAAAAGGGGCAGAATTTAGATGTTTCAATAATTAGTAACCTACAGCCACCACCCTCTTCTTTAAAATGCCCTAGCGCCGGCACACGGCCAAGGCATTGCTTGTCAGTATAACCAGCCTTTCTTGAGCTGCAGTAATCTTCTTTTTTTTTAAAGAGGCGCGGTTCACAGTTGTCCTGGACAAATTGTATATTTTACGAAGTAAGTAAGTTTTGATAAGGCTTAAGTATCTCCCGTCTATATTTCAGGTAACACTGCCGCTCCCACCATAATGATAGCGGAACGCGCGGCGCAATTCATCATGTCCCGCTACTCTCGCATCAAGAACAGATTCGGCAGCGATTCGACCACCGATAACACCAACTACGCGAGCACTGATAAAAAGTAGGATTTATCTTTTACATTTACGTATTAATGACAACAACGTCTATGCTTAAGTTACAAAAGTAGCATCTGAATTACAGGCGTGTACAACCTGACAATAGTTACCCAAGTTGTCCAATAGAAGGTACACCATATATTTATTTGGTAAACATACCAATTTTTACTCTTCTAATCTCGATATTTAGCCTCCTGACACGTGTACTGCCTGCCCAGTGGAGTTTATTTCGTTAGTTTATTCAAAATTACCGAAGTTGGTCGGCCCGCGTCGACCTTTTTGGCTTTTAGAGTTCAGTTGTCAACTGTGTATTTCAGTTTCGGAGAGTCGTCTAAGTCGGGGCAGTCCGTATACTTCATGCCGAAATGGAAGTACAATCCCAATGACAAATACGATTACGATAGTCATGATCATGACAGGTGAGGCCAGAAGCCTGAGTGTAAGATTTCGAGAGCGCTTCGTCATATGGGCTCGGGACGACTTTGCACGCATTCCTATTTTGGCACCTTTCTTGTCTTGTCAACAATTCCACATTGCCATAACGTAATAGTGATAATTGTGCGCGGTGGTAGTGCACCAATGAATAGCTCTGGTTAACTCTTCCTCGAAAGTGCACCGCGACCCAAAAAAGTTTGGGAACCCCTGTAATGATAATGAGCATTATGGCGACGTGGAATTGTCCTGACTCATCCGTGTTTGTAAGTTGCGATATCGCGTACTTACACTAAACATTCCAATCCCATCAACTTCCAAACTGGTTCATACTTTTATGTCTTAACTAATCCACAAACCCATGTCGCCATTATGAGGCTGATGTGGACATTGTAGGATTGAGATTGGAATGTGAACGTTTGGTCATCAGTTGTTTTTATAGTGAGAATAGTTTTCGTAGAACCAGCTTTTTAGAATGATGGTTTCTTGTCGTTAGCACTAATACTTAGTAACTAAACTCTATTTTTTTAGACATTTCACTAAAAGAAAACAATAATACACGTATGTTGTGTCATCCAGCTAATCAAAACAATGCACTCTACCTATGATACAGTACCGGCGGCTGAATGATTACGTATTTCTGTACAGTTGCGTGACCGGTCAGAATGCTATTCACGTTTTATACCTGTCTCGCTCGCTCTTACGCGATCCAGATAAGAACCTCTCAGTTCTCATCCAAACGCGAATCGCAATCTCACGCAATCACGCAAGCTCACGGACTGTACGCGGTTATTTCTGATGTTTCAACCAAAAGGGTGCTGCTTACCAAAAGGATGAAATTTACTTGTATCTTTATACGAATAACTTGTCAACGCGCCCTTATGGCAAGCGACATAATAGTACATTTTGTTTGAAAACGTCACATTTGTTAACCTTATTTAAATAACTAAAAAAATAGAGTTTCAACAGCACCAGTAGCACAGTCTTCTTTATACTAGAACGGTCACCAATCAAACGTCACATTCTCACGACTATTGGAATCAATGTTCAGTGATAAACCATTCATATGAAAATTCAATCCTCAGATGGTACGGCACAAAGGACTGGAAGATACCTTCATGGCACAACTCTGATTGGAATCACGGCTACACTAGTGACCAATACCAAGCCAAGTACCAGGACGAACAGAAATACAAGGATAAATACAGCGATGACCACCAATACCCGGATAAATTCACTGGGGACTACCAAGATAAGTTCACAGGCCAAGGTCATGAGTGGACGACTTCGGGCTACAAGCATAGTCGTTGAAAAGTTGGCTACAGATTTATAATACGGAGCACTACATTTTGAACAAGAATTGTTTAGTCTATTCCATCATTATTGTCATATATTTACGATTAAAGGCCATACAACTCAAGTTACAAAAAATTACAGTTAATTTCCAGAAGTTTATTATAGCTGAATGACTTAACGTTATATCAGGGAGACATTAAAATTGGTTTGGTTTTTATGTAAACTCGAAACAGGACATGATACGACTTAAAACGCCATTTAGCCTTTTTTATCTAATAAGTAGCATTTGTCCAAATTTTATTTTATCCGAAATTTCGCATCATCTTTTATTTTTCAATCCACTCTTTACCGTGTTGTAATGGACTAATTGTATAATCCGTAAAGCCATAAAACTAAATGATCATTGTTTTTAATGAATTTGGATACTTTATCGATAAGCGGTGTCTCGTTTAATGTGAATGACAGTTAGTAGTTTACCGCTGTCGAACAAATGATTGAATGTGTGGTTGAGATTTATATAAAAACGAATGAATGTGAATGTAAATGCATTTAATTATAGTACAAATGTAATTATACGTATGAACACTACTGAATAAGCTAGAAAAAACTATCCATTTGTCATCAGGAAAAAATATGCATTTTTTTTTATTATAATAGAATAGAGATGAAACAGCACATAGCTGACACGCTTTCACAAAAAAATAATTTGAGCTACGTTAAAGCTTTCGAAGATACTATAATTTGTATAGGAGTTAGTTTCTGCGCAAAAATACGTAGTTAAATATTACGATCAATGGCGCCGCCATTTATGTAATTTTTTTTCTAGCCTATTCGTACTGTAATCATTTTAAACTTAAATAAATTGATAATTAACAGGTTTTGGTTCTTTTTCTTGTTTTTATTTCCTATTTGCGTTTTCCTTTTGGTTTTGCTACCACCTCGGGTTCGGTATCGGACCTGTAAAAATTTGATAGTCGTGTTATTCCATTTTGAATAGTTTTCACCATAAGCATGTTATTAATAAGTACTATGTTTTTTTTTTATTGCTTATTTTTATAGGTATTTTCATCATCACGAGGTCATTTTGTTGTAAAATAAGATGCTTCATACCGTGTGATATTTTTAATTACGTCCTTAAGTCATGTCAATCATAGTTTTTAGATGACAGTATTTTACGCTGTTTCTACTGTTAGGCTGTATTTTAAATTATTTTTTTACATCATGGAATCTAGAATGCATTACGATTTGTTAATGTAATATCCACAACTTTAATTGCATAAAGCAACGATATTTAGGTAGTTAATAGATCATATTCATCACATTTACGGGTAGTATATTCATGGTTGTTGTTAAAGTTATTTTAAACTAGGTGTTAAGAAATACTACTTACATATCACTTCCTTCGGGTGTTTCTGGGATGGTGACATTTCCTCTGGATTCGCACCTGCTGTCCAGTTCGGTCGAGTCATTCAAAAGAGATTGTTGCTGTTAAAGAAATCAAAAATAATAATATTGTGTGAACACAAATTGGTATGTAAAGTTTTTTAAAGACGTGTAATAGTAGTTTATGTAACTGCCACATAATGACATGTCTTAAAACACGGGTGTGGTTTTCATAATAGGGTCACACGAGTGTTTTAAGACCTAATCATGTACAGTTTCATTCACTACTTTATCTACACAGTACACACATATTCATAATCATCAGCATAGAAGATATGAAACACTCAGTCCTGCCAATCAGTCCGCGAAGCACAGAAATACATATTATTATTTTTTATCACCATGTATCACATATGATATGTGTATATACATACATCATCAACATCATATATGATAATGTTACGGTGAGCACGCGGGGATATAGTCCTGTTATGGAATAACATTTCTGATTTTGGTCACTGCCAAGTAATGGAGGTCCTTACCTATATTATCTGAACTTGTTATAGTAATTTAACCAGATGGGTGTAGATAAATTATATTTTAGTCCACAAGAACACGATTCCCATCGGCTTACTCACTTCAGGGCGATTGAGCACAAATCTTTATTGCTACTGAGGAAAAAGTAAGCAAAATGTACCCCGGCTTGCCCTGAGTTTTTGTTTGTTTGTGCACCACTGCCTTTTTTTTTTTAGTTTATGGTCCACAAACTTCACTTTAAACTTACCAGTTCGTTGTCGTAGACGATTGTGTGCAGCTCTGTCTCGTCGGCCGAGTCGTCTTCGGGCATGTGGAAGCTGCCTTCGCTACTGCGGGAGCTGGTAGATGCTCGCGTTTGCGGTTTGCTAACGGGTTTGGTTGCTGTTGAAAGAAGAAAACGATTTAGTGATTGTTAGAAGGGCAGATTTTTATTTTGTTGCCGATTTTGTTTTTTTCTCAGTTATCAATAAAATTTGGTCAGTTGGTAAAGTTGCTTATGCTGAACAAGGTAGGCCCAATTTCACGATATGTCCTACAAAATTTTCCATTGAGTTACAAAAAATGTTTATAGATTTTTTTTTATTAAATTTCGTATTGTGTACTATAATTTAGTAGAAAATGAGGACCTCGAAATACAAAATAAATAATTCGACAACAAAGTAAAAATAGTCCCAGTCAATTTCCGTCATACATATTGCGTAACTCAATGGAGAAAAAATTGCAGGACATATCGTGAGATTGGGCTTACCATGGCCAGAAGAAGCAATTTTACCAACTCACCAAACTTTATTGAATTCTGAGAAAAAAAAGAATTCGACAACAAAATAAAAATTTGCGCAGATTACTAGTGCGGCATAATTGGTCGATTTGCGGGTAAATTAAAAAAATTGAATTTTACTCTGCTGCGCGTTGCTATTGTAAAGCAGAGCGGAGCGTAATGTAAAATAGACCAATCACATTCTTCAGATTTAAATGCCCTTATTTTAGGCTTGACAGAGACGCAGCTTGATTGGTTCATATTCTCCGCTCCGCAGTGGACAGGTAGCCTAAAACTAGACATTAAAGTCAGAGATGGGCGCATATGGGTAAATACCCGATAAATACCTGGCAGTAGTATTAGTAGATTGGGTATTTAGTCGGTATTTATCGGGTATTTACCCATGAGCGCCCTTAAAGTAATACAAACCTGTCTTCTTCCCTTTCTTAGGCTCAACTTTATTTTCCTTCTTCGCCCGCCCTTTCGCTACTGGGACCTTCTCAATACTCTTCTTATTGGCAACTTTGTTAGCCCCATCAGAATCTGTACTGGAACTAGATTGAAGTCCCCTGGACTTGCGTACGGTGATGTTGGATGTGTCGAGATCCTTCAAGAGTGGAATTGGGGATGTTCGTGACGGTGGCGACTCAGGAGGCGGTGATGGTGACTTTGGGGTTTTCTTTGATTTCGTCGCTTTGGCTTTTGCTGTTAAGGAAGTAAAAGAGTTTGATAAATTGAGTCGGTAAACGGAAAGCCATTATAACCTTCTGATATTAAAGTCAGTTTATGTGTTTTTACAAGCTTTTATTTAACTTGCATTGTATGTATGTAAGTATGTTTGTTCGGGTGGAATCTTTCAACTCAATTTTGAAGCAGACGTCAACCGATTGAGCTGAAATTTTGCATACTTAAATTTGATGACAATACAATAATATGGTAACATGGGGCTGATCTGATGATGGAGCCGGAAGGTGGCCATAGTAACTCTATAATAGAAAAAAGCAATCCTACCGAGTTTGGGCTCTTTAGAATCGTCTCAGTGAGCATTTGATGGATATCCAAAGAAAAGTACAGTCGGCTATAAAAG
Organism: Apotomis capreana; assembly: GCA_947623375.1. Classification (NCBI taxonomy): domain Eukaryota; kingdom Metazoa; phylum Arthropoda; class Insecta; order Lepidoptera; family Tortricidae; genus Apotomis; species Apotomis capreana. The sequence continues at coordinate 13,349,175 of OX392517.1, read as the reverse complement.
CTTGTCACTAAAATGAAATTTTTGAGAGAAACTTATTAGATTAGAATCTCACTGTAATTGAAGTAATATTTAAAAATTATTTAGAATATTACTTAGGCCATTGGTGCAAAAGACATTAAAAATACACTCTGAATAATTCTAATTCTCTGTTTTGCTTTATGATTTAGTGGTAGAGAAGATCTTATAGCATTCAATTGACTTGTATTGATTTATATTTATTGATAATGTGCAATACATTTTAAATATCAAAAAAATATCTGTAACTCTGGAACAATTATGAAAACTGCGTATATAAACACAATTAAATCTTATTTTACGGTAATAATATTATATGTCCGTGAGCTTTCAGATAGCCATTCGGATTTGGGTGAAAACTGAGAGGTTCTTATTTGGACCGCGTAAGAGCGAGCGAGACAAATATAAAACGCACTGTACACTCACCTCTATCGACATCGACTACGGATCTCTGCGATCGGCTCCTCTTGATGCCCCCCTTTTCCGAATCATCCGATGTTTCCTTGGATTTCTTGCCTTTGCCTTTGGCTTTAGTAGTGTCCGATCCGCTTCCTTGTTTAGTGATGGATAGCTTCTTCTTTTTGCCTGTTAGCATAGGGTAACATTGGTAACACAGTAAGGGGCCATTACACATCTGTTATTAAACTTTTGAGCGCAAAAGACGATCACGCAGTTTATTTTGTAAGCACAACCACGCAACCCCACAAGGCACTTTTACACGGTAGACGGAAAGTTGAACCCTAGACGCCAATGTCGTCAAATAACGTCCAAATTCTCTATCTGCTACATATATTGATTTTGGAGCACTTCTTTATTTGGTGCTGCGGCGTCATCAGAGAAAATCCCATTAGCAGGTTATACTCCCACACAAAGTCCGACTCACTGGTAGTGAGGGCTAACCAGCCCTGATACGAATCACTGACTGACCTTTCCCAACTTTAGCCTTCTTGACGGGCGACACTCCACTGCTATCGCTATCCTCAGCCGCGGGCTCCGGCTGCGTTCCGGGTATCGAGTCGGGTGAATCTTGAGGCACGGGAGTCTCCGCGGGTTCTGAAGTTTCTGTACGTATAATCGCCGCGTGTTATTGAGCTAGTCGCATTTTGAAATTGGAACTAACTGCGCCTCGCGGTGTTACACGGGAACACTGCATTTTTTCGGGATAAAAAGTAGGCTATGTGTTAATCAAGCGTATCAGCAACACAGCAGCGGAATTTCCTTGCGGGATTGAATTCGAAATGATGAGATACGCAAGAGAACCAAGGTTGTAGATATAGCTCAGACAGTCGCCAAACTTAAGTGGCAGTGGGCGGGGCACATTGCTCGTAGAATCGATGGCCGTTGGGGCAGAAAGGTTCTTGAGTGGCGACCGCGGACCGGAAGACGCAGCGTTGGAAGGCCTCCAACAAGGTGGACCGACGACCTGGTTAAGATCGCGGGTAGAAATTGGATGAGGGCGGCGCAAGATCGATCGTTGTGGAGAACTTTGGGGGAGGCCTTTGTCCAGCAGTGGACGTCTATAGGCTGATATGATGATGATGATGATGATGATGATCAGCAACATCTATACTGAATATTTTCAAATTTGGTCAAGCCGTTTGATCGTAAAGAAGTAACAAACATACATACACACTTTCGCCTTTATGGTGTGATATATTGCAGTATAAACGTTCCGATTTATATCGTGTTGTCCCGTTGCCTCAAATGTTGTTCAACTGATGAGTAGGCATCGGACTTCTCATATCACGGTAGGATGTCAGAGCTATGAAGGCGATATTATGTTGAAAAATTATCTTATAATAATTCTGCACTGCGCGATGTTACCCGCTCATTCCACGGGAACACTAAATTTTTTCGGGATAAAAAGTAGCCTATGTGTTAATCCAGGGTTTCAAAATTTATCAAGGTCCTGCCGTTTGACCGTGAAGAAGTAACAAAAATAAAAACACACTCACAAACTTTCGCCTTTATAGTGTGATATATAGACTCGTATATGGGCAATAGCTAAAATCGATTGACTTACCTTCGGAAATTTTGGAAATAGCTTCTGTTGGCGAAGTCGCGTCTATTTCCACTTCTTCCTGGACGGTCGAGTTGATGACCACGTGAGTGCTTCTGGCCAGGGGCTGGGTTGTAGCTGTCAAGATTGCTCAACAGATTAAACATAATTGTACTTCGACTTCTACGACGTGAGTAAACCCGTTTAAGTATTTTAACATAATTGTAATTCATCGACAATATCATAGACCAATATCAAAATTATTTCTAAAACACTTCTAAACTAGAATACTTACGTAAAGAAGTCGTGGCACGGCCCGCTACGTTTGCAAATGTGTCGTCCGCATGCATAGTAGTGCCTTCTGTGACGCCTGAGAAAAAAATACAAAATAAAAGTAAAATAAGTCAACAAATAGTCATAATAACAAATAGCGTTTCTCTAAAACGTACATATATGTTAAGTTTATTTTGACGACGCGTTTAGCGCAGTGGTAGTGCAGTTGTTTACAGAGCCGAAGGTCCGGGTTCGAATATCGGCAAGCCCCAAATATTTGTGTGATGAACTCGAATATTTGTTCCTGGTTCATGGATATTCTATGTATTTAAGTATGTATTTATTTATTCAAGTATGTTTACCGTCGTCTAGTGCCCATTAAACAAGCCTACTAGAGCTTATTGTACGACTAGATAGACTTGTTGAGGTTGTCTGATATTTATCATCGTCGTTATCGTAGTCTAGTACCAAGCCTTCTTGAGCTTAATTTGGGACTAAATGCATTTGTGTGAGGTTGTCTGATATTTATTTATTTTGAGTCTATATCGGTCATCACACTTTTTTAAAACATTAGACGAACTGTAGAGTGACAGTTCCTGTTGAGTCCTAGGCGCCTGCCGCTCGACTACTTTTAAGCCCTTTTTCGCCAAGACATTTACAAAAACATCAGAGTTATGCACTAGAAAAGCACAATGCATGTACACACCTGTATTACACATTTTGTTCATGGAGTGCCGTTCAGACGCTTCTATTGCTCCTAAGTAACGGGTCAGGTTTCGAGTTGACTGCTTGTCGGGCAGTTTCTAAAACAAAAAGAAAATTATTTAGAGTGGTAAGGTGGTTTTGCATCTATGTAAACAATTTATTGTACATAAACACAGGTTATATATACAATGATAACAAATATTACATTATTATCAATTCCTTTATTTATTAAAATACTTAAACGGGTTTACTCACGTCGTAGAAGTCGAATAACGCTCGACATTCGACTTCTACGACGTGAGTAAACCCGTTTAAGTATTTTAATATGTCTGAGACTCACGATAGTTTTCTATGTAAAATAGCGAATCCTTTATTTATCTTTGATATAGGCTAGTTTTTACAATATATGTATATGAAAAGTAAATAAAAGACAATAAAGAAATTACAAAATATATAAACACATAAAAAACGGGGCAGGGTCCAGGCTACCGATGGTGTCGGGCTGCAGAGAGAGGAACCTCCTGACGATGCGCCGTGTCCAGGAGTACCGCCTTCTGAATCTGGCCCTTGATCCAGCCATCAAGCGAAAGTCTCTTAAGGTGTTTGTCGAGACTCTTCGCTATAAGACCGTATAAATTAAATACCATTTCAGCGTTTTTAGGGTTCCGTACCCAAAGGGTAAAAACGGGACCCTATTACTGAGACTTCGCAGTCCGTCCGTCTGTCACCAGGCTGTATCTCAATAACGGTGATAGCTAGACAGTTGAAATTTTCACAGATGATGTATTTCTATTGCCGCTATAACAACAAATACTAAAAATAAAATAAAATAAATATTTAAGGGGGGCTCCCATACAACAAACTTGTTATAGATTATACATATGTACCTATAGGTACGGAACCCTTCATGCGCGAGTCGGGCTCGCACTTGCCCAATTTTTGAGTCTTGTAAAAAGTATCCGAGTTGGTCTGTCACGAAAGTAGCCTATCTCAAGACTGTGCACCCTGGTTAGCATAAATTTTGACGACTCATCTTCTCCCGTCTTAATGTACTAAATGGAACGTGATAGAAATAACTTCTCGCGCAATAATAAAGATTCATTTATTGTCATAACCGTGTACATCAGATCATATTATGTCATAAAAAAAGGTCCAACAGCTTACCCATTTCGGGCGTACAATATAGCAACAAAATATACTAAAACAATCGTAACTATATCAGTCTATACCTCTAAAATATTCATTTAAATTGTAGAAACTTTTCAGTAACAGCCATTTCTTGAGCTTTGTTTTAAATCTAATTCCATCTTGAGATTTGATACATTCAGGTAAATTATTAAATATTTTAATTCCAGATACATACGTGCTCTTACTGAGTATAAAGCTGGAAGGTCTAAGCATACATACGTCATATTTATATTGTGTATACTCACGAGACACAGGTCTCTCAGCATGACAGCCAGCTCGGAGGCTTGGTGCGCGTCCCGCGGCGGCGCCAGCAGCGCCAGCATGCGGCATACTAGTCCTACTTCTGATGATGAAGGTCTTCGCACCAGGTAACTGCAGAGCAGCATCGCCATAGAGCCCTGGCTATCTATTAACTAGTAAGAAAAGGAAAAAATTAGGTTAAAGTAAATTTTGCATGTACGACATGATTATAACATAACGCTACTTAACCCTTTGAGCGCCAAGCGGCAAAGCAATTCACCGTGCCACTGACGCCAAACCAAAAAAAAAAAAGTTGCTCCGAAATCAACAGAGATTGAAAAACACAGATAGTGGTTTGAATTAGCATGTTTTTGACCATTGAAATTTTGGACGTCAATAGGCGTCGTTGGCGTCAGTGGCACGAATTCCCGATGACGTGATTTGCCGTCTTTGGCGGTCAAAGGGTTAAGAGTCCTTGTTCCTTTAAAAACATTTGTTTTTCATAATATGACAAATATATTGATAATAACAACCAACTTTTTCAAGTTTTTAATAGTTTTCCCCGAGTTCTAGGCTATTTCATGCTTTCATTGCGTCCATTTGAAAATAAGTTGAAAAAACTAATTTTCCTCGTGAATGTTGTCAATTTCGAGTAGTTTTTGAAACAAAAATTATCAATGAAAAGTTTGAGAAAACTGTAGGTTTCAAATATATACCAATAGCCCTGTTCTAGGTAGTAACATCAATAATAAAGAATATGTTAAGAAACATGTTTGATCATAGAGAAAAATGTCTAAAACAATCAGCATTTTAAAAGGAATAAGGCCTCTAATCGCGTTAAAAAAGTGTTTATTTAATTACCTCGACGTTTCGAACGTGATGAGACAATGAATGCAACGTCACGTATTGTTATAATAATGTGTAAATAACGTGTAAGTTCAAATCAATATTTTGCATGAACGGATTCGTTGATAGGTAGTTATCAGAACATTGCGACCGCTACTAGTTAGTTGCCTGTTGCATATATTGAAGTAATGGGCCACCGCAGTGGAAAATATTACAAATTGACTTTTTACCGCAAGAACAATATGGTTAGTTGCTCATTTTATCATTATACGCGGTTGGAACACTTAAAAACTATGATGATTTTGTTATTGAACCTGTGACAAATATTTGCACAAATGATGAAAATACCTCATGGTTGACCCTCGTGAGGGACACGATAAATCTGACCACGGCTTCTTGGTCGATCTCCGATAGAGGCGAGCTGGACGGAGCATTGGCAAGTGTGCGAAGTGTAGGCAGAGTTGCTTTCTGAAAACAATAATAGTTAGTATATTTATTTATTTAAACTTTATTGCACAAAACAAAAGTCAGTACAAATGTTGAAATCAATGCCTGATGGCATTCTGTACCAGTCAACCATAGAGCCAAACAGAGATGGTTCAAGTAGGTGCAGAGTAGAAAATTAATCGTTCGGAGAGCGTCTAATATACAAGTGAATACATGTATGTTATATAACATAAACTACCATAAATACAATGATACATATATTTACATACTATAAGATGTTTGTTATATATAATAAATACGATGAAATGTCTACTGCACAGGGTGATGGACACTGTTCCAGCTCTTGTTCGAGCAAATGCTTACGTAGCATCCACTTGAAAACTATCTTGCTTGGGGCTGGAGTATAATGGGTGTATACCTAGAATAAAAATCTAAATCTATCTTTGGATAGATTTAGATTTATAAATTAATATGTGTGAATAACTCCCCACGACCACCAACCTTGGGACCACTGTTAAACTAGATAGAATGAACAAACAATACCTGAATTTGTTCCTGTGCGCCATCAACGTTCATTGGGAATGTTTGGAAGAATACTCCGATTGTTTGACGAAGCATATCCTCTTCAACTAGAAGTAAGCATAATTAATTATTTTTTATGATACAGAAAACATAATCTTATATTCGAAAGTTAGATAGACGGGCAGAATATTGTACATGTTGACAGCTTTCTGTTTATATTAAACAATAGAAAGGATGGATTCCCTGCATATTTTTGCATTGACTAATAGTACATCTGTATATTTTTATTTATGTATGTTTATGACTTTTGTTTTTTGTGGTAGTCGTTTATTTAGTCCTATTATTATTATGCACCACCTACTAATTTCAAACATTAATTTTTCAACTACTCCGGTACCTAAAGGTTGTCTGGAAGAGATCGCTATTTAGCGATAATACCGCCTGTTGTTTACCTCTGCCTGTTATTTTAATGTATCTCATGTTGTGTTGTATATTCCTTGATGTTGGAGGTGGGCAATAAAGAGTATTTGTATTTGTATTTGTTATTTAATCCGTTTCCTTGTTTATCTATAAAAACCCTTAATGGTCCAATCATTACTCGACATCATCATCATATTAAGCTTCTTGTACAGCTGCAGCTGCAATGACAGTTGTCTCCAGAACACTACTTACAAAATGGGACCTCTAAACGAAGCGTGAAAAAGCACCTCTCGGGCCAGTATCGCAGTGTCAACTGACAATGCACCGTTGATTTCTTGTCAGTTTCCATTGCGACTTGGGCTCCACTTTTTGCTTACCATCAGGCGAAGTAGAGCCACTATGTTGTGCCAATATAAAAAAAAAAACTACGCAAATATACTAGTGAACATAGTCTATAATCTAGCTTTGTGGTACGTGCTAATAGCGATAGCTTGCCGAACTGCGACCTTGTTAAAAGCTAATCTATGAATAGAATAAAGTAAGTACCTGTAGCTGGGTTGAACCACAGCAGCATTAGTCGGCTTAGTATAGAAGGTGATTCTATTTGTCCAAGATGCAGGAGGCGGCACAGTCCTTCCACTATAATAAGCCTGTACGAAGCGCACTACAGAAAAAAATAACACAGTTGGTAATAATTGATCAATTTTGAGTACAGTTGGAAGAAATGGGTGCTTTTCCTAGGCTATGTCACGCTGCTAATAACAATACTAACGAGTATAGCAGAACGTTGAAAATAAATCGCATTTTTTATGGACAGCTTTAATTTTGATTTTCAAGCATTTAAATCAACCGGAGATTTGTAGATGTATACCTAGTGTGCTTGTAATACTTAGAAGCAATAAATACCAATTCTTGTTCAGTTTGAACAGTAGGTTAAACCTGTATTATTTTTTTGCACTTTATAATGGTCGAAATTCAAGAATTAAGAACAAACATGTTGAAATTTTAATACAATTACATACATATTATCTTTTTTTATGGGTACTTACCGGGCTATCCATTATTTTCAACAGCAGCTCGATAACCGTACTATGCGCTGGAGATATTGATAGTACTGACTCCGAAATCGAACCTGTAAATACATTGCCCTTTCAATGTGTCTGCTTAAAACGTAAAATCGATGAAACTTAGTTCAGTAAGTGTTGTAAAGTGAACTTTTTGACTAGTCCGTAAGCCCACACCAAAATTGCCAACGTCATAAGACATCATGATAAAATGAACTCACACGGTCGGGTAAGTTGTGCTGAGAGATGATCAGAAGATAATTGCAAATAGAATTAGCCAGACACTAAAGCATCTTTCACTTCCGGTCCAAAAAAACTCATTGTGCAATACTTTTTTACAACTAGATTAAAGAGATTAAATGAGTAGAAGTATTTTTAAGTAGTCATAAAATAGATGAAATCTACGTTGCCTAGTGGAAGCTAAGCTCGGAGATAGCGCCTGTTTGGATGTTTCAGGCTGATAATCTTATTAAAACTTTCGTGAGACATATTAAATTATTGTAATAAGATCTCCGTACGATTTCGAAACATGTCGGGCCGTTCCTGACAATTTCAGGTGAGTGTAAACCGTTTAACACAATAATTTTCAGGCTGATATTCCGCATTGGACGTCTACGTCTACGAGTTAAAATTATGATGATCTTACCAGTCTCGTCAATAGCATCCACGTAGGTCTTCCGCCTGCTTTTCGACTGATTCTTCGATTCGTTCTGCGAGTCCTCGTCTTCGAACACCTTCGCGCCATGCACACATAACAAGTCCACTATGCAGCGCAGTACTGTCACCACCACTTGCTCGTTTGACGTGTCTATAAGCTGAAGCATAAAAAGGTTTTAGGCCGACCACATACAGTCTGGATTCTGGTCCGGTTTCAGAACGGAATGACATCAGCAAGCGAGACATCGCCATATGACGGACAGAGACAGAGACACTTTCTGACGTCTTTCCGTTCTGAAACTGGACCGGAATTCAAACTGTATGTGGCCGGCCTTAGGAGCATTCAGCCAGAACGTCTACTTTGCCGGGCCGGGACGGCTATGACAGCTAAGGTAAACGTCTCTGTGCTCGACATTGTCCCAATAGTTGCCATCTTGAATGTTAGGTCATTAGCAATAGAGGTGACAGCATGGTGTCAACTATTAGGCATAAGCGTGTCGAGCGCAGGGACTTACCTTACCTTAGAAACATAGAAAATCAAATTCGCGGTATTTGATAACAGCTCAGATCAGCTACTCTTTATGAAATGTCAAAAACGATTTGTTAGTATGAAGTTTACATGAAGATACTGGCTTGTGACGTCATAAAAATCAGTAGTCAAAACACGACTTCTTTTTAGCTTTTGCCCAATTAAAAATAGCAAATTGTCAAGTTAGTGGTAGTTTATTTGGTTCCGTGTATTGTTGAATGTATGTTTAGTGGTTTCAATGACACAATGAATTTTCACTATAGTGAAATACCGTATCCACTACCAATACAGCCAAGTAATAAAATATTGACATAAAAAATGTACTTCCTTTATTGGGGGTATAAAAAGAATATAATTTTGAGCATTTGGCGTGCGTAGCAACTTTTGCTGCTAACTGTTTTCGACCATATGTGAAAGTCATATGGTCCTAAAAATGATGAATACTTACATTAGCAAAGAAGAAGGCCTTGTTATCTTTGGCGAAATTCTTGTCCAGCATTCCAAACAAGGCAACTGTTTCTAAGGCCGGCTCCAAAATGTCAGGATTTTGGAAAATGTCCACCTAAAAAAATATGAAACGTTTTGACACTATGGTCGTAGGGACATTTTAATACAATAGAGTATAACGATCGGATTGTAATTAGTTAGAAATACTGACACAGCTAAGGAATTCCAAATTTAGGCTACTCACACGATGGATTAAGATATAAGCTATTCGTGCGGCAAAAAGGATCATAGACAGCAGCACTTCGAGAAGTTCGAGTACAGTCGTATTATCTATAATATTATAAAATCTTTACTTCACGGCGAAGTGGGCGAAGCTTCAATCGGGATTTTATGCCCGCGGGCTCTCTGTCTCCCACTTCCTTCCTCTCAACCTCCTCTCATCTCAATCTCACTTCCTGGCCAAGGCAAGACGTAAAACTTTACAAAAACCACGGACGGTAATTCGTAAAGCTCCATATCGCATATTTATGTCGACATTCACGAATTTACCGCCCTAGGTGTGTAATGTACTATAACAGCGCGATGCAGGATTTGTATGCGTGCGCGACGCCAGCCGTACAGTGCCATCTGTTGGTAAACTAATATTTGTCCTCTCATCACGGCGAAACGGATTTGAACCAATTTTGGTGCAGGGATAGTTTGGACATCCAAATATGGTATTTTTTACCCAACTGCGGTATAGAAAAAAGGTACGCTTAACGCGGTCGATGGCACCTTCTAGTTTAATTGAAAATTGCCAATTACCTCTAACTCGTTGAATATGGTTTGCAGCATCGGCGTGACGCTCTGTAGCTGCGGGGTGTCCAATGCGGCGTTGAGTATGGTGAGACACTTGATTAGCGTTTCGGCATCCGAGATTTTCTCCTTTATAGTCTATCAAACATAAAGACACTCTTATAAGAATTTTACATAATTCACTTAAATGACAACTTAATCACATGATAACTTATGCACTTAGGCAAACGCCTAGGAAGGCAACGGGTGACCCTCGCGCAAAGAATTGCCATCGCAATACAGTGCGGGAATGCTGCCTGTGTGATGGGTACGCTGCCAAAAGGGCCATGTTTTTGATAATACTTTCTAATAGTTTTAGCCACCTTTTAGTATAAGTTAATATGTTTTTTAAATGTTTTCTTGTAAATAAATTACTACTTGATAACTTGTTTCGTCTGTTGACAACCAAAACTCAATAAGTAACAAATACCTACTTAAAACAAAGCTCGTAGAGTCAATCTACAAACTAGATACAAGGTTTTTAAGAGTAGCGACAGAAATTTTAGTGAGTTTTGGTTGTCACCAGACGATTTATTTGCTTATATTCAACGGAAGACAGCATAAGGCCACTGAAAAGGAGCAAAGAAAATGAACCAATCTGGATGCGTGATAGTGATGCCCCTAAAGAGGTGCATTTACATCTGAGGAATGTGATTAGTCGACGACGCGTTTGACGACTCGGTTGGCGCAGTGGTTAAGCAACTGCCTACTAAGCCGACGGTCCCGGGTTCAAATCCCGGGAAGGGCCAAATATCTGTGTGATGAACTCGAATATTTGTGCCTGGGTCATGGATGTTATTTGTATTTAAGTATGTATTTATCTATATAATGTTTATCGTAGTCTAGTGTCCGTAACACAAGCCTACTGTGGGACTAGATTGATTTGTGTGAGGTTGTCCGATATTAATTTATTTATTAGTCCATTTTACGGCTCCGCTCCGGTTCTGTGGGCAGGCAGCCTAAGTGCCGGACGCATTCCAACTATTTGGGTAATTCGCAGATTGTTTCAGGCCACTCTTTGCCTGATAACGGTAAGTTACATAGACCAACAGGGGGTTTTACAACTCACGCCATATTGCGGATTTTTAGTGGTACTAATTTATTTTACTGGCAATGACTTTGGTAACTGACGTTGAAAGTCGGGGAATGTCACTGATGTAAACAAAGAGGAAACAGGACTAAATATTCCGCAAATTTCAAATATTTCTTGTGTAATAAATCCAAAACTATCTTCAGTGATTTAAGTCAAGTTTTTTTTTTCAATAGGATTCAGTATTTTTCCTCAAAAAGAACGAAGCATTGAGCAGCATTCCGGTAATCAATGTTGTTTATAATGACAAAATAGCTATTGACGTTTAATAATGCAAATATATGACATATGCACATTATTGCCATATGAAAGCGGTTTGAAGCGCCACTATCCCGGGGCCGGACCGACGCTTGTAATGAAATGAAATGAAATAATTAATTCAGTAAGTAGGCCACAGGGGCACTTTTACAAGTCAGATTGTGAATCTACCGGCATTTCGCAAGAGGAGACCGCTGTTGAGAAGAAAGCCGAAAGAAACTCAAGGGCTGATAGGCTATACTTACAGGTACAGGAGGCGGTGGCGGGGGCGCGGACTGAATCTGTAGCTCTTCCAATTGTTTCTGAATATCGGCGACCTGAGAACGACATAGACGCATTAGTTTTTGTTTTCAAAACACATTCACACCAAAAGATGTCGTATTAATCCATGTATTAGTGAGAACCTAGTAATTGACAAGATTTCATATTTTTAAGACTACAATTTTATTACTTTTCTGTATTAGATCCGCTTAGATCTTTAGACGTAATCAATGTTTTTATTTTTTCCTAAGATTAGACAAATTCTAAAATGTAGTGAAATTAAATGAAATTAAATAATTTATTCAGTAAGTAGGCCACGAGGGCACTTTTACAAGTCACATTGTTAATCTACCGACATTTCCCAAGTCTCCTCTTGGGAAATGCTGTTAAAAAGAAAGCCGAAGGAAACTCAACAGTAAGTAATTTTTTTCGTAAATCATACTTAAAACAATCATTTATATACCCCCAAAACTATGACACAATGGAAAGGTTACTTTAGTCTGGTGTCTAACAAAAAAATACGAATAACGTTAAGCTTGACATTCATTATTGACAGCTTACTTTTTCGCGGATAGTTCGAAGACTACAACTCTATGCAGGCATAGTTGTCGTAGATTTCGGTTACTTTATGTATTTCCTTATATTTCTTTACGTACAGAAAATACCAATATTTTTAGGGTGTACACAACGCAGAGCTCTATCTACCTCTATATTCATTTCTACCTGTTAGAAATATGAAATGTTATCAAATCAAACAGTTATAGTCTGTACCTTTGCTTTGCATTCCGCGGCCAGCGCGTAGTTTTCGTCCCGTACGGCCTCTTCTTGTGCCTCTATGGCCACGTTTAGAGATACACGCAATCTCGCCCGCTAAAATAAAACAAAATAAATAAATGATAAACAAAAAATAATGCAAAAATTGCAGGGAAAAAAATCACTACAATAATAAAAAGTAAAAAACAAACCATTTCTTTCGTAGCAATCATAAAAAGATTAATTATTATTAATTTTAAGGGTGTACGGTCCGCATCAAAAGTAGCAGATCCCTTTTTGGGAACTTTTCCAGTTAATCTTCGAGCAATTTAGTGAGTACCGGATTTATTGTATTTACTTAAACGTTTTTTTGTTGAGAAGAAAACTACATGATCCAAATGAGCAAAACTTGACAAAGTTGCTTTCTGCTAGTGCTGCCGTCTCTAAATTCTCCGAACCCAAAAGTAGTACAAAGACTTAAAAAAGCCCAGACAGACATTTGGCGTAAGTAAATCACATTTTTCCCAGACATTTTTACCTACTTTGTACACAATAATCCTACACACAATAATTAATTCAACAAGGTGTTTCCTCGCATGAAAAGGAAAAATTGGGCAAGTGCGAGTCCGACTCGCGCTTGAAGGGTTCCGTACCTATATATATATATATAATCTATAACAAGTTTGTTGTATGGGAGCCCCCCTTAAATATTTATTTTATTTTATTTTTAGTATTTGTTCTTATAGCGGCAATAGAAATACATCATCTGTGAAAATTTCAACTGTCTAGCTATCACCGTTCTTGAGATACAGCCTGGTGACGGACGGACGGACGGACGGACGGACGGACAGCGAAGTCTCAGTAATAGGGTCCCATTTTTACCCTTTGGGTACGCCTACCGTAACCCTAAAAAGCGAAAACCTGGTAAATTTTCCCCTGACACTTTTTGAAAACCCCTCCGGATGGCCCACGGACAGCCTCCTAACTAAGACTAATCCAGGGAAACCCGAACGGATGGCAGCCTACTTTCTGCAGAGTAACCATTTATTTATTCATATTTTAACACAGCATTACAGTATACACTAAGACACTGTGAAAAACAGCTACATACGTAATGTATGAACAGAAATTACAAATGAAGAGCAACCAAATAATACAACAATATTATCTAATCTTACAACTATCCATACTATCCATACTAATATTATAAATGCGAAAGTGTGTCTGTCTGTCTGTCTGTCTGTCTGTCTGTTACCTCTTCACGCTTAAACCGCTGAACCGATTTAGATGAAATTTGGAATATAGATAGTTTCAGTCCCGGGGAAGGACATAGGATACTTTTCAACCCGAATAAATTTAGTGTTCCCGTGGGATGAGCGGGTAACACCGCGGGGCACAGCTAGTATTAATATATGATCTATTGACGTGTATGCATCGCCTCACAGAACCTCAAGCATTCGCTACAAAGAGCCATCCATCGACATGCAAAAATATCGCATTCAGGTGATGACGCGAGGAGCGCGTTGAGATGCCGTAGTACGCGGATAAGCGGAGAATTGACAACATTTCATATTTATAACAGGTGGAAATTAATATAGAGATCGACAGGGCTTTATGTCGTGTACCTTACAAAAAAATCTTTGAATTTATTCTTCTGTATTTAAAGAAATATTAGAAAATACATCAAATAACTGCAATCTAAGACAATACGGGCTGAATAGGGTTGTTGTCTAAACGAAAGAGCGAAAAAATATATTTTTTTATTATTTGACGTTGACAGATGACAGATGCATACCGAGTTTTATTAAGTTTTTTTTTAATAAGAAAACCGACTAAAGTAACCGTTCCATTAAGTTCTGGTTTTGGTGTTGCCACATTTTAAAATGAGTATGTTTTTATAATTTAATAATAATGGTTTTTATAATTTAACATTTACTGAAGGGTAACCTACCATTGTCGCTAAAAGTTCTCACCTACGGTGCTCAGACTTGGTCTTTGACAGAAGCACAGAAGTACAAACTCGGGGTTTGCCAGCGAGCTATGGAGCGTAGCATATTAGGAGTAAATCGGATGGACCGTATCCGGAACACCACACTGCGCTCACAAACCCTAATAGTCGACGTAGCTTGTAAGGCGGCTAAGTTGAAATGGGACTGGGCTGGCCACGTTTGCCGCATGCCGGATGACTTGTGGGCCAAAAACACCACAGAGTGGACGCCACACAACTCAAGACGGGGACGCGGCAGACCTCGTCGGCGATGGCGCGATGACTTGGACTTTTTCCTCAAGGACTGGCCAAACAAAGCACAGAATAGAGAGCAGTGGAAAAAAAGGGGGAAGGCTTTTGCCCAGCAGTGGGACACAATGGGCTCATAATAATAATAATAAAATAAATATTCATCTCAGAAAATAAATAAAAACAGAGATTACTTCATCTTTTTAAGCAGAATTCAGAAAAGTAATAAAATGATAGTCTTAAAAATATGAAATGTTGTCAATTACGATGGGCCACCGTGCGCGCTGTTGGCACTGCCAGCAGGGGGCAGTGGGGTAGGGTGGAGCGTAGATGTATGGAGAAAAAAAAAAGTGGTCTGATCGACCTGGAACATTTGTAATATGTTGCCTTTAGATAAGATATTCATGTATATACATATATATATATATATATATGTAATTGATTTTAAATATGTTTCAGCCCTCTACCTGAGCTAGAAAAATATTTTTTTACTCATAATTGGTAAAAAAAAACTTTTTTTTTTTACGTAATTAGTATCAGATTTATAAAGAAGGGTTTCAAATTTAAATGTTTTGAGCTTAGTTCATACTTACGGCAACTACTACGTGAACCTGTGACCCAAATTAAAATTCAGTATTTAAAAAAAAAATATCTTTAATATTGTTATATTTTTATGCAATAAATATCTTTTATTTCGAGTATTGTGCTTAGAAAAAAATCACTTGACTTTCATTAAAAAAAAAAACAAGATTTTGACAAAATTTTTTTTTTTTTCAATATGGGCTTGATCATAATACTCAAAATGACAGTAGAGGGCTAAAAGTAGTATTGAATATTTTTATTATTATTTTTCTCGTACACCTGGCAGCCTAATGCAACGTTTTAGAGAAGTTCTGAGTTGAATTTCCAAAAAAAAAAAAAATTCGCTCCACCCTAGCAGTGGGGTGGTCGGAGGTTCAGCTTAGATTTGGAAAGGGAGGGAAACCATCATCCAGCGATTCACCTTCATCTTGATCTGCTGCGGGTCGATGTCGGGCCGCGGCGGCGGCGGCGGCGCGTCGGGCTCGGGCGGGTCGCGCAGCGCCGAGATCATCCCGCACACCAGCTCCATGCGCGGGGACAGCTCCGGGAACACCAGCTCCAGTGCTGACACCAGCGGCCGGATCACGTCTGCGCTCAGGGGCCCGTAGTCACCTGGACACGCACATTAGGCCCATTAAATAAAAACCGGCCAAGTGTCACGTAATTAAGTATAACCCTAGCCTGGTGTACCTATCACGGGAACAAATAAAACAAGGTATAACTCTAGATTAGTTTTATTTAAAGCTCAGAGGGGGTTCGAATCCCTAGGTCAGGCAAAACGAAGAGGTCGGTCTGTTTGAGAGTTAGCGAGTCCCTCCTAATACCCGTACGCCCCTTGGCGGTGTGCAGCTCGACGTCAGGTGGCCGAAGGTGGAAGGGGGCCGCTGGTGGCTTCTGGCTACGCTGGCCGACAAAAGGCGATGGCGGCAAAAGGGGTGAAGGCGGCAAAAAGGGAGAGCTTCTGGGTCCTCCAGCAAGCGACAATAAAGATGCGGGTATTTCTCACCCGGTAGGGTGTTCCCAATTCGGGAACAAACAAAACACTGAATTTAAATTAAGTTAAGGGTTTTTTATTAAAGTTAAGCACGTCCGCTCGGCCAGGAACGCGTAACAATATAATTTAACCCATAGCGACGCGGGTTGTGCGCTTGAAGGCGGCCGGCGGCAGAGTGTATGACGCGGCGAGTGCAGCACATACTCGGGCGCCGCGATCTAGCGGGGCGCCCGAGTATAACTTCGGCTGTACTTCGTATCTCGCTGAGCTGTGAGTCAGCGCGCGCGGGTTAACTAGTTCGTATTACGATTTATTTCGTCAATTAGTATTTGTTATTAAAATTTGAGTTGATTTACGAATAAGATGTAATTAAAATATGTTTCTTTATTTAATTAGGTTAAGTTTATAATAAGTTAGTTATAGGTTGTATATAGTTAAGGTAGGGCATTAGCTTTAAATTAAAGATATACACAAGTTATTAACGTTTTAATACGTTACACAAGTGCGAGTCGGACTCGCGCACCGAGGGTTCCGTACAAACACTTTCCATCCCTAAGTGGTTAAGTTTGCACCTGGTATGTATAGCGCCCCATATAAATTAGGTGCAAAGTTACTAGATCTCGTTCAAAACAATTTTCGTTGGTAGTTTTTATAGTAATGTACATCATGTTTTTTTTTAGATTTTTCATTTTCTTATTTTAGAAGTTAGAGGGGGGGGGACCAACTTTTTTCCACTTTGGAAGCGTCTGTCACGCAAACTATTCAGTTTAGAAAAAAATATTTTAGAAACCTCGATATCATTTTTGAAGACCTATCCATAGATACCCCACACATATGTGTTAGATGAAAAAAAAAAATGAGTTTCAGTTCTAAGTATGGGGTGGTATGGGGAGCCCCCAATATTTATTTTATTATTTTTTTATTTTTGCATCAAAATCTTAATGCGGTTCACAGAATACATCTACCTACCAAGTTTCAACAGTATAGCTCTTATAGTTTCGGAAAAAAATGGCTGTGACATACGGACAGACAGACGGACAGACAGACATGACGAATCTATAAGGGTTCCGTTTTTTGCCATTTGGCTACGGAACCCTAAAAACGAAATATATTGTTTATTAATAAGAAAACCTAAACATCACATAAAATGAAATACTAGCAACGCACGTGGCCGCAACTTCGTCCGCTTATTTTTTTTATTCAGTGGTCGGTTGAGTGGAGACCGCGGATTGGCAAGCGTAGTGTGGGAGCCCTCAGACTAGATGGAGCGATGATCTGTGCAGGGTGGCTGGCAAAAGCTGGATGAGAGTAGCCGAGGATCGCGTACAATGGCGTGCAGTTGGAGAGGCCTATGTCCAGCAGTGGACAAGAATAGGCTGATGATGATGATGATGATGAGTAGTCGGGTAAAACGTATCCTATAACCATCTTTGGATGTCCAGCTCTCCCTGTACCGATATTGGTTAAAATCCGTCCAGCCGTTTCAGCGTGATGCGAGGACAAAGGAAATTATGAAAACGGATAGCCATAACTGGCGTGGAGCCGCGCGCCCATACAAAACAAATAACGATCCTGCATTGAGATTGAGATTTTGTCCTGAAATCATGACCCCTTACCATAGAAAGCTGAATTTCGATACAAATCTAGATTCGGTGCTGCTTACGTTTCTCGCACTAACAACTCGCAAGATGGTTATAATCCCAGATCGTCGGTGTTTGTGGCTCGAATCAAAAGTAAGGGCCATAAATATGCGGTCTGGGGCTTTACTAATTACCGCCCGTGTTTTGTCTAAAGATTTACGTCTTGCCTTAGCCACGATGTGAGATTTTCGCCCCGCGTAGCAGCGTAGCGGGCATTAATTCCCAGTTACGGCCTAGGCCCTAGGGTGACGTAATATTACCGGTGAGTACATCTGTGATGAGCGCCTGCAGAGCCGCGCGGCCCGGCGGGTCGGTGTCGTACACGCGCAGCATGCAGCACAACTCGTGTAGGACGTGTCGTCACTTACCGGTGAGTACATCTGTGATGAGCGCCTGCAGAGCCGCGCGGCCCGGCGGGTCGGTGTCGTACACGCGCAGCATGCAGCACAACTCGTGTAGCACGTGTCGTCACTTACCGGTGAGTACATCTGTGATGAGCGCCTGCAGAGCCGCGCGGCCCGGCGGGTCGGTGTCGTACACGCGCAGCATGCAGCACAACTCGTGCAGGACGTGTCGTCACTTACCGGTGAGTACATCTGTGATGAGCGCCTGCAGAGCCGCGCGGCCCGGCGGGTCGGTGTCGTACACGCGCAGCATGCAGCACAACTCGTGTAGGACGTGTCGTCACTTACCGGTGAGTACATCTGTGATGAGCGCCTGCAGAGCCGCGCGGCCCGGCGGGTCGGTGTCGTACACGCGCAGCATGCAGCACAACTCGTGCAGCACGTGTCGTCACTTACCGGTGAGTACATCTGTGATGAGCGCCTGCAGAGCCGCGCGGCCCGGCGGGTCGGTGTCGTACACGCGCAGCATGCAGCACAACTCGTGTAGGACGTGTCGTCACTTACCGGTGAGTACATCTGTGATGAGCGCCTGCAGAGCCGCGCGGCCCGGCGGGTCGGTGTCGTACACGCGCAGCATGCAGCACAACTCGTGCAGCACGTGTCGTCACTTACCGGTGAGTACATCTGTGATGAGCGCCTGCAGAGCCGCGCGGCCCGGCGGGTCGGTGTCGTACACGCGCAGCATGCAGCACAACTCGTGTAGGACGTGTCGTCACTTACCGGTGAGTACATCTGTGATGAGCGCCTGCAGAGCCGCGCGGCCCGGCGGGTCGGTGTCGTACACGCGCAGCATGCAGCACAACTCGTGCAGCACGTGTCGTCACTTACCGGTGAGTACATCTGTGATGAGCGCCTGCAGAGCCGCGCGGCCCGGCGGGTCGGTGTCGTACACGCGCAGCATGCAGCACAACTCGTGCAGCACGTGTCGTCACTTACCGGTGAGTACATCTGTGATGAGCGCCTGCAGAGCCGCGCGGCCCGGCGGGTCGGTGTCGTACACGCGCAGCATGCAGCACAACTCGTGTAGGACGTGTCGTCACTTACCGGTGAGTACATCTGTGATGAGCGCCTGCAGAGCCGCGCGGCCCGGCGGGTCGGTGTCGTACACGCGCAGCATGCAGCACAACTCGTGCAGGACGTGTCGTCACTTACCGGTGAGTACATCTGTGATGAGCGCCTGCAGAGCCGCGCGGCCCGGCGGGTCGGTGTCGTACACGCGCAGCATGCAGCACAACTCGTGCAGCACGTGTCGTCACTTACCGGTGAGTACATCTGTGATGAGCGCCTGCAGAGCCGCGCGGCCCGGCGGGTCGGTGTCGTACACGCGCAGCATGCAGCACAACTCGTGTAGGACGTGTCGTCACTTACCGGTGAGTACATCTGTGATGAGCGCCTGCAGAGCCGCGCGGCCCGGCGGGTCGGTGTCGTACACGCGCAGCATGCAGCACAACTCGTGCAGCACGTGTCGTCACTTACCGGTGAGTACATCTGTGATGAGCGCCTGCAGAGCCGCGCGGCCCGGCGGGTCGGTGTCGTACACGCGCAGCATGCAGCACAACTCGTGTAGGACGTGTCGTCACTTACCGGTGAGTACATCTGTGATGAGCGCCTGCAGAGCCGCGCGGCCCGGCGGGTCGGTGTCGTACACGCGCAGCATGCAGCACAACTCGTGCAGCACGTGTCGTCACTTACCGGTGAGTACATCTGTGATGAGCGCCTGCAGAGCCGCGCGGCCCGGCGGGTCGGTGTCGTACACGCGCAGCATGCAGCACAACTCGTGCAGCACGTGTCGTCACTTACCGGTGAGTACATCTGTGATGAGCGCCTGCAGAGCCGCGCGGCCCGGCGGGTCGGTGTCGTACACGCGCAGCATGCAGCACAACTCGTGTAGGACGTGTCGTCACTTACCGGTGAGTACATCTGTGATGAGCGCCTGCAGAGCCGCGCGGCCCGGCGGGTCGGTGTCGTACACGCGCAGCATGCAGCACAACTCGTGTAGGACGTGTCGTCACTTACCGGTGAGTACATCTGTGATGAGCGCCTGCAGAGCCGCGCGGCCCGGCGGGTCGGTGTCGTACACGCGCAGCATGCAGCACAACTCGTGTAGGACGTGTCGTCACTTACCGGTGAGTACATCTGTGATGAGCGCCTGCAGAGCCGCGCGGCCCGGCGGGTCGGTGTCGTACACGCGCAGCATGCAGCACAACTCGTGTAGGACGTGTCGTCACTTACCGGTGAGTACATCTGTGATGAGCGCCTGCAGAGCCGCGCGGCCCGGCGGGTCGGTGTCGTACACGCGCAGCATGCAGCACAACTCGTGTAGGACGTGTCGTCACTTACCGGTGAGTACATCTGCGATGAGCGCCTGCAGAGCCGCGCGGCCCGGCGGGTCGGTGTCGTACACGCGCAGCATGCAGCACAACTCGTGTAGGACGTGTCGTCACTTACCGGTGAGTACATCTGTGATGAGCGCCTGCAGAGCCGCGCGGCCCGGCGGGTCGGTGTCGTACACGCGCAGCATGCAGCACAACTCGTGTAGGACGTGTCGTCACTTACCGGTGAGTACATCTGTGATGAGCGCCTGCAGAGCCGCGCGGCCCGGCGGGTCGGTGTCGTACACGCGCAGCATGCAGCACAACTCGTGTAGGACGTGTCGTCACTTACCGGTGAGTACATCTGTGATGAGCGCCTGCAGAGCCGCGCGGCCCGGCGGGTCGGTGTCGTACACGCGCAGCATGCAGCACAACTCGTGTAGGACGTGTCGTCACTTACCGGTGAGTACATCTGTGATGAGCGCCTGCAGAGCCGCGCGGCCCGGCGGGTCGGTGTCGTACACGCGCAGCATGCAGCACAACTCGTGCAGCACGTGTCGTCACTTACCGGTGAGTACATCTGTGATGAGCGCCTGCAGAGCCGCGCGGCCCGGCGGGTCGGTGTCGTACACGCGCAGCATGCAGCACAACTCGTGCAGCACGTGTCGTCACTTACCGGTGAGTACATCTGTGATGAGCGCCTGCAGAGCCGCGCGGCCCGGCGGGTCGGTGTCGTACACGCGCAGCATGCAGCACAACTCGTGCAGCACGTGTCGTCACTTACCGGTGAGTACATCTGTGATGAGCGCCTGCAGAGCCGCGCGGCCCGGCGGGTCGGTGTCGTACACGCGCAGCATGCAGCACAACTCGTGCAGCACGTGTCGTCACTTACCGGTGAGTACATCTGTGATGAGCGCCTGCAGAGCCGCGCGGCCCGGCGGGTCGGTGTCGTACACGCGCAGCATGCAGCACAACTCGTGTAGGACGTGTCGTCACTTACCGGTGAGTACATCTGTGATGAGCGCCTGCAGAGCCGCGCGGCCCGGCGGGTCGGTGTCGTACACGCGCAGCATGCAGCACAACTCGTGTAGGACGTGTCGTCACTTACCGGTGAGTACATCTGTGATGAGCGCCTGCAGAGCCGCGCGGCCCGGCGGGTCGGTGTCGTACACGCGCAGCATGCAGCACAACTCGTGCAGCACGTGTCGTCACTTACCGGTGAGTACATCTGTGATGAGCGCCTGCAGAGCCGCGCGGCCCGGCGGGTCGGTGTCGTACACGCGCAGCATGCAGCACAACTCGTGTAGGACGTGTCGTCACTTACCGGTGAGTACATCTGTGATGAGCGCCTGCAGAGCCGCGCGGCCCGGCGGGTCGGTGTCGTACACGCGCAGCATGCAGCACAACTCGTGTAGGACGTGTCGTCACTTACCGGTGAGTACATCTGTGATGAGCGCCTGCAGAGCCGCGCGGCCCGGCGGGTCGGTGTCGTACACGCGCAGCATGCAGCACAACTCGTGTAGGACGTGTCGTCACTTACCGGTGAGTACATCTGTGATGAGCGCCTGCAGAGCCGCGCGGCCCGGCGGGTCGGTGTCGTACACGCGCAGCATGCAGCACAACTCGTGCAGCACGTGTCGTCACTTACCGGTGAGTACATCTGTGATGAGCGCCTGCAGAGCCGCGCGGCCCGGCGGGTCGGTGTCGTACACGCGCAGCATGCAGCACAACTCGTGTAGGACGTGTCGTCACTTACCGGTGAGTACATCTGTGATGAGCGCCTGCAGAGCCGCGCGGCCCGGCGGGTCGGTGTCGTACACGCGCAGCATGCAGCACAACTCGTGTAGGACGTGTCGTCACTTACCGGTGAGTACATCTGTGATGAGCGCCTGCAGAGCCGCGCGGCCCGGCGGGTCGGTGTCGTACACGCGCAGCATGCAGCACAACTCGTGTAGGACGTGTCGTCACTTACCGGTGAGTACATCTGTGATGAGCGCCTGCAGAGCCGCGCGGCCCGGCGGGTCGGTGTCGTACACGCGCAGCATGCAGCACAACTCGTGTAGGACATGCTGTCGGGTACTGAAGGCCACAGGATCGTCTGTCTCCGATGGACAGGGGGACTCCACGATGCTATGGATAAAACCAAAGTTTTGAATAGATGTTTTATTAATTATAAGGCCACTACACTTATTTCAAGTATAGGACTTCATAGTCACAATTTACGAGGTGTTAAATTATTTCCTTGGGTTTATTGTCAATTTAGGATTTGAAGATGGGTAACATTTTCAAGAGTCGTCTTATAGGGTTCTATGAGAGTGTTTTTCAAAAATTGCGCCGACTTTTCTCATGTAGATGGCGGTCATCAATTTTCAAGCTACTTTATCATCACTTATATGCTGAGTGATGTTGCGTGTGTGTGCGTGCGCAAATAATCAAATATGTAAAAAAACGCGCGGTACGGATTTTACGATGGTCAACACCACTTTTCATAAACTCATCTCAAAGACAAAGAGGAGAAAAATTATCTACAATTTGTGTAATTGGGTCAATCAACTATTTTCTGCCACTCGTTGCTATGGTGATGTCCCCTGGGTCACTTTTTAAAACAACGATTTTCCGTGGTTATATTTACAAAAGCTTTGTAATTTAAGCAGTTATAAACCCATTCTTGTGTAGACTATCTCCTGACAATACCAGTAGTATAAATATCAACACTTTTCTTAGAAGTTTAATCACTATCGTCCCCTGGGCCACGGCACAGAATAACAGCAGGAAAAAGTTGATCCACCCAATTAAACTCACGCTCTGATATATCCAATGAGCACAACCAGATCCGGTAACACCATCTCCAGTGTCTCATCATCATCGATCTTCTGCAGATGTTCCGCTAGATGACGCCAGTACCAGGCGGTTTCCTTGTTTAATTTTTCCGCGGGAATGAGACGGAGGGACTTCTCCGTTGGCAGCCATATTAGAAGCTCCGAGATTGGGAGACGCCTGGAAAGGTAAGATGGAATCATTTTGACGGAACATGTTATACTCAAAGTCAGTTTCTCTTCGAGGATTTAGCTTAGTGACAGTTTTCACATAATTCTATTTTACTAAAGAAAGAAGAAGGAACGTCTGTCAGCGAAACCAATTGTTTACATTAGTGTAAAACGATGCCACCCTAAGGCATATAAGAAATGAAGCAACTTGTTGAAAAATTCAATGGCTGAAGCATAAGTTCAGTGGTCTAATAGATAAGACACAAATTTATTTATTGAATCATTATTCCACCAAAAAACGAGTACAAATGGCGCACTTAATGCCATGACCCTAAGGCATTCTCTACCAGTCAACCATTTATATTCAAATTCAAGTCCAATTTTCACTTCAATGTAAACGTTTAGAGTATTTGACGTAAGAGGAAAAGACAAGCTTTCCAGGAAACTATTCGACATAGATGGACGTAGATCGTATATAATTTACAAGCTGTCACTTTTTGGACATGACAAATCATAGTTACAGTCAGCACACCACCAACTGGTTTTTTAAAACGGAATAAATAGGAAATTTTGGTATGTTTGGTATAAAGCCCTTAAAATAAACAATTCAAAGATCAATACACAGAGCTTAAGGAAAAATTCGAAAGGCTATTTGGCGTTAGGGTGGTAGACAGGTTACACGTTGGACCGGTAATCCAGAGATACCCGGTCTCCTCCGTCAGGTTACACATCTCGATTTTTCTTTGTGCTTTGATCTTTGCATCAATAGTTCAATGTTTTCAACGATAATTACGAACTGTGGATCGGCTGTTACGGCACGTATTTGTAGTCTGAGGGCACGAACTGAGGTATACAAAAGGTGAAGTTGTATCTTACTTGAACAGTGACTCCAGCAGTTTCCCAGCAACGTACTGAGAGTCCTTGGCGTCATGCGCGTTATCCAGTCGAATAGCTTTCAGCAGATCGATGATGTTCCCTTTGAAGGTGCTCAGCCAGCCCGGGATGAGTATCTCTTCCACGACGCGGCGGACGCGGGTGCTGCGTTCCGAAAGGCCGACCTGAACAATATCACAGTTTACGATGCAGAAGTGCTTATACTATTATTCTGTAAGTAGTCTCAAATATCTGTTTATGTGAGTGTGAGTCTTTTTTTTATGTCATAGGGGGCAAACGAGCAAACGGACCTCCTGATGGTGCGCGATTACCGTCGCCCACAGACACCTGCAACACCAGAGGAGTCACAAGTGCGTTGCCGGCCTTTCAGGGATTACGCTATTTTCTTGAAGGTTTGGGTTCGTATCGAACTTGTTAATGTTACAAAAAGTGCTAAGAAACTCTAGTTAGTTGTTCTCTTGCTTGTCTGAGATGAATCTCACAATACACTCTAGTAGACTTGTGTTGTGGGTAGTAAAAAACGATATACATACTTAATATACAGATAATATGCTGCCAGCGTCTTCGGGACTATGCCAAAGGGGTCCGATTTTTGAAGTCTTTTTTAATATTAAATTTAATCTGTTTTAGCCTTTTATTTTAGTTAGTTAAGTTCTTAGTTTATAGTTAGTATTTTAATTTCTTTAGTATTATATGTTGCATATACAGATAAACACGTACTTGAATAGAAATACATAGAAAACATCCATGACCCAGAAACAAATTTTCTAGTTGACACACAAATATCTGCCCTTCCCAAGATTTGAACCCAAGACCAGCCCGGTCCTGAGTTCAAATCCCGGGAAGGACAGATATTTGTGTGATGAACTAGAAAGTTTGTTACTGGGACAGCTGATGCAATGAGTAGATAGATAGATAGATAGATTTTTTATTTGTAATAATCATACATTGTCAATCTAAGCTATAACACAATCATAGCCATTATTATTATTACACATAGAATAAATAAAATTCAGTATTCTTATTTTACATTTGGTATACATATAGGTATGTCAAGTACCAACAAGTCAAGTGTTACAAATAATTTAATTTATATTAATAATTGAGATTAAGTAGTTAATTATATTGAATAAGATGTCAAAATGATGGTAAGATTTTAAAATTAAAGATTAGAAAATAATTATTATAAAATTTCAATAAAAATATTATTATTTAGTCATCCAAGAACTCATTTATAGAGTAATAAGCCTTCTTAGTGCATAACATTTTGAGTTTATGGGTGAACGCGCGCTCATTTGGTGAAGCCCTAATCTCTTCAGGCAGTTTGTTGTAAATACGCGCTCCCATAATGCCCAGAGATTTACCTGTCTTTTGTAGTCTGTGTGCAGGAACGGCAAGCCCTGGTTTCCTTCTGGCAGAGTAGCTCTTGCTGATAGGGAATTCGCTCAAGTTCTTCCTCACATATTTACTGACTTCAAATATGTAGAGAGAAGGCACTGTCATCACCCCCAGGTCAACAAAGAGCTGTTATGCCGGCTCATCTTGAGGAACATGGCACATGAGGCGGATCACCTTTTTTTGGAGAATGAACGGACGGTCCCTATCTGCTGCCAGTCCCCAAAGGTCGATGCCACATATTAAGTGTGTGTGGAAATAAGCATAATATGCAGTCAGGAGGTTTTGCACTGTCAGGGTTTGCCTTAGGCGAGATATGGCATAGTAGGCAGAGTTGAGCTTAGCACATAATGTATTAATGTGCTCAGACCACTGCAGACTACCATCGAAAGTGAAACCAACATAGCGAGCATATGGTACAGATTCTATTTGATTTCCGCTAACCGACAGTTTCAGTTTAGGTTGCGTTTTACATTTCAGAGAGAATTGTAGAAGGTTGGTCTTTTCAATATTCAATTGCATTCCGTTTGCATTAAACCAGTGCAGCAATTTGAGGATGGTATTCTCGACAGTATATTGCAATTGCAGATAATCGCCCGCATGTACAACAGCACAGATATCGTCTGCGTACATGATGAATTCCACTTCCGAGCTTTGGAATGGCAGATCATTCATCAGTAATGAAAAAATGGTATTCCCTACATTCGAGCCCTGGGGGAGAGACCTGTCTCCGATCGAACCGAGCTCTGATCTGTCACCTTCCACATCCACCACCTGGCAACGGTTAGCTAGAAAGGACTGAAAAACTTCCAAGGCCACACCTCGCACGCCATAGTATTCGAGTTTCGCTGCTATCAACTTATGATCCACCCAGTCAAAAGCACGGGAGAGATCGAAGAAAACCGCTGCAACATATCTTTTCGATTCAAGGTTATTAAGGACGATTTGTACCAACTTGCGCGCTGCTCCCACTGTAGATCGACCAATCCGGTAGGCATACTGCTGGCTACAAAGTGCATCGTTGGCGCTGAGAAATTTATCAAGCCTATTACATAAACCCGTTTCAAAAATCTTGGAGATTGCCGGTACCAAAGAAATTGGACGGTAATTCTTTAAGGTTTTCTTGCAACCTTTCCCTTTATATACCGGTGTCACTCTGATCAACTTTAGCGATTCAGGATAGCAGCCATCAGACATGGAAGCATTAAATTGTTCACATATACTAGCAAGAAAGTTAAGCGGTAACCTCTGTAGAATCGATGTTGGGAAGCCATAGAAATCTTTCGTTCCCTTAGATTTAATTTTCCTAACTATTTCGATCACCTCCTGAGGCATGAATGGTGCCATAAACATGCTAGAAGCTTGCGGTGGACAGGTGGCACGGAGCAATAGCATCGCCTCCGACAAGCGTGGGCGTAGCAGCGTGTCCCGCACCACGCTCAGGTAGTGTTGGTTGAGCGCGTCGGCCAGCTCGCGGCTGGAGCCGCGCTCGCCGCACGCCGCGCGCCGCAGCACACCGAGATGATCCCCACCTGCTCGGCCTTTATTGGTCTCAGTTTTGATTACAAAGCCAAGGATTTATTTAGGCTTGATTCTATGGTACCATTCATGAATGTTCTTCGGGTTCTGCTTAGTAAGGAGTTGTACTTGCACTTATAATCATACTCATACTCATACTCGTTTATAAATGCAAGTAGGTCCTTGTTGTCCGGGCAGAACCTCGAATACATCCCTAACAACAGCAGAAACTCTTTGGCATCTGCGATTTCATCATTAAACCATACTTTCTCCAATGGTCAATGGTGGATAGGTACTTTTCTTTTAGGGCAAAATGATTCAAACCTCTTGTGAAAATCGAGAAAAATACTTTCAAAGTTGCTAGATGAATTTGCGGACTGAAGATACCAATCCTGATTAGCTACATTTTCAAGAAAACGAGATATACGTGCATTTCCAGTCAGCCTTTTAAGTTCATGCTTAGTCTGATTGATTACAGTTGTTATTGATAATTTCAAGCAAACCGCGCAGTGATCACTTATACTTGTGTCTAACGGCCAGAGCACGGTACGATCTCGAGGCAGATCAGTGTACGCATGATCGAGGCAAGATTTTAACACACCCTGAACCCTTGTGGCAAAATTGACCCTGGAAGACAAATTGTACCGGGATAGGAGTTCCTGGATGTCGCGTTTCTGCTTAGTTAGCTTCATTAAGTCTACGTTGACGTCACCCATAATCAAAATGTTAGCACTTTCATTTACTATATAGCTCAATAACAGATCTAATTGTCGAACGAAGATGTCAAGGCTGCCTTCAGTGTTTGAACGGTACACACAAATTACAATTAAATTTAAATCTACAAGTTGCACGGCCGCCGCTATCTCGGCATGCATTTCAATTGAGAAGCTACACAGATCCATTCTATCTACTATTGTTAAACTATGGTGAACATAAATACACACACCACCGTGCTGTCTAATAACACGGCAAAAACTTGAGGCTAACAGATAATTATTGATGCTAGTCACTAATAATTCATCCTGTTGTAACCAGTGCTCCGTAAGTAGCAAGAGATCATACCTAATGCTACCTTGGAGTAAAGATTCAATGTTAGTGGTCTTATTCCTAAGACAGCGCACATTTTGTAATAATATATGTAGTTCACATGCACTATTATTCATCCGTTCGTCACTGGCCGGCGGGCGCCGAGGTGTTGACGTCGACTGAGCCGCGCCGGGCGGAGCGGCGGGTGCGAGCGAGAAACCAGTCCGCGAACTTCACCCCGTGGGGCCACACAGCTGGCGAACTAAGTCGCTCGAATAGGGGCTCAGGAATCCCAATTATAAATGAGGCATGTCTATTAGATTGTATTTGCCTCTTCTCAACATAGTAGTCAGAGGATTGTTCTATTTTATTTAGGAAATTTAAAATATTCTCCTTTGTTGTATTTTGTTGGAAACACCAGGCTTGGATGTATTTAACAGTAGGTACCATTTTAATAATTTCATCGGCTTGACCCGTCCCAACTATAATATTTTTTCGTTTTTTGTCTTTTTTGTAACTAACTCGCTTCCATGTTTTCTCCTCGTCCTCCCCTTCCTCATTGCTTGATTCATCATGTTGTTGTGGTGAACTGAAGCTCGGTGAATTTGGTGCAGTCTCTTCCACAAGCGGAGCGCGGGTGGTTTTTGTGGCCACAACTGGCGTCGGCGTTTGTCGGATGTCATCGGGGACAGATGGGGAGTCATTGTCTGATTTCGGGGCGCTTCGTGAGATGCAGTCCTTTCTCCTTGTCGCACTTGCGAGTTTGTTTATACTCGCGACTGCAGTTGTTTTCGCTTGGCGCACAGATCGCTGCGATTCGGACGGCCGCGGCTGCGCATGCGCAGGGACGGTTGCAGGCGCCATCGGCGCAGGCGCAGGCGCAGTCGACAGTGATTTTCGGGTAACCTTTGAATCGCTGTCATCTGGAATTCCACATAACTGGCAAACACAGTTCACTTGTTTTTTAAGAAGGCTGCTTTGGTCAATTATTTTTGCTTCTAGAGTATTCACTTTGTTCACAAGTGTCGTCACAGTTTTCTGCAACTCGCGTATAAGGTTTTCGAGCGATTTCGCAGACATTTTGTAGTGAGAATAATTAAATACGCGGAGTGCTACTTCAGTGCACCCGAACTCATCCCAGGGTGGGGGGGGGGGGGACCTAGACAGCTGAACTAGCACTGCGCCAACCGCGTCGTGAAGGTACTCGTCTTATCAGCAACTAACCTTAAGTGTGAGCACTCTCTGTCGCACCCTCAGTTGAGTGACGTTCACAGCGGCGATGTACATGAAGGCCGCTCGACGCACCGCTTCGTCGACGTCGCACAAGCGCTCCAGCACGAATGGGACGTTGCGAGTGCATTTCGCTATCTGCGTCACTATTGCTCTGGAAAACAAAACGGAGGAGTAAGTTCATGTTTAACATAGCACTTACAGTGTTTTGCTTCTGAGGAACGGAAGGAGCTCCGATGTTCGAAATTCGACCGTCGTATAGTGCCGTCCCTCAATATCCTGTCAAAGTATACCTGGATGAGTAGCCCTCCAGGTACGGAATTTTAGCAGGCATTTTTGTATATCGTTACGTCACAGTCTAAACATATGGCAGATAAGTCAAATAAAAACATTCCTATGGCACCTTATCAGACCAAAGTTGCGAATCCTGACAGCCGCGCTAGGATCATAGCTCGTATGAAATCTATATGCTCCTGTGGCCTCATCACCTGGGTCCATAGAATCTTGAAAGCGCTTGAGCCTTTGCATTAGTAGTCAAATAAGGTTTCTATATAGTAACTTAGAAATGTGGATATCTGCAGAAGAACCAAGGTAACCGACACAACAAAAAAGGTTTCTATAGTAGCTTTAATAGCTTACCTCCTGACAGAGGCACTAGGATCACAGCTAATAAGGAACCTGTACGCTCTCGTCACCGTCACTTGGGTCCATAGAATCTTGAACGCACTTGAGTCTTTGCATTAGTTAGCAACATAAGGCTTCTATAGTAGCTTTAATAGCTTACCTCCTGACAGGCACTAGGATCACAACTCATAAGGAACCTGTACGCTCTCGTCACCGTCACTTGGGTCCATAGAATCTTGAAAGCGCTTGAGTCTTTGCACTAGTTAGCAACATAAGGCTTCTATAGTAGCTTTAATAGCTTACCTCCTGACAGGCACTAGGATCACAACTCATAAGGAACCTGTACGCTCTCGTCACCGTCACTTGGGTCCATAGAATCTTGAAAGCGCTTGAGTCTTTGCACTAGTTAGTCAAATAAGGCTTTTATAGTAGCTTTAATAGCTTACCTCCTGACAGAGGCACTAGGATCACAGCTCATATGGAATCTGTAAGCTCTCGTCACTTCGTCATCTGGGTCCATGGGATCTTGAAACCGCTTATGTCTTTGCACTAGATAGTCAAATAAGGCTTCTATAGTAGCTTTAATAGCTTACCTCCTGACAGAGGCACTAGGATCACAGCTCATATGGAATCTGTAAGCTCTCGTCACTTCGTCATCTGGGTCCATGGGGTCTTGAAACCGCTTATGTCTTTGCACTAGATAGTCAAATAAGGCTTCTATAGTAGCTTTAATAGCTTACCTCCTGACAGAGGCACTAGGATCACAGCTCATATGGAATCTGTAAGCTCTCGTCACTTCGTCATCTGGGTCCATGGGGTCTTGAAACCGCTTATGTCTTTGCACTAGATAGTCAAATAAGGCTTCTATAGTAGCTTTAATAGCTTACCTCCTGACAGAGGCACTAGGATCACAGCTCATATGGAATCTGTAAGCTCTCGTCACTTCGTCATCTGGGTCCATGGGGTCTTGAAACCGCTTATGTCTTTGCACTAGATAGTCAAATAAGGCTTCTATAGTAGCTTTAATAGCTTACCTCCTGACAGAGGCACTAGGATCACAGCTCATATGGAATCTGTAAGCTCTCGTCACTTCGTCATCTGGGTCCATGGGGTCTTGGAGACGCTGGAGGGCGAGTGCGGCGCGACATCGAACAGCGCCGCGAGTGTCTTGGAGTCTTTGCATCTGTGAGTTAAATGTGTGTGATAAATAAATCAGCCACCAAGTTACGCATTTCAATTTTTCTTTGTGCTTTGATTTTTGTACCAATGGTTTAATATAAACATTGTGTGTGATATGTAACTGACAGGTAATAGAGGCTTGATTAGTTGGTTAAAGTTTAATATGGGTTTTGATATACTTTCTATACCAATATGTAGCCAAAAATACGAAATAACTTTAACAAAAAATAAGATTTTTCACCAACAGTTTATTGGACCAACTTGGAGTTGTCTTGTCTACGAAATGGTAACTTGTGTTACTAAATCATGGAGTTACTATTTCATGAAAATTCCCTAGCTCATAAAATTATTAAAAGTATTGTGAGACAAACAGGGCAAGCTAAATAAAACCGTATAAAAACAGGTTATACTCAAGTACACACGTCTGGACGCACGTAAAAATTGCTAGGAACGGCCTGACATGTTTTGAACTCATATGGAGCTCTTCATCAGGGACCTAATGGCCCATAAGTGCCCTAGCTCATATTCCTCAAACTCCACCTACCTGTGATTGAAGCAGCTTGTTGCATAGATCCTCATCAAGAGAAGCATCCTCTCCAAGAGCAGATAACACCGCTTCCAGCAACTGACTGGCTCTGTATCGGACAGACTGGCCTGACACACATTGGCACTGGAACATGTAATGGATAAAAGTTTCATGAACAGTCAAAATTTAACACTATCGCAGGAGACCGAGCCCACAAGGCGAGTTTGTTTACAGTAACAGGCCACCCAGCGCCCACTAGGTATGTTTTTAGTCAGATTTTATACACAATTTACACAACTTTTGGGCGTTGTACTTAAATGTTCATTGTACAAGACAATTTATTAAACTAAAATGAAAAATTTACTCAATGATATTTTGTCAAATGGAATGTCTTGGTCTATAGTTATTATAGCTGTAGAATAAGTCATTATTCAATAAATATAATTTTTTTTGCTTTATTTTTTAAGCTTAAAAGCCGGGCATCATGTTTTATCTAAATATGGACAAGAAAGCATCACTTTTCACATTAAAATACACCTGTTACCTATTCACTGCATTGCATATAAGAGGATTTCTCACAAGGCACTTAGAATAGTTATCAGATGAGTTACTAATTATATTGGCTCAAGATCGACTCATTTCCTTTTGGTAAATACAGTTACTTGTTACTCCTTTCATTTTATTATACAAATAGAGTTCATAATATAATCTTGTTTTCGCAGCTGTCACATATTTAAATAAAACAATTTATATACAGATTATATTGCAAATATTATTACTTGTATGCTGAAAGAGATTTAAATAATTAATTATAAGTACATTGTAATTTAATAGACCCGAAGACAACATACATCTCTGTAAAATATACCCAGTGATGTGTCTGTGCATTAATATTACTACTTACTACTATAATGTTATTATTATTCTAAATGTTTTTTTCTATATGTAACTTAGAATCTGACATGTAAAAGAGCTCGTGTTGAATGTTTTTAATTTAATATACACAATATGATCTGGGACTGCCTGTTGTTTACCTCTGCCTGTTATTTGAATGAATCTCATGTTATGTTGTATATTCCTTGATGTTGGAGGTGTGCAATAAACAGTATTTGCATTTGTATTTGTATGATCTGTTTAAATTGTTTTATTGAAGTAGAGTTCAACTTGAAATAAGTGTGTCTAAAAAGCAAGTGGGTGTATAAAATACTTACATCAAATATAATGTTTATTATAAACAATAGGAACTCCTCTTCATCATCCAAAGTGGTGCAGAAAGTAGCTACAAACTTGACAACCCGATCCACATTAGCACTGGTGTCTCCAAAAGTAAACAGGTACATCAGCGCATTCTTAAAGCTTTCTCGAAAGGATTCCTCATCCATCTGTAACAGGCACCCACCAATTATATTTGCTTTAAACATAACATTAAGAGCAAAAATAGTTTCTAATACACATTTCCATGTGCAAAGCACAACATTCAATAGTTCTTATATATGTTCATACCTTTTTATATAGTTTAGTCATCTCCTTAGCATACTTCTTGTGTTGAACAATATTGTATTGAACATTTTGAAATATTTGAAACATCGTCGCATTGTTTCTCGGATTAGGTTTCGGCTTATTAACATTAACACTTTGCAGGACTTCTGCGTCGGTTGGAGGCATTTTTGTAAATACCTCTTATGATTGTTCCGTCTAAGATATTTAAAAATTTGTTAATTATGAAATGAGTGCTATTTTCTTTTACAAATAAGAAATCTCTCACAAACAGCAGATCACTCACAGAGACAGAAATCAACTACTAATACTACTATGAAAAACGTAAAAACGACCGTTGTTTATTATGATTTTTTGAAATCTGGCTTGACTTGACGTTTCTTTGATATAATATTGCCATTATAAAAATATATAAAGCTTGGTGTCCACCATAAAGCCACCAGAACTTGTTTTCTGGTGGGCAATCGGTACGCCGTCGTCGACTTAATCGTGATGGACAAAAACAATTAAAATTACAGAAGGACTAGTCAAACCACGCTAAGTGGGTCAGTTTGTATGGTTTGACAGTTCATTTGCTTGGAAGAGTTAATGTGGTCTGACTCTACTCCGAAGATACAAACCTCTCAATCTCGTGTCAAACAGAATTTGAATGACGGGGACGGCACGTTACGAAGTTTTGTTGTATATTATTGAACATCGGAGCAACCCTCCAGTCAAGATTCGTACAAAAATCATGACATCAATAGTGAAACCTTGAATCGCAACTTTGGGTAAGTAAATCGTGTCATCATTTGATATTTACCACTCGCTTTTCTGGTGAAGGAAAACATCGTGAGGAAACCACCTAAGCCCAATAAGGCCTAGTTTCTTCCTGGGTTGGAAGGTCAGATGGCAGTCGCTTGCGTAAAAACTAGTGCCTACGCCACATCTTGGGATTTAGGTAGCCGACCCCTATTGAGAATTCATTCTCTACAAAGATATGGGACACAAAGGCTAGGAGGAGGGTAAGTAAATCGTGTCGTCTGGAAGCGAGTTTATATCAGTGTTATTAGGCTGTACATAATTATGCCGTACATTAAGCGGACTCCCCCATAGCACAATAAGATGGCAACACCATTTTTTTTACGTCAATGTCAAAATCAAAGACTACAATGTAACATAGGGAATAGACTGGCAACTCAGCCATATTTAAAATCCTTGAATAGAGCGCCATCTAGTTCGTAGCTACCACAACTTGAGATATATATAGAGCTAGTATCTGGGGGCACGGTAGTGCCCCCGCCAAGACGAACAAAAAAGAAGGGGGCACTACCTACCTTTTCTCGAACCGTTTCGTCTCATATTCAAACCCTCATAGTTTCGTCCCAGTTAACACTAGAGAGCCCAAATTCTCAGGTTAAGATGCAGTTAGCAAACATATAAAATGTACAAAATTTAATTGATCTAGCTTTTATACTTTAGGTTTTATAGGTACCTAAAATACGCCGATTTTGCCACTCACTCACTGACGTATCAAAACCTCTGGGGTACTTCCCGATGACCTAGAAAGCTGAAATTTGGTATGTAAGCTAGTATTAGTACACAAACAACAAAATAATTCTAAAACTTGGAACTTTTACCCCCCAACCCCTTAAACTAGGGGATGGAAGTTTGTATGAAACTTCCGCAAATTTTGATACTAGAGGTCTGAAAATTGAAACCTATAGGGACTCATTGTTATAAATCAAATACATATTGTAGGACTTTTAAAAAATCACCCCCCACCCTTTAAATAAGGGGATGGAAGTTTGTATGGGTTTCCCATAATAGGGGATAAAAGTGTATATATATATGGGGCTAAACTTAAGTATTTCTTAAATACACAATTGTCTACTTCAGTTGACGCTCAAGAAACCCTACAGCCCAAAAAAATTATAAAAACTAAAGCACCTTACAAAAAGAAATGAGATCCCACCAAAAACATTTCATGTAAAATTGACGGCCAAGACTCACATTCTCATAACGCTTTCACTGTAAAAAAGTTATCAGATCCCAGGAAAAGCCAAGCCCCTAAGCCCCGACTTTACTAACCCCACCACCTTGGTTTAAAAAGTATGGCATCAACTGGCTTCAAGCCCCTAAACCCGGAGTTTACTAACCCTACACCTTTGTTTCAAAAGTATGGCTTGGCCGTTTCATAGACTACCGTAAATAAGTCTAGCGGACTGTCCGGCCCATATCGTAAGGAATTAAGTTTATAAGTATATATTATCAAAAACATAAACTTAGTTTCTTGATACCATATGGGCCAGACGGTCCGTTGGACTTATTTACGGTACTCTATGAAACGGCCAAGCCATACTTTTGAAACAAAGGTGTAGGGTTAGTAAACTCCGGGTTTAGGGGCTTGAAGCCAGTTGATGCCATACTTTTTAAACCAAGGTGGTGGGGTTAGTAAAGTCGGGGCTTAGGGGCTTGGCTTTTCCTGGGATCTGATAACTTTTTTACAGTGAAAGCGTTATGAGAATGTGAGTCTTGGCCGTCAATTTTACATGAAATGTTTTTGGTGGGATGTATGTATACCATATAGAGCTAGTATGTATGTATACCTATACCCATTTAGAACAGTGATAGTAGGTACATTACAGACCTAGGGCGGTGAATTCGTAAATGTCCCAGATCGCAGGTGTGGCCCGAGCCGAAGGCGGTGGACATAAATATGCGATCTGGGAAATTTACGAATTCACCGCCGTAGGTCTGTAATGTACTATTCTATTGCCCCATTTGACGGCTGTACTAGGCCCGCATGAGAACTATAGCCCAAGCCCTTTGGTTGTGAGAGGAGGCCGCTGGTGATGATAGCCTGGCTACAGAAGGCCCGGGGCCTACCACTGTGCGTTGTACTGCGGGGACCCCCTACAGTAGAACGGCGGCGCGGCATCGTTGACTTGGAACGTGCAGATATACGGTGCAGAGCCTTGTCGAACGGATGGCTTCGCACTGTATATTATATCTGCACGACGCAGCAAACAAACGAGGCAGCTTGACTGCTGTACCCGGCTAAAGACAAAATTCAATTCAATTCAAAATATTGTTGTTAATAGTTTAGTTTGAATATTTGAGAATTTATTTTTAAGCACTGAATTGTAATAAAATAAATATGTTCATGCATTTTTACCTGAACTTACTAACGTCCTAAGTATTCATTATTGCAATAGCTCAAAAATTAAAATATTAGACCTAAATACTTGTTTACAAGATCTTCGGTTACTTACTTTAGACTGTATTTTTTTTTTTTTTTTTTTTTTTTTTAATGTGGCTTTGACCTTCTTGCTGAGCAAGTGGTATTTCGCCAATGACTCGTTTCGAATCGCACACGGCGACAAGATTGAGGATTTATATCACGTTGTACGGTGAGGTGCCTTTTTGTAAATTGATAGCGATTTACAAAAAAACCACGCGGTCTACCGGGCCTTGACCCAAGAAGGGCTATGTACGCTTCAAGTTGAATTCTTCATTAACCATTCACTCATACGTTAGTTTACTGCACAATAGGCTATCAATACTACACATTGAACAACCAAAATGAATAAATAACGAATAACTAAACTTAAAGGCATGCGGCCATCTTAAGTCACAAACCGGAAGTCTGTATTTTTGTTAAAAAGCTTAAAATTATTATAGAGCAAATATTCATCTGGTGCTTTGTTATAAAACCGATTTCTTAAAAGAATGAAGACTATCACATCATACGAGGAAGGTTGCTTTAATCAGAGGCCGGATGAAACGGAGTTTGCTCATTTTAAGGTATGTGAATGGTATTTAAGTAGTACTCATTTAAATTTATTATGTTATAATGTTGTGTGGGGACGCCCGGTCGGATACAGGCGGGCTGTCGATCGCTTGGTTGCCTTAATTCAACCCTAAACTCATCATGATGTTGGGGTTAATAAATATTGAATTTATCATGTGGGTATCTTTTCAAAATCTACATAGCTACTTGTGCTTTAAGATATCTACTCCGTGCCAATTACCAGGGTTAAAAATGATTTTCCATTACACAGTGATTCAATCAGTTCAGTATGTTAGATTATCAGATTGTATCAATTACCACAATTTCTGTGGCTCTGATAAATCAATTCTCTGTATAAAATAATGGATGTGGGTGCAGGTAGCAGGGGGCATGCATTAACACGCCTGGTAGAAAAAAATTAAATAAAATGAATTTCTTTTTAGCTAATGGAAGATCTTGCAGCCCGCGCATTTCTTTAGCTAAAAAAGGTTGCACACCCCTGAAAAAACCCTGGCAGCATCCCATGGGGATGCTCATCTTTCATCTCTAAACCATTTTCTTTAAATCTGAGGTGGAAGGCAAAAAAATCTGCAGGCACAACATTTTAGCAGTTGTAACACTCTTTTTCTTACTTTCAAGTATTTGCGAGAAAAAATGCTTTTATTATTTTATTTTTAACACTGAAATTGAATTTCTGGAAAAATAAATGGGTAGATAAAAGGGTATGAAATGAATAGACAAAAATGTAAGTGTGAAAGTTTATTTCATTTCCTTTGGCAATACAAATTAGGCAATAATATTAGAGTTTAACTTAAGTGTACCTATATGTCAATAATATATACAAATCACATGATGTTATTTATTTATTATATTATAGTATACCCCCCATATGAAAATAGTTGCAATAAAACATTTGGTAGCCGTACCATAGTTATGCCATATAAAATATAAAAAATTTGGCTTCTTGATTGATTTTATATAAATACTGATATTTAAGTCACCTAGCCTAAACCTATATAAAATAGATAATATAAATATAAATAAGAAGTATAACTTAAAAATACTTTTGAATACAAAATCTTACAAATATGGGTTTCATTAGTAAATTAATAATTTTTAAGCATTTCTTGTTTATATGCTGTTGTTGGACGTAATATATTAACCAATATTTATCTTAACTTTTTTTTAAATTAGGAACATTAATGATTTGGCAGATGTTAATGACAAAGATAATTAAATTATATAAACAAAAATATTTAAGTGTTTTTACGATATGTTCAAGGTTTAAATCTCACATTTAAAACAAGTGTTAAATCTTGCTAACTTCTT
Source organism: Apotomis capreana (assembly GCA_947623375.1). Lineage (NCBI taxonomy): Eukaryota > Metazoa > Arthropoda > Insecta > Lepidoptera > Tortricidae > Apotomis > Apotomis capreana. The sequence goes on along the minus strand of OX392517.1, from coordinate 13,310,482 downwards.
TTTTCATTATGTATGCTACACAATACTTTGCAATTATTTCGATTGTGAAATAAATATGTTGTTAGCAGCTTTCTTACACTTTTTTTACAACGCAGCAATGATGTTGCTTGTTATATATAGAAATTCGTCCTTTTTTGCCTCTAAATCATCAAATTTCACATAATACTTTTTCTTTAATGACAAGGTCGATACCATTTCCAAGTTTATTTAAATACGACAAACTATTAAATGATTTTTAATAAATCTTCAATAAGCCAATAACGGCTCGTCCAATCCCAGAGTTGCATGAACCCTAAAAATTAATGGTTAGTGCTACTTAATTTCATCCAGGGACTGGATACCTGATGGTGACCTGAAATACAGGTTTCCCCTAGTTCACACAAGTCTCCACCACATTAGCCTTGTATAGCAATTGTCATATAATAAATATGAATAGGTATTAACATTGTACTTATACTTTGTGGTGGTAAGAATAAATGATCTAATTATTACATATTATTATTATTATACCGACGGCACTTTTATAAACGCATGGCGCATTTCTAGTCGCTAAAATCTTGGTGACCCTCATTGTGATAAGGCAATGCAACTATCAAATTAAGTACATCATAAGCGAACTTCTATAGGTAATTAGCAACATGTTTTTTAACTGAATCACTCAAGGTCATCGATGAGAGAGTCTAATTCCTTCTGCAGAGTCATGGACTCTTCTCTCTGCTTCAATACGTCGTCCTTCAGTCTGTCTACGTTAGCCATTAGAAGAGCGTTGCCTTTCTTGAGCGCTGTAACTCTGGTCTCGTGCCGCTTCACTCTCGTTGTTAGGTTGTCCTTCTTTTTGGGCAATGGAGCATCCTGGAATGGATAAGTATAAGTAAATTATAAGATCGAGTAAACTATATAATTTTCTGAGTAGGCCGCGGGCCGCCGCGCGTCTTGTGTCTAAATACATTCAGCCGCGGAAATGTACCATTATTTTATTTGAAGCTTCAAAATTGACTTTCTTTGAGGTCATATTTCCCATTAGGTACTCGGTATTTTTATTATATTTACTGAAATGTGTGACTGATTGATGGCGAAACTTGTGTAAGTTGAGGGTAGATATTGTCTGTTTTCCAAGCTGGTCAGCTACATCTTTGGTACCTATTGCGTCGTTTGCAATCAAGATATAGGTTTGAAGCTAAACAAAAAGAAACGTTCATTTTAATACATTACCTCAGGTTCACTCTCACTCTCCGTTTCACTCTCTGTGTCCTGTTCGGTTTCTGTCTCAGTCTCCTCCTCGGTTTCACTCTTCTCTTCCTCTTCCTCTGATTCTTCCTCGTCTTCATCATCCTCGTCTGAGCCCACCTCCTTCATCATCGCCGCCATCTTATCTACTTCGCGTTTCAATTCTTTGTATTTCTTTTTCTCGTGCCTGCGAAAAAAAATTGACAATTTTTATCATCAAAGTTATATTATCCATAGTTTGACGACGCGGTTGGCGGAGTTTGTAGTGCACCTGCCTACTGAGCCGGCGGTCCCGGGTTCGAATCCCGGCCAGGGTAAATATTTGTGTGATGAACTCGATATATGTGTTTGAATCATGGTTGTTCCATGTATTTAAGTAATAACTATATTAATATTCTGGCTGGAGAAATATGGCTGTTTGTTTTATTTTTATTATTTTTTAATTTTGATATGATTTGGATTGTCTTTTATTCTCTCTCTATTTCGTGTATAATTTGAGGTTGCTGTTGGTTCTGGTTTCGATTTTACGGTGTTTAGAACAAAAGGAAGTCTGAAAGTAGTAGAAATGTTTAAATTAGAGCATCGGTCCAAGTTCCTGACAAAGAAGGGGTCAGCCCAACCGATATAAAAAAGGCTAGATGCTGTGTGTCTCCGTCATTTTCCACCATTAAAAAATGGAGTAAGCAGTTTCATTTAGGGCGAGAGTCCATTGACGACGAACCTCGTTCCAGCCGGCCTGTGGAGGCACTCACCGTGGACTGCGTCAAATAAGTGAAAGAGGAAGTTCTCAGTGATCGAAGACAAGACTAAATAAATAGCGGCAAGGACAGGGCTTTCGAAAACTTTAGTTCTTGGGATTCTTCATGAACATCTTCACATGAATAAAGTTAGTGCCAGGTGGGTGCCCAAACTTCTTTCGACCTTGCAGCGAAGTTGGCGAAAAGCGTGCTCTCAAGAAGTTTTAGACGAGTATAGACGACACGACGAGAGTTTTTTAGAGTCAAATTTTACGGGGGACGAAACCATGGTTTTGTACTATGATATGATCCTCTCTCCAAAAGTGAATCGATGGAGAGGCGTCGTCCTAGTGAAAAGCCACCTAGAAAGGCCATGGTAACACAATGCAACTAAAAAAATGGCTACGGTATTCTGGGATTGTCACGGAATACTACTGATTGACATATAAGATAGGAATACCACGGTAAATTGCAGCTACTACGCCACCCTTATTGAGTCGTGGAAAACTTAGCAGAGGTGTCCGGCTTCTCCGCTACAGTGCTCCTGTTCACACTGTTTTAATTTAATTGCCAAGGCTGCTGTTGCAAAATGTGGCTTCGAGGAAATTCTCCACCCACCTTATAGTCCCGACCTGGCCCCTAGTGACTATTATGTGTTCTCGAAACTTAGGGCAGACTTAAGGGGAAGATGATTTTCTTCCGAGTATTTTTATAAAGGGATAGAAATGCTTATTAAGAGACCTGAAAAGTGCACTGAAATAGAAGGAGATAGTCTTCTTCTATCGAAAAATAAAAAAAAAGTTTTGTAAATATATGCTTACGTTAGGCCGGAAATTTTTGGACCGCACCTCGTATATCGTCGTCTAGCACCCATAACACAGCCTTCTTGAGCTTGATTCAGGACTAAATCGATTTGTGTGAGGTTGTCTAATATTTATTCTATTTATTTATAGTACAGTCGAGTTCATTTACATCTACACGCTTACGAGAACAAAAATATCTGAATACGACCCTATTGTCAGGAGCAGAAAGTGTTCAGATATTTTTCTTCTCGTAAGCGTGTAAGGTAAACGCAGGTATTACCGACCCCCTTAAGGCAATTTCAAAATGAACCATCATTTTTAAGGATGCTGATTGCTCTCAGATTCACGTTTTTATATTTTTACGTTTGTATTATGTGTAAACTCTATATTTTCTATGTTAAAGGCTACTGAATAAAGGTCTATACTGTATAAAATAATTTATATAACGACGAAGTCGATTGTTGCTAATACCGACTCACAAAAATGCCTGTGAAGCTATTGACGATTTTTATGCAGCTATCACCGATCGTAAAAATCTATATACGATCGGTAATAGCTTCTTACTGTTGCTACTACCGACCCCTATGGATCGCTAATACAATTTGTTAGTGCAAACATATAATTTATCAGCGACTCATAAAAAGTAGGTATTTTTTATTAAGTTACACCTTCTGACTTTAAAACAGATTGTAATTAATTAATATAACATGAAATATGAACCCATGCACACAGTTTTAAACAAAAAACAATAATTTTTAATGTAACAATTCAAGAATCGACCTTCCAAAAATATGTCATTATTAGTTCAATTAACAACGTGATAAAAAAGAAAGTAGAGAACAATACGTATGTCGCTAATACATTTTGACAAAGAACAGATGTTTGAATTTCAATTGTTCTATTGGACTACCTGTGTTATTGTCATATAATAACACAATATAGAAAAAACCGAAACACTATGCTGAGGCCATTAACGACTTATGACTCGGCGATAGCTGCCACAACTAAAACTGATGAAGCTAAGACCGTCCTATTTTATTTTAAGGTTTTATCGTTTCAAATAGCTTTTTTTTCAATAAAATGTGGTATGAAATCCAGAACTGACACTCAACAGAACATATTTAATAACACAACAAAAAGTATAGCACTCACTTATTCGAATAAATCGCTTCAGTAGAAAAGTCACGTGCTTACCTGATGGATTAAGGCCTAGTACGACGTGAACTGCGCCCACGCTGTCTCCGCACAAACTGGATTATTTTGTCTCTTTTTTGCACTTTCACACACACTAACGCAAAAGTAAATGATAGTCTAGGAACCAACGTGTGCGTAGCTTCAGCTATCTATAGCTAGAATAGTACAGGAAGCGTAAAAATTGACTTTCAATTTATAGGTCGGTATTACCTGCAGATTTTCGATGGGTCGTTGATACCTGCGTTTACCTTAGATGTAAATGAACTCGACTGTACAAGCTTTGCTTAGTTTGGGATTGGGACTAGATCGATTTGTGTAAAAACGTCCCTCATATTTTTTTTTAAACTGTTTACCGTTTAACGGTTGGCCAGAACGTATTTTTTTACAGTACGAATCTATCCCATCTATCATCCTATTCTTTATTCTTAATTTCTTACCCTCTTCTTTATTAGGGTACCCTTGCTTCCAAGCCGATTGATTTGTAAATTGTCATCTGCTCATTGCATTGAGGATAGAAGTAGCTGCATGATTATTGAGTAATTTATTACCAAAACGAAAGAAAAAGTAGCAATAACTGTAATCTGTGATCAAACTAGGATCTGACTCGGGACTCCCTTTCATTTCAGATTCATGAAAAGTCAACTTTAACCATCTTAAAAAGCTGCACCTTCACCTACCACTAAGTCCACTAACTACCCAATTATACTTACTTCAATGCCAGCTGTTGGTTTTTGAGAGACATCTTGAATGCCATTCTTTCTCTCTTCATAAGGTCCTGTTTTTCTTTCAAGTGTCGGATTTTGTTTCTCATGTTGCGTACTTCCTTTTCCATTCGCTTTTGCTTTTTTTCTTCACTTTCCTCCTGAAATTTTGAATTTTTAACATCATTCAAGTTAACTGTGATAGTCAAAATTAATAGTTATTTGACTATGTATGTACATTGTAGGTACACTCCTGCAAGCTATCTTGAGCAAACCCAAGCTTAAATTTTTGCTCGCAATGCTAAACTGAAAACCTTATTGAAACCAGAAAAAAATCTAAACAGGATATTATAAACTCTTCTTCAATTTGAAGTTATCTATTTCATTAGTATTTTATAAAAAAAATCATAAATGTGTCATTCATATATACCTCTTCAGCTTCAGATTCATCTTCTTCTTCGAAACTGTCGTCTTTGGTAACCGAAAGTTGTTTGATGGCGTGACTTGATCTCCTTGAACCAATGTTCGTCGGCATTATACCCTAAACATATTAAAATATATAAACATAGTAATAATAAGTCATATAATAACATAATAAGTCATATGACATATAGTAATAATAAGTCAATAAGTGATATGTTGAAAATAAGTCAACAAAATCCATTTACCCTTACTTATTTGGCGACTAAATAACAAAAGCAACACATACCTCGTCATCACTATTAGTAGCAGCGTTAGTATCAGCATTAATGTTAGTGGATTTAGCGCTTTTCCTCAACTCCTGAGCAGCAGTTGAGTTAACGTCAATATTTAATAACCTACACTCTTTCTCAAATTCAAGCTGTCTCTTTTGGTAAAACGACAGTGGTTCTTCTGATTGGAATTGAGCTTCGATCTGTAAATGGGTTAGTTAAGCTGAAGCAGAGTTTTGTCAAGCAAACAATAATAAAATTGCGTTAAATAATAGCTGATAACGTTAAAGAGGTCAACGATCTTACCTGAAGTGCTTGCTCTAATTTCTTTTCTAATTCTGTATTCCTTCGTTTTACCTCCTCCAGCTCTGTAAGTGCCGTGTCTCTGTCTTCGGCTGCTTGCAAATATTGCTTCTCCAAATTGTCTGCAGTATCTTTTGCTCTATCTACCTCCATTTTAAGACTATTTACAAGTCTCTCGTCATAGGCGTCTGTAACTGATATAACCGTTTTATGCTGTTCCTGTCTTATGATAGCTCGTTCTCTTGCCAACTCAGCTTCTAGATTTTGTATTCTAGTAAGAAGTCGTTTGTTCTCTCTTTCTTGGGCTTCCTTATTTCTGAAATAGTCATGGTTTTTTTATAGCACAAGAAATAAAAATAGGACTGCTATAGAAAAAAACGAGTTTGGTTATTATTACTTACCTAAGCTCAATTGCCAACAATTGTTTTGTAGATTGCAGGTCGTCTCTGACCTTATCAATATCATCCATCTCATCGATGTCTTCCTCTTCTGCACCAGGAACCTAAAATATGTTACAAGCAATATAAGTATTTAGAAAAAGAACAGTATTTTCCTTAATTGAATAAATTCAATTCACCTCAGCTACTGAGACTCCCGATGGAGACGCAGCCAGATTAGCTTGAGACATTGACTTCTGAACTTGTTCCTCGATTGTCATTTGTCTCCTAAACTTCCTCAAGCCTTCCAAATTAGGCTTACTCCTGTCATTTGTTTTCGTCTTCTTTAACTTTACACCCGAATTGATCTCTTTTAGTAAAGCATTGTGCGAATTTGGTTTTTCTGATTCAAATATAAATTGATCCTTATTTTTCACTACTGACGTTTTTGTTATTATTGGGCTTGATCTGCAAGACAAACATATTCGTAAATTATTAAAATCTAATAAAATATAATCATAATTCGAAAAATATGTACCGGTCATTGCAAACGACGTGTTTTAATTTTTTTCCTTCTTCTACTTCTTTCATCATGTCACTCCAGTCAGGTCTCTTTCTTGGTCTACTGCGAAGGTTTTCTATCCTTTTCAACTTTTCTGGGTCCAGTGGTGCTTTCTTGAACTCGGGCGGTGGAGGCATTTTCGGTGGTAGAGGTGGTGGCATCGGTGGTGGAGTTGGTTTCAATAAGCCTATTGAAAAAAAGGAGTGTTATTATTATTGGAACTCGATTTGGGACGGCTACAAAATTTTGCAATGCAGTTTGATTAAAGTTTATTATGTTGAGACATCACACAAAATAATACATATTCCTCCTAACTCATTAGAAAATATACTGAATCGATTATTATTGAAAATAATTGCTTGTAATTTTTATGCTAGAAATAACGCACAAAAACCTAAGGTCCAAACGCCCTAAGAATACTCTCGGATCGACAAGCCCTTTGGATGTTGGTAGATTATTAAAATATGCCTTTTTATTGGTAATTTGAATTTGAATTTAATTGTAATTTGAATTTATATGGCTTTGGCTGTGGAAATCTATGTTCTACTCAAACGTACGCATGAAAGGTTCCGTTATGTCTTCGCAGTATAAGCTTATTTCCTATTTCACTTTCTTTTTTAATATATTTTATAGTAGTATAGATGAGATCATGTAAATGCACTGTAGTGTCATGATCATGATTGTTCACTACAGTGCAAACTACATGTATATCAGCAAGCATTGGGTTCTCTTGATAACTCTGTCGACTGCAGGAGAAAATGCATACTTTTTACAAATTTTATGAAGAGAGCACTATTCCGGTAAAGCAGAGGTCTCGGGGGTTCGATTCCCATTCGGACTTCACTGGATTGCATTAACATTTTCGCTTCATATTTATCCTTTGTATATAAGATACTATAGAATTGATTGGAGTAAATTTTTTTAACTAATCCCTTACTCTAATATGAATTTATATATTTTACTTGTTAAATTAGGTTACTATTGCTGAATGTACACTTGTTGACAATGTATGACTAATACTGAATAAATGGATATGGATATACCAGGTGGGCCCTGTAACAGGAGCAATAAATTAAAAAATAGATTCTACCCCTCAAACTGAACAACATTTATTAAACAACTTTTAAAAATACATAACTCGTTTATAATGTAAAAATGTAAAATAAAGTTTATTCAAAGAAACAATGTATTGCGAAACATTTGATGTTTAGTAAAGTGACAGCTATGTCAATGTTGGACGGCATACATTGAAAATGCAATTTACTTTGTTTGAAATAGGTAATGAACATGTGAAAACAGTATTTTTAATTAAAGTTTCTGAACATATGTAGTTCAGTTTGACGAGTAAAATGCATGTTTTAATTTTCTGCTCCTGTTACAGGACACACCTGGTATAAAATTCAATGAAACCACTGTATACCGACCCCTAAATAAGTTGCCTGCTAGATCCTCGCCGTCATCCATTTTCTTTACTATCACTTATGAGATTCCAATACACTTGATCTATAAATCACTAAGTGCGTGTAACCACTGCACTTCTTCACTAAACTTTAACTTTTCTAGTATCACACGTGCTGATAGAAAAAGCTAATAATCTTAACTATTAGAAATGCACCAGTCTCAGCAATATGTCAGTGAACAATAAAGTTTTGCACCTGTTTCGCGAACGCGACGTACGCGGAACTGTGTGACTATTTTGGGTTGGATTTAGACCACTAAGTTGTCTGGCGCACAAGAGATCAAAAGGTAAAGAGAGATGTCAGATGAGTCGCGTGTAATAAAGATAAATTCGTTATTTAAATCCATAAGCTTTTAAATATGTACATAACATTTTAAAAATATCTTTCATGTATTCTACAAAAAAAATACTTAAACGAAAACAAATTCTGTCACATTCTTGGAGCAAAATTAAAAACTTTGTGTTAAAAACATGAAAACTTGTACTGAATATCTCAATTCTTATAAGAACAAGACTATACGGGTGGTTCAACATTTATAATTGGATAGTTTTTTAATAGGTTCGAATTACAGAATACCGAACAACATAAAAAAAAACACGTCGACGTCGAAAAACATAAATATAAATATCCTGATTTTCGTCCCTACTATGTGCACATGCACATAACTAGTTTTCGTCCCCGAATATATCTATTACTAGCGGCCGCCCGCGACTTCGTCCGCGTAGATTTTTGATGATGACAAAGATATTAAAATAGGTAAATGAATTTTATTCTTAGTTAAAATGGTATAGACAATGCAATTGTTAAAGAATTTTTGAAGATTTTCCAATTAGATTACGGGAATTGTTTGCAGGATGCTTAATATTTATTCCGTCAGTTACCTGATGCTTTTAATCTTTGGCAAAAATGACTGCAAGATATAGAGCGACGCATGGATTTGGAGTTAGAGAATGGGGATCTTAGTTATTATGAGTGAGATTTAAAAAAAATGTTAAATATCATAAGGCTGTTAAAACAATCTTAAACTCAGCACTGGAAATCGAGAGATGGAGGCAGTTTAATGAAGAGTATCTCTTTTAATAATAATAAATAATAAACTTTATTTCAAAACAATAATAAATAATGACCTCTGTTCATAAGAAGGCAGCACTGGTATTTGTACACGCCGGCCTGGCTATTAAACGAAAAGAGTGGTGTGGCGGAGTTCCCGAGGGGGGCCAAAATGTTTCTAAATGGTCTAGCAGGTACCCCAGTTATTAAAAAGGCTAGTGTTTAAAGATAATGCTGATATGTGACCATTAAAAACTAAATGCACATAAGCGAAATTAATGATGCGATTACTATTTTGGTCTACAGGCTAGTAGTATTGTTTGAAGAGTGATTCAATATATTCTGGTGCTATAGTTCTCTATATCTCTCAAGAAGCTAAATAAAGTAAGAATAGGTATATACGAGGGGCAAACCGAAATGATCGGGAATTTAAAAAACTATGTGCACTATATACATAAATTATATTTTATTGTTTTTCGAAGTATTCTCCGTTACATTCAATGCACTTTTGCATTCTTTTAAACCAGTCATTAAAACAATAATTCCAGTTTGAAGTAGGCATTGCCAAAATGGCCGATTTATAGGCTTCCACAGCGGCTTCTGGGTTCTCAAACCGCTGACCACGCAATAAATCTTTAATTCTAGGGAACGTAAAAAAATCATTTGGACTCAGGTCAGGGCTGTATGGAGGATGGGACATCAACTCAACGTTTTCGTCGTTCAAAAATTTAGTTGTTTTGTGGGCGGTGTGGGAGCTCGCATTGTCGTGGTGTAAGATGACGCGGCGTCTCGGGTTCCCTTGGCGAAGTTCGGCCAGCACCTCCGGCAAACAAACTGTGATATACCAATCAGCGGTAACGGTTCTTTGTTCTTCTAGAGGAATTGTGGCAACATGCCCCTTTTTTGAGACGAACGAAGCCACCATCTTCTTCGACACGCTTCGAGAACGCACAACTTTCGTTGGTTTGACCTCGTCATCGAAGACCCATACTGCCGACTGGTGCTTTCTTTCAGGCTCATAAGAATAAATCCAGGATTCGTCACCCGAGACCATATTATAAACGGCTTTTGACTTTCCTCCATTGTAGCATTTCAGAATAGATCGGCACCAATCAACACGAGCCGCCTTTTGCTCTTCAGACAAATTATGGGGTACCCATCGGGAAATCAATTTTCTGACACCCAATTCACCATGCAAAATAGTGTGAATTGCAGTCATTCCAATGCCTATGGTTGCCCGAATCTGCTCGTATGTCACATGTCTATCTTCTTTTAGTAGTTTTTCCACAGCCGCGATGTTTTCAGGCGAAACCGCCGTTTTCGGCCGACCTGATGAAGGTACGGTGCCAAGAGAGGCACGACCCCGTCGAAACTCAGCATACCACCGATATATTGTCGTCTGACTAGGTGCTTCAATGTCGTATATAGTAACAAGCTCATTGCGACATTCATCTGGAGATAAGCCACGACGAAAGTTATGGTAAATAATTGCACGAAAATTTTCACGCGTCAGCTCCATTTTGTTCATCGAGTTGTCAATTTAAAAATGGAATTAAAAAAATATATCGTTCTTTTTTTAAATTGTAAAAACGGCATCGTGATTGTAAGTCGCCAGTATGCATGTGACAAAAAAGGATTTAATGTAACTCAGTTTAAAGTACTCTATTCCCGATCATTTCGGTGTGCCCCTCGTAAAGTATAAATTATTCATGTGCTGATAGTCAACTCACTAAATATAGGAACACATATAGTTTGGAACACAATAAATAAGAGACAGCACTAAGAAAATATTGTTGACATTCAACCATAGAAAAGGGGGTGCAAGTTCGTTTTAAAAAAAGAACGTAGTCACTGGGTAGTAGACAGGAAATAAAAAATATATAAACTGATAACTTTAGCGTAACACTTCTTTATAAACAACATTAACGGTGTTCCCCATACAAACTTTGCACCCCTTTTTAACCCCCTTAGAGGTGAAATTTTCCAAAACGCTGAAATTACTTTTTTTGTATTTGATTAAGTAAGCTATCTACAAAGTTTCAAGTCTCTAGTTCAAAAAATAAAGTTTCTCCCATATAAACATTGCACCCCTTTTTAACCCCCTTAGGGGTAAAATTTTCTAAAACGCTGAAAGTACTTTTTATGTTTTCGAATAAGTAATCATTCTACAAAGTTTCAAGTCTCTAACTCCAAAAAAAAAGTTTACCCCATACAAACTTTGCACCCCTATTTAACCCTCTTAGGGGAGGTATTTCCAAAAATCCCTTCTTATCTCTAGTCCACGTTATAAACGTAACCTACTGTGCAAAAATCAACTCTCTAACATTAGTAGTTTCGGCTGTGCGTTGATGAGTCAGTCAGGACTTCTTCTTTTATATATATAGATAATGAAAGAAACGGCTCTAAAAAAATATGATATTGTAGATAAAAAAAAAACAAGATAGCATCCTGTTCTTTGAGAAATAAGCGTCGTAACATCGATAGTGTCCGATTTCTATTATAATCACATTGTGTTAAAAATATGAATAGGAGAGATCAGAAGATAAACAAATCTGAAGATATTGCCGTATCTAAATCTCATGAATGTCACTAAATGATCGTGCCAAAATCAATGACGATCGGTTTTATGCGCCTGCGTCGATTCAGTGCACTATCTGACACACACTCTAATTATAATGCAGCGAAAGTGCTAGTGTGTCAATGTTGTGGTACCACGGAACAAATAAAATGAAGCCACTGGATCTATTCTTAAAGGATTGTGCATTATTGTCGGACTTCGTACATTATGTATACAAGCTTTAATAATTTTCATAGAATAATTTACATATCCATGGTATTAAAATGTTTGTGTATCTATAATTATAATCATCCTTGAATTCGTTACATTTACTTATGAAAATCTTCTTGTTTCGTTTAATGCTAGGTCTTACCACCTAATTTATTATCACCTTATCCAAAAAGTGCGTAAATAATATATGTAAAGGCATTTAATTCCAAATCGTTGGAAATTGGGCTAATTCTTACATTAAAGTCATCTAACATCTAAAAAATTCAAAACTAAGTGAAGCTGATATATGGCTAAATCAATAACATATAGACATAGACAGACGCTTTCATTTTGCAAATGCGAGTGAAAAAAATACTTTTTCTGCAATGGTAAACTTAACTGAGATACCTCAGCAAAGTACTTCTTCTTGGCTCAATTTGTAGGGTGAAAATTTAATTATTTTGGTGTAGTTACTTACTTCTCAAGCTTTCATTCTTTGTAAGTGTATGTCCTTTAGGAGCTTCATTCAGGGTCTTGTCGATGTTTTCCTTGACACGCTCGTGTAGAGGATCCCTCCATTTCTTGACCGGTTCGTCTTTTGAGGGTTGCTTGACTAAGGACGGCTTTCGGGGTGGGAGCTGAAACCATAAAATTTCCTTTAGATATCGCCATAAATCTTATGAAGATCATCAAATGTGAATCAAACTGACGCTTATGTAAGGATATTATGTATAAATAGGTAGTCCACTTTAAAATGGTAAAGTTGTTACTTTTTGTCGTTGTTGTTTTGTCATAAAGCAAAATAGGCCGTAATAAAAAATACACTATTAAGTTTTTATATCATCGCGGTATCGTATATCTTAACGCTTTCGCTTAAAACATTCTGCATCAGATGATTTAATAGTACATTACTGCAGACACCGGGAAATAAGGGCTTGCCGGGAGGCCGGATAGTGATACGTGTTAAATAATATAAAACCGTGTGTTTTGTATCGAAATATATTTGACACTAAAAGATTAAAAGGAATGACAGTTCTATATAAAATTCAAATTAAACAAGTATTAGAACCTCTTCTTAACATTCCCTCCCTTCTTCACTGGAGGCTCATCAGCTCTGTGAGGTAGAGCAGCCTCGGTTTGTATAGCGGCTTCGTCAACATATCTGCCAAGTTCTCAACAGAAGCAACTTTACTTGCCACTAAGTTGTTATCCAGGATACATTCTCTCAAAAAGAAATGTCTTCTTTTGACGTGCATGTGCTTGGTTTGATGATGGTTCTCTATAGGGTTCTTGCTAAGTTTCAGCGCGGACTCGTTATCAATGAGCAACTCCACTTTTCCAACATCAGTAGCTATGTCGTCAATTATTCTCTTTAGCCACAGGACTTCTCTAGCAGCTTCGCTGGCCGCTACGATTTCTGCTTCTGTTGAAGAGAGTGCCACAGTTTTCTGGCGATTGCTCCGCCAAGAGATAGCGCCACCTGAGTATAGGCAAATCATGCCAGATGTTGATCTTCCCGTGGTAGGGTCACCTCCGTGATCAGCATCTGTGTACATAATTATATCTTTATGCTTGCCTGTGTATGTGATGCCATAGTCGAGAGTCCCCTGGATATACCGAAATATTCTTTTGACTCTTATGACGTCTTCATTACTCGGGTTTTGTAAAGTTCTAGACACCACACCCACAGCAGATGCTATGTCTGGTCGTGTGCCAACCATTAAATAGGACAGAGCACCAACTGCTTCGCGATACGGGAATTGTTCTTCGCTATCGGTACTTTTTCCTGTCGGCGGATACTTCACAATTGGCGTCGGTGCCGGCTTGCAGTTTGTCATACCAAAACGTTGCAGTATTTTTCTTGCATAGGCCTTTTGGTCTATTGTGATAGATCCGTCATTAGAGGTTTTAATCTCTATGCCGAGAAAATAAGACGCGGGCTTAGTTGTGACCTTGAATCTTTTTCTTAACTCTATGTAAAGATTCTCGACGTCATTTTTATCAGTCGCAGCCACTAGTCCATCATCAACATATAGAGCAATTACGACTTTCTTATCGCCTCTTTTCCTGATGAACAAGCATGGATCCGCAGAACTTTGCTCAAAGCCAATCTGAATAATATAGTCTGTGATACATTTGTTCCAACATCTAGGTGCTTGTTTCAGTCCGTAAAGACTTTTCTTGAGTTTACACACCTTCGATCCACTCTCATATCCTTCAGGAGGTTTCATAAAGATCTCTTCATTGAGTGTACCATACAGAAATGCTGTAGACACGTCGAACTGACCTAGTGTCATTTTCTCTTTTGCAGCAGTACTCAAGAGAGCTCTAATGGTGCTTGTCTTAGCGACCGGGCTGAAAGTGTCGTAGTAGTCAAGGCCTTTTTTCTGTGAAAAGCCTTTTATGACGAGTCTAGCCTTGTATCTTTCGATACTGCCATCTGGATTCGTCTTTATTTTGTAAATCCACTTGCAAGGAATGGCTTTGCGGTTAAACGGCAGCTCAACCATTTCCCACGTGTCATTATCCTTCAGTGAATTTAGCTCTTCATCCATAGCTTTTAACCATTTGTCTTTATCAGTACTTTTCATTGCATCTTTAAATGTTTTAGGCTCCGGGTTAACTTCATCATCTTTATTCACGTTCATAACAAAATCATTGTATCTGGACGGAGGTTTTAGATGAGATCTGTTTCTGAGCGTTTTGAGTCGTTCTGTTTCTATCTCTTGTGCAGATAAATACTCGTCACTTTCAGGTTCCATCTCTATCTCTCTTTCCGATTCAATAGATCTGTCGAAATCGTTTTCATCACTCGAATTCTGATCATCATCGTCATCTTTTTCATTTTCAGTAGCAGTAGGATGTTCTGCAGCTGACGTCGATGCGATTGGATCCAGGTATGGAGGTTGCAAAAGGATTTCATTTCGTGGTGAAAAAGTCTTCTCCTGAAACGTCACATCTCGAGATCGTATGAGTGTACTGTTTTCTTTGCACCAGATTCTATATCCATCATCATTGTCATATCCAATTAAGACTCCCTTCACAGCTTTCTTATCCATTTTCTTTCTATTGCATTTTGGGATGTGTGCGTAGCAGGTGCTTCCTATAATTCTCAAATGCTTAATGTTGGGTTTCTTACCAAACCAGAGTTCGTAAGGCGACTTTCCTTCTTGTGTCGGTCCTGTACGGTTCAAGATGTAAGCAGCAGTATTGATAAGTTCAGCCCATAGGCCTTGAGGCATTTCTTCATGCGCATGCATCATGGCTCTTGCCGACTCTACAATCGTCCTGTTGTCTCTCTCACAGCACCCGTTCTGTTCTGGTGAATAAGGCATAGTCAATCTGTGACGTACTCCATTTTTGTGTAAAATTTCCCGAACTTTTGCATTATCGAATTCGCCTCCATTGTCGCTTAGAATTTCTTTAACAATATGTCCAGTAGCTTTAGTCTCTGCCAACATTTGTTCAAGTTTTTCATGGACTTCTCCCTTCTCTCTCATAAAATAGATTTGGCGATATTTTGTGAAGTCATCTTTAAAAAGAACATAATATCTTAATTTGGAATATGAATTTTTGAAAGGACCACACACGTCAGTGTGTATCAGCTCTCCAGGCTGTGACGCTCGTTCCCTGGTACCAAATTTGCGTCGATGGGTTTTGCCAAATATACATCCTTCGCAGAGTTCTCTGTCTAATTTCAGTTTTATACCAAGCTCTGTCTCGACAACCTTCTTAACATGCGACTTATTTTGGTGTCCCAACCTCTCATGATATAATTGCATTTGGTCGGATATCTCGATGTTATTTACTTCTTGAGAGCCTTTAATGTTTTTGACATTCAATTTGTATAGTCCCCCATTTTTAGCTCGCATTCCAATAAGTAGAGTTTGTCCGCCCTCATACTTCATTACACATTTTAGGGTTCTGGATTCAAAAATTGTATTTGTTAATTTGTCTTGAGCTGATAATACCGAAAACAGGTTCTTCTTAATGGATGGTACATACCACACGTCGTTCACGGTAATAATCACCTTAGTACCGTATACGTCAGCTTCAATGTCCAGGACTCCCTTTCCAATAGCCTGAATAGCTGTACCGTTTGCAGTTGTAACTGTGTGCGACGTAGAAAAGTATTCGAATGCTTTGAATAAATCTCCTCGATTTGTAACATGGCTGGTAGCGCCATTGTCCACGTACCAGTTGTCATGGTCGATGTCTTCCACATTGTTTACAATTGCCATTAAGTGCATGTTGACGTTTGACGTACTTGGTTTATTAGGCGTGGGCTTGGGTGGTCTCCCATCAGCTATCCATCTCGGGCAGGTTTTCACTCTATGCCCTAATTGTTTGCAATAATTGCACTTCCATTTTCTCTCTTTACTCTTACTTTTCTCTTTCGATCTCAATACTAGAGCTTCTTCAACCACGGCCTCCCTTGTGCCACTTGCTAAAGCCCTTTCATGAGCGCACAACTGTGTCGTCAAGTTTTCAATATTTCGGTCACTCTTATTCATTAACAGCCAGCTTGATTTGAAATTAAAGTATTGTTCTGGAAGTGTATCCAAGATTTTGCAAATTAAAAGCATTTCTGGGAGATCATTTCCTTCAATTTCTTTATTCAACTCGTACCAGATGTTCTTGAGCGTTGAAATGTGAGTAGCCATATCGTGATCTTCAGTCTTTTGGAAGCGAAAGAATCTCATGCAAAGTTCGTAGCTTCGATCCTCCTTTGCTCCATCGTAAAGACGATGTAACTCTGTCCACATCTCACTTGACGTATTGCACCGCATGACCTTGTGCAAGGTTTCTTCGGTCATGTTCGTGGTAAGAATGAGTAAGGCATGACTGTCATGACTTTGGTAGTTCTCCAATTGCGTCTCATATTTCGACACATCTGCTGGCGCTGCCGTCGCCGCTGGTGGCTCTGGCTTTTATACTTTGCCCTGGATAATGTCTAGCGTACCTGGCGTGCTCCGTAACAGCAAGGGTCGGAGTATAGCAAAAGGGGCCCTATTTTAGGACTTAGAAAATTTTTGAATTGTTTTTTTTTTTTGCTGTTTTTGGGCTTAAATTAGATTGAATCTTGTATATTACGCTAAAATAAGCATATTTTATTCTTTAAACTTTTTCTCTCAGATCGATATTTACCGAAATATTGGGGTTCAAAGGGGACCCGATTTTAGGACTTAGCGTTTTTTAGGGATATAAAAAAAAAAAACTAACCTAACCTAACCCGGCCGAGTCGGATCTGCTCTGAAAGGTGATCAGGATTAGATGGTTACGGCCGGGATGGTTATGGCGGCGTTTCACGATATGCCTAGGAATTTCGTGATCTGGCGGATTTTACGATCGGCCGCCGACAAATATAAATCGATATCTGTATATTCTCCTTTTTCGATCAAAATATTTAAAGGTATTTGCAAAACTGTTTTACGGGATATAAAAAAAAAACTAACCTAACCTAACCCGGCCGAGTCGGATCTAAAACCCGTTCCAAACCTTCCGATCCGATCCGATTTATCGGAAGAAATCGGATAATGTGTTGTGTTTTAGGTCCTAACTATTGCACTACACATTATCCGATTTCCAAACAGTTACGCTACACATTATCCGATAAGTAGGATCGGATCGGGTAGGATCGGAAGGTCTGGAACGGGTTTTAGTGTGCAGTGCGAGGATAATTAGTGTGCAAGTCAGTATTTGGCAAGGCCCATTTTCAGCAAGCAGTTTTACCTTAAAACCTCAATATCTCGGTAATTATTAAATTTAGAGAAAAGTTGCCCGTACAAAACATGCTTATTTTAGCGTCATCTATACGATAGCATCATAAAAAATAAGTGTTATAATGACATGACCACAATCAAAAAATTTCTAAGTCCCGCGCCCCTTTGAACCCCAATATTTCGGTAAATATCGATCTGAGAGAAAAAGTTTAAAGAATAAAATATGCTTATTTTAGCTTAATATACAAGATTCAATCTAATTTAAGCCCAAACAAACAAAAAAAAAATTTTTGATCGTAAATTTTCTAAGTCCTAAAAATAGGGCCCCTTTTGCTATACCCCAACCTATTTGACACTAAAAGATTAAAAGGAATGACAGTTCTATATAAAATTCAAATTAAACAAGTATTAGAACCTCTTCTTAACAATACGAAGCCGGCAAGCCCTTTTAACGGCTAAGGCATGTATAGTGCTTTTCTCAAACATATGCAATGAAATAAAAATAAAAAACACACAAAAAATATAATTCAACTGTTTAGTCTGTTCAATACTGTTAAATCTCCCCGGCCTAGGCCTTCAATTTTGTATGAAATTTACAGTTCTCTCATGTTGTTCCGCCCGAAACGTGATATTTCGAAGCCTTTTTTATCGCACGTTATAACGACATTTCATTGCAATAGAAATAGTAGACGTTTATAATGCGAATTATTGGATCGCAATTGTAAGGCGCTAGCGTTTAAACAACAGGTTACCGCCAATTGCTTTAACACGACAGTTTAATATCCTCGAAAATTTCAAAAATATTCTCTTGTCTATTAATAAACGTATTCATGGCGTATGTAATGAATGGAGCTATAATATTTATAATATTGACGTGCACTAAAAAATAGATCAGAAGAGTGGAGCACAAAGCACAAATCAAACAAATATACCCCGTGGGCGAAAACTTGTTATTTTTAAATTGTTTTTTGTTTTGCTCATTGATAAAATTGACAAAACTGGCGTTGTTAATTGCTAGTTTGTATACAACTTGTTTTGTTAATATGTACCTATACGTTTTGGGTTCTTACATAATGTATAACAGTTTTTGAGGACACAGGTACATGAAATTTGGCATGCGTATTGAAAATTCCACAACCTAATGAGACGAGACTAATGGTTTAAAAAAAATCGTTATCGTTATTCACAAATTGGCATATTTCATTTTGCTAACTGTTTCGTTTCCGAACATAGTACTTCTTGGAAACTTTATAAAAGTTAGTTGGAGGATATTTTACTCTAATGATATTAAACGAACTTCAAAAGATTTTTTGTAAACGAAGTGGTCGGAGATAAAATTGATCGGGGAAATGGAAATAGCCTGAGCCATTTTAATGAGTCATTTCATTACTCACTGAAATGGTAAAAGCTTATCATTTCTATTTATGCACTTTTCTAGATGAGATCTTTTGTTTATAATGTAGGATTAATAAAATATAATTATTAAATGTTAATGTTGGTAATATATTGGTACAATTACCTTCGTAGGGGGTTTCTCTAACGGCGGTTTCGTAGCCATTTTTTCCTCAGAGTTTTCTTCTACTTTAGTTGTTTCAGTTTTCTTAAGAACGGGCTTAGTGTCTGCTTTGCTTGTTGAGTTTAAAACGCTTTTACCATTGGAAGCTTTATCGTTTGCTACAGAATTATTTGTTTTTGTAGCACTATTTTTCTCCAATGGTTTCTTATCTACTATTGTGACAGACTTTTCTTTAGTTTTGTCACCGTCAATAGTTCTCACACTTTTGAGAGTAGGTTTCTCTGGAGCTTTGTCGTTTGAGTTTTTGTCATCTGTCTTAGCTGTCTTATCTGCAGATTTTAATGAGGACTTAGTAAACCTTGGCTTTTCATCTGCTGGTCTTGTAGCTTTGTCGGCAGATTTTGCTGCTGAGGGTTTTACACATTTTTCTTCTACAGTTTCGGAAACTCCATTTTCTGTTTTTTCAGCCTTATCGGACTTTTCTTTTATTGTTGACTGCTTTTTCAAAGCGGCTGGAAAATAAAAGTAATTTCATAGGCATGATATTTTCAAGAAAACAAGTCTTCTGGGTGTTTTTTTATAATATAATATTAAAAATATAGTGAAATTGATGGAAGCACGTGTTACGGCCCCGGTGCGGTGCATTTTGATGGCATTCACGTACGTAAATAAACATGGCGGCTGCCAAGATGGCCGACCTTCGCTATTTTAGCGCGGTTACTTGTCAAAATTTCCTATTTGATGACCGTCACGATACTTTTATGTAGCCGTGGGAATGGAAACATCATCGTTAAACTTTGTTATGTTACATACTAGCTGTGCCCCGCGGTGTTACCCGCTCATCCCACTGGAACACTAAATTTATTCGGGTTGAAAAGTATCCTATGTCCTTCCCGGGGACTGAAACTATCTATATACCAAATTTCATCTAAATCGGTTCAGCGGTTTAAGCGTGAAGAGGTAACAGACAGACAGACAGACAGACAGACAGACACACTTTCGCATTTACGAGTATAATATTAGTATGGATTGTGTTCTCTAGACTAGTAATTTCAATGGCAACTTTTTTTAAATCATCTTTCTATTCAATGTGTTTTATCTTTGTTTTTTTTCAAATAATGAGGTGTTTTACGATAAACGGGCTAAGGTCTCAACCTATCTAAGGTCAGATTCCAATTCTGATCTACAATCAACCAAAATAGAATATTTCATTGTCCACGGTCTTAAAATAAATTTAGCAAATAATATTTACGTTATTTGTTTGAAATAAAAACCTTTCTCACAGTCCCACCTAACTATTTATTTATTTAACCATTTTAATCAGGATCGTGTTGCAGTTGAAATCAAAACTTAAATGGCGAACAATTGTTATCTTTTTGTTGTATTTAAACATCGTTCCCAATAACGTTTAAATCAAAGCATAAGTCGTATCGTAACCCCAACATGTTCGTTTGTTTTGTAAAAAGTCTGTCCCGCCTAAAAATATCTCGAATCATTGGCATCGGCCAGCTGAAAATATCTCCTCTTAACATCTCCAACGTTTATTGAAACAGAAAATACACGACAAAATGCGACCAGACGATCTTGCATTGTTTTCAGATGCATAGAGTACAATGAACTTTGCTAATTTACTTAAAATTGGTTAACCTATAAAAAATATTAAATAACTGGTGTACCTAACGAATAGAAAAAAATTAAACATCAATATTTTTACGAGAACGACGTTTTAATGTATTATGTTTTCTTTGTAAGATGATATAGTTTTGTTTTATATTTCCACATTATTACATTATTATCCAAATTATGATCAGATTCGTTATTTGCATTTTGACTAACGGAAGCGCGAGATTTTATAAGGGTCATAACTAATGAGACGTCCTCATTTCTCTAATTTACGGCTAAGAACAAGTCGACTATGGATATCGTCCCAACGCAAAATCTAGAAATAACTGAAGTGAGTCGACTCCATTAGGTAGATTAAGACAGGAATTCACATAAATCAACCGTTTAATAATGCGACAAGAAAGTACTCTCTAATTTAACTCTTGTTAATACATTTTTAGGAACCAGTGGTTGAAGTCAACCGTGGATATCATCTCAACGCAAAACCTAGGTACAACTGGAGTGAGTCGACTTCACCAGATTTAGAATGGGATTCACATAAGTCAACTGTTGTAAAATCGCGATAAGAAAGTACTTTCTAAATTAACTCTTGTGAATATCATTTTTGGAACCAATGTTTGGGTCATCGTATCGTCACGAACATGAAATGATACGTATCTAAAGAAAAATCAGGAAGTTATTTCAAGGGTATATCTGCACGTACCCAAAGAAAAACCACGAATTATTTGACTTTTTATAACACTGACACTTGTAGGTCACTTCATATAACACATAATATGTATCACGATTTACTCGAGAAAAATGTGGTTGAATTCACCGGACGTGAACACATGGACGTCACTCGGTTCCAAACTCCAGACTACCAACTTATGAACAGTTTGGGAGACTCAATTATTCAGAACTCGTGTCTCCTGCCAAAGTTTCGGGCAGGTGCTGACGTCACCACACTGTATACATCAACACCTATACACAATCATACAGTTACAAACATTATGTACTGTGAAATATAGCCCACTCTCCGAGCGCGGGAAAACTGGGAAAAGTTGACGAATCATTTATGCTCTGCGTCACGTGTTGGATTTTATTTAATAGATACGCTATGTGCACACAATATTTTATGAAAATTACAAGTACTTAGGTAAACGACGGCCAGACCTGGAAACCTAGGTACGTCAATCAGCGCTTTCAAGTAACCTAAATTCGAATATAACATTGCCACAAAATCAGCACCGATACTATTTTCAGTTATATTGTTTTATAGTCATGTATTTTGAAATGTGAGAGTGATTGACTGATATAGATACAACAACGTAGTCTAAACCACTGTTTGAATCTTGCTTAAAAAAAAAGAAAGGGGTGAATAATAAATAAAATCAAATCAAAGTCAATACCGAACGACGTAGAAGGCAATCTATGAGTAAACAATGTCACGTACCTAATCCCTCGGCATGGTAACAAGTCAATCCTGGCCCAAAACTAAAAGAAACACTATTTCTATTATTGTATTTGTAATATAAAGAAGAGATATATTTTCATACTCATACTACCTACCTAGTTAGCCTAAATCGAAAGTTTTAAAGCCCAATTATTGCATTTTGCCTCTACTCAACACTGGGTTATAGACCGGCATACACATTTTGCAGGACCGTTTATAATTCTTTATACCGTAGGTATCCTTGGGGGAGGCATTTGCTCAGCAGTGGACGTATTTCAGCAGAAATGACGATGATGACTCCTACTCAATGGCCACGGCAATATTTTGTATCGTGATATTCGTGATGGCTATATTCGTTCGTGAAAGGACCACAACCAGGCGCCGACGTACAAATGTACGTCAACGTCACTGTGACGTCGGTAGCCGGACGTAAACAAATAGAACTAGAATGACAAGTAACCAGTCTAATTGGAGCACTATGATCTACTATGCATTGAATTAGAACGTGACTATTTTAAAATACGCACGGAATTGGGACCACATGTCTTGCTAATTCATAATCATAAATTAAATTGTGCGCAAGTCGAAATTTCGTCTTTCGTTAAATAATTTTTTGGTTTGTTTTTTATGTGACAAACGTGTTTAGTGCATTAAGTGACAAACTTTGTGATAACATTTATGAAGATTTTTTTAGTCCTAAAACATGGATATTATTTCTAGGTAGCGAGACAAGTTAGCAAAATAAAATACAGTAAATGAGGGTGACAGGTGACGATGTCTAAATATTAAATTAAAGTGCAATATTATGCTGCTTAGTTGGTTACCAGGCATTTGAGGGGGACTTTAAAATAAAAAGGGGATAGAATTAAAATTTAATGATATACATATTGCACAAGTCTAAGTCTGATAAGATGGTAGTAAGCAGTCAGTAGGAAATTATTGATCACACTAACACAAGACCGGATCATACAAGTGGCGCGAAAGTGAAGAAGCCTTTGCTCAACAGTGGATAGATGTGGGCTGAAATGATGATGTTTCATAATATATGGCTCATTTCGTCGAGAAAGATACTCACGCTTCAATGGTTTAGCCGCTGGTGCAGGTTCCTCAGCATCCTTTGCTTCAGCCTTCGCTGGTGCCTCGACTGGCTTCAGCTTCCTCTGGGTCCATGGTGGAGGTGCTGCCGCATCTTTATCCTTCACCCACGGCGGCCTGAAGGTCTCCCGCTTTACCGCCGGCTCCTTATTGACGCTGCCGATGGGCATCGTGTACTGTGGTCAACAAATGATTTTCTTCATTTCTATGAAGCACTAGAAACAAATGTTTGTATTTTGTGGAATGTATGTACTACGCGTTGTTCGTATTACAAGTGAGTAAACCTATAAGTACACGACTTCGCACCTATCTAATGTAATTACGACTGCCGCACACACCTAGCAAGGTCAAGGTTTACACAGGGGAACGAAAGAAAGGTTAACTGATCCACTGATTTAAGAAATGTAAACTGACATGGTAAAAAAAATGAACTTGTAATCCAAGCAATACTTTGGGTAGTCGATTTTTAACCCAACTGCTACAAATCCTTATTGAAGAATTTTGTTATAAGTTTATAAATTTATATTTTCTATTATCTACAATTGTGCCTAAACTTCTAGGTAATCCGATTTGGATGAATAAGGTCAATTGGGCCAAGCGTTCCACTCGTGATGAGCCCACTTGTCCCGACTGACCTTAAGTTAAGTTGCAGTAGTATGGTGCTGACCCATTTCCCACTGGCTTGCTTAATTTAAAGTTCTTGAGCACTGTTGTTTGTCCGTCTAGAGAAATACTTACTAAGCCAATTCTGCTATTGCTAAATTGCACTGATAAATTGTTACTTTTTTTGTTTTTTTTTTTTTGTGGCGGGCCAATGGTCAGCCTTTATCGTGTGAAAGTTTAATAATCAAATTAATGAAGCATCCCTCATGGTCATGGTGGTTGGAAAGAGACAGATGCTTGCGATATATGAAAAACTTAACAGCCCGGTGTTTAAAGTTTTTCAAAGTTTTAAGGTTAAAAATAAGGACGTTAGTCACCAACAAACGACGCGAACTCATAATATCCTCAACAAATTGAGTGACTTTCATCCAAAAGTACGCTACATCCTACCCATTCATTCAGTATGATTATTTTTAACGCAGCCGTCATGTGCTCTAAGAGTCTTATTATAAACAGTCGAAGTCGATGAAATGATGTTTTCCGACTATTAGACGTAATCACGCACATTTTGACGAGGAAAAAATATACATAATATAAGATCTTCTACAAAGAATCCTCTCCACAAGTTATTTAAACGTGCTAAGGAATTACCGTAGGATGATACCCTTTTCCTGGAAACAAAATTAACCTGTCAAACTGTCTATTGGATTATATTCTTAATAAAGCCGGATTTTCTACTCTGCAAGAACAACTGGGATGACAAAATGGTCAATCAATTAATTTTATTTTATCAATCAGTTCATCCGACCCAACAAGTGTTTCGATTAACTGGTTTTATTTTATAAGGGAATAAAGGGGCTCAGGACATCAATTATTTGAATTGTGACTGTGTACACAATAATACAAATTGTAATGTGGGTAGACTAGAAGTCGCACTATTCGGATTATCTCTCTAGTTAGTTCCTTAGCAATAGAGGTGAACAGTGCGTCAGTCATTGGCACATCTACTTTATAGGTAGGTATTACTCATGTAGTTACAAGCTTTTAACTTAGTATAAATACGCCTCGAAACCTAGAGAACGCTTGAAAGTGAAGCCAATTTAGGTTATTATTACTAAGCCGAAAATGGCAGCTCAAGCACAGTATATATAGGCTAAAGCAGTATGGAAACTATTACGAACAAACGGTCGAAACAGCGCACACACACAGACGCAAGCGTTTACGAGGCGAATAAGCGTACTTCGCAGTGCTGTCAGTCGCGCGTGGCGCATCGAGACGAGCGGTAATTTTTTGTGGTTATTGCGTGTCGCGTGCGCTGTCCGCGATTTTTTAAAGATGCCACGAGTTTATTGCGTTGTATACGGCTGCTTGAACTCTGCTTCCTTAAAACCGGAGCTTTCATTTTTTAAACTTCCTGCTGATATTGAAAGGTAAGAATGCTTTATTATCACTACATAGTTTAAAACAAAGTCGCTTCCTATCTGTCTGTTCCTATATATATGCTTAGATCTTTAAAACTACGCAACGGATTTTGATGCGGTTTTTTTTAATAGATAGAGTGATTCAAGAGAAATGTTGATATGTATAATACATGCATAATTTATCAGCATTGCCCCCGAGCGGAACCTAACGGGTTGCTAGTTAATAAATAAAATGCATTTCCTTTTAAATAAATCGTTTGGTTGTTTATGTGATATTTGGTGTAAATTTTTAGGGTTCCCTACCCATAAGGTAAAAACGGGACCCTATTACTTAATAAACCTCCGCTGTCCGTCTGTTACCAGGTTGTAAGTATCTCATGAACCGTGATAGCTAAACAGCTTGATTATTTTGCAGATTATGTATTTTTGTTGCCACTTTAACAACAAATAGTAAAAAGAGAATAACAACAATATTTAAGGGGCTCCCATATATCAAACGTGATGGGTTGCGTTAACTTTGCACCTCATTTGTATCCGGCGCCATACATATCAGGTGCAAACTTAACTTAACCCGGCCAGTTAAGATGGGATACCTAAGTGTTTGTACCGAACCTTCGGTGCGCGAGTCCGATACGCACTTTGCCGGTTTTTAAGCACGCGTGTTTGTAATGGTGAAAAATAATTAAATAAGAATTGATAGCTATGAAATGAAGCTTTCATCGTTATTAAACTTGTATCAATTTATTGTATTTAGGTTAGTTCGTGGGGTAGCGTCCAGGAAAACAACGGTTGGCGATGGTGACAAACACTATAATTCTTATAAAAGTCACAGCACAGTTTTATATGGGGAAATAATAATAACACCAGATACAGGCAGACTATGAGAAAAGCTAGAGCTAGACACGCGAGTGATTTCGTTCGAGTAGTGCGCGCGAACGTTGTACATATTATCGAATGTTCGGGAGTCGGGACCGGCGTGGGACCGGCCGACGCGACGGTGCTGCGTGCCGGCGCCGCCGCATGTGCCGCCCGCTCTCCTCCTAACCCCTCGGCTGTCCGTGGATTACGTGCGTAAACACGTCGAATACTGCGTGTGCGTGAATTGTGGTGTGTATCCACATTAAAAAAAGTCAAGTGCAAGTGAGACTCGCGCACCAAGGTTCCGTACAAAAACTTCCCATCTTAACTGCCCTACAATAAATGTAAATAAAAAGTAAAATACAATAAAGTCATTACAAAATCTAAGTACATTATAAAAATTCTAACCTAGGGTGCCGCCGGCAGCGGGTGACAACCCTAGCGCGTAGGTATTTATCTTCAAAGAAGGCCTTAGTTTCCATACTGCTTTAGCCTATATATATACTGTGGCTCAAGGCTTTTGCCAATGTCAGTTGTGACAATAATGTAATTAGTGACGCGTTTTAATTCTGCTTGATGTCAAGTTTTGACCAATTTAGGTTAGCCACGGCCACGGCCTAAGTTTTTTCCGTGTGCGCATCTGTCACAGCGACAATGTCAACACGTCTATCCCTAGCTCTACACTGCTCGTGAAGTTGACCAAGGTTGGGCTAACATGATGGTGTGAAAACAAATCAAATCTTTGCCCGTTTTGACCTGAAATTCTGCGCATATATATTAAATCATGGGTCACGGGAACGGTCCGTCCGGTTGAATTTTGGCTCATTTGATTCATCTTGACCAGAAATTGACATATGTACAAAAAGTACAGCTAGCAATAAACGATTGCTTCGAAAATGAAATTTTTGACACATGAGATCAATCTTTAGCCGCGTATTGTGGCGGAATATTGCAGAGTTGGTCACGATCCTTAATCAGAAGGGGAGAAACGAAGATTAAGGTTTTAGGATTTGTAGCTGTTAAGTTAAGGTAAGCACTAAATATCATTCTATGGAAGAAGTGCAATTAGAAATATGTACCTGAGGGACAACTTAAATTAATTAGATAACTACTTATTTAGTTATTATAATTATTATTTATACAACACAAACCAATAGGTATAATATGTCGTTAGAACAGAAGTTACTCTAAATAATGTATGCTAGATAGTTATATTTGGAAAAACTCAGCCAATTCTTCTGTTTCACGTAAGTACCTAGTTATACTTAACCAAAATGGACTTTGAAGCTCATAAATGATCGAATTCTGAATCAACAATCACGAATAAATAGCCTCGAATACTAACTTCATCTTTCTTCATGGTGATAAAGACTACTTTACATTTTAAGACAGCTTTGCTCTATGATCTATGCTATACAAATGAGTCAACATTACGAGTATCATGTGATGTGATTCGAGAAATACTTGGCGAATGTTCTGAACCATTAAGCATTATGATATAATGAGCATGTCACCCACATCCTTCAGCAGTTTTGGAAGGGTTAATAGACGTATCTAACTAGATCAAGGTTTCTTAATGTGGGAGCCATGGATGCCGATATGATCTCTTATCAAGTTCAAAAAATATATGCAGCTGCAAATTTGCTCATGACAGTCATGGGCTGTTTTATTTATAAAGAAGCTAATTTTCGTCAAGGGTCTGTGGTAACTTTAAGAAGTTGATGGAGATCCACCTCTATTGAAAGCTTTATAATTGTATAGTATGAGGAAATATTTTATCAGAATTAAGTGAACTCGCCTCTATTGTTAACGGCATAGAGGCGAGTTTAGATATTTTCATCACATTTTTGTTAATATATTTAAGAACTCGACTGTAGGTACTCATGTGGATAGAGATTTTGGGTTTATTACAAGGAAAACATCTTTCTCCTGTACACACTAATGGGCTTGAAAAGAATATTGAGATTGTTATCCAATCACTTTGCTTCAATCACTTAACTTCCGTATAATTTATTTACATAAATTTAGCAAATCAACTTCAGTGATTTGGAATACGGTCACCAGTACTTTAAGCGTGTCAGCAAGCAAACTGTCCAGGGAGATCTTGGAAAGAATTATCCTTATATCTATCAATCAGCTGAAGATTAGTTTCATCTCTTCAAAAAAAGTAGCTATATTTTTAGAGTGGTCAATACTTGACAGTATTCCAACGGTTTAAAATAATTACGCTTTATCATGATTCAAAATTTGGTACTAAATTTGCGTATTCAATACATATACTTATATGCGTTGGCATCATACATTAAAGATAAACCACAACTGTTCACATTCCTAACATCGTGTTTACACGAAATTTGAAATAAACTCAGCTATTCGCAGCTGCTAATAGAAACAAATGTTGAAATTGTGAACTCTTACATATTGGTGGATGTGTAGTGTGTGTTGATTACGCACTTATTGGGGGCACTAGTGTCACGGCACTGATTTCAACTGATCATATTTTCAACCCGGAAGAGCACGGAGGAACCGTTCGGGAAGCGGCCGCGAGCACGTTCCGTTCTCGACTAGCGACGGAATTTCATGACCGAACAATCCTCTGGAACTTATAAATAGGCGCGTCAAGACTGCTTGAACCATGAAAGTTTGGGAATATTATATCTATGGGACATAAAAGATACGTATAATGTTTTAATATATTGCGTAAATCGCGATGTGTGTAATTCTGCCTTTAACTCAAATCCAACTAGGTAACTAAACCATAGTTGTAGTATTATTAACTAATTAAATAAAAATAAAAACTTATTTTTCGAAGAATTGGCATTTCACTAGAAACTTCCTTTTTGTAACTGTAGTTTTCACGCCATTGTCTAGTATAACGGAAATGAGTTTCTCAAAGAACAAATTTCAAATAAAATGGAACGCCCAGTCGGTCTATTTTCGAAGCTTTTGCGCTGCGTCCGCGCTGTCTCTACAATATGGCGCACTAAATTTTTTACACATCTAAACAAAACAAAGCTTAATGTTTAATCTATGTACGAAATTACTGATTTACATATGTATGTATATTTATATGGAATAAGTCATGCAAATGGTGAAGGATAGGCCACACCAATCGTAGAGGAGGAGCGAATAATGCAAGCATCGCTTTCGAATAGAAGCCACCGAGGCACCGAACGAGTCGAGAACGTCCGCGGGTCTATAATGGTTGCTTTTATTACGCGATATATAAGTGACTAGCATCCGTCACGTTTTGATAAACTACGAGTGTGAGTGACAGATGCTTTGTCACTTATTTATCACGTGATAAAAGCAATCATCATGGGCCCCCTA
Source organism: Apotomis capreana (assembly GCA_947623375.1). Lineage (NCBI taxonomy): Eukaryota > Metazoa > Arthropoda > Insecta > Lepidoptera > Tortricidae > Apotomis > Apotomis capreana. Next base: position 13,281,005 of record OX392517.1, on the reverse strand, counting down.
CACTCTTGGCGGCGCACCGTTGAGTGAGAGCGGGCTGTGAGCCGTCGGACTGAGTTGGAGCGAGACCAAAAAAGTAGATGAGGATAGTAAGGCCTTCTGCACCTCCAGGGTGCCTGAGGACAACAACAATAAAAAATAAAAAATAATAAAAATTAAATAAATATCAGACAACCTCACACAAATCGATCTAGTCCCAAATTAAGCTCAAGAAGGCTTGTGTTATGGGTACTAGACGACGATATACATGCTTATAGAGATAAATATATACTTAAATACATAGAACAACCAGTTTAGGTTTGATTTATATTCAATTATTCATTTTAGTGTTAATTGTAAACCATTACTTTTTCTCTTCCTAAAATTTGCATGTCACTGCGTAACAAGATGGTTGGAGCACAATATTTATTTATAAGACCTTAAACTATGTACCCTATCTTGAGAAAATAAAAAACTTATGACTTATGACCCAAGCATAAATATTCGAATTCATCACACAATTATTTGCCCTGGCCGAGATTCGAACCCGGGACCGCCAGCTCAGTAGGCAGGTCTCTACAAACCGTGGCTCGGTTTGTAGAGACCTCAATCAAAACAATACAACATGATACCGATTTTTGACTCGAATAGGTGTTTGATTGACGACCGCTGACCCTACGACCAGAGATGCGCCGTTCTCAAAAACGTTACATCTTTACCTACGACCCTACGGTTGAACTGGCGTTCTCTAACTCGTAATTCATTCAAACCATTTAACAATCAAGGCTCTATACGTGTTACATCGACAACTGAAACGTAACGTTATCAGAATTACAGTTTTATCTGATAAATTGTCTGCCTAAATTATCATCATTTTTATGTCGCACCCGCTCACGGGACAATGGTGTCCCGGACCTTTGGGAGACGTGCACGGAGCCGAAGCCAACGTATAGAGGCCCCTTCGACAATATAATCAAATGTATGGGATACACCAGGGGGATGCTTTCCCTGCCTGTGTCATGGGACGCACACCGAGACAGCACCGGCTACTAACTATACTGGGCTATTGTTTGAGACAACCGGCGCCGGTACCGGTAGACCATGAATCGCCACCTACTATATGGGCCCCCTTAAAATAGCGACACATAACGTGGTTTACGGGCTACATCGGTGTGGAGGGCTAAGGATGGAGAGGTGTAATACTGAGCTTTTAACCGAATAGTTACCGAAGCCAACTAACCGCCGCAACACGCGACTCCATTCGGACCGGCTGGTTAAGGCAAGATAGAGGCGGAATCCCTGACCAATCACCCTCCGTCAGGATATTCCTCCAGGATCACTCAGGTACGTGGGGTTGCTACCCCCGACAGCTCGCCACAAACTGCCCTGCGGTGACTTAATTGTGCTAATACCAGCGGGCGATGGGGTCATCACGTCCTTATCAACATAATTATTATCATTGTTTAATGTATACACTGCAATCAAAAATCTTAAGTAATCACCTCTTCTTCCTGTCAATTTATAAAACATGGCGGTTCATTTCCGGTGGGCTCTGCCGCGCCTGCGTGTAGACAACTTCGTTGCGCTTGACTATTGCCACTCCCATAGATGAATATATGTATACCTCGCCACTCCTTCGATGACCGTTGAAGTGTAAACATGCATGCCATTTAATTTTGGGGACTCGATTGTTCTACCAAGAATAAATATGATTGGTTTATTAGCTACCGGTGTTTACATGAGCGTATATATGAGACAGACGAGATGACACGGAGTAATATAGTAGCTCTATGTTCTCTACACTGGTTTAACAAAACCTGGCTACTAAACCACTTTGTTTCCTAGGCTATTGAAGAACTTTATTGGAAATCAGAAATCAATAAATTTCGGTATAAGAAACAAAGGACTATAATCCGTTATGATTATAACCCGATAGGCTTAAAATCCTGATTGGTTGACTGTGCTTATCTAAAAACTTTCGTCCTCTTCTGTTTGCCACAGCTTGCCAGAATAATGCAGCAAATTCAGCTATTAACTAAGTCATATTGAACTTCAGTCTATGATGTCGACGTTTAGATTCAGTAGTCAGGCCCAAGGCACCGAATGAAAAATCGACCTCTTACCTTCCCCTTCACGCCTTACGTCACGGCCGATTGAAAGACGATAAGGGATACGTCATGGCCTGATAACATTGATCGTAGCAAGCGATCAAAGGAAAGTAAATAATAAAAATATTCAATTTTTCACTTTTTTGGGAAGTCCCTTATCAAAATTACGATTGTGATGATCAGAAACATTTAGTTTAATCGCAGTGATTTCTAGATTGTACTATGCTGCACTAGTTTAAAGATTAGCAGCAAAATGTTCCCCAGACTTTATTATTAATTATTTAATAAGGTAAGGTTTTGTGGACGCTCGCTGTTGGCTTCGTGGCGGTTCGAATGCAATATTTGTGTGATTAGCACGGATATTTGCTTAAGGTAATGTTATTGTTGTATTTATGTATGGCTGTTTCTGTGTAATTATTTACAATACAATATCAAGTATTTCGTCGAGTAGCAGGGGAGCGTGGGGGAATTGGAGCCTACTAAGGCAAAAGTTCAATATAAGGCAAATGTATGGGTATTTTTGGATTTTTTAAATAGAAACTAAATCCTTAGTTATTTGACTATCATTTAATTACAGCATCACCGTTACATTATCAGGCATTTGGCGACAGATAAACTTTTTTCAAAAAAACAGAATCGCTCCCATTACCCGACTTTGCGGGAAATGAGAGCCTATAGATACCCATATGTGTAATGGGAGCTACTTAATTATTGAGTCAGCCTCAAAACATTAACTGTCAGCCTAAAATCTCATATTCATATAAATATTAACATAAACGTATGCGTAAATTAATTAACTTTAAGGATCCAAACAATAATAGCCTAATAATGTAATAAGCTCTGATTACCCGACTACCACCATCTTGAAATTTCATAAAATAATATTCCGAATCTAGCTTGTAATGAAAGGCTTATTATTTTCGCGGCGACAGAAAAATTAAAGAGCAGCAAACTATTTGCAACTAGAGTCTGTCTAATGAAAGCTGAACCTGCGAAAAAGCGGCAAATTTAAAAAATCATTACATGGTATTACCTATCAAAGTAGGAATAAACGATTTTGATACTTTTCTTTATTTTGGTGGGTACTAAGGGAGAGGAAACGCCTAATATTTCATGAACATTTATTTATGTATTTGATTTTATCGCACCAAATAATAAACTTATCATACAAATGGCGGACTTAATGCCGTAAGGCATTCTCTACCAGTCAACCTTTGAACTAAGCAGATAAATTATGTGCATTACAACAAACTTAAAAATAAGTTTCACTAGATATATACTTAAATAAATAAAAACATAGTCTTATAATGTATACATGTTATACACACACATACACACTTTTTTTTGTCGGGGTTAAAATAAAAAGTCATAAACTAAAGTTAAAAGTTTTATTTATTTTAAGAACTATAATCAAAATCGGTTTCTAGAAACTCTACTTCCATTGATTCATCTGAACTACTGTCAGACTCATAATCATGCACAGTTATAATAAATGATTCCAGGTTTTCGGTTTTTCCATCCCTGGCTTTGTACTGAGCTTCAATATTAAGCACATGATCAGTCATTTTCTTCCAATGCTCTGATGTTATGCTCTCAAAAGCCTCTTTAATATTTTTTTCCATTTCAGCTGCTGATCCGGCAATATTTTTACTTGCGATTTTTCTCTTCGCCGAACTCCATATTAATTCGATTGGGTTCAGATCACAATGATAGGGCGGAAGTCGCAAGACCTCATGACCATGCTGTCTTAGAATTTCGTCTGCTTCGTAGATTGGTTCCGGTTTGTGTTTCTGTACCAATACAAGAAGTTCTGCAATGGTATGATATTCCTCATAGTGAATTTGATTCACACGAAGTCACTCTTTTATTTCTGCTTTGCGGGTGTTGGTATTTGGAGGCTTATTAATTTGCACCGTATGGTAGCTGGCATTGTCCATGACAATCACGCTCGGTTTAGTCAAGTTCGGAATAAGCTTCTCATGTAACCACTTATTAAAATTTGTGGCGTTCATGTCATGGTGGTAGTCGGCTTTAATTGATTTTGTGCTAAATGTTAATAACGCATTAGGCACAAAACCATTTTCTGATCCAGCGTGAACAATAATATATCGTTTACCGGACGAGATATTGTCAACTAGACCTTTGGTGGAAGGCCCTTGCCATGATCCTTTTAATTTGTAATTCTGGTGTACGTAAGTCTCGTCCAAGTATATTATTTGTTTACCTTCAGCACGTTTTGTTGCAATAGTCCGTAAGTAACGGTGTCGCCAAGCTGCAATGTCAAAGCGCTCAATAAGAACTGAGCGTTGATTAATATTTTGTTTAAATTCGTATCCATTCGCATGTAATATTCGGCGTAAAGTTTCAAGGCATCCGGTAAAATTGATGCTTTCTCTCAACTCTGCCAATAGGCACCTGAGTGTAGGCACTTGCTTCTTTACGATATAAAATTCGTTGATTTTATTTCGGATGGCTTGGATGTCAAAGCTATCTAAATTGGATACTGTGGCCTTGTGAGGTCGCTTTTTTCCTGGGGTACTGAAGACACCACTGTTTACTTTTCCTTCATTGTTTATTCTCTTCAAAGTTGAAACACTGAGATCAGTTATTGACGATATTTCCTCTAAATACTTGTTTTGACTTAGCAATTCGTTTTGCTCCAACTCTTTCAACTTCCCAAGATTATCCAAAAGGAGTTGTTTTTTTTCAGAGTCGTCAAGTTTATCTGAAATGAATACATCACTTATGAAAAAATTAAAAAGAAATATCAATTTAAAAAGATAGTTTGGACGGGAAACGATATATTGTGAATCTTTGGATTGAAGATAATTATAGAAATAATAAGTATCAAAATTAATATGCCTTACTAACCTACAAATGCAGTCACCACATCTAAACACTCTTTTTTCTGTTTGAACAAGGCTTCCCTCTCCTCTTGTTTTTGTTTGCTTTTGCTTATCATAGTAAAAATTATCTGACGCACTCCACTTTTAATTGTTTTACCCATGTTTCAGCAGTAAACTTTCGAAAGATCTCTTCTATTTGACACTCGAATGCAGCCTCTAATTCTAATTCTAATTTTAAAATATGGCTTCCGTCATAGTTAATGATGATTTCGCCAATTTCAAGTTTGCTCGTAGAGCATGCCGTTGTTCGGTGAGGTTTTGCTTTTTGTAAAGTGATAGCGATTTACAAAAAACCACGCGGACTATCGGGCCTTGACCCAGGAAGGGCTATGAACGCTTCAAGTTGAATTCTTCATTAGCTATTCACTCCTACGTTAGATCACTGCACAATACGCTATCAATACTACACATTGAACAACGAAAATGAATAAATAATGAACAGCGAAACTTAAACGCATGCGGCCATCTTAAGTCACGAACCGGAAGTCCGAATGCAGCCTCAAACTAACCTCAACAACAACGACTTTGCTAGTCAATGTCAAAATGACATTTTAATAGTGTTGCCGCTCAAATAATCGATGGGTTCAGCTTTCGTTAGACAGACTCTAAAATAATAACTTGTCAGCGATTAAATATTTTGGCAATCATTTTATATTAAATGAGCTTTAAACTAAGGATATTTTAAAATTCAAATAATGGCAGCTACTTTAAGGTAGCAGAAATAATAAACAAGATTACTGAAATCATAGGTGAGGTACTATAAATAATGACTTGGCGACTAATATTAGCAGAAGGATAACAAACTTTATATTAGTGGCAACTACATGTCTCCATCTAAAAAAGCATTTTGGGCTTTGATTTGCTGGCAGCTTAAATATTAAAATGGGTACTATACAAAAGTAATGGGGAGTTATTTTTTAGTTTTCGAAACCATAATTTAATGAAAACGGCGATAAGCGTTTTTTAGGTAAAAATGTTTTGCCCATACAAAACACGCTTATTTTAGTCCGAATCTAGCTAAAACACGCTACGCTAAAATAAGCATTGCATTATCATAAGACTTGCCTCAGAACCGAAGCTGTCAACCCCGATTCCACGTGGTCTTGTCTGCCCTACCCCTAGAGTGTATATAAAAAGCCGGAGGCGCGGAGGGAGAGCAGCCCTCGCCCGCCGTGACAAAGCTCGGGAGCCGTGCGGAGCGGAGCGGCCGAGGCTGGTCGCCGAAGGCGACCAACAAGCCGAAGCTGCGGAACGGAGTACGGGCGACCGTGCTTTGCCACGCAAGGGCGGAAGGGCTGCACTTCCCGCAGCGCCGGAGCTAAGGCAGAGTCTGATACAATATCAAAAAAAATATTGTTGGTTTTAGGAGTCCATATCTCGGTAATTATTAAGTTAAGAAAAAGTTGTCCATACAAAACACGTTTATTTTAACGTATTCTATACGATAGAATCATAAAAAATAGGTGTCAATATGACATCACACCTGACGAAAAATTGACCAAAATCAGAGCCACTAAGTAAAACTATAGACCAAAATTATTATTTATACATGCAATTTTCAACTTTGATTAAAGCTCTTAAATTGTCGCACAAAGTATTTTTTTGATGACCTTGATTTATTTTATATGTAATCTCCATTGAACAATTAGAGTAGGCCATTTTCAACTTTTTATCCGCTGTCATGTTTCCGCTTAATTAGTTAATTCAGTCGCCAAAACAATAACTCGATGCTAGTTTATATTGAAACAAAGCCGAAAATTGATTACTTAGCTGCTACTTTTTACTTTAATAGTCTCCGCAACTTATTATTTTTGCTATCCCCTTTAATTTTTTATAAATCCCTAAATCTGATTAATTTGTCGCCGCGTTAAATACATGCCGTAATGAAATTATATGAATAGATACTCAAAATTTATAACATTAGCTATTAAATAAAACAGGTTTCATTATATCAAACATATTACTTCAACTTAAGCTGGCCGTTGAAATATCGTATTTTTTATAAGCGCGGAGCAAAAAACCGATAAGCGTCCGTGGTAACATAATGCGTGGCACTGGCGAGCTGAGCGAGCCAGGGGAACACGGCCGCACTCTGACGAAAACGCCCGCGCGGTAAATGAGTGAATATGAGCTATAGTTTTGTCTCTAGTCGCACCGCTCCTATTACCCGCCGGTCCCCATTACCCCAGGTTCCCCTACCCAAAGTACAAGCATTGCATAGAGTGGGACCAGATAAATTTATCAGAAAACAACACACCTTATTGACGACCAATCTAAAATAATGTTACGATCTTATGATGCATTTTATACAAATTTGTAAATTTTTATATCTTTCTGTCATCGCCATCGGAAAGCAACCAGAATAATTAATTCCTGAGACGATAAGATTTTCCAGTAACTTTGATTTAAACTTGAATGATTGGCAAACTTTCTGAAATTTATTGATTGCCTTCTACCAATTCAAATGACTAGTAACAAAGTAAAAGTTTTTTTTTCAGATTCAGGAAATAAATCGATTGGTTCCTTTTTCATATCTGATATTTTCTAGATTAGATACGCCATTTGGATCTTAAATCACTGCGTACTTATGCGTGAATTGTAGGTACTTACATTTGAAATCTAGCTAATTCGACAATAATGTTCCGTGCTACGGTAAAAAATCGTATCATTACATGGATTTCATAGTAAGATACGACTTTTTTAGAATATAATTCAGAATAATATTTTTGACCTGTTTGACAGAACTAATCGTATGGTGCATGTCAAATTAAAATTACCAATGATAATCCGTCGTTTATGATGATTTTGGGTATACTTTTTTCTTAATCGCATAATATTAATATCCTAAAGCAATTTTTTTTTGTAAGTATAAAAAGCTTTTAACTTCAGGCCTCCCGCAGTGCTGCGCAGCCAGGTTGCCTAGTGCGCGTGAGTCCTTAATACAGCTTTAATATTTTCTGTGTATTTTTAATACTGGCCACTAAGAACGGGCTCATGAATGTCGGGCCACGCTCAGTGTAGGGTTCCGTAGTTGCTCATCCTTCACAATAGACTTAAGTTACGAGAAAGATTTCAAGCTCTATAAAAAGGTCGTAAACGCGAAAAGTAACTGTAGTTACTTATTACCTTCTGGAAGTCAACTTACTCGTACGTCCGTTATCGCAAAATTATGAAATTTTGCGATAACTCAAAAACGGCTCGACTGGTTTTGTTGAATATAGTTTTCATTGAAAGTATTTATATAAGGCCTCATTTTCATGAATTTTTCCGTAATTTGTTGACCCGTGGTTGAAAAGTTAGAGGGGGGGGGCGCTATTTTTTTTATTTTCGGAGCGAATATTTAAAAAGTAATGTTTGAAGACCCCTTTCATTTTTAAGACCTATTCAACGACACCCCACACACTAGTGATGAAACGAAAAAAAAAATCACCCCCACTTTAGGTGTTCCAGAGGTACCCAGTAAAACATTTTTTTTGTTTAGTTTTTATTTTACCGTTTTGTCGGCGTGATACATACACATACTCATACCAAATTTCAGCTTTCTAGTACTAATGATCACGGAGCTAAGACGCGGACGGACAGACGAACAGACGGACATGGCGAAACTATGGGTTCCTAGTTGACTACGGAACCCTAAATATGGGAGGGAGTAAACTCAAATTTTTACTCATCTGTCAATAAATACACTTAATATTATTAGGTACTAATAAGATTTGAGCCATTAATAAGAAACGACGCAAAGTTCACGAGTAACTCCCCTTGTTTACTGTAGAAGTTTTCCTTTACATAATAGGCCCTTTGACATCATTTATAACAATGATTGACTGTTTTAATAATAATAACTAAATGCGTAAATAGTTACGCAAGTAGTAGAAACTTTTCAAAAATTTCAGAAACTTGCTTAAGAATTTAAAGTAAGTTTCCATGTGGAAACTTACGCAATTTTTAAAACTACGTGGGCATATCAGTACCTACACTACGATTTGCCTGGATTACCTACATACCTGCAGACTATATTGGCTGTGTGAGCTCAAAACCTTGCAAGTTTCTTTTGAAATTGTTGGTAATTTATTACGTCTCGAACCCCCTACTATTGTATATCGTCAATTTTTCTGCTTTGACCTAAGGTAGACTGTAGAGTCCTGGCAAATAGCAGATTTGAAACATGGACAAAAACTCACTAAACCTACAAAATTACTTTTCTCAAACATGCAATGAAATATTGTCTTTAGGTACGTTCGTTATAATAGGCTCAGAAGCGCTTTTTGGGCGCAACAACTCGAGAGGACTGTAAAGGGATTTCATACTGCTTTTCAGGCCTAGGCCTGCAAAGTAACTTTTTTTGGTTTCAACAACGAGGTCATTCACACAGCTGGCTGGTTTGACAAATAGCAGGTTTTGTTTTTAAAGGTTGGTTGTTAGACTAAAATGTCCTATTTGTCAATTAATAAAATGTTGTTCTTTGAAGTCATCATCATCCTCCTAGCCTTTGTCACATTTTTTTGAGAATAAATTCTCAATCGGGATCGGCTACCTAAATCCCAAGATGTGGCGTAGGCACTAGTTTTTTTTTTGTTGTGTTGAAAATGTTGTTCTTTGAAGTATATTTTTTTATTTCATTGTATGTTAGAAAAGCACTATACATGCCTCGTCGTGAAAACGGATTCCCGGCCTCGTATCACTATCCGGTATATAGGTACCTACCTACTTGGCCGGAAATCCTCATTTTCCCGGCCTCTGATGTAATGTACTATTAAAAATTTACTTGTGCTACAATATGATGTTGCTTCTTACCAAATTTCAGTATTTCAACGGGAAGGACTATATATTTTTTTATTCCTTCTTTCCCTGCGGGCCCGAAGGGGTCCTTTCCTTTTTTGATTCCCTTGCATGTGTCAATAAATGCAGCATAATCGCTCGTACCTTTATGTATCATTATCGTATACTAGCTGTGCCCCGCGGTGTGATGAAAAGTATCCTATGTCCTTCCCCGGGACTGAAACTATCTATATACCAAATTTCATCTAAATCGGTTCAGTGGTTTAAGCGTGAAGAGGTAACAGACAGACAGACAGACAGACACACTTTCGCATTTATAATATTAGTATGGATTATCGTATCGTAGTTATGTTTATGTATCATTAATAGGTTTCAGTAGTTTTTAATATAAGTATATATATTTTAGTCGTTTTCTTGATTACTTTTGCATCGCCTACTCAATTCATTTAATTTATTAATCCGCTACCCAAAGGTTGTCTGGAAGAGATCGGTTTTTAGCGATAAGATCGCCTATTGTTTACCTCTAGTTGTAATGATGTGGATCTGTATTTGTATTTATTTCTTTTTGAGGTGTGCAATAAAGATTATTCTATTCTATCTTTTGATTGCGATGACTTAGAAGTTTTTTTTTGCCGGCGCCAGAAGGTAGCGGACTTTAGTACCTATTGATTAATTTTAGCTTGAAACGACGCGTTTCTTTGAGTCGGACAGACACATTGGACAAGAAAGTGATCCTATAAGGGTTATTATTTTGCAGATTGAGGTACGGGACCCTAAAACCGACCATATACAAATACGATGGTAAAACTTTATGTAGGTATACCTAATTGTACCATGACCGTGACGTATGGCTGCACTTTCGCCTTTGTTCGGGCAATTCGGCGCGCGTTCGTAGCACGTGTCGGTCGGTCACGTCATCATGCCCGCCCCGTGCATTCTCGAACGTCGCATTTTGCACAGACAATCAATAAAATACAATTCTCAGATGGCTTTGTAAAGTTAAAGAGAAAGAGAACTTTCTGTAGTGTTTTATTTGAGTATCTAGAAACTAAGGCAACGCTATACAGTTGCTCGTGGTGATTCTGGATAAAAATGTACTAATCAATCAAGTTTGAATTAATTTATATCGGACAAATTCACACAAATCGGTCTAGTCCAAAGTTAGCTCTAGTAGGCTTATGTTATGGGCAAAAGACTCAGGAACTAATTCGAGTTTATCACACAAATATTTGCCCAAGCCGAGATTCGAACCTAGGACCACGAATATTGAATCGTGGTCCTAGGTTCGAATCTCGGCTCTCATGCCTTAGTGGAGAAAGGCAATATGATTTCTAGTTTTTCCATATACCTACTGGCATGGTCGTACTTTTCTTGATGCCATATTATGTCAAGCCATTAACTATATAATTCTAACAGTCGTCATCACTGATGAGTCATGACTCATCTCACGACTTTTACTAGGAGACAATAAATTTTTGTCATTAATTTAAAGTCATGCTAATTAATGTTCACTACCAATATCACTATTGTATAGATTCCTACCTAGAATACTGCAAAGGGACTTTTAGTCACTATTTGTTACTTGAGAAAGATTTGTTTACATAACACGCCCAGGGATCTTACCATTCGATGACTAATCAGTCACGTCACGATTTCTGCGGCACCGAATTATCTTAAGGAATCCTTCATATCGTATAATGCGACATATATAAACACGATCGCTTTGCATAGATATCATTAAGAGGGTGATCGGCGTTGAGGACGGAAAATTAGTTCTGAAGGGTGAGTCGTCGATATAATTCATAATATTTCAATCATACCAGGTGGGCCCTGTAACAGGAGCAATAAATTAAAACATAGATTCTACCCCTTAAACTAACAACTTTTAAAAATGACTCATTTATAATGTAGCCTGTAAAATAAAGTTTCAAGAAACATTTGATATTTAGTAAAGTGACAGCTATGTCAATGCTAAGGCGATATCAATGTTGGACGGCTTACATTGAAAATGCTATTTACTTTGTTTGAAATAATGAACATATGAAAACAATATTTAAAAAAAAAGTTTCTGAACAGATGTTGTTCAGTTTGACGAGTAAAATCTTTGTTTTAATTTTCTGCTCCTGTTACAGGACCAACATGGTATATTAAATAGGCAGTTAACAACTCGTACTTAACAAGTCTTCTCTGAGCTGCGACTGTGGTGCTCCTGAACAAACAACGGGTCATATTGAGGAGGAATGGGAGTAGGACTAGGCGACCTAGAACTACGTGGAGGAATAGGCGACCTAGCGACTAGACTAGGCTATCAAACCTAGATTTTCAGTTGTTGAGAGCACGCTTTAATTTTTTGTTGTTTTATGTTATGACTTTGTTTTTTTTTTATTTTACTGGTACAAAGGTACTTTGTTTGAAACAAAGCCATACGATAATAATAATAATAACTCGTTGTTTCTAAACATATCTATAGTCTATACAAAATTCTAGATATGGATTGGTTCAGTGATCACTAGGTAAAATAAAAAAATCTGCACTTATATGAATAGGTCAAATAAAAAATTGTGTGACCTGTGCATACTCGTAATCTTGGTAGATTAGATATATGTTATGATCTCGTATCTAATTTAAACTTACTTCGCAAATCATTAGCTAAAGTTGCTATAGATAAACTAGATCCTCTCTGTACCATCAGATTTCTAATTTGCACCCACTTCTAGTATCTCTGTTTGGCCCTATGGTTGACTGGTAGAGAATGCCATTTGGCATTAAGTCCGCCATTTGTACTGACTTGTTTTGTGCAATAAAGTTTAAATAAATAAATAAAATAAATAAACAAAAATATCTATAGACGCGGGTTTATATTCAAGGATATAGGTAAAACAACTGGGCGCAAATTAATAACCGCAAGATAAGAAATATGAACCGCGTTTTTATACAGATTTAAGTGGCGGAAGGCTAAAAATAACCATCTAATTTCGTTCATCTAAACCTGTGTTCGCAAAAAGTTGATCGTTGGTTCAGTGATCTCAAAGATTGCCTTAAGAAGCGTCTTCTCACCTTGAGCATTCGCCTGTAATGTAACGAAATAATTACATGACATGACATTACCGGCAGGTGACGTATCAAATTGAAATATACACGATGATTTTTAATCGGTGATCAGGTACCAACTTTACTAACTCAGTAATTGATGGCGGTCACGATGAAGTCGTAATTACTTGAAAACAAACTTCTATTTCTCTACCATTTTTGTCTTAAATTCCTTGTCACCCTACTAATCTGTCTGTGTGAGCTTACAACCTCTTTAATAATTTAATGGCAATGTTTTTTATTTTATGAGAAATAACTTGATATTTTCATTGTTATTATATACATAAACAAAGTCATAGAAAATTTCGTGAAATTACCCGCCAAAACGTAGCACTTGACGTAGGTATCGTATTTAATTTAAGTAGGATGACCATGTATCTAGTGGTTATTAGTTTTGATTATGTTTTAACTTTTTATTAATTAAACAGTGAGGTAATTGCGTGAGACCTCGCCTATTAAGTTTAACTTTAGCTGGATATTAATATTTTTCTACGCCTGATCACCGATTAAGAATCACCGTGTATATATATGCCTATTTGCCTAACCATAATTATAAGTTGTTGATTGACTTCTAACTTCTGAATGACAGTGGCAAAGGCATTCACAAATTTTACTCTTAGAATGTGTTGAAGTTATGGTGTTGATTAAGTTCGCAGTTACTGTTTACCTACTATTAGGAATCATTGGTACCTGGTTATTACCAAGTTCAAAAAAGCAAGGCTGTTTCTCTCGAGTGCTGTAATGCTGTTCATGATTATGAGGAACTAACGACACTTATCAACACAAATTGTGTATACTACTTTCTATATACTTAAGTAGTAACAAAATATACCTTTTGTTCTTTATCAAATTCACTTAAACGACATGCAAAAACAATAAATAAATACGCTCGATTCATCAGTCATCGTTGAAAAATAATGTTTGTGAAGTGAAGTGGACACTTCATATGAATTAGCAGTAGGTAAGTAGGTACTCGTTACGTCAGTCATTACTTGAATGAAACACGTGGTTATAATTATTAGGTAGGGCATGAATCAGTACCTATTATGACGAGTTTTCATAGACTTCAATAAAAAGGGGAGGTTCTTTAATTTTATTTGTAGGTTGGTTGTGTCTGTGGACCGGTTCCAATAAATTACGTAGGTATTATTCAATTCGTTTATTTGAAGTCAGTTGTTGCTAAAGTAAGGACACTAAGCACGAATAACTTCGTACATTACGCGCTATAAAATATATAGACTTTTTTACCTCTAAATACATAGCTCTTTTTCACTTTTCAGGTACAATGGCTGGATACATTTTGATACTTGCCTGTTTGACTGTCACAGCTTCAAGCTTACCCTTGGAAACCCAGAATACTAGCTTTAGTCATGGGCTTAAAGGTTAGTTTTTTAACAAATTTATGGTAAAAGTAAACACTCCCTTACTAGTGCACAATTTATATATTAAAAAATGACTGTGTCTCGAAAGGCCTTTTAAAAAAATATTATTACATTCAAATTTCGAAAATCTCTGAAAAACAAAGATATTTGATTTTACCTCTATTCCAATATCAGTCGAGATGACGTTTAGTTCGAAATTAATTGTCAATTTGCAATCAAATTTGACAAATGTCGCACGTAAGTAAGGTATTGAACAATATGATAGACTTCCGGTTTGTGACTTAAGATGGCCGCATGCCTTTAAGTTTAGTTGTTCGTTATTTATTCATGTTGGTTGTTCAATGTGTAGTATTGATAGCCTATTGTGCAGTGAACTAACGTATGAGTGAATGGTTAATGAAGAATTCAACTTGAAGCGTACATAGCCCTTCTTGGGTCAAGGCCCGGTAGACCGCGTGGTTTTTTGTAAATCGCTATCAATTTACAAAAAGCAAAACCTCACCGAACAACGGCATGCTCTACGAGCAAACTTGAAATTGGCGAAATCATCATTAACCTGATGGAAGCCATATTTTAAAATTAGAATTAGAACAATATGATAGTTGGCGCCGACTAATTTGTCACCGAATTAAAAAAACTATGACAGCTGCCAGAAAACTTCATTATCGCCATTACCGGGTAAAATTTGTCATAATGTGCGGCTCCTGAATGCATCATGGAGGCTTATGATATGTAGGTAGATACTTTTACAATTTTAAAAGTTGGAATACCTAAAGAGGAGGATGATATCGATACTAATATAATATCACTACTGGCTTTGTTTTTTATTACAGTTATCAAACCGCCCTTCCAATACTACTCCAAAGAAGCCTGGGGCGGCAGACCAGCCACAGCCAGCACATGCCTCAACCTGCCCGTACCCCTTGTAATCATCCACCACACTTATATCCCGGCTGCGTGCTTCACTGCTGAACAATGCAAGAGTGCCATGCGGGGCATGCAGGATTACCATCAGAACGGGCAAGGGTGGACTGATATTGGATACAAGTATGTAGGCCCGGACTCAGAGGGCCCTTGGCAAATCGGGCCCCTCCACCTCAAAACACTTTTCAGCAGAACATGACGCACCTTTAGAATTATCGTGACCTAATTCAAAATCTTGGAGTTTAAGAATTAGGTCTCTTTAATTCTAAATACAGAGCATCGGGCCACGCTCAGTGTAGGGTTCCGTAGTTGCTCATGCTCATCCTTCACAATAAACTGCAATCACTTATTACCTTCTGGAAGTCAACTTACGTCCTTTTAAAGAAAAAATATGAAATTTGGCGATAACTCAAAAACGGCTCGACCGATTTTGTTCAATATAGTTTTCATTGAAAGTACTGATAAGGTCTCATTTACATGAATTTTTCCGATTTTTTTTGACCCGTGGTTGAAAAGTTAGAGGGGGGGGGGACGACACTACTTTTTTGTTTTCGGAGTGAATATTTACAAAACTGCTGACTTTATAGAAGACCCCTATTATTTTTACAAGACCTATTCAACGACACCCCACACACCAGTGTTAAAAAGAAAAAAAATCACCCCCACTTTAGGTGTTCGAGAGGTAGGTACTTACCCGAAAAAAAATATTTTACCGTTCTGTCGGCGTTATACTTACATATACTTATACCAAATTTCAGCTTTCTAGTACTAATGATCACGGAGCTAAGCCGCGGACGGACAGACTGACAGACGGACAGACGGACATGGCGAAACTATAAGGGTTCCGAGTTGACTACGGAACCCTAAAAATGGAAGTGTCGACGATTTTTCGAGTGTGGGCTATGTTCAGCAGTGAACGACTGTGGATGATAGATAGGTTAGATAGAACACGTCATGTAATAAAACTCGCATCACATTTCCAACTAATTTGCCTGTAGACTTCGTTAATAATATTAATAACTAACGATTTTGTTATGCCGGGACCACACGCTTGCTACGCCTCAGCGTCCTGCAGGGTTGCCAAGGCTTGCCAAGCGTGTGGTCCCGGCATTACACTTGTGTAATGTCGGCAATTTTTTGTGTGAGTGTATCAATCAATTTTTGTTGTTTATGGCTCCATCGATACCATCGATGATTCCGCCAATGTCGAGGTTAAGGAAGACACGTGTTTATGATTTAGAATTTGGCCGGTATAATTTGATGACAGGATCGCTTAGAGAAGAATCCAGAACAAAAGACAAAACAAACATTTATTGTTAAACTATCTACTTACTATAAAAACAGGTTATTAATTTTGGTGAATTATAGGTTAGGTTTGTTTTATTAATCACAAATAGTTGACGGTTTCTGAGAAAAACGCTTTCTACGAAATGACACTTCTGCGAAATTAATCGTTCGGCGAAAAATAATTCTGTAATGATTTACTGAACCCTAGCAAGTACCTATTTGTCCCACATGTCCCTAAACAAGCTTTGCTTAGTTTGGGACTATGTTGATTTGTGTGAATTTGTCCCGGAGATTTATTTACTTTTTTTTTTGCATTTCGTTATAGCACACCATACTTATTTATTGTTGGTAAACATAGTGGGCCATATTACGATATATTTTACATATTCAAAGTAAAAAAAGTCAAATGCGTTTATTTTAAGTATGAATTACACTTTAATGTTTATGTCGGCTCGAAAGCCTAATATGTAATTATATTCTACCACCTTGATCGTAGCTTATAATTGACAAAGACGGTAGGTATATAAGTGTAATCATTTCTTTTTCGTCGCAGTGATTTATAACTAATAGTTTTATCAGTCAATCGGT
Source organism: Apotomis capreana (assembly GCA_947623375.1). NCBI lineage: Eukaryota > Metazoa > Arthropoda > Insecta > Lepidoptera > Tortricidae > Apotomis > Apotomis capreana. Next base: position 13,263,965 of record OX392517.1, on the reverse strand, counting down.
GGTAATAAAGATAATTATTTGTGGAATTGTTTAATCAGAATATCAATCATATTATCTTGTGCTCTTAAATGTATATGCGTGTTTTTTGCAATCGCGAACATTTAATCAGACAACTACTCGTATGATTATATCTGTGTCTAAGTACCTATATAAATTTTAATAATGCATTCCACAATTGATTTGTCAAAAAAAAGGATTTTATCTTATCTACGTAAAGTCAGGTTGGGTAAAAGAAACACATTGAGGTAAGGCAAACACTTAAAATAAATCACAGTATATATTATAAATGTGGTAAATCCCATTTTTAGAAACAGTTCTAGGTAAAAAATAAATAAATGTCACCATAGTTGGTCGTTTTATGTCTATTAAAGCTGTAATATAGAAAATATTCCAGTGTTCCACTTCCCCCATGTGTTTCTCTTAACCAACCTGACCTTATATAAATAGTGTTTCCCTGCTCGTCGGACTGGGGATACAGTCAGGCTAGCATTAGCCTAGTTTATGCGCCCACGGGGTTAGCTTGCAAGAGATTATTCCATCCACCATTATTTGTGTTATTACATACTTGGGAATCTTGGGATCCAGTTTGTGAAGAGCCATCCTTCTAGCATCTATGTATGTTTCAATCCCATTATTATTGTTACAGTTTCGCGATAGGCAGCGACGGCGCCGTGTACGAAGGTCGTGGGTGGATGTCGGTGGGTGCACACGCCGTGGGTGTCAATGCTAGGAGCATCGGTATCGCTTTCATCGGGGATTATGTCTGTAAGTCCATCATTGCACACCAAAAGATGATCATTACTGAGCAAAGGCATCCTCAAGGAGTTGCAGCTTCGTGATGGGCAGCGACGGCGCTGTTTACGAAGGTCGCGGGTGGATGTCAAGTCGGTGCACACGTCGTGGGTGTAAATTGTAGAAGCATTAGGTATCATTTTCATCGGGGACTGTGTATGTTATAGTTCATCATCGGCCATACTGGACATAGGCATCCCCATGAAATTGCATCTTTGCGATATTCAGCAACGGTTCCGTGTACGAGGTACGGTTGGATGTCAGTCGGCGCACACGCCGTGGGTCTCAAGGCTAGGGGCATGTTATCGTTTCGTGTTCATCGGGGATTATGTCTGTATTACGAGTGGCAGAATGTTACCCTTATCTAAAACGGTTTCGTGCAAAATTTCCACACACGACAGGATTTAAACCTGCGCAAACGACGATATCAGACGGTTTAGAATAACCTATACTATAAATTATTAAAAAATACTGACAGATATTATTGATAATGTAGAATTTGTTTTTTCTGAATGACGGAAACTTTTAGCGTTTTATCAATTTACAGAATAATGATTAGCTTATCTTTATTTCAGCGGACCTACCCCCTCACAGGAGCCTGCAAACCGCCAAAGACCTGATAAACATCGGAGTACAGCTAGGCTTCATCTCCCCTTCGTATAACCTGATCGGACACCGCCAGGTTAGCGCCACAGAGTGCCCAGGAGAAAGTTTGTTCACGGAAATTAGGAGTTGGGATCGATTTTTACCAGATTTCGACGTTAATGCTTAGATCGATAAAATAAATAGCGCAATTTTAATTATTTTTGTTTAATTCTATCTCACTGGCCATCCCTTGCCTTTCCTTTTCCAATTATTAGTTCCCCTTTTCCGATGTTCGTCTAAAGGAGTTAATTCAACCCTTTTTTTTATATATAATCTTTCTATCGGTTCTGTTTTAATGCGGAAATATCACATTTTCCTAGGGTATGGCTAATGTGCAGAGGGCGCCCCAGTAGCGTAGAATTATGGAAATAAAGATTTGGTGTGATTGACGTAACGATGTGATAGCTCAGTTGGCAGAGCACTACGCCGGAAATGTATGGTTGCAGGGCCGAGTCCTGCTTACATTATAGTGGATCACATTATTTTTTTCTTTTATAATTTACCTTTGTGTCAATATTTATATTTTAATTTATTTTGCAAATGTTTAAATACTTTAGTCTACATGGCCCATCCATAAATACCTTACAGACATCATAGGTAGGTACATATAAACAGCAATAATAACAAAAATCTAAACAACTTGATAGGTCACATTCTGCGATGTGTTACGCAAGTGTAAACGTTAGGGAGGCCCTAGTAAGGCCAGTAAGGGATATAAATAATAATAATCATAGTACGAGGGTTGTTTGATAAATACACGTTTTAAAAAGTTATTCTTGTTACTGGCTGAAATTATGTATACGAACTTTTTAGGCATCCTTTATGGACTAGAAAATAAAAAAAAAAATACAGCGTTCTTTTGTTTTTTTTCTTTTAACGGCTTTTTACGACGGAGTTCGCGTTGTTATTGCAATAATGGAGAAAGAGCAGTATCGTTCTGTAATTCGTTTTCTGTGTTTGGAAGGAAATTCTTGTGATGGAATAAAAGTACGCATGCAAGCTGTTTAAAATGATCATACTCCTTCTATGACAACCATTAGATATTGGTACAATGAATTTAAACGAGGCAGAACGTCCATCTTTGATGATTGATGAAGATCGCCCAGGACGTCCTGTTGAGGTAACCACAGGTGATATGGTGAAAAAAATCGAGAATATTGTATTAAGCGATCGCCGAATAAAACTTAGAGAAATTGTCGACATTGTAAATGTTTCGATTGAACGCGTGCAGCACATTTTAGAACACAAATTAGGCATGAAGAAGGTCTCGGCGAGGTGGGTGCCGCGTTTGCTCACCGAGGAACAAAAGCTCACCCGGAAGCAAATTTCAAGGCACTGTTTAGATAAGTACGAAAGTAGTCCGGGTGAGTTCCTTCGGCGTTTTGTGACTGTTGATGAAACGTGGATACACCACTATACCCCAGAAAGTAAAGAACAGTCTAAACAGTGGATTTTGCCGGGGGAATCAGCTCCAAAGAAGGCGAAGACCGTTCCATCGGTCGGGAAGGTCATGGCGACTGTTTTTTGGGACTCGCAGGGAATCATCCATACTGATTATTTACAAAAAGGAAGAACGATAACCGGGCCATATTACGCTAATTTATTGCAAGAATTTGATACCATTTTGAAAAAAAAGAGACCACATCTAAATAAGAAAAAAAATCTCTTTCATCATGATAATGCACCAGCTCACTCCTCAAGAATCGCAGACTCCAAATTAAAGCAATTACATTATGAATTGCTGCCTCATCCGCCCTATTCCCCAGACCTGGCTCCCTGTGACTTCTTCCTATTCCCAAATTTAAAAAAAATGGGCAAGTGCGAGTCCGACTCGCGCATGAATTAAGGGTTCCGTACCTATACATATATATAATCTATAACAAGTTTGTTGTATGGGAGCCCCCCTTAAATATTTATTTTATTTTATTTTTAGTATTTGTTGTTATAGCGGCAATAGAAATACATCATCTGTGAAAATTTCAACTGTCTAGCTATCACCGTTCTTGAGTTACAGCCTGGTGACAGACGGACGGACGGACGGACGGACGGACAGCGAAGTCTCAGTAATAGGGTCCCGTTTTTACCCTTTGGGTACGGAACCCTAAAAATGGCTCGGTGGAAAAAAATTTCGTCCAATGAAGAAGTCATTGCCGCCACGGAGGCCTATTTTCACGACTTTCCGAAATCTTATTTTTTAGACGGCTTATTAAAGCTAGAACACCGTTGGAACAAGTGTATAGAGTTGGAAGGTGACTATGTAGAAAAATAAATATACACGTACCTATACAAACCTTTGTTGTTTTTTAGGGTTCCGTACCCAAAGGGTAAAAACGGGACCCTATTATTTAGGGTTCCGTACCCAAAGGGTAAAAACGGGACCCTATTACTGAGACTTCGCTGTCCGTCCGTCCGTCCGTCCGTCCGTCCGTCCGTCCGTCCGTCTGTCACCAGGCTGTATCTCAAGAACGGTGAGAGCTAGACACTTGAAATTTTCACAGATGATGTATTTCTATTGCCGCTATAACAACAAATACTAAAAATGAAATAAAATAAATATTTAAGGGGGGCTCCCATACAACAAACTTGTTATACCTATATATACATATATATAGGTACGGAACCCTACATGCGCGAGTCGGACTCGCACTTGCCCAATTTTTTCTAAACACGGGTATTTATCAAACAACCCTCGTATAAATGCATGTAAATTGTCTCAGCGTAATTAATACTGATATTTTATATTATAAACGATCTATAAGCTACTCGTAATTCCTTTCAATTGTTTTATTTAAATGTGTCGCATTTGCAAACACTGATAAAAATAAATGTTATTTGTTTTTTGTTTCGTAATATGTAATTGGTTTACATTACATTTGTTTTGAAGAAGACTTCACATTGTGTTTTAACCCTAAACGCGATGAGTTGCAGGCCCTTCATATACAGCGTGGGTATGGTATACGGGCATATAATGTTTTCAGTTATACCTAGATAGTATCTGATCATAGGAATCGTACGGCATAATTATTTTGTTTAATAGTGTTTTTAATTAGGTGTAATCATTTTTTAAAGTCTAACCAAGCAGCAATGTACGTAGTCCAACAAATGAACGCTGACATATGGTATGTCATGACGTTTAGGTACGTTAATTAATGTGGATGCAAATACATTGCGTGTTCATATATTTCGTATGAAAAAAAATCTAATATTCTAAAGAAATCAATGTAAATAGGATCCCTGGGTCCGATACTAATCGTCATTTCAATATATGGCCGTATTAAATACCCACGCTGTATTTACCTACTTATAATATGGTAGAATGTGAAAGTGTAAAAGCACGTGCTGTCGCGAAATATCCACCATAAAGATTAGATCGGCTAAATTTAATTATATTCGTGCGCATGAGCACCAATAGCCAGTTAGAAGTAGAAATGGTCACCATGGCCGAAATCGATCGGAAAGGGATGATGATCATCTCCGATACCCAAAGGTTGTCTGGAAGAGATCGCTCTTTAGCGAAAAGACCGCCTGTTGTTTACCTCTAATTAATAATACTAATAATAATAAATTTATTTCACAAAACACAAGAATAAGGTACAATGACATATCTTGCAGGCCCCGAACTAGGCTGGGCCTGTATCTCGGGGCCTAGGAGTGCATTAACCACGAATATAAATATTGCGTACATATTAATTGTAAACTAAGCGTGAGCGATAACAAATAGGAAAATAAGAATGAACATACACTGAAAAACTTAAAAGGTAAGGTAAGCACAGAGTGTGAGTGTGTGTGTGTGTGCGCGCGCGCGCGCGCGCGCGTGTGTGTGTGTGTGTGTGTTTATGAGAGTATGTGTGTGTTACTGACTAGCGCAAAGAAGAAGAGCCACTTTTTCACAATAGCTTTAACCTTTCCCGTAGTGTACTGGTGAATATTAAATTTCTTACAGATGTTATTGTAGATGCGTAAATGTACTCGTATATAAGCAGGGGAGCGTTGGGCGAATGCGGATCTGGTGTGAGGAAGGGGTACTCTGAACATGCGTTTAGACAGCAGCTGAGCGTAACTCGACATATTTACTATCACTCTGTGAGCTCGTGTGGTCGCGTTTAGAATGAAAAGGCTCCTAACCCTCAAGATTTTTGAGTCCCAGTACAGATGGTCAGTAGAATGTCGAAATGGCTTTTTAAACATCACCTTGTTAACTGCGCGCTGCGCCCGCTCTGCTCGCAACAAGGTGGTCTTTGCGGCACTACCCCAAACTGCCACACAGTATTGCAGGATTGACTGACACAGTGCATAATATACTAGGAGGAGCACATCTTCTGTGGTGCAGTCTCGAAGCTTCTTCATTATGTAAATACATTTCCTAACTTTAGTAGACAGGGCAGAAATATGATGCTTGAAAGTGAGGTTGTCGTCAATTATAAGGCCCAGATATTTGACTCTTTCAGATCTAACTATGGAGGGACAGGTACACGGGGTAGAACTATTTGCTGGGATGGAGGATTGGCAATGGCTAGAATGTATCTTGAGATCTGCCACCTGGACACTGGACAAAACAGACTTTTTCGAGAACGTGAGAAAGTTGGATTTGTCCACATTTAGGGTAAGCAGGTTTTTATCCAGCCAAGACTTAACTTGCACTAGACCGCGTTCCGCGAGGTAAATTGCCTCTTGCCATGACTTACCGTGAAACAGTATTACTGTGTCGTCAGCATTAACAAATGGTTTCCGCTCGGCAAAGATTAAGTCTGAGAATGTCATCGATATAAATAAGAAAAAGCGTAGGTCCAAGGAGCAAGGGACTTGTTTTGCTGACTGTGACAGGTTTAGTCCCAATAGGACTCGTTTTTATGTTGACATTGGTGGCTAAAATAAATCGAGTGAAACATCAAATGACGAGTCGCAAAAACTAGAAGAGACCAAACCACATTTTGCGTACAAACGCAAACGGTCGCTTTTTGTGTAAATATGACATGGTCGAATTGCGTAATCTTTTCGTGCTTTTCATGTGTGTAGTTTTCACCTTATGAAAATTGCAAGCTTCCATTTGTTAAAGATAAATGCTGTTAACTTAATGTGTATTTATCTATAAGATTTTGCATATTGGTCTGATAGTTGTTTAGGCGTCGAGAGGTAGGTTTATCGACTAAATCGCGGAATGATGTGGGTTAAAATATTAATTTTTTTTGCGCTTACGGAACTAGCTCAGAACAGTAGGAAGCGTGAGCGGAGCCGAAGCCAACACGAAGAGAGGCCCTTTTTGTGCAGCGATATTGGTACAGTGACGTTTAAGAATATGTATTCATTTCGGAGCTGATTTTGGAGTATCAAGGTCCAAAATCGTATACATATTTTCAGATTTGACCGTACGTGTAATGAATTCTGAACCTGCTCGGGTCACGATGCGCACACGGGAGCAGCACCTCTGCTACATCTTATAACTATAGTTGATTGATAGAATCTAAACTGGGATATCGGAAAGAAATTATATACCAATTGGGCTATTGATTGAGACAGCCGGACGTCTGCCGAATAAAACTGCCTCGCGTTTGAATAATGTGGCAGACGACTGTGATTATTACTAGGGCTCTATACTTAACAAGTTTTGACGAACGCTCGTCTTCAGTGTGGTTTAAAGAGCTTTCGTAGAAAACGATTTTAGTGATTCCTAATGTGGTGGTTATCTTTGCGAATACTCTCCAAAGATCTTTTGATTGACATTTCTCTGAACGCAGGGTAGCACTGCGGAACGCCAAAGCCGATAGGTAATTGGTTACTGGTTACATCACCCACTTTAACTGTTTGACGCCTATCGGTCAGGTAGCTACAAAACCACTTCAAAGCCTGTCCCCTAACACCCGAGACTTCAAGTTTCCTGAGCAGGATATCCGAGGAGACCGTGTCGAAGGCCTTAGCGAGGTCTAGAAATACTCCAACACATTTGTCACCAGCATCAAGAAAACTGCCAATTTTATTACATAGGTAGATAGCTGCATCTTCAGTTGATTTGCCTTTCCTGAAACCGAATTGGTTATCGGAAAGGAGTTTGTATTTGTTAAGAAATGCTAGGAGACGACTGTTCACAATTTTTTCTAGAATTTTTGAAAAAACACTTAAAAGAGAAATTGGGCGGTAGTTATTGGGATCGTTTTTGAGACCATTTTTATGGATGGGAGACACTTGAGCCAGTTTCCACTGATGAGGGAAGCATCCAGAAGCCAGGCTTAGGTTGCAAATATAGGTGAGCGGCTCACTGACAATATCTTTAACTTCTTTGATGAATTGTGGCTTTATCCCGTCTGGCCCAGGAGCACTGTCGGATTTCAATTCACCTATAAATTTATTTACCTCATCAACGTCGGTCGGATGTAGGAAAAGGGAATTTGGTGCCAAGGATGAACTTTTAACTTCAGCTGCTAAAGAGGCTGGTGTCGTAGAGAGTTTAGATAGTATATCAACAGCTAGTTTTTGTCCTGCCGTGGCGAAGTGGTTATTACAGGTATTTAAGGAATCTTTCGGAGTTTTTTTTTAGAGTGATGAGATCAAAAGCAGAGTTGATATTATTTGCACAGTGGCAGATACTTTTAACTGACTTCCACAACTTCTTTGGATCCTCTTTAGCCTCAGCGAGCTGCTTGCTTTGATATGCAGTTTTTAGGTTAAAGAGCAAATTATCAAAGAAGTTCCTGTATCGCTTATAAATATTGAGGAGTACTTGATTGTTTGGGGACGCTCTGGCTCTTTTGTGAAGTTTGTCCCTATGCCTCATGCATCTTATTAGGCCTGGTGTTATCCAGGGCTTAAGATTAAATTTCGAACGGCTAATTTTAATAAGACGAGTGTTATTATTAATTGCTGTCAAGATTTTAGAATTGAAGTGGGAAACGGCATCGTTCACATTGGAGGACATAGTAACCACGTCCCAGTCAACTGCTCGTAGCTCTTGTGCGGCTGCGGCATAATCCGTTTTTAAAGTCCAACGTGAGCGCGGCGCATCTTCACTTGTGGAATTTGTTATTGCGGCCATGGCAATATCGTGATCAGTAATGGAACACGGGCAAACGGCACCAACCGAGCGAGATTCTGACTTAACGAATATATATAACTAGACGTGCCCGCGGCTTCGCTCGCGTAAATGAAATATGTACTTCCTATTTGTAACACTTGAACATGTAATTTGTTTTTTTTTATTATATATACTTAATGAAAAAAGGAAACTGTCATTGCAAGTTAAATAAAAGCTTTTTAAAAGGAAACTGCGTTTAGTCCTCATATTTGTATTTCCGAAATAAAATTAATTATAAGCAAAAGGGATTCAACACATTTTATATTTGTATACTTACATGGACTGGAGAGTAATACATACATGTACAAATGTTACTCAAAGCAAATCTAAGCCTAGCAAAGCTTAATAAACAAAAGTAAAAATAATAACCATTAATAGGCAGTGCCGCTTCAGTATTCAGACAAATCCGTCGGAAAAGAATCCTCTGAAAATAGGGAACAATCTAGATCTTCTCGAGAAATAAGCAGTAAGGGTCAGAGTATAGCAAAGCTGGACCGATTTTAGGACTACTTTTTTTTTGTTGGTTTGGGCTTAAATTAGATTGAATCTAGTAGATTACGCTAAAATAAGCATATTTTATTCTTTCAACTTTTTCTCTCAGATCGATATTTACCGAGATATTGGGGTTCAAATGCATAAACATATTTTGATGTAGGTACGTAATAATAGTAGACTATTTATGAGGGTCATGTAAGCAAGCATTTTGACGCGCCGCTCGCTACGCTCGCTCCGCTATACATGGTCACAAAACAAACCTAACCTAACCTACAGTTTTCGGTTTTCAACCCATGTACCATATTTTCAGACAGCATTTTTACCTTAATAACCCCAATATCTCGGTAAATATCGATCTGAGAGAAAAAGTTTACATAACAAAACATGCTTATTATAGGATGTTTTAAAGGATACTTTAATAAAAATGAGGTGTTATATTGACATAAATTTCACGACACCGAAATTTTTCTAAGTCCCAAAACTGGCCCACCTTTCCTATAGGCACCGAGATGCAGAACAATGAGTACATTGCCTTGCAAGGATATTTTTCTTGTGTTTATAATAATACATAATCTGTTAAATTCAAATTTAACAAAAATTAAACATGCCATCGCCATTCCTCCATCTCCCGAAACCGTGGTGGTCAATCTGAATAAAACCGTGATGGTCGATCAATCAAAATACAAATTAATAACATAATCACTTAATACTTTCAATTCTCGGCATTTTCATAACACTTTTTGCTTATTGCACAGAAAATTCGCTGACAATGACAATGCCGATGACATTTAGTTTGACAGAGAAAACAACATACGTCAAGCAAAGTGCGTAGTCATTACATTTCGAGTAAAAACCTTCGATATAACGGCGTACCAACATGACGCCAAAATTTTTGGCTACTTAAACTTAAGTCATATAGCGAAAAGAAACTTTAGGCTACTTGAACCTGAGCCATAAGAGCGAGAAGAACCGAGTATCGCCGGAAATGGTCGACGGTCGCGAAATGAATAATTTTATGAAGATTTCTTTAGCCGATTGTGAAGGTAATACGTAGTGAAAACGGTATTTTTTACGCTCTTATTCCATTCTCATATTTAGACAATAGATTTGAATAGTTTTTTCTGCGGTAACGTGCATCGTATTGGAGAAACGTGATCTAAAAGAACGTCGAGTTTTGTAAGGCGCCATCTCGCTTCCTCCCTAGTGCGTTATCCCGTTCTGGCATTTTCAATTTTATTATATAGATTGTAATTTCTTGCATTGTATTTCTTCTGTATGTTTTATGAGGTGTGCAATAAAGTACTTGTATTGTATTGTATCATGACGAACCCTAATTTAAAAAGTCAATGAAAGATTATGTTGCTCCTGAAAATTAAAGCCTTTAAATTTATTATAGAAACCCACCGTGAGTCTCAGACATAATATTATAACCTACGAAACGGGTTTACTCAAGTCATGTTTCGAATCGGTTCGCGATTCATCATCAGGAGAGCCGATCAGTCGCAGCGGTGGCCAACCGAGCACCTTTAAATTTTCACGTTGTTCATTACTCTGTCTGTGGGAATTCTCGCAAACGGGAAAGGAAAGAGTTAAAAATGTATACCAAATACTAAGTTTGAAAACGTGGACACGAATCGATAAGAATGTAGTTCTCTTTATCGGCGCAGCGAAACACAGCGAAATATCGATAACAGCGCAAGTAAAAAAAAAAAAAAACAATATACAAGACTTATAAATCGCGTGAAATTGATATGAATATGCTGCCTATGGCCTCTTATGCTGACGAGAAATGTTGATACTTGAAGAATCTATAGCAGTGTTTTTCAAACTGTGGGTCGCGACCCCCAGGGGGGTCGCAGCTTATATACAGGGGGGTCGCGAGGATCATCATCGAGAAATTTTCAAGCATGTACATAACTTGAATAAAACAGCAATCTTTCTTAGACGTCTTCATCTATTTATTTTACGATTAGGTAGGTAAGTATATGTAATTTTTAATATTTGAACCTATTTTTATATTTTTTGCAAAACAGACTGATTAAATGATAGACCACGTTCGAAATCTGTAAAATAAGAGTCGTATTCTTGACTGGTAGTTCAAATAAAAAATTTAAAGTCTAACGGCATTTTGTGAGCCATTTTGGCAACATGACTTTTTCGAAGTAAAAAATCCTGCTGAATTCGATTCTGGATGTTGCCAAGCCGAATTTTGCCCCCCTTCCCCCATTTCCCCCCTTTTACCTCAAAATATGTCCCTAATCACGGTTTTTACGGTTTTATACAAAAAGTATTACAGCTAGAAAAAAAATGCCAAAGACAAGAATGATCTCTATAAAATTTCCTATAACATATAAGAGATAGATTCTATAGGGTAAATCAATCTCTAACCTAGAATCATGAAAAAGATAAATAAGAGACATGGGGGTTGCAAATGTGAAAAAAAAAAAAATCGGTCATTTCGATGTTCGCGAGGTCTACAGCTCTACAGGGCCACTAGTTATTAAAACGGTCTTTACAAAAAGGAGGTTCTATGTTTCACTGTATGTATATTTTTTTATTATATCCGAACACCGACACTCGAGTATTTTATATTTGAATTAGTAACAAAAGGTAAAAGTTATTTTATAAGTAACTAGCTTTTGCCCGCGACGTCGTCCGCGTGGAACTTGGAAGAGTTGGAAGTATGGAAGCAACCTCGTACAACACGATAGATATCCACCTAATCACCTTAATTTATAAAAGGGGGCGCCTAAGCAAATGTAACAGCAATTGTGCTTTTGGTCTAATCGTGTGTGTCATCATGAATTACTTACTCACTTTTCAATCTTTTTAGGTATAATTTCCAGGATGAAAACTATCCTATGTCCTTCCTCGGATCTTAAACTATCTCCATGCCAAATATCATCAAAATCGATTCAGCGGTTTAAGCGTGAAGAGGTAACAGACAGACAGACAGACAGACAGACAGACAGACAGACACACTTTCGCATTTATAATATTAGTATGGAAGTATGGATTGACGGCAATATTTGCACTGCATGCAAGCTAGATACATGCGACATAATGTATGTACCTACAGTAACATCCCTATACTGTGTCTATGCAAATAAATAATTTCTGATTTCTCTGGGAACAGCTCGCGATGAACTATTAATATCTCTCGATCTATCGTATTTAAGCTGAATAAGTGACAGACATATTTTTCTCGTCATTGCGGGCTCACTAAATCATTGCATGATTGCACAATTTATTTTTCGCCGAATTGTTTAATTTCGCCGAATCTTTCATTTCCTAGAAAGCATTTTCTCTGAAACCGTCAACAATTGGGGATGGTTATTTTACAAAACAAACCTGACCTAACTTCACCCTATAAATAAGATGATATTTCAAGAATTATGAAAAATTTACAGAGAAGTGAAAAATGAATCTACAAAAAGGCAGGACACCGTTCTTTGCGGTTACCTGCGTGAGTCTGACTCGCCCTTAGCCGTTTTTTGGTCATTAACTTCCCTGAAAAGAGGTACTGTGGTGTCGGTAGGTAATTTGGGTCGCTACAAGCGAAGTACTTGAACTTATTTGTAGGTAAATATTGGGTACTTCACGCTAGGTGATTCCCGGTCTGTGTTAAAATGTTTAATTTCATTAACACTTCTATAACAACCAAGCACATTAATAACTAAATTATAAATCTAAACTGAACATTTAAAAAAGTGATATAATTGTAAATGAGATCAGTGTCTTAATAACTACACACTGACAATTTGCTGATTCAATTATGTTTTAAACGATTATATCTTACATGGAAAATTTAAATTTTGGTACAGATATTATTGTAAGAGGTGCACATACGAGTTAGCGCACTGTGTTGTGTCGTGAGACATGATTGCTGACTTTGGGAACTCAAAACTGAGATGGCTTACGGCATTTGGAGTAGGTAAACCCGGAATGTAGTTTGCTGACAAGGTCGGAATCTACTTTATTATTATATGATTGTCGCGTCTATCGTGCGAGAGATAAATGATAAAGTGTCCGACCCAGGCGCGTTCTTATAAGCATCATAACACGTCCATCACAGGCTCCCAGATGGTCGGTCCGTTTTATTCGGGACGCTTAAACTGCGTGCTGCGTCTTTTACTCCGCCACCACACAAAATCCGCCCTACTCCAGTGGATATCTGAGATTTGATGCAGATTAGGACACCGTTGAGAACTGTGTAGGTTTCCAGGCGTGGACATAAGTGGAGGGGGACTTTGCCCGCCAGCCCAAGAAATACACGGCCTGTATTAAGCGGCTCTACATAAATCGAATCCATGAAAGTTATGGCAAAGACTCTTTGCCTCCGTTGATTATTGCAACAGCATTGCTCATTGTGATTCAGTAGGCGTAAAGGGGGCGTGGTATAATCAGCTTTGTGTGATATAATCAGCCAAGGAAGTGGTCTACCATTCCTTCACCTTCACTTATTCCTACTTAAAATAGAATAAGTAAACGGCAGTCCAATTAGTTGGCTCACTGTGCCTAATAAATTAGAGTGAGAGGGGCTATTGTGTAACTGTATTGGAGTGGGCGATATGACGGACTTCCAGGTTATATAGCACAAGTCACAAAATCAACTCCATACATAAACATCACTATTAGGTACCACAAATCACACATATATAAATAGTACGTTAAATGATTGTCTTGTTTCTTTTTATGTTAACCAGTGCTTAACTATATTTTTATATATTTAGTAGGTACCTATGTGTGTACATACTTATGACCCATTTAAAAGAAATTAAAATAACATATAAATCGTATAATACTGCTTTTCTAAATATACAGCCCCAAATATCTACTACGATACGTTTGCGTAGACAAAAAATTACCTAGTTTTAGGTGCTTTTTAATGTTTCACAAAGAACCTTAATCCTTTATTTTTATTGCAGATATAACGGTATCAGTGCGCTTTTCAGGTACTTATACGTCCCAGGGAAATTACCCATAACTCGAAGACTAGTATAAAAGACAAAAGCATTCATTAATACTTCAGTAGGACACGTAATCAACTAGCAATCGCCTGTTTTAGTAAAATAAAGCGTTGGTTTATTGATAAACACAACCATGATAGCCGCGAGTTGGTTCACAGTGATAGTGTTTTGTTTGTACGCGAATGCTCATCCACTCTGTAGTGATGGTAATTAAAATTAATAAATTATTATGTTTTTTTTTGTGTACTGTCAGCATGAAAAGTAATTGACGATTTCACTATGCAATGTCACATAAGCCAGTAGTAAAATTGTCAGCTGCTTTTGATGATGACCGCATGGTTCGAGGGTTGAACGGCCGATATGCTAAGTAAAGGTTTTTTGCAATTATAACTATATGTATAAGTATGTAGGTATTGTACGTGGAGTACTTATTTACGAATGCAATTAGCAATATCTCGATTTATTGACACTATATAAATTTTAAACCTCAAAAAAATACAATCTGGGGGCACGGCAGTGCCCCCGCCAAGTCGAGCAAACGCGCTTGCCGGCACGCCGTAACATTCTTTTCTCGAAGCCATTCAGACCATTTTCAAACTCCCAGTATTTCATAACGGACAAAGCTAGAAGCCTGAATTTTTAATGACCAGGAGAGCATGATATAACCTATGCATATTCCAAATTGCATTCAATTTGAACCAGTAGTTTAGAAATTATTGCCAGTCAAAGTTCCTTAATTTTGTCACTGATTCACTGACTCACTTATATATGATCATACGAATTCTAAGTTACTTCTAGCAGACACACAAGCTTGAAATTTCGTGCTCTATTACGGTTTGGTGTACAAATCATTAAAAAACCTAAACATTACAAAATTTCCGTGTAGTTTTCCAGTTATGCGAGCTGCATAGATAAATTTGTATTTCCTTATGAACCCTATAAAAAATACACGATTACAAAGTTAACTTTGCGGTTCATATAACTTTCGGTGTTCTCAGGCACAGAATACTTATTACTTAATACATACAGAATGGACACGCTCATCGCCGTACCGAATTGAGTTACCTCACCCCGCAGGGGCAGTGAGTTGGAATCGTGATGGTAGCGATGATGATGATGATGATGATGATGGTAACTGGTGGCGGTGGTGGTGATGGGGGTGCTGGTGATGATGATGATGATGATGAAGCTGGGGACTGGTGTTGGTAATGAGGGTGTTGGATTGTTCAGATAATGATGGTGACTGGTGGTGGCGATGGGCGTGTTGGTGATGATAATTATGATGGTGGTGGTGGTGACTGATTCTGATGAAGGTGGTATTGGTGATGATGATGATTATGATGACGACGATGGTGGTGACTGTTGGTGATGATGATGATGGTGGAGTGGAGGTGACCGGTGGTGATGATGGGGGTATTGATGGTAATGAAGATGGTGGTGACTGGTGGTGGTGAGGGAGGTGTTGGTAATGATGATGATGATGATGATGATGATGATGATGATGATGGTGGTGGTGATTGGTGATGATGATGATGGTGTTGTTGTAGATGATTAATGGTGATAATGATGATGAAGATGACGATGACGATGATGATGCCAATGATGGTGATTAGGTATGATGATGGGGGTTTTGATTCAGATGGTGATGGTCATAGTGGTGATGGATGATGACGATTGTGATGGTAATGCTTGTGGTGATGGTGATGACGATGGTTGTAAAATCAACATCCTCACCACATTACCACCACGACCATTACCACAACCACATCCCCAACACAATAACCACTACCATTACCACTACCACCATCATCGCCGCCATCATCACCACCCTCATCATCACCATCGTCATGAGAGGAATCATGAGAAGGATCATTATCTATAATGAGAGGGGTCATTATGGATCATGAGAGGGAGTGACAAGTCTGTGTGGTTTACATTTAGTTAATGTCAACTTCGGTAGTGTTAAAGTGCAAAACTCCGCAATTTCGGAGTATAATAGACTAAGAAGTAATTACCGTCCTGGCTTGTCAAAAATCGCTTCATCAAAACTTTCGAGAAAAGCCCACAGAGACAGAGAGTGGGCTTTAAGAAAGACAGTTGCGGATACACAGCTAGTAGTCCTTAAAGGAAAAATAAGGAGGACCACTTACAAAAAGAAATGAGATCCCATCAAAAACATTACATGTAAAAAAATTGCAAGTCTCGCAACCTTCTACCGAAAAAAGTTGTGAGATACAATATAAAACCAAGTCGGTTAATTTATTCAGTACCTATCAAAGTGACCCTTCGCCTATATGACAACTTTGACATACATTTTCACCGTGACCGTGTTAGTACCCGCATTAATATTAAACATATTTATCTTTATCATAAATGTAATGACTTGGCCATCGCACACGATAATACACTCTACATTATAATGATAATAAAATCTACCAAATTTTATTAACGCTTTGAACGTCACGCATACAAACGTAAATTCCTACTCATTGTTTCATCTTGGCCGTCCTTAAATAAAAGATGGATCTGGCCCGACCCGCAAAAGAGGACGGCAGAAGAAAATATGAGCAGACGAGATAGTAAAAACAGCTGAAAAGAATTGGATAAGCACCGCTCCATACCGATCTATTGGTATGGATAAATAAAGCAAAAAATATAATAATCACTTTAATAAAAGGAGATTTATTCGTATTCTTATATACTTATGTTGTCGTGCGATGGCCAAGTCATTACATTTATGATAAAGATAAATATGTTTAATATTAATGCGGGTACTAACACGGTCACGGTGAAAATGTATGTCAAAGTTGTCATATAGGCGAAGGGTCACTTTGATAGGTACTGAATAAATTAACCGACTTGGTTTAATATTGTATCTCACAACTTTTTTCGGTAGAAGGTTGCGAGACTTGCAATTTTTTTACATGTAATGTTTTTGATGGGATTTAATTGAGAAGCTACTCTTTTTGGAACTGAATTGGAAGTTGTTTAAATTCGTCCAGCCGTTCTTGACGCGATGATGCTACAAAACGCATACTTGCATGTACAGTCGAACATGCTAAAAATGCTTTGTTATTAAAGAGAACCCATATTGATAAAAGTTTGTAATTCCTGTACCGCTCGTGTTCACCGCATGTTTTTCATCGCACTTAAGAGTCCTTATTACTTTTGTTTTTTTTTTTTATATTATGACAATTATAATGATAATTCCAACCAACTTTTTTAACTGAATAATACTTTTCTCCGAATTCTAAGTAGTAACATAGCTGTTTCATGCTTTCATTGCGTGCAGTCGAAAATAAATTGAAAAACGAACGACGAATTTTCCGAGTGAATTTTGTCAATTTCGAGAAGTTTTTGGAACAAAAATTATCCATGAAAAATTTTAACTGTAGGTTTCAAATATATGTCAATAAATCCCAATAGCCCTGTTCTAGGTAGTATACAACATCAATAATATGTTAAGAAACATCTTTGATCTTAGAGAAAATTGTCAACAACAATCAGCATTTTAAAAGGAATAAAGCTTATTAAGATAAATTACAACAAAAACCTTTATCTAACAAGATATTTTGTTTCTAGAACCCTTCCCATACTACACCCGCAAAGATTGGCAGGCACAACCAGCCACAGAAGTCACACCTCTTGACACACCCGTGCCATACGTCGTCATACACCATACATACATTCCCGAGGCTTGCAACACCACGGCAGAATGCTTCCAGGCTATGAGATCTATGCAGACGTATCACCAAAGCCTAGGCTGGGGTGACATTGGATACAAGTAAGAAAATGCATAATTTTATTTCCGAAAGGCTTGTAGGAACATACTTTATAATAGCAAATGCTCTAAAAATCAGCGTTTTTTCGAGTCTGGTGTACGTATAAATCTATATACTCGTAGGTATTCCTATCCTCTTTTCACGGGGATGACTTAGGGGTTGATTAGTATCTGTAAGAACTAGGTATTTAAAAGGAAATTGTTACAGTGAGTGAGTTTAGGAAAGCTTCTGTGAATTTGTGATTCAACATTTTCTTATACGATTTTTCTGAAATTGCCACCTCAGCGTATATTTCCGGTCCATTTCCAGAAACTGTTTTCTTGGGTTAAACTGCCAACAACTTTGCTTCCTTTATATGTGACTTCGTTGACCCTTATCGCACACCGGAATACTCACAAAAGTGGCCTTTCTCGGGACATATGATGTATGGATTTGATAAGTACTTAAATATTCTGAACGTCTTATTGAACGTGTTAGCTATATTTCCTAGCCATAAAACAAACACCAACATTTTCCCTAACTGCCCACTTTACGTTCTAGTCGGATGTAATGTGACAATTTTGTCTGCGTTTAAGGTAAATACTTACAGTCGGAAACGGGACATTATCACCAAGTATCATTATTCTTTGACGACCTCTGTGTAGATTTAATCTGCATTTAACTCAGTCATATATACCGCGGTGTTGGTAGATATTCACATATTTTATTTGTTTCCCGCATTGTAATCCGTAGTTATTTAGAAAATGTATCCTTGAATACAGTTTTTATTGCACCCAGGAGACGTTTGTAATTGTACATATATGATATACTTACATACATTGTGTTCTTACTTATGTGTACCTAAGTTAGTTGCACCACCTATAATTTTCCTGCTTTTCCCTAAGGTCTACTTGTAGAGAATGCCTCATGGCATTACGCCCGCCTTTTCTACGACAAGTTTCCTTTGTGCAATAAAGATTAAATAAATAAAAACATACATATATTGATAGCAGTTAGCACTATACCTTCTAGTTTGATTCCCTAGTCTTCTTGTCAGACGGTCAACGAAATGATCCTAAGGGTTCCGTCTTTTCTTTTGAGGTACGGAATCTTAAGATCTCTTTAAATAAATATTAGTATGTTTTTATTGCGTCTAATATTTGTGCCGTATCTATAACATTAGTGAACAAATCCTCTTTAAGGCGGTCTGCTCACAGAAGCAAAGCGGAGATTTTTTTATATACCTACTACGCTACGACGCGCGACGGTGGCAAACATGCGGCCCGCCTGATGTTAAGCAGTTGCCGCTTGCCGCCGCCTACGGACGCTTGCGATGCCAGGAGCGTCGCACGCGCGTTACCGACTCCTTAAGAACCTATTTACTCCCCTCTTGAAGAACCGCATACCCCCCATTTCCCCCGGGGAAAACCTCACTTTTATTTCACTTTTATTGGGCTTTACAAAGACAAAGCCTGATTGATTAATTTACTCTGCTCCGATTCTTTGGACAGGCAGCCTTAATGCTTATTATGTTTTACCAAGTTGTTTGCCCCCACTTGCCCCCTATGACATAAAAAAGACTGAGCCTATCTGAAGAACTATAACTGTGAATTACATCTGAAGAGAGAAATCTATGCGCGATTCTTACGTCAATTTGAATGCAATTACTATAATTGTTGTTTGTGTCCGATTATGTATTATTATACAATGTTGAATATAAATACTCAAAATAGTTCTACATGTGGTTCTACACATTATTTAAATCTATTTGCATCATATTTGCATATAGGTATTTATAGTCGAGAAATAAAAAGGTTCGAAGCTTTTCGAGTCTATGTGGCGGTGCGTTGTTAAGGTTCCAAAACTTGTCACTTTGGCAAAGTGACGAACGCGTCACTCCGCGACTGTAATAACTAATAATACTTAAAACTCCTTGTAAGGTTAACATTGGCATAACTTTGCTGGGATGTTTAAAAAACCGACCAAGTGTGTTTCGGACCCGCACAGGCAGTGTCCAATACCAGAAACCATGATTTTTGTATGGGGAGCAATTTAATTATATTTTCAAGTAGCTGCGCCTCGCGGCGTTACCGAAGACTGGAGTCTAAGTAATAGGATCCTTTGATACAAAAACATAATATAATAGGGTCCTGTTAATGTCCTTTGGGAATGGGACCATAAAAACGAGTTCAATGTTTCGCCCTCGCAGCAAATGAGAGCATACGTACGCTCTCATTTGCTGCGAGGTTGTTGAATGTACCTAACGCGTACATTCAACAACCGTCCTTTTTTCTATGATGAAAAGGTGAAATGGTACCTATATAATCGGCACATATTTTAACTCTATTTGAACAAACATATTTCATTCCGTTGTGCCGTTCTTGCGTGAAATAAAGACAAGGAAACATATAACCTTCCGCAATTACGTAGTAAAGAATTAGGTACTAATTTCGTTTAACTAACCAAGTTCAACTGCATGATGTATGGAATGTTTTTGTAACTCAATGCTGTAGGTACAATGATCTCATGATAATGAGTGTACCGTAATTAGTAACAAGAGTAATGTTGAATATAGATCACAGTTTTGAGCAAAATTGTTCGTGTGTCATGTTTATAAATCTTTCTGTTAGACAGTCAAAGGTACCTACGGAATTTTACGAACTTGAGTTTTTAAATAACAATATACGGTTCCTTCTAATCTTGGAATGTTAAATTATCATTATTCATCTATACATATAATAAAGCTGAAGAGGATCAAAGTCTGTACCTACTTACATGAAAGATATTCGAAAAAAAATTGGCGGGGGAAGAATTTTGAATTTTGAATTTGAATTTGAGAATCGATAAGGACACGTTCCAACAGTTTTTAGAATATTTGTCTCTTTATCTGTTTGTCTGTTTGTCTGTTTATCTGTTTGTCTGTTTTTCTGTTTATTTGACCGCGCATCATGTGAAAATGGATGAACAGATTTTGATGAAAACTTCATTAATCTGTCGAGAAAATTCCCGGCCATATTATAGGTTATAAAAAAATTACCAACAATAGGGGGGTAGCCACTACACTCGATTGCGTTAAGTTTGCACTTGAATCTTATGGTTCTACTTAGGAATCAGGTGCAAACTTTTTTCAAACATGTGCTACGACTATCGAGTACCCTGATAAACTAACAGATGACGCCGAAACTAATATGAGTAAAAGCCACTGAAGATGGATTTTGCCAAATTAATTCTAAGTTTAGAAGAGGGGGTACGGATATCAGCTAATTTAATTGAATAATCGCTGACAAAACAGCTCGCACAACTTTCAAGATCCCAATAGATTTGGACAGCACGGAAAGTCTTGTCTAATACGGGGTATCAAGAAACTGTGATTTCTACGCGTGTGGAGCCGCGGGCAAAGCTTAATACTTTGTTAATATTATGATGAATGCGTGCTTTATCTTAAACTGTTTTCACCGACTACAAAAGTGACACATGCGTCGTTCATGTTGCCACGCTCTCCCCCCGAGCTATTGTCTCACATTTAAACACCAAAAGCCAATATAATGAAACTTATCAGCTCTGTTTGCTGTATCTAGATCTCGCGAACATTTTTTAAAATGGCTGAATATGTAATTTACGCCAAAAAAGGATATGATTATCGAACTTGTTCATAAAATTTCATGGGAATCGGTTGAGAAGTGCGACCTGTAGGTGAAAAAAACGGGAAATCTGGACAACTGGACATCCACACATCCAGACATACGAAAGCATTTTGGGCCAAGCTGAAACGGAGACTTCGCTCACTTCACTCGCTCGGTCAATAAAGTTCTTAGCCAGATTTTTAGAAGATTTAACTAAAGAAGTATCCTCTACCTTCAGAAGTCACTTATTCTATGTTTCTATTCAGCTTCGGCGTCGGCAGCGAGGGCGGCGCCTACGAGGGTAGAGGCTGGGAGACGATTGGTATCCACACCGGCAGGGCCAACAACTTCAGTATTGGCATCACTTTGATTGGCGATTGGCGAGGTAAGCTGATGAGAAACTTGTTCTGTTGGCCATCCCCAAGCGATGGTTGTGACGGAGGTACCTAGGAAGGTACAGGTCGGGAGTTGATTGGTATTGACACCGGCAGCGCTAAGGGCTAAGGACATTTCAGTATTGGCATCGTTTTGATTGGCGATTGGCGAGGAAAGCCAATGGGAACCCTGTTCTGTAGCGCCATTTCCGAGTACACTCAATTAATTCATAGAAATAGGGGTGAACACGGGTGTCCCTGTGACATATCTGTCACAGGAAACGAGGGCCCTTTCGTTCATCTTCAGCTAGCTCTGGCTATTCCGGTACTGCACGTATATGAATATCACGAACATATCCAAGTCTCTGTCAAGTTCCCTGGGACCCGGCCACACCTGCACTCTCGTCTTCTGCAGCTTTTTCTCTACGATCTTGTATCCTCCTACCAAAAGGCTTCATAGTTTGTTAGGTAACCGATGCAGACATGCTTGGTAGCTACCATTATCTAAGAGTTCATATGTACCATGTTTTTATCTAGGTATGCAGAGGATGCGCGTCATTAGCTCATTAAAAAACTCGTGCGGAAGAATCTTATAATAATTTGATGGTTTGTATCTATGTATGTATGAATAAATTCAATCATAAATTGGCCATGCATTTGTGCAGCCCGTAGTGCGTATTCATCTTTAGCACAACTGCAACAGACGTCACGTGTTAACTAAAGGAAAGGTCTAATTTAGGGGACTTTCCCGTTGCAGACATGCTTTATATTGAAAGTAGGTACCCTGGACGAATAGGTACCTTTTATGGAATAAAATATTCCATAAAAAAATGTTGTTTTAATTATGAAAACGGTTAAAACACTTTAAACTCACGTAATAATTGTCAGGAACGGCCCGACATGTTTCGAACTCATATGGAGCTTTTCATCAGTCTGTCATCGTATTTTAAATGAAAATACAGTGACAGATAGTGCAGTAGTGACAGTGCAAGAGTCCTTCCCTCCTCCCGCCGCGCTGGCGCTGAGGGCGGCGAGGCGAGCGATAACCAGTGCAGTGGGCCGCGAGTCACGTAGCAGCACGGATAGCTTCCCCCTGATGAAGAGCTTCATAGGTCCACATATTGCAATATATGTGGTACTTTTATAACTTGGTCTGTAATTAAATTGTGGATGTCACAAAGAATCAGCAATCAATCATATCGTCGACTGCCAGCGAACTTCAGATCGGCTTGACTCCTTGGCGCTACGTAGAGATGTAGCCTCTCTCTGCATCTTTTATCGCTTGTATAACGGGGAGTGCTCCGAGGAGTTGTTCGGATTGATTCCTGCCGCTTCTTTCCGCCATCGTTCTACGCGACAATACTTTCATCCTCACCACTTAGATAGTTGGCAGTCCACAACTGTGCGCTTTTCTAGAAATTTCCTGCCTCGCACGACTGCATTGTGGAATGAATTGTCGCTTGCGGTATTTCCGGACCGATACGACCTTCAAACCTTCAAGAAAAGAGCGTACGTATTTCCCACCTGAAAGGCCGGCAACGCACTTGTGACTCCTCTGGTGTTGCAGGTGTCTGGGCGACGGTAATCGCTTTCCATCAGGCGATTCGTTTGCTCGTTTGCCCCCTAAGACATAAAAAAAAAAAAACATGTCAATAAGAGTAGTATGATGGTCGCGTTCAACGCTCCATAGCTAATAGATAAAGCATTCTTGACTTTCCGAAGTTAATTACTGCGACATCGATGAATGATGCTTTTATATCTTCCTATGATCCAAAAGAGAAAATAAAGTTAAAATTAAATGTTTTACAATGAAGCGAAGCAACTGGTAGAAAGATTCAATGGCTCTGACATCTGGTTCGGTGGTCCAGTTGGTAGTACGCCCGTGTTGGCCCGGAAAGCCGTTGGAAACGCAGGTTCGAATCCTTTCTGAACCATTAAATTTTTAAATTTTTCGCTTCATTGTAAACATTTGGTTTACGTTAGCAGACGTTACTGCTTTAATAAAAATAATTAAAGTAAAAAAAATATTTGAGTTATAAAATTTCGCATAAATAGCTACATAACTCGTTGGCTCTTCGTTAAATGACGAATCCCTCCTCTACAGTCCGATGAAAAAGAGTAGAAATTAAAATGTGGCAATACTGTAGTGTCCTCCCTTTCCAATCAATATAAGAAAACGGGGACGACACTACAGTATTGCCACTTTTTAATTTCTACTCTTTTTGGTCGCACTGTACTATTATTTCTATTACTTTACAGTTCATCTACCTCCGGCAAAACAACTGGCTACGACGAAAGCACTCATCGCTAAAGGAGTGAGAGAAGGGTTCATCAGTCCCCAGTACCGTCTTATAGGTAAATTAAATAATTAGTTAGAGTCAGACTACGATAACTCTTCCAAGCAAATGAACTGTCAAATCATAACAAAGTGGGTCAATTTGTATGGTTTGGCAGTTGGTTTGACTCTAATTGTGTTATTCCATTTAGATAAAGTACTTGCGCCAAAAATGGCCCTGTTGTTCCTAAGATAGCCCACTTCAAAATTTTATAGTTATAAGTTATAAAGGTTCGAACGAATTCAAATTTCGCGGCCATGTTCGGTTAGTACCATAGACATAAGTTAAGTCTATCATAGGACTGCTGCATCTTTGGCGCAAGTACCTTACTCACAAACAAACTTAGGAAATAATATTTGAAGTAAAGATTGTTCTAAGTTTCCATGCCATAATTGTATTTTTTTAATATAAAAATAAACAGCATATTTTTCTTATAGGACACAGTCAAGTGATGGCCACTGAGTGCCCGGGCGGCGCACTACTGGATCATATAGCCACGTGGGACCATTACCAGCCGGGCCATGTGGAGTTTGGGGCCACAAACACTAATCTACTTCAGAAAGGGCCAGAAAAAATAAAAGAACAGTCGTGAGGGTCGAGTTATATAAAGCCCAAATCCCAGTGGGTTGCCTAATATTAAGGAATTTGAGGATTTTAATTTAATACTCTTAAATAAAGCCAAATTGGCTTCGACTTTACTAAGAAAAATTAAAGCTACGCAATGGCGTATGACAATGGTCAACACCAAAATTGCAAGACAAAAGCGGAAGGCGAAGCATTATACTATGGTTCGCGCTAGGCTAGCGCGTTGGCTGTTAGTGCGGCTCCAGGCGCATGGTGTGCCCCTTCTGCCAACAGATCAGTCATCAATCAGTTTCAAATGCACACTCTAAAGCAGTCATAATGTATGTAAAGGGAATCATTTAATAATATTTAAACTATTATTTAGAACTGCATAATTTTAAATAAATTTTGATGTTTTGATGCTTTTTCGACTAGCATAATTCTTCTAAGTTAAAGATCATTTTGAAGAAATTGAAGTTGTATGCGACTTGTCGCTGCCGCAAAGATCATTACTTCAAAACTCCGACTATATTTAAGTAATAAACATGTAAAAATAGTGATATATAGTGATGATTGTTATTTAAGTTAGTTATATTATGTATGATTAATGATTATGAATGACTCAATATCAATAAATAAATAAAAATAATATTTCCCTTTCCTTTAGTGACGGCATCGAATACTGTCCTGATCATATAATAAAAAAGTAAGACTACAGAAAGTTATTTATTTATCTTCGAAACAGTCCCTTAAAACCTGTATTTTACTGGCTGTTTGTGTAAAATACGACGCGTCTGGTCGTGGGGCGCACTGTGGGACGAAAATAGGCTCTCCATAGAAATAGGGACTTATTTTTCTAAGTGGATGTTTTTTTGATTGTAATTCAATCTAGTCATGATTTTTAGGTAAAATAATGAGTATGGGGAAATTTGGCCAATAAACCGAGGAGTAATAATTTTTTAACGAAAATTTTGTATGGAGCAAACATGAAAAAACGAAATATCTCTAAAAGTGCAACGAAAACCGTAATATCCTCCCGCATGAATTTAGTATCAATTATTTATGATTTTTTGGTGTATTCACAATTTCCCGGACAGGTGCACTTTTTTTTTTTTAAATTGAAAAAGGAATTTAATATTAAAAAATGTGTTTTAGTCGTCATATCAGACTTAAAACGTATCGTGGGTATATAGTTAACTAGAAATAATTGAAACAGATATTTTTAAGGGAAATAATATAATAATAATAATAATAAATAATAATATATATCGGACAACCTCACACAAATCGATCTAGTCCCAAATTAAGTTCAAGAAGGCTTGTGTTATGGGTATCCCGAGGTAGGGGTATACCCGAGGATGTAGAAGATAAGCAGATGATACTTGTTTCGAAATGGGAATTTGATGGTGCTTCGAACCAGAGCAGATACAAGCAAAATATTAGTGACAGTGAGCAAGACGATTCCAGTGTTTTTATGACACAGTGAAACATGAGCTGAAGATGACGATGTTAGACGGCAAAGTTTGCACTTACCTTTCAAAGGCCAGAACAAATGCAACCTGCAGTTTATGCTTAGCTAACCCCACAGAGATGAACCTCTTAGATAAAGTACTAACAAAACCTGTTGATATTGCTATGTATGAATATGGGTTGTCATCATTACACGCCCGAATCAATACAATGAAATGCCTTCTTCACATTGCATATCGTCTGGATTTTAAGCAGTGGGCGGCGAAAGGTAACGAGTTGAAAGAGAAGATGGCAGCACAAAAGAAAATCATTCAAGATCGTTTTAAGGAAGAACTGAACCTCTTAACAGATGTGGTCAAACAGGGGTCAGGGACGACAAATGACGGAAACACAGCCAGAAAGTTTTTCCAGGACCCCAGTAAAACAGCAAGCATTACAGGACTGGACGAGGGATTGATCAGGAGATTTGCAGTAATCCTACAAGCAATTACCTCTGGAGAGGTTATAGATGTCAACAAATTTAGACAGTATGCCCAAGATACAGGTCTTCAGCCCATGTTTCACTGTGTTGGTTTTGTGTTCCGTTGGTAGCAGATCTTCAATTTCCTTGTCCATTGCCGCCTTTTGAGCAAGTACAACGGCTTCGCTTTCCTTGATGAACGTAAACTGTATTGGACGACAATACGACGCTGAACAAGGCTTGGGATTTCCATACTGTATCATTTCCTGAAGTTAATTTTAAAGGAACTAGGGTAGTCATAAAAACACTGGAATCGTCTTGCTCACTGTCACTAATTTTTTGCTTGTATCTGCTCTGGTTCGAAGCACCATCAAATCCCCATTTCGAAACAAGTATCATCTGCTTATCTTCTACATCCTCGGGTATACTCCTACCTCGGGGTACCCATAACACAAGCCTTCTTGAGCTTAATTTGGGACTAGATCGATTTGTGTGAGGTTGTCCGATATTTATTATTTATTATTATTATATTATTTCCCTTAAAAATATTTGTTTAAATTATTTATAGTTAACTATATACCCACGATACGTTTTAAGTCTGATATGACGCCTAAAACACATTTTTTAATATTAAATTCCGTTTTCGATAAAAAAAAAAAAATGCACCTGTCCGGGAAATTGTGAATACACTAAAAAATCATAAATAATTGATACTAAATTCATGCGGGAGGATATTACGGTTTTCGTTGCACTTTTAGAGATATTTCGTTTTTTCATGTTCGCTCCATACAACATTTTCATTAAAAAAATATTACTCCTCGGTTTATTGGCCAAATTTACCCATACTCATTATTTTACCTAAAAATCATGATTAGATTGAATTCCAATCAAAAAAACATACACTTAGAAAAATAAGTCCCTATTTCTATGGAGAGCCTATTTTCGTCCCACAGTGGGGCGTAGCAGCGTCGATATGTGATTGTCGCTACGACTGGCTACGCTACGGACGCGCGAGAACATCTTTCGCTTTGTTTCTGTCGAATATTAATACTGCTGAATCATTATTTACATTTACGAATATTCATACGTATAATCTTATATTGTCGAAATTTAGTTAGCTGTAAATTAAACCATTTACAGTAAAGAAAAGTAGGTTAGGTTAGTTAAGAACTGCGACTCCGAACAGAAGACAACTGCTGTCAGAACAGTAGGTTTTTGGCATTCTCAAAGTTATGTGTAAAGATCATTCGGCGAAAAAATTATTCGTCGTAAAAAGATAATGTCTATAATGCTTATCCCATATACCCTCCTGACTTCATAATTTGTCAATTTAATTTTAGCCTTATGACAAATAGTTGACAGTTAACTATTAATTGAAGTTTATGTACTATGTGTAGGACACTGGAATTCAGGAGGATAAAATTAATATAAAAAAAAAGCATAATCACGTTCACGAAGAACCGTCCGTAAAAGATGGGAGGCGAAAATATTGGTGTGAGCTGTAGCTTTAACCATGACTTAACATGACATGACCGTACCTATTCGCTGGCGACAGCGTAAATGATTTGTATGGAGAATAATACAGCTCGGAGCGCCCCTACCGGTTACTTTGTAGAACTACAATTCTCCATACAAATCCTTTACGCAGTCGCTTAGCAAGTACTATAGTAGACTCATGGTAAGGGTACTGGAGGGTTAGATACTGCAACGCGACGTTCGAAATTCTTATCGTGCTGTCTCGCTCATTCAAATATTGTTTGACACGAGATCAAGAGTGACAGCGTGATACGAACTTTCAATTTTGAACTTTTGATGCGTCAGATACATGGTTGACGGTGTGTAGTGGGCCCTTTTTGCCGCGACTGAAATAAGACTCATCATCATTCATCAAATTCCATGAACAGCCAATATATAGGGAAAATCATAGACAAAACTTCCCCAAACAATGAAAAGGAAATTAACAATGAAATACACAAATCATTGAACAGGAAATGAAAATCAAATCGAATAATTTTAGTTATTCCCCTATTAACACTGCATCACCAGCGTTACCCATGGGTTTTATAGGTTTACCTTAAGTATAACTTCCATCACCACCATGTATATCATCATGATTTGTAATATTTTGAATCTTTTGTAGTAAAAAATCATGATTTTCGTAAAACAATCTCCAATTGTGCTTGAGTGGAGCGGAGTACAGTCCGTTCCACTAACCCATACATGGTTTATTAGTATAAATAAATAAAAATAAAGTAAATTAAATATCGGACAACCTCGCACAAATCAATCTAATCCCACAGTAAGCTCTAAATATTAGGCATCCGCAACAGGACTTTACAGACCCGACGGACATCCCCTCTTCGAGCTACATGCCCCGCCTGCCTCGTCCACATTCACAAGAAGTATGCTATCCTGGCAAAAGTTCATTCTGGAAATCCACACGGGCTTTTACAAGTTAAAACATACCACCGTTTCAGAAAATATCAGAGTCGTTGGTTTTCGATATTGGTCCTATGGTCGCGTAGCTACAGTCTGACCAAAACGACCAAAAAGATCAATTTAAGAAAACGGGGATGACACTACAGTAAGTATTGCCACTTTTTCATTTCTACTCTTTTTGGTCACTGTAAGTCGGGACTGAGAAACGCGCAAGACACAAAGGGAAAGCGAATATCATTGGACGGCTTTTGTTATTAAATTAAAGTCACAAGCGACAGATATATTATGTTTTTGAATAGAAAATTAACGTTCAGTCCAAAGGTCCGAACAACGGATTAACTAGCATGTACTATTTGTAGTACAACATAAATAACTTTACCATAATAGCTCCATGGACTAACCTAAGTTGTGGTCCGAACTGTGCCCGAATAAATATCACGGACTAATACTTATTGATAATGAAATTTTATTATGCTCAAACACTGTCTCGTTTTCAATATTTTAATTTCTCTAATATATATTTTTTGTAATAACTTTCCCGTATTAAATTTTTATTTTTTGACATCTATGATTTATTTAATGAATTTCGGACACTTTAATTTGACGTCGTTGAGCTTCCTATACACAAAATGACGTTTCATTTGAAACTTTTGTGTTTTCACATAACATATTTTTTAAAGGATACAATCCAAGATGGTTACCTAATAAAGTCGGCATATTGGAAGAAATAAAATTATTATATGCCCGAATCTTTGTCTGTAAGTATACCAAGTGTTTCCAAAGGGGTTTCCGAACTGGGTCTACTACTAAACTATTTGAGATTGTTATAAATTATAAGACAAACCTAACCTAATCAATAGGATGATATTTGCAAGAATTATGAAAAAATTATGACTACAGAGGAATGTAAATTCTGCGAAATGTTTTTTCGGTGAAATGAGACATTCTACGAAATAAGTTTCTAGGAGTCAAAGACCTCCCTTCTAAACTACGTGCCGCAGCGCAGCCTCAGCCAGCCTAGCACGTCGCCGAGACTTCGTTTGTCGCGGGACTTAGCATCACCCTTCTTGCCCGCACGGTATTGCAAAGAAAGAGACTAGGCAATTTTTGTCGTGCGACAGAGAGGCTGCGTGAGAGGCCAGTCACGCGACAAGCTTAGTCGCGGCAAGTTGTGCAAGAGCGGCGCCGTAAGGCTTTCTTCATTCATCCCATATCTACGCCATTTAGGAAAAATCTAAAAACTGACTTGACGAGAAAATTCTATATAATTATTGAACCTCCTCACAGAATTTCACGTAGATATCTCAAAGAATTCTCTGCACTCTCTTTTCGATCTTATTTGATCCAACCACTCCCGATTATCTCAAATCCAAGTTTCAATTTGTAACTGCTCGCCCTGTGCACTCTCCGTACTTCTCGTAGACTTAAGCTAGTAGTCCCCCTTCACCGCTCCGGTTTCATGTCCAATTCTTTCACGGTTCAGGCAATACAGCTCTGGAACGCTCTCCCACTCAACATCAGGCAAGCTCAGAGCAAGGTCTCCTTCAAGCGCATGTTGCGCAAGCATCTTTTGGACAGTCTCTCTTCCTAACTCTCTTCGAAATATTTTACTTTTGGTACATAATATATGTATGTAAGTATATCATATAAAGTATTCGTTTAAGTTTACGGTAATTAATTAATTATATATACATTCTTATATATATCTTTAGGTAATTGATTTGTGTTGTATTACTGTTTGTCTGTAACCTTTGATCCTGCACCGACAACATATTTCTGCTTAACCCATTGGTTGACTGGTAGAGAGTACTTTTACTTATGTAGGTATTTTGTGCAATAAAGTTTAAATAAATAAATAAATAAATTTCACGAGGATTGGAGAAATGAGGCCTGTAGGCGAGAGCAGCCGGATATCCTAACATCCAGACATAAGACAGAAATTTTGGATATAAACTGAAACGAAAACGCTTCTCTCGCTCGGTCAATATTATATTTACTTACTAGCTGTGCCCCGCGGTGTTACCCGCTCATCCCACGGGAACACTAAATTTATTCGGGATGAAAAGTATCCTCTGTTCTTTCCCGGGACTGAAACTATCTATATACCACATCTAAATCGGTTCAGCGGTTTAAGCGTGAATAGGTAACAGACAGACAGACACACTTTCATCATCATCATCACTTCAGCCACAAGACGTCCACTGCTGAACATAGGCGTCCCCCAGTGACTTCCAGATCGGCCGGTTGGAAGCGACCTGCATCCAGCGGCTTCCTGCACCCTTTACGAGGTCGTCTGTCCACCTTGTGGGTGGACGTCCTACGCTGCGCTTGCCACGGTGCGTGGCCTCCATTCGAGAACCTTACTGCCCCATCGGCCGACACACTTTCGCATTTATAATATTAGTATGGATTACAGTTTATTGCACAAAACAAAAGTCAGTACAAATGGCGATTTTAATGCCAAATGGCATTCTTTACCAGTCAACCATAACGCTCAAACAGAGATACTTCAAGTGGGGCTAATAACTGCGACCCGCGACTTTTTGTTGCGTGACAAAATACTACCTCTCACTGTCCTTTCCATACCTTGCGGGCAAGACAGCTGAAGATGAGTCGCACGACAAGTGAAGTTGCAGTTGCGTCTAGCACAACTACGCTTCGCGAGTCTTATAGCGCGACATAGCATCGCCCATCACTCTCTCACATCACAGTACAGCGAAGAAAGAGATAGGTAATATATCGAGCGAGAAAGAGTCGCGTGTCAGTTGTGCTAGGGGTGCTGCTGCTTTCAGCTAGGGTTGCCACCCATCCGGGTTTCCCCGGAGTTTTCCTAATGTCCGGGCGATGTTTTATTTGTAGTCCGGGTTTAACATTTTCACGCACTGTCGAGAGATGTAAATTAGGTCGCTCGTGATACCGGGCCTCAGTACGGGTTCCTGATAAGGAAAAGTCCTCCCGCACCAATGTGGATAAGGAGGGGTCCACACTGGTGAAAAGGAAGAGCAAGGCGCGTAGGGTGCCCCGCAAGACTCTGAGTGGCACTGCCGAGCCGGTTGGTTCTGGTCTTCGGATTGCCACACCGATTAAGACGCTCTATGTGTCGCGCTTGCATCACTCCGCCGTGGCTGACAATGTGGTGGAGTACGTCCGCCGGCAGACTTGCTTCTCGCTGAGGGTGCACCAGCTGCAGTCCCGCCACTACGTGCACTTCAGCTCGTTTGTGGCGCGCGTGGCGCGGCCGCTGCAGGGCACCATCGCAAGTGCAGACTTCTGGCCGAAGTGTGTTGTGTTTCGGCAGTACCGGGGCAATCTGCCGAATCCTGCACCAGATCAGACGACGCAACGGAGCCACGCTGTTACGTCGCCTAAATCAAATTAGATTTAAGTTTTTTTTTGTAATGTAATTTTGTAGTTCACAGTGCCTTGGTTTATTTACTGTTATGCTGTGTAACTAATTTAAATAAATAAATACGGGACCACGTTTCTGGACGGCGACTTTCATCTTCATGAAACTACCAATCCATCTACTGCCGAACACGATTTTAAAATGATGAAAGACTTTCCTTCCTTTCGTCCTTGTATGAAGGTTAAATTTAATTTGGTTAACTCATTAAGGACAAAAAATATATATATCCACCCGTCCGGGTTTTGAGCTCCAAAATCCGGGGTTTCCACGTTTCTTGTCCTGGTAGCCAGGTTTTAGAGATGGCAACTCTGCTTTTAGCTCGTGTTGTCTGTGGATGTAAATGAACTCACTGTATGCGCTACGGACGTCATAGATCTTTATCAGAACAATTATCTTCATGTGGTCACAGTTTCAACATTGTGTGTGCTATTTATGTTGTTGTACCTAGACGGGTAAGTCTAGAAATACCTAATATATGTACCTATACGAATATAAATCTTAGTGCTCAGACATACGATCGCGAGACGCGATATGAATACGAAAGTCATGACTATATAATTAGAATAAAAATGAGCCTAATCATGATCATATATCGATATGATTTATTTATAAGTTTATATTTATTTATTACCGACATAAGCACGATCTGTATATACATACGGGTTTGTATAAATATAACAACAAAATAAATACGTTATAAACCGAGCGAGTGAGGTGTCTCCGTTTCTGCTTGGTCAAAAATTCTTTCGTATGTCCGAATTTCGGATATCCGGCTGTTTTCGCCTACAGGTCGCATTTTTATAACCTATTTTCGTGATAGTTTGTGAGCAGGTTCGATAATTATATAGATTTTTATTTGTTGATTCAGTTATTCGAAATGTTTCGAAATGGGAGTTCAAAATGTTAAAAAAATACATAGGTACTCGTATTTTCCCATTTCACTAACAAAATGCGTTTATCACGTGATAAATAAGTGACAAAGCATCTGTCACTCTCACTCGCATTTCGTCAAAACGTGACGGATGATTTGTCACCTATCGCGGGATAAAAGCAACCATCATAAGCCAGTTGGCATATAATAATAATACGTTCTGGTATAAAATATATAACCAGAAAAAATATTCCTTTATTAGTTTATGGTGGTGCCTGTAACTTTTTTCGTTGAACAGGAACAGAGAAACAGAGAGTTATGTTTTTCCTTACATAATCCTCTGTTTTGTTTCAGCGTAGTTGGATGACTTGGATGAAAAATATACCCATAACAATCCCAATCCCACTAGCGCTGTGTCAAAAAAGCGATAGTGTTTTTTTTGAGGTTTAAAATACTATATATGTTGCATCCTTATGTAAGGTGTAGGTATTTTAGTATGACTTAATTACAATCAATAGTTATTAACACATTAACAGCAACACTTTTAGCTATTATAATATAGGGACATTACCGGAGAAACGTGAATTCGGATGAAACTATAATAATAAACATTGTTTTTATTGCCAAGTACTTACGCGGTTACATCATGTCAAACTGTCAAACTAGCTTTTTACGTATTTTGATGATTTTTGGAACAGAGATTCTATTTTTATTATTTTGCTACCATGGTGTGGAGTCCCTTTGCTGGCCAAAGGCCCATGGATTTGCCATTCAATGGGAGGGATGGACTATGGGTGTTCAACAGGTGTAAGAGTCCTATCGTCAATAGTACCGACACTTAAAACGAGTCTTCGTACAAAGATCTGAAAAAAATGAAGCCGCTTTTGGTGTTATGTGTGCGTGCTTACGAAGCAATCATAGAGACGTGTTTGCTTGTGAGCTTGTAGTTGTGCCAATGCGCACATGGACGAAACTTAACCCGTGGCTAACCAAAACTGGCTTCTTTATGTTTCTAGGCGTATATTCTAAGAACCTGGCTGGGTGCTTAGAATATACGCCTATAGAAACCTCTCCTGTATGTAATGCAACCTTCCAATTAGCGAGGAAAGCTGTCCATCAATATACTTACATTGTAATAACGTAGTAAGCTTATACTCGTAGTCCAACCCAAATGGTTATAAGATAGCCTTCAGTCTAGTACAGTAAATAAAAATAACAGTATTAACCATTACTATCGCGTGTGCAGTAGATTTCTGGCGCCTTCTAATGTAATCATATACACTGGACATAATATGAGGTGTTTTCCGTGTCAACATCGTTGTAGGTAAACAATATTCATTATTTAGCAAGTGATATGTTTTCACACGTGTCAATACGTTACATATACGTTGTGATAGGTAGATTCATAAATACCTATTATGACAGTTATTATACCTACTCATTACTGTTACATTTATGCTTTTTTCCATCTGTGTACGTGTGCAATAATAGTTTATTTTCAATCCCCGCTCCCCAATCACATTTAAACAAAAAAAAATGGGCTAGTGCGAGTCCGACTCGCGCATGAAGTGTTCCGTACCATAATCTATAACAAGTTTGTTGTATGGGAGCCCCTTAAATATTTATTTTATTTTATTTTTAGTATTTGTTGTTATAGCGGCAATAGAAATACATCATCGGTGAAAATTTTAACTGTCTAGCTATCACTGTTCTTGAGATACAGCCTGGTGACAGACGGACGGACGGACGGACGGACGGACGGACGGATGGACAGCAAAGTCTAAGTAATAGAGTCCCGTTTTTACCCTTTGGGTATACGGAACCCTAAAAATAACCAACGTCAACAAAACGAAGTTATGTCTTATGATAATGGGACCAACTGCAAAGACATAGTTACTGTTTCAAACAAAAGCCCGAGCTGCTCCGTTTTTGAGGTCAGTTAAGAAGAGGGGTGTGTCTGTCTTATGTCAACATAACGCTCCGGATACGGATGGACCGATTTCAATTGGGTTGTTCAATATATTCAGCTTTAAAAGAACTAAATGATGGGATTTCGGAAAATATTGTTAATAGGTACTTCATTCCAAATTAAGTATGTAGTTTTGTTGACTGTTAATATAGCATTTTCTGCTTCACATTACATGAGCGTCTCTTGATGGCGAGCTAAATGTGTCGTTTTTTTTTATATTCTCAAAATATAAGAGGCTACGAATTTTATACCTTTCGGCCCCCTGCCTGACTACACTTTTGTGTTGTTCTATACTAGGGGAGACCGGGTATGGAATTCACATTTTATTTCTTTTGCATTTTTAGTACTATTGTTTTTAGGTAGGGATGATAAAAGATAATTTAATGGATAGTGTATTTATTTGAGTTTAAAAATATATCAATACTTTTTCACTAACATTATGTACGGAGGAAATATTTTTATTTTTATGAAAAAAGAGAAATGTGACTTTTAACCCCGTGTCAGGGATGGTTGTCACAGGTGCTGGGGTACGTAATCACATAGTAAAATAAGAGGGATATAAATACACACATTTATATCAAACGAACTTTTTTCTTGTTGAAGATAAAAATGTTTTATGTAAGTTAGGTACTGTTACGGAAAATAACGAAATATTCGTAATTAATAAAAAAATCTCAAAAACAATTTTTTTTTCAGCTAGTCACTTATATAAACTTAAATGATGTATGTAAGTCACTGTGACCAGGAAAGTAACGAAATACGTATTCATAACTAATAAAAACACCCAAAAACTAAATTCGCTTTCAGCTAATAAGGTAGTCACACGTGACTACCAGCCCCCGTCGACCTGAGACAACCTGCCCCAAAACACGTTTTAGAAAATAATCTTACAATATAAATTCAAATGAATGTTTCCACTAAAAACCTTATAACAATATGATTATACACAAGTTCAACTTGAACAATACACGAAGAAGCATATTAATATGCAAAATAAAAGTGTACCTACGAGATTTAACACAAACCCACAAAAAAATACTTTTACTGGCGGAAAAAAGTAAACGAATGTGGCTCCGTCACAACATACCGGAGCCGACTGAGGTAAAGTACGGAGGGGGGTTTAGCTCTCGCGATCCTTGGACACCGGTCGGTAAACTGATTCGTGCCTTTAGTTGTCAGTTATGGCCGCTGTGACAACCAACCCGTGTGACTTCCATACCCGGTCTCCCCTATTATTATAAAATTCTAAAATTGTATGGAAAAACATTTTCTCTGACATTTTTATTATAAGAATGATATTGACAGCGCGATACAGGATTTGTTTGAGCGCGCGTTGCCAACCATGTGGCGCCATGTGTTGGTAAAAATATCTTAGTAGTTTCATCACGCCG
This sequence comes from Apotomis capreana, assembly GCA_947623375.1. NCBI lineage: Eukaryota > Metazoa > Arthropoda > Insecta > Lepidoptera > Tortricidae > Apotomis > Apotomis capreana. Next base: position 13,227,333 of record OX392517.1, on the reverse strand, counting down.
TAATGGCTGTTGATACACAAAGATGATTATAGGATACTTTGTCATTCGGAAAAAAAAAAGTTTTATGGGGGCAAATCCTCAAGTCCATCTATCACTACATTACATAGTATAAAACAAAGTCGCTTCCTGTTGTCTGTCCTTATGTGTGCTTAGATCTTTAAACCTACGCAACGGATTTTGAGGCAGTTTTTTTCAAATAGATAGAATGATTCAAGAGAAAGTTTTATATGTATAATACATGTATAATATAATATTTCACCCGTGCGAAGCCGGGGCGGGTCGCTAGATAATTTATAAAAGCGACCTAATTTCCATGTAGTATTAAATAAAACGGAGACCCATTTGTATAATTTAAGGAGTCGGATTTTTTTTTTTGGTACCGCTTTTCGATACAATACTACAATTACAATACAATACAACAATACTTTATTGCACACCAACAAAAAAAATATTACATGAGAAATCGATATTATAGACTTAAAAAAGAAATCAAACAGTGATATATTTATTTCTCTATTTACTTTCAGAAAGCCAATGGTGCAGACGGATGTTTTTCCGAATGCGTATTTATTGGAGAAAATGTGAAGAAAGTTTAATTATCGTAGCATAAAATGGCGTCACAAGGTGGAAATGTGACAGTCCCACCGCAAAAAAAGGACACCAGTAGGTAATATTTTTATACCAATTTCCATTTAGTAATAGCGTTACTTTGTCACCTATATACGGATTTTCGTATGGAATCAGGATATTTTCGAAAACGTTATGTACCTAATAAGTAATGTTTTAATACCAAGATGTCCTGCTTTTTTATACTCTATTCGATTTCATCGGAAAGGCTCAGATAAGAATTATAAAAATATAGCGCATTTATACATATTCATTAGATTCAAAGAAATCCATAACGCGCGTATAGATTGAATCAGCACTAAACTAAACGCGCATTATTCAAAATTCAAAATGTAAGTATTCAGTCTATGACTTAAAACTAAAGGTTAAGTCAGGTCAGTCAAGTCATAATCCTGCTCAGACAGACTGAGGATTTATTAAAGCCGATATCCAGTAACTCTGCAGAGGACTCTCGACTCTGGCAACCAAAATGTTTAGAATACTGATGGAAACTGGCCTGTATTTTGATTTTGATGGATGTTATTTTCCTGCGCATTATGACGTGAAAACCATCTACGCGGGCATCGGCAAATATACGCGCTGCAGAATCTGGGTAGTCCCATCAATATTCTAAATATATTAGTATAGAGAACACGGAAGAAGTTGAGGGATCTTTGAGTGTAACTTAACCACATGCCACTTGTGTAGACTAAAGTCAATGAGACTAAACGGTGAACCGTTGTGTGTTCAGGAGGCCCTTGATGGTTGCGTTTATCACGTGATAAAATAAGTGACAGATGCATCTGTCACTCACACTCGCATTTGTCCAAACCTGACGGTTGTTTTGTCCCTTATTTATCGCGTGATAAAAGCAAAATGACGTACAAAATAAATGTGAATAATAAACGTGCGTCGAGAGCATTACCGAACTCTATGTTTAAAACTTTATTTCATTTCTTCAACCTACTAGCCCCTCTTTTTGACGGAACGAGCAAGTGAGCGAAAGTTCACAGTGCCTTGTTTTTTTCACTGTAATGCTGTGTAACTTATTTGAATAATGGATACAATACAAATATACAATACCAATACCAATATACCAATTGTACATAATAATTATCCTTTCTTTTATATTTATCTGTAGTTTTTAGTATTGTAAATATTATATTGTATGTGTTTATTTTAAAATAAACATTTTCACGTTTATATATACATATTTTAGCCATCTCTACATATTATTGTCTAAAGTCTGTGCACTCGCGAAGTGCACAGACTGTAGACAATATTTCACGGAACCACTTGTGATAGTATGTATTTTATTGTGCAATTGGTTATAAAGCCCGAGAGCAGCAGGTATTTTTTTATCAGCCGAACTAATCTGAACCAGTGAGATTGAGATTATATTTCAATAAGGAATTTATAAAATGATGTAGTCTATAATTAAAGATACTGGAGTAGGTACTGTCGACCGCGAAACTTCAAATAGTTAATGCTTTAGAAATTTCAACCGTAGACGGCGTCATCCGTACTTACTTCACTAATAAAATTAAATTTGGAGACAATAACATGACAAATAAATAACCCAAATTCAAAATAAAATAAAAAAATCTCCGACCTAACCAATCCAATCAAGAATCGTCTCGACAGACAAGACTTTACATTAAAAATAATCGCATTTCAATCGGACTATCCGTTTGAGAGCTACGATGTCAGAGACGGACACTCAGATAAATAACGTATTGCCTCTTTTTTGACGGCGGTTGAAAATACATAAAAATGATTAGCAACTTGCCGACGCATAAAGCGATCACACCGCTTTTCATAATACGGTACCATATTATATTAATCTGTGACGGTACGCACTGTACGCAGTGACATGGCGTAGGCGTCTAAGCCTTAATTCATAAGACTGCGTAAACGCAAGGGTACGAGTATCGTAGATTGAGCATCGGTCTGTAAAGTGTGCGTTAAAAACGAGATGTCATCGTCATCACGTCACTCATGGTCAGAGTTTTTGAGTGGTGGTGTGGACTAGGGAATGCAACCGTTAACCGTATTTGTATGAAAATAACCGGGTTTCGGTTAATAACCGGTTTTTATCACATACAAAAAATATCCGATTGCATTCCCTAGTGTGGACGCTCCTTAATTGTGACGTTTTATATTTTGGATAATTGACTCAACGGACTAAAGTAAAAACAGACTTAATTACAGTACGGCATAATTATCGCGGTTGGATGACTTTGATGAACTTTGGACTATTTTATGTAGTTACTTTTGAAGTGTGGAATAAAAATGTTGCCTACCTATTTATTTACTCCGCTGCGAGGCCGACCAGCTTTTATTTCTGACGCGTTTAAGTATTTAGGTAGGTAGGTACTTAGTACCTATAGTTGTCTGTAGCTTTATCTCTATATATCTAATGAAAATTGATGCGTCATCAAAAGCGGCTGTCAATTTTACGATTGGCTTATGTCATATTGGATACTAAAATTTACAGCTAGTTTTGTACCTGACTGTACATAGAACGTATTTTCTACCCTACGGTACGGTAATATGTAGGTAATGTGGATAAGACATTTATATAAGTCACGAGTAAGTTTTACAAGAAATCAGAAAACACCACCACACTTCTGTTTACTGTCCACATCCTATCCTTTATTATCCTAGCCTTTGTCCCATATCTTTGTAGAGAATGAATTCTCAATCGGGGTCGGCTACCTAACTCCCAAGATGTGGCGTATAGGCACTAGTTTTTACGCAAGCGACTGCCATCTGACCTTCCAACCCAGAGGGGAAACTAGGCCTTATTGGGCTTAGGTGGCTCTACACTTCTGTTTACTGTGTAAGTTTTTCATTTATATTTCATTTAAATAACAATAAATATTGAAATAAAATCAAATATACAACAGCATAAAATACTACATTTACGGTTCCTACTTTTGATCATCAAAAAAACCGCCAAAATACAATGCATTTAACTAGTACAAAATAATTTAAGTACTATAACAAATAACTTAAAAAAATGATCTACAATGAGAAGTCTCTATCATTATTCAGAGGACAAATGAACGGGTTAAGTACTACTTAGGTATAAAACGCCGAAATCGCTTTAGATGTGACAATATATTATTTGAGGACAGACAACAATATTATTAGAGGAATTCCTTAAAAAATTTCACTCCAATTTTATGAGACCAACTTGGAGATGTCCTCAAATAAAAAAATACAATTTCCAAATTTATAAATAACGGAGTTTTGAAGTAACAAATAAAAAACAAAAATACAACCAAATTGAGAACTTACCTACTCGTTTTGGACATCGATTAAAATATGACGTAACGGTGTGTGAGATGCGTACTGCAAAAGTCAGATAAATACTGCAATTACGAGAATTCTACAGGTTCAAAAAACACTCAATGAGGTTTATAGGAACACTAAAAACGCAACAGCGAGATAAAATACTGTATGTTGGTAGGTATTTGCTTTAATATCCGGCGTTCGGTGATTAAGATATTTATTATGTAAATATGAAAGCCATCTTGATTTTTAGTGAAGGACGATTTGAATTTGATTTCACTATCGTATCGTTTTAAGAAAGTTCATCTTAAGAAAGGATCTCTGGATTGTAAAAACATTTAATATTATTATGATATACTAATAGCATTATGAGCGTAACTAAGTTAGTATCGGGAGGTTAACAAGAAAATAAAGCAATATCCACGGCGCAACTGGCAATGGCAGCGGAGACTCAAAATATTACGGGTGTGTGTCCTAATGTGACGCCTGTTTCTTTATATCTCGGGTACTAGTGGCCACTGCATTATATATGACCAGAGTGAGGGATGATCGGCTCATATTTTAGGAAGGGTTAGAACCCCCAAAAGCCCCTTCTGGCTCAGTCCATGACTGGCATATGTGAAGCCACCGAAACCGGGAAAAGGTAGGTAAATACTCGATTGATTTAAATGGGTGCACAACTACACACCATACGATACAAACGATGCGGATTATCCCCAATCTAGGCTAGACTTTATTAAATCTGTCTCTGTCACACAATGTACAGCGACGAAATGTTCCCGAAATGGCACCAACAGAGACAAGTGAAGAAGCATCGCGAAGTTAGCGATCAGAACCGGAGCTAACAAGCCATAGCCACGAGCACTCTGTATAAAGGTGGTTTTCCACCGGCGAGGCGTGGCGGGGCGTGGATGGGCGAGAATTGAAATCGCGCTGGCCCTTTTCCACTAAAAATTGGCATTAATAGCTATCGCGAGCCCGCGCGAGCCCTCGCGTGCCTGACCGAGCTCGCGGTTGACATTAAGGTCTTCGCACATTATACTCGTAACAACTCAACGGCGACTCGATTCTACGCCAAATATTGAAATTTAAGCCCTATGTCATATTTACTAGGTTTAATTACAAAAAATGTACGACGCGTCGTCCACTACTAATATCATTTTTTGAAATTAAACCTAGTAAATATGACATAGGGCTTAAATTTCAATATTTGGCATAGAATCGAGTCGTCGTTGAGTTGTTATTATAATGTGCGAAGACCTACCGCGCGACCGCCGCGCCGTAGACTGTAGGCTTGGACGTAGATGTAGACGATGTAGTGCTGTTAAGTTCGCAGTGAAATACACACGTGATTGCTGTATCATGTCTCGTGAATTAGTATTATTAAATATGTTAATGGAAGAAGAATCGGATGAGGATAATGCAACAAGAAATAATCTCATAGTGCTTTCAAAAAAATGAACTCACCGTTACTGGATTCGAAATCGTATAAAATATCATAATGAGCATGGGGAGTTTCACACTTTGTTTATGACTCTAGATGACCAAAGTTTTGAAACTACCTTTAGAATGTCAAGACAAAGGTTGTATGAGGTACATGCCATGATTGAAACCCACATTAAAAAATTGGGCAAGTGCGAGTCCGACTCGCGCATGTAGGGTTCCGTATCTAAGTATATATATTTATATATATATATATATAATCTATAACAAGTTTGTTATGGGAGCCGCCCTTAAATATTTATTTTATCTAGCAACTGTCTAGCTATCACCGTTCTTGAGATACAGCCTGGTGACAGACGGACGGACGGACGGACGGACGGACGGACGGACAGCGAAGTCTCAGTAATAGGGTCCAGTTTTTACCCTTTGGGTACGGAACCCTAAAAAAAAGATACCAACTACAGAAAAGCTGTCAGTACTATGGAAAAACTAGTTGTTTGTATAAGGTAAGAAAAACTACAATTTAAAATTTAAAATATTTATTTAAAACAATCTTTTTTTTAACGAGAATGTACTCTTAATGATTTTTTTATTACCACAAAGCCACCTACTATCAAATAAATCAATTCACATTTATATCCTTAATCGGGGATCTAAAACAATCTAATATTGTTCTTATTTATTGATGATCTCTTATTTACCTACTGTCATCTTTTACAATACAAAAGTCAAATGAATATTTGTTTTATATCTATTTATTTTAGTTCTTAGATAGGTAAGTCATAAGTAGGTATAGTTTTGTGGGTTTGATAGCTATACTTAAGCGTAAAAAGAAAATCAAGACATAAACGGCAGCGGTAACGAACAACAAAACGCCTATCGATCGCGTGAAGCGGTTTTTCTGTTAATTAATTTATAATCTGACGAAAGCAAGACGGTTCATTTTTACACCAACAAATATTTCAATTCTCGTCCCGCGCATCCCCGCCAATTCCTACTATTTCCACCGACCGAAGATGCGCTGGGAGGGGATTGAAAAAATGCAATACAAATTAAAATTCCCGCCCCGTCCCGTCACTCCACGCCTCGCCACGCTCGCACGCTCGTCTTCCCGCTTAGCCGGTGGAAAAATCTGATTTAATCTCTACCCTATATTAAAAGCAATAAGGTTCATTTTTACACAAACAAATATTTCAATTCAAGCCCGGCGCATCCACGCGTCGCCTTACTATTTCCACCGAAGATGCGCGTGGCGGGGATTGAAAATTTGCCGTACTAATTTCAATTCTCGCCCATCCACGCGCCGCCACGCCTCGCCGGTGGAAAACCACCTTAAGAGTGTCCAACTGAGAATAAGTTGCCATACGTAGTCTGTACTGTACTGTGCTGTATTGTAGACAAAACCTCCTGATTATTTTCTCCTGTGGTCAAAAATTTACAGATTGCAGGTGTTTGTGCAAATATGCGATTCGGTTCGTCTTAAAGTTTTACGTCTTGCCTTGGCCAGAAGTAAGGTGTTTTCCCAGCAGAGCGGGCAGAAAATCCCGCTTACGGCATAGGGTGACGTCAAAATAATACTTAATGGCCTTAATGTATTAATTTGGTTAGTTCGATATACTTATTTTAGTTCTTACGTTCCGTAGATAAAATTATAAGTAAGACAGTATGTGGGAGGTAAAGGAAATGATTTACCTACTGGGTAGGTAATAAAAATAATTATATAAAAGTAAATAGATAATGAAGTCACGTTTTAACTCACAAAAATATAAAAACAAAATCTGCTAGTTGGGTAATTCTTATTCTCATGCATTTTTTTGTGATTTGTAAGAATCACATGTTTATTTTGTTTAAATCAAAAATCTATTTATGCCTTTGTTGAGCAAATGTCCTCTACTTATCTTTTATAAACACATTTACCTTAAAATATTCAGAAATATATATAAAAAAAAGAATGTTTGCCCAAAATGTCACGTCCATGCCGTGTGATATCTCCCGATTTTCTAATAAAATATTTTTTTCTGCTACAATATCAAGTAATTTTGACTAATGTTATACGAATGACGCAAAGCTAATAAATGTCTGATAACATTATTAAAAAGTTGTAAAAGTATAATGTAACAGTTTCTGATTCAGAACATCATAAAGTTTGTGATCAATTTTTTTGTCACAGCCATGTGTGTTTGTTTAAATACGTGTAACTTGGTAGACAATTATATTTGAAGCTAGCAGCCCTATTTAGGCTTTTTAAGAACGGAAAAACTACCTTCTTGTCGGTTCTGCTTATGACAAAGTGCGGTGAATGTATAGCAAAAATATTTTCTTGTATTTATTAAAGAAAAGGACAACCTTAGTAGGTCACCACCGTGGAATGAGTTTTAAATGTAAGTTCTACTGTTATGTTATTGATACTTATATAAATTGTACCTCTGAAATAACAGAATAAGGTGATTGTTTAAAATTGGCGAGACAAAGCAAATTGTTCCATTATGTCGCACATGTTCAAAATTTGTCACGACCATGGATAGATCTAAATGTCACGACCACTGAATTTTTCAAACCTCGGTTGTGACATGTAATGCTTGGTTGTGACATTCTTGTAGTATATTTGAATAATTTGATGATTTTGTTTGCTAAGTTGGGTTATCAATTTGTTGTATTTTTTCCGCAGATGTCACCAAAGAAAAATAAATTAAATCAGCCATCTAGCGAGAGTCTTAAGATGTTTGTCGTGACTCTTCGCTATAAGACCGTTAGCCGAAACGACTATCGGGACAGTGATCGTCGAGTCAACATCCCACATGGCGGTCACCTCGTGAGCCAAGTAAGGTACTTGCTGAGTTTGTCCTTCTCGGCCTTCACGAGGTTCTCGTCATGGGGGATGGTGATGTCGACGAGCACTGCCTGGCGCTTGGATCGATCTACCAAAACGATATCAGGCTTATTGGCTACAATAGTCCTGTCCGTGATGATAGATCGATCACAATAGAGCGTGGCACGACCATTCTCAAGAACTGGCATCGGTGCGTACTTATAGTACGGCACCTCAGACCCCACAAGAGTCACAAGACCTTATCGAAGAGCAAGTTGCTGGTGAATGATCCTGGCTACTTGGTTACTTGTTATTTGACACAATTACTTGATTTTCGATGAAATTGTCACACCCTGGTTATACAGTCTCACAACTATGCTTAGGGATGTCACAGCCGTGTACATGCATTACTTTAATCACTTGCAGAGGGTATTAAGCTTGTCCATCTGCACCAAAAGTTAGCCTTTGGTATGTACTCTTAATATACACCGCAATATATCACAGAAAAAAAAATAAAAAAAAATGTTAATATTTTAAAACTATATGAGAATCACCCAGTTAACAAATGGATGTTCTTTAATGAAATTGGCAGCAAACTAATTAACAAAAAAATTTTAAACGACTTTTTATATTATGTGTTTCGCCAAGTCTAGGATAACTTTCACCCAGTATACACTCATCCCATTTTTTATGCAGCTGATGCCCAACCATCAGATCAAGGTATCGACCGCGGGGAATCACCCGGTTGTCAAAGCAGCTATATATAAATGTATAAGCATAAAGCAAGTTTAATACCATGTTTCTATACCCACCCGCCAGTCCACACCGCTAGTTAAAACTGAGTTCGCGTACGTTGGGTTGCCAAAATACTTTAGTCTCGAATTATCAAGGTATTTTGGCAATATGTGCTATACGAAGGACTGATTTCATTTGTTGTATACCGATGTAGGTATAGTTTATATAATTTTGACTATTGTAAGCTGACGATGAAAGATACAGTTATGTTGTTCAATTGCTTTTGTCACTTCAGTGTGGGGATTGAATGTGTTTGATTCACAAATAAATGTTTAATTTTATTTGTATTCACATTAATATACCTTCATTGATAATATACATTATGATACTTAGTATCGTAATATAAATTTATTAAAATTTGAAATAAGAAGATGTCCTATTTTTAGATGGGATTAAGAACAAGTTTAGGTAACTGATTTTTATTGACGTTGTATCGAAATAATTATTTGTTAGTTTTGTGTATTTTTCAGGTGTTCCATTAATGACTTTATTCTTTTTTGTTTTTAGGTTAGGTTTTTAGGTTTGTTAGTTTTTAGGTTTGTTAGTCAACCGTTTGACAGATCAAATCAGCCATACAGTCAAGGAATTTGAAACGCGTTCTTTTTTCTTTTTTCCTTGACCGTACAATTGATACAATGTGATCAAACTGGGCATTAGGATCCAAATACTTTGTTATCTTTGACAAACTTATCAACAAATAGTACGGTGACTTTCACTGTAGTTCCGATCAAGTTGATAAATATGGACGTAATATTAATATGCAATCTTACAGATAGGTGTTCAAGAACACTTCAAAAATACGTCACTACATAAAACTAGACTTTATCGTTAAGAAGTTAAATATCGTTTCAAAATCTATGTCTATGCATTTCCGAACATAATTACATGCTCTTGTAATAACTTATCTCTCTCGTGCGATAAAGCTATCTATAGATTATCGGATATACGGAAACAAAAGTAAACAGTTCTCAATTGCCTCTCAAGGGCTTCGCTTGCTTTTTGTTGATGTACAATTTGGTTGCAGATATGTCCGATGCGGAGAGTGATATAGAAGAAGTAAATCCATTGCGGAGTCAAAAGAAAACGAGAATGCAGAAATTTTTAATTGGTCTACTGCTGTTTGGATTGGTGGCGACGGCGATAGCTATACCGACTGTTATGTTGACACGTAAGTACCTAATAACACTTCATTAGGGGTCGAGTCGAAACCCTTCCTAATGGGTTCAACGACCACGACCTTTCCAAAGACCTCAGAAAGAGGAAAATCAAAGTTCTTCGCTACACAACGTTTCTATTGGGAATTACAGTGACGAAATACGGTATTGACTGTAGTGAAAAAAACAGGCCAAGTGGTTTAAGTTAAGTTTGCATCTGGTATGTATGGCGCCATACAAATGAGGTGCAAAGTTAACGCAACCGATCACGTTTGTTGTATGTATCCCCACTTAAATATTTAATTTATTCTGTTTGTAGTATTTGTTGTTATAGCGGCATCAGAAATACATCATCTGTGAATATTTCAACTGTCTAGCTATCATGGTTCATGAGATACAGCCTGGTGACACAAGGACAGATAGGCAGACAGACAGACGGACAGCGGAGGTTTAGTAATAGGGTCCCGTTTTTACCCTTTGGGTATGGAACCCTAAATAAATTCACTCACGCGGACGTACATTAAAATATAACAAAATGATTTCCTGATCTGTTTTACACTAGTAGCCTTATCTGAACAGTTATGAAAAAAGAAAAAGAGGGCTACTTGGCCCTATTCACCCCGATCTCCCACCACACAGGAGACGATTCTGACTTCCCTCTACATCTAAAAATAATCACCGCAGGAGTCTATCTGTGGTGGAAATTTCATGCTTAAAATAACTCGATGCGCACAATTTCGCGGCTTAATAACTCTACCATAAATACTACGTGTACATACATATAGTAGCCATATCATTTCATTGTTTAAATAGAGTAGGTATACATTCTGAAAATTTACTTTAGATTCATAAAAATACATATATACGAAAATTGCATGAATTGAATGAATGAATGAAAATAATATCTACATGTAGTGACTAATAACATAATGATAATATTTATCATGTACTTTTGATGCTGACCATATAGCATAGCACCCCATAAAATATTTATTTCATTAACATATTTTGTTTTGAACCGACTTCAAAAAGGAGGACGTTCTGAACTGTATGTTGTTTTTTTTTGTATGTATGTTACACAATTTCTCCGCTAATTGTGCATTGATCCTCCAAGTCCTTTTTTATTTGAAATGGCATTCTCCTGAAGTGGTCCCATTGTCACCAAGTCAGGATCTGATGATGATGATGGGATCCCAGGGAAATCGAACTTCAAATGTTATAAGCACTAGCAAATGTTTTTACGTATTTTATAAAGTAATTCAGGTACTTGCGTCTGGTAGTCACCGTCTCATTGTGCTGCGCTCCTTAATAGCTGGGAGTTATAATTCTTGAGGTTATAATTCTTGAAATATTATAGGTATTTTAACATCATTACTAGTATTATCTACTGACATCTTTAGTGTACCCCTGAGGTGGTCCCATCGTCGCCAAGTCAGGATCTGACGTTAGGGTCCCAGGAAAATCGAGGGGACCCTTAAATGTTACATGCACTAATAAAGTTTTTCATATATTTTCTAAACTTCTATCATCGTCTTATTATGCTGAGCTGATGGTGGAAGGTATAACTGCTTCACGGTTACGAGTTAGGGAATAATTCAAACGAGATGCATGCAAACAAGACCGCTCCGATCACCCCGCTGAAAAGCACAATTTTTTTTTATAGAAATAATCCACTTCAGAATAACCATTTGAATCACATTCTGAAGTCGGTACCAAACCGCACGTACTTCTTTATCGAACAAAAATACTTAAATGAAAGGGTTATTTTTTGGTTTTCTGTTTATTTTGAAGTCGGTTCTTTTTTATTTATTTATTTTTAAGTCGTATAGTTGTACAACATTCAAAATGAGTCATCATAATATACATATACTTAAATTATATCAATACTCTTCGGTACCTATATGCGATTGTTACCCAATAAAGTAAAAAAAACGGGTAATATCATGTTTAATTAATTTGAGTCCCCGACGTAATATACGCGCGTCAATATGCGCGATTAATTTAAATTGTTTTATTTAAATGAGTCGTTATGCTTATTACCCCGGATATGGAAATAAGGATTCCCTAAATTCGTGTGTCTGACGTGTACACGTTTTAATCGTAATCATTTATCGCGATTGTAAATCAATCGGCAGTGTCACATCTAATCTAATAGTGAGAGAGATGAGGGACTGTCATTATTGTTCACTATAAAAGCTGACTTGTCGGAGTTTTTTGTTTAGTCGAGAGAGAAATCTTACAGCGGCAAGACGCATAAAAAACAAGTTTAATAGTACGAACGGGTTTGCTAATACAAGTTCACAAAATGGTGTTAAATAATTCAGGTCTGTAAAATTCGTGTAGAATCACTAAAATCACTCTCTTTCAGTTGTGTAGTTATTGGATTTAAGTACTTAGTATTCCGCTGTCAAAATGTACTGTAATCACTTTCGTGTCGTATTTTACTACTAGAACATAATGTAAATGTGCTTCCTATTAACGTTTGTACGAGTACCTATACTGTATGATGCTCGTACATTTTATTGTGGAAATCTAAAACGTTGTAAACGCCTATCGATTCAGGTGGCGCTTACGATGTTTTTGACTATGTGCCGTTGAATTGATACAGCCAATTAGATTCGTAATCGTAAGCATCTGTTATTGTGTGAAGAACGTTGACCATTCATTTGAACATAACATTGACCCAGCATCAGGTGAAACGCGAATAAAAAAACCTTAAATGCACTTTGATGATTTGCAATTTTATAAAGTACCGATAAAAAAGATTACACGTAGTAAGAGTGGATGTTTCCTTCAAATTGGGAGAATGGGCCCCATACATCATATCACGTGATCACGTCACACTAAGCATGGCGCGACCGAAATTACGCGACTCAAATTACGCTAGTCTGGCTTCACCCCAAGTACCTCTAAAGAGTGAGACAGTATGATCACTACCATCTGCTCTCACTTATGGCCACCGCTCGCCGCTATTGCTAGCCGCCAATGGCCGTAATATTGGTATAACCTGTAATAAAAATGTTAAGCTACCTTTCCATTGCAGAAAAACCTCCCGCCAAAGAACTAGCAGAAAACGAAGTCATCACCTACAACTTCCCCTTCGTGACTCGTTCAGACTGGGGTGCCAGGGAGCCTGTACAGACGCTGTCCCTTAACACTCCAGTTCCTTATGTGGTGATCCACCACTCCTACACGCCGCCAGCTTGTTACAATAGACGCGAATGTATAGATGCTATGAAGAGCATGCAGAACTTCCACATGGATGATCGGCATTGGTGGGACATTGGATACAAGTAAGTTGCTATTTTGGTTTTTTGGCCTTGCCTTTCGTCACTCTTAACATAATCATCATATCAGCCAAAAGACATCCAATTGGGATAAAAGACCCTCATACTACGAGCGGTCGGCGTCCACATCCAACGGCATTCAGATAGTACATACAAATTCCGATATGTGGTTGCCAATCAAGAACCTGTCTGCCCCAGACACCATCAATGCTACGATCGACCACGCCCACGCCACTCATTTACATCACACACATTGTCTGTAAATAAAAAATAATCCGTCCTTTATTGCATGAAAGGTGGGTAAGGTTAGAATGGATGAACGGAATCGAAAAACAATAAAAATAAGTAAAGAGGTTTATTTAAGTACTTTTGAAAATCATAAAATTAAAGATGGCAGCTGTTCCTTTCAAAAACAAACCAATAATCATTATTAAAGTTATTAAAACTATCGTGAGACATCTTTACTAATTATAAAAACGGTATAAACTCACGTAAAAATTGTCAGGAACGGCCCACATGTTTCGAACTCATTTGGAGCTCTTCATCAGGGGTAGCTATCCGTGGTGCTACGCGACTCGCGACCCACTGCACTTTTAATCGCTCTTCTTGCCGCCCTCTGCGCACGCGCAGATAGCGCGGCGCGGGGAGGGCAGGGCTCTTGCGCTGTCACCACTGGACTGTCTGTCACTGCATTTTCACTATTATACCCACTGATACCACGCACACTTGACTTATTGTATCAACGACATTGTCTGAACGCGAGATGTTTTTTAACGCCGGAATCACAGGTTTCCATGCTGGAGGTAGAGCCCAACCACCGTCTCGGTTGAAATTCGGGCGCCGTCCAATTTCGATAGCTTCACGTATCTTCCGTTGTACGTATGTTCCGTTCCGGCGTGCGCAGAGGGCGGCAAGAAGAGCGATTAAAAGTGCAGTGGGTCGCGAGTCGCGTAGCACCACGGATAGCTACCCCTGATGAAGAGCTCCAAATGAGTTCGAAACATGTCGGGCCGTTCCTGACAATTTTTACGTGAGTTTATACCGTTTTTATAATTAGTAATAATCATTATTAATATGGAGATCTCCCTCGATTTGTCGAGGATCTCATCCCAAGGCAATGGGATAAAGAATAACTTAGAGAGTCATTGACCGGGCCAGCCCAGCCGTTTTCGAGTAAACGGGAATAATAGTATAATTTTACAGCGAGTGTATTTTATATATAATTGAACTTCTTTTTCAGTTTTGGAGTAGGCAGTGACGGAGTGGCGTATGAAGGCAGAGGCTGGCCCATCCTCGGCGCTCACGCGCTGCACTTCAACAATGTCAGCATCGGAATCTGCGTTATTGGCGATTGGACAAGTAAGCATTTATAAATATGAGACAGCCATTTCTGTAAAGACTAATTCAATTCACCAAAATCCTTTCGTATGTCCGGATGTTTGGATGTCCAGATACCTACTTTCCGATTGCAGTGAGCCTAGACGTCGCTTTGGCAATCGATTCTCGTAAAACTTTCGATACTGTACGTATATATTTTTGTATAAAGTATAGATTTTTTTTGTCGATTCAGTTATTCGATTTTTTTCTAAATGACGGAGACATGGGTTCATATTGTAATAATGTCAAAGTTCAACAGTTTCGAAACAAACTCGCGAAGGCTGGTGCCTGGGTATTAGTGGCACTGTGAACTGTACTGTAGACCTCATAGATATTAATATTTATTTAAATCCTGTACCTATTCCTGATTCTGCATTAATAATAAATCATTCGTCATTTATTTTCAGACTCCGTTCCACCCGCAGAGCAGATAAAAACAGTAAAAGCCTTAATAGTAGCCGGCATTGAGCTGGGGTACATCAAACCAGACTACAAACTGGTCGGCCATCGCCAAGTGAGGGACACGGAGTGCCCGGGACAAGCCTTCTTCGACAACGTCAAAACTTGGAAGCATTGGGTCCCCTTCCCAGCCTCACATGAAGACTTGGTCAACGTCCCTGAGTTAAGCGAAGACTTTAAGAAAGAATATAGGAAAAATCTTAACTCGACTGTTTAAGTGTATTGAGCTAGTAAATTAATAGTTAAATTATTGTGGTTTTAAGAGTATGAAGGAGAGTTAATACTTATTGCTGGAGACCTTGTTACGGAAATACGTAAGTTTACAATTTATAGAGAAATGAAACACCACACTCTAGTTAGTGTGCTAATAAAATTAGGCATTTTAAAGCTGGACAATATACAAACACGTCTTTTAATCGAAAAATTGTTGTAAAAAGTTCACTTAGTTTTGAAAAACCTATTCAACGATACAATTTGCTGTTTAAAAAACTACCTTTTTTGCATACGCTGCCAACGCTGAACAGCCGCCTAGTATGGCACACTAACTAAACAGAGGCTCTAAATTGCAAACCTATTTCCGTAGCTATTAGTTATTAACCTTTTGGACTATTAGTTAAATTATAGCTAGGCACACGACGCAGGTACGATAGAATTAGCTCAATCATTCAGGTGGCAAGGAAATTTCAACTTTTATGCATGAGACGCGGCATCCCTTATTTAAAAAGTTGAGGTGTGTGTTTTGAAAAATGGTGTGCAGTTTTTACGTTGCGATATTGTATTAATAGTCATCAGTTATTGTTTCATTATTATCTGTCACCTAGTAAACGTGCAATGATCAGGGTTCGTAAAATGCGAGTAAAATTCATTGCGTCACGCGTAATTTCAATCGATATTAGTATCAGTGCATAAATTAGCACGGACGGAGCTACACCGCAGGCATCATAGAGTAATTAAAAAAATATATATATATTCTATTGTGTGTTATATAATAATTTAATTTATTATAAATTATAACATGATATTGTAATCATGTCTCTTGGTTTTGAGACGGAAAACCGCGCTGTTGCATCGTCCATACCGATCATAGTGATTAGCATTGTGACATACTGTATATAATATATATCTGTTTGTTTTGATCTGATCTCCCTATTTCAATAAATGTTTATTTTAATAACGTTATTGTCTATTTTTTACAATATTAAAAAAATTTGCTAAGCCCAGCTGTTATATTCTATTTTATTTTGGTATTTTTTTACTGTTTTTTTTATTTGCGAGACTGCACAAAGGAAACAACGAGATTCTTGAACAAGCTAGTAATTTAATTCTAGCTCTGTATACCTGTGTGGCTGTAGATGCGAATGACCCAATTAATTAAATGTAAACAGTGAGTCAGATCTCGAATATGTAGATTGATTCATTAGCACATGGCCGGTCGGAGGACAACTTAAAAAACTTAAATCACAGTCTTCTGCGGGTCCTGACGCTATACCTCCCTATCTGGTCAAAGACTGCATTTCCGCTCTGGAGGTGCCGCTACTGTATATCTACAATGCAAGCTTAGAAAGAAGTCAATATTCAGCTAAGTGGAAAATCTCTAGAGTTACCCCAGTACCAAAAGCAGGTAACCAATCTGACGTCACAGGGTATCGCCCCATAGCCGTATTGTCAGTGTTTGGTAAAGTGTTCGAGACCATGATTGAACGTCGCATAAGCCAACAGATTGCAGTGCAACTCGTGGACTGTCAACATGGTTTTCGTCACGGGCGTTCCACCAACACTAATCATATAGTGTATGTGGATTACATATTGGCGCAAATGGATCAGTGAAACCAAGTAGATTCAGCGTATTTCGACTTCCGGAAGGCTTTTGACCTGGTTAGTAATGATATTCTCCTACAAAAATGCTCAGCGCTTGTTTTCACTCCAAAACTCTTGAAGTTTATATCCAGCTATTTGTGTAATCGTAGCCAGTTTGTTCAGATAATGGGATGTCAAACAGAGCCATACTACACACGGTCTGGGGTGAGCCAGGGCAGTACATTGGGACCCAGGTTGTTTACGATTATGATAAACGATTTATCTGATGTTGTAGCTACAGCTAAATGTCTCTTGTTCGCGGACGACCTAAAGCTGTTTCTGGGCGTGAAGAGCGTAGCTGACTGTAATGCTTTGCAACGAGATATCGACAGTGTGGCTGAGTGGAGTACTACTAACCAGCTTCCTTTCAATGTCGACAAATGCAAGCTGATTACTTTTACCAGAGCTCGAACACCTATTGCCACACAATACAGACTGCTTGGGAGGATACTGGAAAGAGTGGACGACATACAGGACCTTGGGTTGGCCTTAGACTCTCGGTTGGATTTCCGAGCACATATTAAGGGGATATGTGCGCGAGCTAGTAGGATGTTAGGGTTCATTATGCGCGTCTCATCACAATTCTCCAACTTGAATATTCCAATCCTTTTGTACAATGCTTACGTTCGTAGCAGATTAGAATATGGAGCCTGTATTTGGGATCCCCATAAGGCAAAGTACGTTCTCATGGTTGAGAAAATACAAAGAAAGTTCCTTAGGTACTTGTACAAGAGGAAATACGGGTATTATCCTTTACTTTTTCCATCAATGTTTGTTGCGGGTATGGTAGGATTTGACACCTTGGAGCTGCGGCGTAAAATGATTTTACTCGTGCATTATTATGACCTGTTGCGAAACAAAATCAATAACGTTACGGTTCTCGATCGAATAGGGTTGCTCGCACCGGCACCGAGGACGTGCGTCCCGGGCGCGAGTCAGGGCGGCGCGCTGACGCTGCGGCGCCGCCGCGGTATTTTCGCCAGCAGCGGGATGCGCACGTGTCAGGCTAAAAACGCTCCCACCAATCGGGCACTGTCGCTCTTGAATAAACTGGCCATCCAAAGACCTGAGGTCTTTCACGACTCACCTAGCTATTTTTGCAGAGCTGTATGTATGTTTTTAAATAATTTTAATGATATGTAAATAGTGATAAAGTAAAATATAATATATATGTATTTGTGTAGCATGTAAGCGTTTTGGTGTGTAACTGTGAGCTTGTGTGTGTAATTTAATAAACAATAAACGTGACGTAAATTATCAGGTTTTAAGTTACGGATGCTGCGGGGTTGTACCATCCGGTGTCATTCGCATTTATCTGAGGGGTTACCTTCTCTGAAGTGCAAAATTCGAAGTTTGTTCTGTTTTAACCTGTATTTGAAAACCAACTTGTTTTTTTTTGATCTGATATACCTGGTCAGATCTCACTACCAGTGAGTCGGACTTTGTGTGGGAGTAGAAACCCGATAACGAAAAGCCTCGGTGCCACAGGGGTGAGTATGAAGCGAGTATCACTCGTCACTGTCTTACTGTAGTGTACAGAAAGAGATATATGGATCTCGTGCGAGAAAGGGTCGCGTGTCGCAGTTGTGCTAGAGGTGCAGTGCAGGTCAGCTGATTAGACACGAGGAAAGAATGGAACCGAGAGAGAGATGTATTGTTGGAATGGAAGTGACACCTGACTGTTTCTCAAAATGGTCCCTTCATAATAAACGTTTATAAAATTATTTCCTGACGCAATTTTAATACAAAAAATAAGTAGATAATATTATAATTTAATACATTCATAAACTGGTTTAATAATTTTTTTTTACTTTGGAGACTTCATATATCGAGTTAAATGGATTGTTTGATGTAAGTATATAAAAAAAGATTGCCACGCAAAATTTCCTCACAGAATTTCGTGACGTTTTCTTGACGTCAACTTTTTGAGAAATGCTCACCTTCATTCTACATAGGTATGAAAATGAAAAAATGAAAAATGAAAAAATATTTATTTTATTTTCCTTAATGAACAATATACAGGTCCAGCAGTGGTTGGGGCTTCCTTTTAGGTAGATCCTGTGTTAGGATGCCCCGCTCTTCCATTACAGAGAGGTAAGTTAAGGAAAAAAGAAAAAATAAAAAGAAAAGAAAAACTAAGTGTTCACATACAGCTTAGTTTAAATATAAATCTATAACTTCAGTATAGGTAGTCATATGGAAATGACCTAATTAATCAAATGTAAACAGTGATTCAGGTCTTGAGTATGTAGATTGGATTCATTAACACGTGGCCGGTCGGACAATGTGACGTAATTTTTGAGGTATTACGTCGCGGATGCTGCGGGACAGTACCGTCCAGTGTCATTGTACCTATAGATGCGATATGTGTAAAGTAGTGAATGACCTGATATAATCAGACAAGTGAAGTAATAGTACGTATTGTAAATCAAAGGTCAAAGTAAACTGTTAGATCGACGACATTACCTAATGTTTTATTTCTTCGATATCGCTGTACATCAGAAACAGTATAATGCGCTGTAAAACGGCGAAATTAGGAACTACGACTGTAATGCTGAAATTCCATACGATTTTCAGTGTTTCTGCTTTCGAGTGCTTTGTGTGTGAAGATTGCGACGACACCCTTCAGTTTACTGAAAATTTGATCCCAGTATAATTTAATGTGTTTTCAAAATGTTCGGTTTACCAGTCTAATAATTTGGAAAATCATAAAAATATCCAAGTAGTTTATCTTCACGGCACCTATGGCCTCAGTGTATAGAGATACGAATAACCGAATGAATGAATTGATAAAATAACAGTGAGTCAAGTTTTGAATATGCAGATTGGATTCATTAACACATGGCCGCCCGGCAATACGAGTCGGCTGAGGGGCAGCACCAACCTGTCCAGCTAGTATCTTCTGCATTGATCGGAGGTTAACTGTTTTTTTATTTATTTAAGTACATGGAAAAGATGGGCACCGTCTAGGTGTTTTGCATCGTTGACTAAGCCATCGTTGACTTTCTTGTTTTGCCGTAATCTGTTCTAATCATCTGTCTTACTCAGCCCTCAGTGTAGAAGGCGAAATACGTATTTTTAAATTTATCGATTCAGTGATCTGCAAATTAACTTATTTATTGTGTTTCTTTATTTATTTTAATCGTATGGCATATACAATAGCATCAGACAACTCGAGTGCTTAATATTACAACTCAACATTAAGATTAGTTTGCCACTTAATGGCTTCGTCACTGAGGGAGATCAGGTCTTCGGGAGGGCCGCCGGCATAGCGCGTTATGGGGCAGTCGTGGATGATGTGCTGGATGGTTTGCTCTCCGGCTCCACAAGCGCAGGCAGGAGAATCCACCCACCCGCAGCGGTATTTGTTTATAATAATAGTATACGTAGATCGTACAGGTTCACTTCGTCCACACTCCATACTTTTTCACATATATTTATTTCATTCGAGATGATAATGTGAAATAAAATTATAATGAAATAATAAACTTATTCTGTAAGTAGGTAGGCCACAGGGTATTTACATGTCTGAGTTTAGCGGCATTTCACAAGAGAAGACCGCAGTTGAGAGGAAACACCGAAAGAAACTCAACAGTGACTCACTCAACATTTTTGTGGACGAAGTGATCCTGAAGTTTTCCTGAAAAGCATACATGGTTAGGAAAGGCTAAGCGAGCGTAAATGTACAGTATTTTTTTGCCAGTAATCCAAATTTTATTAATTGAAAGGCAAAAACGCCGTCCGCCATTTTTGTATTTAGTTTATCTGTGGCATGACGTAGGCGATCCCATCAATAAAGACCAATAATACACTCATATCTATGATGCGAACTAGACGTTTTAAGTTTTTTTTACTAAAATGGTGACGTCACCATCAACGGTGAAATTTCAGACAGCGTTTTAAGCATCTGTATTTTGACAAATTAAAAATCATATTTTCAGTTTGTTCAGTCATCTTTTACTTTTATAAACTGAAAATATACATTTAGGTTTCCTATTCTAAATACTATACGAAACAAACATTAGTTTAATATAATTTAACATGAGTCAACTACAACTAGCCTATTGGTTGAGTTCTAAGTTACTTACTTCAAATCTGCGTCGTTATCTGGTGACGAATAAAACAACAATAAAATTGTAAACATATTTTAATGACAAGATGACTTTCACAAAAATAGTTCCATCACGAATCTATAAACAATGACAGTTAGGTTGCCATTCGTCAACATTGTTAAATATCTATTCTTCTACTTTATAATGTTTACTATACGTACTACATGATAATAACAAAATATACCGTGATGATAACTAAAACTATTTTAAACATCAGAGATGAAGCGAACATAACAATTATTAGTTTTTCGCCTTTGTTTTGGTTCTACATAATAAGGGCCTTTGCATACGATGTTTCATAAACGATGAGCTTTTGTGGTACGCGCTTCCTGTGCGTTAACAACGTTGTATGTAAAAAGGCCTTAAAATTTGAGTGACTGGGAATGTACCCGAAAAAAATGATTAATTTGCTATGGAAACTACGTACGCGTTTTTGACAAAGAATTTCTTTCCGCTACTGATCTACTATGTTGAGAAGTTTATCGAAGGTAGACAAGTACAAAAAGACATCCAGGACAAATTCGATACAGTATCCCAATAGCTACGGACACATCTAGACATTTACCTATACAACTGTACACTAACCAAAATTAGATAATTTCATCTCCTTAATGTAACAAGTGCAATATAATGATCATAACATTGATCCGTACAAACATTTATTTGATTAATTTTATAAAACACCTTTTATAATTTCTAATTTATCGACAGTGCGACCAAACAGTTTATAAACTGGAAATAAAATTATTTTCAATGGCAACACCAATTTCATAACACCAAAGACTGCAACGAGTTGCCATACGGAAATCATTCTGAGAATGGAATCCTTCATTTTGGCCGCACTATCTTAAGTAATTATTTTAAATATTTTACTAAATTTGACACCCAGTTAATGTGTTCTTAACACGATAGCTTAGCTAATATTATGTTTGGACTTAGGCCAGCGTTGTACAGAATGTAAGTGTATACATTTAATGATAGGGTAAGCGTATCGATGATCACAAACATCTGGACTGACGGACACTGATCGTTTTATGCAAAAACATTTAGGAAGCCATACTAAGGACACTAAGTACGAATAATTTCGTACATTGACCCTTCACTGTGAGAGCGCAATAGGCGCGTGCAATAGAGATAGATAATGCGGGTCAATATACGAATTTGTTTGTACTTAGTATCCTTTAAAATTAATGATACGAGTAAATTATTCACGTATTTAGTCGTATCCTGCCTACACAACCCAACTTCCATCAAAATTTATATCAGGGATCGGATACCAGTATTGAGTTCGATACATAATACCGGTATTCAATTTCGGTATTTAGCTTATTATTACACATTTTCATGTCTTAAATTTGAATAAAAACACGAAATTAGAAAGATATTTAAATTTTAATTAATACCGGTAACGACCCCTGATTTAAATACGAGAGAATAAATTCGAAATTCATACAGGGTATAAAGGGGTCCCAAAAACTTAAAAGATAGGTTCAGATCATTATTTTGAGCTGGAAAATAGTGAAATTTTCCCTAGACAGGTTGTAAACACCCTGTGTTGTTAAAAAAAAATCAAATTCGTGCGGCCTTTTAAGTACCTATCGTTCGTTACATTAAACAGATAATTGACAAAAAGAAATAATTGTGTAAGTATTGCGAAATTAGATTAAATTTTTATGGGCATCACTACATAGTACAAAACAAAATAGTTCCTGCAGTCTGTCTGTCTGTCTGTCCCTATGTACACTTAGATCTTTAAAACTACGCAACGGATTTTAATGCGGTTTTTTTAATAGACAGAGTGATTCAAGAGAAAGGTTTATATGTATAATACATGCATAATTTATCAGCATTGCACCCGTGCGAAGCCGGGGTGGGTCGCTAGTTCATAATAAACACTATTATATTAATTTCGAGTGGCAAAACAGAGCATATTAATGTGTAATATGATTTGTAACTTGGGTACTCGACCCCTAAAATAAGAACAAATTAATGAAACTAAACCAAACCAATAACTTAGTCTCTTTTAATTGTTTTGATACCTAATCGATATCGATAAGAACCATGATTCTTATATGGTTCTTATATGATATCGGTAATTTATATGATTATTATTTATAGTTCATTGATTTCTGTTGGGTTGTTAGAGACAACACATACAAGTTCTGCCAACAATTATAGAGTATACATATTTTATATTTAAAGACAATATCAGAATATATATGCTACATTTCATAAATTTAAATAAATAGCATTTCAGTATATATTTCATAAATATTATATTTTATTTTTATACAACAATAAGCTAATACACGATGAATTAGGTATGACAATTATTTAACATAACTAACTTATTCTTATTACACACTTTTAGTCTTTTTCAGAAACGAAACAAAAAATTTAACCACGCATTTAATTTTGTACTTTTATTGAAATTAGTTCATAAATTATAATAAGGTCCGTCAATGAATATACTTCAATTGTATGTACGTATTGTTACGTTGTATGTATGTATATAATTATACCTATATAGGTGTAATATTATTACAGAAGACAGTTTTTATTTCGTTTAATTAATAATGTTTCCTTTAAAAAAAAGAATGATTAAATAGAAAAATACGCGAATAGGAGTTTGGGTGCAACGAAGATCAATCAGTTGAATGACCTATTTTGAGTTGTTGTTGCCTACATTGTGTTTTTTTTAACCCGGTATATTTAAAATGTAAGCTTGGATTACAATATACTTAAACTATAATTTAACAGCTAAATACAAACCCATTATGGAAGCGCTAATCAGAGTTAGTTCTAATTATAATCATTTAAAGTAACTAATTAATAAACACATGTAATTGTCACTTTTAACATAGACAAACACAAAAAGCGAGTCAATTATACATTAATAAACGTGCAATAATAAAATTACGCAGTTGACGGTACCTATTTATTGTTTAAAATCTGTATCTTATTTACATTCACAGTCAGATCTGTCGAATATTATCCATTGATTATGGTTTATCAATAAGTATATAGCTATGTATGTAGCTAACGTAGACATTTATTATATATATTTATTCTTAAAGGTGGCCTGTAACTGTAACCCTAGATCCAAAGGTAAAATTCATCAAATCATTATAGTGGAGTATAATAGTCATGAGTGCTTGCATCTTTGTCCTGCCAAGTTCCAAAATATGTAAAGCCGAAATATAGTGCTTAATTGACGACACGAGGCCGATATTAAGCCGCTGAGTTTCGACATTAAGTCATTACGCCTGATAGCGGTCACCATAACGCCTCATACATGTTGACAGATGATTCAAGCAGCGTCTGTATCTGAGAAACAACGCCGCTCGTGACTATGTATTATGTAACCTTATCCGGGAGCGACATACACGTCCACATTTTACACACGTCAATTGGGGCCGAGGAGGAGACAGTAGTATCGCGGCCGTGCATTCAAACTTCGTTGCTGTAATTTCAACATGGTGTCGCGTTATCATTAGCATTTACGTACATATCTAAGATTATGTTTCAGCCGGGGCCTTGATGGGGCCTGGCTTTGTCCTATGAGATGAAGCCATGAATCCCTATCGGTAATCCAACATCCTGGGGTGGACACTATATAGACTATTTGGGGTGGGCACGGCCCACCCGGCCACTCCGCTAAATACGCCTATGATCATTACACTTTTTTTATGATATAGGTCAGGACTCAGGAGGCAAACGAGCAGACCGGTCGCTTGATCATCAAGAGATTACCGTCGCCCATGGACACCTGCAACACCAGAGGAGTTACAAGTGCGTTGCCGACCTTTTAGATGGGAATAAGCTATGTAATATCGCTAATCCATTTGCCCATATTCATTCACATTTTTTCTTAAACCAAAAACTGGCATTTCGCTTGGCCTTATCTGCGAAATATTGATGTTACCATCTCTTTAGTTTCATGTAATGAATTTAAAATATGTAACTAGATGTTTGATACACGTTCAGTCAAGGGAATGACAGCTTAAAAATAATACCAGACGTTTGAAACTTGGTGGGCAAGAGGCGAACATGTATTTATGATTTTTACTGAGCTTCACTCGAGGTAATAAAGTGGTTTTAAACCAGAGTTATGTTGAAATATATAGGTACGTTTAAATGTGTAAGGAAAAGGCACGGAGGAGAATACATACTTAAGACGATATGCAGAAATTTGATAAACTGCATACAAGTATAATCTATGTAAATACTTATATTATTGGTAGGTACTGGATCGATATTATTGAAAGAAATCTTCAATTTCTTGTAGATATGACACGTGTTAAGCGTATTTTGATGTGTAAAATATATCTTTAATGTAATGTACACTGATATTTTATGACATTTTTGATGATAAGAATAGCGTAGTATTGTTAATAGAATATTGGTCAATAATGTAATATAAATATTTTATTTTGACTTATTTGAAATACTCGTATGTAGTTAAATTAATGGGTCGGAGAAGTACCTAGCTTTCAGACAGTTTTCAATCCAATAATGAAATACCAGTAAACTATAATTAAGTACTAAGAAATGTATGCAAAGTTCTGTTATACCATTACACTAGTTAACATTTTATTTCTTGCTTTAAAGTTTAGGTCATTGAATTGAAAAGAAAAAAATATGTATCCGCGTTTAAAGTCTAATAGTTCATATACGTGAGTTATATCCACTCACGTTAAGTAAGTAGGTACACGTGAACAGTCACGTGTTAAAATATTCGTCATTCGAACACTAAACTGATAAAAGTTACAAAAAGTCATCTCATGGTGACGTAATCATTGTAATTACTCTGTCTCTTTTTAAGTTACCACGCAGACGACCGTTTAAGGGAATTTCATATAAGTATACTTTACTGTACAATAACTTTAGCCGTTGGTGATTGTCACGCAACTGATATTCATTTCGCTTAAACGTACTTACACAGTATGAATATTTTAGTACAATGTGAAATGGAATAGGTAAAGCTGTCAATTTATCTAATAGTACCTACTCACAAAAATTCAAGCCTACAAAATCGATCAAATCAGACAATATTACCACGGTTATCACAATCTCCAAATACCTACGTGTCGATTTAGGTTCAACATCTTATTCCAAAATAGTTTTCTGAAAAGTAACTTCCCGTACTTCAATTCTGTCACAGTAGATATCAACAAATAATTATTCATAATCATAAGCAATAATAGCCTACAATGAATAGGGGATGCGACTGATGTTGAATTATATACAACATAGTGTAGTAATATATGAAATAAAATAAGCTCAATATGTCATGATACAAAGAAAAAAATAAAAACAACAATATTTTTTTGAATTATGACATTTCAAAGGTGGTACGAAGATTGTATGATTTATTTTTTTACCGAAAAGAAATTTTGAAATTGTTTTTAGTATCCTCATAATTTAACAAAACAATAATTGTATGGCAACTATGAACTTACTTATTTTCTCCATACAATCCAATCCTAGAAGTCAGTATTATATGGCCTTTTTATGGAGCATTTTTAGTCCGCTGTAGGAATTTTGAACTTTGACGGTCATTTCTGACTTTTAGAGCAGTCTAAGTGTAGGTAGTCCCATATAGACATTTGATCCCAATAACAATAGAATCGAATGACATCTTTAAAAAAAATGTCCGCACGCCTATTATTGGGGTCTAACTTGCCCAGCGCGTACTTCTGAGAGACAGCTTTTCAAAAATTACACACCTAAAATTACTTTTTGTAGCTTGGTCCTTTTCGAGACAAGACAGTTGTATTAACATTTGATAAACCAAATACATATATAATTATCGGGCAAAATTTGTTTACTGATTAAATGTCGATCGTCTGCGTGTTGCCTAATAGAATCGCCGAAGCGTGCAATTATGAAACAAGAAATGTTGTTTTCGTCATAGGGGAATCCTTTACAAACTGGTGGTAGTGAGTAAAAAATATGATTTGTTTATTGTATAGCCCGGTCAAGTTAAGTCTGTACCTGATATCTATCGCTTCGCATACAAATGAGGCGCAGACTTAACTTGACCGGATACTGCGTACTCGTATTAGGTACGTTATTCGTGGAACCATGTAGTACTCACATTGTGGCTAATCAGTTCGCTTCCTATGAATGCGATTTTTATGAATGGAATATATAAGTTCCCGCGTTTTCCTTGTTTGTTTAATTTTAGCGTGGGCGTGTTTGTATTTTTTTTTGTTAATTGTATGTTTTTGCCTATAGGCAATTGTGTTGTTTTCTTAATGATAAGGGTAAGGCCGCGGAAAGTTACCAATGTGACATAGAAGTAACATAAAAAGATTTACGTTATGTTATCATAAAACGTAACATAAGTCGTTATAAAGCTTAGATCATACTGGAAAATATTCCCATTAAATAACGTAGCTAAGAAAAAAAATCCAGTTATAAAATTATTAGTTTTTACTGCCTGTAAACAAAATTTTCATGGCTCATTAAAATCAATATAATGAAACACGCGTGTGATGGAACTAATGAAACCCAAACCACTCTAGTGTTTTTAAGCCTCTCATTTTGTACCAGGTGGCAGTAATTACTATTTGTTCACTGCTGGTACCCAATACTAGTAACAAGACGACCGTATAACAATAAAACAGCTTTAGAATCAATGATTCTACTGTGACTTGAGGTCGAAAATATTTTTTTTTCTTCTTAAAACAGTTTTTATTTATTAAGATGTTGTTTTTATTTATTTTATTATTGTACCGGAGTTTTGTTCGACTTTGTATATTTTCGGGTCATTAAAAATCTAATAAAACTCATTTAAGTTAGTATATTCTGTGTGCACTTCCCTTTACAACATTTATTCGTTATGTTACGTAGAAAATACGTAACATTTTGCAAAAATGTAACATATTCGCAACGAAAGTGTAACGTATTTTTGAAAAAAAGTGGCTTTTCATGGTGAAATAAAGACATTTTTAATACAATAATACGTGTCACTTGCTTGAAAACCGTTACGCTATTGTACAAAAAAAAAACTGATTAAATACAATCACTCCTTACCTTTAAAATCACACAGGACACTTTGGGGGTACTTTCACGAAACTATGACTGTGTATACTTTGAATTGCGTTTGTTGACAAACTGACGGATTTGGACTTGCTCATCGGTGTTGCCCTACTAGAATATGAGTTGCCAGTGCACGTAAACGTATTTTCGCCAAAAAATATTTAAAAACAAGCTACATAAAGCGTCACGAAAGTATTCGTAACACAAGTGTGGAATCATGAACCATTAAAGTAAAGTAAGATAAAAAATAAATTTGTATTACCATACTTATTCTGTAATCGGTATTACTATCGCTATGTCATAAATTTTAGTTTAAAACAAAAGTATGACCATGAAAGTTAAAATATCATGAAAATAACAGAGCACTTATGATGCGTGGTCGAAAAAATTAACCAACTTTCGTTACGTTTTGGACGGATATATATTTTTTGTTTTTTTTTGAAGGGGTTTATATCAATTATCTATCTTGCGACCACGAGATTTCCCATCCCTACATATAATAAAAATATTTATGAAACTGTAGGGATTACCATTTTTTTTTAATCAGCTGGGTAAATTTAAAACGTCCAAATTGGTAACTTTCCGCGGCCTTACCCATAAATGCTTTGAGCTCGAATATGTATTAATAGGTAAGTATATTTTTGATGAGAGCGTTCGTAGGTATCTCGATGCTGAATCGCTACCGGTCGGGTTACCTTGGTTTGAGACACAGTTGAGCGTAATCTTTTGCAGTTAATTATACCCTTACATAACAATAATCGTGATTTTTTATGTAATCAATTACTTCGATTTCTCAGTAATCAATTACTGAATTCTGAAGAATATTACATATTCCAAAATCCAAGGCGGTGAATTACTTAGTGAATGTCCCAGAACGCAGATGTTTGTGGTCCGAACCGAACGAAGAAGGTGAGACGCGGTATTATTACTTTATAAGTATGCGATCTGGGGCTTTACTAATAACCGCCCGTGGTTTATCTAAGGTTGCGTCTTGCCTTGGCCAGCTGGTGAGATTTTCTCCCCGCGTAGCGGGCAGTAAATCCTACTTACGGCCTAGGGTGACGTAATAGTACATTACGTAACAAGGGTGGTAAACTAGGAATTACAAACGAGTGTCTATTAGATCTGTCTATTATCTCGCCTTTGGCTTCGGGCTTTAATGACACGAGTTTGGAATTCCTTTACCACCAGAGTCACGTACGACGTTTTTCATCACACTTTGGAGGAAATAAAACAAAAATAATAAGTAGTAGTCAACACCAAAATTACTTACCGTCCTAGGGCGTAATTTACGACTTACTGCTTAGTTTTCTAGCATGTAAACCCTTGATTTACGCAAGAGTGATGAAAAAACTTTTATGTCGATCGTGTTGTAATTTTAAAACAGTAGTAATCTGGATGTAATCAAGTAATCGATTCCTGTAATTGTAATGTATATATAAGGGTAAGGCCGCGGAAAGTTACCAATTTGGACGATTCAAATTTACCCAGCTGATTAAAAAAAAATGGTATTCCCTACTGTTTCAAAAATATTTTTATCATATGTAGATATAGGAATTCTCATGGTCGCAAGTAAGATCATTAATATAAACCCCTTTATAAAAATACTAAAAATATATTTCCGTCCAAAACGTAACGAAAGTTGGTTAAGTTTTTCGACCACGAGTACTAAAAGCTCTGTTATTTTAATGATATTTCAACTTTCATGGGCATACTTTTGTTTTAAACTAAAATTTATGATATAAGGATAGTTGTACTGATTACGGAATAATGATAATATAATCATTTAAATTTTTTATCTTACATTATTTTAATGGATCAGCATTCCACACTTATGTTACAATACTTTCGTGACGCTTTATGTAGCCTGTTTTTAAATATTTTTTGGCGAAAATACGTTTACGTGCACTGGCAACTCATATTCTAGTAGGGCAACACCGATGAGCAAGTCCAAATCCGTCAGTTTGTCAACAAACGCAATTCAAAGTAGACACAGTCATAGTTTCGTGAAAGTACCCCCAAAGTGTCGTGTGTGATTTTAAAGGTAAGGAGTGATTGTATTTAATCAGTTTTTTTTTTGTACAATAGCGTAACGGTTTTCAAGCAAGTGACACGTATTATTGTATTAAAAATGTCTTTATTTCACCATGAAAATCCACTTTCTTTCAAAAATACGTTACACTTTCGTTACGAATATGTTACATTTTTGCAAAATGTTACGTATTTTCTACGTAACATAACGAATACATGTTGTAAAGGGAAGTGCACACAGATTATACTAACTTAAATGAGTTTTATTAGATTTTTAATGACCCGAAAATATACAAAGTCGAACAAAACTGCTGTACAATAATAAAATAAATAAAAACAACATCTTAATAAAAAAAAACTGTTTTAAGAAGAAAACAATTTATTTTCGACCTCAAGTCACAGTAGAATCATTGATTCTAAAGCTGTTTTATTGTTATACGGTCGTCTTGTTACTAGTATTGGGTACCAGCAGTGAACAAATAGTAATTACTGCCACCTGGTACAAAATGAGAGGCTTTAAAACACTAGAGCGGTTTGGGTTTCATTAGTTCCATCACACGCGTGTTTCATTATATTGATTTTAATGTGCCATGAAAATTTTGTTTACAGGCAATATAAAGCTAATAATTTTATAATTTGATTTTTTTTCTTAGCTACGTTATTTAATGGGAATATTTTCCAGTATGATCTAAGCTTTATAACGACTTATGTTACGTTTTATGATAACATAACGTATATCTTTTTATGTTACTTCTATGTCACATTGGTAACTTTCCGCGGCCTTACCCATAAATTGATGATTCCTGATTCCTCAGTAATGGTATTTAATAAATTAAAATTTCACTTCTAATTTTATTACTTTACAAGTAATCAAACAATCCCATCAAAAACATAAATGTTAAATTAGAGCCAAGTTCTCGCATGCAACGTTGTCGACTTCGCCGACAAAAGAATTGAAATCTATATGGGCGCCAAGTTCTTTGCCCTAATTTTTTTAGATACAAGGACATGCGACATACTCAATGCATTTATTTTACTTGGGGTGTAATTCAATATCAAGACTGGACTTGGCTAGTTTTTACATATAAATGTATATTACATTTGTCTAATCATTAACCTATTTTCGTGAAGGTATGTACGCAAGTTAGTGTACGTCCTGTTACTTATACTGTTAGTTTGATAATAATACTATGTTACTTTGATAAAATTAAGTCAGTTTGTGAAAACTAGCCAAGTCAAATCTTGATATTGAATTACACCCCAAGTAAAATAAATGCATTGAGTATGTCGCATGTCCTTGTATCTAAAAAATTTAGGGCAAAGAACTTGGCGCCCATATAGATCTCAATTCTTTTGTCGGCGAAGTCGACAACGTTGCATGCGAGAACTTGGCTCTAATTTAACATTTATGTTTTTGATGGGATATCATTACTTTTTGTACAGAAATTTGAATTGACGCCCCACCTGTCTTGACTAGAGTGACGCGGGGTAGAGGGAGGGGCCGGACCGCTCCTCGCCACGCCGCGCTCCCGCGCT
The DNA here is from genome assembly GCA_947623375.1 of Apotomis capreana. Classification (NCBI taxonomy): domain Eukaryota; kingdom Metazoa; phylum Arthropoda; class Insecta; order Lepidoptera; family Tortricidae; genus Apotomis; species Apotomis capreana. The sequence goes on along the minus strand of OX392517.1, from coordinate 13,195,523 downwards.
TCGCTATCCGTCCCCGCGCCACGGCAATTTATTAACCTTCTCTGTGTGTGTGTGTGTGTGTGTGTGTGTGTGTGTGTGTGTGTGTGTGTGTGTGTGGTGTGTGTGTGAGAGAGAGAGTGCCATCTTACAAACAAAGAAAGAATTTTCCAAATCGGTTAATAAATGACGGAGTTCTGAGGCAACAAGCATAAATAATAATAATAATAAAACTAAAAAATATCACTGTTTTTGATTTTTATATGTGTACACACACAATTACCAAGCTGAATGCCAAATTTCATCTTTCTAGGTCACCTGGAAGTGGGTTAGGTTTTTGATTACTAGTGAGTCAGTCAGTCAGTCAGTGATAAAAATGCCGTTTTTTGGACGTCAATATCTCAATAACTATTTCATCTACATTTATGAAATTTGTGGTTCTAGTTGTTCTCAGGGACCTAAATACATAAGCCAAATTTCATTTTTTTCTGTTGAATAGATTTGGAGTTATTGAGGGGTCAAAAGTGGCTCCAAACGGTTCGTGTAATATAACACACGGCTGCTGCTCGCCAGTTCCTGCGGTGAACTTGGCTGGACACGCTGCCGCGTGTCTAGATAAGTAGTGGATTACGAAAGCAATTTTCAGTAATCAGAAATCAATTACATAATGGCCATTGCTCGTTCGAGAGGGTAACTTTGTCTCAAAAAGAAAAGATTAAACTTCGAACGACTTTAGCCAAAAAGTCACCCGAGTAGGTATCAAAAAGTAACTCGATTAGTAACCAAAGTAACCCGGTAAATAATCAAAGTAACCCGACGAGTAACCAAAGTATGTACAGTAGGTACGGTAATGAGATTATTAGAAAGACAGATGACAACTAACTAAGCAATTGTTAACTACAGTCGTAAAATGTACCAAAATAATGACTTTGTAATTATATCACGATTAATTGAGAGCACTCGAGTTTATAATTATGTAGTATTATAACATCTATGTAAATTATATTGATGGAAAACTATCAAGGTATCGAGATGACATGTAATTGAGAACATTTCATATTTTATCAGTTTCCATCTTTTTCCGATCAAATTTGAAAATAAACACTGACCATTTTAAATTTCGCGTAAGTATTTTAGTTATTCCTTTTAAATCCGTCAGTTTTACCCATTTTGGCAGCATTTCCTTCGGTAGACAATTATGAAATGTCATCAATTACAGCGGCTTTTAATATACCTAATATAAGAATATCAACTTTACGGTTATTGTTTCTGATATATTCCATAGCGAATACTTAATTACAAATAAATAATTTGGTATACAAAACTCTTTGAATACATTTATTATCTAATATTTAATCCTTTAGTTGTCTACGTTCGATGATGCATACAACTACGGAGAGCAGTGATTAAGTTGAACGTTATTGTTATGAATTGAACCTTATTTGTTCTCTATTAAGGTTTGTACTTGCAACACGAGGTCCCTGGCGAGAGACAGCACCGCCGAGGCGTCGTGTCGTTCGGCCATTTCTGAAAGAAAATTATGTTTTAATATCCTAGAAAAGATTCCTGAACTACTCCGCAGATCGAAAATCGAAGTAAATTCGGTGCCATCCCTCTCGTTCTCGGGTACAAACAATATTTGAATAAGCGGAAAGTTGAATATCGAACATCGGGGTAGCCCTGGAGGGTTCGGGTTCGGTATTACATTAATTGTTTAATGTACACTGTCAAATTGAACAGTAAAACACTATCAAACTTTTCAGTATGACTCAACTACATTTTTCAGTACAGACAGCATCAGAAGTAGCTGACAATTTAAGTGTGCAATCACATATGCCATGTAGTAAATTTGCCAGCTATAATTTGATGCTGACTGTACGACTCGAACCTGCGACCCTACGCTTCCGACGTAGTGCTCTCCCAACTGAGCGCTACTAAGGTTCGAGTCCTGCTTACATTGTAGCTGATCACATTACATTTTCTTTCATAATTAACCTTTGTGGCAATATTTATAAAAATAAAAACGTGGTATTTCTACATAAACAAAATTGAATCGATAAAAAGATTCTATAAAAACAATAGTAGTAGGTACTTAACAGTTTATCATTCAAGTCATCGGCCTAAATAGTAAACAATCATTTAAATTAGAAACAATTCTTTTGCGTTAATATCTTGCACAAAATCTACCGACAATGATTTTTCCTTATTATCAGTGAACTCATTGGCTATCATTCATTAAAAATCGGACTTCGTCAATACTGCGTAGGTACGATTCGGTGATTCCCCTGGATTCTTATCTCATTAGCGTGCCGACGTATATGTATTTGTGCAGATGTATTAAATTACTCCGATTAGATGTAATTATGTAAGTGACCATTTAACTAGTTGATAATAAATATACATTATTTATGTCGATATGATAAATGATACGCAAGGTATGTTTTTGTGCTTGCGTTATCTGTTTTTTTTTTCTAGTATACACTCGCAGCTGCCGGGCAACGTGCAGCGTGCACTGTCATTTTTATTAATATCGATACTGAAACCTATTGTAGGTGGAATTCGAAGCCAATCACTGCTAATACAGAACAATGCTATGACAATGACCCTTGATCTACCCCGACGTTGTGCACGTCGCGTGAAATTAAGCATTATATTTCGCTAAAGCGCCATCTATACTTTATGCTTTTCAATGCTAGGCGCATTTATCATACTTCTAGGACATGCGTTTACGCAACACCACCAGCCCTATTGCTTCTCCAGCAAGTGTAAGGACAGCGAGAGAGATGGCGCTATCGTGAACGTTTTGACAGAATTTAATAATAATAATAATAATAATAAATTTTTATTGCAGGCAAAAAACCCATATCACACTAAAAATAAAAATATAAATAAAACAAAGTCTTTAAAAATTAGTTACACCGTTGCAATAGTTGCACATTAAAAAATAATTAAAATTTAAATACAATGACATTAATATTTCAATTACTTTCGGTTCGCATCCCGATGCAGAGACAGCCAGAACCTGGAAATTGGGCTGTTCATGTCGTCGTTGATTGCGGCAAGAATCGAGTTCTCAGAGGTGCGCAGCCTACCCCAAAATGATGCCACTCGGGATCTGATGACGGCAAAGAAATCAGGCACACGAGCTTCGGTGAACATGCTCGACGCGCTGCACCATCTGGGTAACCTCATCAGGATTCTGAAGGCGTCGTTGTATTGAACCCTTAAAGTGTTAATTGCTTTCCTGGTGAAGTTTGTCCAGAGGTGGCTGGTGTAAAAACTCTGGCAGTAAGCTCTAAAGAGTGTCACCTTGACCTCTTCGGAGCATCCTCCAAACTTACGCGCGAGCATGTTGCACCTCACTGATAAGGCTCTTCTTTCCCTCTCGATGTCTTTGTCGTCTTTCAAATTCTCCGTAAGGATATGTCCAAGATACTTAAACTGCTGCACCCTACGAACAGGTAATCCATTTAAGTAGACATCTAAAAATTTCTCCGGACCCCTTCCTGCCTTAAATATGAGGACTTCTGTTTTAGACTCGTTATACTTCATTCCGTGAGAAATGGCATATTTCTCACAGAATTGAAGCAGCTTCCTCAATCCCTCTGCTGATGGGCTAAGGAGCACCATATCATCCGCATAGCTGATACTATTAACGCACACGCCACCTATGTGGCATCCGATCCTAGTGCTCCTCAGCCCCTCAATCAGGCCATTCACATAAAGGTTGAAAAGGTCCGGAGAAGTTATTCCCCCCTGGCGAACACCGCATTCTAACATATACTCGTTAGATGTCGAGTCACCCCACTTTACACAATTAGTTTGATTTCCGTACCAGAATCTCAACAGATCGATGACCTCGGTGGGAACAGTAGTGCTGCTTAATTTGCTCCAAAGTATGTCGTAGTTCACCAAGTCAAAAGCCTTACTGAGATCAAGAAAACATGCGTAGACCGATGTTTCCCGGTTAGTGTAGTAGTTAACCGTGTGCTTCAGACTCAGTATGGCTGAATCTGTTGAGACTCCAGGTCGGAAGCCAAACTGCGCATCATCAATCTTGTAACCACCCTGTATCGTAGGCTGCAGCAGTCGCTCGAACACCTTCCCAATCACCGTACCTAAGGAGATTGGTCGATAGTTGTTGGCAGACCCCAGGTCTCCCGTCTTGTTCTTGGCAATAGGTACTACAACTGTCCTCATAAGTGCAGCTGGTATATAACTATACCGAATACACATATTAAATAAGTTGCACAATCTGGTAGCTATCATCGGACCAGCGTGGAGAATGTGCTCCATACTTAGCCCATCGTGTTCTGGAGACTTTCCCCTGGTCATGCTTTTTAGGGCGACGACGACTTCTTTAGTATTATATTGTAGTATAATGTTAGGCAACTTTTCAGATTTACTAGAGCTGGGCACCCTCTCCACAGGTAATGGGCTTACCTTAAATCTGCCAGCAAACATAATATCTGCAATAGCTTTACCATCCTGTAGGCCCTCCACTGAAACAGGTAGCTTTTTGCAGTAATTTAGTTTTTTGACAGAATTCCAAAATTTAGGGAAATTTTTCTCAGATTTATGTGTAGCTAAAATACTAAGTCTTATCTTTTCCTCATTATTTTGACACCATTTCAGGTTATTTTTAAAAGTTTTGCGATCCGAACTCATTTGTGAATATACTGGTCCAGTGGAGGGCCTACCTGCTGTCACCCAACACCGAAAACTGACCCTTGCCCTCTGGTGGCTGTCCTGTACATATTTGTTCCATCCGACTATCTTTTTCGACTGCCTTTTGCCCTCGGGATGCGAACGAGCACTCAGCGAAGCACCTTCTTGTAAAATCTTGACTAAGTCGTTATAATACTTAGTAATATGAGCGTAGTGTTTATCTTTGTCACACTCATGTCGCATACATCCATCACATTCAAACTTATCTTTCATACCTCTTAATTGACTATCACAGAACTTTTCATAACAACTTATCTGACTAGAGTTACGTGTACCCCACAGTACTTTATTTCTTTCTAGGTACACGTTGCCACTGGTGGTGGGATCAGCTGAGACCATACCAATATCTGTCTTTACCATTAGGGTAAGGCCGCGGAAAGTTACCAATGTGACATAGAAGTAACATAAAAAGATATACGTTATGTTATCATAAAACGTAACATAAGTCGTTATAAAGCTTAGATCATACTGGAAAATATTCCCATTAAATAACGTAGCTAAGAAAAAAATCAAGTTATAAAATTATTAGCTTTATATTGCCTGTAAACAAAATTTTCATGGCACATTAAAATCAATATAATGAAACTCGCGTGTGATGGAACTAATGAAACCCAAACCGCTCTAGTGTTTTAAAGCCTCTCATTTTGTACCAGGTGGCAGTAATTACTATTTGTTCACTGCTGGTACCCAATACTAGTAACAAGACGACCGTATAACAATAAAACAGCTTTAGAATCAATGATTATTCTGTGACTTGAGGTCGGAAATAAATTATTTTCTTCTTAAAACAGTTTTTTTATTAATATGTTGTTTTTATTTATTTTATTATAGTACAGTAGTTTTGTTCGACTTTGTATATTTTCGGGTCATTAAAAATCTAATAAAACTCATTTAAGTTAGTATAATCTGTGTGCACTTCCCTTTACAACATTTATTCGTTATGTTACGTAGAAAATACGTAACATTTTGCAAAAATGTAACATATTCGTAACGAAAGTGTAACGTATTTTTGAAAAAAAGTGGATTTTCATGGTGAAATAAAGACATTTTTAATACAATAATACGTGTCACTTGCTTGAAAACCGTTACGCTATCGTACAAAAAAAAAACTGATTAAATACAATCACTCCTTACCTTTAAAATCACACACGACACTTTGGGGGTACTTTCACGAAACTATGACTGTGTCTACTTTGAATTGCGTTTGTTGACAAACTGACGGATTTGGACTTGCTCATCGGTGTTGCCCTACTAGAATATGAGTTGCCAGTGCACGTAAACGTATTTTCGCCAAAAAATATTTAAAAACAAGCTACATAAAGCGTCACGAAAGTATTGTAACATAAGTGTGGAATGCTGATCCATTAAAATAATGTAAGATAAAAAATTTAAATGATTATATTATCATTATTCCGTAATCAGTAGAACTATCCTTATATCATACATTTTAGTTTAAAACAAAAGTATGCCCATGAAAGTTGAAATATCATAAAAATAACAGAGCTTTTAGTACTCGTGGTCGAAAAATTTAACCAACTTTCGTTACGTTTTGGACGGAAATATATTTTTAGTATTTTTATAAAGGGGTTTATATTAATTATCTTACTTGCGACCATGAGAATTCCTATATCTACATATGATAAAAATATTTTTTAAACAGTAGGGGTTACCAATATTTTTTAATCAGCTGGGTAAATTAGAAACGTCCAAATTGGTAACTTTCCGCGGCCTTACCCATTAATGGGAAATGGTCAGACCATGAGACATCATTTTTGACTGATATAGATTTAATTGTGTTCAATCCCGCTCCTGTCACTAAACAATGATCCAACCACCTGCGGCAGCCATGTGCTTCACTGAGGTAGGTATAAACATCTGCGTCGCGACCTAACAGCTTAATGTCGGCACATTCCCACATGTCGTGCTCGTCACAAAATTGAATTAACTCCCGGCCAAATCTAGCGTCAGGATGTGCATTAAAGTCCCCTAAAACATACGCAACTTGAATGTCACTATCCTCAACTATTGCACTGACTTTAGCAAGACAATCCGTAAAGTCTACAAGGTTTTCAGGTTCATCCGTTGGTAAGTAAACACTTAAAACGATAAAAGAACGTTCATTTTGTACGACTTTAATTCCTGCTATCCGTTCACTACCACAGTCAATAACAGTCACGCTCGGGAACCTAGATTTCCGCCACAATATACTAAGTCCGCCATATGGCCTACCACGGAGTACACCGACCGACGTATCCACGGAGGATATAGCCATACCCTCGAAATCCTTGTGTACATCGTGGATCATATCCAGATCATGTGGAAGAGTCCAGGTCTCCTGTAATGCCAATATATCCGACGCCTCACATAGTTCTTGAACATATCTTATCGACCTTTTAATGGATTTACAATTAAAAGATGTCAGTGTTAGATTATTGTTTGTATTTAATGTTTTAAAATCCATATTATAGTTTAAGTTTCTACTTTTTAATTCCTTCCGTTATAGGTGACAATCGACTCAGAATGTTTACATTTCTAGTTGATAAACGTTCCCGGTATAGGCGATATTTCACTCCGAGTGGCCAAAAGTCGTCGCTCAATATTTTTTCTAAAGATCGGCGTTGAACAACCACTTTATAAGAAAGAAAGTTGGTTTCATACTTTTGTGTCAGTTTATGTACCTGTATGCTGCATTGTAATCCTTTATCTTTTACATAGTCGGATATATCATTTTCAGTAATAGAAATTTTTAAGCGAGATACGTAAATCGATGACAATAACTCTGCTGCCTCCAATTTACTACTAATTTGCGAAGTTCCACACCTATTAGCCGTACGCTTATGATTTTTCTTATATTCGACACGTTGGAACCCGTCTTGGTCAACTTTATGCCTAGAGAGACTAGGGTCTACAATCGCTCGCGCTTTTGATGCGGGTTTAATAACCATCTCTCGATAAGACGGCGTATGTACCGGCCCTCGCTCAGGCGACATCGGAGCGTTATCAGTTGACCTTGTCCTTGGTACCGGCGTGCTACCTATGCACTCCGGGCTGCGTTTATTATTCACCGGCGGCGTTGACCCTCTGATTTTCTGGTTTACACTTTGTTTATTCCGTTTGGGTGATTCTGGTGACGATTGTTTAGGCATAGATTTATTTACGCACGCATGTAAACTAGCCAGGTCCTTACTTAACTTGTTCTCCATTTGGTTTATTTCGGATTTAGATACTGAGTTGTTGCGCAAGTCTTGCAACTCGTTTTTTAAGGCCAAAACATCCTTAAGTAGACGGGTGACGTCCACATGGTCGAAAGTAACCGGGGGCAGCCGGTTTAGGTTTTTAGCGACAAAGGTGGGTTGATCCGCTGCTTCCGTTTCTCTCATCAATTTTATAACATCTTTGATGTTCTTTTTTGACTTGTCTTCGCCTTTTCTTAGGATTAATCTATTTCCATCCGGCATTGCATTAAACAAAACAGTCTTTCCATCTTCGATTTCGTCGGCAGTAAAGTTCGATGCGCAAATTTGGATAATACTGAGGTCATCTATCGCGTGTACTTTGTTTTGCACGAACGTCAAAAACTCGTTGATAATTATAGGATTATTATCACTAGCCATCTTTATTCGGTGATTAAGTTATTTAACAACATATTCATATAGTTGTGGTCATATCGAACGTAAATTAAACTCGCACTATCGTACTTCACCACTCGTGGGTAAAACAGGTGCTATCGGGACTGTTGCGCGACACAGACTGCTAATCAATTGCATTTTAGGTTTACCCTTGTTTGTTGATTTTCGACGTGATAAATTATTATATTGCCGAATGTCACTTTAACTAATGAAAGTGACATTCGGCAAAATAATCATTACTTACACAAAAATTAAACAAAACCAACTTTATTACAAATGATGATTAGATAAATCGAGTTTCAATAAAGTGATCATGTGGTGAAACAATATAATAATGAAAATTTAAATTAGGCCATACTGGTTATACTAAAAGTTTTTAGTCAACAACGAGCGGCAAGCAGCAGCCCAGAGTGGTAGTAGCGACGAACGTCAGCGGCAAACACCGAGCATCATGAGAAGCGTGAGGATGGAACAACTCTTGCTGAATACGACACTAGGCGCTCACCGCTGAAACACTGCACTAAAGAACTTGATGTCGGTCATATCCATGTTGTTGGCCAGGAATGTAGGTCTCTAACAAGTCTTAGCCAGAGTCAGTTCTAGCCTCTGTATATAAGAGCGACAGCGAGTACCTACAGCCGCCCTCCGCATTCCCAGCACCAGAAAGAAAGCACGCTAACCTTGCTTACTTTCTGGTGCTGGGGACGCGGAGTGCGATACCTCTCTATCACCAGTAGACAACGCTCGCCCCCGTGATACTGCGTGGTTGAAGATCTTGATGAATTTATGATCGTCCGGTGAAGTGTTATCAAGTCTGAGCTATAGTCAATTCTAGCAATTATAATTCCGTAATGTAAATTGAGTCGGTCAAATCCATAATATTGGCAGGTCTTCCATACCTAAACAATTCCATATGATTCCATAGATTTACAGTTAAATTTGACGATGACTTTTTATATTCATGTTTTCTAATAAGACGTCACCAACGAAACTAGACGAAACCAGAATTCATTTTTGAACTTACCGTTGAAGAACTTGATGATGTCGGTGAAGTCCATCGTGTTAGCGAGGATGACGTCACGATAAGTTTCGAGCAGAGCTAGGGCCAGGAAGAGCACCATATGCTCCGAGGCCACGTGCCGCGCTGCCCAGATCAATTCCCATGCCGCAAATACCTGCGTAAATTGTTGGTTCAAATAAATTCATAGAGCCGTTGCAAGAAATTGTTGCAATGTCTTTACGGGATGTACGTCTGACCAGACTCTTATAATCATAATACAAGTTTCGATCAAATATCTACTCAAATGTGGCGTTTTAAGTTTAACCTATATCAAAAATAAATTTACGTCTTGATAGAGCAGTTCCCTCTTGAAATCGAGCAGGAACCAGCGGTAGCAGAAGTAGAAGTGCGTGTAGTCGCCGTGCGCGTGCATCAGTTCGTACAGCTCGCAGTCCAAGATCTGGATCAGGGACCTGATACACACATAATTTATGGATTAATCACCTTTGTCTTTAACAATCTGGAGACCCTGAACATATTTTTAGATTAGAGAAACTGTCACTCAAATCGTATAAGTCCATAATGCGACATGCTTTCCAGGGGTCCAGAGTAAATTAGTCTCCCGGTAGATTTCTACTTGCGCACTTAAGATACTTAATGAGGGCCGTGTGACCATTAGAACAGAGTATTACGTCCAAAACGGGTAAATAACACCAACTGGAATCTGGAGGGTCTGGTAGACTTTGGGGAAGTTACCATTCGTCTAGAGAAAAATACTAACCTCATATCCGCAAAGTGAGCGTCCATAGCCTGACCGGAGGGAAAGTTTTCCTTCGCCCGGCCCATGAGTGCCGCGAACAGCGCATGCGCGGCGCCCTCCTCTCGCATCATCACCAGTAGCGGCGCCGCCAAGTCGCACATGCCTTGCATATAGCCCATCTCGAGGTGCTCCCAAACATATCTGTCGCAGACGAAGATAGAGTTAAATTGAGACTTAACTGGTCTCTCTTTTAAGTTCCAGAAAATAGAGTGATTTTTGGAGTTCTGTATATTATATTAAAGTACCAATTGTTTTCGCCATTGGTCCGGTCCAGTAATCAGGGACTAGATAGAGAAGCGAACATTCCGTACGGAATGATGTCAGCGAGCGAGACATCGCCATATGATAGACAGAGACAAAGACACTTTGGCGTGATTCCTTACGGAAACCGACCGTCTGTGGCGGCCTTAGACCCAGATCAGATAGACTGCCGACGATCTCTTTTCGTACCTTGCGCCACTATATAGCAGTCCTTGCATTTTCACGAAATTAAATTTGAAACATCGACTGGATTGTGATGTTACTCACGTGCACATAATATTCCTCAACTTGTCCAGATTCTCGTCTGTGAAGAACGGGTAGTTCCTGTCGCACCTCTGCACGTCTTTTTCTATACGATGCAGGTTCAAAGCGAAACTTTCGACCAATTCATTCTGAAAACAGAGCAATACTTACTTAAATCTAAAAGAGTTTATACTTATGGACATTCAGTGGACAGTAACGGCCAGAAGTAGGTATTTGTTATCCCACGTCATGAAGTTCTGATGTAAATTACATCTTCTAAATTGCTTGTGTACATATTCTTTTTTCACCGTCTAAATAAATGATCACATTCATTCAAATAACATAATTTGATTAGACATTTATCTTCAGTTTTTGGGAGTTAGCATGAACACAGTTTAATATAAAATAACTCTTAATGAACTTACCGAATAAACACCACCATTGGAGCTGGCAGGTGAGACGCAGTTAGACCGGGTTTCGGGCCTGGCGTCGTTGGTTGGCTCCAGGGTGTCAAAGGACGCACCGGCCGAATGCGACTCTTCTCGCACCACGCCGAGCGGACTGCGCGCAGGGCTTACGTTGGCTAGACCAAAAGACATTAATCCTACATTTCATATTATTATCGCTGAACACATACTTCTTAAGTATTCGGAATACAGAAATAAACTGTATTCCTCTACATGACCTGTGCAATGTCTTATAGATAATCTCTCTGTAAAAGCTTGATGAGCCTTGATCTCAATCCCAAAACTGTTACGATTCGACACAGTCGAGTGCTACTGCTAGTATTATTTATTTAATCTTTATTGCACAATAGAAAACTTATCGTACAAAAGGCGGACTTAATACCATGGGGTATATTCTCTACCAGTCAACCTTAGGGCAAAGCGGAGTATTAGTTTGCATTAGAGATGTTAAAGTAATGATACAAAATTAAAAGGGCAGGCAATCTTACCAGTAGTTCCTCCTGAAGCAGGTGACCCACCAGCCGCAAGATCGACTGACGGATTTGTTATGATCACACTCGTATGCTGCTGTGGAGGCGGCGGCGGGGGAGCGCTTGGCTGGCTCTCGTCTACCGATGATCTCAAGTCACCGTTCAGATTAACATTCGCACTATCCACGCTACACAGCGGCCCTCGACCACCACCTTTCTGAACTATACCTTCAGCTAACCTCTTTATCTCAGCTATGCTCTCCCTTCTCATATCAGGGTTATCAACCGTACTCTTAATGTGTACTTCCTCTTCATCATCTAAGTCTTTCAGACTGTCTAAATCTACATCCCTACTATCACCCTTCTCAGTCTCTCCGTTAACATTTTCTTTGTCTTCCGAGTCCATCTCTATGTTTTCTACTTCGTCTATGCTTGGTGCTCTTGACAGTACCGGTTTGGAATCCGGTTTTCTTTGCTCGTTTTCATTTGGTTCGGGGGAAACCACTGGTGGATTGTCAGATATAATGCTGCAGTCATCTTCGAACACCTATAAATAATGATTGTTTTTAATTATTTTGTTTACATTTTGAATCCGAAAACAGTATATATTAACGTTTTTAATTATTTAGCTAGCTTCAGTCAGCCACTCGGTTATTGTTTGGCATGGTATGTTAATGTCGTGGTGATGATTTTGTTAATTCATACTACGTGGCGCTTTAACTTGGTTGTCCTTAAGTTAAAGCGCCACGAATAAAAGAGTTCTCTACCTCACTCGGAGTGTTGTTATCGACTGGTTTCAGCCTTCCAGAAGCTTCGCTAAGGCGCGCAATGGAAGCTGCCGTGGCCTCTCGGTCCCTCTGCCGTACGATGGCCTCCACGCAAAGCCACTCTGACATTACTGTCTCGTACTGGCGCCGACATGCCACATCTTGCTCTGCACGTTCTTCTGCTGTTGAACCAAATCTAAGGCAGAAATGATTTGTTAATTAGTTCTCATGTTGAATAAGAATCAGCAGTCCAATTTCAATTTCAAATCTAGCTCAAAATATGTCAAACCATCTCAAATTCCCTAATGACCCTTTTCTAGAAGAACGTATTTACTTAGAAGAACGTATTAACTTTAGAGCAGACTTGGATTCACTCTCATCATTTTATCCAAGAAGACACAAATTTTCTAGAAATGTAGTAAACTCACTCATAATATCCGAGCAGATACGGCCACACCTCGCGCCTTATATCGTGCTGCACTCCACCATAATACACCAGTCGGTATATTTCGTCTTTGTCGCAGACAGCGCCGCGTTCGTCCGTCATGGCCCGCCATCGCTCCTCTGTCAGGCCACTTTCGGCTCCTTCTGAAACAGTTCAGTTTCTGAAACTTCTAAATCAATCAAGCCCTTTAAAGACATCCTTTAATCTTCCTCTCTACACGTTAATAAATGTTGTTTAACCGTAACTGGCCAGTGATAAACCAGACGGTAAGTGACAACGGGCTCATGGTTCAGTAATATCCTATTCAAACTAGCTGTACCTCTTGGGACAATGTTGGGATGCACCAATCCGCTCAAATGCGTGCGCACGGTGGACAGATGGCGGCAGTAAGCCAGCCACCCGTAGAATGCGCGCGAGATGATCTGACGACGCATTGTGCTGCACACCAGCTCGATTGAGGCCGACTAGAACACATTGTTAAGAAACAGCTGTAGAAAAATAGAAGGAACCGAGAAGTGAGCCATTTCGGGCTATAATAAATTCAAAAGACAGTTAAAATGGTTTTGGCCTTTGGGACTCAAACTGAAAACGAAGCAAGCAAAAGTTAAATACAGACAAGAGAGAATTAAGAGTAGGAATAACATACATTTAATGACATTTCGTAAAACTAAAAGACGTCAGGTCTTGTGTCTTTTATCTGATAAAGCCTGTTTATCGTCAAATGTAGGCTTAGGGTAGATGGAAGCTCATTAATACAGTATAGTTGACCATTTCCCCAAGAATACGTTGATTTGAGATGGATGCGAATAACGAATTGCCTCTTGTAATTAAGATCAACAGAAAGGTCCTTAACGTAATCTGATATGCAGTGTTGACTGACATGGCACCGTTGGTTTCTTGTCAGTTTCCATTGTGACTTGGGCTCTCCTGTATCTGTATCTGTACTAGAATAGAGCACTCTGGCACATACATACAAGAAAACCCAACTTCAGCTAAAGATAAAGCATACCTGTTCTATAGGATGGTGTGCTAATAATGGTGGTGGGTGTCCATTGAGTCCCGCAGATTGGGGACAGTCTACAGACATGGTACTGGAGTCTGACGATGTCGTGGATGTCGATGCAAGTGGATGCCGCGGCGTGCGGGGCGGGGACTGCACTGACCGCTCCAGTAGAGAATGGCGCATGGCTGGAAATTTGATAAGGAGGTTTATTTCACTTAATTTAATATACAGGACGCATTCGAATCGTAAAGAATCCTGTTTCTTTGTAGGAGGATCACAAATCATCATAATCACTATCACGGTCGAACAAACATCCATTTCCATCGGAATCTTTGCCATTAATTACGTCATTTAATTCTTTATACTGCTTGGTAACCAACTAACAAATTCTCTTACGTATTGTTTCACTATACAATGTCAAAAGAGATCTTACTAATTTCATAAAATAATGGCAACTCCTAGAAGCCAAGACTTCAAGGGTCAACCTAGAGGTAAAGGGATTGGCCATCAACAAATCCACAATCCTGAATCCGTTAGTCCCCCGACGTCTCATCCTACTCCGCGTCCTCGTTCTCCCAGAGGTGCAGCATCAGATCTTTGCCTGGCCAAACCCCTGATAGAAAGACCGATCTTACCTTCCCGATCAGCAATAGCGTTGTTCACAATCCTGAACACGTAGTCTCCGGCCGCCTCCTCCCACTCGGCCTCCTCGGTCTCCCCACTCTCGCAGAGGCTTGGCATCGGTCGCCTTCGACCTTTGCCGCGGCCGAACACCTGATGGAAACGTTAAATTACAAAACGGAGCAATACATTACCTATCCCATTTTCACTGGTCAAAAACTTTGTTTTATAAAAGTTACAGAAGCAATAAGCCGCATTAGAATACTTGACATTTCTTGGCGATTACCTATACAGAAGTGTGAGGATCTATCAATCGATCGGTCGACATCGTTCCATTAGTGTAGTAGCATTGGCTGTAGTAGAAATTATCGATGGACATCAACCAAACAACACTATGTTAGCATTGGCTGCAGTAGAAATTATCGATGGACATCAACCAAACAACATTGTGTTCGATCGACGGTGTCGATCGTTGACCAATAAGTTAGTGTGGGAACTTTCAAAAAATTCTTTCTAACCTTTCCTGCTCCTCGTTGTGACCAAAGTGGAGGGTCGAGTTGCCCGTGCGGTAGTAGACCTGTCTCCAAGTTGCTCAGGAATGAGAGAAGGTGTCCGCCTGCATTACAAATGTTAGATTATGATGAAGGTTATGATTTTCAAGTAAGATTGTATCATAAAAGAATCCAGAGAGACTGACACTCAAAATTACACAATACGTATTATCACGCCGCGCTGTCCGGTCTTTTAGGTTTTTAATAGATTTTTCATCGTGTATTTAAAATTTTTGCGAATTGCATCCGTTCTAAAATGTCAGAGGACGTAAACTGAGCCAAAAAGTCGGTCTACCACTCCTTTCTGATCAACTTATATCATATACACAAATAATAGATAGACGAACATTTTCTCGGTTGACTGTTTATTTTTTCAAATAAAACGTCATGTCATCGTGTGCTTCGTATCCAGGTTTTTGGGGACGTCGATTTTAATAATGGCATTTATTAAAAATTTAGATATAGCGTAAATCGCTTCCATAAAATCTTAATACCTAGGTGTGTGTTTCTAGGTTTTCAGGGGAGCAGATTTTAAAAAGGAGGGGTTAGGCACAATGACAGTAAAGGAAGGAGACGGAATTATTGGTTAAGAATACCACCTATTTACTTAACATTGTTTAAATTGAGTTTTCTTTATGGCGGGCAGGTACAGGCCTTTGGAAAAGTGTTTAGGCCTTTAGGGCGTGGCATAACCATTAGATAACTCTTTGCCATTAGGGAAGAAAAGTAGTTAGTAGGTCATACATACCTTTAGGAAAATGTATGGGCGGGCGCTGAACACCGTCTTGGCCGACCAGAATGAGCGAGTCGGCGCCAGGAGCGCGGTGCACGTGAACGTATACTACCTCCCACACGCACACTTGTAGCGACATGGCCCAATAGACACTGAAAAATAACAAACATTTATTAAAACAGCGTACTGATTTACAAGCTTATAGCTGAAATCGATTCATTTAATTGATTGGTGGGGTCATGGTTTTGAAACAACGTTTAAAAATCGCGTGAGTGAGCTGTTTGATGGTGCGTCATGCAAAAAGAAAAAGCGTGACCAAACAGTTGATTGTAGTAACAGACTGACAGTACAATGAGTGCAGTGAATTTAATATATTAATAAAAATAAAATAAATTACAAAACAAACCAGTCTATACACAGGGGGCCCTCGCAGCGGCGTCTGTACACAGTGCACGGAGCTGAGCTGCACAGAGCACACGAATGGGGGCAGGCGGACGCATGCACTAGGTGATAGCGGAAACTACACAACAGTCAGGCTACGTACAGTGCACAAATATATTGTAAGGATACGTTCAAATGATAAGCTCAACGCTCGTTTACACACTACATGTAAGTATTTTATTCAAGGTGCACACGCCAATTAGCAAAACGCACATTCAGCGGTTATCATCTGCACATACCCTCAGGCCTCAGTCGACGTTAGAGTTGAGCGTGCAGCGGGGCGGGGCGTGCGGCGTTTATATAAAACAAATGCAATCGATGCAAGCGTCCGCAGTGGATGTTGCAATGCCACTAGTCCGCCTCGCCGAACGCTCCGCTTTAAAAGTCCCTTCAGGCCGCATACATAAAGTAGTACAGTTGTAGAGAAGGTTTCCCATTTTGTATTGAGCGTTCCCATGAAGATTGCCAATACGTAACGGAGAAGATTCCCAAGAATTCTCAAGAACACCACAACTCTTCTCTACATATACCTAGTACCTACATACATTCAGTGTGATGACAAAGACGCTATAATGAAGTTCGGATGGCTCCGCGTTTAAAAGTGAGGCCCGGTGAGAGTACTGTTTTAAAGTAAAGAGTTCATCGAAATAAGCGTAATTTGATGACAACATATGTTGTCTCGCCACTGTGTGGCACAAACTGGACAGCAAAATTTGCTTTGCATCCTTTGTATACCCCATTTTTATGATGTAAATAGATGTCAAAGGATGCAGCGCAAATTAACTACCTTTGTAGGCACACCTAACCGCTCAGCACTGTATACCAGACCAGAGCGCCACCTCAAATCATTTAGCTAGCCGTCCACTCGACGTCAACCAAACGCAAACTCATAACGACACTGGAACAGCATCGCTGACATGACGCCTCGGCAACAGTGAGCCGACAACGCTTGCGACGAGACGTCTACTTTTTGCGGTTGTTTTTTAAGCGCGGTATATCCACGCGCTGTCCCCCCGCCGAAGGCTAGTTACAAGCGCGACGTTCACTCGACGTAAGCGCAGTGATGGCATGTTGTCCACACACCTTTAGCGTGTGTCTAGGCCAGTTGATGCCGTACGGATTTGATAGGTGTAGTTGAAGTTTGAAATATCGTATATACAAGGAATACTGAACGACTAGAGTTGATGCGGCGCCGATTCGGCGCCGGGCGGTAGTTGCCGGCCCTACGTCGCTTACCTTCAGGATAGTTTGTCATCACATAATAAGCATTATGGACTACCACGTCAAACCCTAATTGACAATAGTATAAACTGAGCCAGTGTTAAATCACGCAATCACCTAACAATGTCACGAGAATCGTGTGATATTTTACGGTAGTCAACAAAAACCCATATGAAACATACCTCAGAGATTGGCTTAAACCCTTTTCACGTTAATTTAAGAAGAATATTTTCTTTATAAGGTGTGAAGTAGCCTGGTAAAATCATAAGTTGCAAAAACACTACATAAGTAATGTATAACCTGTGATTTTCTTAATTAAAATGAGAGTAAAAGGGTTAATTTTCATAAAGGAGAGGTCGAGGCAAGGAAAGTCGCTATATTTTATTTTTAAATATGGTTATATCATAAAGTTAAAAAGACGAACGGATGAAAGTTCCTGTAGGTACACTCAGTAGTGCCAATTCTCATCTATACCTACTTTATGTTGTAGGTATCTCCTAAATTTGAACATAAAAAAGTTAGACATATGTACATCGCTTTTATAGGGTCTTTTTAGGGTTCCGTAGCCAAATGGCAAAAAACGGAACCCTTATAGATTCGTCATGTCTGTCTGTCTGTCCGTCTGTCCGTCCGTATGTCACAGCCATTTTTTTCCGAAACTATAAGAGCTATACTGTTGAAACTTGGTAGGTAGATGTATTCTGTGAACTGCATTAAGATTTTGATGCAAAAATAAAAAAATAATAATAAATATTGGGGGCTCCCCATACTTAGAACTGAAACTCAAAATTTTTTTTTCATCAAACACATACGTGTGGGGTATCTATGGATAGGTCTTCAAAAATGATATCGAGGTTTCTAAAATACTTTTTTTCTAAACCGAATAGTTTGCGTGACAGACGCTTCCAAAGTGGAAAAAAGTTGGTCCCCCCCCTCTAACTTCTAAAATAAGAAAATGAAAAATCTAAAAAAAACATATGATGTACATTACTATAAAAACTACCAACGAAAATTGTTTTGAACGAGATCTAGTAAGTAGTTTTTTTTTAATACCTATTAATACCTAACTTTGCACCTAATTTATATGGGGCGCTATACATACCAGGTGCAAACTTAACTTAACCACCTAGGGATGGAAAGTGTTTGTACGGAACCCTCGGTGCGCGAGTCCGACTCGCACTTGGCCGGTTTTTATCTATGATGAATTGATGAGATACTTGTTGTCATGTTAATTAACTGTAACACAGGAGTAAAATACTATAGTATAAATAGCAAAATAACATTAAGTAGGTTGTTGAATCAACGTGGCAAGCAGGTCAAACCTATATGCTTCAACATGTAAGAGCAACAATATAAATTAACAAGCTAGCTGCTGAATCAACAAGCTTTTCATGTTACAACAACAAGAAAACTTAACGTTGATTTAGCCTGATGTCATGTCAAAATAACATGATAAATAGCTTGTTGAATCAACGTGTCAATGAGGTAAAAACTATATGCTTCAACATGTAAGAGTAACAAGATAAGTTAACAAGCTAACTGCTGAATCAACAAGCTTGTCATGTTACAACAACATGTTGAGCTTGTTAAAACTATATGCCACACTTGTAACAACAACAAGAAAACTTACTGTTGGTTCAACCTCATGTAATGTCAAAATAACAAGATAAGAAGCTTGTTGAATCAACGTGTTCAATTTAACAAGTTTAAACTTGTAGCCTTAACCAAAGAGCAGATTGGCGCTATTTCAACCAGAAATAATGTTGCTGGCAACATGAAAACTTGTTGTTTTTTTTCTCAGTGTACATCGACATATTACACCTAATTTAACGATGCACTGTTATAGCAAAAACATTGTAAAGTAACTCTCAAAGAGCACGCACTCGCCCAGAAAGTTCGCAAACAAAGCAACACAACTCGGATTAATAACAAAGTAAAATACTCGGGATTAAAACTTTACAGAATCCCTGCTCATGTTTGAAACAACGAAGTATTCCAACTCTTTAATAACAACCAACAACTTAGCAAGAAAAGAAGTAACTTCTAAAGTAAAATGTGCACTTTTATGCGCTCACAAAGGCGATGAAATGTGAAGTCTCGATTAAAAAAGTCGGAGTTAGTGATTAAGAGGATTAAAGGTGCGTTTTCATTATCTGAGTCCCTGACGGAACGAAGCGAAATGGAGCAGCGCAAAAGTGACATTGATGCAAAAACAAAAAGCGGTCCAGCATGACTAGCATAACTATGACACGCGACTCTTTGTTGCGCGACAAATACCTACTATCTGTCACTTTTCTGACAATACTGTGCGAGCAGGTGACGCTATGGCACTTGAGAAGCGAAGTCGAGTGAAGATATGCTAGCCCCGCTGCAGGGCTATATAGGCTATGTCGCGCGACGCATCGTCACCGGTTTTGTTCGCACGATGTTAATAGGATAGTGACGGGAAGTAAATGTCGCGAGGCAAATAGTCGCCAGTCACAGTTATGTTAGTCTAGGTGGCGCTTTGGCGGAATATAATGCTTAATTTCACGCGATGTGCGTAACGTCGCGTAAGCTCCGGGGTTAGAGCACTACTCGTGATAAAAGAGGTCGTGGGCTCGCTTGCAAGTGCAGTCGATCGCGTAAAACGTCTGATAAGATGCACCAAATTATGAAGATGGATCAATTATAAGTTGTATGTAACTACTTGTGAAATTTGCTATCAATAGTACCTACTCTGTTTTTCAAGCGAATAAACTACTCTTTGGCTGATGACAAACATTCGTATTCCGAAATCCCAGGGGCATAAACTTATAAGATTAAGGCTGGATTTAATCAAACTTGTATTCCAAGAATAACGCTTATTAATCTCGGATGGTAATGTCAAATTCAATATTAGTTTGACATTGCTATCCAAGAGTAAGCGGTAGGTATTCTTGAAATAAGTTTGGTCAAATACAGCCTGAGTGTCATTAAGACGTTCACCGAAATGTAGGTGTTTGAATCGTTGACTGAATTAGGAAGTAATCTAGAGCACCTCAAAGGCCTTCTTAAACAAGTTTACGATTCCGAGAACCTGTGGGCTGTGAAAGGCACTTCTTTAATTATAAGCTTTGCAGTTCACTTCAGTTTTTAGTGAAGTGGTAATAAGTGACTGTAGAGTTTAAAAGGGTTGTTATGGTAATTAAAGATCGGGTCAGAAGAATTAGGCTGTCGAGCGGTAATTACCTACAGGTTTAAGAAGGTAATTAGTAATTACAGGTAATATAATAAGGAAAATGCTTAGAAATGAAATACTCAAGTGTCAAGTCAACTAGGAAAAGTTACAATACTACTCGTAACGAACGAAATTTTGAGTGGACGTGCTTATTATGCGTTCAGTTGAACAATAACTGATAAAAGTTCAGTAATAATATTATTAACATGGAAAAATTAAAAGCTAAAAACATTTAATTCAACTAGGGCAAATACGATAGGCGTTTTCTTATCTTTATCTTAATCATAAATAAAATCATCATTTTCTGTATAACTTATCATAATCCAATGCTTTCTAGATGAAGTTTCCATCTTTCATTTAACTAAATAAACATTATCGTGTCGTGTTTGACCTAAATAGACCGTTCCTGCGGTCATTGTATATTGAGTATAGAAAAAAAAACATGGGACATTTATGAAACAAGCCGCAACACGACATATGAGACATATGATGAGCTAAAGGAAAAAACGGGCTTAGCATTTTTTTTGAACCGATCTTTATTAATATACCTACTGCAAAAAAATTACCCAGTTCATCATATCGACTATCTAAGACAGGACAGGGGTAACACTTACTTCGTCAACAAACTCAAACTTTAATAGTATGTAAGTAAGTATGAAAATACATAAACGGGTTTATTCACGTCGTACGAATAGAAGTCGAATATCGCTCAACATGTTTCGAATCGGTGTTCGGTTGGCCGCCACCGCGACTGATCGCCTCTTCTGATGATGAATTGCGTTTGCGTACTGATTCGAAATATGTCGAGCGATAGGTATTCGACTTCTACGATGTGAGTAAATCCATTTATGTATTTCGATATGTGTGAGACTCACGGTAGTTTTCTATGTAAAATTGTCTGTAAGATCCGTAGAATTGTGAAAATGCGACCAGTTCTTTCCATTAGCTGTATTACAGAAAGAGTGAGTTTGAGATGTCTCACTATATTGGTATACCTTTTGTCAACGCCTTCGGTCTCCGCGTAGCCGTTCATGAGCTGATTAGGGGTCCACTTGATGATCAGCCCAGCTGCGGTCTGATGCAGGCTCAGATACCCCGGCATGGGTTCCGCTACATCTTTCTGTGGTTAATTTTAGACGTTAATGTAAAGTTAATCTTATATCCTATGTAAGTATATCACACTATTATTATATTATACAGGTGAAAATTTGTGAGTGCAATAGATGAACTCGTAGTATAAATTTACTCGTTCATCTATTGCTTACTTTACAGCCTCAACAACAATGTACTATTGTCTACTCCAGTTTTTTTTTTCTATGAGTTATACAGTTACTAACTCTTATATAAAGATATAAGTTGTACATTTCGTTAGAACTGATGCGTGTCACATGTTATTGTTTTTACTTTTATTTTTTTACTTTTTACCCTTTACCTTTCACCTTTTTACTTTTACTGTTTACTCGACAGTACTATAACATATGTAAAGTTGTATAAGTAGGTAAAAAAATGCTCGTGGCATCTTCTCTTAGGTACGATGTTCGCTACACTCACATCGTAACCTATGCAACTCGCTTTTTGCCCCCTCTAATACAACTATTTGACGCTTTGACCCCTCTTATAGGTGGGTAAGGCCGCGGAAAGTTACCAATGTGACATAGAAGTAACATAAAAAGATATACGTTATGTTATCATAAAACATAACATAAGTCGTTATAAAGCTTAGATCATACTGGAAAATATTCCCATTAAATAACGTAGCTAAGAAAAAAAATCAAGTTATAAAATTATTAGCTTTATATTGCCTGTAAACAAAATTTTCATGGCACATTAAAATCAATATAATGAAACACGCGTGTGATGGAACTAATGAAACCCAAACCGCTCTAGTGTTTTAAAGCCTCTCATTTTGTACCAGGTGGCAGTAATTACTATTTGTTCACTGCTGGTACCCAATACTAGTAACAAGACGACCGTATAACAATAAAACAGCTTTAGAATCAATGATTCTACTGTGACTTGAGGTCGAAAATAAATTGTTTTCTTCTTAAAACAGTTTTTTTTTATTAAGATGTTGTTTTTATTTATTTTATTATTGTACAGCAGTTTTGTTCGACTTTGTATATTTTCGGGTCATTAAAAATCTAATAAAACTCATTTAAGTTAGTATAATCTGTGTGCACTTCCCTTTACAACATGTATTCGTTATGTTACGTAGAAAATACGTAACATTTAGCAAAAATGTAACATATTCGTAACGAAAGTGTAACGTATTTTTGAAAGAAAGTGGATTTTCATGGTGAAATAAAGACATTTTTAATACAATAATACGTGTCACTTGCTTGAAAACCGTTACGCTATTGTACAAAAAAAAAAACTGATTAAATACAATCACTCCTTACCTTTAAAATCACACACGACACTTTGGGGGTACTTTCACGAAACTATGACTGTGTCTACTTTGAATTGCGTTTGTTGACAAACTGACGGATTTGGACTTGCTCATCGGTGTTGCCCTACTAGAATATGAGTTGCCAGTGCACGTAAACGTATTTTCGCCAAAAAATATTTAAAAACAGGCTACATAAAGCGTCACGAAAGTATTGTAACATAAGTGTGGAATGCTGATCCATTAAAATAATGTAAGATAAAAAATTTAAATGATTATATTATCATTATTCCGTAATCAGTACAACTATCCTTATATCATAAATTTTAGTTTAAAACAAAAGTATGCCCATGAAAGTTGAAATATCATTAAAATAACAGAGCTTTTAGTACTCGTGGTCGAAAAACTTAACCAACTTTCGTTACGTTTTGGACGGAAATATATTTTTAGTATTTTTATAAAGGGGTTTATATTAATGATCTTACTTGCGACCATGAGAATTCCTATATCTACATATGATAAAAATATTTTTGAAACAGTAGGGAATACCATTTTTTTTTAATCAGCTGGGTAAATTTGAATCGTCCAAATTGGTAACTTTCCGCGGCCTTACCCAGGTATAACTATTTCAAAATAACTCTTGCCCCTGTTCACTTACCGGTTGGACTCGAACGTTATTCTTCCCGTACAAGAGAGCTGCGCGCGAGTTTTGGTGCAAGCTCTCCACGTAATCCTTTGCCGTGGAACCCGCAGCGTTGACTGCACCTAAAGTTGGTCAGCATATCAATTGTTTAGGAGCTAATGGCTTACTTTACGACGCAAACCAGGTATAAATAAATGACACAACGTTCAAACTTTTGAGAAAGATGCAACAATATTACCTAACGGTATTTTTAAAGGAGCTACCATGCCGCTATATCCTTATAAAAATTTACAAAATTGTAATAGATAACAAATATGAAATAATATTGTAGTTTTTTTTAGTGTAAATAGGTAAATGATAAAAAATAATATGTTTTAAAAAGAAAGACAATTTCGACAACGTTGATTTAATAATCTATTTGAATACCTAATATATTATAAAAATAGACGTTATATTATTTGCTAAAAGTGAAATGGCAGGTCAGTATTTTGTTGTGAAACCTTGGCGATTGTAAAAGTGTCGCATCTTTCATACATAATACACAGATATGATTGCGGCCCCACACTACTCGCGAAATTGGCCGTGGTTGGGCGAATATGATAGTGTGGAGGGGCACTTCGCTGTGGAAACGCATATTTCGGCCAACTTCGCCTCGGCCAACTTCGCAAGTAGTGTGGTGATAGATTTGCCGCTACTGTGTCGTTTGTACCGGCGTTGGCAGAACCGCTGTCGTCGGACGAAGTGTTGAGGCTTCTCCTGAAGTTCAGTATCGGGCGCCGCACCGACGGCGGGGTCGTGGTGCCTGCAGACATTCTGTGGCGCTGCACCTACGGACAAAAACACATAAACCGGTAATATGTTTATTTTTTTTTAATGTGGGTACAGTTGCCGAGAAACTTCTTGAGCCTAACCTTGACTGCGCAGTAGCCGATTTACGTACAAATATGCTCGGCAACTGTACACGCCACAAGTTTTATATTAAACCATTGATACAAAGATCAAAGCTTAAAGAAAAATTGAAATTAGTCACCTGGTGGAAGAGACCGGGAATCGAACCCGGTACCTCTGGATTGCCAGTCCAGCGCGTTTACCATTTTAAATCTTCCGCATCGTACGGGTTGCAGTCCCTGATGAAGAACTCTATACGAATCCAAAACATGTCGGGCCGTTCCAGACAATTTCACGTGAGCGTACACAGCTTAATACATTTAATAAAATTAGTACAGTACGATTAAAATCAGTTAACACTTCGGCCAACCTCGGTAATTGTCGTGAATCCCTCATCTCTCACATAGAGTTATCAATTTACAGATATGACCGATTTACAAAATTCTTTTCGTATTTGATAGGGTATACTTCCGAGATGGTCCCATGTAAATTTTATTAAAATCGGTCAAGCAGTTTATGAAATATCAACAAAAATCGGTTGAAGTCGATTTTTAATTTTTTTTATTTGGTGATTATTATTAATTATTAATCCGACGTAATATCGTAGGTACCTACTACTCACATCAAACAGTAAAATATTGACTTATATATGATTTTTATATATTTTATACCTACAAGAATGTTAAAATTCATGTCGCTTTCTGCATAATAAATTTCTTAGGTCTACCGGTTAGTAATGTCATCTTGGCAGGTGCTATACATTGCGTTTATGATACTTCAAATTGAATGCTACCTAAAAGAAATCGCGGTAATTTCGTGTCATTTCCGTCTCCGGATTTAGGCGATGATACCCGAGAAAAGCCGAAGTGTTAACTGATTTTAATCGTACTGTATGTGCGTAAAGAGTTTTTTTTTTAATTCACAAATTGACCGGCGATTGACCTCAGTATCACCTGATGGAAAGTGACTATACGGGGCAGGGTCGGGCCGGTTCAGTAATATCTTACCTTGAAGATACCTAAATTATAATTTTCTGGAAATACACACGATTAGAGCGAGTTCCATTCCTTAGTGGTTCGCATTAGAAATGATGGAGCAAATCGCTTCGTGCGAATAAGTAGTAATTAAACTGACAACATAAGGGTGAAATCGCTCCCCTCGCCTGGTTGTCCGACGGTGAAACACGGGGATGGCGGAGTTATCATACATAGAGAATACTCCCGACTCCCGTGAGTCTCAGACACATTATAATAATACATACAAAACGGGCTTACTCACGTAATTTAATTTGCTCTAATTTTGTTATCCAAACTATACTGAAACATACGGATAATGACTTTACTTTCGCGTTTATATCTCATTATTTAGTTATTTTATCCTTTCAATTCAAACGTATTTAAGTAGGTATATGTATAAAAGTAAGCTCGAAAAGTACCAGCTTAGAAAATAAAGGCATTGAAGGTGTTGCTACGCCCTTGGCCTGAGTGGCGCTTAGAAAGTGCTCTAAAAATGCACTTGGCCGGCAACGTCGCAGTCGCACGACGTTAAGTTGCTTCTGAAGTTACGGCGCGGGTAATGGAGTTATTTCATTACTGGCCGCTGAATGCGACCGTAAATGAAACGCGAAGTGTTCGAGTAGATTAAATACAGTATAAAATAGAATAGAATCATTTATTGCATGTCACACACACACACACACACACACACACACACACACACACACACACACACACACACACACACAAAATTATCAGTTAGGTAACCATAATTTTACTATTTTCCGTCAATGCAACGAGCATTGACCATTTTTAGGGTTACCTACATACAACAAACGTGATCGGTTGCGTTAACTTTGCACCTCATTTGTATGCGACGCCATACATACCAGGTGCAAACTTAACTTAACCCGGCCAGTTAAGATGGGAATTGTTTGTAGGGAACCCTCGGTGCGCGAGTCCGAGTCGCACTTGGCCAGTTTTTTTTATGCATTGATCTGCATTTGATTGTTACGTTGCTACATTCAAGTTTAAACTAGGCTGTGAGTAAGCTTATGATATCTAGATCATAGACTCGCATCAAAGTATTCTTAATCAGAAATCTGGCTTCAGTTTGCTATGTAAAAAACAATGCTCCGTTTGACGGAGTCAGTCAACATCCTGGAAAACCTTTAGTGAATACAAGCGATCAACAGTATTCATTTGAATTTAATTTCAGGATACTGATGGGGCTGCCTAGGCGATGCAGTGCTGCTGGAATGTTTGCCGAAGCGGGGATTGGTGTCTTTGCGGCTATTATGAGTAAACGTTGTATCTTCAGACGGCTAAAAAATAGCCACGACAGGGTCCTGACAGCATTGGGTGGGACGACCCGCTGACTCATAGATGGCTAGAGCTGCACGCGTGTGTGCGTGTTGATTCCAGATAGTTATGATGACATTATGAATAATTGTTGACATGTAGGTATACTAATTTTGCTCACTAATAATAGGCATAAGAATTTGTTACTAACCACGTAACAACTATATGGATCCAAGTCCAAAATAAAGAGTTTGAGTTAATTCAAGTAAGAATATGT
Organism: Apotomis capreana; assembly: GCA_947623375.1. Classification (NCBI taxonomy): domain Eukaryota; kingdom Metazoa; phylum Arthropoda; class Insecta; order Lepidoptera; family Tortricidae; genus Apotomis; species Apotomis capreana. The sequence continues at coordinate 13,168,457 of OX392517.1, read as the reverse complement.
GGGTGAAGACCAAAAAGTTTGCTTCCTTAACTCATTTAATTAAAATTTGTATAAATTGTTCCATTGTACGACGACAAATTAACCATCGAATAATGTACCTACCTTAAGGTAAGTACTGTAAATGAGTCAAAAAAGCAAACTTTTGGTCTTCACCCATGTAGGTACTACATAACCATTTTTATTTAATGTAATCGTTCGATCATCGGGCATAGTCGACAGATTATGAACATCTGCGCTTAAAATAGAATAATAGCATTACTGGGACAGTCCGTGTAATAAAGTTACGCGAGCGAACTCGTCATGGTGTTATTTAATTATTGGACGTTGAATGTGATCGCAGATAAAATGCGAAGTGGAAATCCAGATTAAATAGCTTTATAGCTAAAACAAATAAGCCTATACTACATTTAATTTGAAGTCGTGTCCGAATGTCTGATTTAATAGACGGAGTGAGCGAAGCGTTTCCGTTCCAGCTTAAATTAGAATTTTTGAATTTTTCGTATACTATTTTTTTTAAAGAAAGAAATACATTTATTCGTGACGTGACCATAAAACATAATTCCAGAAAGGGTGTGACAGAAATGATAAAAGAAATATAATAATATGCAACTATAATAGTTATTACTATGGATGTATGGATGTCCAGTTGTCCGGCAGTTCTCGTCTACAGGTCGCTTTTCTTTACCGATTCTTATAAATTTCTTTGAGTCTGTGAGCTCGCGATCATTTTTATAAATGGCTGAAATATTACTATTTTTTTAATTTTTAACCCACATATTACTGGCATTTTTAAAAATTCAAGTTCTACAAAAAAAAATAATAAATAAATGAATATCGGACAACCTCACACAAATCGATCTACTTAGTCCCAAAATTAAGCTCAACAAGGCTTGTGTTATGGGTACTATACGACGATATATATACGTACTTATATAGATAAATATATACTTAAATACATAGAACAGCCATGACCCAAGCACAAATATTCGAGTTCATCACACAAATATTTGCTCCGGCCGGGATTCGAACCCGGAACCGCCAGCTCAGTAGGCAGGTGTTTACAAACCGAGCCAAACGCGTCATCGAATATAATTATCGAAACTGCTGAACAAAATTTCACGAGAATCGGCGGAAAAATTCGATCTGTAGGCGTGATTACAGTATACTCTTTGCTGTAGGCCAGAAAAACTGGACAAAAAGGCACGGAATAATTTTTGCCGAGTTTACTTGGAAATGGCTGAAAATGGACATGTTTTACGTTTTCAGACCTCCGAATATTTTGATAAATTTTGAAAAACTGAATCGGCAACAAAAATCTATAGACTTATTGACCCTACTCACCAAATTTCATGAGAATCGGTAGAGAATACAAATACAAATACAAATAACAATACAAATACAAATACTCTTTATTGCACACCTCCAACATCAAGGAATATACAACACAACATGAGATACATTCAAATAACAGGCAGAGGTAAACAACAGGCGGTCTTATCGCTAAATAGCGATCTCTTCCAGACAACCTTTAGGTAGCGGAGTAGTTGAAAATTAATGTTTGAAATTAGTAGGTGGTGCATAATAATAATTGGACTAAATGAATGACTACCATAAAAGACAAAGTAATAAACATACATGAATAAATATATTGTAAAGTAATAAATAAAACAAAAACAGTATGAGCCACAAAGTTAAAGGAGCGATTATTATTGCAGTGTACTAAGGGAAAGACAAATAGTGTTTTTTGACGAGGGTTTTAAATGTTGCAAGAGATTGGGCACGCCTTATATCCAGAGGAAGCGAATTCCACAGTAAAGTAGCCCGGAATGTGAAAGAACCATTATAAAATTTAGAAGATGAAGGGGGAACAGTAAGAACTAAGTTTTGTGCAGAACGAACAGAACTCAAATAACTGAAGCGCTCCTTGATGTAGCGGGGAGTTGTGGGGTTAAATAGTACATTATAAAGAAGAGACAGAATATGGGAGTGACGACGAAAACGGATTGAGATTGAGAGCCACTTGAGCTGAGACCGGAAGTCGGATACATGGTCATACTTGCGTAACCCAAATATGAACCGAATGCAGATGTTTTGGATACGCTCAAGCTTATTAAGCTGCTCCTCCGTGAGGTCAAGGCAAGCTATGTCAGCATCCATACTAATATTATAAATGCGAAAGTGTGTCTGTCTGTCTGTCTGTCTGTCTGTCTGTCTGTTACCTCTTCACGCTTAAACCGCTGAACCGATTTAGATGAAATTTGGTATGGAGATAGTTTGAGACCCGGGAAAGGACATAGGATACTTTTCATCCCGAATAAATTTAGTGTTCCCGTGGGATGAGCGGGTAGCACCGCGGGGCACAGCTAGTAGTCCAATATAGGAAGAAGTAGAGTTTGAGAGAGCGCAATTTTGGTGGCAATAGGCAGAAAATTACTGAGCCTTCTGTGAGAAATGTGGCCTGTAAGCGACTACAGCCAGAAATCCGACTATCCAAACGTTCGGATATACAAAAATAGTTTTGGCGAAGCTAATACAGAGACTTTTCGCCCGCTTCGCTCAATTAGTCAATTATAATTCTGCGATTGGTACAAAGGGTTTAACGCGGGTCAACTTATTTTTTAGGTTCCCGTGCATAAATCACTTGTAATTACTATTTTAACTATTTAATGTGTTTATTCTCATCACTACGAGAAAAAGGTCACTAATGGTCAAGTTGCTTTCTCGCTCACTAAAATACTTGGCGCATCTAGAAAACAAATACTAAATATCTTTCACACCGCCAAACCGACACATACATTTTCGGTACAAAAGCTGACAACGCTCTCGACCTTCCATAACAGGCAAAAATAAGTAAATTAAAATCGTGTCATCCATTTAGCACCTACGATACTATGGAATGACCTACATAAGTAAGTATGTACTTACTGTACATATTATTTACAAAACCACGTATACACACATACATACATACCGAAACTTATTAAGCTCCTTTTTTGTCAGGGATTAATAAAGGATCAAACTAAAAAACGATTTCGCATTTTATAAGTAATATCGCTAATCCTGATATAGGTAAAGTGCGCGTACCAGTAAACACAAGCCCTTCGTTAAGCCGCAGACCGAGCTTCGCATGATAAGTAATAAAGTTACACAGTGAGCGAACTCGTAATGGAATTATTTCGTTGCTGGCCACGACGAAATGCTCCAAAATGCTTGTGCAATTGCGGAGTGAACCATATCATATGACCAGACATCGGAACATTGAGAATGATAGGTTAGGGAATTCCATATCGATAAACCCACTTATCGATGCTTATCCCTATCTAGTGGTTGCTCCAAATTATTTATGTAAAAATATTTTTATAGTGTTACGCGCTCATCCAACGGGAACACTATATTTTTCGGGATAAAAAGTAGCCTATGTGTACATCCAGGGTGTCAGCTCCTACATACCAAAATTTTAAAAATTGGTCCAGACGTTTAAGCGTGAGGAAGTAATAAACATTAGAAACACACTCGCAAATTTTCACCTTTATAATATTAGTGTACTAATCGTAAACATGAAAATGAAACAATATTACACCTTAAATCTGATTTTATTTATTTTAAAATGATCTTCCAAAATTCAGCGTCATGTTTTTCTTCTGTGTGTTGTGTATTTAATAATGATTTTCCCTTTATCTATTGTTAAAATACAAAAAGATGCTCCATCTTGACTTATGAATCCATTTCAGTTTTTTTTCATCGTTTCGTACTTACCTCGTACCTAACCTACTTCATCATCGTAAATCAATCAATAAATACCTAAGTATATGAACGAACCTGTAGTAGAGTTGCTAAGCCGCGAAATTGTGCGCATCGGGTTACAAGCGTAATTTGTACCACACATAGAGCGTTCTACGGTGATTATTTTCAGATGTGGAGGGAAGTCAGATTCGTCCCCTGTGTGGTGGGAGAGCGGGGTGAAGAGGACCAAGTACTGCTCTTTTTCTTTTTTTTATTACTGATCAGTTAAGGCAATTAGGGCTTGTGCGACATCATTTTCGTGTAAAATAGATATCAGCTATTAATTTTTCATGTTATTTAAGAATAGTTTCATATAAAAATTTGGGTTTATTGCCGAAAAGGTAAAAATCACAACAAGCTTTTTTTATTCAGAACGATAAATTAGTTATCTATTCTGAATATTTACAATTTAAAAAAATATTACTAAACAGAAAATTAAATCTTGTTTTTAAAAATGTATACATATTGGGCACATCTTATACAAAAAGTACCTTGAAAAAAATGTTGATGTTAAGCTTAGCCTGCGTGTTCTAGTACATTTTGCTGTCGCGAAATTGTGTACATCGGGATACAACCACGAAATTTCTACCACAGATAGAATATTCTACGGTGATTATTTCCAGATGTAGAAGGAAGTCAGATTCGTCCCCTGTGCGGCGGGAAAGCGGGGTGAATAGGACAAAGGAGTCCTCTTTTTCTTTTTATATTACTGATCAGATAACGCTACTAGGACTTGTGTGGTGTCGTTTTCGTGTAAAGCAGATATCAGGAATTAATTTTTCATGTAATTTATTCATAGTACCATATAAGAATATGGTTGTATTTACGAAATTGTAAAAATCACAACAAGTTTTTTTTATTCAGGGAGATAAATTAGTTATATTTCCTGAATATTTACAACTAATAAAAATATTGCAAAATAGCAAATTTAATCTAGTTTTTAAAAATATATACATATTGGGCACTTTTCATACAAACAGTAACTTAAATAAATTGTTGATGTTGGGATTAGTCCGTGTGCTCGTGATACATTAGCAAAAAAAAAATTGTATTAATTACATTAATTTGTTTTTTTAGGACGTATATAGTAAATATTATATGTAAAAGCATGTTAATAATCATTATTTAATGTATTTAATGAAGCGAAATAGGATGCGTTCGGAGATTTGCGTTGGTTACGCCGACGTAAAGATATATTTTAAGCAACTGTTTGTATAAGAAGTGCCCAACATGCATATATTTTTAGAAACTAGATTAAATGAGCTTTTTGAAATAATAATATTAATTTGAAATTGTTCACGAAATTTAACTAATTTACCTCACTGAATAAAAAAACTTGTTGTGATTTTTACCTTTTCGGCCATACACCCATATTTTTATATAGAACTATACAAAAATAACATAAAAAAATAATTTCTGATATTTGTTTTACACGGAAACGATACCAAACACGTCCTGGTAGACTTAACTGACCAGCAATAAAGAAAGAAAAGAGGGATACTTGGCCGTATTCACTCCGCTCTCCCGCCTCACAGAGGATGAATCTGACTTCCCTCCACATCTGAAAATAATCACCGTGGAATACTCTATCTGTGGTAGAAATTTCATGCTTGTAACCCGATGCGCACAATTATGTTAGAAAACAGCGGACTAACAACTCTACTACTGGGAGCGATCAAAAATTAAAGGCATCAGAGAGATTGTTGTTAGATCCAAAACGACGACTTGCAAAGGTTCAAAGGTCACTTGAAGTTATCGGGCCTAAAATCTACATTAAGGTACCAAACTTAACTTCAAGCCATATAAAACTTTCTGCAAGTGACAATATCTTTGAAACTAAGCTCAAATCGTGGCGTGTTGATCTAGCTTGTTACTGTATGGACGAGTTTATACAAGGAAATTGTTGACCTTTGCCATGTTATTATAATTATTTTGCAATGATAATGTAATTATGAATATTTTCATGTTAAATTAGATCAAATGTAGACTTAAGGCTGAAATGTTTAAAATTGTAATTAAATTGACTTGTAAAATGACGATTTTATCAATAAAAAAATCTAATCTAATCTAGAGCATAAAGAGAATTTATCGATATATAAAACTCTACTTGTCACTCCCAAAATTCCAATATCCTACGGAGATGTTGTTCAGGGGCCCTATGATGGTTGCGTTTATCACGTGATAAATAAGTGACAAAGCATCTGTCACTCACACTCGCATTATGTCAAAGCGTGACGGATGCTTTATCACTTATTTATCGCGTGATAAACGCAACCATCATAGGGCCCCTGATAATTCACGTTAAACCGGGATTAGGTATCCATGACGACGTTTGGATTAAATTGATGCCGCATCTTTTACGTAGTACCTACCTACCTTGAGCAAATTAGTACGTTAGTCTTAAAAGGACGAATAGCTTAATGCCAGCAGTTATGAACTCAAATTCGGACATATCGTCTAATCTAAGCGTTATATATAAATATATCATAACACTAAATTCAATCTCATATAAATGTATGAAGGTCGGTTTGTACCGTAAGCTAGGATGGGTTAATGTCAGCGCAGTAGCCTTTACTTGTCTCTCAGCCTAAGCTCATAATGAACTTATAACTCTGCTTAAACCACATAATGGGCTTATTTCATTACAGTCGACTATGTGACCATTACCATCCCGAAAACCACTGAGAGGCCGTGCAAAGGGCGGTTAGGCACATAACTTTTACGTTATTTTACTTTTCATGGAAATAAGGACGTAACTGACTTAATTTTGTGATTATAATATGTTCTTTGGTACTTGGAAAGTGGCGTATAGACCAATCAAGGAGGACTTAATTACGAAAATATCTGTTAATGTTCTATTAACTAAACAAAGTTAAAATTATAAATAACCCAAAATGTATTGGACATGTTTACTGCAAAATAAAATCTATTCTATTCTATTCTATTCTAAAAGCTATCTCTTAGTGATGAATCAATGGGGCGAATAATAATAATAATAACAGAGGTAACAGTCTTACTGATGGTTACGGCGGGTGACATTTTTCTTTTGCAATAGCCCAAATAAAGAGTCCACCCATACTCCATTTTAATAGCCCGGTTTTTTCTTTTCCATATCAATGCAATAGTTCAATCACCTGCTGGGACCTGTTCATGGATGTATCATCTTATTGATATGATCAGGAACGGGTCCCAGCAGGGCTACAGCCACAGCAAAATTTCTCCAAGGGGCCTCTACGTGTTGGATCTATATCCCCACGCAAGCCTTCCAAAAGACCGGGACGTATGAGCCCGAGACTGAGACGAGAAATAATAATAATAATCGTTTATTTCAGACAACTAAGAGGTCCATCCGAAGCCTACTTTGCTGTCAGATATTAAGTACCCGAAAAACAGGCACTATTATGATTTATGTTTTGGCTACGAGACAAAGTATTTAGTTAGAAATATCTCGGAATGATGCGGTATCATCTTGTGACAGTTGTATAAATGGAAGTTCAAAGTTAGCCAGAATGCAATAAGGCATACTATGCCGAGAGTTTCTCTGGGAGATCAAAGATATCCATAAATTAACCAGAGTAACCGACTTAAGTCGATGAATTGCAAAACTGTAGCGACAATTATAAATAAATATTAAGGAACAATACAAATCGACCTAGTCCCTAACTAAGCAAAGCTTGTACTATTTAGATGGATGGGTATACATATATAGATAACATCTCACAAATATTTGCGCTGGCCGCGATTCGAACTTAGGACTCCCGGCTCAGTATAGGCAGGTGAAATACAAACTGCACCGACCGCGTCGTCAATGAAAATAGGATGAGAAGCGGCTGTCTTTTGGTGCGTGGTTGCTGCTCAAGGTAGGGTAGGCGCCCTACAAGGTGGACCGATAACACCGCGGCATGCGGGCACCGCAGGCCTGTAGGCGGTGTTCTTTGGGGAAGGCCCTTGTCCAACAGTAGACGTCTTTTGGGTGATGATTACGATACGTTTACGTTTTGTGTATTTGTTTTTTTATTACTAGTCTCTGGCTTCATTGCTTGGATTAAAGGGCGACTTTTTAAGCTCCAAGTTCGTTATTATGCAAATAATGGCTCCAGCCAAATCTTCCGCGGCCCAATTCAATTGACGCAGATCGTTTATAGCTGATACAATATTGTATTCCATCGCTTGGAACGCGGAATAATGAATTTCAAAGGAATCTGGTATGAATTTACTGGTAATGAAACGCCGCGTCGAGGTATTATGTGAAGATAACATTGTATGCAACAATAGGCTTTATATCACTTGCCCCGTAAATTAACATTCTCGGGCAATTACGTACGGCAAGGTAGAGTAATAATGTAATAGTATAATATTTTCTGTCAGCTCAGTAAATATAACTGTAATTACTAAAGAGAATGTATAAGAAACAAAAGCGATCATTGAATAGGAAGAACATAATGTTTAAAATTATGACTGAGATTATATTTGGCCACAGCGGTGTTTCCTTACAAATGTTTAATGTTTATGTATTTTTTTACAATTACTTCTTTCCAGTGATAACAAGCAACGGACGTGCTAGCAACCGCACAACCTACTTGACGGACGTAATATATCTGATGATGCTTTGACAACACTGTTGGCGCAGTTTGTAGTGAACCTGCCTTGCCTACTGAGCCGGCGGTCCTGGGTTCGAATCCCGGCCAGGGCAAATATTTGTGCGATGAACTCGAATATTTGCTCCTTGGTCATGGATGTTATCTATACATATATGTATTCATATATTATGTATATCGTCGTCCAGTACCCATAGTACAAGCTTATGCTTAGTTTGGGACTAGATTGATTTTTGTAAGATTATCTCTTAATATTTATACATAATGGCTGTGATTTAATATTTCGAAAACCCTTCTCACCGTTTTTCACGAGAATCTGTTGAAAAATGCAACCCGTAGACGAGAAAAGCCGGTCATTATACTTACACATTTTGCCCAAGTTTTGAAACGGAACGCTTCGCGCTCGTTCGATCAAAAACCGGGTTAAAGCAACGATACAATATAAGAAATGACTTACCAACTCGTCGGCAGGTGGATCCGTCCAGAAGCAAGCTGGGGCCTTGGCTTTAGAGTACTCCAGGGCGCAAGGCCCCACGAGCAGCGAGCTGAGAATGCTCCCAAAGTCTGGGTCGGCGACCAGCGCGTCTCGCTCGTAGTATCGAGTCGCGTTGCTCACTAGATGCTCGATTATTTTGGCGAGTTGACGCTCGAATAATGCTATTCGAATCCAGAGGTATCTGGAACAAAGGACGTTTTCGGTTTATTGGCTTTTAAATGTGACGCTGATGTGGAATGTTTGAATTGTTCATGTTGACGGTATTTAATGCAAGAATCTATACCCTTTTCATGAAGAACCATCACGAATGATTAATACAATATAATTAATACATTGTGTGCTTTGTTGCTCATTAAAATTAGTTTACAAAGAATCACAAAAACAACCTTTGGGTAGTGAGAGCAGTGGGTGAAACTTAATGTGCTTAAAGTACAAATTTTAAAAATATTCTTCTTTTCCTGTTAATCAGTTACTTTACATATATGTGCAGGGCCAAAACACAATTACCTACAAGATACGACATCGTATCTTGTTACATGAAGATAAAATTATTTTTTTATTTAAGTATGTACTTATTTCCACGACATAACGTCACATCGTGGCACGATGTCGTATCATACCACGATGCGAGGTCATATTGGGTAATTTATATTTTGGCCCTTTTTCCTATCAATAGAAAAATTATGTAGCCCTTCAAATCTTGCGCATTGTCACCCCAAGCTAAATGCTCTTAAAGTATTAAAATACATACGAGACGGCTTTACTCACATATCGTAGAAGTCGAATATCGCTAGACATGTTTCGAATCGGTACGCGATTCATCATCATCATCAGAAGCTAACGATCAGTCGCGGAGGCGGCCAATCGAACACGATTTCGATTGGATAAACCCGAATCGTATGCATTTAATGTCTGAGACTCGCGGGAATTTTCTAAATATATATTTTTTTTATGGCTTTCCCTTCTAGCTGCTTTGGCCAGAGGTATTTCGCCAAATATAATGTCAACGTTAAGACATATCCCACATGAGGAGAATGGTCGGTAAAATTTTGGTTTTTGTATATAAAATTGCTCTTAAGTGTTATTAATTTACTAAGTAGTGTAGAAAAAAGCATATGAACATGACATAACAAAAGAATATAATTAAAACCTGTCTCACAAATAAATGTAACTGTAAATGAAATGAAATGAAATGAAATAAAATGAAATAATTTATTCAGTAAGTAGGCCACAGGGGCACTTTTACAAGTCAGATTGTGAATCTACCGGCATTTCGCAAGAGGAGACCGCTGTTGAGAAGAAAGCCGAAAGAAACTCAACAGTAAGTCATTTTTTCGTAAATAATACTTAAAACGATTACATGATACATTTGTGTTATAACTAATTACACTGGTACACGTAATGGAGATGTTAGATACTCCAAATCAATGTTAAGTAGGAACATTAAAATAAAAATTTAATAAATTGAAAATATTCAATATACCCAGAGATGTATAAAGTCTCTGGGTGTCACAACATGCAATAAAATATAATTACTTAATTAATTTAATTCCATAGAGATGTATAAGGTCTCTAGGCGTCAACGTGAATAATTTAGAAAATAATTATTAAACCTAAATTTCTTAGAGATGTATATGGTCTCTAGGCGTCATAACATGCAATAAAATATTTTAAAATTATTTAATTTCCTCAGAGATGTATAAAGTCTCTGAGTGTCATACTACACTAAGCTGTTTCTTAGAGATGTATACAGTCTCTAAGAGTTCAAAAAGTTAAAATCAACATTGAATAACTTCAATCGAGTACAGAATGAAGTTTCTCACATTTGCTTAATTTAACACTAGTATGCGGTTGCTACATATTTAATTTGGCCCTTGCTAGCATGAACATGAACAGACCGGACCCCACAAACGGCACCCGTTCACGAGTATGACGCATATCTCAGCCATCGCCTCCCTCAACCATATTATAGGGAAGGCTGCGACCCGATCAACGACGCCACCGTAAGCAAAGACCTTTAAGCGAGTGTATATTGTCCCTACAGTAATTAATGAAATAATAAGTCTTAGATAATAATTATGAATATATTTTTAGATGTTAATTAACGTAATGTTAGGATAATGAGCAGTATGTCTCTAATGGATCCATTTTTATACTACTCATTAAGGACATAATATATGTGTTTGGAACCACTCGGCGAGAACATAATATTTTGGAAGTACTTACCTACCTAATTCCTTTGAAATCGCTCTGGTAAACATTTTAGCTTTGCTTTTGAAGCTGAAATGCTGTACAGTCGCCATCAGATATATCGTACCATGTAAGGCGTTCATAAATATCTGAACACGACTCTTATTGACTGGGTGTTACAGTACATGTTCAGATATTTATGAACGCCTTATATGCTGCGATATATCGGATGGCGACTGTACATTCTAGCCGATTTAGCGTTAGTTAAGTAAATAAGTGTATTTTATGTTACCATTTTTGTATGTTTTCTTATACAGGGTGGAACATTTCTGGAGACTGTGCTGACAGGATAGTATCATCTGAGTGATGTACAATCGACCTATTATAATTGTAAAGCTGGATTGAAAAGTAAAAAAGTCATCAAAATAAAATACTTATTTGAATATCAGCATATATCAGTGACAATCCTACTACTTCAAAGGTTTTATTTACATTTTAAATTGACACACCTGTCTTAACTTAGCGATGTTCAAAAGATGTTTAGGGTTGATTTGTGCAGACTTTTACACTAATGTTTAAAAAACTGTATCTCAAAAATGGATATTGGCATAGTTCATTGGTGAAAAATTAAGTACTCAGTCTGAACAATTCCCTGTTTGCTTAAAAGTCCCTCGATCTGTTCCTGTATATTATTTTTACGGGGCAACATGGTCGCACAGCGACAAAGCCCTTTCAATAAATTAAAAAATAAAAAGGGTATATGTGAATACTAAATATAAGTAGGTATATTATGCGAATGATATTGTCGGGGTAGAACTCGCATTTCAACTTAATTCGGTTTCGGTACTTGTAACAAAATTAAACCAACGTAGACCATAAAAAATCATAATTAACAACATGTTGCTAAATTTCGTTAAGTTCTTAACATCCACCTTTGACTTAATGGAGTGGAGAGCACTCGCCACAGCATGGCAAAGATAAGGTGGCAAATTGTGCATTGTGTTTCATCTTTATTACCTACCTTTTACTATCTAAAATTTAACGTACCTAATAATTTTTACTTATGTAATTCGCGTTGTGGCATTTAAAGTTTGCCACGACAGATTATGAGCAGTTTTTGATAAATTAACGTCTTTGGTCTTTGTACGTAACATGTACATTCTATTATAGGTATTCATTTTGAATTTGTTGAAATTTCATTTTACAAACGTCTTAAATGTTATGGTTATCAGTAGCGGAAGTAACCGCAAACTAAACCAATAAGTTCAGCGCAATCTGCAACTGAAATGCTCTCAAATATTCAACTACGTACAATTTCAGTGCTTCAGCTATTGCAAATCTAAGCTAAAATGCTTTAATGAAAACATGGTTGAGTGACGGCTAGGTTGATTTTTGTGCAATATCGTTGGAATGCTAATGTCTACACATTTAGACATTACGCTCACAGTAGGTAAGCCATTCCTTTTCAACTTCTTATATCAAAAAGAGACTTCTGCTTGTAATTTTAACTTGTAACTTCGTAAGGCCCAGAACCCTTGCCATGAGCACAGGGTGAACACTGCCTACTAAAAACTGAACTTGAATGTCAGTGTCAATATGTGCATGTAAGCCGCACAGGGCTGCCTCATACGCATTGCAACAACTATTTGGTGTTTTAGTTGCACATAAATATGACATAATAAGATTATCACAAGCACACGACAATGGTAGTGGTGATGATGGTGATACTGGTGATGATGAAGGTGGTGATGGGGGTGGTGGTGGAGTACTTTTAAGTATTCTGTGCCATGAGTAACGTGACCGTGCTCGCTAGCGACATCATAAATGATTTGTATCCTGGAGAATAGTGCAGCGGCCCTATCGTTTACTTTTATTCTCCATACAAATCGTTTACGCTGTCGTTAGCGAGGATTGTCACTGTAAACTCATGGTAAGGGGGACAGGTGGGGGAAACGCACGACGCGGCAAATCACAACTGCCCGTCTAGCACAACTACGCTCCGCGACTCCTGTCACGCGACATAGCACCGCCTGCACTCTCTAAAAGAACAGAAAATAAAGAGATAGGTAATATTTCTCGCGCAAGAAAGGGTCGCGTGTCACAGTTGTGCTGTAAGGCCCGTAAGGAAAAATAGTATAAAAAAAGGTCTTTACAGTTAAAATACATAAACGGGTTTACTCACTTCGTAGAAGTCGCGACTGATTGTCTCTCCTAATGATGAATGAATCGCGTACCTATTCGAAACATGTCAAGCGTTATTCGACTTCTAACGACGTGAGTACACCCGTTTATATATTTTAATATGTCTGAGACTCACGGTAGTCTTTACAGTTGTTTAAAAGCGGAACGGATATATATTAAAGATATTAATATCATAGTATCAGACAACCTAACACCAATTGACTTAGTCCGTAAACCGATGACATGGTTCCTAAGAACAGATCTTTGTATGCCTGATAGTTTGAGACTTGCCCATACTGACCGGTTTATAAATAGGCCACCCTGTATGTTGGTCATTCTACAACATATCAACATGTCGGGCCGTTCTTGACATTGTTTAAGTGAGTTTAAACCGTTTTTAAAATAATTAAAGATGTCTCACGATAGTTTTAATAATATTATTGGTCAGTCTGTTGAGAAGAAACGCCGAAAGAAACTCAACAGTCAGTTATTTTTTCATAAAAGATATTTAACTAATACAGCGATTAAACGTTGATAAACTCCTTAAATGGCTAATCCCCTGTTGACAACCAAAACTCACTAAACTTTCTATCACTGCTCTTCAAAACCTCGTATCTAGTAAGTAGATTGACAATGAGCTACGAGCTTTGTTTTAAGTCGATATTTGTTGCTTAGTGAGTTTGTGTTGTCAATAGACAATATTATGTTAATTCTCAATCGAATAAAGCACCCGTTTATCTTACACGTGTAGGGAAGCGGGGCATCGCGTGTCGCTACGTCGTGCATGTCGCTTTTTTAGGGTTCCGTACCCAAAGGGTAAAAACGGGACCCTATTACTGAGACATCGCTGTCCGTCCGTCCGTCCGTCCATCTGTCACCAGGCTGTATCTCAAGAACGGTGATAGCTAGACATCATTTTGCTCCCTTGTGACACAAATTACTACTAGTGGCTCTTTGAGCTGTCGTCTTCGCGAGTTTGTTTCAAAATGGTTGAAATTTGTAATTTTTTTCATTTTCAACCGCCATTTGGAAAAATTGTAAAACACTAAATAAAATAGAAAACACGTCTATACAATTAACAAGAACTTGAGAATCCGTTTTGAAATGCGAACTCTTGGCTAGAATCGCCAGAAATCCGGACAAACGGACATCCAAATATCCGGATACAAAAGAGATTTCGGCCAAACTGAAATGGAGACGCTTCGTTGGGACAGATAATTACAGAAATAATCAAAAAAGGTCCTAGAATCGATTGAATTTTCCTATTTTGTTTGTTACTTAGGTATTACACACGCAAAGCAGCAATTATTTACAGTTTATTTTACAAACGTTTTATAAGGTGAGTCGGGGCTATTGTAGCTATGGGGTTATTGTATCTTCTTACCATTATAATGGTCTGTGTATATATAGGATACACAGAGACCAATGGTATATATACACAATCCTATATATACACAGACCATTTTAAGGGTCACAGACCATTATAATGGTAAGAAGATACAATAACCCCATAGCTACAATAGCCCCGACTCACCTTAAATCAATTAACTTTCGACTTGAATATCAACTCGGCCGCACGTTACTATTATTAAAATGTATTCGATACAGTTAAATTAATTACAAATCTTAATTAATTACTTAATTGAATCCCAGTCAATTATAAAATTCGTGTAAATTTTGGCGATCAAAATTATTCGATGTAAAGACACCTTTTACAAATAAGTAAGTACCTACATATTTTGTGTATGAAAAACAACATCCAATATCAGAAATACCGCGCATTTTTATCTTACCGCAATAAAAACCCAATTTCTCCAAGTAAATAATGTCGTCGTTACAAATGCTTAGAATTTCAGATGCTAGTTACGGTCGGTCACAAAACGGCAATAAAACGAGAACGTGGCAAAACCGGCGGGGAAACTCAAAAGTGGGGTTTCTTCCTCCATCATAGAGCACAAAGAATAGATCTGCTGTGCTCATAAAGTTGTGTAATAAACAAAAAATCTCAGGACACCGCAACAATACAAAGGACGTTTTTATTAACACTTCAATTCCTGTCCTTTATTTGCTTCGACAACTTTTTTGGACGGAAGGCTCAATTTATGAAATAGAGTAGGAAACATTTCATTACGTTTCCCGCATCGGGATATATTTGCTTTGAATTGTGGATATTTTTTATGCCGTCGAATAATGTTATCTAAATATAGATTTAAACTTATACGATTTTGCACTTTATGTCAATAAACATGAGACAATTTCTCAGCCAATATTGAAGCTCAGAATTCCAACAGCTTTGTCACTTAGGTGACGATGTCGCTCTGTAGGTGTTACATCTTATATGTTCAGTTTTAGTAGCATTTTCTGTCCTTATTATATTTTCCTTGAAAACAAAGAGCCCTACGTAGGTATCAGTGATAAATGTCATCTTTAGACGTCAGTTTAAGCCGCCAACTTTGGCCCAATTTCATTTTTCCTCAACGTGTCGCGAAAATTCTCGACACGGGATATAATTTGAGTCTTCCAGTGAATATTTTTATCATATTTCACGACACATCCGAGTAATTTGTTTTGAAGCGATATTGAAACTCAAATCAAGGAAATGAACGTGTGCTTCATCTCCAATATGGCTTATCAATCGCAATGGAGCAGTGACATTATATTTTGTATGAAAGTTAAGGAATATTTTATTTATTTGCTTGCCTTTTTTATTTTACTTTCACATAAATTCGTTTGCCTACTTATTAAGCGATATATAATTATTGGAGTTTATTGGAGTTTACTCCTTAAGAATCGATTTTCATATATAAGCCCGGGGTATGAAAAATATGGGGTATAAAATCGAACGTATCTGCCGTGCTAATTTAAAAAGTCGTATCTCAGTATACGATCGGAGTAAAAATACGACTTCTTAATTTAGCAGGTTATGCGTTACGCGTTATAGGCTAAGATCCCGATATAAAATGACCTTCACCGAGATGTTTATTTTATGAAATGTATTTTATAATCAATTTAATATGTCAATAAATATATTGCAATATGGGTTGCCTAACAAATTTTAGTCCAGGGTATGTTTAATTAATAATAAAAAAAAAATGTTTTAAACATTTCACCGGTTTGATTAATATTAGATAAATTCTATACCAATCGAAAGTATGAAGCCCATAGAATATGCAAACGTTAGGTTACCTATTCTTTTCCCGTCACAACTATCGGGTAGCCAGGTATAAACAGGTAAATCTATACCTACTAGCATTTTGCAACGGTCTGATTATTGAATTGAAACTGAATAAAATTAAAGATTATTTAATTATGAATTTATCTAATAATCAAATCGGTGAAATGTTAAGAAAATATATATTTTTATTTTTTACTAAACATACCCTGGACTAAAAATTGTTAGGCAACCCATATGCAATATATTTATTGACATATTAAACTAAATATAAAATACATTCATCAAATAAACATCTCGGTGAAGGTCGTTCTATATCGGGATCTTAGTCTATAACGCTTAACGCATAACCTGCTAAATTAAGAAGTCGTATTTTTACCCCGATCGTATACTGAGAAACGACTTTTTAAACTACCATTATGTTCACATAAACAAACTATAAAATTGTCAATGTCAACTTCATGTCGAGTGTCAACAAAATTTTATAAATTTAATAAAATTTAATCAAATCTACGCTTAACGGGTAAAATGTGCTGCTTTTGAAACAATAGCGCCCGTCACACAATCGGCTAAAAGATACGTGTTCGTTTCAGCTCCCAAACAAACCTACCGAATTTTTGTGATATCCAAGATTACAACTTTTATAACGTGCAATGCAAAGACCGTGTTTTCTTGGTGTTTAAGCCGTGCTTGTATGGTGCTAAGATCGAAGAAGACGTCTTGCTGTAGAGAGAGAGACCGCTTTAATTGTGACTCAGCTTTAAGCTTAGAAATAGAGAAGGCGTGAATACTTTTCCATCACCACTGCTCTCATTTTCCTGCATTCAGCCGCAGAATGGTTTTGATTTCGTGAAACTTTCCAGGATAAATACATACATAAATCAAGGATCCAACACAACCGAGCCATTCATTTTCTAGACGGGAGTCTTGCCGACCGACAAGAAGCTATGAAGTTTAAATCGAAATTGTTATGTTTTTGATGTTGGCTTTTAAATTGTATCTTTTTTTACTATAATTGCTTGTATTTTTACTTTTATTTGTAAGTGTTAGTTATAAATATGAGTGATCCTTCTTCATCCTTGCGCTGTCCCCATTGTCCCAACTCAACTCAAACTTTTACCCCTCATGGACTTAAAGTGCATATAGGGCACATGCATAAACATTTTCCCCAAGTCATCCCCTCCAACCCTAGACTGTCGGTTTCACAGCAAGCTCATGGTAACAACCCCATTCATCTAGATTTTGGTGATCTAGCTACGTTAAAGCAGTCAGTACGTGTGTTATGGCATATCCCCAAAGGGGCGCGAAACTTGGCAGCGGCCAAATTGAGCGACCTCATTGATAAGTGTATCGACTCCAATGGCACTCTCGAATGGTTTAGTTTACTGTCTTTTGCCTATTCTGCACTCAAATCGCCTGAAGCGTCGGCCACGGGCAATTAAACAACGAAAGTTAAGAGAAATATTAACTCTGCTTCTTTTGATATCAGTGGGAACATCGGTGCAGAGACCACGCCTTTGAGATCACACTCCATACTGAAGACAATTGAGCGTAAAGTACATGAAGGGGATCTCAGGTGCAGAGCGAGTGCTTATGTCGGACGAGGGCGTGGCGCCGTCGAGCCCTGAGACTTTAGCTACGCTGCAGTCGAAGCATCCAGCCCCGTCCCGGCCGCTGGTACTTCTACCGGAACCTGACATATCTATTTCTGCCTTAACTGTTAAGCCGGAGGAAGTGGTGCAGGCACTCAGCTCTTTCAACAATAGTTCGGCCGCCGGTTTGGATGGTATCCGCCCTGTTCATCTTAAGGAGCTTACGTCTGCATCTGCGGGAGACGCCGATTTTCGGCTCCTGGAACATCTGGCCAAGCTTTGTAATTTTTTGCTCAGTGGTCAATTAAACCCTGAAGTTTGCTCCTATATTTATGGTGCTTCCTTATGTGCGCTGTCAAAAAAAGACGGTGGTATAAGACCCATTGCCATAGGCAGCGCTTTCCGCCGCTTAACGGCAAAGCTAGGATGCCGTGCAGTGAGAGAAGAAATGGCAGCTTATCTGCAACCTTGCCAATTAGGGTTTGGCACAAGATTGGGCTGCGAGGCTGCAATTGACGCTACGCGGGCTTTTTCGGTAGATAGCAAAAACTTAGAATCCGTTTTAATACGTATAGTTAAGTTCATATCATTGTAATAGTTAAGTACTTATGCTTTCTGAAAAAATGACTGACTGTTGAGTTTCTTTCGGCGTTTCTTCTCAACAGTGGTCTCCTCTTGTGAAATGCCGGTAGACTCAGACATGTAAAAGTGCCCTTGTGGCCTACTTACAGAATAAAGTTCATTATTTCATTATTATTATTATTAATTAAAATTGATTTAAAAAACGCGTTTAACTCAGTGGAGCGTGATGTTTTACTGTCCGAAGTGAAGGATAAAGTGCCATCACTCTACCCCTTCATTTTCCAAGTATATTCTTCCACTTCTAATCTTTTCTACAATGGTCCTCTTGTTCTTTCCCAAGTTGGTGCACAGCAGGGGGATCCGCTAGGCCCTTTAGTTTTCTGTCTGGCCATACAAAAGGTAATTTCAGAGGTTAAATCCCCATTGAATATCTGGTACCTAGATGACGGTACCCTAGGTGGTAAACCTGAAGAAATGGAACAAGACTTGCTCATGCTCCTGCCTCGTTTAAAAGCTCTGGGTTTAGATATTAATTTCAGCAAATGCGAATTTTTCCCCTGCAGTACCAACTCACACGATTCTTTCCCCTTATTCAGTGCTCTGCTCCCCGGACTGAAAGTGTTGTCGGCGAGATCTTTCACCCTCTTGGGGTCCCCAATATTCCCAGAAGCCATTCCTGAAGCCTTCGAGGAGAGAAAGCTGCTTCTGCTGATGGCTGCGCAGAGGTTGAATGAACTTTCGGCTCACGTAGCCCTCGTTATGTTGCGAGTTTGCTTTGCCGTGCCTAAGCTGACATATTTCTTGTGCACCGTGCCAGCCTGGCTGCACCCTGTCCAGACAGACTCCTTTGACTTCGTGTTGAAGGAGAGTTTGGAAAAGGTGCTGAACGTCTCCCTTAACCAAGGTCAATGGGACCAGGTTTCTCTGCCGATTCGAACTGGTGATTTGGGCGCGTGCCGCGCGAGATGTGAGCCTCCCGGCCTTCCTGGCTTCGGCGTGTGGGGTGGTGGACCTTGTCACTCAAATTTTATCTTTTGATGGTGACAAGGCTATCATTCCTTACGCCTCCGATGCTTTGACGGCCTGGACGGCTCTTAATCCCGGCGTAGCCATACCCGTAGAATTGTTCCGTCAGCGTCTATGGGTTTATTTATATGAGAGTGCGCGCACCACGATTTTCATAAACCCATAAGTAAGCTTATTTCTGCGACAAAATTATCGCGCGACTAAAAAAAAAAAATCGTGGTGCGCGCCTGGCCTGAAGAGTAAACTCCAGTCGTGCGTCGGAGCTGACACACACACTTTTTTTAATTATAATTATATTTTATTATATTAAACGTCAACTTGACAAAAATGCAGCTAGAATAACAAATATGACTACAGAAGAAAATATGGAACTGTCATTCGAATTACATCCCAAAATTACGGTGATTGATAAAGATACATACTCCCAGATCCCAGATATTCCCCAGTATATTCCCAGATGCATAGAAATGTGAAATAAATTGATATAAAATAAAAAAATATCACATAGTATCACTTTTACATGTAGTATCTCAAGGATAGACAAAACTTTCGCTACTCTACGTTATTGATCATTGCAATACTGAGTTTAGAGGTAACCAAGAATTAAACGCGAAACACTTCAGTAAAGCGGATCAATTTGAGTGGAGACGTTAATTATTCTAAGTAGAAATGCTAACGTTAGAAATCGTTTTTCTCGGTGTATTTATCTTCTACCGCTCGATCTCCAAACCTCAAGGGGGATCATTTACTCCCCCACCCCCCGAGAAAGAATTCGAATTCCAACCAACCATCAGAGAGTTTATTCAAAGCCAATAGAGTTTGAACTCACGCGATTTATTGTTACATTCCCCTCGCTGTTTTTTTTCACTGTGCAAATAGGAATATATGCTATGTCTACACTGGTGAGCTTTCACATTGAACTTGCGCTTTCATCTATCCGTATCTCGCTCATTTGTGAACGATGCAAGCGAGACGGCGAGAAAGGAAAGCGTAAGATGAACGTGAAAATGGACGAGTGTAGACATAGCTATACCCAGTTCAGCCTGAATTTGCGTTCGCAAATGTATTCTGAGCACGTAACCAGAGATTCGGATGGAAAATGCCAGTGCGTTCGGAAAATTCAAAGTTATTCCGTTTGCGAGTGGCACAGAATTACTATGGATTGTGTTTCTGGCGACGAAGCTTATAGCTCTATATACTGTCATGTAATGTGTCAGAACATGTATCAGCTTGAATAATGAATTACCGGCGCAAAGAAAGCTATTTTAGTAAACAATCAACACACGAAGCCTAAGGAAAAATTCGAGATATCTCTTGGCGTTGGGATGGTGGAGTGGTTGGCACGTTGGACCGGTAATCCGAAGGTACCGGGTTCGATGCCTGGTATCTTCCGCCTTTCAATTTTCCTCTGTACTTAGATTCTTGTATTAATGGTTGAATAATAAAATAGTTTATGATTATATGTCTTCTCTTCCGTACATGAACAAAGTTGAGGATGCCTTTCTTTAAGATCAAAAACAAAACAAAACTTTAGATTTGTCGTCTACCCGAACAACTAAATTAACTTCAAAACAAACTCCTTAATATAATCAAAAAACTTGATGCCTTTCGACGCCTTGAAAGATTTTCCAAGCCAATTTTAAATTGCAAAGTATTATTCAATAATTTATTTCAGTAATTGAATTGTTCCCCGTTTTCAACCCATTGGATCCAGCTGCCGGTTTCAGCTTCAATGAATCGACATTGTTACTTAATTTACTTGAAACGAGTGAATTTTCCAAATAATAACGATAATTCAATTAGGTACAATTTTATTCGTCCGTGGGCCTATCGAACTAGAATTAATTCAACTTCATTTTTACAGATTTTTATTTAACTATCAAATGTAGGTAACAATGTGTATTTTTTTAATTTACAAATTCAACTGTATATTTTTTTCTCGGTGGAGTACAATAACGAATTTTTGTTATAGTATCGTATTGTATGTTTGTACGGGTGGAATTTTGCAACTAAATTTTTAAGCAGAATATCTTCACCCGATTGAGCTGAAATTTTGCATACCTACTTAAATTTGATGACAATGCAATAATATGGTACCATGGTCTAATGATGGAGCCGGAAGGTGGCCCTAGGAACTAAACTAAATAGACTAAAGCAGTCCTACCGTGTTTGGGTTCCTTAATAATCGAGCGTATCTGACCAGCGACAGCATCGCTTTTTGCGACTGCATTGCTACGGAATTGCTGCACAAAGTCGCAGTGTGCGACGTCCCTAAAATATTGTACTTAAACGCATTGTATTTAAAAAAAAAATCAAAACAATAACAAAAATCTATATTATAAGACTCGTGACATCGCAAATTAAATTTCCCTTTAAACCCTCTAATATCTCATCACGGTTACAATCGTCTGTTAACGGGACAAAATAAAATTCATCCAATAATATTACTCAAGTTCCCCACATTAAATAAATCTGCCCCTACCTATCTCACGGCCGATCTCTGTGCGTCCCTTTTGTGATTTATGGAGGGTTCCCGTGACCTTGGGCTGGATTTTACAAGAGATTCTAAAGATTTTCCTTACAACTGACGTGGGGAAAAACAAATAATCATTTTATACGTTCAGCTGGTGCTGGTGAAATGAGGTTTTGTGAGATATTCTATCAGATAAGGCTTTTTATACCGGTTAATTCTGGTAACTGGGTTGAAACAAATTAAAAAGTTCGAAATAATGAAGTTTTTCTGTGGGTAGGCCATAAGGGCACTGTTACATGTCTGAGCCTGCCGCCATTTCACAAGAGGAGACCACTGTTGAGAAGAAACGGAGATTTTTATTGAACTATTACAGTAATATGAACTTGTACCTATCTTAAGAATTTAGGCTTATACTATACCTATATGGTTCTGTTAGATTAACGCAAGAACATATTTACTGCATTTAACGAAATATAATAGTTTTGTTCCGTATTCAGTTTTTAATTGACCGAACGAGTGATCGTCTCCATCTCAGCTTGGCCCAAAATTCTTTCGTATGTTAGTATGATTGGATGTCCAGACGTTCGAATGTTCTTGTTTAGTAAATAGTAAATAGTAAAACTAAACGGAGACACTTCGCTCGCTCGTCCAACTAATATACGCCACAAACACGTCCAAACATGTTAGGCAATATTTTCTCCATAGAAAATGAAAAGAGCCCAGAGGCTTCGAGGAAAGGGCAGATTCTTTGCAAAGTTCCAACAAGGTCACGGATCGTTTGTAAAGTATTCGGTCAAATTATCTAGAAAATTGAAAAAGTTTTATGGTTTTCGGAAATGACTATTTTGTGGACGGTATTCATGAATATTTACTTCCGGCTGGGCCCTAAAATTGTTGAAAATAATTCATTCACAATTAGACACAGTTGATACAAATTATATTCTGACTATAGCGACCCGCTCCGGCTTCGCACGGGTGCAATGCTGATAGTTCATGCATGTATAAACCTTCCTCTTGAATCACTTATCTTAAAAAACCCATCAAAATCCGTTGCGTAGTTTTAAAGATAGGGACAGACAGACAGGAAGCGACTTTGTTTTATACTATGTGTATCAGCCACAGACGTCCACAACTGAACATAGGCCTTCCTATAACTCGCCACATGATGCGATCCTGTGCAAACCGCATCCATTGACTCCCTGTAACCCTCACAAGGTCATTCGGCCACCTTTTGGGGGTCGTCTCACGCTGCGCTTTCCTATACGTGGTCGCCACTACAGGACTGATGCTGCCCCAACGCAACGTCCATCCGTTCTCTGGGCTTATCCTGTGAGCTAATAGAACCTTCCTTATTTATATGAGTCCTGATTGATGAGTCCCTTATTTGTATGATGCTCCGCCCTTGCCGTCCTAACAAGCATGTCGTTTAAATTAATCGCGGTCGTACCCGACAAATTTAATTTCCCTGCAAATTCCTGAGGGAAATCCCGATTAAATAATACGAGAAATTGTAGAAAAGCAATCAGAGAAAATCATATAAGTATTGCAATTGATTGCTAAGCAATAATGATGATTTACGAGGAGTCGTGATTGCCTGGTTCAGATTTGTACTTGTATTTTGCTTTTCGTATTATATTATGTTGGTCGGAAGCCCCGCTAGTTTTCAGATCGTATTTTCCGCTATACATTTGCCGTTGACAAGGGGATTTAATTTCCTTTTTCTAAAAAGATGTTCTTAATGTCTGTTGCGAAACGAAGTCCAAAATATTGTCGCAAATCGCTAGCGTTTTTTTTTAAATGTACCTAATGTTTAACTTTTTTTTTCAGTAACATATTTTTTAGGCTTATGGTGCTCGGAATCGTTTTTACATTTAAACTTCATACAAAAAGAAGCGTCTCACTTTTTTCAAAGACTTGAAAAACTGTGTCCTCATTTTTAGGTGATAATAAGAAACATTATACCTATCAAAGAAACAAGCCTTTTTTGAAAGACTTGAAAAACTGTGTACTCATTTTTAGGTGAAAATAAAAAATATTATACCTATCAAATAATTTTTTGAAAGACTTGAAGAACGGTGTACTTATTTTTAGGTGAAAATAAGAAACATTATACCCATCAAAGAAACAAGCCTTTTTTGAAAGACTTGAAAAACTGTGTACTCATTTTTACATGAAAATGAGAAACATTATACCTATTAAAGAAACAAGTCCTTTTTTAATTCGTTCATCTCTATTTACATTACCAATCTATTGTGAAGACTTTCATAGCGCCTTCTGTCTATTCTATTCCCGGTCAATAATAAATAGAGGTCAACTCGCCATCCATCCCTCTGAGGAAACAAAGACACTCTCAGAATAGCGCCCCGAGACTATTATAAAGGCAGAATCACATCCAATATTGTGAAATGCCACATATAAGTTCTTACTTTTATTGCGTAAGTCCACACGACCCTTTTACGAAAAAGCTAGTCATATTCAACTTTTATCGTAGAGGTTTTTAATCCATCATTCACAAAATTAATCAGAAAATGTTGAAGATGAAAAAGTGTTATATTAATATGGAATGAACTGTAATATCGAATGTGAGATTAGTGAAAAGTTTTATTGAAATATTATAGATTTAACGCTACCAAGGCACAGTTATTTTTTAAATAAAGGCTTTTTTTGTCACTCGGATACTAAATATAGTATATCCGTTGAGATACCAAAAACCACTTTTCATATTATATTTATGCATAGGCCTAAAGCTACGTAAAGCACACGCACGACTAATTTAATTACTAGTTATACTCTAAATTCTCTAAAAAAAAAACTCATGGTTGCCTCTACTTAGCAATTTATAGTGGCGCTATTAAACAGTACTGGAAATGTTTACTGACCCGGATTACAATTAAATAGTCACTTTTAACCGGTTTACTAATGTTTCGCCGAAAATTATTTAGCAAATTCTTAACTCGCCGAACTACGTATCCCATATTTTTATTTGGTCAAATTTTCATTTCCCAACTCAACGTTTCGCACTGATATCTTTTCCCAATTAATGATTTGATAAACTATTGTTAGACCAATTATTATCTGGGATTTTTATAAGATGTCAATTATGTTTTCGTCAAATGTATTGATTGGCATACCTTGATTTAGCAACATATTGAATGGCATTATGCAAATCGCAGTATAATTTTATTGCATTAAGCGGGTAGGGTGATGCACCATGCACCTAAATTTAGAGGGTACTTTTGTTTACATACTTTGTGGCTCAAAATAGCATTTCATTCTTGAGTTATCATCGCTGATAGTTAATGTGCGTGTGTGCATAAAAAAAAATAACCCTAACCTACATCTCTGGGAGCAGTTTCGTCCCGAAGACTGTAATCCCGACGGCTAGAATTCCTACAGTTCACATACATACGTATCACAAGTACAACAAAAGGAGCGTTTTTTAGGGATATAAAAAAAAACTAACCTAACCTAACCCGGCCGAGTCGGATCTGCTCACATACATACGTATCACAAGTACAACAAAAGGAGCGTTTTTTAGGGATATAAAAAAAAAACTAACCTAACCTAACCCGGCCGAGTCGGATCTGCTCACATACATACGTATCACAAGTACAACAAATTGATTTTGATTAAAAATATTTTTTTATTTTTTTCGGTTTATATTTGTGTTTTATTTTGCATTATCATCATACTGTAAGCAATGGTTGTAGGTAATTTGCCCAAATGGCTTTTGATGAATCGTTATTTGACTAAGCAAATCGTTTGCTACACAATTATTTACCACATAAAATTTGACGATATGTTATTTGCCTTAGCAAATCATTTCCTACACAATTATTTAGCACATAAAATTTGACATAATAAAATTTTGGAATATAAAAATGTAGCGAAATAAAAAAATTACGAAGTAAAATTATGCCAAGGATTGGTTTGCGTAATAAAACTTCGGCGAAAAGTTGGTTGCCAAATGAAATTTGACGAAACATAATTCGGCGAAAAGGCAGTACACCCTTTTAACCCAAACAAACCGATTTCAACTAAAATAAATTCTATTCAACCATTGTCTGGGCGCAAATGCAAGAATTGATTTATAAAAACAATACAACCGATAGACGAACCTATAGGCGTACAACCGATCCTACCAGAACGGGTGTTCTTTGGGAGTCTATGTTTAGTTGTAGAGCTCTCTTGGCTGATGATTACGAAGACCTTTTTTACAAATTTGGGCTGTGGTGAAGAATGGGACAGCAAAGATCCTAAATCAAGTTTAATTAGTGTGGACGACGTGGTGACTGCATGCCCTCAGCAGTTAGCACATCAGCTGATACCAGTACTGTCTCTAGATAATGTTAGGGTGTAGTACTGACATGGGTTGTGGTAGTGAAGAGGCCGCAAAGATCCTGAATCGCGTTTGTTTTGCGGAGGACGTGGTACCGAGGGTTGACGCACAACACCAGCAGCTGAACTAGTGGCTGGGGTTCTTCGGCAGCCATCACCTGAACTATCTACATAGTATCCATTAGTACTGACCTGGGCTGTGGTGGTGAAGAGGACAGCAAAGACCCTGAACCGCGTTTGTTGAGTGGAGGTCTTGGAGCCGAGGGTCGACGCTCAACACCAGAAGCTGAACGAGTGGCAGGGGTTCCCTCAGCAGCCAACACCCGAGCTGATACTAGTGCTGCCTCTGGACAGTGCTGGGGACAAAAAACAACACATTTCAAAACTCGAACATAAATACCTACTTGGTTAAACAACAAATAAAAAGTGGAACTGTTTTCTTGCAAAGCCTTTCCACGGTTTTACTATTATTATGAAAAATTAAAAATACAACTAGTAAATAACCAACCAGCCAATAAATAACCAACCAGCCAATAAATAACCAACCAGCCAATAAATAACCATCAGTAACTTGATTTCATGGTTGCTTGTTTAGATGAGGTTGAAATAAAAAGTTAGCGATGAAAAAAAACCTCCTCTGTAGAGCGTGCCTGCGTTTATAAAGACTGTTGCTTAGCTTGCTAAATATAATGATCAAAGAAATCAGAACTCCACCCTATTAAGGGCTTTTAAAAGTGATTGATCATGTTTCACCATCTTATTATGGCACCTCATTATTTACTATTTTTCCAATAAAATATGTTGACAACCGATACTCACT
Source organism: Apotomis capreana (assembly GCA_947623375.1). Lineage (NCBI taxonomy): Eukaryota > Metazoa > Arthropoda > Insecta > Lepidoptera > Tortricidae > Apotomis > Apotomis capreana. The sequence continues at coordinate 13,141,206 of OX392517.1, read as the reverse complement.
TAGTAAAAAACACCTACTTAAAACAAAGCTTATATTTCAGTGTCAATCTACAAACTAGATACGAGGTATTGACGAGCAGTGACAGAAATTTTGTGAGTTTTGGTGTCGCCAGGCGATGTCAAATTACCACTTAAATACGGTGATGTACCTACTCTTTTAATTGCGATATTGAAGTCAGTAAATCACACTTGTTATCCACATAAATACTCGTAATAATTGGAGCGGCAACTGGACTGCTTGAGAAAAAATGCTTTTAAACAAACACATGTATTACTGCAGCATTTATATTTGCAGAACCTGCATGGAGGCAGAGGGGACAGCTGTCCACGTCGTTCCTCAATGTTCTATACTTGTATAGGGTAATCAATCCATAATGGGTCAGTAGGGAGAAAACGAAAACTATACGAGATAGTGATAGGGATCCCACTTGAAGCATCTCTGTTTGGCCCTATGGATGACTGGTAGAGAATGCCATTAGGCATTAAGTTCAACATTTGTACTGAATTTTGTTTTGTTCAATAAATTTATATAATATATAATAAATAAATAAATAGGGATATCTGTTCTTAGGAACCATGGCGTTTTTGATTTAAGAACAGATTTCCCTATATCTTAGAGTTTTTGACTTCTCCTTACCGACCCATTTGGATTGATCACCCGGTATAGTGACCAAATACCAGTCACTACACCTCGGACCTACGAGGCAGGCCTTCTAGTGCAATCTACTCGTCACACAAAATATGCGCCATGTAAGACGTCGAGTTCCAGCCAGCCAGCCCCTGTCCTAACGAGTAATAAACTTAATAACCAATAAAAAAATAAGGTATGGCACTCCGAAATAACAGCTTTTGAATGAATGAATGAATGAAAATCATTTATTTGCGAGAATTTAAGTGACGTAGTTGTAGTTGACGTCATCACACTATGATTGGTTGTTTTTTTTTTAATACTACGACGGTGGCAATTTAACAAGCATGCGGTCCGCCTGATGTTAAGCAGTTACCGCCGCCTATGAACGCTTGCAACGCCAGGAGCATCACACGCGCGTTGCCGACCCTTTAAGAACCTATTTACTCCCCTCTTGAAGAACCGCATACTGTAGCCCCCGGTTCTGGCAATCCGTTTCTGTTGTTTAGCATATGTAATGCTCCCCGATTCGCTTATTACCTGTATTAAATAATGTAATCAAATCGTGAGTGTTTTTTCAATCCATTATTACGACAAAATAAAATCTTGTCAATGACAATCGTAATGCATAAACTGATAATTCGCACCCTTGGTAAAACAAAGCCACATCTGCAAAATGTGTACTTTACAGGAGAGCAGTTTAAAAATTCTGCAAGTGATATTTGCTGATAACATTTTTGCGTTTCGTCGAATTGTCATGTACTTTTGCATATAGGTTAATATTAATGTAATCAATTAAATGTGTTATGTTCCATTTAATTAAACGGATTATTTTTCAAAATAATGTAACGGATGTGCACATACGGCTATTTATTACCAAGCATCAGCCGACGTATCAGCAGATCCGTCATTATTTTACAAAAATCTACGTGACGCATGTGCACATACGTCTTTGTTTTATGAATAACCCTTGAAATTATGAGGTCGTATATGTGTAAAATATTATATTTCTATAGAATCTGAAAGATTTAGGTATCTGTAAATGAATATTATTTCAAGTGAACTTATTTTACCGAAGTATTTACTTAAATAACTAGGCAGCAATTAGTAAAAATACTGTGGTTTGCTACTAGAACACATTAAGTGCAAGAAGATAAAACAATGTTATTAATTTTAATACATATTAACTTTTTATCGGCATGATAAGGTATCATCACTTACATAATATTTTCCATATAATATGTACTCCAAAAAAAAATAAGCGTTAAAAACTGAAACTAGTAAGTAACAACTCGTTCATACTAAACACTATATAAATTTTATTTATAAAATACCCGTACTTGTATTATAAAACTTAATAAACGAATAGATAAGAATATTAAACTTTTTGATAGTAATATATACAACTGTTACTTAATGATAAGCCTTTAAGCATGAGCATTGACCTGAGCTTAGTTTTAGGAAACACACGAGTGTTTTAAGACCTAATAATTGTATAAGTCATAAACTGTTTTCATCACAGGCCTTAAAATTTGTATCAGATGATTATTTTACTATGCAGCGTTTTATGGCAGTGTTAAGATTAAGAATGACTATAAACTCCGATGCGGGAGTGACAGTGATGAAGATTGACATTTCAATAAAGGGTCGTTAGATGATCGAGCTGGTGAAACAACCCTCCTCTCATTATGGCGTCTCCTCTCGCGTTTTGCGGCTAAAACCTGAAACAAGCTTTGATTTCTCAGTCTTACAGTCTTCGGCTAAAGACTTTCTCCACTTGCTATGCTCGTCGGCTAGAGTTTCCTAGTCTGCTGGGCTGATGCCAAATGCCGGCATTGCTCGCTTAGTGCAGTCCTTGAAACGCAACATGGGTCTCCCCATTTTTCAGGTTACACAGTAAGCGAATGGCATCCATACGGTGCACATGCTTCCCCAGCCACCACAATCTACGCTGTTTAAGCATTGCAGAAATCCTGGAAAACTGCGCGACTTACAACACTCATTCGTGACCCTGTGTCGCCAAGTGATGTTTAGACTGCTACGAAGGCACTGCAAGTGGAAGATATTCAGCCTTATTTCTTGCTTGGATTACGACGTACTGGTTTCAGTTCCACACAAAACTATACTCAGAACACAAGTTTGATACACAAACACTTTGTTCTTGATTGTCAGATAGTAGACTAGTCTAGACTCCTGCATTGAGCTTCCCAAACATTGTAACCGCTTTACCAAGCCGGTTCCCGATATCCACATTCAGTGACAGATTACTTGACAAGTGGGATTGCTAGATAAGGGAACTGATCAACAACATCAAGGGACACGACACTATCCAACAACATAGTTGGCTGGTGAAAACCTTGCGCCAGAACAACTGTCTTCTTAGCATTAATGTACATGGAAAAGAGAGAACAAGGGTGTGCGAACTTACCGAAAAGAATCTGTAACTCTTGGGAAATTTTTGGCAACGAATGCGGCATCATCGGAAAATAACAGTGAATCTATGTATACGTTTACGACGAAAAAATCAAAAAGTTTCCCTTCTGCTCTTGTGTGTAAAGTGTATCCCCTAAACTAAAGTTCCCAAATGCAACCTTCAGACGCAGGGAAAAAGATGTCGAAAAGTATCGGTGGCAATACTCGGCCGCAGTCCCTCCGCATGTCGAACAAAGCAGAAGTCCGGCTGTCATGAACAACAGCATCGTGCGTGGAAAGATTTAACTAGGTTTAAAAGTTTTGGTGGACATCTGTCGAGAGCAGGGCATCCTTCTTATCTTTTTTTGCTTTTACTGTTACAAGCACATTATATGCTAGCATGATGAATGCAGTAGTAAGTAGTAACAGGTTATTTTTTCACTGATAGGGTCGGGTAGAGCAGATTCTTCCAAGTTCGCTTTGTCGAAGATTTCCTCGTGTCCCAACATTTCGAGATTCCTTTAGAAACTTCAAATAACGAAAAGAGTAATCACTTCTCTAAAAACGGCATCATAGAAATAAATACAATATGATAAATATGTTAAGATCTACAAATAAGTAGATTTTATTAGTAGGTAAAGTTCGTACAGTTCATATAGGTAATAAAAATAAAAATACGATAAATTTAATGGTTTAGAATGGTTGGAATTACAGGTAAGGCATTTAGTTATTACATATTAATAAAACGTTAGATTTTTTTTACAATAACATGCTTTTTGTTATACCTTCAAACTTTTTGATAACGACGCATCTTAAACTACGTCCTAAAATAACGCAACATGTTACGATGCGACTATGAATAGTTTGTACAACAACGACGCAAATGAATATACGACCATAATTTAAAAAAAACAATTAAATTACCTTAAACTCTTCTTATAACATTATGGCAATATTGCCTAACATGTTTGTAAAAAAAATATTAATTAGTTAAAAATCGATAAATAACGTCGAATGTGATCATGCGACTGGCTATTTAATCTCAAGAATTAGAACTCAAACAGTCGTATGTGCACATATGATTGTTTATTACAAGATCATTTTCATGACCTGTAAAAAGTACTTATCATTACCGGTTTCGTTTTCCGCATCCATTCTCGCCGATTTAGATCCAAAACGCAACGCATGATCACAGTCCGGTAACACCGACGCATCTGACTTTACGACAACGCGCGCGCCGATATGCGCTCACAGGAACGACGTCAAAAAAGGACGCATACGCATTTGTAGCATTATTTTACGTCGCCTCTTCACTTGCGTCGTTTTCCGCTTAAAATATCTCAGAAACGACAAAAGTTAAAATTATAAAAAAAATCTACCGTGTAGAACGCATAATTCTAAGGATATTTTCGTAATAAAACCACTTTTGACGCAAAGTCACATGTTGCATTATTTTACCAAGGGTGCGAATTATGTTTTTTTTGTATGACGTGCGGGCGGCAAAGAATGTTTTCCTTATAATTATTTTGTTACCGAAAAGCGGCAACAATTCAGAGACGCAGAAAGTCTCAGTAGCTGGAGTGCTAGACCTTATTTCTTATACCATGCTTATAATATAATCTTATTCATATAGCTGTATATTAAACTTGAAATGGTTGATAACTCACTACAGACTTCGCGATAAATCAAATTAATTCGTCCTTTTCCCATTATCGTATTATACCGAACTATCTGGGAACTCCTCAACTACAAATAACTTATAGTTGTGAAACTAAAGTTGGCGCAATATTATATTAATTAAAAGTTATCTGGAGTAAGGGAGGCCCCCGATTAGAGGGAGGCTTTTAAACTTTACGTTACATGGAACGCTACTAGGGCGACCTTTGTGATCATGATCATCAATGTTTGATAACCATACACCCAAATGATTTGACGCCTGCGGTCGGCCTATAGTATGATTATTATTTATACACACATTTGACACATCACAGGACCCATACCCTATAACGTAAATCTGCACGACTTATTGAATTTCGTAAAAAAAACAAGCAATGTCATAGTGGTTTTTCTAGTATCTATAAACGTTTTTTACTTTCTATTTGATACAATTGAGTTCGTCATATTTTTTCATAAGTATCACGGTGTTAAAGTATTTAACGATAATAAATCATTTCATAAACAGTTACGTACTACGTGCTTTTATTTTTAAGGCTGTGTAGGTACTACTTCTGTAAATTGGTAGAAATCGACTAAATGGATAAATTGATAACCTGAAGAAAGAACAATAAAACAAATTACTATTTTACATAGAAAGCTCCAGTGAGACCGACGGCTCGTAGCTCAAAAAAATATTGATTTACACAAAATAAAGAAAAATATATGCAGGTTCGGAAAAAAGTTCGTCGATAAAACGATTCCATCCACCATTCATAATCGTTAGATTTGGCAAACAATATGTCTTTGCTACATAACTACACACATCAACGGAGAACTGTCAAAAATGTTTGTTAAAAAAATAACCACACTGTAGCGTCAAATCATCCGTGCACCGAAAACCCCGGGGTATGTTGATAACCGACTTCAAAAGAGGACACGGTTGGAGGCGGAGGGACAACTGAACTGGCTTGGAACATTTTTGTTTCAAAGGGTATACTTTCTAGTTGGTCCTATTGCCATCCTATCAGGATCTGATGATGAAAATCTGGAAAAATAGAGGAGAATTCTTCAAATATGCACACCCTGCCGCGTTCTTCCGATGTAATTATGCACATTATTTACGAGAAGTATGTAAATATGTACATTTGGCCGACAGCCCCAGTAACAACTCGCTGATTCACCAGTACATCTGAGACCACGGCGCGGCGTGTGCCACCCTGCCCTTACAGTCCGACAGTGGCCATACTGTAGTGTCGTCCCCGTTTTTTTATATTGATTAGAAAGGGAGGACACTACAGTATTGCCACTTTTTAATTTCTACTCTTTTTGATCGGACTGTAAATGATAAAGGTAGGTAAATACTTCTTATTTACCTTCATCATTTACAGGAGTATCGCGATAGACCCGTCATAATTTGTGTTAATTATGTGTACAAACGGCGGGAGTATAAAGTGTCAGAATCTTCTTAATAGACTCCTGTACTTAAATTTTTATGGTGCAACCGTTACCAGTCGTAGGCAAAGCGGATTATGATTAACGTCAACTATAGTAGCCGCAGTTTCTATATCGAACGTTACTTCTGGTACAGCTTAAGCCGTTAAGGGATAATGTTTCGTAAAGGGATTGGCGGTTTAAACTCGATGTGCTCAGTAGTGGTATTAATGTGATGATAATAATTTATATATCCCGGACTATATTCAGAAAATCGGTATCTAGTTCAGCCCTAATGTTATTAGACATGTAAAGCAGTGATTACTGATTAGAGTTTAAAATTAGGGCTCTCGGTATCCGTGTTACACGCGGAAACGTGTACACGGGTCCTTAACACCGGCGGTACTAAGAACCCGATCTACACGAACCGGCTAGGAAACGTTTCCTTCGGAAACGGGTCGACACGGACCCGCTAGGAAACGTGTCCTCTAGGAAACGTTTCTAAGTTTGGATCCGGATCCGCGGTTCGCGCCTTCACTCGGGTATTGAATACACGTCTGAGCGACCCGCCCGGACCAGTTATTATTTGAGTTGAAGTTGAAATGAAACGGATAATTTGTTCATTATTGAATGAAAAACTGATTTTATATTATTACGTACGGAGGAAAAAAGATCGAATAAAGACATATAAAATATTTTTTTCTGCTTTTTTATAATTACTATTAGGGTACTGATCAGAGATGGGCATTATTCGATTAATTTTTTAGTTAACTAATCAATCGATTAAAAATATCATTCGTAATTTTTTATCGCGATTAATTTAGTTGCGATTAAATTAGTTGTGAGAATCTTCGACTAACAATTGAATTAGTTTTAGTTTCAATCGACTAAATTTCACGATTAAATCAATATTAAAACTACGCAGTCGCTCGTTTTTGCATTTTTATTTATATTCAAGTTTAATTTGTAACGCTTGAATGACAATGCAATATTATGGGCCATATTAACAATATTATAAGGATAAATAACGAAAAACTGCAATGTTTACAAATCGCAAACAATATAGTAGTTGGTGCTCTATTAATATTTTGATACTTAAAGTACTAGTTCTAACGAGTATTGTAAAGTCCTATACGATACTGAGTAAATTATAGACATAGATATCATCAATATTTTGCTGTCTGTGTCATTAGTACAACTCTGTTTAGTGTCACGCGGCGACAAAACAATGGGATAATCCTACTTACCTGGAAGTTGTTTGTTGCATTTTGGTGCAAGTGCCGAGGAATCTTCTAAAAATAACACGTTCTATTGAATTAAACATCTGCATGTTGTTTATTATCTATTTTGTTGCGGTCTATTTTGTTTTCACCGTGTGGTCATTTAAAATATTTAAACCTCTTTGTAAAGAAATCTCAACATTAACTATTGTATATTTTCCTTGCGTCATTCTACATTGATCATTTTCATTTGATGATGATTGATCAGTCGTCGTTTTCAATCGTCAATCGCAATTAATTCTGTTAATTTTAATCGTTAGTTGTTAGTCGATTACATTTTGCCCATCTCTGGTACTGATTAATACCTAACACCTTGCATGATGGATGTAACATTATGGTGTTAGGTGCAAAACGTTGTCATACCTACCTACATTCTTACGTTACCTGCTATGGCGACTCTTTTTAAGATTAGATATGAATAGGATTAGGGTTGCACTGCAGTTGCACTTGCAGATAACGACAATACCCATTGTATATCGTCATAAATTGACCGCGACAATTTTACTGATAATACGTACAAGTTGTTTTGACATTAGGCTTTTACCTGGAAGACCTTTTATTCGTTAAAGTTGAAGGAGAGGCCGCTTTCATTAAATAAAATTAAGCAAAATACTTTTTAACCCTTTTGGAGGGGGCAGCTTTGAAATTATAATATGTGTACTCGCTAGTCATTAAGATTACCTGTAGTTAACCACATTGCCGGTCAACATTGAGAATCTTACGTTATTTGTTCAAGTTTAAAGTTATTATTGTTGGTGTTTTGTTTTTACTTGTTACTATTACGTTTGGTTATTTTTTGTTATACTGTTTAAAATGAAAAGAAGTTGGGTGTGGAGTTACGCTACCAGACACGGTGATACAGCCTACTGTACCTTGTGCAGTGATCGGACAAATAATCAGTTTTCGTGTTGTGGTGGTTCGACAGGAGCTATAGGGAAGCATTTAAAATTTGTTCACCTAAAATCTCCAGCATCGACGTCTAACGAGTGAGTACCTATATTTACTTTTTTTAATCTGATGATGTGTGGAAAACACCGTGACACCTGACAAATAAATACAATCATTCGCGAATAATGCATAAATTTTACAAATATTTTTGTTATATCCGTCGTATATTTTGTTCAGGAATGAAATTTTACGATTGATTGGCTTATGTATTGATTCATAATATTATTTGGAGATCCAACAACTGTTACTGTTACTATAAGTTATACACATAAATGAACAAAAAGCAAAACAACAAAACAAAACAAAAGAACAAAAAATGTTTACAAATGAAGCGAAAATTGAAAAATTTAATGATTCGGACAGGATTCGAACCTGCTTTAATAAAAAAAAATAAACAAAAAATGTGTATCAATAAAATAGCGATTGCAGTTAAATGACCATTTATCCAAATAATAACTAACTTTGCGCAATCTTTTTGTATGATAATAGTTTTTAATATTATATTATTATTTAACTTAGTATTATACTCCGCACAAAATAGATTTAAATAACTAATGTGGGCGATCGTGGTGATGATTACCTTCAATTAAAAAAAAATGTTTATATTTGGACCATTTTTCATTGCAGTAATCCTTCAGTCGTTGAAGGAAGACCGCCAAGCGATTTGCCGACTCCTGGTACTAGCAGTGATTCAACTGTAGGCGAAGTGACATCAGAAGAACAAAATCGAAGACGTTTTCGTAAGAGTCAGGCTTACGACGGTTCATCGTGTAGCATAGACCGGACTGAAAAAATCCACCAGGCACTGGCAAAACTAATTGCTGTAAATCAGTTACCACTTTCATTTACAGCGAGTGAAGGCTTTCGTCAATTTATGGCAGTGGTTGAACCTGGCTATAAAATCATTAAAGAAGAAGCATTAAAACGTAGGCTTAATCTTCTGGCAGATGATGTAACTGGCAAAATACGCGAAAAGTTGTCGAATGCGAAGAGCATTGCATGCACCGCAGACCTTTGGTCATCTCGCGCCCAAGAATCTTACGTGACATTTACCGCTAACACTATAGACGATGAATGGAATTGCGAAACACTGACACTAAGTACACAAGAGATGGAAGAAAGACATACTTCTATTAACATCGCCAAAGAAATTAAAGACGTTGCTGACAAGTGGGGAATATCATCGAACCTCACAGCTATTGTGACAGACAACGCCACAAACATAGTAAATGCAGTTTCTTCAAGCAGTGTACTGGAAAAAAACAATCTGACCTGCGCTGCTCACAGCCTTCAACTTGCTGTGAATAAATCACTTATTTTGGAAGACGTCGCGAGTGTATGCAGCAAGGCAAGCAAAGTTGTTGGACACTTTCGTCACTCGAACGTAGCAGCTCGTGCTTTAGAAGAGATGCAGGAACAACTGGAGGTGCAGTGCTAGGGTTATCACTATCAGTAGAGACCAATATTATATTGTTTGAACCAAGATAAAATTAAAGCAAAAATAAAAATAAAATAGCGTATTAAACAAATTGCAAATACAGAAAATATTCTCAGAACATGTTAAGCCCAACCCAATATGCATAATGAAATGAAGGGTTAATTTATTATACATATGAGGAAATATCTAAATAACACAGTTGCAATAAATCCTTATATCAGATTATAGTTCATATTTATACCCTCCGAAAAATTTGAGGAATTTACACAATTTTAATAACTGATTAAGTAAAAAATATCGTTTAATTTTTAACGACAACGTAATATTACATAAATTTAAACATCAATTACATTATACACGTCGACAAACTAAAGTCGCTGTCGTGTCATTTGACGTAATCGCACCAAAAATGCTAGAAAAAGTACGATCACTGATTATCATAAAATCATGAAATGGAGTACCATTTCTCACTCCATAGCTTTTATGACCACAACACGTCGACAGCGGGTCGGACCCGCGTGTGATTGAGATCCGTGTACACGGGTACACGGGTACACGGGTACACGGGTCTTAATTACACGGATCTTTATTACACGTTCCAAACGGGCCAGAAACCCGTTTCCGTGTAACAGAGAAACGGGTACCCGGAAACGGGTACACGAAACCCGGACACGACCGAGAGCCCTATTTAAAATACACTGATCCATCTTGTATACTGTTAAATACTTAAATTATCGAAATTATCCGATTACGAACAGTTGATACTCGAAGTATTGTTGTCGTTGGGTACTGTAAAACTACAGGGGATGCAGTCAGATGGAGCTGATTAAAAGAGCAGAGAGAGGTTAATATCTTTATTGCCCGGAGGCCAGTTTAAGACTGAAAATACATTTTATATTTATGACGGATGTCACTCGCTAATTCAAATTCATAAAATGCATTTATTTTTATCTCAGTGGCCAACACCACTGAGAGTGAAGTTCAAACCTTCACAGTACTCTGTACTAAAAAAAATTCGGCAAGTGCGAGCCCGACTCGCGCATGAAGGGTTCCGTACCTATACATATATATAATGTATAACAAGTTTGTTGTATGGAAGCCCCCCTTAAATATTTATTTTATTTTATTTTTAGTATTTGTTGTTATAGCGGCAATAGAAATACATCATCTGTGAAAATTTCAACTGTCTAGCTATCACCGTTGTTGAGATACAGCCTGGTGACAGACGGACGGACGGACGGACGGACGGACGGACGGACAGCGAAGTCTCAGTAATAGGGTCCCGTTTTTACCCTTTGGGTACGGAACCCTAAAAATATGTTGCAACCGTAAACGCAACTAAATAATGACAATCAGGCCAATCGTTGAACCGCCGCATTTCAAAATGGATCTGTTTTTGATATAACGGCTAGCCGTAAAGTTATACGGTGGATCATACAATCCGACTGCCACAGTTCCAACTTGCTTAATAGTATCGACGTACAAAGTTAAGTGAAAATGATGAATATAAATTCACCGTTGCGTTTGTTTTCTGTATATTGTTTTGTTAGTGGGTTGTGCAATGGACGTTAGTAATAAAGGCAACAATGCGTCGTTAATGGAATGAACGCATTGCTTTTAACTAGATGAGAGGTTTCACAAACGCGTTTGAAGTAAGGGGTGCCTCTATCTGTTAGTAACATTTAGGTAATTTATCAATTCACTGTTGATTTCCTCTACATTGTTTTGTGATGGGGATTACCTATAGTGGGTAAGGATAGACGTTTGTAATAAAGGCAATGCGTCGTTAATGGGATGGACGCATTGCTTTTGACTAGCTGAGAGACGGTCTCATAAACGCGATGGAAGTAGGGCTGCCTCCATATCTGTAATGTTTAGGTAGCAACAATACAAATTTACCATTGGTTTCTTCCGTGGTTTCTCCTAGATTTTTTTGTGGGGCTTAACTAATGGGTGATAGACGTTTGTAATAAAGGCAACAATTTGCCGACTTTGCCGTTAATGGGATGCACGCATTGCTTTTAACAAGATTAGAGACGATTTCACAAACACGGTTGGGGTTTCGGTTTACTTCGGCCACGTTCCCGAGGAACCCGAGGATCCCTAGAAACTGCAATTTGGATCTAACGAGAGTTTGATTTCTGAGAAATATCGATCCATTTTTCGAGATTCAATCTTTATCGAGGTCTAAATCTCATCGATGGATATTACAAACGAGAGATTTCAGGACTGAACCCGAAGACCTAACAGCTGAAGATATAGTAACAGACAACGGAACACCGCTGCTCCTCTATCAGAGATTTCACCAATATATAATTATATATCTATCCTAGCAATATGCGCTATTCAACCTGTACTCATTTATACTGTCACTCAATGCTCCTCGAATATAAAAACCGGCCAAGTGCGAGTCGGACTCGCGCACCGAGGATTCCGTACAAACACTTTCCATCCCTAAGTGGTTAAGTTAAGTTTGCACCTGGTATGTATAGCACCCCATATAAATTAGGTGCAAAGTTAGGTATTAAAAAAAACTACTTACTAGATCTCGTTCAAAACAATTTTCGTTGGTAGTTTTTATAGTAATATACATCATATGTTTTTTTTAGATTTTTCATTTTCTTATTTTAGAAGTTAGAGGGGGGGACCAACTTTTTTCCACTTTGGAAGCGTCTGTCACGCAAACTATTCGGTTTATAAAAAAAATATTTTAGAAACCTCGATATCATTTTTGAAGACCTATCCATAGATACCCCACACGCATGTGTTTGATGAAAAAAAAAATTTGAGTTTCAGTTTTAAGTATCAAAATCTTAATGCGGTTCACAGAATACATCTACCTATCAAGTTTCAACAGTATAGCTCTTATAGTTTCGGAAAAAAATGGCAGTGACATACGGACGGACAGACGGACAGACAGACAGACAGACAGACAGACAGACAGACAGACAGACATGACGATTGACGAATCTATAAGGGTTCCGTTTTTTGCCATTTGGCTACGGAACCCTAAAAATGGATATGTTTCTTTTTCATTCACTTCGACCAAGCACCCATTATGTTACCAAGTTGACATCCTCGCACGTCAATAACAACCCATTATCTAGACAAATGAGTAGTGACAACCCTAGCGGGCTGAACGCATGGCTTCAGTTTAATAATGTCTCTTCCCGTCCCTGTAATATTCCGTTCGCCTTGATTTATCGAGCTATCATTAACGTCACCGCCACCTGCGTTCTTCTTTTGGTAACCACACTCTTAATAGATGATGCTTATACGAGTATACACTAAACATTATGGTGATTAATAATAAAGCATCTGTCCTTGTGTTTTTAAATACGTGCCTGCTACTTGCTACGTGCCGATGATGGCATAGGCCCAACTGAAGCACAACTTCGTCCTAGCAAAACTTTTTTACCGTAGTGGGGTAGAAAGTATCCTATTTATAACCATTCTTTGGATAGCTATCCCTGCACCAAAATTGGTTAAAATTTGACCAGGTGTTTCAGAAGCAGATACTGTGCCAGCGAACGATAAACTAATCGCACTAGTTTCCAATCAGCCACGTGACGAAGTTTTTTAAAAACCCAAATGAGTTTTCTAATACGTGTCGCAGTTAAGTCTAAGTGCGACTGCCAGCTATCCTATCGCCACTATACTACTGAGGTCATCTTACAACCTTCTTGCAATTAGATAAATGTTAAATAATTTGTCAGAATTGCACTCCGTTCAACTTCATTCGAGCAATTTCTGACAGATTTCATTTAAATGTAAATGCCGCAAAGCCACAGATTTAGTTGACAATACTAATTGAAGAATTGAATTTTACCAAACCACTTGAATAAATATGTAATAAATTACAGTTGAATAAATATGTATTCTCGTTTAATAATTTTGACTATAATTTAGTATAGGTTACACGGGTACACATAGTACCTATCAAGGTGATGGATCAACGTTTTCTTTATTCAGTCCCCAGCCCAGCAGGGTGTCCCCAGGGTTAAGTTAGGTAAAAAAATACTTAATAATTTTTGTACCTTTGAAGTTTTATATTTCAAAGTCCCTTTAATGTTTTTAATTTTTAGCGTTCCGTATCCAGAGGGTAAAAACGGGACCCAGTTTCTGAGACTCCGCTGTAAGTACGTCCATCTGTCTGTCTGTCTGTCTGTCTGTCATCAGGCTGATAGCCCATGAACCATGATAGCTAGACAGCTGAAATTTTCACAGATGACGTATTTATGTTGCCGCTATAACAACGAATGCTAAAAATAGAATAAAATAAATATATAAGGGGGCTCCCATACAAGAAACGTGATAGGTTGCGTTAACTTTGCACCTCATTTGTATTCGGTACCATACATACCAGATGGGATAAGTATTTGTGCAGAACCGACGACGGTACGCGAGTCAGACTCGCACTTGTCGGTTATTTTTCTTCATTTCATGACAATATTTTTAATCATATAGCTAAAGTATGTTGAAGAATTTAACATCAGTAAAAAGAGTGTTCTTCGTTATCCCCTTTACAAAAAGAAATCCCTCTCACCCTACATTGCGGCTCGAGGTTACCCGGGGCCGTACAAAAGCAAACAATACGACCATTTGATTAAGAGTAGGTACATCCCTAACGACCAAATAACGTCCGAATGCTGCCTCGACGTGCTCAGCTGACCCTAATATCGGTCGTCGGGCCACTTCCACACAATACGCTAACACGTCCCTTCTTCCCTAGTCTTCCCGTGACATGTACCTCAAACTGGAATGTACCACTTACTTTTATTACGTTTTCTATGCGTAATCAAGCGAATAGAACTCACGAACCGACCTAATCAGATTAAAAGAAAGATATACAAGGACATTTCGATCTCATTCGAATCAATAACGTGGAAATTATCTGTCTGAATAAGTAACTAATCAACCATCGTAGTCTTTATATAAGTATAAAAACTACTCGATTTCCCAAGACGTAGATTCTCCTATTTCGGCTCTTTGGAATAATCAATAATACCTATCCCTCCTAAGAGTGCTTACTTTACAAACGTTTCCAACAAATTCGATATCCAGGGGTTTAGGTGGCAGTTTTGCGCGGATGATATTTAGCTGAAGATTAAATCTGAGCTAGGACAAAGGTTGTATAATCTGAACAATATTTCAAATTTCAAAGGCTTTGAATTGTGAACCGACGGGCCCTTTTATCTTTCTGTCGTTTCTGTACAATTTGTGTCAATCATCATGTTAACAATACGTGGGTATTGTACACATAACATAATCATTCGTATCAAAAAGAAAACCAACTTCAACCAAAAATTATTCTATTGTATTGTTAAATTATAATAGTAGTTATGTTATGTAGGTATTCATTTTAGGTATTATAATTGTAAATTTCTATGTAAACACAATAGTTATTGTTTAAAATAGGAGAACAAATGGATGAGTCTAATTGAAAATGGAAATACATAATTATTTCTACACATAGGTACGCGTGCGTGCTTAAAATAAAGAAAATATTTCTCAAAATCGGTCTATAAAAGCTGTTACAAATGAATGCGGAACAAAAAATAAGGCTTAAGATACTCTTTTGAAGTCTGGTAAAAGATGTCCCTATAAATTTAATCATTTCTTTCGTAGGTATCCTCCGCAGCGTACCTACCTTAATTTATCACTGTCGAAGTAAAATTGTATAACTACGCAGATGTTTTTAACAAGCTTCACAAGCTCAGTCCAAAAGGGAAACAACGTTCCGAAAGACAGTTTTCCGAATAGTTAGATTTATTAAATGAAATCTTCTACAATATGTACTTAAGTACGGGTCAGATAATGACCGACCTATTGAATCTCGACAGAGAAGTGCGTTGTCCTTAAAGTTTCGTGTTTTTCCGAGAACTAAGGGGCTTCTTATTCTAGGTAAGCAGGATATAAATCATTGTACGAGTAGTATGATTTTTATTTCGTTCTATTCTTTTCACATCGTTTGATTGAATTCTGGGTTTCTAGTGCGTTTACTGTTTTAAGCAAATAACGTTCGACGGTGTTGTAAGCTATTTAAAACACTGTTCAATTGCGAGTGGAAACTCACGCACCGAGGGTTCCATACTGACTATGAAAGCACTGCTCTAACAAAAAGATAAACTGTACATACTGAGCGAAAATCTCAACTTTTATCATCGACATAGGCCGGGGCTAGTTATCGGGGATAGTGGAAAAACTGCAAATAAGTTTTTAGTCACAAAAATATATATTTGGGTCAATCAACTATTTTCTGCCACTCGATGCCATGGTGATGCCCCTGGGTCACTTCTTAAAACTACGATTTTCCGTGTTTATATTTAGCAAAGGCTTTGTAGGGTAAGGTTGCGATCATTGGACCGGCTCTTTCATTGGACCGCGTTGGTTTCTCGGAAACAAACAAATTTAAAAATCCACGATGGCGTCTAAACGCTACCTCCTTCCGGTGCTTCTCCAAGCGGAGTATTAGCACGTCTGGCACCAGCAGTGCAAAGGGTCCTTCGGACCCGCAAGCTTCCATGGATACCAAAAAAAAAAAAACGCTACCTATTTGTACCAGTAAACCCCCCCGGTCCTGCCAGTTCACCCATGGCCTTCGTCGAGGAAGCACCTACGTCGGAGTGTTTCGCGCGCTCCCGATGTTAAATTACGGCGCTTTTTTATACCAAGTACATACAGTTTTTAAAGATGTTTAATATGGGTTTTTTATTAATTGCGTACTTTATTTATCTGTTTATCCAATTTTCTAATCAATATGGTTCAATAAATAACGGTTTTTTTTCTAAAAATGGTTTAGTGTTTGCACAGCAAATTGCCATGATTGGACCGGAGGGAGGTTCTTTGATTGGACTGGTCCAAACATAGAAACTTAAAATTGAAATTTTAATTGGTGTATTTTGTTTTAGCATGGCAAAATGTGGCCAATATTATGCATGGAACGTAGAAAGCATGAAACTTGCATTAGATGCTTTACGTAACCAAGAAGTTGGTCTGAATGAGGCAAGTAGAATGTATGGTGTACCAAAGGCGACACTAAAACATAGATTTGACGAAAAAAATGTAGAGCTTACTCCCGAATTTTGAAATTATACTTACCTTTTAAAAAACCGCTCTGATAATACATCATTGGTTTGATTATAAAATTTTATTTTATTTGTTTGAATTCCAATGGGTGCGTTGAATGGACCGCTACAAACAATTCCCCAAGTCCAATTATAGCAACTAACTGGTCCAATCAAGGAAACAGTGGTTCAAACAAAGCAACCTTTGCGAAACCGGTTTTTATTTTTTTATTAATTTATGCTTATAAATAAAAATCTACATTGGCACCTAAATGTTCTTTTATAGAAGACTTATCAAACTTACTATTCTATACTTCCCTAATTATAATATTTCAGCTGATATGGCCATCCCAAGTAAAGTGGTCCAATAATCGCAACCTTACCCTAATTTAAGCAGTTTAAGCCCATTTTTATGTCCTGACTATTCCAGTAATATCAATTATCAACACTTTTCTTAGAAATTTAATCACTATTATCCCCTGGGTCACGGACAGAATAACAGCAAGAAAAAGTTGATCCACCCATTTACTGTAATGGTAATGTAACTAAGTACAAATTTACGGTTTCACTTGATGTCGCTTCTTGTCATATTTCTCGATTCTAGGTCAACGGGAAGTAGGTGCCCTATAGATTTTGATTTAGATTCCCTTTCCAGCGTCAACAAATGCAACATAAACGCCTGTTATCTTTAGATTACGCTGACTTAAAATTTTGTTTTTTTCACGGCTTCAAGGGGCGGCAGACCTGATTATTGACCGACCTGAGAAAAGGGGGTTCACAGACGGACAGACAGGAATACATAAAACTTATCCTATTAAGGGTTACATTTATGCTCAGGTACAGAACCCTAAAAACCATACTTTCTCTAATGGGACTAGTAATACAAAGCTTAACAAACTATTTTGAACAAGGAACGAACAGATATCTATTCAGAAAACTCAGTACAAAGATAGTTAATAGTTCAGAACGTCGCTAACTTTTGAAATCTACATCTGAAAACTAACTTCAAACATGTCTTTCCGCAAAGGTTAGGTTCTTGTTAGGAACTTGTCTCGTCCTATATCGCGTCGCTCTGAATTTTGAATAGACATATGTGCATTCAATCAAAAAAGTCCATTTTGTCGCTTGTAAGTACCAAATGACCATATAATGACCTAATGACCAAATTGATTTAATCTTTATAAAAATAAAAACCTATCAACGCGTCCTTATGGTATAGGTAAGCGTCAAAGTGGTACCCTTTGCTTCAAAAGGGACCCAAGTTCAAGCGACCCCACGTCCGCCCTAGGTTCGAGTGTAGGTACATTACAAAAACACAGAATCGATAAAAGGATTCTATTAAAAACATTACTAAAGTATAGTTTCAACTCAATTATAGTCCCGGGCTAGGATGGCCCAAGCCGACAGGGCTCCAATTATTTATAGAGTTGCCTCCAGATCGCGACTAATCGCTCATTGTACTTGGAAACCGAAGTATTTGTGTAGGATCGGATCTGATTAAAAAAAGATTATATCTCTGGGCGTCTATGCGACGTTTAATGACACTTACGCCATTCAGGATTTCATCTCTTATATTTCTACTTTATTGATATCACGATTATCGGCATATCAGCGCTCGAACTTTAGCGTCATGACATTTTCTTTCTCATTGAGACGAAAATACTCTACTTTGACAGGTGTAAAATTTAAATTGACAATTCATATCACTAAAGTACAAATGTCACGAGCGAGCTATATAAATAAGTATCTGACTCCCGATTCCCAGGGCAGGCGAGAGGCCTCCAATTATAATAATATAGGGTTGCCTCCAGAGCCTGACTTTTGTCCCTGAATAAACCACCCTTGATTTGCGTTATTCTTATCCATCATTGTGGTTACTAACCAAAGTAATTGTACAGGGTCTGATTAAAAAATGCTTCATTACGCCGACCTTTTGGTCAGTTTAAATAAATACTTAGGCATCAAGAGGCCTTTGTTCAGCAGTGGATATTCGGCTAACATGATGATGATGATGAAGAGGATTCAATACGACGTTTGCCGCGACTGCCGTAATTTTAAGGACTTGTATGCAAATATTTACAATGAAACGTCACTTACTGCTTTAATAAAAAATAATGACGTGTATGGAGAAAGCAGCCTTGTAAATAATCACGGCAGTATTCGACCTTTACTCTCATTCTCATTGAAATTAAGCCCATAGCCGCATATATATACACAAATATGTAACGCGTAGAATGAACGAGTCTTCTCTGAACGGCCGAAAATAGGTTAGCCAAATGTTGACTCGGTGGAACCATCAATTAGGTGTTTTGTTTACGCGAGTGTGCTTATAGTGCGAGATCCGGATTGAAGGAAGATATTATTTATAACAACTTTTAAATTCTAGAAGGTGCCGGCAACTTCATACGTTTTCATTAGGATTAGGATTGAAAGTACCACCACCACTTTTGGATGTTAACCTATCTTTTGTACTAAAATTGGTCATAAAATCCGTCTAACCTTCGGCGTGATCAAAAGACAAAAAACCAACGTATGGTGATATATGGTTTTTCCTGAAATAATCAGAACTAGGTATATATTCAATGCAATAATAGGGGTTATTATTCTCTATAGAAAACTGATTTCCAAAACAAGTTTAGAAAAACAAAACGAAATATAATTCTAGGTGTCGATATAGACCCAAACCCCCCCTCAAGCACTATAATTTTCTTTTTTATTTAAACTTAAAATAGAAATAAAGAATTAAGTATTCTAGATTTTTTAATAATTTTAGGTGTCAATATAGACCCCTCAAGCGCTATCATTTTATTTATTTAAACTTAAAATAGAAATAAAGGATTAAATTTAAGTATTGCTAAATAAGCACAACTAGTAGTTTAAAAACCATTCTAAAAACAGACCAGCTTAGGTCATTGTCTGTCGGGACCCTAACCTAATCTGCTTACACTGTCCATCAGGACTCCACTCAAGTACAGTCAGTAGCAAAAGTAGCTTAGCAGAATAACATACTCGCAATATTCTGTTCAACCCTTATTATCTTGAAAATAGAGTCCATTTGCAAATCGTTTCGAGCGTTTGGCGTGCGTACCAACATCTGGTGCTGACTGTACGAATACGCGTTCAACCATTCACCACAACGCTTTAAGTTGGATACTTTAAAACCCGCAGGCGTTGCTATAAAGGGTCTCATATATTATGTAATTGTACAAACGGGGTTTTAACATTCAACGCATAAATCCCGCTAACTGGAATTAGAGAATCAGATTTTGTAAATGTTTAAAGCTAAAGTGATGGGATTAATGAAATTATTCGCAATAATTCGCACGGATTCAATTATTTTTGTTAAAATCGTAGTTATCGTCGATTTGACTTTTAGTTTTGAAATAGAACATAACAAAAATGGGAATGATAATGATATTAAAATAAACGTTTTTCAATATTTCAACGAAATATTAGACTACAGTCAGTCAGGGTAACATTAGTCCTTGGCTAATTGCGTTCTTAACGCGGTTGGCGCAGTCTGTAGTGCACCTGCCTACTGAGCCGGTGGTCCGGGCTTCGAATTAGGGTTGCCAGATGGTCGGGATTTGGCGGGATTCTTCCGAATTTTTCCGAAAATTCGGGAGTTATGTGGTGCCATTGCCAATGATTAGGTTTTTATCATAGAAATCTCTTTATAGAGAGTTGTTTTTAGAAATAATCACACAGTGTTTCTAATAAAGCTACTTTCGTAGTGGATTAATGTTGTAGTAATGCCGATACGATGCTTGTATCCTATAGTTCCATTGTGAGCACGGACAGGCTTCTACGCTCCCGCCGCTTTTTAAGCTTACGAACAAATACGGCTTAGAGCAAAATGCATATCTGTTGTTACAGTGCTTTCACTGTCTTACATATTTTTTCTGTCATTATCTGACCAAGTATTTCTTTATATTTTTGTATTAAAGTGTTACGAGGTATTTCGTATGACTTCACTCAAATGATAAAAACTGGCTTATTCATTCAGATCTACGAAATATTGCAGAAAATAAGATTAAGTTACCACTGTACATTTATTGATTTAAACTTACACGATTTTCAACGTTACCACTGCTGTGTCCACCCTCTCTGATAATATGCAATATTCGCATTTATAGGAGAGTTAAGGATACTGGATTTATTCTATCACAAAAGCAATTTCACACACATCCCTACACCTAGCTCTAAGAATAATAAGTAGGTACAGTAAACGGCGATAAAGTTTGCACATCGATCTTTGGAAAGAGGCAATCGGCTAATTTCGACTTCGTATAGCGATATCTGTGTCGCACACACCGTGACGTTTGTTTTGTCAGTCGTGGTTCAAATGCGAGAGAGTGCAGTCGCATATCCAAGTCAATATATATATAGAGTTGCTAAAACTTACACAAAATTAAATTTGTACTATGGCATCTATAGGGAAAAAAGTTAAGCCGTTACTTAACCAGTCACGCGAAATTATCTACAATGTTTATAAATATTTTGTAACTGAAGCCGACCAATTTAAAAAAACATGAGAATGTTAATGTAAGTAATTACACTTTTTGTCGATCTTTAAACCCACATTTAAGTATCCTAGTAGTATAACATCAGTTGCTAATGCTCAGTCAACCCCTTTTAGGAATGTGGGCCTGAATATATATATTTAGATAAGTATATTATTTTTCCCCAACAAGAACATTATAGCAATAACTATATATAATTACATCGAGTTTTACAGTTCTACATATTCCACGTGAAATCAAAACAAAACAACAATAAAGTACTTAGTTCTAAATTCAAATTCTGATGAACGATTAATCTAATAATTGATGTACATGGAAATTAGGGTATACTGCCTTTTGGCCGAATTATGTTTCGTCAAATTTCATTTGGCAACCAACTTTTCGCCGAAGTTTTATTACGCAAACCAATCCTTGGCATAATTTTACTTCGTAATTTTTTTATTTCGCTACATTTTTATATTCCAAAATTTTAGTATGTCAAATTTTTTGTGGTAAATAATTGTGTAGGAAATGATATGCTAAGGCAAATAACATATCGTCAAATTTTATGTGGTAAATAATTGTGTAGCAAATGATTTGCTTAGTCAAATCACGATTCATCAAAAGCCATTTGGGCAAATTACCTACAACCATTGCTTACAGTATGATGATAGTGCAAAATAAAACACAAATATAAACCGAAAAAAATTTTTTTTTAATCAAAATCAATTTGTTGTATTGAGATACGTATGTATGTGAGCAGATCCGACTCGGCCGGGTTAGGTTAGGTTAGTTTTTTTTTTATATCCCTAAAAAACGCTCCTTTTGTTGTACTTGTGATACGTATGTATGTGAGCAGAACCGACTCGGCCGGGTTAGGTTAGGTTAGTTTTTTTTTTATATCCCTAAAAAACGCTCCTTTTGTTGTACTTGTGATACGTATGTATGTGAACTGTAGGAATTCTAGCCGTCGGGATTACAGTCTTCGTGACGAAACTGCTCCCAGAGATAGGTAGGTTAGGGTTATTTTTTTTTATGCACACACGCACATTAACTATCAGCGATGATAACTCAAGAATGTAATGCTATTTTGAGCCACAAAGTAAGTATGTAAACAAAAGTACCCTCTAAATTTAGGTGCATGGTGCATCACCCTACCCGCTTAATGCAATAAAATTATACTGCAATTTGAACCTTGCATTCTAACAAACTAGGTTAGATTTCATAATGCCATTGAATATGTTGCTAAATCAAGGTATGCCAATCAATACATTTGACGAAGACATAATTGACATCTTATAAAAATCCCAGATAATAATTGGTCTATCAATAGTTTATCAAATCATTAATTGGGAAAAGATATCAGTGCGAAACGTTGAGTTGGGAAATGAAAATTTGACCAAATAAAAATATGGGATACGTAGGTAGTTCGGCAAGTTAAGAATTTGCTAAATAATTTTCGGCGAAACATTAGTAAACCGGAAATTAGCATTCGTTTGTATTCGGAAATGCGATGATTGCCGATGTGCATTCTTTATCGCCGTTTACTGTACCTATATTGTAGAATTAACACGTTCGCTGTCCAAATCTGAATTGTAAATGCTTATTGTAAATTGTAACGAACGTTTTGATCACGCAGTTATTTTACTCATAAAATTGATTTTGAAACCATATTTCAAACAATGATGTCCATAAATCGCGATGCGAATACGACGCGTGTATCGTGTTCGTGTAGTTCCATTGTGAGAGCAGACAGGCTTTTACGCTCCCGCCGCTTTTCAGACTTCAGAACAAAACATTCGCATTACAGTATTTATTATTTACTTGTTACATGATATTTTAGGACCAACCAGATATTGTTTTGATATACTCGTATTTACACAAGTTTTGCTTTACGATATATCGCCAATTTAGTACCTCCCTAATATATTTTTCTCGGCCATGGAACGGATATTTATCGAATTCTGTTATTTGCGCTCCACTAAAAAGTGACATTTGCAAATTAAAGGAAAATTATGTAGCTGAATCGATCGAAATCGCTGAATAAAACATACATATAATGGTAATGTTTCGGACAGATGTCATCATAAACGTCAAATTACGCCCCAAGACGTCGTTTTCATCAAAGTTAGATTAAAATAGTAAATTATACAAATGTTATTAAGTAAAAAGGGTGCACTTTGACGTGTAGGTTGCGAAGTAAATTAAAACACGAGACATTTTGCTTCTTGCATAACAAATTACCCAGGTGCGGTCAGGTTATTTGTATGTGATTTAGAATCAGAGAATCGCATGTATTTCCCAGACCAGAATTGTGAATGTAAACATTAATGCGTGGCTGTGACCATGCAAGAAAGAACCTACTTCACACCGTTTCTTCATTATAATTGTTTTAATGCTTTCAGAAAATAATCACTATTTAACAAAAATACATCGTAAGTATTTCGGAAGCTAATACACGGGTTAATTAATAAAACCGGCCAAGTGCAAATCGGACTCGCGCACCGAGGGTTCCGTAGAAACACTTCCCATCTTAACTGGCCGGGTTAAGTTATGTTTGCAGCTGGTATGTATGGCGCCTACACATGAGGTGCAAATTTAACGCAACCGACCACTTTTGTTGTATGGGAGCCCTACTTAAATATTTATTTTATTCTGTTCTTAGTATTTGTTATTATAGCGGCAACAGAAATACATCATCTGTGAATATTTCATGTGTCGAGCTATCGTTCATGAGATACAGCCTGGTGACAGACAGACAGACGAACAGCGGAGGCTTCGTAATAGGGTCCCGTTTTTTACCCTTTGAGTACGGAACCCTAAAAACGACACTACACAGACGTCACGAGTTTGTTTAGAAATGGTTAACATTTGGAAATGTCTACGTATTCAACCCACATACGAGCGCCCGGCAGCTACGTGGCTACCGAAAAAGTCGTGCGAAAGGTATAAAAAACCGGTCAAGTGCGAGTCGGACTCGCGCACCGAGGGTTCCGTACAAACACTTTCCATCCTTAAGTGGTTAAGTTTGCACCTGGTATGTATAGAGCTCCATACAAATGAGGTGCAAAGTTAACGCAACCAATCCCGTGTGTTGTATGGGAGCCCCCCTTAAATATTTATTTTATTTTATTTTTAGTATTTGTTGTTATAGCGGCAATAGAAATACATCATCTGTGAAAATTTCAACTGTTTAGCTATCACCGTTCTTGAGATACAGCCTGGTGACAGACGGACGGAAGGACGGACGGACGGACGGACGGACGGACAGCGAAGTCTCAGTAATAGGGTCCCGTTTTTACCCTTTGGGTACGGAACCCTAAAAATGGTCACCGATCGACGTACCAAAGTGCATGAACTAGCAGAGGTTGTAGGGGTATCGTACGGAAAAGCAATTAATATAATACACGATAAATTAAATATGAAAAAAGTATCCGCCCGATGGCTGCCGCGATTGCTCACGGGATGAAAATAAGCGGTTACGGCTGTCAATGTCGAAGGACTCTTTTTGTTTGTGAAATCCGTAGGATTTTTTTTTTCGTTGTGTCGTTGCTTTTGGTGAAACCTGGATCCATTAGTATACACCTGAGACCAAGCGGCAGTTTAAACAATGGATTTTTCTAACGAATCTGGCGAAAACGGTCCGAACAGCCGAAAAAGTCAGGGCCACGATTTTTTGGGATAGTAAGGGAATAATTTTTATAGATTTCTTACAAAAAGGGAAAACTATCACAGGGCTGTACTATAAAGAGTTATTGGACTGGTAAAAAAAAAAGAAAGGAGCCACGGCCACATTTGGCAAAGACGAAAGTGTTGTTCCATCATGACGATGTACCAGTACTTTCATCCAAAATTGTCACTGCCAAATTAACCCAACTACGTTACGAATTGCTGCTACAGCCGCCTTACTAACCGGATCTGGCTCCCTGTGACTTTTTTCTGTTCTCCAACATGAAAAAATGGGTCGGGGGAATGAAATTCAGCTCAAAAGACGAGGCTATAGCTGAGACAGAAGCGTATTTTGAAGAGTTTGACAAATCCTATTTTTTGAAGGGGTTAAAGAAGTGACCGAAACGCTGGGAAAAATGTAAGAACCAAGAAGGAGATTATGTTCAAAAATAAAATAAAACTTTTAAAAAATATATGCGTCTTCATTTTCAACACAGGTACTTTTTGATCCACCCTCGTATCTCCGCCATTTCGAAAAAATCCAAAAACTGAATCGGCAAAGACCTGTAGGCGAGAACAGCCGAACATCCGAACATATGAAAGCTTTCTTTCCAAGCTCAAACAGAGACGCTTCGCTCGTTGTCAACTAACGCACTTTATACTCTACGTAATAATTACATTAATCCCCGTCTTAAATAAAACATGGCCTCTCAGAATAAGCTTTAATAATCTGGTCTTGTGGATTTTCTCTGAACATAATAAAATAAAACATTTCAACTAAGTGAGATTTCTTGTACTAAGCATTTTATGATGTTCTTGCAATAAGTATCGCAGTTATATATTAAATATATCCTCGAGATATTTTATACTTGCTTAGTCTGAAGGTTTTTGTTTAAATTGAATTATTATTGCGAAATGACGGCAAAGATTTTAACAAATATTAAGTTAAAGGTTTTTAAGACAACGGGCAGCTATGAACCTCGCCTTTCCAAATTTACTTAAAAAGATTTTTTTTTGCAGTCCATAATTTTTATATAAGTACCATAATATTAAGTGGCACAATACTTTGAAATGTCATGTGGTGTTGTATCGTGTCATGTTAAAGAGTAGGGTAGCGTACAAACGGAATCTCTTTTATGTTTTGTATAGCAAAATTTCAACGGTTGATAAAGTGTCAACCCTCGACCAATTTTTGTATTGGTGTTTTAGAAGCAGAGATTTTCTTCCCTTCCCTTCACCCACGAGAATGGTAAGCACTTAAGCAGTCATCCATATTTTGGTAAAACCATGGTGAGGAAAAATTAAAGAGCCGTTTGTAAGTAGCAAAGATGAAAAATGTAGTGAGGTGAAAAATTGTGCGTTCCGCACAGCTGCAAGATTATTTGGTTTCTCATGTCTAGGGATCGGAAATTCTGGTGGATATTTACCTCAAGTTGTCAAAATACTATTGCTATCTCACTCATACCTGAACAAAGAAGCTGCCGCCAAAGATTAGGTATGTAAGCATCCGATTATGATGCCTACTCATGTCTTGAAAGCCAGGCTATGCTCAGGAACCTATCTTTGAACCATTCGATTCGCTCATGGTTCAATTCAAGATACCTTCGCACGCTCATCTTTCACTTTCAACACTCGTGCCAAATAACAACTTTGTAGCCTTGCATAACAAATAATTACCTATTAATTGCCTCCAAAATACTTGATCTACCCTATTCAGTAGCCAAACGACCACCCCCTTACGCAAAGCACATAATAGGCTGGATATATTACTAGACGTAGCACAGTTGTAGGTATTCGATTTTTCAATCACCAGATAAAACATATCTGTCAGATAAATGTTGGCTGTCACTTTTCTTTTATATGACGGGAGAAAAGGATAGCAATAATTTTAACTGGCAGATAACTTTATCTGGTGATTGAAAAATCGGCCCTTTTAGAGGTGTTATACGTATAGATGGATGAATATTCAGCGTTAGTAAGGCGCTTTTTTTTCGTCATTCCCATTACTGCAAATATTGTTAAAATAGATGATTGCTTTGCAGATGACTTATTCTCCCATACGGCACCCCATCTAGAGCAAATGTTGCAAGAACTGAGCACGGCAAGTCTTGAAGTCGGACTCAAAATGAACAGGGCAAAGACGCAGTTAATGACCAATAGCGTGAAACGTATAGATGGGGAAGATATACAATACGTCGACGAGTATATATATACTTGGGCCAGATAGCATCCTTCGAAAACAGGCAGTCTAAAGAAATCGATCGACGCATCGAAAATGCCTGGAAGAGCTTCTGGTCCATGAAGTCGCTAATGAAGGGGAACCTTCCATTGACTCTGAAGCGCAAACTCGTCGACATGTGTATCCTTCCTATCCTAACCTACGGCGCCCAAACTTGGTCATTAACGGAAGCTCAAAAGTCCCGACTCAAGGTTTGCCAGCGAGCGATGGAGCGCAGCATACTTAGAGTGCATAGGACTGATCGTGTCAGAAACACCGAACTGCGCTCCAAAACAGGCATTGCAGATGTGGGTGTCAAGGCCGCCAAGCTCAAGTGGGACTGGGCAGGACACGTCTGCCGAATGCATCCGGAACGTTGGGCCAAACTATCCACTGAGTGGATACCGCAGGATGGGTACCGGTGCAGAGGCAGACCGAAACGGAGATGGCGGGATGACCTGTACGCATTTGAGAACGTTTGGGAGGAACTTGCTTTTCAGCGAGACGACTGGCGAAAAAGAGGGGAGGCCTTTGCCCAGCAGTGGGACACACATAAACAGGCTACATAAAAAAAAAAAAAGATGATTGTTGGATGTCGATTTTTTATTTACCTCAAAGCCACTCCCGAGTGCGATCCTAGTAAGATCATAATTAAAACAACTGGCTCTTCCGTTGTCGAAATAATCCTGAAAAGGAATGACGCTAGAACCGCGCGGTCAGAACGCTAGGAGATTTACCTAGATACGAGATATCTACTTATATCAAAAATCTAGACATAAAGACTTCGTGTTCCTGAAAAGAGAGAAGATTGCGAAACCTAACAGGCTTTAATATAACAAAGCAAGCGATCTGGATATGAGCTTTATTCCCCACAAACTAGGAAAAACTAAATAAACGGAATAGGAAAAATGTTGGCTCTGTTCAAAGCCCTTTGTACCTATGGAACGGCTTGTATTGTTATATTTGCTTATTGCCGATGTATTGTACCATCGTAATGGAATTCTTCGCGCTATTCCCTTCGCAATCAAGGAGCGGTGTTTGTTTGAGCCTCGTAGGTGGTTAGGAAATGAAATCGAGTGCCTTCGATCGATGCGAGAGTCCACCCCGCAGTGGAAGGTTGTACCAGCTTTCTTGTAACTCTCGACGCTCATTTCGACCTTTGACACTGCCTTTGATCCAAAATTTTAATCGAAAGTTTCAGTTTGACGGCGGAATCCCTCGGGTCATCCATGATGTTGTGAGGCCATGTCACAATGTACGGCTGTATGAAAAAATAAGCTAAACCTTTAAGTAATGTTTAATTGTGGCAAATTTTAAATTGGTAGGATATTGCCTACCAATATCCTACCAATCCTTAAGTTACAGGTTGGTTAATATCATACAAACCTAACCTAACCTACGTATTTGCTGACTTCCGTTATTCTCATCAGTCAATGCATTACGAACTTTCTCTCTTTGTACTTCATGAAAGTAAATTTTTTGATGATTTATTAAATAAAAACCAATGCATTTGTAGCAAACGTTACTTTGCCATGTGTGGATGTGCCTAATTGAAGTGATAATTTGTCAAGTAAAGTAAATAATATGTTTATGTGTGAAACAATATTATTAATTATTGAAATGACTAATTTGTAAATGGTGGAGTTATGAAACGTTGTTGGTGAAATGATTGGCTACCGGTTTTTAAACTTACGTTGCAATGTAGACGTTAGACCGGTTAGACGTCGTTATTTTGTATCTAAGGTTTGGAACGTTTGGAATAGAAGTTACCTATCTTATATTTTCTTCGGTTTCCGCGACTGACGTTTCAGCAACTTTACAGTTACCGTTGTCAACGGTTGACTGAGAAAAATACATTTTTTCTCTGTCAAAGTTACATTTGTGGCCAGTATTAATTAACCATTTTATAAATACTTATGAATATAAAAAATAAAGGTGTACAAAAATGCCAGATGGGTGTAATGTGTAAAGAATAAAGATAGTGCATCAAATACTTTATTTATGTACCTACCTATTTTTTATTACTAGCCACTAAGTGTCCCTTAAATAAGACATGTGACCTTACATAATTAATAAACGATTTATTACAATTATTAAGTAGCTAAAGATAAAAGCCTCTCCCTGAGACAATGGGATGCTGGGAATGTTGAGAATATTACATATACATTTTATTATACAGTGTGTTACCGGCACGTGGGCATATCTTAAAACTGATGCTAATATGTCAGGTTGGTAATTGTTCGCATTACTAACCTGAATATACCTTGTTACACTAACGTTACACTAACGAGTGTATTAACTAACGGTAAGATTGTCTGGAAGAAATCACTCTTTAGCGAAAGACCGCCTGTTGATTACCTCTTATTGCATATTTTTATTCATTCTTAAATTATATATTTCCTATTTGTTTTTATGAGTTGTACGATAAAGAATACTTGTGTTGTATTGTATTATAACTAGTAATAATGTAAACCGACGGATAGGTTAGGTTAGGCTAGTTTATAATTTCACTAGATTAATAATAAACTGATGGTGTTCTTCTTGTAACACACGAGGAGTGTCTTTACAAAAGGGCTTTATTTATAGGTAAAAGCAGGCATTCATGCTGTCGTAATAAACAAAGTATGAAGGGAGGGCATTCAGGTATTCCTGAGCTAAGACTTTTAGTTCGCCCTACTTTAAGGAAATCCCACTTGCTGGTAACACCCTCTTTATCAAAATAATCAACGTAGAAAGTTGACTGTACTTGTAGGTTCTTAGAATGTTTTGTTTGTTCTTCATGGCCGAGGAAACTTCACAATTATTTATTAGAACAATGGACCCGAAAAGTTCTGGCTAAATAATAAAGTTTTATTTAATTGGTTTTGTGGACAACGTGACACTGATATTAAGAGCTCTATTTTGCCTTCAAACAAAGTACCTAATGATACATTGCGTTTTTAATCACTATCACTACATATAGTATAAAACGAAGTCGCTTCCTGCTGTCTGTCTGTCCCTATGTATGCTTAGATCTTTAAAACTACGCAACGGATTTTGATGCGGTTTTTTAATAGATAGTGTGATTCAAGAGGAAGGTTTATATGTATATTTACATGCATGATTTATCAGCATTGCACCTGTGCGAAGCCGGGGCGGGTCGCTTGTTATTTTATGAGAGAAAATACTGGTACAAATGGCACGAGTGTTCAATATTCCTAATTTTACCATATCTCCTTTGAATAGCAAACATCGCTATATACCTACTAATAAGAAATAATCTAATAATTCTCAAAATTAATAGATAAGAAGATAGATTAGTAGATACATATCTGTGTTGATCTACAAGGGTAGGTACATATTATGTTGTATTAATGTGCCTAAGTATGTATTGTCAATATACATAATGTTATGTACTTGTACACTTTAATTTTTTTACGGTTTCTATGATCCTGCACCATATGCTAGTCTCTAGTCTTTATGGTCATCCTATGGTGACTAGTGGAGTATACCTTATGGCATTAATTAAATCCCCCAATTGTAGATACATGTTTAATATCGTGCAATAAAGTTTAAATAATTAAATCTCAAAGCACGGAGTTGTTAACGACGTCAGCGACCTGGGATTACTAGATTCAGAGAAGGGAATTGATAATGAAACCAGGACGCGTGTTGCCATTCAACTCTAACAAACTAGCTAACTTTTCACGAGACCACCCTGCTAATGGAATGAATTTAGCCATAGTGCGGGCGGAATTGATACATTACCTACCTAGGGCGAGCTTGTTTCATAATGCAAAAACTAGTTTTTACCCCTCACATCCTACATTTTAACAACCTTGTATGACGGTGAACGCGTTGCTGGCAGTTAATGCGTTAAGAGAATCCGAGTGCAATATAATTTTGGGCACCCAGCGTGCGTGCAATTTCTGCTGTTGACTGTACATATAAGTATAGACATAGACATAGACATAGACATCATTTATTGGTAATTGAGTAGGTTAATTACAAGTCACTTATTCGCTATAAGTATATTAGATTATTATTATATTACATATATTTAATTATGAAACATTATTTAATTTTGTGTATTTTACATTCCAATATTTATGTTAATTTAATATCTGTGAATTCTTTAAATGTGTAAAAACACTGCTCAATGAGCCACATCTTCAATTTATATTTAAAGCTGGATAAGCTGCAGGCTTCAATTATTGGTTTGGGTAACCTATTGTATACTATGGGACCCATCACATGGATTGTTTTTCCAGTTTTGGCCAATTTGTGTGGAATTATCGCGAGCTTGTCCCCATTTCGAGAGCTCCGGGTGGAGCCTTCACCTCGTCTACGATATAGCGCGAGATTCTCTCGTACATATATAGCAACCTGTAGTATGAGTAGTGCAGGGAGTGTATAGAAAGAACCCTCCGCTCCTCGCCTCGCGAGGGATGTATTTTGAAATTTGGCACCCTATATAAGTTTCGCCGCCCCAGAAGTCAAGGAAATATTTTACGTTTGTGTCTATCAAGCACTTTGATATAGAAAGTGTAAGGGTTAGGTCATAGGAAAAAATAACATTATTGGCCATAGCACAATCAGATGAAGGCGCGGGCGCAGTGACCGCCAAATTTTTCGGCGATGAGGTGCGTAGCAACACACTCAGATGAAAACACGAGCGCAGCGAGCACGAATTTTTTCGGCGCGAGGGTGCGTAGCAACACAATCAGAAAAAAACCGGCCAAGTGCAAGTCGGACTCGCGCACCGAGGGTTCCGTACAAACACTTTCCATCCCTAAGTGTTTAAGTTAAGTTTGCACCTGGTATGTATAGCGCCCCATATAAATTAGGTGCAAACTTGCAAAGTTAGGTATTAAAAAAAAACTACTAACTAGATCTCGTTCAAAACAATTTTCGTTGGTAGTTTTTATAGTAATGTACATCATATGTTTTTTTTAGAATTTTCATTTTCTTATTTTAGAAGTTAGAGGGGGGGGGACCAACTTTTTTCCACTTTGGAAGCGTCTGTCACGCAAACTATTCGGTTTAGAAAAAAAATGTTTTAGAAACCTCGATATCATTTTTGAAGACCTATCCATAGATACCCCACACGTATGTGTTTGATGAAAAAAAAAATTTTGAGTTTCAGTTCTAAGTATGGGGAGCCCCCAATATTTATTATTATTTTTTTATTTTTGCATCAAAATCTTAATGCGGTTCACAGAATACATCTACCTATCAAGTTTCAACAGTATAGCTCTTATAGTTTCGGAAAAAAATGGCTGTGACATACGGACGGACAGACGGACAGACGGACAGACAGACAGACAGACAGACAGACATGACGAATCTATAAGGGTTCCGTTTTTTGCCATTTGGCTACGGAACCCTAAAAACGCGAGCGTAGCGAGCGCGAAATTTTTGCGGCGCGGGGGTACGTAGACTACGTAGTAACACAAATAGATGATAACGCGAGCGCAGCGAGCGCGAAATTTTTCGGCGCGGGGGTGTATATATAGTAACACGATCAGATGAAAACGCGAGTGCAGCGAAAGCGAACTTTTTCGGCGCGGGGGTGCGTTTGCGTAGTAACAAAATTGACCGATATAGTGTAGAAAGATCCGATCTGGCAACGCTGATGCAATGTACGGCCTATTGCCCCTGCCCCTCTCGCCGCGCCGCCCCGCGGCACAGGTTATATACCTAATATACTGAGTCGCGTGACAAGCGAAGGCCCGGCAAGATGGCACAGTACTGATCTGTGATGAAGAACTCCATATGAGTTCGAAACATGTCGGGCCGTTTCTATCAATTTTTGCATGACGTATAAACCGTTTTTATAATTATAAATATGTAGTAAGTTTCATTTCAACACATAAATTAAAAGTATGCTAGTACGGATAGGTGAAGATAATACAAAAGTTTGTTTAAAATGTGACCTCTCGCAACTTGCGTGCCGTTTGCAACTTGATATAATACATGAGGCGGTAGGCTCAGGGCGGGCGTTGCCGGTCGACAACTTGTTGAATGAATGCCACCCAAGAACGCTTATATAGCAAGGGGAGGCGGAGACAATGGGACTAACTTATGGTACCTACTTCCTATCTTTACGTCAATGCTTTTTTCGTAAATATTGGAATTCAGAAATAGATTCGGGCGTTTCCCAAAAAAAAGTGCCACTTCGTCATTTTCTTTTCATAATATTGACTTTTTCAACTCATCTTAGTTACTCAGTGTACATTCACAAGAAGAAAAGTGTTTAATTTCTATGAACGCGAGCGTGAGTCACTGGAAAAATATTGTTTTTATTCAACATTTTGGGACCCTTTTTTTCTAGTATGAGGTTCAAATGCACAAACGATTCTGTGTTAGATGAGCCTAAAAATCATTTTTTAGAAAAGAGTGTTAATTTTCGCGTATTTTTTTCTTTACTATAGTCGGGTAAAGAGTACCTATGTTATAACCATCTTGCTCTAAGCCTCCCAAACATCATGGATGCTTTGCGGATGCGGGTATGGATCTCAACGGGCTGTCGAGTCACATTCGAAAGTGTCGCACTTTTATGGACGCTGTTTAAAGCATCTTGTATAGATGCAAGAGGTCAATGATGATGATAACCATCTTCGGAAGTCCAGCTAAACTTTAACTAAATTGGTTAAAATCCGTCCAGCCGCTTCGATGTGATGAAAGGACAAAGAAAACTTTATCAAGAGATGTCGCTGTTCTGCTGGCACCACGCTGTTAAGATTTTTCCTGAAATAATGACCCCTCTGCATAGTATAGAAAAGAGATTTTCAATAAAATTTTGGAGTTTTAAACACTGAAAAAAAAATAGCTCAATAAGTTTCACTACTTGAGAAATAGCCGAATTGTGCTTAGTAGTAACCAAAATTATACTAATTTTACATAACTTATTTGGGTTACTAGTAGTAGCCCTCAGTTTGTCAGTCCCCGCAATTTTGTACGTGTAATTTACGTAAATTTAATTAATTTATACCGTAGTGCAGTAAAAAGTATCATATAACAATCTTTGGATGTTCAGCTAGGTATCCCTGTACCAAAATTAGTCAAAATTTGTGCAGCCGTTTCGGCGTGATACGAGGACTAAAGAAATTATGAAAACAGATGGCGCCGCGCGCCCATACAAAACAAATGACGATCCTGCATCACGCTAAGATATTTCCTGAAATCATGACCCCTCTCCATAGAAAAATGTTTTTATTACAAATCTAGAATTTTAGAATAGAATTTAAGATAGAGATATTTATTCAGAGCTTAAGAGATTCTTCTAGACTTACCTTAGCGATCTTATGCAGCAGTGCTGTAGTGGAGTTGGTCTTGAAAAGCCCGAGGGCCCGCCGTCGCAGCCCCTGGCCGAGGCAGGCCTCCACGGCTCCACACAGGGCAGTGACGCCGCCGCTGTCTTCATGAACGAACTTGCGGGTCACCGCCTGGTAAACACAATTATTCGTTAGAGATAAGATAATAAATTGAGATTGAACTTGTTTCAACTAGATACACTTAAACACCATTCGTTAGGTTCCTGAGAGCGGAAATAGAAGCCCTGCTCAGCGGGGCTTCGTCGACACCCTTGTCATTCACAACAGTTATTAATCTTTTTTTTTTTTTTATGTCATAGGGGGCAAACGAGCAAACGTATCGCCTGATGGAAAGCGATTACCGTCGCCCATAAACACCTGCAACACCAGAGGAGTCACAAGTGCTTGCCTACCCGGAGGACGAAGATAGAATGCCTCTATGCTAGTAATTTCACCGGCTATCTTACCCCCACACCGGAACACAACAATGCGAACATTGCTGTTTGGCGGTGGGTTAGCAGGCAAGACGGTAGTAACAATCCGGACGGACCCTGCACGAGGCCCTACTACTCCAAAAACCATCTGAGCCCAAAAGGAACACACTTATACTAGAAAGTTATGTTAAGCTTCAGATTTCACTTAAAATTCGCATGGAAAAGTAACTGGAAAATTAGTAATTCTATTACATACGAATCCTGCACAAAATTTACATTTAAAATCAGCCGTATCACATAAAGTTATCCCCTTATCCTTACCCAACAGCGCCGAATTATAAATTACCCCTGTGGCGCGGATATAATATAATCCCATTAACGGGTTATACCTACTCCCACACAAAGTCCGACTACTGGTAGTGAGGGCTAACCAGACCTGATACAGTTCAAGCCATGTCTTAAAAAATAACGAATTAGAATCACATATAAATTCACGAATTAGGATTTGCATCTCACATAATAGTTGAGACTTGTGAATAGTGATCCCAATCAACTGGGCCCTAATTCCATATATCTCATTGATATCTCGGAATGATCTCCGATCAACCCAGTCGCGTTAAGTTTGCGCCACATTTATATGCGACGCCATAAATAACAAAGCGCAAGTAGCGCAAGCTTAACTTGACGGGGTTTTAATTGCAGTTAAAGGCGATATACCTGGGATATTTCTTTCTACTAGATACTACATAACAAAAGTAGGTATCTCTTTTTTTTTGTAGTTTGGCAGTAAATCCATGTTCATTCCAGATCCCGAACGAATGACTGCTGAACATTCCCACGCCAGTTCAAGTTGAGTTTCATTAGCCAAGTAACAACTAGTTGCATAGTTCTGAACTCTGCTAACGTACCGTCTCAGTAAATTCAACGGGAGTTTCACATTACGAAACTTGCAACTGCAAGGATTCGCGTGAAGTTAGTAGCTATTATATCTACACGGTGCATCACTACATAGTATAAAACAAAGTCGCTTTCTGCTGCCTGTCTGTCTGTCCCTGTGTATGCTTAGATCTTTAAAACTGCGCAACGGATTTTGATATGTTTTTTTTTTAATAGATAGTGATTCAAGAGGAAGGTTCATATGTATAATACAATGCATAATTTACCAGCATTGCTACCGTGCGAAGCCGGGCCGGGTCGCTAGTCATTTCATAAGGATGATGACTGATGATGTTTAATTCTACAGCATACTGTATTAATGTGAATTAAAATAGCTTAATATGTTATGAAATAAAGGAAAAAGTAAAAAAATAAAGGAACGTTATTGATTTTAAAAATATCTCATATTATATGAGTCTTTTTTATCAAAAAGCTAATTTGATGAATTGATTTGCTGAATTGTATATATTATAAGTTCACAATTGGCGGAGTAATCGGAAGACATACATTAAAAAAATACATACAGTCGCACAAAGAACCTCCTCCTTTTTGGAAGTCGGTTAAAAAACTAACACAACCTTCGAACATTATTCAGTTATCGGGCCCAGAGATTTTTTGTGGGACAATAATATAGTTTTTATATTAATTAATTATCTATGAGCATTGTCTCTGGGATTTGTAAATGTAGTTGACAACTGTTCAGTTCTTCTTGAACTGGTGTAAAAATATGGTGTCGTCGCAACTGTGATAACTGACGATAATCTTCAATAAACGGGATTATTATTTCTAAGAGTGTTTTTCCTCATGAAATCTTATTAGATTTAAATAGTTTTTAACCCAGAGGTATAATGAGCTTCTAAAATAAAATAAAACATTTGCTATTGTTAACTGTACTTGCAGCACTAGTGTTTTTCCTCATCAAATCCTATTAGATTTAAATAGTTTTTAACCCAGAGGTATAAAGAGCTTCTAAAATAAAGTAAAACATTTGCTATTGTTAACTGTACTTGCAACACTAGTGCTATTGTGGCCACCCTCGTGCACTGTAATAGGAGTATCTACTACCTATGTATGCTTTGTAGCAATAGAGAAAATAATTTAATTTTCCGCTACTCCGTCTGCAACTGGGAACTGGTTTCGCTGGGCACAGAAAACGGAAATACAGAATTGTGACTGTATATATCACGTATGCTTCAGAAAATTAACGCGTGAACCGTTCCACACACATGACTGTCATTGACTATTTGTTGTTGCCGACTACTTTGTACCGGTAATGAATCTGTCTTCCCTTTTACATGTAAAAAATATCATTACAATATTGACAAACAAACAAAAATCCCAATGATTCCAAAATCTCATCTTTTTTGAAGTTAGTTAATTGGTGTCCCCGTTAGGTATACATATTTAGAATATAGAGCCACCGTCGTCGGTACAAAAGAAGCACGAACTTCAGAATGTGCTTGTGGAAAAAAGTTAACTTATACTCATTCAACTTTAACAGCTTTCCAAAAATTATGAATTGAACTGAGCGATGATGTGCATAGTTTTTGTAGTAAGTATTATTAAGTATTCTGTGGTTTTACTTAAATTAAAAATAATGTTTTAACTTCCTTTCGTAATTAAAGCATAAAAGGTTTGCTTTGCTATACTATTATACATATAAGCGGTCCAGTATTAATCGGCACAGCTGGGCGGTAAAATGGAATATATATGTAGATGAATGTACTTTTTTTATTTATTGACGAAAATAATATTTATACAAGATTACATACCGGTTCTATACGAGCAGACACTATATTTTTGCTGACGATGTTGACTATGTTATGTTGACTAAACAAACGTTATTATAATGAATGTACTTAAGTGTAGAAATTACTTCGGCTTTGTGATTCGGGTGATTCCTCAGGCACTTCAACCGTCGTCTGTCTTCTGTCATAAATATTGTATAACTGAGCTACGATACGATACACTGTAATCGTACTTCTTATCATAATTTATAATCATAATTTCTAATCATAATTTTATTGATATTATTTTCTTTGTTATTTGTGACAGCGGACTGACGGCCACTGTAAACACCTGTGGAGTTACCCATTCAACAAGTACTGCCGAACCGACAGTGCCGACTACCGGCCCACTTAGAGTCAAAGTACACTAACTCTTCCAAGCAAACGAACTGTCAAACCATACAAACTGACACACTTTATGGTTTGACAGTTAATTTGCTTGCAAGAGTTAGCGTGGTTAGACTCGATGTGCATGACAAGTTGACAACGCTAAGTCGTGCTTCTGCTCTGTCACATTGCCTGTGCCCAGCGACGTCGCCTCTCGGCGTAATAGATTAGTTCGTCGTGTCCAGACTCCCCTAATGGTTCTTATGCGAACGGCGTACAAATAGCGGTGATAAATTACATTAGTCTGGCATAATGACTACTTATTCTAGAAAATTCACTTGAGTAGGTCATGTTAAAGACCGTAGCTGTATCGAGTGGGTACTTATTTCCATTGGTTCATCTGATTATGACCTTATAGAATCAGATTCAGAACAATTTAATTCATGAATAAATTAACTTTAGTTTTGACATAGCACCAACTTATTCATGGTCGTGAAATTAAAATAAAATAATAAGAATATCGTCAGAACCGACAAAAAATAAAAAACAAACATCCCGACAAACTGACAACCTGCCCCTTTTCGAAGTCGGTTCACAATTACTTAAAAAACGTAGACAAAACTAAATAGCTCAGGTCATGGAATGAGCTCCATGCCAAGGTTATTCCGGTGGACTACAGTATTAAGAGTCATCAAAAAGGAGGGTACACAGTTACAGATAGTCAGCAACACACATGCGTGTCCCCTGAAGTTGCAAGCGTCCATATTAGGCTACGGTAACCGCTTACCATCAGGCGGGCCGTACGATTGTTTGCTTCCTCCATATAAAAATAAAGAAATTATGTTTTCCAAAAACGAGTTACTAAAAATATACCCAAATCGCAATACGTGTGGCGTATAAAGTAGGTTGGATTCGACTTTCCGAGATCGCTGTACATATCCGTGGCTCGGAAAGTAGGTATTCCACATTTAAAGTGAAACGCCGCTGGCATTCAATACTTTCAACACGGTTAGTGTTCCGATAAACGTGGGTGTTTCCGTCACGTAAGGAAATGTAGCATACCCACAACACAGCACAAACAATATGTCCAGTATCATAACTTTACTTCCAAACTAGCGACCCGCTCCGGCTTCGCACGGTTGCAATGCTGATACTAAATATTCTATGCATGTATTATACATATAAACCTTCCTCTTGAATCACTCTATCTATAAAAAAAAAGCGCATGAAAATCCGTTCCGTAGTTCTAAAGATCTAAGTATACATAGGGACAGAAAGCAGGAAGTGACTTTGTTTTATAGTTTTATACTATGTAGTGATAGAGATGTGCCGTGTGCTCTATTTCGATTGATGGGGTTCGCTCATATTACGAGCATCTTTTGTTTAATATTGATTTTAACTTATTATGAAACTAAAAGTTATAATTAAACAATACCCCTTGTTAATTTTAAATATCGCCTGGTGAAAAACCAAAACTCATTAAAATTTCTGTCACTGCTCTTCAAAACCTAAAACCTCGTATCTAGCAAGTACATTGACACTGAGATACGAGTATTGTTTTAAGTAGGCATATTTTACTAAGTGAGTTTTGGTTGTCAACAGACGTATATCTCTATGGACCAACACAAGAAACCTCAAATTAGACGGCAATGAAATATTTATTTCGTATTTGCTTTCGTTTAATAGTAAACTGGGTAAATCTCCTAGCGTTCTAACCGCGCGGTTCTCGCGTCATTCCTTTTTCAGGATTATTACGAAAACGTAAGAGTCAGTTGTTTTAATTGTGATCTAACTAGGATCGCACTCGGGAGTGGCTTCGAGGTACATAAAAAATCGACTTTCAACAATCATCTATTTTAACAATATTTGCAGAAATAAGAATGACGAAAAAAAAAGCTTTACAAACGCCGAATATTTATCCAAGTAAGAACCTAATTTAAAATATAGCCTTAGAAATAAGTCAGTGTACTGATTTAATGACCTTCACTGTGCTTCCACAACTTGGAGGTGTTGTAGCTAGGGATGCTTCGTCGTAAACTGGTACCAATAAAGTATTTATTGAACAATAAAACGGGATCTAATCTAGTATAAACCCTGTTCTATTTGCCACGTGCTACCTTTCACGTGCGAGACGCCTGATCACAATCACTCGGATATTGTGCGCCAATTATCGTATAATTTCAAAATAATCCTAATCTAGTAAAATAACGATAATTTCAAACAAGTCGTAGTACTCTCAACGACCGAGCTACACTCAAATGACACAGAACACAAATAAAATGTAGCTTTATTTTTGCAACAAGACCATTATTTTTATCCAGTATATTCGATACTGAACAGTAATTTCGCCTTTTGCATGGCAGAGTTTTAGTGATGGGCCTGTATGTTACAGAAACGGGAACGAATCACAAAACAATATTGATGGCAAAACGTAGGAAACGCGAAGGGAATAAGGCAGTTTCCTGTTTTTTTTTCTATGTCAGTTGAATAAAAGATTTTTTCACGAAGACACATTTTTTTCGTTTTAGTGAAGGGTCGTGACGTCACGTATTGCTAAAAAATGTACCATGGCGTGACGTCACGCGAAACTTCATTTTCGTCAGTTCGTGTTTAAGTAATTAAAAAAAGAAAAGATCCAATATTTTATGACAATCTAACTGACTAATTATATTAATTATGAAACTAGCCTATTCATTAGATTTCATTGTTTCCGCTTTTTGCCGTCGATATGTAACTACCTGTTCGACCTAAATACTTATAACTTATGAAGGATATCCTTTTTTTTTGTCTTTAGCTGTCATTCTGCAGTTTTAGATTTCTTCATCCCACTTCTAAACCAAATGATACATACATCATCAAATAATGAACATGTACCTAAGCGCCAAGATAGCAAATGTAGCATAGCAGAATTACTTAGCGTTGGTTGAAGTACCTAATGGTCATGTAAAAAAAGCAATACTTACTTTTTATTTTATTTCGAAGCGAACACGATAAATTTGCCAACCGAAGCATACTCGGGTATCGGTCGCCTACATGACAAGGAGACTTTAGAAGTAATCCAGAAATTGCCCATCAAAACGATACGAATACGTAATTGAGAAACGATTTGATGTCTTTAGATTCAGTGGGAGTTATTTCCGAACCCGTCCTGGAGGTGAACGTAATGAGAATAAAGATCAATTGAGACGTACGATCATTTTTCCCGCCTTTAAGAAATAAAGCTTTCAATTACTTCCCGAGCCTTTCACTTGGAAATAGATATTGCCGTTGTGTTCATAAGTAACTTTCTTTACATGCTAAAAATAAACAGTAGATGAAGAGGTTTAACGATAATTAAATGTATTTAAGAGCGTTTCATTAGTTTATATTTCGAGGGCCATTGGGAGTATATAGTTATATTATTATAATTATTAGATTCTTTAGCATCGACTCGAGAGACTCGAGAGAAGTTCGCGCGCTCGTATATACCAGAACAGAACTTGCGAAAAATCTGTTCTCTAATTAAATAAGCATACGTTTCTAGGTTAAATAGTTTCAAACTGTGTAATGTAGTTCCTACTCCGTAATAATATTTAGTAGTTTTTTGTAGTTGGATTTGGCAAGACGTAATAATAGTACATTACATATTTACCTAGGGCGGTGAATTCGTGAATGTCCCAGACCGCAGGTGTTTATGGCCCGAACAGAAGGCGACGGCCATAAAAATGCCATCTGGGGCTTAACGAATTAGCACCCGTGGTTTGTCTAAAGTTTTATGTCCTCACCTTCGGATCGGGCCACAAACACCTGCGATCTGGAACATTCACGAATTCATCGCCCTAGATAAATGTAATGTAGGTACTATAAACTTGGAACTGTAAACTTTAACAGAAATGTCTAGTTTGTACAAAGTTAATACTGTTAAAATTTTCGTCAATATGTAGCGATTCACATGTTCACGTCATGTGCCCGCCATCAAATAATCATATATCATCATCGTGATACTCATATCATCATTATCATCATCGAATTTAAGACATATTAGCATCATACGTCATCAAGCTAATACTAAAATTATCATTTATTAGATATAGGCAATACAAATGCAAAGTAAGAATAACAGTGTGAATGTTTGCGGAAGCAAGTAAAACCATTCTTATAACTAAACATATTACCACTATTTAAAAATAGCAAGTTGATATTCACAAATTGACAACAGAGGAGTTGAGCTTTATTTAGACTAAATAAGAATCAAAATCCCATATACCACGCTTAGAGGGCGGGGGCTAGGTCACGTGACGTGTCGGGAGTGTCCCGAGTGTCCCGAAGCTGTCGAAGCTGTTGAAGCTGTCGAAGCTGTCGAAGCTGTTGAAGCTGTCGAAGCTGTCGAAGCTGTTGAAGCTGTCAAAGCTGTCAAAGCTGTCGAATGTCTCGAGCTATTGGTTATAAATAGGCAAGGGCTTAGTAGAAGGGGATTCTTTTTGTTTGGAACTTCGTCGGAGTAACATTACTTTCTGGCAGTTAAGGTATTAAAAATTAATTCTAAGGGGAATTTCTGTCGGGTTATTGCTTGTTTCTTGAACTATAATTACCTATTGAGATTTAGTGGGGTTTGTTGCTGTAAGGCTATTAAGCCTAGTCACATGCCAGAAATAGTGTTTTGGTACATGGTTGCCAGGTGAAGGATATTTAACCTTGCGGCTGTTAAACGAATATCCTTCAGACTCTTCTAGTTTTACCCGAGCTAGGCGACTCGGGCACTAGCCATATACAAGTGCAGTGAATAG
This sequence comes from Apotomis capreana, assembly GCA_947623375.1. Lineage (NCBI taxonomy): Eukaryota > Metazoa > Arthropoda > Insecta > Lepidoptera > Tortricidae > Apotomis > Apotomis capreana. The sequence continues at coordinate 13,098,413 of OX392517.1, read as the reverse complement.
CCTACGAGTGTGGATGGTTTTGTTTGGTGAACGCAAGGACCACACGTGATGGACATGCGGAGTAATCTGCGCTTGCTGAAGCCAAACGGACCTCCAGGCTCGGTCTCATAAACTATATATTTATATATCTGTTATATACACATATCAGGGCGAGCTACTCCATGTTTCCGGCGTCTCTTCAGCCACATGGGGGGGGCTCAAAAACACCGATGATAGTCACCTTTTCGGGCTAATCACCCGAACTTACAGTTCAGTTTAGCTAGGCCCATACACGATTAAATATAAATATGAGACCTAGGTCTCTAGTGTTCTTTGTATTAGCTAGGGAACAGGGATTAGCGATAGGTACACCTTGATAGGAACATTAGGACGGGGATCTTTACCTACCGAGCAATCGGTCAATCGTCACTAACTAGCATAACATTTATCCAAATTATTTTAGCCTTGTTAGGTATAGTGGTTAAGAGGTTGAATTATTATTTTCTTAAGTGGTTATGGCCAGGGGAAGTTAGTAGGGGAAAAGCAGAGTCTTGTAGCGGTTTGTAAAGACTGGGAATAGGGAATCTGGTATTTAGGTCATCCAGATATTTAACACCTTTAACTTACCAACATTAATTATAGAAATAATTAATTAAAATTTACCGATTATGTGTTGAAGCAATGTACCTTGATATAGCTTAAGTGATAGAATGGAATCACTGAAGCAGAGTTGAGTCAATTAGCTGTAGATATTCGCTTTTTCAATGAGCAGAAATAATTTAATCTTTAATATAATTTTGATAAGGAAATTGTGGATCGTTGTATAGTATGAAAATACAAAGTATTCCTAAGACTGGATATGGAGTATCTGAAGTGTAAATTGCTAAGAAAAGCCGGGGACTTATGGATAGCAATAATGAAAGTTATTCGTTCTCGTATTTACATCACAGATCTCAGAACTGAAGTAATTTATATCACAAGGGTTGAGAGTAATTTCCTTTATCAGAATGAGTCAGTCGAGAGTTGAAAGATACTTCGATCGGCACAATAGTCTTCATGTTTTCAAGGGTATACTACATTTATTTTATGAATATGGTCAAACGAAAACCAAGTTCTAGAACTCATTAGAAGGGTTCATACCTACTAGGGAAGAGTAGTGTATTAGACTTCTTACAATTTTTAATTATAACTTCATCATTTGGATATGTCTTAATCTTTTCAACCTTTTCATATATTTAGCAAGTTGTAGGTTTAGGCAGGTAGCTTAACCTAGCGTAGGCCTTGTGTAGTTAACTTAAGAAGCTTGCGCCAAGAGGCTTCTCTAAAAGATGGATCCTTGACACTTGCCTTAGGTAGGACGTCATGCATAGATGTGATGAGATCCCACAGTGGTTTGTCTAGCTTAGACTAGGAGCGGAGTTCCCCATCCTCTCGCTGTTCGCTTTAATTCGATTTGCTTCTTAGGAATAGATAGGTAAAGCGTTCAGTGACATTCTCCGCGCACTTAGTTTGGTAGGGGACCATTACCAATTAATAAATTTTTTTTTTTTTATATACACCTTAAAGTTACCTTCTTCATCCTACTACAATCTAGGTTTTACTAGGTCTTAATTGTGAAAACTATAACTACTTCCTATTTATTGTATAGGTCTAGAATCCACTTCAGATTGTTCTACTATAGTTTATTCAAGGGAAGCATACCATCTTCTCAGATTAAGGTGTAATGACAACATTTATTTAATATTGTCAAATATGGAAACTTAAGATTAATTAAATTCATAATAAAATCTCATAGATCTTGTAACTTCCACATATATATAGATTGGTAATGAAGTGTAGTTCCATATTGTACATAGACATATGTTTTCTAATCATTCTGGAGTAAGAACATGCAATTTTAAGAACTGAATTATCTTTCATTCCAGAATTCTAATAAAATTTGGATAGAATCACATATTGACTTTTATTGTTACATAAAGAAATTTAGTTCAACTATATCTGACTATGGTCTAAATGAATTTGATACTTCATACAGAATAAACAACTTTTATAAGAGTATCTAAGATATTTCATATAGAAATTTGCTATAGGAACTATAAGTATTTTGTTGGCTAGCCTACATAGGAAGTAACAAGTTATGTTTTAAGGATAGATAACATTAAACTAAGTTAGAAATTTAATTAGTACAAAGAACCAAGGTAGCAGTAGGGTAGGAGAAGCTTGCATTAAATAAGTAAAAGAATACACATTTATTTGGTAATACATGGTAACATAGCACAGTGAATGGGTATGGAAGCACTTGGCGACACATCACGGTTAGATTTCTCTTAAAAGAGCTTGAGTTACTACTACAACGTAGGATCCGACCAATCTAGACGTTCACAACGGTTTTACCGATCACCTTTGGCCATACGTTATTAAGAAAAGTTCAAACTCAATTGTTATAAAGATCCTTTTCATATTCAGATTTGTTTAGTTGTAGGATATAGAAGACTGGGAGCTGCTGTTAAGATATTCTTAGGTAATTGTTGTAGGGTTTCCTTGGGCTTCGTTGTAGGAGTAGAGTCTGGAGGCGAGGGAGGAGGAGGCGTAGGACCTGTACCTTTAGTTTAGGGTTTAGCATACATTATGATTGGTGGTCCCGTGACTCAGGATATCTTTAGAGTTAAAGTACTTAGCTCGTAACCATTACATTTGGTGCCGTTGACCGAGGATTTGTTCAATTGCTGTTCATCGTGTGGTTCCATGTCTTGTTGTCTTCTTGCGTTTTGTAGATCGACAATTGTTATTTGTTTTGGAATTTTAGTGGAGTTGTTAGTGACGGTTTTATTGAAGGGATCTTTGAACACTTGAGCTTTGAATTATGCCCTTTGGGTACAATTGTTGACGTGAGAATGGAAAAGAGATTCGCCGTGATGGGTTGTTAGGTGCATGTCGCCTCGAAATATCTTTTGTTGCATATTTATACATAAACTATAGTAAATAGAGTAGCTTCTTGATATAACACACGATATTTTTCTTATTTCACATAGTAATAGTACCTGAAACAAAAATAAATTATATTAGAACAACGTGATTTTGTTTTCATTAGATATGTTACACAGTAATTAATTGACATTTGACAGGTTATTTAGGCATAATTTTTATCTTATCTGTAGTTCAATAGTGGATTATTTGAGATACAATTAAATTCGTACGTTTGTGTTAACGCTTTACAAAAAGTTATTTTCAATATTGATTAATAATTAAATAGGTGGTTTATTTAAGTTTTAGATAATAATTTACGTTACGTGAAATGATAATATTAAGTAATAATATACTTACTTTAGTTTCAACCTGATACGTAGATAACTTTATTCAATGTGTTCATATTATTAATATAACATAAGATTTAGATATTTAGGGATACATTTAATATTATTTATGCATTATTTACATAATTGGGAAAAATAATAATAGGTAATTCATTTTTTTTTAAGTAAAAATATAATCAAGGCCGAGTGAACAAAACGCCTGCGAGCAGGATTGATTTGACAAGTTGACAAGTGACAGGGTGTTATCTGTTATCACTTATCAGTAATTAATATGATATCGAGATGGAATGATTATTTAAATAAATTTAATTTTAATATAGATATAAAGTCGGAATTTTGTAGGAAATTAGTTAAGTGAGGTAGAATAGATATGTCAATGACATTCTTGACTACAGGAAATATGAGGTTGTGAAGAATTTTTTTACATCAGTTATTAGTTCAAGCTGTGTTGTAAATTTGTTATGAAATTAAGGATAGACTATGAGGATACTAAGGACTTATTATTTCGGGGGGCGTAGATCTATTTATAGGCTTTAGTTTAGTGCAGGAAATGTTTCACAATGAGATCTGATAAACATGACCCTAGCTACAATATTAAGTTATTAATCTTTTAGCTTAATATAAGACTTGTTAGAAATATTAAATATAGCAATTATAAGGAAAGTAGGAGTGTTAGTGATTTCATAAGTGGGGGGGGCGATCTCTTTTGAGTTTCTTTTAACACATAATGAAACAAATGAAAGGAAAGTAATTTTATTACAATAATTTTGGTACATTTATGGCTTATAGATTATCATTAGAATGACTTACATATATGTTCACATGTAGTATAAGGGTATGATCATAGAACCAGACAAGAAAACCAATTGACATATATTTAATCTGTTTTTGAAGCGAAGTAAATATGTCTGTATTGTTATCATTAGATTTATTAAGGTATTCAGTTCTGTTAAGTATTCTTATAAATAAGTAGATACATCTTCAATCAAGTTCTTATTATGCATTAGCCATGATACTCAGGTTACATTTTAGATTTATAGTAGATTTTGTGTGGAGGTTGCCGTTGAAATCCAAAAACCTGGAAAGTAAAATAAATAATTGTTGAAACAAGTTAGAATAAATGTTATTAAACAAGGTTGAAAGGTTATGCAGTACATTTACATACTTTACTTTGAGATATATACATATATAGCAGTAGGAAAATAAATGTAGTTCATTAAGCTGCTCGTCTTCAAATGAAATGAAAATTGTAATCAGGCGATGGAAACAAATTTGAGAGAACAATAGGATGAAGACAAGAAGCGAATTAGCAGTAATAATAGGAAGAAATAAATAAAATATCGAACCTGAAGAAGTACCTACTTTTTTTTTTATCTAAGTAATTTCCATGAACATTATCATAAGGATATTTTTAAACAACTATGTTCTTCGAAATTTGAAACAATAATAGAGTAAGATAAATAATATTACCTTATGAAGAAGTTCCAATAAGCTGCAGCAGTAGTTGTGGGGAGTCCATGCCATCCTTCATTATTTTTGCTTCATTCAAGATTAGTTTGTACTGAGAAGTTATCAAGATTTACGAGCAGAGTCTGGAAATAGAAGACAGAAGATATTAGAATCAAGAAAAGATCATAAATTGGCGTACAGAAGAATCAAGATTTACTTTATAAACAAACGCAGTTAGAACTCTTGTTAACTTACGTTTTGATAGTATGTTTCAGGTGGCGCAGAGGTCGACTTCATTATTCTTATTTCATTATCCGGGGTTCATTATATTTGCATACATTTTGAGATATAACTTATAACCGTTGCGCGGAGGTTAACGTAATTGGTTTGATTCTGTAACAAAAACAAATTTTTATTGTAAACATACAACACGATCTTTCTTTACTCGTTATTTTAGCCAGATCATAGTAAAATGCGTAGAAAATAGTTACCTTAATATTGTAGACTCATTTTATTACAGTTTTCTTCATAACAATCCGTTTTGATGTTCATTATTCTTCTATTCTTAACTTAATTTCTATTTCGTAGAAAGATAGGTTATGGAAAATTTTTGACATTTGACATGTCATAGGACAGTGTTGCCAGACTAAAGAGATAAGATGACATAAATAGTAGACTATTATTAAGGCATAGATTCACTTACCTAGTTCGTAAGATTTACGTAGCATTTGTAGAAGATAGTTTAATGTGCATTTTATTTAAATATTATTTAAGTACTAGTGTTTCAGTAATTTGTCAATCAAATTCTAATATTCAATAGGGATAATAAGATAAGATCGATTAGGAAATCGATTACAGACGAATTTCCTTAAAGACAATAGTGATGTCATAATATAAGTTGTACCACAGTATAGGTATTGTAAGTTAAGGTTCGAATATGAGTTTGTAGGAAATTTTAACTAGAGGTCGCTAGTAGTATATTTATTTGAATGATTTGCGTAATGGTTCGATTCCATTAATACGTATTTTGGGTTTCATTAAGAGGTTGAAATTCGATAATTTTCAAAAGGGTAGAGAGAGGTAAATTGAATGGATAAAATAATTATGAATTTTATAAGAATATAAAGAAAAAAAAAAAACGAAGTGTGTGAAGTGGATAGACGATTTTATTATTTATATTAGAGAAAGTCTTTATTTTGATTTTAATGAAAGAAGTAAAGGGGAACTTGGGATATTATAGGAAGGTAAAGTAGTATGGATTTTGAATACAAAATGGATGGTGTTCTTCTGACTAAGTCGATGCGGAAAAATGAATGTAGGAGCCTGTAGTGCGATGTATGAGAGGATGAATGAGTGGACTTTTTGAGTTGAATGTTGTCTGTATGTATTCAAGCTAAGTTCGGAAGTATTCGGATCCGAAAACGGGGGGTCTTCTATCTTTAGAGGTACGAACGGGAGTATTTTCTAAAGACATCAATTGGATTGCACATACTTAGAAGTTAGGCTTAGTAAATCGAAGTTTCGATTTAAGACCGATGTGCGGTAGTTTGTGCAAAACAATACTCTACAGGGCCTACGGGCTAACCTTCTACGAGCACGGGCAGGAACGTGCAGGTTTCACACACACCCATGTCGACGAATAGATAGGCCAACTGTATATTTTTAAAGGAAAAGGAATTGTGGGTAGTTTTGTCCAGGATAAAACTAAATTGGTATATTTGTAAGAGTTTCTGGTATAATATTGTTTCAGCATAATTTTGAAAAGAAACATTTTTACACAATTCGACTAGTAAGTCTATAGTCTTACAAGAAAAAAAAAAAACACAATTGTATGATTATAGAGCTGAAATTGGCTTGTTTATTCTTGATGTGATACACGCGCCAATAAGGGGAGTCACATGTGATTTTGGAGAAGAATTTGAAATCGGAATCAGTTATTGAATTGAAGTGAGAATGAATATTCAGTATCTATACCAAAGGTCTTGCTATGTTGTCTGAGGAGAGTTTTGTCAATTCATCGAAGAATTCGTACAATGTGAATTCGCAAATGAGGCTGAGCAATGGGCAGGTCAAGTTTGAGGTGTTTAGGCAAAACCGAGCTAATAGGGCTTGTTTGACTCACAACCAAACACTTCTTACGATATGGTCAAGATTTGGAGAAATATATTCACGATTCAATGATATTATTCTATGGTTTGAATTCTGATTTAATACACGTGTGACTTTCCAAGTATTGGTTTAAACACACACACACTTAAGGGTACGAATACTAACGGATTTAGAATATCCAAGATTATCACAAAATGTTATTTGCTTTAAGAATAATTGTCATATATCTATATATACATATTATTTTTTTAATTGTTTTTACAATTTAATAAGGGGAATGCGAAGTTCTACGTTATTTGACGATGTCAATCCACTTCAAACTTTCGCAGGGGGGCGGTTGTAGCGATTCACATGTTCACGTCATGTGCCCGCCATCAAATAATCATATATCATCATCGTGATACTCATATCATCATTATCATCATCGAATTTAAGACATATTAGCATCATACGTCATCAAGCTAATACTAAAATTATCATTTATTAGATATAGGCAATACAAATGCAAAGTAAGAATAACAGTGTGAATGTTTGCGGAAGCAAGTAAAACCATTCTTATAACTAAACATATTACCACTATTTAAAAATAGCAAGTTGATATTCACAAATTGACAACAGAGGAGTTGAGCTTTATTTAGACTAAATAAGAATCAAAATCCCATATACCACGCTTAGAGGGCGGGGGCTAGGTCACGTGACGTGTCGGGAGTGTCCCGAGTGTCCCGAAGCTGTCGAAGCTGTTGAAGCTGTCGAAGCTGTCGAAGCTGTTGAAGCTGTCGAAGCTGTCGAAGCTGTTGAAGCTGTCAAAGCTGTCAAAGCTGTCGAATGTCTCGAGCTATTGGTTATAAATAGGCAAGGGCTTAGTAGAAGGGGATTCTTTTTGTTTGGAACTTCGTCGGAGTAACATTACTTTCTGGCAGTTAAGGTATTAAAAATTAATTCTAAGGGGAATTTCTGTCGGGTTATTGCTTGTTTCTTGAACTATAATTACCTATTGAGATTTAGTGGGGTTTGTTGCTGTAAGGCTATTAAGCCTAGTCACATGCCAGAAATAGTGTTTTGGTACATGGTTGCCAGGTGAAGGATATTTAACCTTGCGGCTGTTAAACGAATATCCTTCAGACTCTTCTAGTTTTACCCGAGCTAGGCGACTCGGGCACTAGCCATATACAAGTGCAGTGAATAGCCTACGAGTGTGGATGGTTTTGTTTGGTGAACGCAAGGACCACACGTGATGGACATGCGGAGTAATCTGCGCTTGCTGAAGCCAAACGGACCTCCAGGCTCGGTCTCATAAACTATATATTTATATATCTGTTATATACACATATCAGGGCGAGCTACTCCATGTTTCCGGCGTCTCTTCAGCCACATGGGGGGGGCTCAAAAACACCGATGATAGTCACCTTTTCGGGCTAATCACCCGAACTTACAGTTCAGTTTAGCTAGGCCCATACACGATTAAATATAAATATGAGACCTAGGTCTCTAGTGTTCTTTGTATTAGCTAGGGAACAGGGATTAGCGATAGGTACACCTTGATAGGAACATTAGGACGGGGATCTTTACCTACCGAGCAATCGGTCAATCGTCACTAACTAGCATAACATTTATCCAAATTATTTTAGCCTTGTTAGGTATAGTGGTTAAGAGGTTGAATTATTATTTTCTTAAGTGGTTATGGCCAGGGGAAGTTAGTAGGGGAAAAGCAGAGTCTTGTAGCGGTTTGTAAAGACTGGGAATAGGGAATCTGGTATTTAGGTCATCCAGATATTTAACACCTTTAACTTACCAACATTAATTATAGAAATAATTAATTAAAATTTACCGATTATGTGTTGAAGCAATGTACCTTGATATAGCTTAAGTGATAGAATGGAATCACTGAAGCAGAGTTGAGTCAATTAGCTGTAGATATTCGCTTTTTCAATGAGCAGAAATAATTTAATCTTTAATATAATTTTGATAAGGAAATTGTGGATCGTTGTATAGTATGAAAATACAAAGTATTCCTAAGACTGGATATGGAGTATCTGAAGTGTAAATTGCTAAGAAAAGCCGGGGACTTATGGATAGCAATAATGAAAGTTATTCGTTCTCGTATTTACATCACAGATCTCAGAACTGAAGTAATTTATATCACAAGGGTTGAGAGTAATTTCCTTTATCAGAATGAGTCAGTCGAGAGTTGAAAGATACTTCGATCGGCACAATAGTCTTCATGTTTTCAAGGGTATACTACATTTATTTTATGAATATGGTCAAACGAAAACCAAGTTCTAGAACTCATTAGAAGGGTTCATACCTACTAGGGAAGAGTAGTGTATTAGACTTCTTACAATTTTTAATTATAACTTCATCATTTGGATATGTCTTAATCTTTTCAACCTTTTCATATATTTAGCAAGTTGTAGGTTTAGGCAGGTAGCTTAACCTAGCGTAGGCCTTGTGTAGTTAACTTAAGAAGCTTGCGCCAAGAGGCTTCTCTAAAAGATGGATCCTTGACACTTGCCTTAGGTAGGACGTCATGCATAGATGTGATGAGATCCCACAGTGGTTTGTCTAGCTTAGACTAGGAGCGGAGTTCCCCATCCTCTCGCTGTTCGCTTTAATTCGATTTGCTTCTTAGGAATAGATAGGTAAAGCGTTCAGTGACATTCTCCGCGCACTTAGTTTGGTAGGGGACCATTACCAATTAATAAATTTATTTTTTTTTATATACACCTTAAAGTTACCTTCTTCATCCTACTACAATCTAGGTTTTACTAGGTCTTAATTGTGAAAACTATAACTACTTCCTATTTATTGTATAGGTCTAGAATCCACTTCAGATTGTTCTACTATAGTTTATTCAAGGGAAGCATACCATCTTCTCAGATTAAGGTGTAATGACAACATTTATTTAATATTGTCAAATATGGAAACTTAAGATTAATTAAATTCATAATAAAATCTCATAGATCTTGTAACTTCCACATATATATAGATTGGTAATGAAGTGTAGTTCCATATTGTACATAGACATATGTTTTCTAATCATTCTGGAGTAAGAACATGCAATTTTAAGAACTGAATTATCTTTCATTCCAGAATTCTAATAAAATTTGGATAGAATCACATATTGACTTTTATTGTTACATAAAGAAATTTAGTTCAACTATATCTGACTATGGTCTAAATGAATTTGATACTTCATACAGAATAAACAACTTTTATAAGAGTATCTAAGATATTTCATATAGAAATTTGCTATAGGAACTATAAGTATTTTGTTGGCTAGCCTACATAGGAAGTAACAAGTTATGTTTTAAGGATAGATAACATTAAACTAAGTTAGAAATTTAATTAGTACAAAGAACCAAGGTAGCAGTAGGGTAGGAGAAGCTTGCATTAAATAAGTAAAAGAATACACATTTATTTGGTAATACATGGTAACATAGCACAGTGAATGGGTATGGAAGCACTTGGCGACACATCACGGTTAGATTTCTCTTAAAAGAGCTTGAGTTACTACTACAACGTAGGATCCGACCAATCTAGACGTTCACAACGGTTTTACCGATCACCTTTGGCCATACGTTATTAAGAAAAGTTCAAACTCAATTGTTATAAAGATCCTTTTCATATTCAGATTTGTTTAGTTGTAGGATATAGAAGACTGGGAGCTGCTGTTAAGATATTCTTAGGTAATTGTTGTAGGGTTTCCTTGGGCTTCGTTGTAGGAGTAGAGTCTGGAGGCGAGGGAGGAGGAGGCGTAGGACCTGTACCTTTAGTTTAGGGTTTAGCATACATTATGATTGGTGGTCCCGTGACTCAGGATATCTTTAGAGTTAAAGTACTTAGCTCGTAACCATTACAAATATGGACTCTAATAGGAACTTCACGGCGGCGTATCGTATAGAAAACTTCTTTATAATAAGTTTCTGTCAAAAATTTCATTTTTGTGACAAGCTTTTAAGGCCGACTGTACTTTTCTGTGAACATCCATCAATTGCTCACGTATCTGTGAGCAATTGATGGATGATTCTAAAGAGCCCAATCTCGATATGATTGCCTTATTTATTACGGAGTTCCTATGGCCACTTTCCAGCTCCATCATCAGATCAGCTCCGCGTCATCATAATATTGCATTGTTACGCGATTTGCATATTCGTGCAAAATTTCAGCTCAATCGGAAACCGGAAAGTGGGTTAATTTAACTTGCAAAATTCCATTACAACGGGACAGGTGAAAGTAAATAAAAGCTTGTAAAAAGATTCTTAGAGTTAATTTTTATGTCGATCAGCATCAAAAGTAGCTAACAATTTTAGTAAACAATTTGACATAAGCCAGGAATTAAATTTTCAACTACCGTAGATGCCGTCTGAAAAATATCCATAAATTGTTGTCTGACTTTTATCATATTGGAGAGTAGGATATAGGTACATACAATATCATTCCCGGGGGGTAAAGTCAACATCAAAAGTAAGTTGTCAATTATTATTTTTTAGTATGCTATTTGACATAAGCTAGTAGTAAAATTGTCAGCTACTTTTTATGCTGACGTACTTACTGCAAACTTTATTACTGAGATAGACCGTCATTTTTTCGTAGTAACTAGGTATTCATGAGTAAATTTTTCTCAATTTATAGTAAGTATACAAGTACTCATCTTTACAATTGCATACTTAGAGCCCTAACATAGTTTAGAGATGCTTCGAAATCTTTAATCTAACAGAAACAGGAAACACAAATTAGAAACTAAATGTGGGAGCCTAACATGTACTTTGAAGATAACAATAACAATCAAATCAAATCCTATAATTGATTACGAGGTAACAGTCTTCGTAACCTACAAACAAGTCTGAGAGACCAATGAGGCACATAATTCGATTCGGCATTCCTTGGGGATTACCCGCCAACATCGAATAATTACAGGAGACCAGGGTGGCCGCCCGGGGTGCGGAGGCCTAAGGGTGCGGTTCCACTGAAGCGGAGACGTACGGAATCGACCAATCACAAAAGCGAAAGCGGAGCTACAGATTTCAACTTAAGTGATTGGTTTATTCCGCAAGTCTCCGCTCCGCCTCGCTTAGAAACGCACCCTAAGGCGCAAGCCACACAGAAAAAATGTAGGGCGAGGACGAGTAGCCGACGTGGCGCCCCTTAAATGAAATTCGCCTAAGAGACATTTGCTTAACAAATCCTACTTGAGTCTATTACATAGAAGGCTCACTTAACTACTCAATGAATGACCTGCCTATTTTGCCTAGATCTGTAAGGCTACCGCTGCTTAACCGATCCTACTTGAGTCTAAATATATAGAAGGCTCACTTAACCACTCAATGAATGACCTGCCTATTCTGCCTAGATCTGTAAGGCTAGCGCTGACTAAGCAGCTTCGGATTTTTCTTATATCTTCGAAAACAGATCGATTTTCAGTAATCACAAAAAGGCACCTTTAATATTTAAAAACCCGCTTTAAATATTTAAAAATATACTATAGTTTAGGTAAACTATATAAATATACCTATTTTTTGGCACCCACAAAATTTTGTTAACGCCAATAGCGGCCATTTTAGTCTTGGGTAAAAGCATGCCTTTTTTTATTTTTAATGAGAATGAAAAAGGAAGTAAAAAACATGCGTAGCAATAGAGTTACTTAAGTCACCGGTCAAAGTTCTTTTCTTTTATCAACCAGAAAAGTACAAATTTCACTGCACATACTTATATTAAAGATGAATAACCTAGAGAGATCTCAATAATTTTGAATAGTACAATTATTTTTTAAGATTGTAAGCCCTTTAATCTGTTCTCTACAATAGTAGGCACTTTCGGTGTCTACCTATCATTCGTGACACCCAGTGCAAGGGTCCAATGCCTATCCTCGCTGTACAGACAAATGGTATTTAATGACGCGGGCAGTTATTGTATTGGCAGCACTTCATATTTAACGTAAAAGCCCCGGGGAAATCAAATCGTAATGACCATCAATAATCGAGGAAATTATAGGCCCTCTTATCGGCAGCATTCGTGGGTTGGGTTGGGTCTACCTATTACTTATTTTCAATCAATATATGCTACTCCATATTTCGTTTTGTCGGGATATGAATTATACACAAAAGCATATCACAATAGTGACATTTCAGGTTGGTTATTTGCTGACAAGGGAATCAACCTTTAGCGTATTTCCCGTTGAACTGGAATGGTGAAACTTGGCAAGAAGCAACATCATGTAGCACTAGTAAGTAAAAAGGCCCGAAAACCGTACATTTCAGTTACTTTACATAAATGTATATTTTTGTGATTACTTATTAACGTATTCTAAAACCTATGGCGATATATGGGGACAACAGTTTTTCCTAAGGCATAGTTGAGTTTGTCGCTCAGTACAGTTCATCATTTCGTTAGAGAGTTGTGCGGAACCCTCGGTGCGCGTGAGTAGAGTTCACATTTGGTTCTATACACAGGCCAGCGACACTAGCCCTATCCAGCACCTCTAGCACAACTGTGACACGCAACTCTATCTCTTAATATACTATATATTACTTTCTCGCGCAAGGTATTTACGTATCTCTTTCTTCGCAGTACTGTGAGAGAGTGACAGGCGACGCTATTTCGCGCGACAAGAGTCGCGAAGCCTAGTTGTGCTAGACAGTCAGCACCTCTAGCACAACTGTGATACGCGACTCTTTTTTGCGCCAGGTATTTATCTATCTCTGTGCAGTACTGTGAGAGAGTGATCGGTGACGCTATGACGCGCGAGAGTCTCGAAGCATAGTTGTGCATGCTAGACGGGCTGCAGTGGCGTAGCTAGGGGATAAAGGGCCCTAGGACAAAATAAATTATTGGCGCCCATAGCCCATGTCAGTTCGAGTCTCGTGCTGGAACCCTCAAAGTTTGATCAGGGGCCTCTACGAGAACTTAAGCCCGGGATACGGTTCTCGAGTAGCTATGCCACTGCTATCCAGTAAGGTCGCTGCCGCTGTTGATTTACTGCTGGGCAGACTTACCTCTTCCATCAACTGCTTGACCTCCTTCTTGACGGAGGCTATGAGCTTCTCCTTGGCCTCTGTGCTGGGGTCTGCCGCGGCCGGCATACTCTCCTCGGACTCGTTCTCTGGAAACATTGTTCATCAGAATATTGCCGGAAGAAGTAGGTACCATATTGTAAACCTAAACATCTCTTTTATACATATTGATATAGATAAAATATTAAAAAAAAATTGCACCCACAACTTCTACTTATCCGAAGTAGTGCTCTGACTCTTGAGCTAACCTAAATATCTATACTTAATGTAGTTCAGGAGCCTAGTTTTTGCGTATCATGCTATTTAGAAGGACACAACTTCGTCCGGGTATTTTTTTTCTTCACCCTGCTGCATTTGGACTGCATTACGACCGTGCAGCCAGCTTGCAGTTGGTGTGCGGTTGACGGGACTGCACGCACAGTTACAGGTCAAATGCTGTCCGTCTGTACCAGCCCTTAAGATTCTTTTTGAAATAATGACACCACTTATGACACCTCTCCGCATGGAAAACAGATGATCAATACAATTTTAGAACTAATAGCATTGTAGATATTATGTTTTTGCTATTACTATGACATTTACAAGTTGACTTTTACTAGTAAATAAAGAGCATGTCGCTAAAGTAGATAGTTCAAGACCATATGTCATTAGAAACGTGATGGTATTCAGAATCAAGCACAGAGGTTTCTTTTCTTTGATCTTGGCAAACGATGACACTTTAACTGAATTAAAATGCAAAGCCACTTCAAAGCGACGGATAAGAAATATTTAGTATAAGTAAAGCTACGTAGGTACGCAAATAAAAGAACAATGAAAAGTTTCATTCATTAAAATATGAAGATTACATATCTACATTTGCTCAGACTGATGATGAAAGTTATCTCAATTTAATACAAGTATGTAATACTGTGTGTCGTGTGTTTATATTCATAAATGTGAGTAGGTACTTAGAATTCATATAAATAATACGTAACTTTATATATAATACTCTTCAGTTCGATTTAGCCACACAATTCCATATTGAGAAAGATAACAGAAAGTTTTCATTTGTTCCACTTCGTGGAAGTTCTACTTTGTGTGTTTATGATATTTCTTGGAACAATTTCTCTACGATAAGTACGAAAAGTTAAGGTTACAAAGTAACTTTTTGCTATAGCAAGTCAAAAAGTAAAGTATATGTGTGTGACGATTTTTTTCATATTTATAGGTAGGTGCCAATTACTAGTCAACGCGTCCTTATGGTAAGCAACAACCTTTTGTTTAAAACGTTAACATAAGTATTTTAATTATTGTTCTTGCCCTGGCATTTGAAGCCCGATTCCCACTTTCATCTGAGATTAGTGCGACTTCATAAAACTGCGCACAAAATCCTATGCGACGTCTTCTCGCTGTGAAAAAACATAATACCTACTTAATCTACATAATCTTACGATCTCCAAATTGATATACGACAGATTCAATACATATTCAGGGCTCGGAAATTGATGAATACGTAATGTACGGCGTACAATCTCGTTTTCCTGAGGCTGGGTTCTTATTTGAACAGTATCATATTGGTGTGTTTAGTTTAGGGTGCCTGTCCATAGAAGAGGAGCGGAGCGGTGTAAAAGGACCAATCACATTTCTGATATTTAAATGCGATAGTGTTGCCAGATGACATTTATGAAAATCTGTAGGGTGAGACAAAAAAGTCTGTAGAATTCCGTAGATCGTCGCTCGAAAAATCCGTAGTTCTACAGATTTTTTTGCAATGCTGAAAAGTTAGTAACTTTTGCAAAAACTAAGGTGAAAAAACAATAAAAATCTTATATTGATGAGCACCTTGTCCATAGTTTATTCATCGTTTTGAGCTGGTAAGAAAATGAAATTTAAAAACGTACCTATCACTGACTGAAAGTGCATGAACTGTATGTAATGAAACGCAGATCATATAATGATTGGTCTGCGAGTGTTTCAGCCAGGATTACAGTTAATTTTTCGCAGAAAAAGTACATTTCGTTTCGTTTATGTCATGTTTTGGTAAAAAATAAAAGTAAGTAGTCTGAAATTCCAGCACCAATAATTTCCGTAGGTCTGGGCACAAACCCTAAGTTCCGTAGATCTACGTATTTTTCCATAGCTCTGGCAACACTGGATCCTTTTGGGCTTCCCAAAGACTCTGCCTGATTGGTTCCTTTCCTTTTGCAGCCTTAGGGGACGGACACGCAAGGTATCCTTCCTTGAAATCCTTGCGTTGCCATTCGGAGGGTAAAACAGTTTTTCCAAATTTAAAAATATTGAAATAGCAAATTTTTAGGAATAGAATACATGAAATACTGACCTGGCGGTCCCGGGTTTGAATCCCGGCCAGGGCAAATATTTGTTGATGAACTTGAATATTTGTGTTTGGGTCATGATTGTTCTAAGTATTTAAGTATATACTTATCTAAATAAGTACGTATATCGTCATCTAGTACCTATAACACAAGCCTTCTTGAGCTTAATTTGGGACTAGATCAATTTGTGTGAGGTTGTCCGATATTTACCTATGTTATTTATTTTTTAGAATAGACCGGTTAATTCAGACTACAGACTACCACTACACCTATTTGTACCTACATAAATCGCAGTGAAGACATGGGTCCAATAGAACTAATGGGACAAAAAACCAAAGGTACGTCTGGAAGAGTTCGCTGTTCAGCGGTAAGACCGTCTGTTATTACCCTACTACATAATATAATTGCTATTTCTCCGAGTCTTTCTTGTGGTACGACTACAAAGTACAAACAGACTTTTATAATAACGGATTATGTTACGACGAAAAAAACAGATAGTGTTAAGTACATATTAAGTATATCTAGGGCTAACAATATCACAGTAAGTGAAACTCCACCCAAAGTCCAATATTTGTTTTGCATCAACGTCAAGTTACACAGCTTTTGAAAGAAAGTAATTTATGCCTCGTCGAAGGGAAGTCCGGGAAGTGAACAAACAATTACGACGCGGCCTAATGGCGCCGAAACAAAAACCTGACGCTTTTTTATTTAGAGCTCCAAAACATTTTATTTTTCGAAAAAAAGTTTATTTATTTAGTTAGAAAAGGCATAGTTACAAGTCACAAACTTAAGAACGCAACTAAGGCTTACATTATTGAGACATACTTATAAGTGTCTGTTACTCAATTACAACTACGCACAACATCTTAGAGTGTTTGTAAAGTGCGTGCAACTATGAGCCAGCGACCAAAATTATTACGTGTTTAATATCCTACGGGCAGTACAAATAAGAACATAAGTAAAATTATTTTACATGTATATGGCTAGGTCTGGATTTTCCTTTAATAAACTATCATAAAAGCGTGCTATGGGCTAGTGTAGAATATATTATTAGTAGCCCTTGAAACAGAAAAGAGATGCATAGTGTTTAACATTAATGGCAGACATTTTAAATTTTTTACGTTATTTTTAGCCATTTAGAAAAATAAAAAAAAACTGAATCTTTAAAATAATCTAATCGAACTTACTCACAAAATTTCATGAGATTCGGTTGAGAAATGCGACCTCTAGGCGAAAACAGCTGGAGCAACTCAGGACATCCAAACATCCGGACATACGAAAAAAAATTAGGCCAAACTGAAGCGGAGGCGCTTCGCTCGCTCGGTCGATTCAAAATGTTGATACTTCGAAGTTAGTCACTTTTTACCAAAAAAATTATCGACTTCTATCAAAATAAATTGTACCTATTTCCGAAAACAACTAAACGAGATACCCAAAGTATAGGTTTGTTAAAATATAAACGGGTTTACTCACGTCGTAGAAGTCGAATATCGCTCGACATGTTTCGAATCGGTACGCGATTCATCATCAGGAGAGCCGATCAGTCGCGGCGACGGCCAACCGAACACTACTACGTTCTACGACGTGAGTAAACCCGTTTATGTATTTTAATATGTCTCAGACACACGGCAGTTTTCTATGTAAAATCACTGAGTGTAGGTTTGCTTGTAATATTTTAACAGTGTCATCGATTTCTCCAAAATCCCAACAACAGAAGTACGTATACAGGGTGGAACATTTGTAAAGACTGAGCTGACAGGATAGTGTCATCTGAGTGATCTACAATCGATCTATTATAATTATGAAGCTGGATTTAAAAGTAAAAAAAGTCATCAAAATAAAATATTTTAATATCAGTGACAACCCTACTACTTCAAAGGTTTTATTTACATTTTAAATCGACACCTGTCTGACTTAAGCGATGTTCAAAAGATGCTAGGATTGATACGAGTATGTGCAGACTTTTACACCAAAGTGTAACAAACTGTATCTCAAAAATGGATAGGTAGTTTATTTACATAGTTCATTGGTGAAAAATTAAGTACTCAGTCTGAACAATTCCCTGTTTGCTTAAAAGTCCTTCGATCTGTTCCACCCTGTATGTATACAGTGCATGAGCTGTCAGAATGCGATTCGGGTTTATTACCTGTCTCGTTCGCTCTTACGCGATCCAGATAAGAACCTTTCAGATTTCGCCCAAACCCGAGTCGCAATCTGAGAGCTCACGGACTGTATGTACACAGTACAGTCTAACAAAAAAAATCCAAATCGGTCGAACCGTCTTCGACAAATCGCGAGTAACGCCAAAAACCCTCCCGTACTGTGAGAACCACCTTTTTTGAACTCGGTTAAAAATAAACAACATTTTAATTACTTCTAGTTGGTTTACTTTTGTTCCCTGCTGCGCAAACATTTTAGTTTTTTGTGTTTATTTTCGTTCTGAAATTGGATGTCGGCGTTTCAGAAAAACTAACGCAAAAATCCGTACCTATTGAAATAAAATTCAATTTGAGAGTTTACATCGAAAATATTTTTACCCGGCTGTCCGACGCAAGGACCGTGCTATGCTTTAAATAAAAAAAATGGAAATGGTGGAAGCACATACTTACATTTCCAATTTCATAACTGGCTACCAAATCTTCACTACATCTGTCACAGAAGGTACCTATCCTCGGTACCCAATATGTATATTTATGTAGTAAGTAGGTATGTAGCATGTTCATTGCAAGTCGCACAATGAGTGAATTGTAATTTGATTAATACAAAAAAAAATACATACCTACAGTGATTTCCTGGAGAGATAAAGTGTCAAACAACAAGTTTTAAGTAGAATGGACCAAAACCTGAAACTTTTGAGCACAGTAAAAAAAAAAAACCTCATAGTTCGAACATATCTATAGACACGACAAATACAAAATACAACACAATCCGAAACATCTTGGAAGGGAAAATCGACGGTAAAAGGTGCAGAGGAAGGAGAAAGCTAACCAGGGGGCCTATGATGGTTGCATTCATTATGTCATTTAAAAATCGGTAAAACTTGACATATTTAAGTCGTGTTTTAAAAGTGGCCTACGATGGTGCACATCGTTATACATTTCGTAGATAAATAAGTGATAAATAAACGACGTATAAAATGATACCTCAGTTCACACTCGTCCTAATTGCAATTTTTTTGTCAGTGAAATTTAAACCACAAGAGCGGTGCAGCAACGTCCTAATTGCAACCACTTTTTCCGAAAAGTTAGTACCAGTGTGAACTAAGGTATCGACACAGATAATATAATACTATAAGATCAGTTTGAGTGTAATGTTCGGCTCTGGAACAAACTTGATTTAATTTTAAAATAAGCGAAAAAACGTCTCAAGCTTGAGTGCCAAAATTGCCACAGGCCGGTGTTACCGTTTGATGCCGCTGGTTATGTTTTTCGGAACTTACTATTTATGTTAATGAGTAACTAGACATATTCATAATTTAACATCTCTTTTTATTCATTTACTTTTAGTTTTCCGAAGAACCGTGAGCAAAAATTAGTGGACAAATGCAGATTCTCTAGAACGCAGAGAACAGCAGTAGTTCCCACAGTATCTTCGCGGATCTGTAGCGTTCATTTTAATGATGATGATTATTATCAAACCAATGCCGGATTTATTCAACTAAAACGCAATGTGGTACCAATTTGTATGTGTGCTTTATTGTCTCGTCATTCATTTAAATTTGTTAAGTCACTTTGATTTCAGATTTTGCGACATTAAAGTTGCATTTGATAGTGATTATAAAAAAAAATACGCTGTTAACACATTTAGTAGTAAATCACAAAAGTGACATTATTTTAAATGAATGAAAAAAACTAATAAGAGGTACAGTAATATACTTCCTAACTATATTAGGTTTGACAACTAGCCATTTTCGTGCGCCGCGCATGGACTTTGACACTTACTTTAGCCAATGAAAACTTTAACCAATCACAACAACTTCTAAGACGAGGGATGACTTCGTATAGATAGGCTAATATTTAAAACTGTTGGCAGGACAAATTCTTGTAGAGGGGATAGTTGTCAGTCAAATATTGGGACCGTTTTTGCAAGCCAAAAGATCCCGATATAGAACGACCTACACCGAGATGTTTATTTGATGAAATGTATTTTATATTTAATTTAATATGTCAATAAATATATTGCATATGGGTTGCCTAACAAATTTTAGTCCAGGGTATGTTTAATTAATAATAAAAAAAAAAATTAAACACTTTACCGGTTTGGTTATTATTAGATAAATTCTATACCAATCGAAAGTATGAAGCCCATAGAATATGCAAACGTTAGGTTGCCTATTCTTTTCCCGTCACAACTATCGGGTAGCATTTTGCAACGGTCTGATTATTGAATTGAAATTAAATAAAATTAAGATTATTTTATTTTGAATTTATCTAATAATCAAACCGGTGAAATGTTTAAGTTTATATTTAATTTAATTTTTAACAAAACATACCCTGG
Organism: Apotomis capreana; assembly: GCA_947623375.1. Taxonomy (NCBI): domain Eukaryota; kingdom Metazoa; phylum Arthropoda; class Insecta; order Lepidoptera; family Tortricidae; genus Apotomis; species Apotomis capreana. Next base: position 13,077,740 of record OX392517.1, on the reverse strand, counting down.
ACTAAAATTTGTTAGGCAACCCATATGCAATATATTTATTGACATATTAAATTAAATATAAAATACATTTCATCAAATAAACATCTCGCTGAAGGTCGTTCTATATCGGGATCCTCTACTAATAAGCATTTCAAGATTATAAAAAAACCTGTTTTACCAAAAACGGACTATTTGCTGCGTAATTTTTAAGTGACGTGACCTGGCAACACCGCATGGCTGTCACTGTGATTTGTAAAAATCAAGGAATATAATACTCGCAAGGAGAAGAACGGTAACTACGTACAAAAAAATAGCCAATCCTTTTTTTTAATACTACTTTGGCGCTAGTAGTATAAAAAAAAAGGTAGTAGAGCTGTGAACTAAGTGACAGCAGGCTTTTTTGGCGGGGTTTTTAAATATGCCATATTCCATTCTAGACTTAATAATAAGCCATATTGAAAGTGTTTTTAACAAACTTTTTATTTTAAGTGCATGTATATTCAGGTTAAATCTTGCAAATCATTTGTTAACCACTTCTCAATATATGAGATTGAGCTGAAATGTAATAGTTTCATAAAAAAACACAACACAATGAATTACTTTTAAATGGTAGCCTTTATTCATTCAATATCCTAAGCAAGAACTTTTACAAAATGTCTAAAAAGTTTACTACATAGGTGCACTATTATTGCATTGTTTTTAATAATATATTCTGTTGTTCCTGGAACAGAATACTTGCTCAGGCGGTTTTTGCAACTGTCAGTTTAATGGGAATCTGTAGTGAAAAAAAAAAGAAAAAAAAAAGAGTTTTGGTTGGTTAGAGTCGGGACGCCTCCTGCGGACTCGCTGGCGACAGCCCACCTCTAACGTGTACCAGTTCACTACATTACTTCACTTACTTTGTTAATAAAAATACCTAGATAGATTCAGAGGAGATGTATGAACCTTTGACGTACAAGAGTCCTCTTGGTGATGCTTAAGTATCGTGTTGGTGTGTCTGGCGGGGAGATAAATTGTGAAAATCAAGTTATAAATTGCACATCGCTTTATTAACTGACAATACAGCGCAAACCGACAATTGGTATGACGCGACGGTCGCCGACGATGGGCTTTAGGTTATGCGAGGCACATGTTTACGCGAAAGTGTTCCGGTGAACCACTGACTCTAATTTCTACTTGGCCAAATAGATAAAAAAAGGCGTGCACGGCGGCGCTGGTGACGGACCCGGTGGCGGGCGGCGGCCGCTAGGCGCGCGGCTTAGCATGCGCTCGCGCGGGCGGTACTAAAATAATTTTGGTCGGCTCTCGGACTATGATATATAGTCGGGCTTCCCTACTATATTGTTATACTACCATGCTGTATAACCACTTAAGATAGGCTACTTATACGAATAGCTTAGCTAGGCTTAAACCTATGACTTAAGTTACTCTAAGTTTACCTACAAATTATATTTATAATTGGACTATGACAAGTACTTGTGGTACTTGTAATGTACCAATGACTTAAAAGTTAAACTATACAAGCGCACCTGTATGTGGTGGCATGACTTAGTTTGGGTTATGCGAAATTGTCGTCACACTGCATGAAAATTCAAATATGTACCAGCTGGTTGAAATAGGAGAAATCCTCTTAAGTTCCTAGAAAAAAAAACTTAAAAAAGCTTATTTCTCAGGAAATAATGGACCAATTTTGGTCCGGTTTGCGTGGCCTGGATCCAAGGGTTATGCAGGTGTACACGAATTTTAGCTTTTGTCAAAAAAACTAAGTTTGACAAATTTTGTCAAATGACAAAGTGTACAAAAATTGTTCTAAAAAAGTCTAATCCAATACATTGGCTAGTGGCATACACCTTGAAAAATGGTTTATAGCCTGTCGCAATGTTAACGGTGCTATTTAAGGACCGTTGAATTTGTCATAATTGAGTATAAATAGGGTTTTATGGCACAAACAGAACTGATGCTCTGTTTGTGTCATATTACTGTTACATGAGAGCTTCATGTTTTCTAAATTGAATAAATTTGACAATCCAAATTCATGCACGAAATCCATACCTAATATGAAACTATCCGCAACAGATGGTATTACAGTAAATGCAATTTTAAGAGATTTGTTTCCGAAGTTAACTGGTAGTGGCATATTACCAATTACCTTAACAACGGAGCCGTTAGCACAACTTGCAGAAGAATCTATAGGATATAACTGTTGACCTAACTTCTCTAATTGTTTATGTTGGCTCCAGTGTCTACCAGAGCTCTGCAAGTTCTGGACCCAATGTCAAAATTTATAAACATTCTATTATCATGTTCAATTACTGAAATGCCAGGGGTAACCGTACCTAAATTTGGAGATTTTAATTCTAAATTGGTTTCCCCTGGCGCCACTACTTTTTTGGACTACTGTTTGCTTCCAGGTATGGCCTGCTCTTCTGGGGGTTGCATTTTGGGCAGGTACTCGTCAGAATACCCCTATTTCCACACTGGAAGCAAACAATGCCTGGTATATAGAGCGGCATTGTTTATATGAATGGCCAGATTTTTTACATTTTTTACAAATTATTCTGGGTGGGAGGAGGTAGAAAGAACAGACTGCCCAAGACCGCTGCAAATGGAGGAGTTTGATTCGAGCCCTACACCCCAGCAGAGGGTAATAGGAAAGAAAGAAGAAGAGAGAGACAAATTATTCTACCGTTATATTATTATTAGTGGTTTTACTATACTGCTTCGATTTCACAGCAGTGACTTGTTTAAAAGTTTTAATGGCTTTGGGACCAGGAGTGCAGGTGGCGGAGCCAGCATAGGCCTCAAATCGCTTGCCTAATGAGCTGCTGAATATTGTTGGGGTCACTGAGAGCCAGCAGGTGAGCGTACATCGGATGCATGTTGTGTTTGATGATCTGGATGAGGCTGCTCTCCGGCAATGGGGAAGCAAGCCTCGAGTTCATCGTTTGCATCTCTAAGGTGTAAAAGTGTAACGGCTGTCCTGCTGCCTGTCGGTGTTCCCTAATAGCTATATCCAAAACATAATCGCTATCAATTGATTGAAAGAACGCTTTAAACAATCGTTGTAAATCTGACAATGTAGTGACTGAGGCACATTTATTTATTTATTCAATTATAATTACACAGTTAGTAGTAATAAAAAGTTAGTTAAAAAAAGAAATAATTCTAAAATTATACAATTAAATTACCAATACTGCCACTTATCAATAGTGTGCAGTTGGAAATAATGGGCTGTGTCTATGCTTACTTTTCATAGAACAAGCAGCAAAATAATAAAAAATTTAATTTCTATCGCTTGGCCGGAACACAAATACTCAAACTTGAATTTACAAATTTAATACAAATGTTTCAGTTTTTAAATCAAATAAGTATGATAACAATGTCAAACTGTTACAGAATATCTAGCCAATGATAGTGCATAAGATTAAATTATGAAATTTTTCCTTACAATTTTTTGTGCCAAAGAATAAATTATTTTTCCAAATTAAATTTTTAACAACATAATCTCATCACCATAGACACCAACAGGATAATATACTGTTAAATAGCTTCGGGCGCCATTAATGTAGTGAAAAAAAAGAAAAAAAAAAGTTTTTGGGTTGGTTAGAGTCGGGATGCCTCCCGCGGACTCACTGGCGACAGCCCAACTCTAACGTGTACCAGTTCACTACATTACTTCACTTACTTTGTTAATAAAAATACCTAAATAGATTCAGAGGAGAGGTATGAACCTTTGAAGAACAAGTGTCCTCGTGGTGATGCTTATAATTATATCCTGTTGGTGTGTCTGGCGGGGAGATAAATTGTGAAAATCAAGTTATAAATTACACATCGCTTTATCAACTGACAATACAGCGCAAACCGACAATTGGTACGACGCGACAGTCGCCCACGATGGGCTATATGTTATGCGAGGCACATGTTTACGCGAAAGTGTTCCGGTGAACCACTGACTCTAATTTCTACTTGGCCAAATAGATAAAAAAGGCGTGCACGCACTTACGGGAATGGACGAAGCGGCGACAGCGCGGCGGCGCGGGCGGTGCTCCCTGGACCGACGGTCAGACCACGGGGTAACCTGGCGTGGCCCCGAGGGTGAAGGCGGCCGACAACTGGCCGTGGAACCCCGTGAAGCCCTTGGAATCGCCAGCCTGGCGCGGCGTAGCCGCGAACAGGCCAGCCTCCGAGCCGGGTTCCTTTACTCGGAGTCCTGCGGGCGGCGGCTAGTGGCGGCTGGCTTACCAGCACGCCATGAGGTTGAAGTCCGAAGCGGGCGGTGAAATCGCCGTCTCACGCTCCCAGCAGAGAACACGAAGGCTATCACAGCGGACTAAGCTCTTCACAAAAATGTGTTACAAGGAATTATGAGGTTAAGCCTCTTCTGAACACACACAAATCAGAAAATATCTTCTATCCACGTTTTTACATTAACCTTCTCTAAAGTCCCAATCGAAAAAAAAATATATACCGTTAACGTTATCCAGATCCAGTCCAGACACTGACGTTAATCCTTTTTTTAATCATTCCGGTCTGCATCGGCTTCCCAGCGTTTGAGAGCGAATGTACACACTTCCTCTATTTGCTTAATAGTTGTTGAGAGTGTCAATCGGGTATCAGGTGTCAGTTTTGACAGCTGACGGCTGCTAATTACAGGTTATGTTATTTGCAAGAAATTGAAATTATATCTGAATAATGTGTTGTGGATGTTTACAGTGTCCCGGGATTGTGTGGCTTAGTAGTGGCCAAGAAGCAACGTAAGTTTTATGTAGCAACGCTACAAATCTTGGAAACCTTATTCCTTTTGTACAGAAAACTCAAGGATTCTAGTGAAGACCGGTCGTGCTTTGGCCAACAATATGTGGCCCAAAATGTAGCCCTGAAATAGGAAATTACATTTTAACAAGTTAAATATTATTTAAAACAAACAAACAAAAACTGTGATTTAAAAACATACACAAACCGTATTTCTAGGCAAGGTAACCTACAGTTTGTTTGTTTTTAAAATGTCTTTATTGAAAAACAATGTTACTATATAGGTTATTAGTTAACATATTCCACGCTTGGTTATTTCCACGCTTGTATTGTTGACTTTCTTACACAAACTTAGTTACAAGTCAAGCTAATAAAAGCGAGTTAAAATACTCCTTATTGTGCACGTGTAATCACAATTTTTACTTACCCAGAAGGAAGTACTCCCCAATGCGTCCGTCATAGAGCCGTTTCATCTCCTCCTTTATATTGTTATAATTAAATATACAGGAGTTGTGCACTCATCCGGGGTATCTGGCATGTACCGCTATTATCCGGCAGTTCTCGTCAGCGATCTGAAAAAAAAAACACTGTCAAAGATTTGAAAGATTTGGCGCCAATTTATGAATATCAAGCTGTGTATGTATCTATGTAACCTGCAACTCCCCGCTACCTTAAAGATCGTTTTAGTTACCTAACATCTGCAAGGTCCGCTCAAAATTGTATACTCACTGTTCCGGCATCGAAGTCAAAATTCTATTCAAATTCTTTTACTGTGCAAGCTATTTTACTGTGGAACTCGCTTCCGCTGGATCTTAGACAAGCTAAAACTTTGGCAATTTTTAAATATAAACTTAAAGATCACTATTTATCTCTACCGTAGCCTAATCCTTTAATAAGTCTGTGCTGTCGTTTTTCATTATAAGTCTAATGTTGCTGTGATATTCTTTTCATTCTTCCTTTTTGTATGTATGTATATGTAGGTTGTCTGGAAGAGATCGCTCTTTAGCGATAAGACCGCCTATATTGTCTACCATTATTTAATTTATGATTTCTCATGTAATATTTTTCTTGTTGGTGTGCAATAAAGAATTGTTGTATTGTATTGTATGTATGTAAACATTTCATTGTACATAAAAGTAAATAAAAATGAATAAAAAACCTGCACACATACAAAGGCGAACTTATCCCTACAACTACAAGGGACTTTATTCCAGTAATTTTATGAGAGAAAAATGTAAAATAATAATATTGCTACATCAATCTCACCTTCTATTTACTGCCTCTGTAAATTGACCTATGTAATGGCTTACAGTCGACTGGGCAATTGAAAGGCCATGATCCTGCCCGGACCCACGCTGATAATTGCCATCAGCCAATAAGTGTAAAGATGTTAGCACCTACAATACAATAAAAGAAATTAGTTGTTTTGAGCATATTCTGTCTACAGCCTTTTATTTTAGAATGATTGGGGTCAGGGTTCCATACCCAAAGGGTAAAAACGGGACCCTATTTCTGAGACTTCGCTGTCCGTCCGTCTGTCACCAGGCTGTATCTCAAGAACGGTGATAGCTAGACAGTTGAAATTTTCACAGATGATGTATTTCTATTGCCGCTATAACAACAAATAAGTACAAAAAATATAATAAAATAAATATATACAACCCCATACTCCTCCCATACAACAAACTTGTTATAGATTACGGTACGGAACCCTTCATGCGCGAGTCGGACTCGCACTTGCCCAGTTTTTAAATAATTCAGGTTGAGTTTGTTCTAAATATTAAGATACTTATACAGCTACTCATATTGATTACTTGATATATCTACTTAATTAAACAACAAAACATAATATATGTATGGTTACCTTGGTGTGAACTGGCAAACCGTCAGCGTGGTGAAGATCGACTTCAAGGTGCCATCTCCTTGCGCACTCTGTATATGTGACGAAACTCTTACTCAAACTCGTACTCACGTATAATCACAATTTAGCAAGTAATTAATGTTATATACGTTAAAATAATTAATACTAACGCTTGATTTCCGACAAATGTGATGAGTTCGTTTCACCTTTTGACGGTTGCATTCATTATGTCATTTAAATAGTGACACAATTTTAAGATAAATCGTCAAATTTAAGTTTTGGCTTAAGATGGTGCACGGCACGATAAATTTCGTGGTAAGATAAGTAGATAAACAATAAATAACGACAGCTTGATTGTCTGTGTCTGAGTTTTAAAAATATGCGAGTTATCCTGTAAAAACGGCTCAAGTTTGAGGGTCAAACACATTCTCTTGTTTTTTTTTTTTAATTTATTTCATGAGTCATGAATCATGACCATGGAATCAGTGTCCTTCAGTCAAAAACATAAAATATTGTTGATCATTTACATTACAATTAAAACAACGAATTAATAATTTGACAGCAACTATCAAGTATCACATAACATATTGATACTTTTCCAAGTATACAATACACACAGATATAGTTATAAATGGAAATAATGAAAACAACACAGCATATTAATACATAAACAAACAAATAAACTATTTACAATTAATTGAAACATAAATAATCAAATTTTTTCTACAGTATTGAGTATAAATTTATATACAGGAATGAAAAATACTACATTGGATAATATTATCCTGAACGCGGCGGGGAACACTTATTAAATTTTCTTTAGCAATGTCAATGTCACTAATCTCACTGACAAGTGTCAACCTTTGAATTCCAAACGTTGGACACTGGAAAATGATATGATTTATGTCTGCGTTTTCTTTAAAGCAATATGTACAGGTATCTTCCGCAACGATTTTCATCCTGTACAGATGCGCTGTGACCAGGCAATGACCAAACCGCAAGCGGTTAATTATCGTTATGAACTTTCGGCCGGTGTACCTAAAACGATTGTACCACGGAGTTGTTGGTAAGTCCGGCTGTAATTCAGCATACCATTTCCCCTTATTCTCGGTAATAATGTTCCAGTAATCCTTCCACAAACTCTGATCGATTTTTAAATTCATGGTAATAATCCGTGAAAGGCACTCTAAAAGATTGGGTGTGGTCTTCGTGGTGATCTTGTCGTGTTGCCTGATCCACAATCTCGTTTCCGGCTATGCCACTGTGTGAGGGAACCCATAAGAATTCTATACATTTCCCAATCATTTGTAGCTTATCCTTAATTCTATACAATATATAATTCTGTTTATAAACTAGATTACAATTAGATAAAGCAGATAAAACACTTTTAGAATCACACTTATATATTTACACTATTTACATTGGTATTTACATATGTCGAAGCAGCTAAAATAGCCCATGCTTCTGCCGTAAAAATACTGCAAGTGTAACTTAATACATTTGGTTATTTTCTGTTGTGGATCATAGAATGCTGCTTTGACATGATCGCTCTTGGAGCCATCAGTATATATAGTGTAAAATTCCTTTTTTTCATTTAAAAATTCTAGAAAGTTATATTTATTTCTGACAGTTTCTAAATGACATTAATAATAATATATAATTTTGTTTGAAAAACTACTCGACTTTCACGCAGAAAACTAGATTTTTTTTCAACTTTGTTTCGACTATATAATGAAAGCGTGAAATACTTATGATACTATCTAGAACTCAGGGAAAAGTATTATTTCAATTGTCAATGACATTTAATATCAAGAAAATTAAGTAATGTGTTATATGGGCATTTGTAAATAGGCCACTTGCTATTGATGTAAATATCTCTGGTCAGGTTTTTTATGTATGTTATTATTGTTGTTATTTCAGGCAATGTACCAGAAATAAGAGTATTAGCCGAGATGTTGGCTGTTCCAGCTAACTGTGAGACTTCGATATAAAACATTACTAAGGACAGTTACATTGTTACAAGACAACTCCTTCAAGCAAAATCTCTCAGCCAACTGTGAACGCCGCAAGGACAATGGAGGTATGCAATTTTCAATTTCCATAGAAACAATAGGAGTGGTGCGCTGTGCTCCACTAATTATTCTCAGACCCATATTTTGTATCACATCCAATTTCCTTAATAATGTGTTACTAACATTCATATAACGACGCTTAAGAATCAATACCGTCTAAGTAACATTTAGTAGTTAGATGGTATTGATTCTTAAGGGTCGACGCTTAAGAAGAATCAATACCGTCTAAGTAACATTTAGTAGTTAGATGGTATTGATTCTTAAGGGTCGTAAGCTAAAGAGCTATAATCAAAATGACTTCTGACTATACTTTTATACAGCATACTGAGTGTTTTTGGATCTGATCCCCAAAAAGTTCCAGCTAAACTCCTCAAGATATTTATGCCCTTCATGGCATTCTGACATATATAGTTAACATGCTTATCGAATTTTAGTTTGTCGTCTATTATGACACCTAAAAATTTATGATGATTGGCAATAGGAATTGCATCATTATTATAACTAACTTTTATTCTAGAGTGTACAAATTAATCTTTACTAAATATTAAAGCTTTACTCTTTTCTGAACTTATGTCTAGTTTTAAAATGTTGTTATAATAATGATGCGATTGCGCTAATGCAGTATTTATACTGTTAACAGCTATATCTAAATTTTGGTTTATGCTGTATAAAAGCAAGTCATCTGCAAATTGCAATATTTTGACCTGTGATGTATCTACAAAATTATGGATCTGAGATGTGTATAAATTATACAACAGAGGTGACATTGTTGCTCCTTGCATTGTTCCTTTATTCACAAGCCTAGGTCCATGTAGCTTATTGTTCAATTTGACAAACAGGGTTCTATTATATAGAAATTTAAAAATCCAGTGTAAAATATTTCTTGGTAAGCCCAATTCATGCAGGACATTTATTAGGCATTCAATATTAACATTGTCAAAGGCACCTTTAACATCTAAAAATACACAAATAGCATTAGAATGACTTAGCTTTGCCTTTTTAAGTTCTGATATTAGAGATACAAAGCTTTCAGAGCAACTTCTGCCTTTTCTAAAACCAAATTGGATGTCGGGTAATTTGTCCTTTGTTTCAGCAAAATAGTCTAGGCGTAACTTTAACATGTTCTCAAACAGTTTACCTATACATAACGAGAGAGAGATAGGTCTATATGATGAGGGATTATTTGCAACTTTGTTTGGCTTTAAGATGGGAATAACACACTGAGTTTTCCATGAGTCTGGTATGACTAAATTATTCCAAAGTTTATTATAAATGTTTAATAATATTTCTTGTGCGTTAGGATGTAATTGTATGATTAACATGTATGGTATGCTGTCCAACCCTGGTGTTGTATCCTTCCTACTTTTGAGAGCTATGTGGAATTCATTCAATGTAAATGGTCTATTGAGAAAGGAGTTACTATAATTTTCCACAGATTGATCCATAATATGTATCATTCAAATTATGTTCATTCAACTGTGATGAGTCTGCTATGTTGTCTAAAAAGCTTGGTATCCAGTCATCATTCAAATATCTGTTATGAGAAGAACCTATCCTTCTGAACCTTTTCATGTAGTTCCATATTCTAGAAATAGGTGTCATTCTGTTAAAGCTAGTACATAGGTTGTGCCATGCATCAATACTTTCCTCTTTTAATATCCTTTTCTTTTGAGCATCTAATTTTTTGTAATGTATAAAATTAGGAATACTTGGTGATTTCCTATACTCTTTGAGAGCCTCCTTAGACATTTTAACAGCATCATCACATGTTTGGTTCCACCAAGGTGCAGGTTTTCTCATAACTTTTAAAGTTTGCTTTGGCGTTTGTTTGGGAATTGTTTCTGCTCTAATATCATACAAAATATTTACAAATAAGTTATATAAATCAAGCTATGCTATGCTGAGCTATGCTCGGGGTGTCTCTACGTGATCGAATCAGAAACGAGGAAATCCGTACCTAGACGAACTAAAGTGACCGATATAGCTCACCGGATTAGCAAGTTGAAGTGGCAATGGGCAGGCCACATAGCACGCAGAGCAGATGGCCGATGGGGCCGAAAAGTGCTCGAGTGGAGACCTCGGACCAGCAAGCGCAGCGTGGGACGTCCACCTAAGGTGGACAGATGACCTTATAAAGGTCGCCGGAAGGCGCTGGATGCAGGTCGCTTCCAACCGGTATATATGGAAGTCCAAAGGGGAGGCCTATGTTCAGCAGTGGACGTCCTGTGGCTGAGATGATGATGATGATGATGATATAAATCAATAGGTTCCGCACCATGTATATCTAAATGTGAGAACCAGGATTCAGATAGTTCTTGATATTTGGACCAGTCTGCTTTATTATAAATGTATTTTTCTTCCACAGGACGCACTTCATATATAGAAGGCTTCACATTTATAACAACAACAGTTGGATAATGATAACTGCCCATCGGGTCGTCATGGACACGCCATTCACAGAGAGGAGCTAATGTGGGACTGACCAAAGCTAAATCTATGGCAGATGGATTTCTGTTTGGATACTGAACAGTTGTGGCTTTACCATCGTTTAAAATACACAAGTCAAAATTATCAATTAGATTATATAAACTGTTACCTCTATTATTGTTAGCCATACATCCAAATAGGATATGATGAGCATTGAAATCTCCCATTATAAGGCATGGCTTAGGGACTTCCAGTAAACCTTTCTCATTTTGACGACGACGAGTATGACGACGACGCGGTTGGCGCAGTGGTTAAGCAACTGCCTACTGAGCCGACGGTCCCGGGTTCAAATCCCGGCAAGGGCAAATATTTGTGTGATGAACACGAATATTTGTGCCTGGGTCATGGATGTTCTATGTATTTAAGTATTTATTTATCTATATAAGTATGTATATCGTCGCCTAGTACCCATAACACAAGCCTTCTTGAGCTTAATTTGGGACTAGATCGATTTGTGTGAGGTTGTCTGATATTTATTTTGTCAGTAGCAAATCTGCTGCTATAGGAGGACAGTAAACGCAAAGAATATTCAATTTACCCATTTCAGTGTCTACTGATATGCAAATATTTTGAATAGATTCGTAAAAAGTTGTATTTACAAGACTATATTTTAAGTTTTGTTTTATTAATATACCTACTCCATTATGTTCATTGACTGAATTTTTGTGTACATATTAAATTATAAGGTGTAAAATCAGGAATTGTACTAGTTGTTTTAAGCCAGGTTTCATTTAGCAGACAAATATCAATATGTTGTTCAGAAAGGAATGTTTTGAGTAAGGCCTTTTTGCTCTGTAAGCTCTGTATGTTATATTGTGCAATATTTAAATATGTATCCATTATGTGATTAAATTAGCTAAAAGTATATCCTTAATTCTTTTATTAGTAATCGGAGTGTTACTCTTATCATTGCCAAGCATAATAAGTGATTTAACGAGAGCATTAATAATGATTTCATTATTTAAAATTTGCTCAGCATTATGTTTAGTTATGTTTACATCTATAGTTTTAGTTGGTTTCAAATTTGGGAATATTTTTGGGTCGGAGATAGCTGGGACACTCACCACAGTGGCATAGGAATGGTTCGGCTTTAAATACTTGCTCTTTTTCTCTTCAATCTTTTTCTGTTTTACTGGACAATCCCTTGATATGGCCAAGTGATTGCCATTACAGTTAATACACATTACTTCTTCAACGTCGCATTCTTTATAGGAGTGTTGTCCGGCGCACGAAGAACACATTGTTATTGATAGTCACCCATTTATGCCTGCATAATGATTAGTCTGAATAAACAACACTTTATATTTATGCTTTTTTTTTTTTTTCATCCGCCAGAAGAGATATACTTTACGAGCAAAATAATAAAGTTACTGTGCAAACCTTACCCTAAGCAAATGGCAAGCAGTGAGTGAGTGTTGGTAATATGTATGTGAGTCGGCTGCCAAGCAAAGGGATTCCTAAATCTGTAATATCTACATACAGTCAAAAGTGGGTAGCGCGGCGATGAGACGCCGATGTATGGATGGAAGACGTAAGAGACGTAGTATCGACACCGTGCTAGCTATACATATAGCTATATGTCGTCCACTGCTAAGCAACATTTGCTTTGTCGCTCATGTGACGACGTCTTTGAGAAATAAAATAATAACACAAAAAATAACAGAAATAAATATTTATTATTCTCAAGTGTCTGCCGCTATATAAGCAGACAGAGACAGTACGTAGATCCATCTCGAGATCATTACATAAGTGCCAAGGGTTGCAGAAGTCCATTATGGTGATACGGTGTATTTTTCTTCTACATCTTCTAAGCTTCTCTGCATAATTATACTGCGACTTCATGATAGTCACAGCGGACCATTCTGCAAGTAATTAGTGACAAATGAGTAATATAATAACAATTTAGCAAGTAATTAATGTTATATTCATTGAAATAATCAATACTCACGCTTGGTTTTCTTAAAAAGTGAAAATTTCATATTAAACTTCCTTTGTCACCACCTTATTAGCTCGACGACAAACTAAATCAATTTTCAGTCAGATTATCACGCTTTGACATTGACATGTGACATAAAATGGACAACCATCGTAGGAAATTTGATGAATTTTCTTGGATTTATCTATGTCACGTGCGACCATCTTAGGTTTTATGGATAAATACTTTGACGTTCATCTATCGTGTGATAAACGTAACCATCATAGCGTTAACACGACGGTAACCTATGTATACCGGGCTGTCAAAGTTGGATGCTTTGTTATAAAGTGGACGACCATCGTAGGAACTTTATGCATATATCATATATCTCGTGATGTCACGTCAGAATGTCAGTTTACCGTGCAACCATCTTAGGAAATATTGACAAAAGCGTTATCACTTATTTATCCCGTGATAAACGCAACCATCATAGGCCCGCAGGTTAGACAACACCAAAAGCTAGTCCAACATTAATGACACTGCCAGTCTTTGCAGACTGGCACAAGACAGGAACAAGTTCGAGAAGATGGTCGCCGACATCCGTTGAGGATACGGCACAATGAGAAGAAAAAGACATACAGTGAAACATAGAACCTCCTCCTTTTTTGAAGTCAGTGAAAAATAAATAGAGATGATTTGTCTATTTGGGCCAATTTTTAAACTTTTTACACGGGCCCATTAAGATCTCGTCTCAAGGCAGAAATATTACTCTCGCAGCGATAAAATTACGTCAAAAATATCTAATTTCCGCTCTCTTATCTAATTTTATTTTCCCCGACATCCGGCAACGTTTTACTGAAAAATTAGCAGATGGCTACGGTGACAAGATTGCGAAAGCCGAGCATTGAAGCCAGGGTTGTCACCTATTTCAAATGACTTCAAAAAGCGGAAGAAATTTATAAGCATCGTTAGGTTTGTTTTATAATTATTCTGAAAAATTAACAGTTCTGAAAAAATGGCTCTCGGTCAAATTAAAATTTGGTAAAACGTTACAGATGGGAAACAAAAATTAGTGTTTCAAATAGGTAATCTTTCTCTAGGTATATTCCCCGATTACCTAAGTATTCTAAGACGACTGGACCGATTTGGACAATTTGTTTTTTTTTTTGTGATATTGGTTATTTTTTTAGTAATTCGAACAGTTCTTGGAAAGCATCATTTCGCTTCGTTGACGTCGGTAATTTTCTTGGTAAAAAGTGATTATTTAGACCAGTACTGAAATTATGCTATTAGCGCGAACTTCGTCCACGTGGAAGGAAAGGTGGGTTAAGTATGATTTTTTTGTTTTTCCGTAGCAGGTTAAATATAACCATCTGTGGACTCCGGAACCCATTCGTTCAGAAAAAAGTGTGTCTGCCTGTGACCATGGACGCATTGGAACTCAGTAATGACAGTCTCACTCAGCCAATTTTGAAGCTAAGAATTCCAAATTTTGTGATTATGTATATTCCGTTTTAACACCATTTAGCATAGTTACCTATATCTACACCACTTATTAAATGAGGATCTCATGGCAACCAGCTATTTGTGCCGGGGATTTCTTTTTATTTAAAATTTATGTTTTTATTACAATTATTATGGCGTGGTGGCAACCCTACTGGAGGCTTTCACGGCTGTAGCCGGTTGATAACGGTCGACAGCGAACTAATGATACTAAAGAACTCGGTTTTAGGATGCTGAAATAGATCTTAGGTATACTGCTGATATTGACGGAGATGCCACGACTTGGCGCGACAGCGGCAGCGGTGCGCGGTACCTACCTACGTGTGTTTCGCTCACTCGTTAGGCGTCGCGCTCGGATCTCTCGCTCAACTGCTCGCCGCGCCGCTGGTCACGCAAAGTCGTTGCATCTCTGTCTTCTGACGGGAATACAAATTTACTGTATCGTAAAATATATTGATATAGATTAGAGATACATGAAGAGATATTTTCATCGGTTTTATATTTTTCTCTTCTGTTGATCGGAAATATAACAAGTTTTAAAGAGTGGAATAAAGCGGTGGGTACCTACTTTTAGTTTAAGACTAATAAAATGAATCTCTAAACGAGATCGAGATGTCCTCGAGGCAGTTTAGTATAGTTTGACCTCGTCCGCATATTTTTTTCTACCTAAGTCGGGTAAGTATGTATGTAGTATCCAGTAAGTATCCAGCGTCCAGCTATCCCCGTACCAAAATTGGTTCAAATCCGGCCAGCTGTATTGACGTCAGGAGAGGATAAAACAAAATTCTAAGCAACAGATGGTGCTAGACTGTGCGATCCCGCATTTCGAATCTGGCTACAAATCTGGCTTGTAGGACTACTACCTAAAGGGATATAGTCAATGTCAGTGTGTAAAGCTTTATTCATAATTTTGTATAAAAGTAAAAGTTTTAGTACCTGGGTAACCAAGCTTTGCTTCGTTTCCGAGACACCATTTGCATATATCGATAATTAATTAGTTCAAACTCGTACTAATTAATTATTTGCCAAATAAATTTGCAACTACTTTTTCCGAAAAGTTAGTACGATTCTGCTCTAAGGTCGATATACAAAAATGCCTCTTTATAGGAATAAGAAGAACATATTTATACATTTATCATTCAATACTACATTCATACTTTGTAGTTTCTAAAGTTTTCCGATAGCAAATTATTGATTATTCACTACACACTTGTTCAAATGTATGGCTGTCTCTTTCATTTTACTTGGAAATTCTGAAAAAGTTTTTACATAGCGTATACAACTTACCTTTCTGTAACACATAGTATACTAACACGTAGGTACTTGTTCAAGTGATTTATGGAAAGCCTTTATAATACTTACCCAAAGTTTTGCCATTTATTATTATTACGCTTACGCCCGCCGAATTTGACACTGGAATGTTTGATAAATATTTCCCGGTACGTTGAGTTGCCAGGTATATTGCGACGGGGAAATTTATGTGATGGATGGTTCATATAACCTACGTGGCATGTGTCATTTATGCTGGTTTAAACTGTCATGTTTCACGCGATATTTATGATGTAATGGATTTTTCTAGTTGTAAGGGCCTTATCACACTTGCGATTTGCGAGCGTATTTTCTATACAAATAAGCGACGCGGCTTAGACGCTGCGCGATCGCCTTCATACAAAATACGCTCGCAAATCGCAAGTGTGATAAGGCTCTAAGCGCTAAACCACGAGCTAGATAGATAACAACAAGGGTGTCATCTAGATCTTAGTAGGGGTTATACCCAGATTTAGGTCCAAGTCTTTCCTGTAGACATGTGGAAAGTTAAGGATTTCAGGATCATTAACTAGACTCTTAGTCACATTAGGCTCCCTGTCCACTGGAACGGAGCTGTGTGTCATGGAACAATCACATTCCTCTGATTTAAATGCAGTTCTTTTGGGCTTATCCGCTTCAGTAGACAGGCAGCCTTATCTATGTGATAAAAACATATAAGCTGTTAACTTTAACCACAAATTTGTATTTACATAAGTACTAGCTACCCCGCCTGCGTGGATAATTTAACTTATACTTCAGGACTTGTGATGTTATGGATGTTTATTTCGAAATAAAAAGCAATCAATTTCACTATACTGGTCCGTATTAAAAAAGTGGCATAGTTCCGTGTCTCTATTATAAAAAAGATAAGAAACGAATTCTATCGTTTTTTTTTATATAATAATATTTTGTGATGTGATGCGATGACGCTAAGAAATGCTCCCCAGAAAATTATGTTTTTCTTATTATCTACTCTATTACCTATAATCTAATATAGCTATGTATAAGAAGAATGCATCCCTTGTGATTACACACTCTTTGGCATCCCTGCCCCGCGTTGATAACCTAGAGGGGACTGTCAAATCATTAAATCGCGACTAAATGTCAAACGACCTGCCAACAACTTCCCATTCCTCCTAATCTACATTTTACTATCGCAAATACGTGAAATGAAATGGAATTATAGAAAAGAAATTAATGAAATGAAATTATTTATATGCTTTAGATATTATACCGATAGATGGATAAAAAAAAACATATTAAGCACTAATGAAATATCTAACTGCAAGAAACATATCTGCAACAGTCTATAGCTATAAAAGTTAACAAAATGCATATCATGTCAAATCAAATATAATAGTAAAATGTATTCTGATCACACACATACCATACACATACAAATTGTCTAAATTTTACACATACTGAAACGAACGTCCGCAATTAATTATTTAAATAAACCCTAACCGAATAAAATGTCTTTGCTTTTAACCAATTGTATAATTAAGTTTTAAATGTCTGCAATTTTAGGTCCTTGAGATCATCTGGTAACTTATTAAATATACGGATAGCCATTGGAAAACATTTGAAATACGCATAGCCAATAAATAGTTTGTGCCGATAAGTCTCTTGGCACAAGAGAGTAATATCCGGCGTTCCATGCGGGATATTGAATTTGCTTAGGCGTTCAATCGCGACTAAATGTCAAACGACCTGCCAACAACTTCCCATTCCTCCTAATCTACATTTTACTATCGCAAATACGTGAAATGAAATGGAATTATAGAAAAGAAATTAATGAAATGAAATTATTTATATGCTTTAGATATTATACCGATAGATGGATAAAAAAAAACATATTAAGCACTAATGAAATATCTAACTGCAAGAAACATATCTGCAACAGTCTATAGCTATAAAAGTTAACAAAATGCATATCATGTCAAATCAAATATAATAGTAAAATGTATTCTGATCACACACATACCATACACATACAAATTGTCTAAATTTTACACATACTGAAACGAACGTCCGCAATTAATTATTTAAATAAACCCTAACCGAATAAAATGTCTTTGCTTTTAACCAATTGTATAATTAAGTTTTAAATGTCTGCAATTTTAGGTCCTTGAGATCATCTGGTAACTTATTAAATATACGGATAGCCATTGGAAAACATTTGAAATACGCATAGCCAATAAATAGTTTGTGCCGATAAGTCTCTTGGCACAAGAGAGTAATATCCGGCGTTCCATGCGGGATATTGAATTTGCTTAGGCGTTGAATTTTATTTATACAAATAACATTCACCACCACCACTTGCCACAATTTGTAAACAAATACAAATACTCTTTATTGCACACCTCAAACATCAAGGATTATACAACACAACATGAGATACATTAAAATAACAGGCAGAGGTAAACAACAGGCGGCCTTATCGCTAAATAACGATCTCTCGCAGACAACCTTAACAAACAAATTGAGAAGATTATCTGAATAGCGAAAGAACAAAGGAGAAGGTGCATTATCAAAGAGGACAAATTAATTTTAAATCCATCGATACCCAAAGAGGACACAACATAAGACGACCATGGAAGGAAAAGACTATGTAGAGGGCTTTTATGGACCAAATAAAGGAAATAGTGAACGGCGTGTTATATTATATCAGGCTGTCAAGGAGAGCGCTCAGGAAAGAAACAGATGGAAATGGCTCTACCGACGAAAGCTTTCAAATTGATGATGTACCTAACCTACATCTTATCTCTGTTTCTCGTGTAATTTGCATAAAACACGCGGAGCTTTAATCATGACTCCACTTTATCATGTGACTATTTATTACAGTCATTACAAGCCTGGGAGGTTTAAGACGCGGGGAAAAAATTGCCTACTCTGCGGCCAAGTCATACGCATCCATCTTGAGTTACGGACAGGCTAGCGGTTCTCAATGTGTGTTTCGCGGAACCCTGAGACTCCAGCAGAATTCGCTTGTTGTGCGATTCAGCATCACCTGTCTTGCTCGCGCGGTATTGAAAGGAAAGTGACAGATATTATTTATTGTGCGACAAAGACTCGCGTGTCACAGTTATGCTAGACGTGCAGTTCCCCAAAAATAATATCAACGTGACCCTCTCTCTTTTTAACCCCTGACGAAAAATAGGGGTGTTATAAGTTTAACGTTTGTGGGCAAATTTTTATTTTGTTGTCGTTTTTTTTTTCTCAGATTTTAATAAAATTTGTTTAGTTGGTAAAGTTGCTTATTCTGAACATATTAAAATCTGAGAAGAAAAAAAAACGACAACAACTTAAAAATTTGCCCTTGAATCTTTATGTCTATCTGTAGCAACCTAGCGGCCACACGCACGTTCCGATTGGAGTTCGGTTTTTATTAATCAAAAGTCTTGATTGTCGAGATAGTTCTTAGCTATTAAATAAAAGCAGTATATAGTCTCCAGTAGTGTCGGGGGTTTAAGTGTTTTTATTTAAAGTTGATTACAAATAAATAATGCATTAACTTTTTGGGAAAACCGTAAGGCGTAACAATGCTTTAAGAAGGTTCCGTTGCCAAATAAGTTTGAGAACCGCTGGTCTAGGCTTAGATTAATGTGTTCGTGTGGAACATATGGACAAACTTTAATCTTGCCGAACAGTGACAGGCTCTTATAACGTATCGGTAAGCACTAAAGTACCTACCTACAGTCTGACAAAAAAAGAGTACCTTAGATAGGTATTAATAAGTGGCAATACTGTAGTGTCGTCCCCATTTTCTCAGATTTATTAGAAAGGGACGACACTACAGTATTGCCACTTTTTAATTTACTACTCTTTTCTGTCAAACTTTACGAGTAAGGACTTGGCCCTTTCGAAACATTTTCTAGAAATATCGTTTCGTTTTGTAAACGGGGGCATAACAGGGATGATGATAGTAACCTGACCATGAGATTACAGTGACAGAGTACTCACTAGGGACTGTACAAACGATGTGTATGGAGAATCGTAGTTCTACAAAGTAACCGCTAGAGTCAAACCACGCTAAATCTTCCAAGAAAATGAACTGTCAAACCATACACTTTGTATACAAACTACAAGACTAGGGGCGCTGTCGCTGACGTTAACTCAAGGTGTAGGGGTACTGATGTTGAATTCTACAGTCTACTGATGTTATATGAACTGCCAGCCTTAGCGAAACAGGTGCCCCGAGCGGATCTGCCAGCTACCGATCTCTTCCTTAAGAACAGGGGATCAAAAGACACTTAAACAGCAGATAAAAATTTAGTCTTATGATGTATGGGTCCTATTAATTTAAGACTACAGTATGGACTACAGTATAAAGTTCTACAAATAAGGAGTGTACCGATTTTTAAAAGGTCGGCAACACGCGTGTAAATCTTCTGGAGTTGCAAGCGTCGAATCTATAGGCTACGGTATCCGCTTACCATCAGGCGGGCCGTACGCTTGTTTGCCACCTCTGTAGTATTAAAGAGATTTAATATTATCAACTAGGTGACTGAGCCCATAATTAATCGCTCAGTGAAATCACGAGAAGTATTCTAAACAACGCCAACACGGTTCAATCCTATTATCATAATTAAATCAGCTTTTATTGATCCCTAGCTTTTTCTTAAACAACAACCCAAAATCGGACCTAAGGTTTTTGACGAAGTCGGTGACGAAGTTTACATATCTTATGTGCGTATGAGACGACACGACCGTTCGTCAACAACTTTGGGGGAGGGCTTTGTCAGCAGTGGACATCTTTCGGCTGATATGGTGATAAATCGGCGACACTTGTTGTGTCGCTTCAGCTCGGGGCGCAACATTAGCAAAACAAATTGTATTCAAAATCGATAAAGTACCGTCGAGGCTTCGCCGTGTATATCTTATACTATACTTACATGATGGTGCATAGATAGCTATAGTACATCTACTGTTTGTTACAGATTTTTTGGGGTATCTTTACGAGGTGTTCTGTTGATTCTTAGTAACTAACTGAACTACCTAAAATAAAGGTCTAGTTTTAACTGTCTACATAATATTATTTAATTTGCGCGCATTTAAATTGAAACGAATTAATCTAATTACACCTACCTCATTTTAAACACTACAAAACGAACTTTAGTACCGTAAACGAATCAAGGTAGCCCATAAACCCCATTACATGCAATTAAAGTTTCATTAAGCGTAGCTTTGTTATCGCTCAATGCCATAAAAACATGACTGGAAACATCACATGGCCGATTTTCACCCACGCACTATCTCTTATCAACGCAGTGTCAACGGTAAGTTAACTTAAATATAAATAATACACCATAATACCATTATATCATATACAAAAATAACAAAAAAATCAGGTGTATGCAATATGAAAACTTGAACATACTTTGGTTATTGTAAATTGATAATAAAATAAAGAAAACGCGTTGAAAACTCACCTTTATTTTGTGCCGCCATTTTCATTTTCAGCCCATGAGTAGTTGTGCATATTTTTCCCCAGATATTCACATTTCTCTCAATGTTTTCTTTTTATAAACACTGTCGGGAGACACTGTTTTTGCCGGGACGTGTTTGTCGTACCACGGATGGTTGCAAATGGCTTGTTTTGTGGAAAAATCGATGTCGCGCCGCGCGCAGCCGGCAAAGCCACGCAAGTGATAAGGCCTCGACTGCCTAAGCGTAGTATCATCCTTGTAGGTACCTCCCTTTATACATAAGTACAGCTACGGCCTTTCAGCTGATACTCGCAGCGTGTGAAACCGAAACAAGTTTCAGCAAAGTCATACAATCCATTATTCAAATTTAACCGAGCCAAATCGTAATTACGTAGGGTTGCTGAAGGTTTAATAAATTAGGCTTATTGTATACCCAGGCATTTTTTTTGATAAGAGATGTCCTTTGTTAGTGTTTAGTATACATGAAATAAATAGTGAATGAGGGCACTCCAAACAGAAAAGCGGGAAAGGTTTTAGTCCGTAGGCTGCTGGGTGTGACACCCACTCATAAAGAGTGGGTGCCACACCCCGGAGAGTCAGGCATGCTGTCAGGTCCGGCCTGGCAGTATCCTACGAATATTTCCTCCCTCCATGACAAAAAAAAACAGGAGTTGATTGTGACCCGATCTGTGTAGCAGTAGGTAGGTAGTAGAAGAATTATATTATTAAAACAAACTTGTCCTAACAACTCTTACACCAATAATATAATTGAAAACTTTGCTATCATAACACTTCAAGGCGCCACTCTGAGTCATCATCCTCCTAGCCTTTGTCCCATTTTTTAAGAATAAATTCTCAATCGGGGTCGGCTACCTAAATCCCAAGGTGTGGCGTAGGCACTAGTTTTTACGCAAGCGACTGCCATCTGACCTTCCAATCCAGAGGGGAAACTAGGCCTTATTGGGCTTAGGTGGTTTCCTCACGATGTTTTCCTTCACCGAAAAGCGAGTGGTAAATATCAAATGACATTCCGTACATAAGTTCCGAAAAACTCATTGGTACGGGCCGGGTTCGAACCCGCGACCTCCGGATTGAAAGTCGCATGCCCTAACCACTAGGCTACCACCGCTTCCGCTCGCGCCACTCTGAGTATCAAATGTATTAATTGAATATTACTCGGACACTTATAATAAGTACGCCTAGAACGTGAGTTTTCATACATCAGATTTGCGAAAAATTAAGTTGCTTTTGGTTTTATGTGTGCGTGTCAACGAACCAATCATAGAGACGTTTGTGACGACAGATGCGCACACGGACTAAACAGCCCGTGGTTAACCAAAACTGGCTTCACTTTCAAGTGCTAGGTAACTTAGGTTTCGTTTCTTGGCGTATTAACTTATTCTAAGCTCGAACAAAAGATTAGCACACCTCATTGACTTTATTTTTTACTGATTGAATAAGTTTAAGGGAAAAGGTATAAGTCGATAGAGAAGAAAAACAAATAACAGAGAAAAATTACCATAAGTCACAATCATAACAGCTTTGCCAAGCTAAGAAATGAGCAATTGCGTATCAATTATGTGGCTTACCTAGGTGATCAAGGGCCCCAGAGCAATAAAAGATTGGGCCCGTATCAGTTTACGGACTGTCCCTATGAGTTTGGCTACTATAAGCCCCTATAAGCTTTGGTGGCCCTTAGGGTGTTGCTTATTTTCTAACCTCGTACTCTCACCCCCTCATTCTGTTCTAGGACCCGATAAAACGTCACTGATTTTTTATTTATTTTTTTAATTCAGTTTTAGGGGTCGCTACCGGCAAGTAAAAAATCTGAAAATGATATGAAAAAAAAAAGTTTCTTTTTGTATCATAATACGTACAGAACGTACATAATTGTATTAAAAAATATATAGAAAAAAATTATCTAGTACAATATGAACTACTAATACAGAATAATTCACTTGATAGGTATATTACTAGATTGATACATTAGGTTATTCAAACAATATCACTGCTCATCATCCTCCTAGCCTTTGTCCCATTTTTTTGAGAATGAATTCTCAAATCGGGGTCGGCTACCTAAATCCCAAGATGTGGCGTAGGCACTAGTTTTTACGCAAGCGACTGCCATCTGACCTTCCAACCCAGAGGGGAAACTAGGCCTTATTGGGCTTAGGTGGTTTCCTCACGATGTTTTCCTTCACCGAAAAGCGAGTGGTAAATATCAAATGACATTCCGTACATAAGTTCCGAAAAACTCATTGGTACGGGCCGGGTTCGAACCCGCGACCTCCGGATTGAAAGTCGCATGCCCTAACCACTAGGCTACCACCGCTTCCTCAACAATGTCACTGCTAAAAAATTAAAAAGAAAACTATGTGAACCGAGTTTTATTAACATTTATCTCGGATTTTTAATGGGCGGTAGCGACCCCTAAAACTGAATAAATAAAAAAAATCAGTGATGTTTTTTCGTGTCCTAGAACAGAATGAGGGGGTGAGAGTACGGAGTTAGAAAATAAGCAACACCCTAGTGGCCCTGGTGCGTGACGCCGCCTAGCCCTCTGGCCTCTGGTCTCTGGCTACGCCACTGACCAGTTTCTGTTTTTTTTCTTATGATCGAAGGAAAAAAATAGGTTATTTCATAATAATGACTAATGACCTACATTCGTTTCAGCGGTATGGTAATGACATTATTTCATCGATACCGGTAAAGTAGGCTTCGGCGCCCCGCGGCGCCGCCGCCGCTATGACCCTCCGCGGCGATGTTATCGGTAGCATGTTGTTATGCAGTTTCCTGCCTAGGATTCGAAATAAAGTAGGTAAATAATGTATGTAAATTAACATAATTTGGGAGTAAAACATTCAGATGATCTTATTACGAAACTTGATGTTATAAAAGTCATAAAATAATTATGTAGCAGTTGCATAAACTAGGCTGAACAAAATGAAACGAAAACGCCATTGTGACAAAGATTGTATGCGCTGCACTATTATGACGACGTATTTTATCCCCTTAATGTTATGGAATACACTAGTATGTACGCTGCCTTATTTATAATTGTTGAGTTTTGTTATTACTCATTTCATTGTAACAGAAAAGTCAATATGATTTTGTTACTAATGCGCTATCTTTATGGCCTTAAAATTTAAATCGAGATACTTTAATTACTTATTTTCTAAATATACAATAACAAAAAGCAATCAAGCTTGAATAGTATTTTATGCAACCGTTGTATAAGAGGGGGCAAAAAACGCGAGTGGCATGAGTTACGATGTGAGCGCAGCGAACATCGTAAGAAAGATGCCACGAGCGTTTTTTGACCTACTTATACAACGTTGCATACAATACTTTTTCTACGACTCGATATTTCATAAATAAAATTCAAATAAACAACAAAGAAAATAATTACATGTTCCCGCTCGGAATCAACAAAATTAAAAAAAAAATAGTCTCTGATAAACTTTTTTTTCTTATTGACGTCCATCTGTCAAAAAAATATGGACTTATACATAAAGGTATACGGTCACTATACTAAACATCTGTCAAAAAATATGAACTTATACATAAAGGTATTCGTTCACTATACTAAACATCCATGCACTGAAGATAAAACTTTTTTTTTAAATTGTCAGCAATGCCTTAGTACAATAAGTTTTTTTTAAATTGCAAATTGTGTGAATGCAGCTGTTTATCTTGCAATCTGTGGTATTAAGTGATGCTTTTTTGGCGACATTATAACATCGTTTCGCAGTGTTTTTTTGGGCAGTAGATTATAGACTTTTACAGACTTTCATAATTTATGTCTTTATATTAGAGTTAGTAACTATATAAATGACAGAAAAAAGTACTGGAGTAGAAAAAAGAGTTTATATGCGTTTAGTTATTCATTAATTTACTTTTGACAATGACAGCTTTGACGTTTTGTCGAGGAAACAATAAACAAAATAATATTTAAGTCATAGTTTATCTCGCATAAATAAGGCGGCTGTTGTTTATTGGATATAATTATTAAAATTAAAATACAAAAACTGATACTCACAATCAAAGTTAAAAGCTTGTCCTGTGTTGCAGCGAGTTGAAAGAATTTGGGACATCATCGTGATCTTTTTATTCTTTTTAAATTCAACATGAAGGATACTAAAATGAGTTCCCATTTATCAGGGGGCAGATTAAACGTGGCATTAGTTCAAGAGACCATGAGAAAGGATTTATTAAACCTCCTTCAAATGTGTGAGGGTCCTAAAGTAAGTTATTATCAGAAATTTCGAATTAGTTTTATCAGTTACATGAAAATTTTCAGGGATAGCAAAATATTAAAATGTTCAATATTTCAGATAACTATTTGGGACGAGTGGCTAGCCGGTCCAGTAGGTCTCGTAGCTCAGTACTCCTTGCTTAAAGAACATGAAGTTGCTGACATGTTTTTGCTGAAACCAGGAAGTCTACCAACTATCTCAGTAAAGCACATAGTCTTCATAGCTAGAGCTAAGCTAGCATTGATGGACTTGGTTGCGGACTATATTAATTCACTAAGGTAGGTTTACAATAAATAATTATTTACTCTTGACAGTCATTTAATGACTAAAATCCATTGATACAATAATCCCCACTCCCAACTTTAGCATGTGTTTTGCTAAGTGGGTGACTCCAACCTTATACTATGTTTTAATTTGTAAAAAAACCCAAAATAAACAGTCTTCTTATAATGAAGGCAATGTATTCTGGCCTCATGTATTTTGCAAAGCTATGCACCCAACCAAATACACAATTCTCTGCCTTTTGGTTTATTGTATTAGCTTCTTTATAGTAACTATGTTTTTAATAGGCATAATTTGGTGACTTTAACCTTATGTTGGGGTGTCTATCATTTTATCGAAATTTCTTACATCGATTTTCATTTCATCGAAAACTATTCCACAAATGTCTTTTAATTTTTTTTTCGAATCACATAATCATCAATTCATTGCTTTTCGAATCATCGATCAACTATTCAACGTAAATTGTTTCGAATTTGTCTCAAATCGTAGCTTAACTATTCATCGAATTTACCTTTCATCGAAACATGATTCACAGATGGCACGTCCCATTTATACAAAAAAATAACCTAAACCTAACCCAACCAGGTCGGATCTAGCCAAGTCGGGTTTCAGGTCATAAAAAAAAATAACCTAAACCTAACCCAACCAGGTCGGATCTAGCCAAGTCGGGTTTCAGGTCATAAAAAAAAAATAACCTAAACCTAACCCAACCAGGTCGGATCTAGCCAAGTCGGGTTTCAGGTCATAAAAAAAAAAATAACCTAAACCTAACCCAACCAGGTCGGATCTAGCCAAGTCGGGTTTCAGGTCATAAAAAAAAAATAACCTAAACCTAACCCAACCAGGTCGGATCTAGCCAAGTCGCGTTGCCAGTATGGCCTATGGTCTTAGTCTTAGCCTGTCCGGAAGGACGAATCATTAAAAAAAAAAAAACATGTTTCGATGAACGACTACGTTGATGAACAAATAAAATAATGAAGTGAAATTCGATGAATTGATTCTTGTGTGAAAGGTAATTCGAGCAAATGTACAAGCGATGTAATGAAGTTCGATGAATGATTCCTAAGTTGTAACAAAATTCTGCGAATAGTGTTATGGGAAACGATAATCGATGAAACGTTTTTCGATAAAGTGATGGATTACCCTTATGTTGTTGTTAACACAACATTGGAAAATAGTTTGACTGGCGCCAATATTGTACAAATTTCAATGATAAAAACATTGTAATTCTAACCTCTATAAGTGTTTCTCATTGAATTTGAAGCACTTCTTTATTTTTTGTTCTGAAAAAAAGGAACACAATGAATTGCTTCACTGCTTGGCATTTCAAATGTCAAAATATAAAAATTACAATCATTTATCTCAGAAATTCAGATTCCATATAATTATTGTTATAACTTTCAAAAGCTAAAAAATACGATAACATAAATGATTTGTTATGATGAAATGATTTGTTTCAATAAATTTGATAAGGATAATACCACTTGCATTTGTGTTCATTGCACAAATCATTTTAATGAACCCAATATATATATTTAGTCAAATGTAACACATGCATTAAATGAATACAATTCAATTTCAGATCAAAGCAGACTTACCCAGTGGAGTTCCATCTGTTCTTCGTGCCGAGGAGGAGCGAGTTGTGTGAGAAGCACCTGGCAAACCGGGGAGTCCTGAGTAACCTCACTATACAAGAGTTTAAGTGTGATATCTACCCGTTCGACAGTGATGTCATGTCTTTGGAGCTGCAGAATGATTTCAGGTGAAATATCTTCTATGCTATTTATTGAAAAAAATACAAATATCTAGTGAAGCAAATTTTATACAATCCTGGTCAAAGTTGCCTCTAATAAGTTTTGTTTATGCATTGAAGATATTTGGTGTATCTTGATATTAAATGAACAGTGGATAATAAAAAATTAAAGACATTTGATCTTGTGAGGCCCAATGTACCTCTCAATGCACAAAATAACACTTATAACTCGGACCCAGACTGTTGCTTTACGCACGTAAACGCCCAGTGTACATTACAATGTACAAGATTCATTTGGTGCATTCTATTCGTCTCTAGACCCTAGAGCATCTTGAGAAAAAATAAAACAAAAAACAAGTCGGGCCGCAGGAACATGTAAAGAAACTATATATTGGAATGCACATTGGGCATTTAGGTCTTATGGTTTTATTTGGGCTTGGGCCTTAAATTGTCCTAAGGTGTGACTGCTTGTACACTTCTTTTTTTCCAAATCCTATGGCTTCTTTTCAGCCTCATCTGACGGCTTGAAGAACATGTTGTTCTGCAGTATAACCCAATGATAGAGAATAAACAACTGCCTCTTTCCAGGGAAAACTATTTGGAAGGCGACCCAACCTGCGCGTACAAATCTGCGCTTGCGCTCCGAACGATACAGCATCTGTACGGCATCATACCTCGCGTGTTTGGGAAGGGGGTGGCAGCCAAACAAGTATGTACTGTAATTTAACATCAATAAGCAATCATCTGATGGACAGTCTGTATTTATAGTATACAATACCTGTGTGATTCCCCGAGCGTTCTAACCGCGCAGTTCTATTGGAATTCTTTTTTCTCGATTATTACTGCAACGGAACAGCCAGTCGTTTTATTTATGATCTAACTAGGATCATACTCGGAAGTGGCTTCGGGATATGTATAAAATCAACTTCAATCAATCATATATTTTAACGATATTTGCAGAAATGAGATGACGAAAAAAAAAACTCCGTACATCCTTACAAACGCTGAATATTCACTCACCTATATGGTCACCACATGACGGCATAGCTTAGCGTGGGACCGCAGGACAATTGTGATGTGTTATTTAGGTTTTAAATAATCAATTCTTATTTTATTTTATTTATTATTGATTTACCTATGGCAACACACATTCGTCCACATTCCTATTCATTCAAAGTTTATGTGTTAAGAATACACACTTGTGACAAGAATTTGACCTCGGCAAGAATTATTTTTGTGCTGCTTTAATACTACTAGAATCGTCATACTGACTTATCACGCGAGATCTTACTTCAAGGCCTAATGTGTGTTTTAGGTATGGGACCTACTATGTCGATTAAATAAGGAAGAGCAGGGCGCTCCAAAGGGTGCATCCACGTCTTGCATCGACCAGCTTTTATTGCTGGATCGCGCTATCGACTTCACAAGTGTCATGGCTACACAGTTAACATATGAAGGACTTATAGGTAAGAGGCACTGTGTCAGTTGAATAACTATTGGTTCTGTGAGGTACACCTCACGAGTAAGTGTCGTAACAGCTGCAATTTGTATTTTTTCTCAAACATGCAATGAAATGTTGTCATAACGTGCGTTATAACAGGTTTCGAGGAATCACGTTACGGGCGGAACTCAACTCAAGAGAACTGTAAAGAAATTTCACTCAAAATTGAAGACCTAGGCCGGAAAATATTTTTTTTAAACATGGCGTCTGTGCATTTACCGGCTAAACAGCTGAATTATATTTTTTTGAGTGGCGTATTTTTTATTTCATTGCATATGTTTGAGAAAAGCACAGCATGCCTTAGCCGTGAAGGGCTTGCCAGCTTCGTATCAACTTCAGCCTTCTGCAGTATTGTACTACTAACCGCCCAGTCTTCTCCCATGCGCTCAAGATGCCCAAGCCAGCGAAGTCTGTGTGTTCCTATTATAACGACGATGTACTCTGAGTTGGCGCAGTGGTAAAGCAGCTGCCGACGGAGCCAGCGGTCCTGGGTTCGAATGCCGGCAAGGGCAAATATTTGTGGGATGAACCCGGATAGGGGGAAAGTGCTATGAAAGGGACTGGGACAAATTCAATTTACCGACAATATTGACATTGATATTGTCTATGGGTCAGTGTTGCCAAAATGCAGAAAACAAAAATCTACTACTTGGTTTCTGCCGCGTTAAATTGAATTTGTCCCATTCATAACCTGTCCCTTTCATAGCACTTTCCCCCTATTTGTGCCTGGGTCATGGATGTTATTTGTATTTAACCTTTTGAGCGCCAAAGTCGGCTGTGGCCGTCAACAACAAATCGTGCCCCTGACGCCACGTCGGCCACAGCCGTCCAAATTTCAATGATCAAAAACTTTATAATTCTAACCGCTACAAGTATTTTTCAATCCCTGTTGATTTTGGGGCACATCTTTTTTTTTTACTCTTGCGTCAGTGGCACGGTAAATTGCTAGACCGCTTGGCGGTCAATAGGTTAAGTATGTATTTGGGTCAATCAATTTTTGCTTGTTGGCGAGGTGATATCCCCTGGGTTACTCTTCAAAACTATGATTTTCGGTGGCAATATTCAACAACAATGTTGTTATTGCAGCAGTTATGATTGTTCTTATTTAGAATATCTCTTGAAAATACCAATATTATAAATTATGTACACTTTTCTAAGAAGTTTAATCACCATTGTCTCCTGGGCGACGGGACAGAATAACAACAAGAGAAAGTTGATCCAACCATTTATCTATATTAATATGTATATCGTCGTCTAGTGTCCATAACACAAGCCTACTTGAGGTTACTGCGGGATTAGATCGATTTGTGTGAGGTTTTTTTTTTTATTCAAACTGCCATGCATATAACCTCGATTGCACCTGATGTTAAGTGACAATAAGGCCTAAGATGGAGCATGCTTGGCTAGAAGATGCCTATTCACTCTCGACTTGAAGAGATCCAAGTTATATTTTACAGGAAACAGGTGCGCAGGAAGAGAGTTCCATTCCTTAGCTGTCCTCATAAGGAAAGTAGACGCAAAGCGTTTCGTACGAGTCAGTGGTATATCGACACAGTGAGGTTGTCCGATATTTATTTATTATTTATCGACTTTATATTTTGATTGCAGACGAGTTATTCGGCATCAAATGTTCGACGGCGACGTTTCCCGGGCACAAGTTCGTGAGCTCGGACGATGCGCAGACCGAAGTGAAGTCGAGGGAGAGGAAACGTATCATTCTCAACTCGGGGGAGGAGTTGTTCGCCGAGTTAAGAGACTGTAACTTTACTGCGGTTAGTTCTTGGATAATCGGCGGTCAGTCGGAAGACTATAAGCTGATTTGTGGAGTTATTTCCTTTTTTAATAAAAATATACGTTGTGTTTGAAATTATACATGTATCTAACTTAATCTACACATTAAAATACACTGATATCGTGGATGAAATAAAATTAATAATAATCTTTATTAAGTGGTGGAGGTGGGGGTATATGAGGAGTGATTAAGGTTTAGTCGATTTAAATCCTCTTTTATACTAGTAGCTTTGTGAGCTGTAAACCTCGCGTGTTTCGTACGTCCAGCACGTCTACCATAACTGTGACACTCGACTCTTTGTCGCGCGACAAATACTACCTGTCACTTTTATTTCAATACGGTGCGAGCAAGACGGCCGATGCTGAGTAGCACGACACGCGAACACAACGACAAGCGAAGTCGCGGCAAAATATGCTATATTCTCCTGCTGATGTTTCAATTGGTTGGATGTGGGTAATGCAACTGTTAACCGGATTCGTATGAAAATAACCGCGGTTTCGGTAAAAAAACGGATTTTCCCATACCTACCCAAAATAAGCGATTGTATTCCCTAGTTAGATGTCCAGAACTTTCCGGCTGTTCTCGCCTACGGGTCGCATTTCTCAATCAATTCTCATAAACTTTGTGAGTAGGTTCGATAAGTATATGTATTTTTTTGACGATTCATTCGGAGAGGGTTTAAATCATAAGAATGACAAATCGCAGCAGCTTTGAAACAAACTCACAGTAACCAGTTTTATAAACAGAAATAGCCTACCGTATGAGTCCCTTTGCTTTGATTTTAACCTGACGGAGCTGAAATATGTTTACCTTTTAGGTGGGAGCGGCACTGTCGAAGAAGGCGCGAGTGATAAAGAACCAACTCGATGAACGCCACCACGAGAAATCAGTGCAAGAGATTAAACACTTCGTAACGAGGCTACCGCAGATGCTGGCCAACAAGCAGTCATTGGCTACTCACACCGCCATCGCTGAGTATATCAAAGAGGTAAACAGAAATTACTGGATATTTTTTTATCTATCCTATAGGAGAGTGTCCCATTGTTGGAAGAACACACGTGCCCGACGTGATAGTCTTCATGTTGGGGTCAGCGTATATCCTGGAGTGGACAAGTTCCGGTACCTTGGTTGCATATCGACACCAACACCAAGGAGGAAGAGATCCTAATACGCATCCAAAATTGTTGTCTACGGGGTAGTGTAGTGCAGCCCTCCATAAAGTCGTATCCAAGCTTCTCAGCAAGAATACAAAAATACGTATATATAAAACTGTCATAAGACCCATCCTCATGTATGGCTGTGAAGCTTGGACACTGACACTTAAAAATAACCAAATACGCATCCAAAATTGTCTATGGTGTAGTGTAGTGCAGCCCTCCATAAAGTTTCAGTATCCAAGCTTCTCAGCAAGAATACAAAAATACGGATATATAAAACTGTCATAAGATTCATCCTCATGTATGGCTGTGAAGCTTGGACACTGACACTTAAAGAGGAAAGTCAGCTCCTTGTAGCAGAACGCAAAGTGAAGGAAGATCCTGGGGCCTTCTAAGAGGAATGATGGTACGTGACGGATCCGTACTAACGCCGATATTGAGGAGCCGGTGGCCGAACCGAAAATTATCGGAGAGAAAAAGTATTAGACTTCGTTGGCTCGCTCACCTACAGAGAATGGCAGAGAATCGCGCGGCAGGGGGAGACGTGGTGGAAGTGGATCTGCGTAAGCTTTGGGCCAAAACTGTTGGCTGTTAAAGCCTGACCAGAAATATATGAGGATTGTCAAGAGGGCGCTAATTATAAGATTTACATGGCAACAATTTTGCAACCAATCACAACCCACTATAATGACATTGCTTTTAAATACCTGCCAGTTCCACTATGTTAAGCTCGTAATATCATTTAATGGAATGCACTCCTTTTCTGGTTGTTTTTCGTGTAGTAATCACATGTACACTTTATTTATAACCTTACGTTCACAATTGTGAATGGTTTTCGGCATTTTCTTTGGATAATTTTAAATATTTGTCTTTTAAAGAAATCACCACGAATGACATTGACATTGTTGACAAACCATCATAAAATCATTGCCAGTGTAAGAAATTAGTTCCAGTGAAATTCCGCAATATGGCGCATCCTCATATATTTCTGGTCAGGCTTTATTTATATTATTTTATTATAAACATGCAACATTTTCACATCAATTTTTATTGTGATGTTCCCTTTGACTGTAATTTAGAAAATTGTATATAAATATGCAAAAAATTTAATGTTTCTAATATTTAAGTGGCTCTTACTTTTCTTTAGTATGGGTAAGGCCGCGGAAAGTTACCAATGTGACATAGAAGTAACATAAAAAGATTTACGTTATGTTATCATAAAACGTAACATAAGTCGTTATAAAGCTTAGATCATACTGGAAAATATTCCCATTAAATAACGTAGCTAAGAAAAAAAATCAAGTTATAAAATTATTAGTTTTTACTGCCTGTAAACAAAATTTTCATGGCACATTAAAATCAATATAATGAAACACGCGTGTGATGGAACTAATGAAACCCAAACCACTCTAGTGTTTTTAAGCCTCTCATTTTGTACGAGGTGGCAGTAATTACTATTTGTTCACTGCTGGTACCCAATACTAGTAACAAGACGACCGTATAACAATAAAACAGCTTTAGAATCAATGATTCTACTGTGACTTGAGGTCGAAAATATTTTTTTTTCTTCTTAAAACAGTTTTTATTTATTAAGATGTTGTTTTTATTTATTTTATTATTGTACCGGAGTTTTGTTCGACTTTGTATATTTTCGGGTCATTAAAAATCTAATAAAACTCATTTAAGTTAGTATATTCTGTGTGCACTTCCCTTTACAACATTTATTCGTTATGTTACGTAGAAAATACGTAACATTTTGCAAAAATGTAACATATTCGCAAAAATGTAACATATTCGCAACGAAAGTGTAACGTATTTTTGAAAAAAAGTGGCTTTTCATGGTGAAATAAAGACATTTTTAATACAATAATACGTGTCACTTGCTTGAAAACCGTTACGCTATTGTACAAAAAAAAAACTGATTAAATACAATCACTCCTTACCTTTAAAATCACACAGGACACTTTGGGGGTACTTTCACGAAACTATGACTGTGTATACTTTGAATTGCGTTTGTTGACAAACTGACGGATTTGGACTTGCTCATCGGTGTTGCCCTACTAGAATATGAGTTGCCAGTGCACGTAAACGTATTTTCGCCAAAAAATATTTAAAAACAAGCTACATAAAGCGTCACGAAAGTATTCGTAACACAAGTGTGGAATCATGAACCATTAAAGTAAAGTAAGATAAAAAATAAATTTGTATTACCATACTTATTCTGTAATCGGTATTACTATCGCTATGTCATAAATTTTAGTTTAAAACAAAAGTATGACCATGAAAGTTAAAATATCATGAAAATAACAGAGCACTTATGATGCGTGGTCGAAAAAATTAACCAACTTTCGTTATGTTTTGGACGGATATATATTTTTTGTTTTTTTTTGAAGGGGTTTATATCAATTATCTATCTTGCGACCACGAGATTTCCCATCCCTACATATAATAAAAATATTTATGAAACTGTAGGGATTACCATTTTTTTTTAATCAGCTGGGTAAATTTAAAACGTCCAAATTGGTAACTTTCCGCGGCCTTACCCGTATACATCCTAGCTAAAATTGATTCCCAAGAAACTCCTACTAACGAATTCAGGTAAGAAAATGTACGACCTCTATACGTTTTCAGACTACAGACTCGTTTGAGTTCCACGACACAATCCAGTGCGAGGAAGACTTCCTGAACTGCATCGAGAACGAGAAAGTGTGCCCCTACATCGAAGACCTGATCGCTCAGAAAGCGCCTCTCACTAAGGTAATTAATAATTTTATCAACGACGATATTTGACCAAGTTCAGGCTACCATTTACTATAAACGAAATTTTATGTCACCCTAGGCCGTAAGTGGAACTTTTTGCCGGGAGAAAGTCTCACTTCCTGGCCAAGGCAAGATGTAAAACTTTTTTCATCATACTTGCTCGTAAACAAGGGTTTACATGCTAGAAAAGCGGGCGGTAAATCGTAAATTACGCCCTAGGCCGGTAAGTAATTTTTATCACACTAAGAGTTTACATGCTAGAACCGGGCGGTAAATCGCATATTACGCCCTAGGGCGCTAAGTCGGTATTGACTACTACTACTTTTGTTTTATTTCCTCCAAAGTGTGATGAAAAACGTCGTACATGACTCTGGTGGTAAAGGCATTCCAAACTCCTCGTTTACCACCCTTGTTACGTAATGTACTAAGACAACCCACGCGCGGTAATTCGTAAAGCCCAGATCACACAAACACCTGCGCTGGGACATTTACGAATTCACTGCCCTAAGGTATGTAATGTACTATTAAATCTTTCACACAGGTCCTGCGTCTGATCTGCCTGCAATGTGTAACTGGCTCCGGTCTGAAGCCCAAAGTGCTGGAATACTACAAGCGAGAGCTAGTTCAGGTGTATGGTTTAATGACTTGGCTGACGCTCTGCAACCTGGAGAAATGCGGTCTGCTGCGAGCCCAGTCCAGCGCCAGACAATATACAGTCTTGAGAAAGGTAAGTACAGTCAACCAAAAATGTGGTCTACCACTTTTCGACTCTATTTTACATGTGATAGAGTCCAAAAGTGGTAGACCACTTTCTTTGCTGACTGTACCTATAGCTGAACAGGGTTCTTAGCCCACGGCATTAGTCGCAGTACTAATTTATTTTACTGCACGACAAATTTTTAATAACTGGCGTTGTAAGTCGGTGAATGTCACTGATAAAAACAAAGAGGAAAGTGAAAATCCCGCAAATTTTAAATCAATTTTGCATAGTATCGTCAAAACTATCCACAGTAATGAAAGTCAAGTTTTTTTCTATAGAGTTCAGTATATATTACGCAAGGAGAATGAAGGATTGAGCAGCATTCCGGGAAATAATGTTTTGAATTGGTTAATGACAAATTCTTGACAAATGGCTACCGATGTTAAATAATGCAAATAGGCGTAGGTTAAATGCGTATGCTCATTATTTCCATATGAAAGCTGTTTGTAGCGGGGTGGATCAACCTTTTCTTGATGTTATTCTGTCCCGTGACCCAGGGGACACTATTGTGGGGATTAAACTTCTAAGAAAAGTGTTGATAATTTATATAACTGGTATTGTCAGGACATAGCTAGTCTACATAGGAATGGGCTTATAACTGCTTAAATTACAAAGCTTTTGCTAAATATAACCGTTGAAAATCGTAGTTTTAAAAGTGACCCAGGGGACATCACCATGGCAAAGAGTGGCAGAAAATAGTTGATTGACCCAGCGCCACTATCCCAGGACCCCTAGCACAACTGAGACACGCGACTCATTCTCGCGCGAGAAATATTACCGATCTCTTTCTTTGCTGTACTGTGAGAGAGTGACGGGCGATGCTATGCCGCGCGACAAGAGTCGCGAAGCGTAGTTAGTTGTGCTAGACGGGCTAGACCGGATCGTCACTTGTAAAGTTATACATATGTATGTATATAGTGAAGGTAGCCACTGGCCCGGGGAGCCGTGGGTGGGTGGGGAGGACGTGGGTTCAAATCCCGCTTAAAGCATAACATTTTTCAAACGGTCGCTTTATAAACATTTGGTTTACGCTAGCATACGTTACTGCTTTAATAAAAAAAAAAAAACATTTTCTGATATAATTGTTTTTCCAGGCATTGCACCTAACGATGGACGATTCTGAGCTGGACAGCAAGGAGAAGAGTTACTTGTCCAGCAAATATACACCTTTGACTGTGCGGCTTAGTGAGCACATTGCTAAGAACAAGGGGTGGACTGGTAAGTCTTTACTTAGTTTTAAACACTTTCACGACCAGGTAAACAAAAACTATCCCAAATAGAGCCCGCTAGGTGGGCGTAACCCCCACCCCAGACACCGATAGAGCCCGCCAGGTGGGTGTTTCTATAGTACAATCCGCCGCTAGCTGGGCCGGCAGCTGAGTAGAAATTACAAGCGCCCACCAGGCGGGTTGTTGGTCGTGAAAGTATTAAACAGCTCCACAATAAGATGGATACATTGATGCACCGAATGCAGAAAAATGAGGTGCTACTAATTTCTAAGAATACCAGGCAAAATCCAGATGTAGACAGAAATACGCAGCCGAGACGTCCAATGAATAGACATAGGCTTCTCCAAGGAATCTCTACGACGAATCGTCATTAATTGACTATCTATCAGCCACAGACGTCCACTGCTGAACATAGGCCTCTCCCATGACTCGCCATAAAGTGTGATCCCATGCAGACCGCATCCATTGATTCCCTGCTACCCTCGAGGTC
Source organism: Apotomis capreana (assembly GCA_947623375.1). Lineage (NCBI taxonomy): Eukaryota > Metazoa > Arthropoda > Insecta > Lepidoptera > Tortricidae > Apotomis > Apotomis capreana. The sequence goes on along the minus strand of OX392517.1, from coordinate 13,040,454 downwards.
ATCCGTCCATCTAGTCGGGGGAAGACCCACGCTGCGCTTTCCTATACGTGGTCGCCACTCCAGGACTTTGCTGCCCCAACGGCCGTCCATTGTCTGGGCTACATGGGCTGCCCATAGCCAGTTCAACCGTGCAATCCTGTTAGCTGTCGGTTACCTTGGTTCTTCTGCGGATAAATTATCCTCATTTCTGATTCTATCGCGTAAAGAAACTCCAAGCATTAATTAATTGACTGAAGAACCTTTTTACACATAAAACTGTGCACTATATATGGGAAGGCAGCACTGTTTTGTTAAATAATTGTAATATTATTATGCACACAACCCAATATTATCAATAAGTAGGCATAAACTCACGCGCCGGCGATATCGGATGACTGTCCGGATACATGACGTGTCCATGATAACGGGTACATTTGACTAACAAATTCATCCAATTTAGAGCCGCTAACAACTGTAATGAATGACCTAATTCCACGCCCGAATGTTGGGTTTTACGGAAGCCATACATGTACGTTTTCAGCTAGTATTTTTAGATGTGGAACGTTTTTTGGGTTTTGAATAGGTATATTTTCTATATGGCCCGTACTATGTCTTAATTTTCTGCATTTATATAGGGCGTGAGCTGTCAACCTCTCAGTTTTCACAAACCCGAATCGCAATCTGAGAGGTCACAGACTGTAGTTCGTTGCATTGACCTACAATAAACGCGCAGCCTAAACTGCTGAAGCCAAACTAAGACACTTTTATTTTTCTATTTTAGTTTGTTTAGCTAAGGATCTAAGTAGCCATTCCAAACCGTAATACCTCTTTCTTTAACATAACTCTTAATAGTTCAGCCACCATCATACTATCATCAGGTTTAAATCCAGATACATTTTAAACTAATAATTGTGTGATGTGTCTAAGGCCAAGGTCCTCGTTGAGTCTTCGTGACTCAATGAGGCCAGAGTAAGTAAGAAACGTGCCACTACAGCAACAGGTTATGGGCCCCAAAGCGTGGAAAAAATATGCGTTCAATATGTTTATAACGCAACTACAAGTGTATACGTTATCAACAGGCATCCAGGACATGTTAGGCCTCCTCCCAGGCGCGACGGTCGACGAGCTCCAAACCCTCCAACCGCGCATGACGCGCCGCAACTCGTCCTCCAGCGAAACCTCCTCGTCTCTAGAGAGCCCCCGAGTTGTCCTCGTTTTTTTCATCGGCGGGTGCACCTACCATGAGATCTCAGCATTGAGGACCATCAGTCAGATGGAGGATTCCAATGTGGAATTTGTCATTTTGACCACGAAGCTGATTAACGGCACTAGTTTCATTGAGTCCCTGATGGAGGAAGAGTAAATTTGGTTTTCTTATTATAGTTTATTTATCTCATTATCATGTCAACGCTTGAAGTCTGAACAAATGTTATATTATATATTCCTGGCAGTGCAATACTTCACATGTTGTATATTCAGGAACAAAATAAAATAGATATTAAGGTATAAGATGCTTTGTGATCATTCCTCTAGTTTTGTCCTGGAGTGTGTGAAGTCGGGGCATCGAAACGTATTAAATAATGAGAATTACCGCGAAATAAAAATCTTGCTATAAGCTTGCCGGTGCTTTCAGCGTAAATTGCTAACCAAAATTTTTATAATTTCGCGTTAATTTCCTGTGGTCAAACTCAAGGAAGTCTAGGAAGTTTAATGCATGACCTTACTTAAGCTTCGGTCCGCTCAAATTGTATTTTTATTAATGATGGCATTATTTTCCAAGTGCCATGCCACTGTAAAGTGTAAATCATTTATTGCAAGTAGTTATTGTGATGTATATAGATAATCATCATGTTATGTTTAAGTATACCAAAGTTGTTTGTACATTTTGTACCTACTTTAAGATGATAGAAATTGATAATATTTATTAATATAAGTGCTTGTGCGGAACTGTATGTTATTCTTTAAGAAAATAAACTTCATGAAATATTTGTCTTTGTTTATTAAAATCTCATATTGATTAACTTGCATATAATATAAATTTTAATTTGATCAGTTTCATTAAATAATCATACAAAAATCCTGCATGCTTACTACCTATATTTTACAGTATTAAAGCTTCAGCGTAACAAAAATAATTTTCGTACACCATTCACCAGGTCCTTGACTATTCTCATAAATACTCGTTACTTGTGTATTTTGTGATATTAGACTTCTTTGGCTGAGCCACACTCACTCCATGCTTCTTTGCTAGCGCCGCCAACTTCTCATTTTCATATCCAACCTCTTCTCTATAGCATCTTAGCATTAGAGGCATCACTGTATCCAAAATGAACCTGAAATTCTTTTGGGCGTATATTGAATCATTCCCTACAGACAATATTAATCTGGCATTAAAAATAGCATAGATGCAATCATCCAAAGTTTCCATCAGGTCTTTCGTAACAAGAGTCAGTCCAACTTTCTGAATACTGATCACAGACTGGGCGAACCATATTGTACTACTTGACAAGTCTACCCATGTCTCGTTTATAACATACTTAGCTAATATAAGGCCCAAATTCTCCATTTGCGCTAGAAACTTATGCACGCCTGCCTTAGTGTGCATATTCACAGGGGTCCACTTATCTTCAGCTATTTTCGACTTGATAGAATCAACAATTTTTTCTTTATACTCCTTTAGAGCTCTGCTTATAGGGGTCCTCAAGGAACTGTTGAGTTGGAACCTCAAATCCAAACCGAATTCACAAAACAACATGCATTGGTCTCTCAGACTCTGAACACACTCTAAAACTGTATCTAAAGCACACTGCGGGGTGAACACTTGTTTGATTATCTGACTGAGCAGCATTCTAAGCTGCATGCTAGCCCACACTACGAATGCACTAATTTTATTATTCGGAAATAACGCTGTGAACTCTGTTAAGGCATCACTCAGTGAGCAGAAGAAAACCTCTCCGACTTGCTTGACATATGTATTAATAGTACTTTCTAACTGGACTCCTTTGATGTGGACCTTGACTGTGTGACTGCAAATAGCCAGAAACAATTCACAAGCCTGACTCGTCATGTTGAACTTATTGAGAATGAGCACCGGACACCGTGATGACTGAAGTCCACCCCGGGGGCTCCAGTTATGTGTAACATCTAGTTCTTTTAACAAAATGTCTATTAAAATCTTCTGTTTATGTTCAATCCTTTTCAAGATGTCATTCCTCTCAGGGTGTGTTTTGAATTCATCCGAGTTTAAAGATTTCTGAGCAGCCACCATTAATTTGTATGTTTTTTCAAAATGTCTTTCTACAATGAGCACGTCTAGTTCTTCTGTGACATCAGCCAGCCATTCCGGTAAAGATGGAATTTGTGGACAAGGCAATTCCTCTACAGACAGACTGGGAGACTCAACTAACTCAGGCTTGGGCTTATCTTCCTTCTTTTTCAGCTTGGAATTCTCCTTCTCAATGTGCATCTTCTTGGCCACATCAAACTTATCCAACCAGTCTTTTTTAATTGCAAAACTGTTACATTGGAAGACCCTTGTATCAGGGAAGGCTAGCACCTTAAAGGCTTGCTTCACATTTCCCAGATCACGGACATTAACAACAGCTAAAGTGCTAATTGGATAGCTAGCCTGGAATTTGTACCTCATTGGCCCTCGGCGATTAGATATCCAAGAGGTCAGCATCACACAATCATTAAATAAATAAACATGCATTCTCTGCAAGGCAGTGTTTTCTTCGGCGTCGATCTCTAATAAATCTCCCTCATGAAGCAGAGTTCTTTCAGGGGTGTCTAGCAAGTTCATACACCCCTCAACTTTGTCAATGATTGTGTTGAGTTTGTTTTTCCTCTGTTCTTCCGCTCTCTCGGCTTCGAGGTCCTGGGCCTGCGAGTCCAGTGACTCCCGAGAGATAGTGTTATCGTGCCCCAAAACAGAGGCATGAGAGAGCGTCGTGAGGACGGACCGTTGCTCGCTGAGAAGCCGCGACAGTTTGTACATTTCAGCCTCCAGGTGAGATATCTCTGTCGCCGTCTCAATAAACTGCATGTAATTCTCGTAAACATTCTTCTTAAGAGCGCTTGCGGTTTCTTCGGCGAGAACTTGAATCTTCTCTTTTTGCTGTTGCAGCTCCTCCCCTCCGACGCAAGATCTCGCTAATTCCTTGACATAGCGGTCGGGCCCAAAGTCTGACTTCGCAAACTTCTCCATGTTGATGTCTGACATGGTTTCGCATAAATATCAATAATATTACGGGATTAAATAGCAAAAAACTCTGATTCAATCATCATTCGTTATCGAACGACAGAAAACGTATCAGAGACATATTTATGTGTTTAAACTAAACTAGTTCAGACATTCTTGTACGGTACGTCAAACGTGTCATACGCCCTCACTTTCGATATCATTTGTGAGGCTGAGGTTACATTTCGTGCTTTGAATTTTGCAAACATAATGTAATTAATTTATCGTGTGACAAGCAATTTCTTGTATTTTTTGTCTAAATAAGGCAATATTTTGCCATTTTTCAACAATTTCTTTGTCACACATTCAGTTATTTAATAACGTAAAACGCCTAATTAAAATGTCAACACGTTTCGTTACTGCTTGGGGAATGGATGAAATTAATAAATTTCATGAATATTTATTTATAGGCAGCAAGGGATAATTATAATACTCAAAGAAAGGAATAACCCCTCACATTCTTAGAAAATATATTATAATTTTTCTGTTGCTTATTAAAAAAAAAGATTGAATTGTTTTTACCGCCATGTAGGTACGGGCAACGCAACGGCAAACTAAACCCAAAAGATGATTTAGTTCGACTTGCTCGGGGGCTGTCGTGCCGTGTTCCTAGATATTTAAAGTAGGTACCTATTTAGTTATATGAACTGTAAAAGTAGCTTAGGAAATACTACCTGGCTGTATTGCCGATCAGAACGTTTTAGCCGGTCAGCCAGCGCTGTGTGTGTGATGAATGAGCCTGGATTCTATTCTATTCTTGTAGGTGCAACAGAACGGAATGGGCAGTTCTATGCCCGGCCTTATTATTATTTTATTACGTTTGAAGCGGCGGTTTTGACTTTTGGTCCTTTGATGATCGAATTATCTTGATCATTAGATTAAAGGGTTGTCGAAGTAATTATCATTTTATAATACTCAATGGTCACTTAATACATCGCATCCGATTCTACTGAAGGTAAGCTACATCTTGAAAAGCGTATTCTTCTTAAGGGTAGGCATACGACTTTAGAACCACCTATTTTCTAAAGTTCGTTGAAAATAGCACACTACCCCATAATGGAACCTTGGAACCATGACAATATAGGTGTCACTAAAATTCATATTACAGAATTAAAAGTAGGTGAAAATCTGATGACTAGACCCTTGACTCCTCAAATATTAAACGAATCTCTATTGCGTTTTGGATGTTTTTATGGTAACTCGTTCAGATGTCTTCGGAAATATGATTATTTTTCGTCAAAATCGGTTTAAAAACGGCCAAGTGGGAGTCTGACTCGCGCACCGAGGGTTCCGTACAAATACCTACTTATCCCATCTTAACTGGCAGCGTTAAGATAAGTTTGCACCTGGTATAGTCTATCCGGAATTGTAAGATCAAATTCTGTCAAACTGGTACAAGTCAAAAACGACCTTAAATTTACATTCATACGGTTGTTAGTACCTTGGGCCAAAGTGACTTCATTTGATCTTAGAGATCAGACAGGCTGTATATAATGGCGCAGGATACAAATGAGCTGCAAAGGTAATGCAACCGATCACGTTTGTTGCATGGAAGCCCCCTTAAATATTTGTTTTATTCTGTTTTTTTGTGATTGTTGTTATAGCGGCAACAGAAATACCTACATCATCAGTGAATATTTTAACCGTCTATAACTATCGCAGTTCATGAGATACAGCCTGGTGACAGACGGAAAGACAGACATACAGACAGACGGACGGACAGCAAAGTCTTAATAATAGGGTCCAGCTTTTACCCTTTGGGTACGAAACAGTAAAAAATTGGGCAATTGCGAGTCCGACTCTCGCATGAAGGGTTCCGTAGCATAAGCTTTAACAAGTTTGTTGTATGGGAGCCCCCCTTAAATATTTATTTTCTTTTATTTTATGTTTAGTATTTCTTGTTATAGCGGCAATATAAATACATCATCTGTGACAATTTTAACTGTCTAGCTATCACCGTTTTTGAGATACAGCCTGGTGACAGACGGACGGATGGTCTATAAACAAGTTTGTTGTATAATCATAATCATCATTTATTCACTGAATATATGGTACATAAGATGGTATAATATAAAACATTTGATCCTTATATATTCGGCCGTTATGGCATGTGAAAATTTACAAAACTTATTCTCTAGGTAGCATTCTTACTGATTATTTATATTTATGTAAAAAAAATATGGAAAAATTTGATTAGATTAGTAGTATGTACACTTATTACAGTCTATATTTTACTATTCTTAATGCATGCATAATAATAATAATGTTATCATAAGTATATTTAGTTTAATATTATTTTTCCTTTAAAAAAGTCTCCAAGAGAGTAATACGCCCTGTTAATAAGTTCCTGTTTTAACCCGTCAAGCGTCCAGTAGACTAACGTTAGTCTACAGCAATTTTGTGCCGGTAGCGTCCAGTAGACACACGCTAGTCTACAGCCCAAACCGCTCATTGGATCAATTTCTCTGCATCGATTCGTTATGGTGGCAGCTTGATAGATATTTTACTATCCAACAACAGCTATCAGAGCACACAAATTTGATTTTTAACCAATCAGAATCCTCAATAGTGACGTGTAAATATTTTTTTTTCTCTACATTGGCGGAATTCGTCCGCCATTTCGAAAATCACTTGCATTTGAGGTGTCGTGTCGTGTAATAAATATGTCCAAATCTTTTAAACGGAAAGTGTTTATATTATGTATTATATATCAAATTACTGGCAATTAAATAAGGTTTTCGTTTTTAATGTTAATTTTAGCCGCACGATATTGTTTCCTAGTGAAAAAAGTCCTCAAGTTTGAATGACGCAATAATTTTGCAATTATGGCCGTCGTAATTCATTTGTTTCCTAATTTTCAATTGTTCAAAGCCTTACGAACAAATAATAGTTTTATAATACACTTTCTCAGGATTTCATTTCATATATTAGATTGGTGTAAGGTCTTGGGAATTTTGATATATTTATGATTTTGTTCAAACAGTGCTCAATTTCGCGGCAAATCCGCCATGACAGTTGCGATTAGCGGCAGCTTAGTTTGTCGCGCGCGCGCACGTGCGCGTAAATAAATATTTGTTGTGAAGTAATTATTAGGTGTTTAGTAGTGAATTTACGTAAAATTGACGCATAAACTAGCCAGTATCATTTTAGTGTATGTAAAATGTGATATGTGGTTTTAAATTGAGTGTAAATTGTGAATGATTAGTGACGGATGTGACGGAAAGCGAACATCTTGGAATATAAATAAATCTACATCTCACTAAAAGTAAGTGCGGCTATTATAACATATTGTGCCGAATTCCAAATTTATCTAGCTCTCTAACGATATATAACACATCTCATATAATTATTCTCGGGGTAGGTAAAATTCCCATCTTCAGCGGAAATTCAGCCGTTTCTTGTTTGTATGGGACATTTCGCGGTGTTTTGTTCTAGGGAGGTCTGACACTTGACGGGTTAATTTTACTTTGAACATGTTTAAATCTAACTGTTTTAAATCATCAGGCAGATAGTTATATATTTTAGAGGTGGTACCTACCTACTAAGCTGTTTCGCAGTAATGCTGTTTTACCAGATATGGTTTTAATGGGAGCCCCCCTTAAATATTTATTTTATTTTTAGTACCTATTTGTTGTTATAGCGGCAATAGAAATACATCATCTGTGAAAATTTAAACTGTCTAGCTATCACCGTTCTTGAGATACAGCCTTCTGACAGACGGACGGACGGACAGCGAAGTCTCAGAATAGGGTCCCGTTTTTACCCTTTGGGTACGGAACCCTAAAAAAAGTTATTCTTGCGTTAAGAATTGGGATTTGGATAGAAGTAAATAGGTAGCTACTTATAGAAATAAACACATGTTTGGTTGATTATTTTTTATTATAAACAAAAAATGTTCCCATTTATTAAAACTTATTGCTTTCGCATAATGTCAACAGTAGACGTGGAGTTCCCTGTCAGTAATAGATTAGTGTGACTTTTTTTTAAGTACATATTTAGAAAAACATTCCTTTTTGTTACTCGCACAACTCACAACTCACCAAGAAAGGTATCACACAAAACAATAATAATTTCATAAAACAAAGTTCATGTTTTGTGACGGGCAAGAGAGATATTGGAAAAATATTTCTTGTGAAAAATCGCCTTCAAATTTGCTGCGAGCCTTTACCTACTAGGTATTTCTATTTTTCTTTCGAACTAAGTACCTACTTGTGCCATTTTTTATTTTCTTATTATGCAATTTCATTTTATCGCATCGCATCATTTAAATTCTCTGGATCAATCTGGATAAGTAATAACTTACCTAAACAAATACTGCAAATACTCAATGCAACTTTATATTAATAACGATTCTATGTATGTTGGTTATAAAGGCCCAGTATGCAGTATATCAATGCTTTATTGAATGAGAAAGTTGCTACGATTCGAACTTCAAGTAAAAAAAAATTGGAGTATGTTTATAACGCACTCATTGGTTTTATAGACTCGAGCTGGGATGAAAAGATATAAATACATAGTGGGCGAAGGCTCTAATGGCAGCAATACGGTTTAAACCTAACCAATGATTGCGACAACCGCTTCAGGAACATGATGGCTTTTGGTTGTTTCCACTGCTTCTACCTTCTCGTCACTCTCTTCGACTTTGCTTTCTGTTGCTTCAGCCGTAACTTGTGTTGCGTTGACCTTGGATTCAGCTCCTTCTACCTTGGCTTCAGTAACCGCGGGAGGTTCGGGGTCGTCTTTTCCGTCCCGCTTGTACCTGTAGTACCGCGCAGACGCGACCTCAGACCGAGTTTCGTAGCAGTTCACGAGGGCATCACCATTACGACCTGAAAATTGGCATTTTTTTTAGTTCACTGTACTCGAAGAGGTTTGCACAAGCCACCACTTCTGAGATGGGTTTTTATAAAATATCACTAACTGGTGAAATTCTGACAACGCGTCATCATTTTGGACTGCTATTGGTAGATATGGATATTCACGAAAAGTACTTAGTCTTGCCACACTAAAGTAGGTAACCTGGTCCGGTACTGCATGGCAACAATGTCTTTACGGAGATATTTCAAGGTGAACTAGATTTTCGACTTTGGATACCTAATGATAACGGTAATGTTATCCTTTGGTGGCACTCTCACCTTGAGGACAAGTGCAGACGGCAAGATGCCTTCTGCCCATACAGACAGCGCCGGAACCGCACTGGGTATTGCCGAGACATGGATCTACGCACTGGAAGCCAACGCAGGCAAGGTGGTCTGGGCATTGGGAGTCCAGCTCGCATTCACCCTGGAAAAATATTCGGTTTAAACGGGTACTCACTTTCAATTACGTTTGGCATGACGAACATATGTAAACTGTGATGTAGCAATGTTCATGGTGTGGTATATCTCGTATGGAGTAGAAAATGCTTACTGTTTTCACATTTAAATGTGAATCATTAATCGATCATGCTGTGTTTGACCACATCAAAACCGGGCATGAATATAATGAAGTTTCTCAGGCGATAAGTATCTTGGTGAAAGATGGTTGACGCAAGATAAATATGTGAAGCTGTAGCACCAGGGCCCTATTCAATAAAACTTACAATTTACAATTTGTAATTACAATTACAATTTACATTTTTATGTAGATCCTGTTCAATAAAAAATACAAGTTACAATTTTGTAATGGTGAAAAATTTACAAATTTGTCGGATTGTAACGACAATTTTACATATCTCTGTTCAATAAAGATTTTCACTTGACAGGCAATAATTTACAATTTTGTCAGAAAAACCAGTTTATTAAACGCATACTTGTAGTTACAAGTTTACATATTTGTAGAATTGTAACAAAATTCTGACAGGCGCTCTCACCCGGTGTAAAAATTGTTACAGTTACAGTTTAGACATACTCGTAGCTTTTCGAAACCTATGATGCTCACGTGATCATCAAGTAGTGAAAGTGACGAGAAATATCCAGTGGTTATTGTGCTACGCAGGCGAATATTTCGAAGAAGGAGGAATTTCAATCTTGATGTTACCGATTTCACATTTAATGAGAAATTCAGAGTAAGCAAGACTACCGTCTAATATTTGATAAATGCAATGAGCAACGAGCTTGCTCACAGCTCTTACAGTCTTACACCCGCCGAGCAAATTTTGTGCGCTTTGCATTGGATGGGTTCTGGCTCACAATACCATATAATAGCAGATAGGTACGCATGGAATTTCTAAAGCGACTGTACATAACTGTCTGACACGGGTGACAACTTTAATTGTTAACAGATTCTTCGGTGATGAGGTCCGCTGGCCTGAAAACTGTCATGAGATTTTTAGATTATTTATGACTCATAATATACCTAGAATAGCTGGTATTGTAGATGGTTCTCTAATTCAAATGGATGCTCCTTGGCAGAATGAACCAGTATTCGTAGATAGAGAATTGAATCATTCTATGAACGTCATGGTGGTATGTGGTCCAAATTTAGATTTAGATTTGTTTTTTCTAATAATATGTAGTTACCAAGTAAGATAAAAAAAAGGTATGAAGTAAAGTGTGCTTAACTTAAAATAATATATTATTTATGTCTAAGTAGGTTCTTATCTCACCACCTACTATTTTCTGTTTAATTTTGTTTTCTCCGCTACCCAAAGGTTGTCTGGAAGAGATCGCTCTTTAGCGATAAGACCGCCTATTGTCTACCATTGTTTAATTTATGATTTCTCATGTAATATTTTTCTTGTTGGTGTGCAATAAAGTGTTGTTGTATTGTAGGTACCGACATATGGTTGAAATAATAACTGCGATTTAATCGTGAACGTACTCTGAAATGCAATTTGTTGAACAAGTTAGCAATTAAATTTTATTCTACCGTCATTCTAAGTCATTAAAAAACATAATATTACACTTAATTGTAAATTGTAACTTACCATGACATATTTGTAAATTACAATTGTCATCGAAAGCGACAGGCGTTTTTTGCAATTGTAAAGTTTTATTGAACAGGGTTTACAAGTGTGACATTTTAACATTTTTTAGCAGTGGTACAATTACAAATTTGTACTTTTATTTATTGAACAAGTTTTTACCTTACAATTCTACAATTATGACACTTTTTTACAAATTTGTCGGATTGTAATGTTTATTGAATAGGGCCCAGAATGAGAATACGTATGTGAAATATTTCCAGAAACTCAGATCCATGCCAATGATAAGTTATTAAACTTACACGTTCGCAAGACACGAGGGCATTGCCGAGGTATCCAGAGGGGCAGGTGCAAACGGGACGTTCAGCGCCGGTTCTGTCGTGACCAGGGGTGCACTTAGCGTTCGTGCCACAGGGGTTAGGCTCGCAGAGGTCACCTGAAAATTGAGAAAAACGGATTTTAATAAAATTGTCTTGTTGAAACTCCATGTACGGTCATCATCAAAAGTAGCTGACATTAGTGGCACTAGCATATCTCAAAATGCGTACTAAAATTGTCAGCTACTGATTCTAGTCTTTGGCATAAGGTTGTATCATCAACATGGTGGTGATATTGGAGCCACAAATGTTAATTGCTGCAGAGTCGGTTTGTAGTTCAGGCACTAAGACTTAATCTATAGATACTAATACTATAGTCGTAGTCCATCTACGAGAAATTGTCAACGTACGGGCTTCGAAAGGCCTGCAGAAGGTGAAGGGATCTCCGGTCATGTTCCTAGGGCAGGAGCACACTGGAGTCAGTCCACGAAGGTTGCAGTCAGCGTTGACACCACATACGTTGGTGCAGGGGTTCACACAGGCGTTGTATACGCAGGCGGGCTTGTAGCTAGGGCATTCGCCGTCAGATGTGCATTCGGGAGAGCAGATGCGGTACGGATCACCATGGTAGCCCTGATTGAAAGAGATAGTGGTATTCAATTAATCATTACGCAACAGTCATTTCAAGTAATTTAGAAATTCAGATTGATCCAGCAGTATCCAATAGACTGACGTCGATTGATTATGATGTTAAACCTCAGTCTTCTGAGGATGCCAGTCTCGGACTTACTCTAGGGCACTTGCAGACAGCGCGGTGCGCCGCCACGGTATCGCAGTCGGCGCTGACGCCGCAGTCGCTGCAGGGGCTCACACACTTGAAGTCTCGGCACGTCTGCTGCGAGCCGCATTCGTGGTCGGATTCGCATTCGTGACGGCAGCCTGACAGAGGGCTTCCCTGGTGACAACAGTATAACAGTTAGGTTAGTGTGCAACTTGTTTAGGTTATGAATAGATAGATATCATATCATGGTTGGAACCAAGAAATTCTGACTCACAATAAGTATAGGTATATATAACACTAAAATAGTACCTAGTGTTAGGTACTATTTTAATCCGGGATCTAAAATACGATTAAGTAGTCCTTAGTCTGAATACAAAGAAATCTAATAAGTATAAAATAGCATATTGGACAGTTACGGAGAAGTGATAGAACATCACTTCATCTTCTTACCCTGTATCCAGGAAGACAGGTGCAAATAGCCTGGTTGTTGGCGACGTGGCATTTGGTGTTGAGTCCGCACGGAGACGGATGGCAAGCTTCCTCTGCAAAAAATTAATAGTAAAATTGGTATGATTTCAAAATTCTAAATGTACCAATTTAATCCATCTAACCTGATTTCGGAAAGGTCGATCTGCCTCATAGGTATAAGCAAATGTCATATTTGATAAATTACAATAATACATAATGATAAAGTGCCACCGTAAGTGTGAACCGTACCTCATTACGGCAAAGAAAATAATGAGAGAAGGTAAAGAGCTATACTGCTCAGGACCTATTTCTATATAAGCATTAAACATTGATTAAAAAAAATTTACATCCTGGGAAATTCTAGTCTAGTCAGTCTATTTACAGCGTTTGCTAGAACTAGTTAATTTACCTGGGTCAGCAATTCTGCAGGCTGAGAAAGGATTGCCGGTATAACCTGCAGGGCAGGTACACACCGCTATGTGGTTGCGGACCTGTCAAAGAAAACCATTCTTACAATAATCATTCAGCGGATTCCCATTATTGGACGTAGAGTAAGGATAACAGTGCATCTGGGCGTGGTCAAAATGGTAACATCGAGACTAATGGGTTATCTCTGTAGGTATACCTTGTTCAAGCCCCTGATTAGAAATGACAAACCACGGAAATGGAATTTGTTAGTATTAAATACAAGCAGGTGTCTAAACCATACATATTAAATAGTGGCATTAGTATGTCTGCCCGCCCACTCGATTATAATCAACTTTCTGTACAGGACGCTCGTCGTCATTAAATACTAAAAAATTCCAAATTTTGGGTTTCAATTAATATAGTAAGACCCCGATAAGTACATTGAGACATAATTTGGTGGCCCATGAGGGGAACGAAGTTATGTCGACGGGAAATCATAGTATTAGTACCGGGATAAAGTAGTTTCGTATGTTGGTATAAGAGGATTTATTTTGAGGTAGGTACCTACACATATTCATTAGTTATTTAGCTAGCTAATTATAAGGCGTGGTATGATGTCACTTACATCGCAGTTGGCGTTGATGCCACAGGTGCCTTCGCAGGGGTTGACGCAATGCTGGTTCACGCAGGTCTGATGGCTTCGGCATTCACTCTTATCTAAAACAAAAAAACTAGGGTTAGATCTCATCAATATCAGCAGTAATTCTGCCTGAAATGTTTTATGAGATCGTCGGGATTTTGCTATACTCGATGTATGTTTAGTCACTCTGTCAGTTTCCACAATGTATCCCGGAGCGCGTTTACACGATTGTTGTATTAAATAGTCTTGTTTCAGTCGCCGATGCACTCAGTTCTTGCGCATAAGAGCAGCATGGTAGAAAACTGAGAGCAAAGATCTGTAGATTAATGCCAAAGTATATAATAACATAGATGTTCATATCGCTTACCAACACATTCGATCCTGATACACTGCGATAGCGGGTCCCCAGAATGGCCAGGCAGACACGCACACACTGGCCTTACACTGCCTTGAGTGCAATGCGCGCCAACACCGCAAGTATGAGCTCCACAAGACACTTGGTTGTCGGAGATGGAGCGGCCATGTTCGTACAGGGAACCGAGACTACGACCGAGGTAGCCACGGGGGTAATAGTTGTAGTAACGCTGAGCTGTAGGCAAATGAATGGTATGATATTAATAAAAATTGTACCTATTCACACTTAATTTTAAAGAACAGAGGGAATACCCATAACGTTCGGGTAGAGCTGTTACGTTTCCTTTTGTGTTAACCAATTATTCCAGTGAGCATGACACTAGTTCTTATGAGCTTCGAAGTATATCCCTAGGGTACATAGAATAGCAATTTTTCGCTATTCTATGTATTCTATGTACATGTGTATAACATTACAGTGGAGTTGCGTTTACCCGTGTCTGCATAGATTCATTAATCGGCATCGTTTACTTTTACATAAATTGCATTAAGTCTACGTGCTTAAAATTAATTCCGTATAGCTAGTGGGATTGGGATTACGAGCTTATGCACGGCACGAGTCAAGTTTGCTGGCTTGTAATAAAATATTTTATTGTAGTAGGTACCCGGTGGCAACAGAAACTCCTATTTTGGGAGATATGAGGAAAATTCATCTGAATAGGTACTGAATTAGTCAATGGCCAACACAGATATGACCCCAATGTTAGCGGTTAATTCATTCGAGCTCTATTTTTTTCTCTGTCAAGTTAACAATATCCGTTTACATTATGTGAATCAATTCATCTAACTATTACGACTTGTAGTGACGGCCCATTTTAGGTTGCCACTGTAAATTAACACAATGGTATGTAAACGTAGGCGGTTCGACATTCAACCCAACATCCTAAATCTAATCAGGCAATGTGAGTCAACGGCCTAATGATCCGTAAAAAACTAACGAAAATAGAGCAGTTTATTTTGCATTGATTAGTTTATTACTAGCAAACAAAGCGGACCTTGGGTCCAACCATTTTATTATGCAAAGTATATAAACAACGGCCTACACTGGTCCCTTTTGTCCTTGTACTTGTGATACAATAAGGATTATGTAGGATAATAAATTGTTCTAATTTGTTCTTGCAATAAAGATCAGCAAACCGTGAAATAGACTAGGCTTGTCCGTTGACAAATAGTCAACATTTCCCTAGACAGAATATGTAAATAAGCAGCTTCTTAAACTTAGGTAACATATAATTACTTAATCATGTTTTTGGACTCTCTGCAAGCATTAGTGTATCTACGAGTATGTAGGGTACATTTTTAAGGAGGACCTGGCCCTTGAGATGCCATGACCGATGCGATAAAGCCTAGTCTAATAAACTTTAGTCTTCTCAAGTGGAAGTTTTATTTTTTTATCTTTTTTTTACTGAATAGAATAAATTAAGGGACAATCTTACACAAATCGACCTAGTCCCAAACTAAGCAATGCTTGTACTATGGGTACTAGATGACGATGTACATAATATATATAAATACATATATACCCAGACCCAGGAACAAATATTCGAGTTCACACACAAACATTTGTCCGTCCCGGGATTCGAACCCAGGACCGCCGGCTCAGTAGGCAGGTACTCTACGAACTGCACCAACCGCGTCGTTGTTCTATGTACGAGTAGATTGTACTCGTATGCCTTATGGTACCTGTAAACATCTGTTTCTGTTTGTAGTCCAATTAATTAATAAAGATTTCAGTAAGCTCAAGCTCACATACCAAATTTGCAATGCTGTAAGCTCGGTAACATAGTTAGCGGCTTGTTACAAATGTTATACATGACTAATATGACTTAATAAAACACGTGGGAGGGTTCCGCGTGGTCAACTATTAAATCGACCTTCGTCAAAGCACCTGTCTATATAATATATTTAATTGATTATTTAGATGCGTCAAATATGAACAATATTAACCGACCAAAAATGCACCGATGACTCATGGATACAATATTACTTAATTATCGAATGGGTTGTATAAAATCAACGCTTTTTTGTTGTACTTATTAATGAGTTATAGCGACTGTTGTTGTCAGTATTATGACTTGTAAACATCTGAACAAGGTGCTATCTTACATTACTTAATCCTTCAACCATCGATCACTTGATCGATGCCTTCAACTTATTTTTACTACACAGGAGAAAGTAAGTATTTGAGATTCGATCGAGGAATCGCTACTGTTTCATATTTTCATAGCCATCAAGAACGATTTTTTATCATCTCCGGATAATACTAAAATTTCTTGACATCTCATCTGCTCTCCTAAAGGTCTTTAATTTTAATCAAACATCCCATGAAAGCGTAAAAAGTTAAATACATAAATATTCTAGCATAATTTCCACTCTATCTGCTAATTCCCTTCAAATGGATACTTAAGGTGCGTCTCGTGATACGGTATACGATTACATTTTAAATAGGTTTACGTCACCCTAAGGACTTAAGTGGGATTTACTGCCCGCTACGCGGAGAAAATCTCACTTCCTGCCCGCCTAGCACAACTAAGCTTCGTGATACTTGTCGCGCGAGATAGCGCTACCTGTCACTCTCTCACATTGTAGCGATTCACATGTTCTCGTCATGTGTACGCCATCATGTAGATATATATCGCCATCGTAAGACTCACATCATTATTATCATCATCAGGTTCCCAACACATTAGCATCATATTTCGCCAGCTAATACTAAAATCATCACTTAATAACTATAATACAATACAAATGCCTAATAGAAGTAACAGTATGAATGTTTACGAAAGCAAGTAAAAATATTCTAATAACTAAGCATCCTACCTTTTTAAAAATAGCAAATTACTATTCACAAAATTTTCCAACGGAAGAATTGAGCTTTATTCATACTGCATAAGGATCAAAGTTATGGGCGTGGGCGTGTCTGTGGGCGTGGCCAGAGTGTCCAGAGTTTTCAGCGAGTCCAGCGCGTCTATTCGTCTAGCGCGTCTATTTGTATAGGGCGTCTATTTGTATAGGGCGTCTATTTGTCTAGGGCGTCTATTCGTCTAGGGCGTCTATCCGTCTAGCGGGTCTAGCGTGTCGGGGGATATTGGTATAAATGGGGACGGATTTTATAGATTTCATTCATTTCTTACTTGCGACTTCGACTGGGTAACATTATTGTCTGGCACTAAGGTATTAAATTTAATTTTAAGGGGAATTTCTGTTGGAATTTAGATTGTTTTTCGGGATTATAATTATTCATTGAAATTTATTGGGATTTTGTTGTTTGAAAGCTATTAAGCTTAATTACATGCCAGAAATAGTGTTTTGGTACATGGTTGCCAGATGAAAGATATTTAACCTTGCGGCTGTTAAACGAATATCTTTCAGACTCTTTTAGTTTTATCCGGGATAGGCAACCCGGACACTAGCCATTTACAAGTGCAGTGCAGTGCCTACAGATCTGGAGTAATCTATCTGATGAATTCAAGGACCACGAAGTTGGACATGTGGGATATCCACACTTGTTGAAATCAGATGGACCTCCAGGTTTGGTCTCATATACGTATATATTTATATATTTGCAATATCTACACATATTAGGGCGGGCTACTCTGCGTTTCCGGTGTTTTATCCACGCAAGGGGGGGCCCACTTACACTGATTTTAGTCCAACCTCGGGTTAATCTCCCGAATTTATAGTTTAGCTTACCTAGGTTCCATACACGTTTAAATGTAAATATGAGGTTTAGGCCTCTAGTGTTTTTGTACTAGCTAGGGAACAGGGTTTAGTGATAGGTACACTTTAATAGGGATGTTAGGATGGGGTTCTTTATTTTCCGAGCAATCGGCCATTCATCATTGACTAACATAACATTTATTTAAATTATTTTAATCTTGTCTGGTATAATAAATACAAACAGCTGATTTCTTGCTTACTTTAGTGTCTATGACTCGGGGTGTCAGTAGTGAAAATAAAATCTTGTAACAGTTTATAAAGAATGGGAATAGAGCAATCTGATGTTTAAAACCATTAATTTTACATCGAGATTTGTAGAAACATTTAGTTAAATTTATTTTTATCGATTATTATGTAAGATTTGGTAAAGTAATGTACTTATAACAGACATCGATAGTGTTAAGATGGCAACACTGAAGATAAATCAAATCAGCTGAGAAATGACATTAGCCCTCTTCAATGAACAGAAATAAATTTAAATTTTGTTATAAATTTTGATAAGGAAATGCTATGGTAGATTGTTGTGTAGTATGTCTAGAAATGGAAAACAAATCATTCCTATTGCTGGATTTGGAGTCTGGAGTGTAGACTGCTAAGAATGGCCTAGGACTTTTAAGCAACAAAAATGAAAGTTGTTTGACCTAGTTTATACATTTCAGATCTCAGAACTTAATTAATTAATATCACAAGGGTTGAGAGTAAATTCCCTTATCAGAATGAGTCAAGTTCGCGAGTTGAAAGAGACTTCGAATTGATAACAATGAGTTATTATGTTTCAAGGTTGAATGACATGTTTTTGAGTATAGTTAAACGAAAACCCAAGTTAGACAATTCTATTGTTGTAATGAATGAAGTGAGAATTCAATTTAGTTCACGAGTGAAGAAAATTCGTGTTGTTTAATAACAAATATAGATAGTAAAGATTCATAGATCCTAGAATAGATTTGAGAGAGATCTTTTTCTCTAAAAGAGCCTGAAGGCCATTAAAAGATTATAATTAGCAATCATACGGCATCCAGGGACATGGGTTTTGGTGATATTTAAAATAACACACCGAACAAATACAAAAGATGAATTGTTTTAATTTTCAAAGAACGGTATTGCCCCAATTTATATGTGAAGTAATCATGTCCTTATCCGATTGCTCACGTCTGGTAGCCGACATTATTTATACAAAACTAAATATTTTTGGGAGAATGAGATGATAGCATTACAATATAACACAGTCTAATGATAATATTTGGTATGCGGTCGAAGGATTTCAATAATACTCAGAATTCTATTCACCAAACAATTACCTCTTGTTTAGATCCAGAATCTACTTTAGAAATATCATACTAAAACTTACTAAAAGTATGGATTCCCTACCTTTATTCCATATCAAATTATCAGAATAAAATTATTTAATTTAGTCGAACATGAAAACTTAAGATTCATTAAATTTGTAATAAAACTTTATATTTTCAGTAACTTCAATCTACTTATAAATTGGTTATGAAGTGTAGTTTCATAAAGTACAAAATTACTTGTCTACTAAACATTCTTGGAACAGACATGCAATTCCAAGAAAACAGTCTAAATTGGCTTTCATCTTAGAATTCTAATAATATTTGGTTTTGATTCATATATTTATCTTTATTGTTACATAGAGTAATCTAATATATCCATAACTTACTTGTGGACTGAATGAGTTTTTATTTCATATAGAAATAATATAAATAATATTTAATAAGAGTAGAATATCCCATACTGAATCATACTATAGGAATTAGGGATAGTTTTGAGGGCTAGACTACATAGGAAGGAATAAGGTTATATTTTAAGGATAAATAACATTAAATTAAGTTAGAAATTTAATTAATATGAAGAACCAAGGTAGCAGTATGATAGGGGAAACAAGCATTAAATAAATAATTGAATACACATTTATTTAGTTTATTTAACAAAAGTACATAATAGTATAGCACAGTATAGGTTTGAAGGTACTTAACGGCACATCACGGCTACATATCTCTTTAAAAGAAACTGAATTACTACAACAACGTTGGGTCCTACATAATCTAGACTTTCACACGGTTATACCGATATCATTTTTGGCCATTAGTTATAAGAAATGTTCAGCTCAATTGTTATAAAGATCTTTTCATATCTAGGTTTGTTTAGTTGTAGGTTGTGGTAGACTAGGAGATGCTGTTAAGATATTTTTTAGGTAATTGTAGTAGGGCTTTCTTAGGGCTTCGTTGTAGAAATGGAGTATGGAGTCGAGGGTGACGCAGGCGTAGGACTTGTACTTTTAGTTTAGGGCGTAGATACATTTCAGTTGGCGCGCGTTCCCAGGATTTGTTTATTTAGCAGTTAGGGCTTAGTAGACATTGCGATTGGTGGTCCCGTGACTCAGGATATCTTTAGAGTTGAAGTACGTAGCTAGTAGGTATTACAATTTGGTGCTCGTTCCCAGGATGTATTTATTTAGCAGATAGGTTTATAGGTATTACAATTGGTGCCGTGACCAGGATTATTCCAATTGCTGCCATGATCATGCAAGTTACAATTGGTGCCGTGACCAGGATTTGTTCAATTGCTGTTCATCGTGTGGTTCCATGTCTTGCTGTCTTCTTGCGTTTTGTAGTTCAACAATTGTCTTTCATTTTGTTATTTCGCCATGGAATTTTAGTTGAGTTGTTAGTGACGGTTTTATTGAAGGGATCTTTGAACATTTGAGCTTTGAACTATGAGACCCTCAAGGGTACAATTGCTGACGTGAGAGAGGAAAGGAGAATTTAGCCGTGATGGGTGTTGTGCACGTCGTCAAGAAACACATTTTGTTGCATATTTGTACACAAATTATAGTGAATAGAGTAGCTTCTTGATATAACGCACTATATTTTTCTTATTTCACATAGTAACAGTACCTGAAACAAAAAAAAAAAAACTTATATTAGAACAACGTGATTTTGTTTTCAATAGATATGATACATAATAACTAATTGACAGTTGACGTTTTGACAGTTCATTCAGGTATGGGATTATTTGAGATATGATTAAATTCGTTGCGATTGGTTTTATGGTTCACAAAGCTAATTTTAATATTGATTAATAATTAAATAGGTGTATTATTTAAGTTTTAGATAATAATTTACGTTACATAAAATAATAATATCAAGTAATAATTTACTTACTTTAGTTTCAATCAGATACGTAGACAACTTTACTCAATATGTTCGTATTATTAATATAACATAAGATTTAGATATTTAGGGATACATTTAATATTATTTATGCATTATTTACATAATTGGGAAAAATAATAATAGGTAATTCATTTTTAAAGTAAAAACATAATCAAGGCTGAGTGAACAAAACGCCTTCTGAGCAGGTTGATTTGACAAGTTGACAAGTGACAGGGTGTTATCTGTTATCACTTATATCTATGCTTATTAGTAATTAATATGATATCGAGATGGAATGATTATTTAAATAAATTTTATTTTAATATAGGTATAAAGTCGGAATGTTGTAGGAAATTAGTTAAGTGAGGTAGAATAGAGATGTCATTGTTCTTGACTACAGGAAATATGAGTTTGTGAAGATTTATTTTTACATCAGTTATTAGTTCAAGTTGTGTTGAAAATTAATTATGAAACTAAAGTTAAGTCATGAGAGTACTAAGGATTTATTATTTGGGGGGGCG
The DNA here is from genome assembly GCA_947623375.1 of Apotomis capreana. Classification (NCBI taxonomy): domain Eukaryota; kingdom Metazoa; phylum Arthropoda; class Insecta; order Lepidoptera; family Tortricidae; genus Apotomis; species Apotomis capreana. Next base: position 13,018,895 of record OX392517.1, on the reverse strand, counting down.
AGGGTTTATTTATAGACTTTAGTTCAGTGTAGGAAATGTTTCACAATAAGATCTGATAAATATGATCCTAGCTACAATGTTAACCTTTGTATAAAGGCTTCTAACTACAATATTAAGTTATTAATCTTTTAGCTTATTATAAAACCTGTTAGAATCATTAAATATAGTAATTATAAAGGAAAGTAGGAGTGTTAGTAATTTCATAAGTGGGGGGGCGCTCTCTTTTAAGTTTTCTTTTAACGCATAATGAAACAAATGAAATGAAAGTAATTTTATTACAATAATTTATGGCCTATAGATTACCAATAGAATGACTTACATATATGTTCACATGTAGTATAAGAATATAACCACAGAATCAGAAGGGAAAGGAAAGCAGTTTAACTTTAATTTTTTTGAGCGAAGTAAATATGTCTGTATTGTTACCATCAAATTTTATTAAGGTATTCAGTTCCATTAAGTGGTCCTATATATTTAAGTAAATAAATATACATCTTCAGTCAAGTTTTATTATGCATTAGTCATGATACTCAGGTTTTATTTTAGATTTATAATAGATTTTGTGTGGAGGTTGCCGTTGAAATCCAAAAATCTGGAACATAAAAAAAAAAAAAATATTATTGAATCAAGTTAGATTAAATGTTATTTGTTAATAAACAAAGGTACAGCTATTATACAGTACATCTACATACTTTACTTTGAAATATAAACATTTATAACAGTAGTTCAGGAAAATAAATTTAGTTCATAAATAAGCTGCTCGTCTTCAAATGAAATGAAAATTGTAATCAGGTGATGGAAACAGACTTGAGAAAATGATAGGATGAAGACAAGAAGAGAATTAGCAGTAATAACCGGAAGAAATAAATTAAACTTATATCCAAACAAGAACTGTTTTTGAGCGAAGTCATTTCCATGAAAATTTGCATGAAGATATTTTTAAACAACTAAGTTCTTTTTTAAGTTGAAACAATAGTACAGTAAGATAAATGAAATAACCTTTTAAAGAAGTTCCAATAAGTTGCAGCAGCAGAAGTAGAGAGTTCATGCCATCCTTCATAACTTTTGCAACAATCAAGATTAATTTGTACTGAAGAAGTTGTCAAGATTTACGAGTAGAGTCTGGAAATAGAACACAGAAGATATTAGAATCAAGAAAAGAGCAAAAATTGACGTACAGAAGATTCAAGACTTATTTTATAAACAAACGCAGTTAAAACTCTTGTTAACTTACATTCTGTTAAGTCTGTTTCAGGTGGCGTGGAGTTCGATTTCATCACATATTGTTCAATTATCCGGGTTTAATTATTTTGCATAAATTTTGAGATATAACTTATAACCGTTGCGCGAAGGTTAACGTAACTGTTTTGATTCTGTAACAAAAACAAATTTTGATTGTAAACATACAACACGAATTTTCTTTACTCAATATTTTAGTCAGATCATAGTAACAAGCGTAGAAAATAGTTACCTTATTATCATAGAACCATTTTGTCACAGTTTTTTCTTCATAACAATTCATTTTCTTGTTCATTATTCATCAGTTAGTAATTTAATTTCCAGTGCGTAGAATACATTAAGGTTATGAATTTTTTTTTTTTGACATTTGACATGTCATAAGACAGTGTTGCCAGGTTAAAGGGATACGATGACATAAATAGCAGACTATCATTAAGGTGTAGATTCACTTACCTAGTTCGTAAGATTTACGTAGCATATATAAAGAATAGTTAAATATATATTTACCTATATGTTATTTAATTAGACAACGTACAAGTATTTCCGTAATTTATTTATCAAAATCTAATATTCAATAGGGATATTAAGATAAGATCGATTAAGGTATCGATTACAGTCGATTTGTTTTAAAAGGCAATAGTGATGTCATAGTATAAGTCGTACCGCAGTATAAGTATTGTAAGTTAAGGTTCGAATATGGTTGTACGCAAATTTCACTAGAGGTCGTTAGTAGTATATTTCATCGAATGATTTGCGTAATGGTTCGATTCCATTAATACGTATTCTGAGGTTCTTTAATAAGTCGAAATTTGATAAGTTACATGGATGATTACGTAATGGTTCGATTCCATTAATACGTATTTTGAGTTCCTTTAATAAGTTGAAATTCGATAATTTTCAAAAGGGTAGTGAGAGGTAAATTGAATTGGGTGGATAAAATAATTAAGAATTTTATTAGAATATAAAAAAAAAAAAAAAACGAAATGTGTGAAGTGGATAGACGATTTTATTATTTATATTAGAGAGTCTTTATTTTGATTTAAATGAAAGAAGTAAAGGGGAACTTGGGATATTTTAGTATGGATTTTGAATACAAAATGGGTGATGTTCTTCTGAATAAGTCGGTGCGGAAAAACGAATGTAGGAGCCTGTAGTGCGATGTATGAGAGGATGAATGAATGGACTTTTTGAGTTGAATGTTGTCTGTATGTATTCAAGCTAAGTTCGAAAGTATTCGGAACCGAAACGGGGGGGTCTTCTATCTTTAGAGGTACGAACGGGAGTATTTTCTAAAGACATCAATTGGTTTGCACATACTTAGAAGTTAGGCTTAGTAAATCGAAGTATCGATTAGACCGATTGTGCGGTAGTTTGTGCGAAACAATACTCTACAGTGCCTACGGGCTAACCTTCATCGAGCACGAGCAGGAACGTGCAGGTTTCACACACACCCATGTCAACGATTAGATTGGCCAACTGTATGTTTTTAAATAAAAAGAATTGTGATTTAGTTTATCCGAAAAGGCAGGGTAAAACTAAATTGGTATATTTGTATGAACTTCTGGTATAATAATATGTATGAGCATAATTTTGAAATGAAACATTTTTACACAATTCGACTAGTAAGTCTATAGTCTTACAAAAGAAAAAAAAAAAAACACAATTGTATGATTATAGAGCTGAAATTGGCTTGTTTATTCTTGATGTGATACACGCGCCAATAAGGGGAGTCACATGTGATTTTGGAGAAGAGTTTGAAATCGGAATCAGTTATTGAATTGAAGTAAGGATGAATATTCAGTATCTATACCAAAGATCTTGCTATGTTGTCTGAGGAGAGTTTTGTCAATTCATCGAAGGATTCGTACAATGTGAATTCGCAAATGAGGCTGAGCAATGGGCAGGTCAAGTTTGAGGTGTTTAGGCAAAACCGAGCTAATAGGGCTTGTTTGACTCACAACCAAACACTTCTTACGATGTGGTCGAGATTTGGAGAAATATATTCACGATTCAATGATATTATTCTATGTTTTGAATTCTGATTTAATACACAAGTGGCTTTCCAAGTATTGGTTTAAATACACACACATTTAAGGGTTCGAATACTGACGGATTTAGAATATCCAACATTATCACAAAATGTTATTTGCTTAACGAATAATTTGTCTTATATATAATTTTTTTTAGTTCGTTTTGCATTTTAGTAGGGGAATGCGAAGTTCTACGTTATTTGACAATGTCAATCCACTTCAAACTTTCGCAGGGGGGCGGTTGTAGCGATTCACATGTTCTCGTCATGTGTACGCCATCATGTAGATATATATCGCCATCGTAAGACTCACATCATTATTATCATCATCAGGTTCCCAACACATTAGCATCATATTTCGCCAGCTAATACTAAAATCATCACTTAATAACTATAATACAATACAAATGCCTAATAGAAGTAACAGTATGAATGTTTACGAAAGCAAGTAAAAATATTCTAATAACTAAGCATCCTACCTTTTTAAAAATAGCAAATTACTATTCACAAAATTTTCCAACGGAAGAATTGAGCTTTATTCATACTGCATAAGGATCAAAGTTATGGGCGTGGGCGTGTCTGTGGGCGTGGCCAGAGTGTCCAGAGTTTTCAGCGAGTCCAGCGCGTCTATTCGTCTAGCGCGTCTATTTGTATAGGGCGTCTATTTGTATAGGGCGTCTATTTGTCTAGGGCGTCTATTCGTCTAGGGCGTCTATCCGTCTAGCGGGTCTAGCGTGTCGGGGGATATTGGTATAAATGGGGACGGATTTTATAGATTTCATTCATTTCTTACTTGCGACTTCGACTGGGTAACATTATTGTCTGGCACTAAGGTATTAAATTTAATTTTAAGGGGAATTTCTGTTGGAATTTAGATTGTTTTTCGGGATTATAATTATTCATTGAAATTTATTGGGATTTTGTTGTTTGAAAGCTATTAAGCTTAATTACATGCCAGAAATAGTGTTTTGGTACATGGTTGCCAGATGAAAGATATTTAACCTTGCGGCTGTTAAACGAATATCTTTCAGACTCTTTTAGTTTTATCCGGGATAGGCAACCCGGACACTAGCCATTTACAAGTGCAGTGCAGTGCCTACAGATCTGGAGTAATCTATCTGATGAATTCAAGGACCACGAAGTTGGACATGTGGGATATCCACACTTGTTGAAATCAGATGGACCTCCAGGTTTGGTCTCATATACGTATATATTTATATATTTGCAATATCTACACATATTAGGGCGGGCTACTCTGCGTTTCCGGTGTTTTATCCACGCAAGGGGGGGCCCACTTACACTGATTTTAGTCCAACCTCGGGTTAATCTCCCGAATTTATAGTTTAGCTTACCTAGGTTCCATACACGTTTAAATGTAAATATGAGGTTTAGGCCTCTAGTGTTTTTGTACTAGCTAGGGAACAGGGTTTAGTGATAGGTACACTTTAATAGGGATGTTAGGATGGGGTTCTTTATTTTCCGAGCAATCGGCCATTCATCATTGACTAACATAACATTTATTTAAATTATTTTAATCTTGTCTGGTATAATAAATACAAACAGCTGATTTCTTGCTTACTTTAGTGTCTATGACTCGGGGTGTCAGTAGTGAAAATAAAATCTTGTAACAGTTTATAAAGAATGGGAATAGAGCAATCTGATGTTTAAAACCATTAATTTTACATCGAGATTTGTAGAAACATTTAGTTAAATTTATTTTTATCGATTATTATGTAAGATTTGGTAAAGTAATGTACTTATAACAGACATCGATAGTGTTAAGATGGCAACACTGAAGATAAATCAAATCAGCTGAGAAATGACATTAGCCCTCTTCAATGAACAGAAATAAATTTAAATTTTGTTATAAATTTTGATAAGGAAATGCTATGGTAGATTGTTGTGTAGTATGTCTAGAAATGGAAAACAAATCATTCCTATTGCTGGATTTGGAGTCTGGAGTGTAGACTGCTAAGAATGGCCTAGGACTTTTAAGCAACAAAAATGAAAGTTGTTTGACCTAGTTTATACATTTCAGATCTCAGAACTTAATTAATTAATATCACAAGGGTTGAGAGTAAATTCCCTTATCAGAATGAGTCAAGTTCGCGAGTTGAAAGAGACTTCGAATTGATAACAATGAGTTATTATGTTTCAAGGTTGAATGACATGTTTTTGAGTATAGTTAAACGAAAACCCAAGTTAGACAATTCTATTGTTGTAATGAATGAAGTGAGAATTCAATTTAGTTCACGAGTGAAGAAAATTCGTGTTGTTTAATAACAAATATAGATAGTAAAGATTCATAGATCCTAGAATAGATTTGAGAGAGATCTTTTTCTCTAAAAGAGCCTGAAGGCCATTAAAAGATTATAATTAGCAATCATACGGCATCCAGGGACATGGGTTTTGGTGATATTTAAAATAACACACCGAACAAATACAAAAGATGAATTGTTTTAATTTTCAAAGAACGGTATTGCCCCAATTTATATGTGAAGTAATCATGTCCTTATCCGATTGCTCACGTCTGGTAGCCGACATTATTTATACAAAACTAAATATTTTTGGGAGAATGAGATGATAGCATTACAATATAACACAGTCTAATGATAATATTTGGTATGCGGTCGAAGGATTTCAATAATACTCAGAATTCTATTCACCAAACAATTACCTCTTGTTTAGATCCAGAATCTACTTTAGAAATATCATACTAAAACTTACTAAAAGTATGGATTCCCTACCTTTATTCCATATCAAATTATCAGAATAAAATTATTTAATTTAGTCGAACATGAAAACTTAAGATTCATTAAATTTGTAATAAAACTTTATATTTTCAGTAACTTCAATCTACTTATAAATTGGTTATGAAGTGTAGTTTCATAAAGTACAAAATTACTTGTCTACTAAACATTCTTGGAACAGACATGCAATTCCAAGAAAACAGTCTAAATTGGCTTTCATCTTAGAATTCTAATAATATTTGGTTTTGATTCATATATTTATCTTTATTGTTACATAGAGTAATCTAATATATCCATAACTTACTTGTGGACTGAATGAGTTTTTATTTCATATAGAAATAATATAAATAATATTTAATAAGAGTAGAATATCCCATACTGAATCATACTATAGGAATTAGGGATAGTTTTGAGGGCTAGACTACATAGGAAGGAATAAGGTTATATTTTAAGGATAAATAACATTAAATTAAGTTAGAAATTTAATTAATATGAAGAACCAAGGTAGCAGTATGATAGGGGAAACAAGCATTAAATAAATAATTGAATACACATTTATTTAGTTTATTTAACAAAAGTACATAATAGTATAGCACAGTATAGGTTTGAAGGTACTTAACGGCACATCACGGCTACATATCTCTTTAAAAGAAACTGAATTACTACAACAACGTTGGGTCCTACATAATCTAGACTTTCACACGGTTATACCGATATCATTTTTGGCCATTAGTTATAAGAAATGTTCAGCTCAATTGTTATAAAGATCTTTTCATATCTAGGTTTGTTTAGTTGTAGGTTGTGGTAGACTAGGAGATGCTGTTAAGATATTTTTTAGGTAATTGTAGTAGGGCTTTCTTAGGGCTTCGTTGTAGAAATGGAGTATGGAGTCGAGGGTGACGCAGGCGTAGGACTTGTACTTTTAGTTTAGGGCGTAGATACATTTCAGTTGGCGCGCGTTCCCAGGATTTGTTTATTTAGCAGTTAGGGCTTAGTAGACATTGCGATTGGTGGTCCCGTGACTCAGGATATCTTTAGAGTTGAAGTACGTAGCTAGTAGGTATTACAATTTGGTGCTCGTTCCCAGGATGTATTTATTTAGCAGATAGGTTTATAGGTATTACAACATTACTGCACAGAAAGAGACGAGTAATTATCTCGCGTGAGAAATAGTCGCGTATGACAGTTATGCTAAGTGCTGGCCAAGGCAAGACGTAAAACTTTAAACAAATCACGGACGGCAATTAGTAAAGCGCCAGATCGCATACTTATATTTATGACCATCACTTTCGGTTCGAGCCACAAACACCTACGATCAGGGACATTCACTTATTCACCGCCCTATAGGTATGTAATATACTACACTCTAGCAACCCGCTCCCGCTTCGCACGGGTGCAATACTATATTATGCATGTATTATAAACCTTCCTCATCTCATGAATCTCTCTATCTATTAAAAAAACCCGCATCAAAATCCGTTGCGTAGTTTTAAAGATCTAAGCATACATAGGGACAGACAGAAGGAAGCGACTTTGTTTTATACTATGTAGATCTTCATGTAGGCAGTTAATATACTGCGAATAATAATTGATCTGTCCTGACGATGTCGCAGTTCCATGTGGGTTGAAAATAACCTATTATTGTCGGATGAAAATGTAAATGTTTTTGCGGAGCGATCTAATCTAATTCATCGCCATCCTACCGACAGCCTGTCAAGCCGTATAAGGAACTTATGGCTGAGCTTTAGTTCTTTGTTGCCAGGTAATTGTTAAGGTTAATGGGTCATTATTGCCATTTTTTTGTTTATCGCTAGGAATTTTAATTTATGTAAGTAGGTACCTATTTTCTAACATTCTTCTAGGGTACCTACCCTTATACGCGTATCCTTTAATTAACAATACTAACCGACACTATTTCTAATGTAACTTACCGTCTACGCCGAACTGGAGGCACGCTATGATCACCAAAGGTGCTATGACTAGGAATGACCCGGCCATCTGCAACAAACACATAAACACTATAAGTAATAGGATATCCTACATTGTAAAGTAAAGGTTGTCTGGAAGAGATCGCTCTTTAACGATAAGACCGCCTGTTGCCTACCGTTATTGTTGGCGGCGGGTGCAAGTACATCATCAGCATTGCACCGCCGCCAGTGGCGCCATCTACTCGTCAAGGATGAAGTCGGGGTCCCACCACGTGCGGTGTAACGGCGGGGATTGAGAATCAATAAAAGGGCTGCGCCAGAGCGCCTGGCTCTCTTTCGGCTGGTGTAACTTGCTGTGATAACATGAGGTGTGCGTGTGTGTGCATAATTGTAGTTATTAGTGTGTTCCTTTGTTTGTTTCATATTATGTTTTATAATAAATCTATATAATTTATCCGTTGTTTGAAGAATATTAACCTGCTCCCTCTCTGATCGCTAACATCAGTAGTGGGATAGGTTGAATTCACACCCACGTATAAAAAAATTTTTTTTTCAAAGATATTGTGCACACATTCGTATAAAAGCTATATATTTGATTTTGCTTTGTATATTGGATGCGTTCGCGCGCCGTAATCATGTTCTTTGTTTAAGTTGCAAAGTGATGGTAAACTACACGCTATTGTCATGCGAGCTACGTCGCATGGTCACATTTTGGCGAAGGTTGGTGCAGCAGGCAGCATCCATGCAGAGCTTCATGTGGACGTGGAGCTAAGTAGCGGTGATCGTGAGAAACGCAGCGGACGTAAATGTGTCCCATACGTAATGTGAAATTGATGAGAAAATCTGGTGAGGTATGATAAACATTTTTATTCGTATTTTGGTATAGGTGTTGGTAATTTAAAAAGGCGTGGTAATTTATAAATGCGTGATCGTAAGCTCTTATTGGTTAATGTAAAATAGACAAACAGTAAATGACAAAAACTAAATGGCATTTGATAACTGGTATTTATTAGAAATTTTAATTGTGCCAAATATATTTAAAATATGGTCATGTTTTATGATTATAGGTGTAGATTACTGATATTTAAAGTAGTTTATTTGAAAGAAAATAATTTATTTTGAGATAATAAAGGAAGGTAATATTTCGGTTATATTTTATAGCTACCCGCGTTAGCAAAGAAAACATTTAAACGGAAAAAGTGTCGCGATGATTTTGTTAATCGGAGATTGCATTTTTACTGCGGATTAATATTTTGTTTATTCTGATATAGTTAGACTCTGTATGCAAGGTATAGCTTATAGCTTTTAATTTAGTAATTTTAACGGCTGGCGTTGCGTTGTTACGTATAACAAAGGGTTTATTTTAATCATGATAGGAGGATTTCATATAGAATTTTCGATGAATTAACTGATAGTAAGTGAATGTTTGTGAGTATGATTGATATCTTATAAATGTAGGTCAGGAAAAGCCGAGCGTTTTGATATCTTTATAAGTAAAATACATTCGCGAGGTTAAGGAGTTGTTTGGGGTGGGAACAGACTGTTTGTTGATATTAGATACAAATTTTTCCCAAATTATATGGATAAACTTTGTATGCTCAAGTGTGTAAATCTATTTGAGTGCAAAGGGTTGTTCATGGTGGAATATAGTGGTGTTATTTGGTGGTGTTATTTGGTGGTATTATTTGGTGGAACATTTTATGATCGTAGTGCAAGCCAAGGGATATTTGTCATTGGGTGTACAGGCGTTCATTTGTTCCCGTGAATAATAAACCGAATCACTCGTATGTTAGGTATTTACTTAGGTGCTTACTGTTTAATTTCTTTAATAGTTGTTTACTACGTCATTACTCAAGCAGTTTGTATGAATATTATAGACATCATTGGGAATAAATAGTGGGACAAAAACATTAAGGTTAAATATTAGTCTTTTTTGTGTTTTATTTGTTTCTTAAATTGTACTTCCATGTTGTAATAGTAATACTTGAATGATTTCTATATCGGGTTCACGTTAGTTTGTTCGATATTATAATAATTAAAACTAAATACGTGCAGATTATTTGTTTATATTTTAAACAGCTATACTTATGTATATTTGTAGGAGACAAATCTTTGCTTTATTTTATTATAAATTATCGTTTTGATGCATTTATCGCGTGGTATGGGCTATTGCTATTACACCGAACTAAGTGATGGTATTGTGTCGGCAAACAGTGATAAATCTGGCTGGTTTAAGTGAGGCATAGTTGGTTAACGCCGCTTAAGCAGAGTTCAGATAGAACTGTAAAGGTTACTTGCATAATAGTGATCAGAATAGTACGAGTGTAACCGCAATGTCATAATTGGAAGGCTAAGAAATTTATTAGGTGTGTTTATAAATGAGCTATGTTAGGATCGGCAGGAATCATGATAGGGATATAGGGAAAATCGGCAGGAATCATGATAGGGATATAGGGAAAAATTATGCTACTTAATACTAATGGTGATTTTGTTATTATAGAATGAACCCTCGAGGTGCCTGGGGCAGGCACCAGCTCAGGATGGCCGTGTTGGCGGCGGGTGCAAGTACATCATCAGCATTGCACCGCCGCCAGTGGCGCCATCTACTCGTCAAGGATGAAGTCGGGGTCCCACCACGTGCGGTGTAACGGCGGGGATTGAGAATCAATAAAAGGGCTGCGCCAGAGCGCCTGGCTCTCTTTCGGCTGGTGTAACTTGCTGTGATAACATGAGGTGTGCGTGTGTGTGCATAATTGTAGTTATTAGTGTGTTCCTTTGTTTGTTTCATATTATGTTTTATAATAAATCTATATAATTTATCCGTTGTTTGAAGAATATTAACCTGCTCCCTCTCTGATCGCTAACATTATATGAATTATTGTTTCTGCGTCTAAACTTTATTATTACAAACTTTATTTGGTGGTCAATAAATAATTTGGTATTGTATACGAGTAACTATATCCATACTATCCATACTCCATACTAATATTATAAATGCGAAAGTGTGTCTGTCTGTCTGTTACCTCTTCACGCTTCAACCGCTGAACCGACTTAGATGAAATTTGGTATGGAGATAGTTTGAGACCCGGGAAAGGACATAGGATACTTTTCATCCCGAAAAAATTTAGTGTTCCCGTGGGATGAGCGGGTAACACCGCGGGGCACAGCTAGTTTGATATAACCGCATATTATAGCCAGACGTAGAGTCTGGTGCTATAATCTGATATTCATAACAATTATTAATTTAGCGTTAACTGCCATACCGTAATTAGTTTTTGAAAATTTTCTTAGCAGCAATGTATGGCGTAGTTATTTTATTACTAGTGATAGCTGTGACATCACGATGTTTTAAGTGTCAACAAACAAATACATTGCGTGCTGAATGATTTAATATGAAAAAAAAGTTCGATTTTTAGGGTTCCGTAGCCAAATGGCAAAAAACGGAACCCTTATAGATTCGTCATGTCTGTCTGTCTGTCCGTCTGTCCGTCCGTATGTCACAGCCATTTTTTTCCGAAACTATAAGAGCTATACTGTTGAAACTTGGTAGGTAGATGTATTCTGTAAACCGCATTAAGATTTTGATGCAAAAATAAAAAAATAATAATAAATATTGGGGGCTCCCCATACTTAGAACTGAAACTCAAAAATTTTTTTTTCATCAAACATATACATGTGGGGTATCTATGGATAGGTCTTCAAAAATGATATCGAGGTCTCTAAAATATTTATTTTCTAAACCGAATAGTTTGCGTGACAGACGCTTCCAAAGTGGAAAACAGTTGGTCCCCCCTCCCTTTAACTTCTAAAATAAGAAAATGAAAAATCTAAAAAAAACATATGATGTACATTACTATAAAAACTACCAACGAAAATTGTTTTGAATGAGATCTAGTAAGTAGTTTTTTTAATACCTAACTTTGCACCTAATTTATATGGGGCGCTATACATACCAGGTGCAAATTTAACTTAACCACTTAGGGATGGAAAGTGTTTGTACGGAACCATCGGTGCGCGAGTCTGACTCGCACTTGGCCGATTTTTTTAATAACTAGCTGACCCGGCGCACTTTGTACCGCCTGTAAGTAGATAAATGCAGGGGAGGAAAAAAAAAAGTATCCTATGTCCTTCTCCTGGTTCTAAGCTACTCCCTACCAATTTTCAGCCAAATCAGTTCAGCCGTTCTTGAGTTATAAATAGTGTTAACACGACTTTCTTTTATAATGTATAGATAGAAGATTTACGGATCAAGATATTAATAAGTGCTAACTAAGACCCCGTAAAGTTTGCGGTTATATCAAATATACACGCATACCCCACATCTCGACATAGTCACGAGACGAATATGTAAATGGGGTAGTTAAACTACGCAATGGGCTATTAATATCCTCAAATCACTGAGGCCACTTCGAAAAGCCTGTGCGGCGGAGAATCCTGCGCCTCGGGGCGGGGTTAGACTGGCTAGACTCCTATTCGGGGCGATCTCCTAGTTCCATGTCCCAAACTAGGGCTGCTATTTCTAAATTCGCCGAACCCCGACAAAGACTTAAAAAAACCCGGATATTTGGCTTAAATTGCATTTTTCCCCGGACGTATCCGAAAATGGTATTATTAAAAAAATTGGCCAAGTGCGAGTCCGACTCGCGCATGAAGGGTTCCGTACCATAAAACAAGTTTGTTGTATGGGAGCCCCCCTTAAATATTTATTTTATTTTATTTTTAGTATTTGTTGTTATAGCGGCAATAGAAATAGATCATCTGTGAAAATTTCAACTGCCTAGCTATCACCGTTCTTGATATACAGCCTGGTGACAGACGGACGGACGGACGGACGGACGGTCGGACGGGCGGACGGACGGACGGACGGGCGGACGGACAGCGAAGTCTCAGTAATAGGGTCTCGTTTTTACCCTTTGGGTACGGAACCCTAAAAAAAATTGGGCAAGTGCGAGTCGGACTCGCGCACCGAGGGTTCCGTACAAACACTTTTCATCCTTAAGTGGTTAAGTTAAGTTTGCACCTGGTATGTATAGCGCCCCATACAAATGAGGTGCAAAGTTAACGCAACCAACCTGTTTGTGGTATGGGAGCCCCCCTTAAATATTTATTTTATTTAATTTTTAGTATTTGTTGTTATAGCGGCAATAGAAATACATCACCTGTGAAAATTTCAACTGTCTAGCTATCACCGTTCTTGAGATACAGCCTGGTGACAGACGGACGGACGGACGGACGGACGGACGGACGGACGGACGGACGGACGGACAGCGAAGTCTCAGTAATAGGGTCCCGTTTTTACCCTTTGGGTACGGAACCCTAAAAAACTTGAAAAGTAACGTAAATGCGGTTTTAGAATTAAGCTAAGAATGAGACTCATTGATTTTAATAACTTTTAATGCTCAATTACTGAAGTAAAGCATTCAGTTTAATTGACAGGCAACTAAACTACATAACTATGCCAAATAAGTAGCTATAATACCTGTACATAATTATGTTAATATAGAAATTCTATCATAATCTACCAAGTAACGCGGAACAAGAACTTAAATACTTCTTAGGGAATTAGATACATTATTGAGTGTGATAGGGCTATCCATTCATGGCTGTAGGAGTTTATGAATGACATTTCAGTTATATGGCCATATCATAATGGTTTTTTTACTTCTCCTGCTTAAGGCGACTCCGTATGTGGAATGGTGATTTTTAAAGTCCTAAGGCTCGTAATCTAGCCAACGGAAAAATCTGAAAAAAATATATGTTATTTTTGACTATTTCTTCTAAAAAATTATAGTTGGATTTTTTTCTAAACTAATAAATACTATGCCAAAAATAATGTTGAATTAGGGTCGTTTTCAATTTTTATTTCCCTAAGGCTTCTAAACTACATGTGATATTTACACGGCTCTTTTGGAAAAACATTGGCAATTGTTTGATCTTCAATCGTATTGTTTAAAAGTTAGTAAAATGCAAATTCGGTCTAATAAAGAATCAAAAAAACTGAATTTCCGCGAGCGCGGCCGTGCGCGGGCTGCGAGCTCAGTGTAAATCTAGCTGTCGAAGGGGAAGGCTGTGTCTCTTGCTCTCGCGATCCATCATGTTACGAAAAATGGTTATAGTACCAGATCCCGCGGAGGTTTGATCTGTCCTCGTACCTGTATTTTTTAATACATTTCAGAAACACGCCGATATTAAATTTTACCTACTTAATCTCGTCAGTCTCTACATGGTTAATAACTTATATAGTACAAATTCAAATTGAGTTTTGAAATTGACTTTTATTAAAAAAAAACTAAATTCAAAAGTATAAAAATTGCTTTAACTTACGAGTCTATGTCGATTTTTCTTACAAGTGTTACGGTTTCTTATGTCTAAGCCATATAAAAAACTAACTTCATGATTGCGCGGCAAATGAGTAAAAATGCTTGAAAGTAATTATTTTGACTCATAATATTTAAAGTAGGTTAGAATTTAGAATTAATTTCTAGTAAGTATCTACTTAAATTATCAAACTTTATTGCATAATATCTATCTATCAATCAGCCACAGTCGTAGATTGCTAAACATAGGCCTCCCATGGCTTGCCACAAAGTGCGATCCCATGCAGACACATCCATTGATTCCCCGCTACCCTCACAAGGTCATCATTATTGCATAATATACGAAAGAAATAGAAATAGCGGTCTTAATTCAAATTTAAATCTTGTATCTCGAATTATTGCAATCCATACAATTGTTAGTAATACACAAACTTATAGATCTATGTTAACGAATGTATGTTAATGCCTTAAGGCATTCTCTACTAGTCAACCATGGGGTTTAAGAGTTACGGTGCAAACAAAGTGATACAAACTCAACTCATAATTAACTAAATAAATATGTATTATATTATGTGTATCAAAAGTAAAACATTACAAAGTAAATGAATCAGAGGTATTGTCTAAGGAATGCTTGCGCAACGTGCCCTTGATCGAGAATTTTCTGTCTTGTCTGATGAGGTTTATTAGCTAAACAATTAAAAGTTTAAAATGATTATTTACATTTCTGTAAATAAATAAATAATTAACTTTAGCCACTAGGGCACTTTTACATGTTTGAATCTACCGCTATTTCACAAGAGGCGACCACTGCTGAGAAAAAAATCCGAACGAAACTCAAAAATGAATACTGCTCTAACAAAAAAGATAAACTGGATTGAGGGACCATCTTAACTTTGCCGTAAGTAAATTATTGTCCCTATATGGTCTATTTCAAAGTCTTAGGTGACTTACCTAAGACTTTGAAATAGACCATATAGCCCATAATCCATTGAGGTATTATTTATAATAGAGCCACAGACCCGAACAAAATTGTCGAAAAAAGTGGCACTGCTGTCATGTTCAAGTAGATGCCAATAACGCTTATTTATAATTTACAACAACGATAATAACTTCATACAAAATAACTCTTTACTCAAACGTTTAAGTGTCAAATTGGCTTACGTACTTATTACCACAAATATTTTTCGAGTAAATTAACTTTTTTAGCGTATTCTGACTCATGTCTCTTGTCAAACTTGGAACATGGCACGAATGGAGCAGATTTTAATAGTTTTACATACTAAACATATTTTCATTATTATTTTATTTAGGTATTAAAATATATTTGTTGTTTGAACTAAATAAACTCGTAAATTGTTAATAACAAATTAAGTTATGTTTTTATTTAATAACTGCATAAAAGGGTCCCGACACTGCATAGAAGGGAACAGTAATAATGACATTATGATTTCTCAACTCATCTTGTTCTAATATGTGAAATGAGAGTAAGGCAAGTGCAAAATATTAACATTTTTAACCCTTTAAAGTTTGAGGGCGTGGCGTGAAAGTCGGTGGCGTAGTATGCCCGGCAGCACACATTGTCTTTAGGTGTTCTTGGCTTTCAAAGGCTTAAACTGACAGTGTCTAGACTCTGAGACAAAATAAAACAATGACAATAGAGCAATTTTTTTATTAATGTAACCTGTAGGATCTACCTGTAAAAGGCATATGTTCATAACACTGGCTCACTCGTCGCCTCACACATAGCAATGTCATGCGTCCACTCTCGCCCTCGGCTCGCGTGTAACTAAACGGAGCATCCTATGTGACGTGCGCCTGTGACAGTGTATATCTATTTATGTATAGATACCTACTACCACAAACACTACATAACCATTTTACGCTTCTTTTGTATACATTGTCATTTTTTTACGATTCTATTGAGATATTAAAGCTGTGTTGAGTGAAAGACTTTTACGCTTCTTTTGATTAAACATAAAAAAAACATATATGATCATACCGAACGAACACACGAGAGACGAATAATTTGGCTGAAATTATTCTTGACGTCTGTCTCTTACTAAACGCGACCTCAATTTTTCACGTTGTATAGGATCGCGTGGGAATCTTTAATAAAAAAAATGGATAATTATTTATTGCACTCCTTTATTAATTAATAAAATATAAAACTATAGCGACTCCTTAGATTTTTGTTCTGTGATGAGGTGCATTTTGTAGGGACAAAGTTAATAATTCTAATCTAAAATATGCTATGATTTTAAATTAAGTCATTTTTGAGACCCGTCACGTGTCATGGTCTAAACGAGACTGATCGCCCAACTAATGCGATTTGTGATTTTGCATTACTTGGGAGGGTGCCATTTTTTCCGTCGGATTGTGTGTCCATGTAATTAATACGTCAATGCCATAATCAAATACTTCCAATAGGTAGTCAAGTATCCAAAACTGGGATTAAATAAGCAAGTCAATTTCTTTCTGCGATTAGTTTTTGCACAAAAATGTATCAATCCCGTCATGTATTTTAATGACGACAACATGCAGATAAAAAAAATGCTTATTATATTTTTAATATGGTTAAATTATTAAAAATCTCGTTTCTCAAACGAAAATTATTTTAAATGAATAAATTGAAAGTTAATGAGTTTAACCATATGAAAAAGAAAAAGAAACAATAAATATTATATCAAAATGAAGTTAATTTTTGTCTTACTATCATTCGAATGAGAGTATTCTGTAAATAGTATGGTTTCTAATTTAAGAATTCATAGAAAGAAAACAAATAATAAAATTCACAAAAACTTTATTCTCTAGTTTTTTCCGTAGTAATGATTATTGGGACAGGCTTCATACATTTCGAAGTTTTCTTCATAGAAATAATTATTTGCCGACATCTGATTATTATTATTCTTATCACATGTACCGTCATCAATTTGTGTTTTTCGACTTATTTGGATTGTTTTATTTTCATGTTCATTGGCCATTTCTACTTCCATTGGTAGTTTTCTATTCTTGGCTTTGGTTATCTCTTGTTTTTCTTTTATTGAAACTTCACCCAGGATACGAAATTCTTCCCCATCGATATTTTTATTTGTCGCCACCTCATTATTAAACTTAGTGCCTTGCTTTATTGTACCACCCATCTTCCAATACGGTGTTATAGAACAACTAAATAATATTATGGTCAGCATATTTTGCAAGTCGAGCTAAACGTACCTACTTACTTATTTTCCATTCATTCGTTTATTTCTTCTAGTTCACAAATATCCATATATTGTGTTAATAAATTTAATTATATTTTTTGGTACTTGGTACATGTGAAACATACAGTAAAACTAAACTATTATAATATTAAAAAAATAATATTAAACATATCACAACATTATGAAATCAAACGGCTAAAATCTACAATTTGACTATTGTGTCCCTTAATTTTGAAATCACATCATAAACAATATAAAAAAAGTTTCAATATTATACATTAACATTTTTTAAACAACGAAGTAACAGAGATGAGTCCGCGACGCGGGATCTCGGCCTACAGAGCAGTATGGCGGTTAAAGTTACGTAAAATTGTAGCGGAGCAGCGTGGCTGGCGGGAGGTGGGCGCACGGGTCCTCAAGGTCATCGACGTTAGGAGTCGCCTTAAAACGTAGGTTATTTAATTTGCGAAGCGGGCCTAAACTGATCATCTTAGCCCCTAAGGTTTAAATTAAAACCATGTATCATTTCTATGAAAATAAAAAAAGAACTTGTAGGCAACCAGGTAACTACCACCTCACTCACTCGCTCACTTGGTTCGCTTGTCTAAATAATCACTTCGTGTCATAATGGCTTATTTTAACCGTAGCCTCTCGTCAAAATCTACTATTTCATCTGTAATTTATATATGTCTACTTGTCTAGATACATACAGTAATAATTATGAATCAATGTAGGTTCGTATAAAGGACACTCATCATCTTTAGCGGTATTGAATTCAAGTCAATGTTATTTTGCATGTCTCGAATATTATTGACACAGGTGAAAATATGAATCAACTAGGTATAAGTTTGTAAATAATTAATGTCTTATTGTATTTCCCGGAACAACAAGTCCACACAAACACAACCAAATACTCGTGGCCAAAGCCTTAAGCCTAATTTTCCAACCCAACAAACACACCACTCATTTACGTTACACAAAAAAATAGTTTTTTGAACGCATTCATTGCCATCAATGCATTTATGCGTTCACCGTCATACAAGTTTGCTCCTAGGCCACGCCCCCTGGCAGTGAATGCGTTAAAGTTTTCAATTTTGACCCATAACAATGTATATATATAATATATTTTTACGTTTCCCGTATATATTGACCGAGCGAGCGAAGCATCTCCTTTTCAGCTTGGGCAAAAATTATTTCGCAAGTTTAGTTACGATGTCAAGTTGTCCAGATTTCTGGCTGTCCTCGCCTATAGGTCGCATTTATCAACCGATTCTCATGAAATTTTGTGAGTAGGGTCGATAAGTATTTTTCAAAATGGCGGGCTATAGGGGTTGAAAACGTAAAATATGGCAAATTTAAGTCATACGAAACAAACTCACGAGGTCTACAGCACACAGATCGAGCAGCTAACAGATCAGTAAAAGATAAGATAACATAACATTGTCACTCATTCGTTTGAGAATATTTTGCGTTAAAAACAAAACTTACACTAGAGGCTCAACGCAAAAACGTCTCAAGAGTTATTTCGATTCTGACATTTTTATATTGCGTTAAAAGCGAACTAAACTTAAGAACCTCATCATTCATCACTTTAATTGATAAGCACACTCGATGATCACTTTAATATCTTGTCTACACATCACAGCAGTGTTAAAAATCACACACATGAATGGCGAACCACAATGCGATGACGTCAGTTGTAAATCAATGAACACATGAATGAGTACAACTCCTTGTATGCACGTAACCTTGTCTGTCTCATCTGAGTCACTCGCTTAAATATCGATGGCAAAAAGCGAGAACGTAGTAACCGCCAAAATGCAAACTTTACACCAGAGCCAAAAAACTTTTCGATTTCGAGAAAAAAAATCATAACTCTTTCATTTATGAACGAAAATGCTTGATATTTGGATCTAATTCATAACTTATGGTTTTCTTTCAACTGGCATATTTAATATTTAACAAAAAAGACTGGTTTACGACTTAGTGGCGGTTACGACAATTGAACTCTTTTTTTCGTTACGCGAAAACGCTATAAACGCCAGAAGTAAATGTACTAAAATGGTGAAACGAGTATTATTTCCATAAAGCATAAATGATGTAACCAGATGCATATTTATTTTAAGATTCAATAATTTTGACGTAAATGTCATTACGTTCTTTATAGGACTAACTGAAATGTGGTAAGTGTCCACCGGCAAAAAGAAACTGTGAAAATAAAACGACTTAAGTATCAATCAACTTTTATCAACATACTTTTTTAAAATGTTTCCAAATTTTAAATGCAGGTTTCTTACAAATTAAAAGCTCAGAAGCAACAATTACCGTCTTAACATATCAAATACTATCTAGTCTCAATTTCTCTGTATAAGAACATTACGAAAGTTACTTAAAACCTCCGTTGCTTATAACATTTCAAAAGGCTAATAAAATCTCTCATATTATAAAATCACAACCTTGTACTTATCGTGCTAAAAACAAACATAAATATTCTTAGGGTTAATCAGACTATAATATTGTTATCCGCTAAAACTTAATATTATAGGTAATGAGGTTTAATATTCCCGTGAAAACTTTAAAACTCTCTACATTTTTATCTTCAGTTTTGGCATTAAATTGTCTTTTAAGTAACTTTTATCGATATAAAACTAACTACCTATTAAACCCACTAACTATAAAAGATGTTTTGAATGTAAGTATTACTTATTATATAAGTTTTCAACATAATTCTTAAACAATTGTTTGAACACAATTATCACCTCAATTATAAAAATATTTCTTTGAACTAATCTCACTGAACCATTAATATTTAACTTAAATAACTAGACGTTATATTACTATGGTACCGTACAAATTAAAATTGTTATTATTTATTTGAATAAAAACTCGGAGTCATTTTTCTTAGGCAGAATATCAATTGACATTAAAATAGGAACCTAAAAATTGCATTCCAATGGAATTCGTTTTCATAATAACATAATTAAAATAACTGTTCTTAAAAAAATACTAAAAATTCCACTAAAATGCATTGTTTTATAATAACACTCCTCAAAATGTTTGTCATAATTAACTCAAAAATCGCCCCTCTAAAGTAATGAAAATTAGTGCAATAGTGACTGATGGACATGTGCAATATGTGCATTCTTCCAATCCTGACCTACGGAGCGCAGACTTGGTCTTTGACAAAAGTTCAGAAGTCCACCCTCAAGGTTTGTCAAAGAGCCATGGAACGCAGTATTCTGGGCGTAAAACTAACTGACAGAATTAAGAACACAGTACTGCGTTCCAAAACGCTGGTAGATGATGTAGCTCAAGCAGCCGCAAAGCTGTATATTATGTCCGTGATAAAACGAATGACGACAGTTGTCGCAGTGGTTTAAGCAGCTGCCTACTGAGCCGACGGTCCTGGGTTCGAATCCCGGCAAGGGCAAATATTTGTGTGATGAACTCGAATATTTGTCGAATAATATATTTGTGCCTGGGTCATGGAAGTTATTTGTATTTAAGTATGTATTTATCTTTACCAGTATGTTCACTTGTGTCCAGAACACAAGCCTCCTAGAGCTTACTGTGGTACTTGATTAATTTGTGTGAGGTTGCCCGATATATATTTTTTTATTCATTTATGCCATGCGTATGGTTATTGTGAAAATATTAATCGAATCAGGCACCAGTTAACCGGTAAATTTTAAATACTGTAGTTGTTTATCTACCGCAGCTCAACAAATTTAGTGCTTATCTGATTCTAGCCCTTGGACAATAAAGATGCGGACGTGACACCCCAAACTAGTTTGATCCGGCTTGAGTCAGCTTTTTAGGGGTTAGACCAATTAACTCTTAATGGTTGTAGTGAAACGTAGTAGATTACAGCAAAACTTTCTTCTAGCGATTACAACCGTAAACTAGATATACATATTATACTAATAAAAAAAAATCATAATTTTAAATCGAAATCAAAATTGAAATGTATGCCTATTCTGTAAGTAGGCCACTTTACATGTCTGAATCTGAATTTATCGGCATTTCACAAGAGTAGGCCGCTGTCGAGAAGAAAGCCGCAAAAAAGTAAATATTTTTTTCATTTTTTTTTAATCATCATGCGAGCGTTTGCTCGTATCTTTTGATTGCCTTTAAGCTGAAGATAAGCAGACCTTTGATGATATTTGATGTTAAT
Source organism: Apotomis capreana (assembly GCA_947623375.1). Classification (NCBI taxonomy): domain Eukaryota; kingdom Metazoa; phylum Arthropoda; class Insecta; order Lepidoptera; family Tortricidae; genus Apotomis; species Apotomis capreana. Next base: position 12,997,258 of record OX392517.1, on the reverse strand, counting down.
TCCAGCTTTATACCTCCACGCGTTCCTGAGAAAAAGGTCTCGACAAATAGATAGACAGGCACAAAAGTGATCCTATTTAAGTTTAGTTTTTGGCGATTGAGGCACGGAACTCTCAAAGCTGCCGCGTCCCGCGCCCCAACATCGTTATTTTCTTCCAACAAAACGTAATAAAAACATTTTTGCTGTCCTTTCAATATTAATAAAGCAAATAAATATGCTAGTTATGTTTTATCCCAATATTCATATTTTCCATTAAACCCGCAACATATTTTACATCCAAAAAAAGGCATGTACACAGACTACGCACACCCACTCGCTCCGGCGATCGCCGATAGACTAAATCACAGGTCGTATTCACGAGCCACATCGCCGCGAGCGCACATTTTTATTGCTGTATCTTCAAGCACTACCCACTTCACGTTGTGTTTCAAATGTCGTTACTGTAGCTTGCTGTTAATTCATTTTCGAATGAAATGTAGTAAGCGTCAATCATAGATAATTTATTTTAGGATAATTGCAGTAAGCTTGGTTCGTAATTTTTTCACTACATGCATAAATGCTGCAACCGCCACGGAACAAAATTTCGGCAACGCTGTAACGGGCACACCCTTTGATTTATGAAAAAACAAAATTAGCGTAAATGTACTCGTTTAGAAAATTGCTACTATTTGGGTGTTTACAGCAATTAGATGTAGGCATCGTCAAAAAATACATTCGTTTTGCAACGTAGTCCAGTTTTTTCTAAGCGTCGTAGAGCCATGGGACCCAGACCAGTCGACGCAGAAAAATTCGCTGATTCCGAATATGCAAAAAAAATTTTTTTGACCAAGTGGCGGTTACTACGTTCTCGCTTTTTGCCATCGATATATCTATCTTAGAGCCTTAGCGCACGATTGGCGATTTGCGAGCGAGTTAAAAGTGAGGTAAGCGAGTAGCGAGTTCGCAGGCGCCATATTGTATCGCAGCGAACTCGCTGTGCGCCCGCAGCGAACTCATTGCGAGCTTGCCTCGCTTTTAATTTAAGGCTTCCTTATCCGTTCAAAAATACTGATTGTTTTAGACATTTTTCTCTATGATCAAACATCTTTCTTAACATACTCGTATTATAAATGTTACTACTTATTTGCGGCTATTGCGATTTATTGGAATATATTTGACACCTACAGTTAGAATTTTTCATTGATAGTTTTTGTTTCAAAAACTACTCAAAATTTACAAAATTCTCGCAGAATACTGGTTTTTTTTTAACTTATTTATATATTTATAACGACTCCACGCAATGAAAGCATGAAATAGCTATGTTACCATCTAGAACTCAGGGAAAAGTATTATTCATTTCAAATGTTGGATGAAATTATGAATATATATTTGTCATTATATGAAAAAAAAATTTTTTTAAAGGAATAAGGCATCTTATCTCGCCCGCAATTCACCAAAGGTGTCCCTTTGCACCTAGCGGATATGCCCGATTTTGCGCGACGGCGGCAGCAGCAGAGGTGCGCGGTACGTGTATCTCGCTCACTCGTATGGCCGCCGCGCTCCGTTCTCTCGCTCAACCGCTCGCCGCGCCGCTGGTCGCGCAAAATCGTGGCATCTCCGTAAAGTAAATGTTAAACGTTTAAGGTAAAGTGCCTCGTGACCCCGTGTTTAATGGCCTTACATACGAGTGTCTCAGATTTCGGGTTTTCAACTTTCGATGACTTCGACGAAAAATAGACACTTATTATTTAAATTTTCTGTAATTCTGTGAAGTTTCCAAGGTTCTTCACATCTTAATTGGATTATTTGGTAGGTATTAGGTTTTGAAAACTAATAAATACTTACTGAGAAATCACTCTTTATAGCCCAGAATACTCAAATATCTCTTTAGAGAGAGTGTTAAATACTCCGCAGGCTCTCTCATGCTTTCATTCGTTCTCAAGAAGTATGTAACCTATCTAGCCGAATCTGGGAGAGTTTTTTCTTAATACTAAGACGGTGACAAGCAAGCCTGCGGCCCGCCTGATGTTAACCAATTGCGCCTATGGACGCTTGCGACGCCAGGAGCATCACACGCGCGTTGCCGACCCATCAAAAGCCTATTTACTCTCTCTTGAAGAACTGTATACTGTCGCCCCCGGGGAAAACCTCGGCAGGGAAAGCTCATTCCACATGCGGAGCGTTTCTTCGTCGCCACTCGTCAAAGATTTCAAGAAGATCAAAGAAAATCTAAGATAAGCCAAGACTACAATGCAACGTTGTACACGTTTTTACACGTATGTAGGTAAATTTACATAAGACTAACCACTGAGATCTTTGACATTTAAACCTGATTGTAATGTAAGTTTGTATTTGTTTGTATTATGCTCGTACTTTCCGCTTCATTATGACTTAGATATTTAGCTTGAAAGTGATTTAGAATTCTCCTCGTGATAAGACGATTCGTTAGACAAGCCGGTTTACATTTAAAAAATATTTAATTAGGTACATAACTAGTAATTATTTATAACGTACCGAATGAAACCATTTAAATGTAATCGTTCCCGCTTCAACGTTCAAATGCCATTAGTTGATTAGTAACTAATATATATTTGACTGTGTATTAAATCTATGTAAAATACGCCAATATCGCCAACCTAGGACATATCGATATTTATACAAATTACCGACATAGCTGTTCAGCGAGGAAATGCTGCCAGTACTTATTTTCGGTACCATGCCGCAAGGGAGCAATTATTTGCATTTGTTTTAGTTTTTTTTACTGTTTCTTTGACTTTCCTTTCTTCTTGTGTTGAAATAAATTACCGGTACTATAAGAGGCCTTATTCCTTTTAAAAAATATTTTTTTCATTGATAATTTCAACCAACTTTTTGAAGTGAATAATGCTTTTCCCCGAATTCTAGGTAGTAACATAGCTTTTTCATGCTTTCATTGCGTGCAGTCGAAAATAAATTTGAAAAACTAATTTTCCGCGTGAATTTGGTCAATTTCGAGTAGTTTTTGAAACAAAAATTATCAATGAAAATTTCAAACTGTAGTTGTCAAATATATACTAATAAATCCCAATAGCCCTGTTCTAGGTAGTAACATCAATAATATGTTAAGAAACATGTTTCATCAGCATTTTAAAAGGAATAAGGCCTCTTAAAAGAATACCATGTTTGTTTTCATTTAAGAAACCGACTAAAACAAATCCCTCGTTACAATACAAACACAAAACCGCCAAATATTAAACTCCCCATCACCTACCTTCCGTCACTTCACTATCACAAACACAATGTCGACAATAACTCGATCGAACACACCACACGACCGGCGGCGCGAGTATACGACCGCGAGGACTCCGCGGTCCTTATAATACTGACTTGCGCCTACGCAGCGAGTTTAGGATATATCCTGCTAGGTTTTCCCGCGCGACGCTTTTCAAAATATTGTAGGTTAAGGCCAACCGACGTTTCCATGAGCCTATGGCTTAGCAGTTAGATATATAAGCCCTTAACTTCTATACGTCTTATGTACTTACCTATTCCTACTAGGGGTGTAACGAATATTCTCATGTCGGTAATATTCGCAAGTTTTTGAAGTTTCACATTTGCATTCGTATTCGCAAGAATATCTGCAAATATTTTTCATACATTTTCGGCCTCTAAAAATGAATACATAAAAGATAAAGACCGCTATGAGTGAGTCACTTTTGTATGGGGTTAAATATGCCCACGTATGACTACATTATTAAATTTATTGGCTACGATATTTTTTTTATTTAAGAGGGTACGGTGTCCCACTGCTGATGTTGGGCAAAAGCTTCTCTCTAATTTTTTCACGTGTCCCGGTCTTGGGCTAGTTCTTATGGACGTCATTCGGGTCCTCCCGCCATCTCCGTCGAGGTCTGCCGGGACGCCGCACTCTATTTGGTTGGTGGGACGCATGTGGTAGTCTCAGTACTCACTTTAACCCCCATCAAATCCTCTGGCATGCAACAGATTTATCTAGCCCAATCTTACTTAAATATACATGTAACTATTTCTGTTCAGGAATTAATAGTTTTATCTATTTATTTATTTTAGTAAATGTATCACTCTTTAAAATTAGTTCATCTTAGAAAATTTCTTTACATTTTTAGAACAGGAATATCATATTTATGTTAATTAAGTAGATACATGAATTTTCCAAGAAACTAAAATTGGTTCAACCTTGATCCTTCGCTTTTACTGACAAAATAGGCAATATTCGTATTCGCATTCGCGAATGTTAGAGCCTAATATTTCGCATTCGCGAATGTTCAAAAATCAACATTCGTTAACAACCTAAATACCTACTAATTAGATTTCAGTAACATAACCAGTGCTAAGCAGGTCAGTGCCCCCGGCTCATGGGGGCCATGGGCCAAACTCATAGGGGAAGCTTCGACTTCACATGAGGCCCTAATATTTTATTTTACCCCGAGGTCCCTGATCCCCTACGCTACTGATTCTTGGACGAGATCCTCCACATATATCAGCAAAATAGAGGCAGCGCGGTAACGCTTATCCTCTATTTTCATCCGACTTCCAAAAAGAGGTTCTCAATTTGGTTGTATTTTTACCCGACTACGGCAAAATAAGGTACGAAAATCTCAGAACTCCGTAATTTTTATCCGATTTAGATTTATTTTATTCGAGAGTGAACAACTCCCAGTTGGTCATACGAAATGTTGGTGAATATCTGATGACGTAATCAATAAGCGATGGAAGGAACTCTTCAAAATATTAGCACATCTATGGCGATTTCGATGTTTTTTATAGAAACTTCTTTCAATTTGTCATCGGAAATACGGTTTCTTTTCGTTGGAGTCGGATTTTTCAAAGTTATTATTGTAATATTTATTTTCTCAAAAATTGCATGTAATGTTGCCTTACCATCGCTAGATAGACTACAGTAAGTGGAACATACCGAAGACGTTTTAGAAGTGTCCAGTAAACAGCGAGATTTTAATTTTGGAATCAATATTTGTCCAGTAAGTAAGTATGTAATTCCTATTACGTATCAAGATATTTGAATATCGAAACACGATTTACATCGTCACCGACCTATAAAAAAACTAAGGATGTGAAGGCGATGAGGTCGTATATAAATGTAAAAAGGATGCATTCCACAAATTGTTTTAATTATAAGTACAGTGCGAGAGCAAATTTGTAGAAATTAAAAAGTGGCGTCCCTTTTTCATAGATTAAATAGAAAGAGACGACGTTGCAGTACACACTTGCAATTTACACTAAGAGCAAATGTAAAATAAAAAGAGGTTAGTACTATTGGCAGTATAAACGTAACTCAAGATGCATATTTAAAAAAAAAATAAAGTAGCGACAAGGTTTAGTGCGGAAGTTTGTATGCAGCGTTTAGTTCATAATTGTGCTGTGTAAAATGACAATGATATTTCGGGATTCCTTCCTTTTTTGTGTCGTTTAGAAAAAACCTCGGAGTTAAAATTGAAGGTAAGCTTTATGATATGAAAATTAGTTATAAAATACAACAATGTATAACAATAATTAAATTTTATCTTTAAGACTTAGATTTGTAAGACAGTGCAAATAATTAAACGCAGTATTTATAAAAAAAGAAATTAAGGCGGGATTTAAATTAATAGACAAAATTTTCAAATTTGTTTGTGTGATCTATTACAATAATTCAGCAAAAATGAGTTCAGACGAGTCTGATTCCGAATAGACGGCACTTCTCCATACTTAAAAGCGGAGGCAGAGTTAGCTAAAATAATTTACTTCCGACAAAATCCAAGGAGATATAAAAATATACAAGAGATTCATTAAATGGAAGGAAGAAAATCAAGTTAATAATTGGTCAGATAATGTGTGATAAGGTCAGAATATTTCAACAATCTTTCTGAGACAATCGGATGGCTACAAAGGAAAGAAATCACAAATATTCAGCAGCAAAATATATAGAAAAGTTCTTAAATCAAGCTCTAGATGATAAACATTTTGGCGATGAAGGTAAATAAATGCTGCCACTATTTGATAACGATATACATAACTATATCTTTTATCCAAGTATAAACTCATAATTATTTTAGTTATAGGTTGTTATCATGGGAGTTAATGGTTCCTGCGACGACGAATATCACAATGTGTAATAATAAAAATGGGATATAACAAAAATATTCATTAGAAAATGGCCGAATATATGAATGTCACCCACAAAATATAATTTTAATCTAATTTTCTTGTTTAATTTTTGAGAAAAGCACTATACTTGCTTCGACCGTAAGAGCCATCCTGGCCTCGTATTATATCCGGACCTCGCCTACGGCTCGGTCCGTCTAATACCTACTCGGCCAGTATGGCTTACTTACTGGTCTCTGCCGTAATGTACTATTACTACGACCTCATTGCCCTATCGCAATGGACATCTACAGCAGAGGATGTCTTGAAATACCCTATGTAAACACAGTTCTTTCGAATTATGTAATAAATAGGAATATATGATATATGAACCATGGATCGTATCGTGAGCAATTTCCATTTTCTTCTCAATCTCAATCTAATTTCGTTCAATGAAAAAAAAAATAATGCTCACTATTTAGTAACTTTTTGCATCAATAGTTTTTGCCTAGGCTACTCATTCAATAATACAATTCAAAACAACCAAAAATTCCAAAACTTAATTTATCCGAAACCATCATTATTCCGTTTTTAGGGTTCCGTAGTCAACTAGGAACCCTTATAGTTTCGCCATGTCCGTCTGTCCGTCCGTCCGTCCGTCCGCGGCTTAGCTCCGTGATCATTAGTACTAGAAAGCTGAAATTTGGTATGAGTATGCGTATGTACGAGGGGCACACCGAAATGATCGGGAATAGAGTACTTTAAACTGAGTTACATTAAATCCTTTTTTGTCACATGCATACTGGCGACTTACAATCACGATGCCGTTTTTACAATTTAAAAAAAGAACGATATATTTTTTTAATTCCATTTTTAAATTGACAACTCGATGAACAAAATGGAGCTGACGCGTGAAAATTTTCGTGCAATTATTTACCATAACTTTCGTCGTGGCTTATCTCCAGATGAATGTCGCAATGAGCTTGTTACTATATACGACATTGAAGCACCTAGTCAGACGACAATATATCGGTGGTATGCTGAGTTTCGACGGGGTCGTGCCTCTCTTGGCACCGTACCTTCATCAGGTCGGCCGAAAACGGCGGTTTCGCCTGAAAACATCGCGGCTGTGGAAAAACTACTAAAAGAAGATAGACATGTGACATACGAGCAGATTCGGGCAACCATAGGCATTGGAATGACTGCAATTCACACTATTTTGCATGGTGAATTGGGTGTCAGAAAATTGATTTCCCGATGGGTACCCCATAATTTGTCTGAAGAGCAAAAGGCGGCTCGTGTTGATTGGTGCCGATCTATTCTGAAATGCTACAATGGAGGAAAGTCAAAAGCCGTTTATAATATGGTCTCGGGTGACGAATCCTGGATTTATTCTTATGAGCCTGAAAGAAAGCACCAGTCGGCAGTATGGGTCTTCGATGACGAGGTCAAACCAACGAAAGTTGTGCGTTCTCGAAGCGTGTCGAAGAAGATGGTGGCTTCGTTCGTCTCAAAAAAGGGGCATGTTGCCACAATTCCTCTAGAAGAACAAAGAACCGTTACCGCTGATTGGTATATCACAGTTTGTTTGCCGGAGGTGCTGGCCGAACTTCGCCAAGGGAACCCGAGACGCCGCGTCATCTTACACCACGACAATGCGAGCTCCCACACCGCCCACAAAACAACTAAATTTTTGAACGACGAAAACGTTGAGTTGATGTCCCATCCTCCATACAGCCCTGACCTGAGTCCAAATGATTTTTTTACGTTCCCTAGAATTAAAGATTTATTGCGTGGTCAGCGGTTTGAGAACCCAGAAGCCGCTGTGGAAGCCTATAAATCGGCCATTTTGGCAATGCCTACTTCAAACTGGAATTATTGTTTTAATGACTGGTTTAAAAGAATACAAAAGTGCATTGAATGTAACGGAGAATACTTCGAAAAACAATAAAATATAATTTATGTATATAGTGCACATAGTTTTTTAAATTCCCGATCATTTCGGTTTGCCCCTCGTATAACGCCGACAGAACGGTAAAATAAAAATTTAAAAAAAATTTTTTTCGGGTACCTCTCGAACACCTAAAGTGGGGGTGAATTTTTTTTCCTTTTCAACACTGGTGTGTGGGGTGTCGTTGAATAGGTCTTGTAAAAATAATAGGGGTTTTCTAACACTATTTTTTGATAAAGTCAGCAGTTTTGTAAATATTCGCTCCAAAAACAAAAAAAATAGTGCCCACCCCCCTCTAACTTTTCAACCACGGGTCCAAAAAAATCGGAAAAAATCATGTTAATGAGGCCTTATAAGTACTTTCAATGAAAACTATATTGAACAAAATCGGTCGAGCCGTTTTTGAGTTATCGCCAAATTTCATATTTTTTCTTTAAAAGGTCGTAAGTTGACTTCCAGAAGGTAATAAGTGATTACAGTTTCTAGGGCGTTTACGACCTTTATATAGAGCTTAAAATCTTTCTTAACGTAAACCTCGGGCTTAAAACAGCAGTTTATTGTGAAGGATGAGCAACTACGGAACCCTACACTGAGCGTGGCCCGACATGCTCTTGGCCGGTTTTTTCATAAGTAACACCAAAACGCTATTTCGCCAAACGATTATAATATTTACTATACATATGATATCCTAAATAAATCAAAATATTGCATCAGAAAATGGTTTTCGGAATTATGGAAATTCAGAATAGTGATAGTGCATTCGTACTTCAATGAAACTTCGGCGTTTTATAAAGTACTCAATACAATCAATAATCATAATTATACTAAAATAATTACTTCGTACTAGTTCGATACCTATATTCGTACTTTCCCGCCATACTTAGCCAGTAAGCCTCACCAAGTTTGTCTGTCTCAGCGTTCAGAGTATAAATGAAAGAGATACCAATTTACATATATGTCTAAAACAATTTGTTGACTAACATACCCTATACTTCGTCACCAAGTGACGTCAGATTCTATTTAAACCGGATTTCCCTAAAATGGATTCAAATAGCTTCTAAGAACAGTTTGTTATGCGCCATAAAATTATTATCAAAGTATTGCATTCTGTAGCCCATGATAACATGTTTTTTTCCTGTTCAAGCCTATCTAAGTACTCCACTTACACGCGAGGTAACAGAGCCATACTTGCATTTTGTATGGTGCTGTGGCATGTGCCTAATAGTTCTACAAGCAAGCAGCTAGGTCAGTATCTGCGGGGTAAAGACGTCCCCAAATGACACCCCACTGCTTGTGGTACCTATTACCATCTGATTGTTGGGATAGAATAGAATAGAGCTGTAAAAATCGGAATGGCGCTCTACTGTTTGAACACCAGCGGCTGAGACATCTCCGCAAGACTCACCCGAGCCCTCCTACAAGTACACTTACCCTGACCCTGGACCCTGCTGGACAACTTGGTTGCGCACCTTGTAATCTCCAAAACAAAGTTTGGTTTTGCGAATTATATTAGAGCCTTTCTTAACCCAAAGCCGAACAAGAATACTTGACGGAGTCGCTTTCGCTGAACCCGACGACGAGGACTATGTATTAACAATATTATATAATATAGTAGGTACCTATCGTAGCTCCAGAGACGTAGCATTTATGGAGAGGTCAATTTCGATCCGGATCACCATACAACTATTTTATGAAGATTTTTGCCGTTTCCAAAATATGTTCAAACTCTCTTAGTTCTTAAATATATACTTGTGTATTAGGTATACCTAATCGAATAGGGAACGTGTGTAAACCTGAAAGTTCTCTACCAATCTAAAATCATCCAATTGTAGTTCCTATTATTGACATGGAAGGACAACAACAGTCTACTAAACAAGATTTATTTAAGATATATCTTTCGATCACCAAAATTAAGATGTCATTAAAATAAAATACCTATAAAGCCGACCAAAAGTCGTTGTAAACAAATCTTATAGATCATCTCGGACACTTGGAAACAGCGATATTTCTGTACCTTATCGATATGGTGTTCATTATGTCGATCAACCCACAACATTACGTCATATGTAGTTTGTTATTTCGCACGGTCAATCAGATGTGTAGGTACTTACATACTTGATAGAATATTTAAGCGTGTTAGTCATAAATCAATAATCATATTCAGAAACCTTTAAGCTTTAAATGTACTTATTTAGTCCCATTGACATTCGATCTCCCGATACAGTAGCTGGTCATCATGACACCCTCATTCAATGAGTGATATATAGAGAACTAGCTGTGCCCCACGGCGTTACCCGCTCATCCCACGGAAACACTAAATTTATTCGGGATGAAAAGTATCCTATGTCCTTTCCCGGGTCTCAAACTATCTCCATACCAAATTTCATCTAAGTCGGTTCAGCGGTTGAAGCGTGAAGAAGTAACAGACAGACAGACACACTTTCGCATTTATAATATTAGTATGGATGGATGCAACTAGATTTGAACATAACTACAGAATTTTGAATTATTAGCTTCCATATTGGCTGAGATCTTGTCACTTGTTCCAATTAAAGCTGAATATCTTGGAAACTACTAATCATATTCAACCACCCACCAAACATAGCTAAGAACCATGATGACGGACAAGTCTTTCGATTTAAAATAAAGTACTCAAATTGGTCCATTCGGTTGGGAGCTACGATGCCACAGACAGACACACAGATACACAGATACTCATGCAAAACTTATAAGACCCCTCTTTTTCATCAGAGATTAAAAAACCGGATCGATTAATATTTAAAAAGAAATGTCTACACGCCTACACTTTTAATGTTCCCACAAAATACGCCCATAAAGCACCAAATTTCACACTCAAGGTTGTCAAGAGACCTTTTAATCCCATTAATCGGATCAGTCGATGCTAAATAGGCACATTAAATGTTTTTTCCTGAATAAAAACTAGGTATATCAATCACGTAACATTAGAATTACTAATTCGTAAAATTGGTCAGATTTTAACATGGTTTTATTGGGTTCACTTCTTAGATTTGTTTGTTAGTTACTTAGTTTGTAACAAACTAACTAACAATGTAATCAAATCTTGGAAGTAAATTTTAATCTATATTATACTTCTAATTGTCATATCGAAATCCAACTTTGCGTCTACATAGTTCACGTGACAACATGATCATTTGATGTTTTGGAGCTGTTCTAATGATGGAGACAGTAGCATTGGGGACCATTTCATACATTTTAGTAAAAATAATCATATTACTCATATACTTAATACCTAGGTACTTGAACTTATTGTACCTATACTTACCTACTAGCGATCCGCCCCGGCTTCGCACGGGTGCAATGCCATATTATGCATTGCATTATATGTATATATAAACCTACCTCTTGAATCACTCTATCTCTAAAAAAAATCGCATCAAAATCCGTTGCGTAGTTTTAAAGATCTAAGTATGCTTACAAGATAGTTAGGGACAGACAGAAGGAATAAGTGTTATATTATAAGTGTAAAGTGATATGCAAATATATCTTGCCATAAAAATTGACCGTTGCTAGTCAAGATTGACAAATTTAATGCGATTATAAAGTTTTTTTCGAATGATGGATCTACAGCATTATTTAAATGAGAACAACACTTTATATAGTAAATCATCCCACGTCTTTATATTTTTTTCACACAAATGTCGCAGTTTTAAATATCGCGATGTGACAGCATTATAAATATAGCTGGAGCTAAATTGCTTTTCTAATGCCACCTCGGAAATATCACCAATAAGCTTAGAATAAATACTCTAATTGTATATGTCTACATTACCTATAACGATATATACTTTATTTTCGCACTGTTTTCAAAGTTCTCATAAGAACATTGAATAATCGGTACCAATCAAAAATTACGTGACCCTTTCATTTTTTTGAGTACTTAGTAACTAACTATAAGTACCGATACGAATATACTTACTTATACTGTTTTCAAAATTCCTACTGTTTCCATCCAAACTACTTACTTATGTAGTTAGGAAAAATTGCCACGATGAATTTGTAGGCACTTATAAAACTGTAAGAAATACATATGCAATTTTTTTTTGTTGAAGTCGGTTTCATACTGCTAAAAAGTTTTATCTTTGGAATAGTTTTTAAACTAGGTATATAAAACAAATCATTTTTGTGGGGCCATGAAGTTAGTACATAAACTAAACATACCTACAAGAAACATTATTTTTCTTGCCCTTTATTCACGAATAAGGTCTGTGCTATATTATATCTATAAGTTTTATAAGCTGATGATCGACACATTTTAGGGCATGAAAAACAATGCCCGCCTACACTATCTAAGGCTCGTGCTAAATCATAGCTATGCGGAAGTCATTGACACCATCAAGGTGATTGCGAATTTGTCTTCAACAGCTGCCCATGTTCTTGTCTTGACGTAGTTTATTTCTTGTTTTGTTTACAACTAAACTTGGCACCAACGCTATTCCGATCTTGGATGGGTATTGCGCTCATCAAGCTACGTTTTTCTTTTTACCTCTGAAAATGTATACTAAATTAAATTGAAATAATTGAAGTATGCACATAACTTAAACGACGTGCAAAATTAAATCAGCCGCCTACATAAACCGCCATAATCCTTATTTCCGTTTCCTAAAGTGTTGCAAGGTCAAACTATTTTTTTTCCGTATTTAGACATTGTGTACACACTTGCTGAGATCGAGTGAGACTTTCTTCTTGAATGTCTTTCACGATGTGATTAATTAAAGGAAGCTCTATATTAGCAAGCGTGTTTTATAATATTTTCATCTCTTTTATATTATATTATAATTATAAAATGGATTGCATGTTTGAACTGTGCATTATACAATTTTTTACTTTATATAGCAAAACCCAATGATTGAGCCGGTCACGAAAACGATAGACGCAACAAAACGCATCCGTGACATCCGAGTGACAGAACAGCTGACCCCCGCTGAAAAAAATATTTATTTTGTTGACACCACATTCCCCTCCCAATCTCAAAATGTGTTGCCGCCGACAATGAACGGAGCAAACGCTTAAAATAATATCAAACAATCGTGAATTAAAACCGATCCCGAACTCAAATATCACAAAATGTCAGCAAGCAGGTTAGATGCAGTATATCGGAGTATACTAATCACCAAATTTTTCACAAAGGGATGGGGAAAACCTGAAAATTTACGGCGGTGAGTACATAAACTGATGTATTCGCTCTTATATGCAATTGTTCTAGGTTATAGAATTATGTTATTTCACATTTCTAACCTAATCAATCATGTTTACCTAATTTATGTAATCATATGTTTTGCCCCAAAGGTTATTCGAGTTTAGGAAAGTAGTGTCAAACCGCGACGAATGCTTCAAGCTAATTGAGAGAGACTATGCAGTTACTATCACTAAGGTATTTTTTATTATTGTTATAATTTTTTATTATTTGATATTTATTTACATAACCTTATATAACATTCCTAAGTATATTTATTCCCATCATTTAAACAGTGTTGCCATATTTAATTAAAGTTAAACATAATCCCTGGAATGGCCAATGAACTAAGTTCTTTAACAGTACAAGACAGTAAGTACATAACAACAGTACATAGGTATGGAAATATTGTTCTCGTGTTAAACTTACATACAACTCTTTTTTCTGACCTGACCGAATTCTGAATGGTTTTAGGTAAAATTTCCAAGTTCGGGAAAATTTTCATGTATCATGGCAACAACAATTTGTGGAGTTGCATATAGATTCTAGAGACCTTAGTTCACACTGTACTAATTACAATTGTTATGCCAGTGAAATTTTATGTAACATCCTAATTGCAACTACTTTTTCTGAAAAGTTACTATGATTGTGCTCTAAGGTATTATGTATGACAAAATTATTCAAAATGAGGCATCCAGGTGAGAATCAAGTTATATGGACGCCTTGTTACTGTTAGCCATACTAACATATTCGGAAATTGCATAACTTATTTCCAATCAGTATAGAATATGACAGTATAAGTGAAATATATTTCAGCCTAAATATAATTTAAGATATAGGTAGTTACAATTTTAAACCTTGACCACTCATTATTCTATTTTATAGCTAATTTGCTTAAAATAACATCATATTTGCTTAGTTTTAGAATAGGTACCAAACAATGCTTAATTCAATTTTTCCACAGGAACAAAAACTGTCAGACTGCACAATGCTGGATGGGTACTTCATATCTCCCCTTCACCGGTACCTGCCGGGGATTGTCCCGGAGGTGGCCCGGAAGGCTCACTTCCAGGTGGTCCTGCCCAAACATTGGCCGGAGAAGGGAGTCAAACCAATGTGCTTACATTTAGCTGGTACTGGGGATCATGTGAGTCATTTTAAACTTTTAAATAAATCTATTTAAACAGATTTTATCGCGTATATAAATTAACAGTAACTGGAAGATTACCGAAACTTCAGGGAGGCTCAAATAACTTCGGTAACTTTCGAGTTACTGCTGCCAAAGGTTGACTGAGAAAAACACAATTTTTCTGTGTGTGACAGCCTGCTGCGAAACAAGTTATTAGTTTAGTGTATGTGTGGGGTGTGTCTGTGGCATTTTAGGTCTCATATGAATTAACCATTTTCACTGTGTTTTTGCTTTTGATAGTTTTGTGTATGTTTTCTCAGCTCTTTGTCAGCATGGCAAGGTTATTAGGTTTCTTTTTTGTGACTATATAATATTTTCCAGAAAAAACATAGCGTCATATTTTTATGTAAACAATGCCTTCAGAATTATACATAAGGTAAGATATTTCTTGTAATTGAAATCATACACATACCTGTTTTGGAAAGGGCAACAACTATAGTCTGTATCACTCTCCGCTCCAAGCGATATTCTATTTATATACAAAAGTTATATTAGTCTATTACATTGTTGTTAGTAAGAGAAACAAACAAACACACTTTTGGATCTACATATGGATTAGAATAGAGAAGTGGTCTAGATCTAGAGTGTTCCTAAACTGACATACAAAGGCAATCTTCCAATAATTCTGTGCAATTTCTTAATAGACATTGTGTGTTGTGCTATCCATCTCACATCGCTATCAATTTAAGTGATCACTTTGCTTCTTATGCTTGCATTATTTATCTCAAATGTTCTCTAAAAAATTTTTTTTTACATTTTGGTTAAATAAAATGCACACTTTTTAGGGTTCCGTACCCAAAGGGTAAAAACGGGGCCCTATTACTGAGACTTCGCTATCCGTCCGTCCATCCGTCCGTCCATCTGTCACCAGGCTGTATCTCAAGAATGATGATAGCTAGACAGTTGAAATTTTCACAGATGATGTATTTCTATTGCCGCTATAACAACAAATACTAAAAATAAAATAAAATAAATATTTAAGGGGGGCAATATATACAACATCAAACTTGTTATAGATTATTGTACGGAACCCTTCATGGTAGAACTGTTAGTTGAAATACAATCAAGCCGGATGGCCCACTTCAGCTGACTTGACTGCTTTGTAAATAACAATACAATTTTATTATAATTAGGACTTATTAGGTCTTGACTGGCCCTAAATCAATGTATTCCTTTCAGCAGCTAATGGCCATAACATTTTGGGTAAATTTAGGGCCAATTTATTTACTGCAATGTGACCCTTGCCTGCAAAAAGGTTTCCGACCGCTGGTCTTAACAGTAAATTCGAGTATATTCCCAGCTGAAATGCTTGTTTGTCTGTCAACTCCGACAAACAAATGACCTGCGTATTTTGGCGCCTGTCCACAGTACATGTTTATACTACAGTATTTAAAAGGTCTAAAGTCAATATGAGTTACCATGTCCCATAAGTTCTTTTACTAATAATATCCATACTGTGTTGCTTTCCTGATGCATTTCTGATTGTTTATGTTTACGCTCCACTTTCTCGAAACAGAAATAGATACTGTCACTAGGTGTTCGAAAATAAACCGGGCAAGGGACTCGCATACGAAGGGTTTCTTAATGCGGTGCGCAAAATAGGTCGAGAAAAAACTTTGAAAAATGATTATTGCAAGTGTTTAGTTTAGTGAGGCTCTGGGTTTCCCTTTAAAACACAACATACTGACCGGCTGTGCCATCATCACAGACAACCCCCACTAGACGGATAGATAGATAGATAGATAGATCTTTATTGCTTTCATATAGTGTACAGATGTCTTAATTCTAAAGAGTATCTATACCTAACATGACACCCTGTAAGGGCATTGCAATCTTCATGCAAAGTTTTGCAGAAACAGCTTAATATATAATAAAAATATGCTACACAAAATCAAGATAAAAATATACATGCAATTTTTTTTACTTAATACCTTAACTATAGTGAATTTCAACGTGACAGAGCATGTAAGGCGACCCGCGCGCACCAACGATATGGTACGGCAGAACATTAAAGTATGAACACGGCGGCCACCGTTTAGTTGCGTCCTTGTTTATGATCCATGCGTACGTCAACGAAAAAAGAAATTAAATAAATAACATGGTAAATTGTAGTGTTAAGTGGTGTAGAGAGACCTCATAAACATGGACGCAACTAAACGGTGGCTGCCGTGTTGATACTTTAATGTTCTGCCGTACCATATCGTTGGTGCGCGCGGGTCGCCTACGGGTCGCCTTACATGCTCCGTCTAGTGGGGGTGGTCTGTGGCCATCATGTAACATTTTCAAGAAAGCCTTATCTTTACAATCTAAATAAGATTTAAAACACCCCCAACACAAGTTGCTGGTCATCATGAGACCCTCATTCAATGAGTGATATAGAAAATGCTACTAAAACTGAACATAACTACAAAATTTGGAATTCTTAGCTTCCATGTTGGGCTGTTGGCTGAGATCCTGTTACTTGTTTCAATATCTTGGAAACTACTCGTCCTATTTCAACCAAACATACACAACAAGTCTTTTGATAAAAAAAACGCACTCAAATTGATCCTTGCGTTCGGGAGCTGAGTCGGTTTCAAAAATCATGTAGTAAGTTAAGGGCTTCCATTAAAACGAAACTTAATTGATTCCTTTGTGTAACTGTAACGATAGTTACCCATATCTTTTGTACGAGTAACTTTCGTTACACAAAAGACGCGATCGTAGTTTTGTTTTTATTATGCACATGTTTTTTGCTATGCACATGCCTTTAACTATGCACATGTTTTTTGGAAATGACTCAGCTACGATGCCACAGACACACATACCTACACATGTTAAATTTATAACACCCCTCTTTTTTCGTCAGGGGTTAACAAATCCGATTGGATCC
Organism: Apotomis capreana; assembly: GCA_947623375.1. Lineage (NCBI taxonomy): Eukaryota > Metazoa > Arthropoda > Insecta > Lepidoptera > Tortricidae > Apotomis > Apotomis capreana. The sequence goes on along the minus strand of OX392517.1, from coordinate 12,979,953 downwards.
GAATTGGTAATATTTTGGCTTATAAGTATCTTTTAGCCGCTTTAAATATTTATAACTTCTTATTGAGCTGTCATCACACATATTTATAAAGGCGAAAGTTTGTGTGTTTATGTGTATGCTTGTTACTTCTTCAAGCTCAAACGGCTGGACCAATTTTGATAAATTTTTGTACGAAGGTAGCTGACACCCTGGATTAACAAATAGGCTACTTTTTTATCCCGAAAAAATATAGTGTTCCTGTGGGATGAGCGGGTAACACCGCGCGGCGCATCTAGTACTTTTATAAAAGGTTCTTCATTATTTCGTGTAATTTGAATGAGATAACCCGACTATTCAACGTTCACACAACTTCAACAGCCATCGATGTATCTATAGTGCACGATGAATTACCTATGTACTACGTCATTTGTAGCCTAGGTGCGCGTGTATCATGTCTGCGTCAAGTCTAGGGCATACGGTTAATCAATATTAATAATAGGTACTTACGTTTGGCGGTTACATTGATTTTCTTTTCAGAAGTAGCATTTTGTGATACTCCTAAAACTGTCAATAATAAATTGGGTAGGTAATTATTGTCTTTAGCTTGTAAATAGTACATAAAATAGAATTACGTAACTTGGAGGTCACTGAGCCAATTTTTTTTCTTCATTTAGGCCTTTGTACCTAAATGGCCGCGCCGATTTCAATTATTTTTGGTACACGTAACCCCTCGTCCTTGTACATTTGCCAATTAATTTGAAACTTACTGATATTTTAACGTATAGTTGAAATGTCCCCCACGGATCCGTGTTTAAGCATACGAGGGGTTAAAACTGTCGCGAATCTACTGATGGTTATAGGATACATTTTACCTGATTATCGAAAACCACAAACATTATGACATTCCCTTTCCCACAAACGAAGTTCCACCTTCTAATATTACATAAGGTTTTCAGTCATTAAACTTTTCTAAACGTGGTTCCTATGTTGCAGTTCTTCTGGCGCCGACGTAACCTCATGGTGAAGCCACTCATCAAGGAGGCGGGCATTGGCGGAATCATACTGGAAAACCCCTTCTACGGCCTACGGAAACCGACTGACCAAATGTAAGTCCTTTATTAAAGTAATAAATAAGACCTGGCACCTGGGCGCTCGGTCCCGCCTTTATTTGTTCAGGCAAAATTGACGTGCTTTGGTGGCCAGTCATAGTGGCATGCATGCTAATGGAGCCCAAAACCACGCTATCTCCATAATGATAAAAATAGAGAATGCGGAATTCGTTCAAGGAGTTACGGAGATGCTTCGACGTTGAGTGAGAGATCCGAGCGCGGTGGCGTAACGAGTGAGCGAGACACATGTACCTACACCGCTGCCGCTGTTACGCAAAGTCGTGCTATCTCCGTTAGGCGGACCAATTACATTCCTCAGATTGAAATGCACTTTTTGGTGCATCCTCAGGTTTAAATGCACTTTTTGTTTCACGACGCGGTTGGCGCAGTTTGCAGACACCTGAGCTGCCTACTGAGCCGGCGGTCCCGGGTTCGAATCCCGGCCAGGGCAAATATTTGTGTGATGAACTCGAATATTTGTTCTTGGGTCATGGATGTTATCTGTATATGCATTTATTAACCGACTTCAAAAAAAGGAGGGGGTTCTCAGTTCGGTTGTGTGTTTTTTTTTTTAATGTTTGTTACCTCAGAACTCCGTCATTTATGAGTCGATATGGAAAATTCTTTTTAGGTTCATGAATAAACATCTCAAGGTTGGTCCCATTAAATTTTGGTGAAGATCGGATGACGAGATCCATGAGGAATCGAAGGAATTCCTGAAATTTTATAGGCACTCATAATATTTTTCATATATTTTCTAAAACTATTGAAGTATTTGCTTATGGTAGTCATCATCTTCCAATGCTGAGCTGATGATGGAAGGTACAACTCCTTAACGGTTAGGAGTTCGGAGATAATTCAAACGAGATGCATGCCTTCAAGACCTCCCTGATCACCCCGCCATAAGTATTTTATATGAACCAATAAAAAGCAAAAAAAAAATAGTAAAACTAAAAAGCCAAAAATAACCCGTTCAAGTACAGGTTACATTTGACTCACCCTTTGAAGTCGGTGCCAAACCTCACGTAAACTATAATATATAAATATAATAACTGAGTGGTTTGGGATCGACTTCAAAGGGTGAGTCAAATGTGATCTGTACTTGAACGGGTTATTTTTGGCTTTTTAGTTTTACTGAAGTCGGTTCTTTTTTTAGTTTTTTTTTTATTATATTATGTATATCGTCGTCTAGTACCTAAACATAGTACAAGCTTTGCTTAGTTTGGGACAAGGTCGATTTGTGTATGATTGTTCCATAATATTTATTTATTTATGTTTTTGTTATTATTATTATTTGCTCCAAGACTTCTCAAAACGGCTGGTCTGATTACGAAAATACTTGTTTTGTTTAAAAGAGTATACTTTCTAGTTGGTCCCATTGTCATTTAAACAAACTTCGTTTAATTGATTTTGGTTATATTAGTTCAAAGGTTATTGTAAACTAGCATATAGCCGCGGCTTTGGTGTGACCGACCGGTTTGTATAAATTAATACTGAGCTTTAAGGCTGGCTATCCACTAGCGGAGAATATGAACGAATCAGACGGCGTCTTTGTGATGCCCAAAAGAAGAGCATTTAAATCTGAGGATTGTGATTCGTCCATTTTACATAGGCCAGGACAAATATTTGTGTGATGAACTCGAATATTTGTGCTTGGGTCATGGTTGTTCCTATGTATTTAAGTATATATTTATCTATATAAGTAAATATATCGTCGTCTAGTACCCATAACACAAGCCTTCTTGAGCTTAATTTGGGACTAGATCGATTTGTGTGAGGTTGTCTGATATTTATTTTTTTTTATTTTTTTTTTATTTTTTTATAGCTTCGCTCCGCTCCGCTACCGTAAACAGGTAACCTAATATAGGTATAATTAGCTTATGATTTAATCCAATGGTGTGATCTATCTGTGTGCCAAGTGTCATCGAAATCCGTTTGACGGCTGACGCGGTATTGAGTGGCAAACATTCAAACGTCAACGCAATTTTTCCCCTACCAGTAAAATGCGAGCAAAATTAATTGAAGTGTTACGTCATGCGTAATTTCAATCGGCTTTGCTCGCAATTTACGATGACTAGCTTCTGTCCGAGACTTTGTCTGCGAAGAATTATGTGATAGCCATAAGAGATAAAACACCCAAATAAAATTGAATGGTAAACATTCAATGGCACATATTTAATTATCTTACTATACAAAAGCCCACAGATTATCGTAATTCCATAGTAAATTCCATCCCCCTTTTTACCCCCTCAAGAGATGATATCCGTAATATAAACTTCTATGTCCTACCCCGGCATTCAAACAATCTCCATATAAAATTTCATCTAAATCAGTCCAGTGCATGGTTGCTGATTCCCCATACAAATTTCCACCCCTTTTTTCACTCCTTCAAGGGATGATTTCCGGGATAAATACAGTCTTAAGTCCACAACAACATTTAAGTTCAAACCCCTTGGGTTCCAAATAATTAATAACGTTACGGTATCAACACTAAGGAATAAAGAAAAGGTGTACAGTCTGACCAAAAAGAGTAGAAATTAAAAAGTGGCAATACTGTAGTGTCGTTCCCTTTTTCTTAGATTGATTAGAAAGGGACGACACTACAGTATTGCCACTTTTTAGTTTCTACTCTTTTTGGTTTGGAAACGCCGCTATTGAAGAGCAAACATTTCGGACTTATGTAGCGTTACCAGCCTGTAACGTCCGAATAGAAAGTGTAAAATAAAAAAATAGCAATACTGTAGTATCGTCCCGTTTTTCTTAGATTGATTAGAAAGAGACGACACTACCAGTGTAGCCACTTTTTATTTCATACTCTTTTATGTCGTACTGTATGATATTACGGGAAGTTGCTATTTTTAGAACATTTGTTGCAGTGCTTGCCAATCCCATCATCGTTTAAATACTTTATATTGTAAAGATTCATTCCTTAAGATTGAGAAATATATTCAAAAGCGTGTTAATATTTTGACCTTAGTACAATGTTCACGAAATTATCGATATCGTATGATAAATGATGTTTGGATAATTGTTGATAAGATTTCAACGTGTCAACATTCTGTAAACAACCTGATTAGATTAACTATGAGTAATCCTGTTAAAAGTATTTATGACGTAAATTTAAGACGATCTGAAGCAAATGTAGACGACGACGCGGTTGACTCTGTTTGTAAACACTTGCCTACTGAGCCGGCGGTCCCGGGTTCCAATCTTGGCCAGGGCAAATATTTGTGTGATGAACTCGAATATTTGTGCTTGGAAACAGACACTGGGACGTGTGTCATATTACATAATGTACATAAATAGGCCTTAAAACACGTGTTTTAAGGCCTATTTATGTACAGTTGCATATTCATCCTCATATCATAGATTTTCTTTTATGTAGATATTAAGTACTCAGTACAAACAGTAACTCCCGCGGAGCGGAGGAATGAACGAGGCAACCCCCGCCATGGCGGCAGCAGAGACGCCCTAACACCATCATATCGCCTAGTGACAACCAAAACTCAGTATTTCTGTCACTACTCTTCAGAACGTCGTGTCTACTTTGTAGATCCAAAAAATCACTTATTCAACAGTAAATAATTATAAGACAAAGTGTAAAAGTCAAATCCGCAACGCAGGCATCGTCAGAGAGAATACAAAATCTAATCAGCGACAGGCTTCGTCAAACAACACACCAATAAAATGACCTGGTTAACATTGTTCACAGTCGTTCCTCGCTACATAACGTGTCGGACATCTTCGTGATGGGCGGCTGCCTCATCCTGGAGTCGCTGGTGCTGTTCCACTGGTGCGAGCGCAACGGGCTTGGGCCACTCGGCGTCACCGGCCTATCAATGGGTGGACACGTGAGTGCAAAATCGTCTATATATCTAGAAAAAGCTTAATCTTCAAGCGGATGAACGGATTATAGCTAGGCAAACTCTCAATAATCTCAATGTAGTCAAATTTGAAACACATTAAACTTTATCTACAACAGTATAATTAATGATGCCTCTTCCAGATGGCGTCGCTGGCAGCTACCAACTGGCCCAAACCGCTCGTGTTGGTCCCGTGCCTGTCTTGGTCAACAGCGTCTGCAGTGTTCCTTCAGGTAAGAAATCCTTAAAATTTGCACACGATCCCTAGAAAGTTTGAATGAAAATCAGTTTACTATAGAGGGGTAATTATTTCAGGAAAAATCTTAACAGCTCGATGCAAGAAGGCGCGGCGCCAGCCAACCGTGTTGTCTGTTGGTGAAAATTGGTTTGTCCTCTTATCGCGCCGAAGCGACTGGACGGGTTTTAATCGATTTTGATACATGGATAGTTTGGCATCTAAGGATGGTTATAGGATAGTGTTTATTCGAATATGGTAAGAAACTAAGGTTTACGATTTTAAAATTTTAGATAAACGAAAACAAAGTGATAATTTTATAAAAACGTTATACGCAGAGTTGCGGGACCTATACTATTAACGTATTTTAGGAATAATTTTTTAGTATTTTTTTGCAATTTTTACATTGACTGTCACAATTCCACCCTTTGAAATCGTTTAACCTTTTAAACGCCAAGTGGTGAGGCAGTTCACCGCTCCCCTGACACTATCGAAAAAAAAAGGATTCCAAAAGACTTCTAGCTAGAGGTATTGATCTTTGAAATTTGGCGGTCACTTGCTGCGCAATTTCTCCAATGTCATATAACGACTGTGGCGTTTAAAAGTTTAAATTGGTGTTTAGGAGAGACTAAAGTTAGCCAGGGTCAAAAGCTTAGAAAGTCACATTCACATTACAGGGCGTAATGTCTCAATCGATAAACTGGGACTTGCTGGAAGACCAATACCTCTCCGACGGCGCGTACCGCGAGAAACTGTCCAAAATGGTCACCATAGTCGACGAGGCATTCCTAGCGGGTAAAAAATTCGCACAAACCTATTCACATAAAAATGCAAAAATCTCCACGGCAGCTACCATAGACATGGCACCAAGGAAACTCGATATAACTTATAAGGAAATTAATCCAGTGCACGATCCGAATATCATAGATGTTACTAAAAACGTCGTGGATTTAAATAAAAGTGTACCGAAAGCGGCGCCTTTGCCGAAAGACGCTGCAGCGCTAGATGAGGAGCTACGGAAGCTTCTAGATGAAAAGAAGATTAGTCAGCAGTTGTACGAGAAGTTGATGTCGAATGACAAGTTCGAGCTGAGGCCGCAAGACATTGAGGATATAAATAAGTTGACCGAAGAGAATATCAATGAGATTCTAATGAAATGTAAAATCGGTGAGTTTGGGTTTATTAACAACATTTCACTTTTTAACCCTTTTTTAAGTGTTCGAAAATATTCCCATGTCATTTTGAGGTCTTCCTTGATAATGAATTGGTTGGTTAAGTAGACACTTAGAACACACGCATTGACACTTTAAATTTGAAATGTTGTAAATTGTCTTATATCGCTACCTGATGCACTTCGCTGTCAATTGTCTAGGGGCATAGTAGCAGGGACCTTAATATTACATACGGCCAAAACACAATTACAAGATGCAACTTTTCGTGCCACGATGCGACGTGGTGAGATTGAATATAGTATATTCATTTTGAATCTTGTTACATAAAGATAAAGTAGATTTTTTATTTATGTATTTTCACGACACAATATCGCGTCGTACCACGATCTAAATAGCAAATTATCAATGTATACAGACCCACTACTTTATATCTAAACCTGTCATAGTTTCAGTTCGAAATTCACCAAAGTTGCGGTCTTGTGAATTTGATTTTCTATGTATTTTAACAATGTTTTTCATTTATTTGCAGCGGATTTGAGGCACGCTTCAAATGAAACAGTACCAGCTAAAACCGAAACAAAAATCAGCACAACAGACGCGAATCCCGTTGTAAAACCAAAAGAATCTCAACCATTAAAACATGCACCCGCTGTCATCAAAAGCAAACCGTGGTCCGTCACAACGCTAACGTCTGACTTGTGGATGAATCTTCCCTTCGTGAGGAGTAAGAGTGAGAAGAAGATCGACTGGAGTAAGGTGCATTGGAGGGACAGAGAGGCACTTCAGTTTATGAGGGGCATTATGGACGAGTGCACGCATTTGAGCAACTTCTCGGTGCCTTTTGACACTTCTTTAATTATTGGTAAGTGTTGTTGACGGCGCGATTGGCGCGGGGTAGTGCAGTTGCCTACTGAGCTGGTTACTGGGTTCGAATCCCGGCAGGGGCAAATATTTGTATAATGAACTGGAATGTTTGTTCCTGGGTCTTGGAATTTCTAGTAGGGTTAGGTTAGGTTGTCTAATATTTACTCATTTATTATGCCTTATTTTTTGTGAATGAAATGTATTTAGATAATGTAGATAATTAAGAATATAAGAAACGTCATTTTTTGATCTAGACCTCTTCGGAGATCTCGATAATCCTGCTTTTTTGGCAGAAAATATACAATCACACCAAGCAAAAACATTATTTGTTTCCAAATCTCATTAAAATGGCTGAACGGACTTCAACTGTGGTTTAAAGATAGCTGGGCATGGGCATTTATAGATTCGAGATCCCCTTGTTTCTTGACATACATTTTGGTCCTATTGATTAGGGTAGGTTAGGTTTATTTTATAAGAATCCTAAACACGATTTCAGTTTTTTTTATTAAATGACACAATCGATGAATCGTTTGTCAACGAAACAAAGCTAACAGCATCCAACAGAATGCCACATGCTACTCTATCTGACTATCGTAAATAAAGAGAGTAGGAAGGTATCTTTTGATGCCACATATACGTGTTCTTAGACAGTGTCACTCGATTTAATACGTACTTTCTGTTAGATTAAGTATTTTTTATTTTCTCGCAGTCGAAGTGAAAAGCAGAGTGTTTAACACGTGGCTAAAAGCCGTTGTGTGTCGAAATATATTTTTTCTCGCTGGCTGCGCTCGCTCCTCCAAATAATGATTTCGTGTCACAATGGCTTATTTAAGCCCCTTATCAAACAATCTACTATTTTATTACAGCTGTATGCGCTAAGCACGACGCATACGTCCCCCGCGATGATGTGGGCACGTTAGAAGAGATCTGGCCCGGCGCTGAAGTACGCTACGTGGACGCGGGACACGTGTCCGCGTACATCCTGCACCAGTCGCTCTTCAGGTAGGTTGTAGTGAGTGGGGCACGATACTTACGTCCTCCGAGATGACGTGGCACGTTAGAAGAGATCTGGCCCGGCGCTGAAGTACGCTACGTGGACGCGGGACACGTGTCCGCGTACATCCTGCACCAGTCGCTCTTCAGGTAGGTTGTAGTGAGTGGGGCACGATACTTACGTCCTCCGAGATGACGTGGCACGTTAGAAGAGATCTGGCCCGGCGCTGAAGTACGCTACGTGGACGCGGGACACGTGTCCGCGTACATCCTGCACCAGTCGCTCTTCAGGTAGGTTGTAGTGAGTGGGGCACGATACTTACGTCCTCCGAGATGACGTGGCACGTTAGAAGAGATCTGGCCCGGCGCTGAAGTACGCTACGTGGACGCGGGACACGTGTCCGCGTACATCCTGCACCAGTCGCTCTTCAGGTAGGTTGTAGTGAGTGGGGCACGATACTTACGTCCTCCGAGATGACGTGGCACGTTAGAAGAGATCTGGCCCGGCGCTGAAGTACGCTACGTGGACGCGGGACACGTGTCCGCGTACATCCTGCACCAGTCGCTCTTCAGGTAGGTTGTAGTGAGTGGGGCACGATACTTACGTCCTCCGAGATGACGTGGCACGTTAGAAGAGATCTGGCCCGGCGCTGAAGTACGCTACGTGGACGCGGGACACGTGTCCGCGTACATCCTGCACCAGTCGCTCTTCAGGTAGGTTGTAGTGAGTGGGGCACGATACTTACGTCCTCCGAGATGACGTGGCACGTTAGAAGAGATCTGGCCCGGCGCTGAAGTACGCTACGTGGACGCGGGACACGTGTCCGCGTACATCCTGCACCAGTCGCTCTTCAGGTAGGTTGTAGTGAGTGGGGCACGATACTTACGTCCTCCGAGATGACGTGGCACGTTAGAAGAGATCTGGCCCGGCGCTGAAGTACGCTACGTGGACGCGGGACACGTGTCCGCGTACATCCTGCACCAGTCGCTCTTCAGGTAGGTTGTAGTGAGTGGGGCACGATACTTACGTCCTCCGAGATGACGTGGCACGTTAGAAGAGATCTGGCCCGGCGCTGAAGTACGCTACGTGGACGCGGGACACGTGTCCGCGTACATCCTGCACCAGTCGCTCTTCAGGTAGGTTGTAGTGAGTGGGGCACGATACTTACGTCCTCCGAGATGACGTGGCACGTTAGAAGAGATCTGGCCCGGCGCTGAAGTACGCTACGTGGACGCGGGACACGTGTCCGCGTACATCCTGCACCAGTCGCTCTTCAGGTAGGTTGTAGTGAGTGGGGCACGATACTTACGTCCTCCGAGATGACGTGGCACGTTAGAAGAGATCTGGCCCGGCGCTGAAGTACGCTACGTGGACGCGGGACACGTGTCCGCGTACATCCTGCACCAGTCGCTCTTCAGGTAGGTTGTAGTGAGTGGGGCACGATACTTACGTCCTCCGAGATGACGTGGCACGTTAGAAGAGATCTGGCCCGGCGCTGAAGTACGCTACGTGGACGCGGGACACGTGTCCGCGTACATCCTGCACCAGTCGCTCTTCAGGTAGGTTGTAGTGAGTGGGGCACGATACTTACGTCCTCCGAGATGACGTGGCACGTTAGAAGAGATCTGGCCCGGCGCTGAAGTACGCTACGTGGACGCGGGACACGTGTCCGCGTACATCCTGCACCAGTCGCTCTTCAGGTAGGTTGTAGTGAGTGGGGCACGATACTTACGTCCTCCGAGATGACGTGGCACGTTAGAAGAGATCTGGCCCGGCGCTGAAGTACGCTACGTGGACGCGGGACACGTGTCCGCGTACATCCTGCACCAGTCGCTCTTCAGGTAGGTTGTAGTGAGTGGGGCACGATACTTACGTCCTCCGAGATGACGTGGCACGTTAGAAGAGATCTGGCCCGGCGCTGAAGTACGCTACGTGGACGCGGGACACGTGTCCGCGTACATCCTGCACCAGTCGCTCTTCAGGTAGGTTGTAGTGAGTGGGGCACGATACTTACGTCCTCCGAGATGACGTGGCACGTTAGAAGAGATCTGGCCCGGCGCTGAAGTACGCTACGTGGACGCGGGACACGTGTCCGCGTACATCCTGCACCAGTCGCTCTTCAGGTAGGTTGTAGTGAGTGGGGCACGATACTTACGTCCTCCGAGATGACGTGGCACGTTAGAAGAGATCTGGCCCGGCGCTGAAGTACGCTACGTGGACGCGGGACACGTGTCCGCGTACATCCTGCACCAGTCGCTCTTCAGGTAGGTTGTAGTGAGTGGGGCACGATACTTACGTCCTCCGAGATGACGTGGCACGTTAGAAGAGATCTGGCCTAGGGCTGAAGTTGAAACTCGACGGTGTGCAGCTATTAGGAATCTTCTAAAAGTATTGAGCCATTCGAAAGACATCTGGCCATAGCTGTCATTCTTTCTTTACTAGTCCCTCTTTGGTAAACTGTTATGTTTGAAAGTATCGCAATTTGAGGCACATTTTTTGATCAAACTCGAACACAACTATCCATTTTCCGCTGTAGTCCCAGACGGTGACATACTGATATGATATCACAAGTCCACAATAGGCTAGTTTCCTGACAGAACAATTCGGATACTTTTTACAAAACGTTAAAACGACGACGTCTCACCATCCTGTACGGCTACTTTCTGCGATAAAATAATATATGCAACAATAATATATGTATAAATATAAGTGTCGATTAATGTATATTATTCAGGAAACTATGCTGTTGCCTCTTGTCTTTACTCGTATGAAAATTAACTCGAACAACTTCTTTTCACAGGGCTTGCATAAAAGAAGCATTTGAAAGGTCGAAGAAAAGGTGGAAAGACGGCAAACACGTTGACTGACAGTAACTCACGCTCCTAACTAAAGGATTTACATACACTCGAACTCGAGAGCAAAAATAACGGATAGTTTAAAAAAATATGCACAAGCTGAAGAGCTAGTGCCATCCCTCTCAATCTTGCGTCAAACAATATTGAAATCAGGGTCGGCACGATACGAAGTTTGAATTTCGAACGTCGGAGTAACCGTCCCGTACCAGTTTTTTTGCTCTTAATTGTTCTCGTCAGTTAGCAACTATGTTGCTAACTATGTCTGTAATGCTTTAGAACATAATTCACGACCGATTTTTTCTCTATATAACGATGAATTCAAAAACATGGATATCATTAGGAAATAAAATTTGTCAAACCATAAAAAAAAGATACGATTTTATATAGAATGTAAAAAAAAAACAAAAGTTCCTCATTCTAAAAAAAAGCAACTAGTCACAGTATAGAAAATAAGACGGATTTACTATGGGAAAGACGCACCGTTCTTTTTGTGCGTTGTGACCTTTGCAATTTCCCCAGGTTAACTTTAGGCGAAAATATAGTTCCATCACATTCTTAAAAAACTAATCGCCATTAAAATATTTTTCGGTTCCATAATTAATTTACAAACTTAAAATGTTGTCACTTGTGAAGATAACATTCGTTGCACAAGTTTCATCGGTATATTTCTTAGAAGAACTGCGTCATGTGAGTATGCATATCCAACTTTTTGAACTCCGTAGGAAGAAGGTGTATACATAGATACTTTTGCAAGTGCATACACTGTCCGTAGAATAGCCTATTTGAAAAAATCTAACTCTAATAAATAAATTGGTAAGAAAATAAACCTATTTTTTTCATCGAAAAGCGAGTCTTAAAAGCCATAAAGGTGTGATACAAATATATACAGCTAATTATGGAATAGACTTTATACATAGGCATATGTATGTATAGTATATAGCTTTACTTGCATAAGAAATTAATGTACAAATTAGAATAAACTTGAGTTTACGAATGTGTTTTAAATATCAATAGAGCGTTGTTAAATTTGTATTAACATTACTGTATTATAATCGCTCAATGTTGTGGTACTACTATTTTAACAAAAAATAGAAAATGGCGTGTGTTTGGAATCGTATGCTTCAAATAATTCTCGTTAGGTAAAAATTCGAGACGTGCAAGCTACTTTTACATGAAACGTATAAAATTTTATATAAACAGAGCGTCCTTTCGAAAGGATTTAAAAATTAAAATTATTTTCCATTTAACGCGTTCGTATCCAGTGACAAAACATGTGTTCAAAGATTTTTTACTCCTATGCTAGTGCTATGCTACTATAATACGGTGAATAGAGACTAAAGTACTATGTGTGACCTTACAAACGGTCCGGTAGTTTTGAATTTTTGATATGTTGTCTAGGATGGTTAGTCAGTGCTTAAAATGCAAAATGCACAATTCCCCCACCTCCGCGCCCACCGCCATTTTGAAAAAACCGGCACTCTCTTCATATTTTTGCTCATATCTTCCTTTAGGAGCATTTTAGCTAGAAAAAAGCTTCGACAATGTTATAGAAAGTTAAATTTACTACATTCTCCATTTTATATTTTTTTTCTAGGACAGATAGTTACGGAGATATCCACATTTAAAAAAACGTAAAAAAATCGCAATTTCCTACTGAAAAACAAACTTCTGGATTATATCTTCGTTTAGGAGCATTTTAGCTACAACAAAGCTTGGGCAATGTTGTAGAGAATTAAATTTACTATAATTTACACTTCAAATTTTGTTTCAAGGACGGTTAGTTACGGAGATGCATATAAAAAACAGGAAAAGTCGAATTTTCCAAAAACTTCTCAAAATTCTTGGTTTAGAACGCTGTCATTCAGTTATGTACTAGTGTAGGACAAATTAAAACATGTAGGAAATATAATTGCTTATAAAACTCATGTCCATTTTTACATACATTTTCGGAAAACGTGACTTTATTTTGTACATATCTCCGTAATTATCTGTCCTAGAAACAAAATTTGAAATGTAAATTATAGTAAATTTAATTCTCTACAAAATTGCCCAAGCACTGTTCTAGCTAAAATGCTCCTAAACGAAGATATAATCCAGAAGTTTGTTTTTGAGTTGGAAATTGCAATTTCTTAAGCTTTTTTTAATGTGCATATCTCCGTAACTATCTGTCCTAGAAACAAAATATAAAATGGAAAATGTAGTAAATTTAACTCTCTATAATATTGTCGAAGCTTTCTTCTAGCTAAAATGCTCCTAAAGGAAGATATGAGCAAAAATATGAAGGGAGTGCCGGTTTTTTCAATATGGTGGCGGGCGCGGAGGGGGGGTGAATTGTGCATTTTGCATTTTAAGCACTGACTAACCATCCTAGACAACATATCAAAAATTCAAAACTACCGGACCGTTTGTAAGGTCAAAATCCTTTATTCACTTAATTACTATGCTCTATGCACCTATCGAGCGATCCATGTGATTACGGAATATATACACCTAATGCCAGTGACACACCATATGTGTCTATGGAATACGTACACCAATTCCACACGACACTCATTGGTGGCACTCATTTAATAAACAACATTTCATATTTTTAAGACTACGATTTTTTTTACTCCTCTGTATTCTGCTTAGAAAGAGGACGTAATCACTGTTTTTATATTTTTCCTGAGATTACTAATTACTTCATTACTTACTAGCTTTTGCCCGCGACTACGTCCGCATGGAACTTGGAAGTATGGAAGCAACCTCGTACAACACGATAGATATCCACCTAATCACCTTAATTAATAAAAGGGATTATTAAAAGCGCCTAAGCAAATGTAAGAGCAATTGTGTTTTTGGTCTAATCATTACATTTCCTACAGGGTCATCAATGTCATCATGAATTACTTACTCACTTTTCAATCTTTTTAGGGATAATTTCCAGGATGAAAACTATCCTATGTCCTTCCTCGGATCCTAAACTATCTCCGTGCCAAATTTCATCAAAATCGATTCAGCGGTTTGAGCGTAAAGAGGTAACAGACAGACAGACACACTTTCGCATTTATAATATTATATAGTTATATAGTATGGATTCCTTAAAAATTACTCATTCCAAAATGTAGTAACTCCAAAACTATGACAATGTAAAGGTTACTTTAGTCTGGTATCTAATTAAAAAAACGAACGTCATTGAGCTTCTCATTATTGACGGCTTTTTTTCGCGGATAGGTCGAAGACTACAACTATGCAGGCATTCGTTTATTTTATGTATTTCTTTGATTTCTTTACATACAGAAAAAGTAATTCATTTCTTTAGGGTGTAAACGACGTAAGGGTCTCTCAATCTCTGTATTAATTTGACTTATGTTCTATCACGTGTTAGAAATATAAAATGTTGTCAATTCGGGCGGCATAGCGTAAGGGCCGAGTAGAACGCTTCTGGAGACGAATGTGTTAAGAAAATGTCGAATATTGAACTATTTTATTCCGTGGTAAAAGTAACTGGTGTATGGCACATTAATTACATTTACATAAGATAACTAGAAATATGTAACAACCGAGTGCACAAAGACTCACTCTAATAGTGAAACAGAGTTTAAACGATATACCTAAGAGAGAAAACGAAATGAGCTTGATGAAATGGTCTTTCGACAGATCCATGGATTGATGGATTAAATAAAAAAATGAGGCTTTTTCTAGTACTGATATATTTCCATCTCTTCTTTATATTGGAATATAACTTACTTTGCCTTTGAATATATCTTTGTAAATGTAATCACTAGCGTATGTCCGAAATATAAACCCTAAATATGTGTTGTTATTTGATTCGATCTTTTCTACAAGATTACTTGAGCAGTCAACCATTTTAGCATAATAAAACCTTTAAATGTGATAGCCTAGCGATAGCTCTCATAACAAAAAATCTGCTCAAAAAAACTAACAGTTTTATCGTATTTTAACATACGCTAGTGTGGTACAGTCAGCATCAAAAGTAGCTGTCAATTTTAGTATTCAATTTGACATAAGCCAATGGTGAAATTTTCAGTTCCTTTTGATGCTATCCGAGCTAGTATATGTGGCCTTTGTATGTGACTGTGTGTAATAACAAAGCTTTCGTGTTTTTTGCGGAACGATCCTATGATAGTTATTTCCACGTATTTATTAATATTATTATCTGAGGTAGTGACAGTGTATGAGCCCGTTAATTTATTTTTAGGACTCCGTTACCGTGCTTTTCATATATTTAATATCAAGTGTATAAAGTGTCTCTTTTGAGATGCAAAATTAGTTTTTATAATAAATATTTTTTTATGTTTAACATGAGTTTTATTTTAAGCTTCCTTTCGCTGATAATGATGACGAATATATTTCATATGAAGGTTGTATATGAAAAGATGAAGGTTTATTTCAAATTCTACCAATTTCTACTAAGTATGCATCCTGTTCTAACATTTTTCCAATTTTTAAATTGTATGAGACAACACTGCGTTGAGGGCATGTCGCGTGAAATCTTTGGCGACCTACGCAGATCAAGAGACAATAGGGAACTAAATGAAACCAATCATATAAAACAAATAAGTATTCATATAATCACCATCCATCACACCGCAGCAGTACACAATCAAACGAAATAAATATCCGGAATCTCACAATATTGAGAAACAAAACCGCCGCTAAAATTACCAGTTTACTGGTCTTATGGAGTTCAAAAAATTTAGGTTTGTTACAAACCCCTTTTTTATTTTCAATAAAAGTTCCGATGTGCGACGAGAATGTTATTAAACTCGTGTTATTATTGTCGCACAACGAAACTTTTAGACTTGCACGATTTCATGCGAAATTTTTGAACTCCTTCCTATTAAAAAATAAACAAAAAGCACTTATTTCGTTTAAACCCAATTCACACCGGCCACACCGCGCATCTACAGTATAAGGTATCATTTAACCATTAGATAATGTAAAATGGCTTAACAACTACCTACTGCAATTCACATTTTCCAAGGGCCTCTACAATCCCGCCTCACGCCTATTGAAAAATAGTTTACGTCACCTTAGGCCTTACGCGGGGAGAAACATCCCACTTCCTGGCCAAGGTAAGAGGTAAAACTTTAGACAAGCCACGGGCGGTAATTCGTAAAGCCGCAGATTGCATATTCATGGCGCTCACCTTCGGTTCGATTCACGAATACCTGCGATATGGGCCATTCACGAATTCACCACCCGTAATGTACTAATACGCAGCGCTAACAGTCGCGGACGCGCGCGACGGATTATTCTTATTGCGGCACCACACTACTCGCGAAGTTGGCACATGTTCGGCGAATACGATAGTGTGGGGCACTTTGCTGCGGCAGCCCATACTTTGGGCAACTTCGCGAGTAGTAGAGGTAGGGTTACATTTTTACGCGCAAGTTAGAGGAGGCCCTTAGCATGTTGCATTGCGTAGCAGGTCAGTGAAGGGGTTTAGTGTGAAAATATTCCGAGAAATACTCTGTAGGGTAAATGTTCCATATGAAAATATTTTACAGTAATACATAAATGTTGTTTTAACCTCCTAAGACCCAATGGCCTATTTTAAAGACTAGAGATCGTACTCATTGCGGCCCAATGACATGTATGAATTTATCAAATATCCACCCAAGGTCCTAGAATTATGACACAGACTAAATACCTAAAATTAGGTCACTGGGTCGCTATTACAAATGTCCTAAAAATAGATTGGGTCTTAGGAGGATAATTCATTTTTAGAGTTGACTTTTTATGATATCGAAATATCCGTAAAAAAATTGAAGTCGGTCCCAAGACTAGTTTGACCAAAATTACCCCTTTCCTTCTTCCATTTATGGCAGTGGTCGGCAGGGGTCTAAACATGGTGCGCGAACGACACATCGCAGTAGTCCACTGGAGTAAGGGAATATGATTAGCATATTGGTACAAACAGCATCAAAACTAAATGACAATTTAGTATGCAATTTGACATTTTAAGCCAGTAATAAAATTGACAGCTAATTTTGATTGTAACCGTACCCGCGAACAACGAAGAAATGAAGGATGGTCAATAAAAAGTTGGGATGGTAATAAATATGTGATGTCATTTTCAATGACGCTAGTATCATACAGTTTACCCTATTGTATGGACTAGGAGTACATTTTCTCGAGATATTTTTAACATAATATATGTATAGCCCTCCTAGGGGTCTATAATGGTTGCGTTTATCACGTGATAAATAAGTGACAAAGCATCTGTCACTCTCACTCGCATTTTGTCAAAACGTGACGGATGCTTTGTCACTTATTTATCGCGTGATAAAACCGACCATCATACGACCATGGTTACAAGTTCTTTGATCAACACTTTACACCTATGTATGAAATCGAGTTAACTATTTTTATTTATTTATAATGCCACGCATTTATGATACTGGCTCATTTTTATTTTACAATACTACAGCTGTTGATACGAATAATTCAATACTTAAAACACTAGTTTTGTATGAAAAACATAAAACAAATTTTATACAGCATGATACCAAACAAATATGGGAATTAAACTTTTATATTTTCATACAAAAGTAGAAATATTTTACGGCATTGAATTATTAGATAATTTCTTATTAGTGACGAGAGTATACTACATATAAATGATATTTAAAAGCAATCACCGCGTTTACGATGTTTACGTTAATGAGTGATCTATTTAATCTATAAATGATAAAGCATTTGTTTACGTGTCGAAAGCAAATGCTTTATAATTTATCTGTCGCGCGATAAACGCATAGCCGAGTCTATAACAAAATGTTTTGATGTATTCCTACGTGCTGCATATTTTCCGTCTCTTTTACTCTCTCGCAGTCTCTTGCTGTCCCTGTTTACCGTGACCCATATTTACGAGTAGGACTCTATACTGTGAACACGTTGAATCTTGTCAATCCATTGAGCAACCATATCTCCGTGACTAACACCAGTGATTGAATATCTACCCTACCCTACATGAATAAAACTATAGGATTGGACTCATGGTATAAAAAAAAAGTATGACACTCCGGAATGACAGGTGAACTTTTGACGTCATCATACTATCCTCGTGAGGCCCAAGCTCAAAAACGACAGTCAGGCCTAAACGCCCACTGTACCTTGTAAAGTACACTTTCTTTAGAACCACCTACGAGAACGTCTGAAAAGTTCTAAGCCTAAGGTATTTCGAGGTTATATATGCGTTTATGATACTGGCCACTAGAAAGGCCATTTAAAAACAAATTATTAAAAAATAACATATCACGTTTTTATTATTCTGTTTCGAGATATTCAACGGAAAAGTACATCATGTGTGAATTACCAACGAATATTACGAAAATTGAGCACCGTGCTGTAATTAAATTCCTTACAAAAAGTGACAAATCACCGCAGTGTATTTTTGAGGAAATGGCTATTATTTACGGTGATTCTGGGCCTTCTTATGCCACAGTCAAAAAGTGGAGTCGCTTATTTAAACTCGGACGGGAATCGATCGAAGACGACCCCCGCTCAGGGCGGCCAATATCGGTAGTGACCGAAGAAAACGTAGCAAAAGTCAAAAAGCTGGTATTAGAAGATAGAAGAATTAAGGTTTGGCAAATAGCTGAGGTCTTAGGTATTAGTAAAGAAAGAGTCGGAGAAATTTTACATGAACATTTGTACATGAGTAAAGTCAGTGCTCGTTGGGTACCGAAAATGCTAACGGCCTTCGATAAAGTACGTCGTGTGGAAACTTCTCGGGCGTTTTTAGAATTGTGCGAAGATGATTTAGATGAAGTTTGTTCCCGAATAGTAACTGTTGATGAAACATGGATCAGACAGTATGATCCGGAGTGTAAGTCTGAGTCGATGCAGTGGATTGAAAAGGGTGAAAGGCCGCCGAAGAAATTTAAAGTGCAAAAGTCGGCCTCTAAGTTAATGGCTACGGTATTTTGGGATTGTGATGGCATTCTTTTAATCGATTATTTAGAAAAAGGCTCTACGATAAACGGAACTTATTATGCAAATCTAATAAGACAGGTGCGACAAGCCATAGTTGAGAAAAGGCGGGGTAAACTAAGGAAAGGCATTTTGTTTTTGCAAGACAACGCACCCGTTCACACCGCTAATGTTGCGAGGCGTGCTCTGAAGGAAGTTGGTTTTGACGAAATTGACCACCCACCCTACAGCCCAGATCTAGCCCTAAGCGATTATTTTCTATTCAATAATTTGAAGAAAGAGTTGAGGGGAAAGCGATTTAGAAGTGACGAAGAGATGAAGGCGGCTGTACAGGAGCATTTTGAAGGGCAAAATGAAGATTATTTTTTTAATGGCCTAAAAGCACTGAATAAAAAATGTATAAAATGCATTGATTTAGGAGGAGACTATATTGAAAAATAAACACGAGTTCATTTGTGTAAATTGTTTTTTTCTATCTTAGGCTTAGAACTTTTCAGACGCCCCTCGTAACTGTCTGGGCTTTAGTTACAAGTGTTACTTTGTACTTTGTGAGGGACATTGGGCCTCACGAGGCTATGATAGGTTGGTTGGTGGGTTATGTCAATCCAATTCGGTGTTGCCAGTGATGTATCATAATACTCCCCGATTCCCTTGTTACCTGTATAAATCTCATAAAATCGTGACTATTTTAAATCAATTATTACGACAAAATAAAATTTAGTCAAAGAACATGACAACTGTCATGCTGGAATGCACCGGCAATTTTTTTTTCCCTATAATTATTTACTAATCGAAGAAAGTCTCACTATCCGGAGTGTCAAACCTTGCATGTCTGATGTTTATATATTACGATTCGAGCTCAGAATTACTTCACACTGCAGTGATAAAGATGGCCGCACAGACCGGGTCTAACGTCCCGTCGCATTCTACTTAGTAATGAGGAAAAAGGAGGGCATGCTATGAAATCACTGTACTACTGAGCGGAGTTGCTAACAGGGAACAAAAAAAACGTATTTCTTCTCAACATGAATATTTTAGGCTCATCTAACTAATGAGAATTGGTGAGTGTCGATTCCATTGCCGGATTTACTTCTTACATGAATATATGAAAAGCATTCAAAACTTAGGGATACTTTTTCCCCCTGCACCCTGACCATGAATTAACGTGACCGTACTCAATAGCGACAGCGTAAACAATTTGTATGGAGAAATAGTACCGCGCTCTTAGCGCTTACTTTGCAGAACTACAATTCTCCATACAAACAGTTTACGTAATCGCTAGCATGTACGGTCATTGTAAATTCATGGTAAGGGTGATCATTTAACGCTTTATATTTTGAGAAAAATGAGCCCAAGATATTTATGTAAAGAGTAGGGTAAATCGCCAATAATTGGCCACCGTTCAATAACTGGCCACCTCAAACTAAAAATGAACTTTGTTCACCTACAAACTGAATTCATTTTATTATATCGTGGCCAATTATTGAAGGGCGGCCAGTAATTAACAGCTTATACTAAAATGAATTATATTCATAGGTGAACAGAGTTCATTTTTAGTTTGAGGTGGCCAGTTATTGAACGGTGGCCAAATATTGGCGATTTACCCTATGTACATTTTTCCCTTACATGAAAACTGCACCTTAAAATATGTCTATATAAAAAGTAGCAACGTTTCTTACAGCTAAGTTAGTCTACTTTTTAAGCAACAGGCTGCGAAAGTCGCTGTTGCTGAGTGGTCGCTTCTCGCTGTTGCCGTTGGAGGTCGTCGCCGTCGAGGTGGAAGCCTTTTGAAGGACGCTGGGTATGAAGCTGCTGAGTTGTGTCCGTCTCCTGAAACAGTAAAATAAATAAATAATAAATATTAAGGGACAATCTTACACAAGTCGACCTAGTCCCAAACTAAGCAAAGCTTGTAGTAAGTATGGGTAACATAAATACATATAGTCATATATAGATAACATCCATGATTCAGGAACAAATATTCGAGTTTGATTGTTGTGTTCCGGTGTGGGGGTGAGATAGCCGGTGAAATTACTAGCATAGAGGCATTCTATCTTCGTCCTCCGGGTAGGCAAGCACTTGTGACTCCTCTGGTGTTGCAGGTAAACACCAGTGAGCGACGGTAATCGCTTTCCATCAGGCGATACGTTTGCTCGTTTGCCCCCTATGACATAAAAAAAAAAAAAATCACACAAATATTTTCCCCGGCTGAGATTCGAACCCAGGACCGCCCGCTCAGTAGACAGGTCTACACACTGCGCCAACTGCGTGATCAATCTCTGTCTATCACAGTTCATGAGCCTGAGCCATACATCATAGTGACAGACAGACAGACAGAAGAACGGACCCTATTACTAAGACTGGGCCATCTAGACAGTTTTCACCCTTCGAGTACGGAACCCTATAAATAAAGTATCTCGACTCACATACCATGCATGCATGCCATGGGAGAGGATCGCGCCGCAAAAACCGCTTATTTGGGACGACCGAGTGGTCGCAGACCCGTAGGACGGTCTAGATATAGCTGGAGTGATGAAGTCTAAAAAGATCTTAGGGACCTATATAGGGGCATCCTTAAGGGGACGGGTATTGCGAAACTAGCGCCACTTACGAATTTTTATTATATCTTCCAAACCAGATAAATTTTCAGTAATTGCAAGATATTAGGAGCTGGAAAAACAATTTATTGTTCTTTAGTTGTCTCTAAAAACTTGCCCAAAACTATTGTGGCCGCTTTTGACGTGCACAAGTTTTGTAAGGTAAACTACAGTGAACAAATTGTATATAGTGATTTAATAAATATTAAAGGTGTTTTGCTAGCTCCTAGACTTCAGCTATCTCTAAAAAAATATCAGATTATGAAGGTATAAGAAAAAATCGAAAGTGGCGCTAGTTTCGCATTACCCGTCGCCTTAACTGGCGAGAGCTGGCTCAGAATCGTGGAGCGTGGCGTGATCTGGTGTCGGAGGCCAAGATCCACTTTGGGTCGTTGCGCTCAGTTCACAGACCACCCCCACTAGACGGAGCATATAAGGCACATGTAAGGCGACCCGCGCGCACCAACGATATGCTACGGCAGAACATTAAAGTACCAACACGGCGGCCACCCTTTAGTTGAGTCCATGTTTATGAGGTCTCTCTACACCACTTAACACTACAATTTACCATGTTATTTATTTAATTTCTTTTTTCGTTGACGTACGCATGGATCACAAACAAGGACGCAACTAAACGGTGGCCGCCGTGTTGATACTTTAATTTATTATTTATTGAATCACATAAAAATGTAACATGACAGTTTACTTACACCAAAGCGTTACATGGATTCTTAAGCTAAAATACTTAACTAAAACCTAACTAACTTACAACTACAAGATAATTATCTTGTTCTTTCTCTAGCACTCTCTTCCATTCGGTCATCAATCTCGCTATCGCTATTAATGTTCTGCCGTACCATATCGTTGGTGCGCGCGGGTCGCCTTACATGCTCCGTCTAGTGGGGGTTGTCTGTGGCTCAGTTAGTTAGTTAGTTAGTTAGTTAGACTCACATGCCGCCGCCACTGTCCCGTTTCGGCTGCCCCAGCGGCGCGGCGTCCGCGCGCGGCGGCGGCGCGCTGACGGCCACCTGTATGTTGCGGTCGGCCACCAGCAGACCGTTCGTCTTCTCCACCGCTTCCGCCGCGCTCTTCTCGTCGTCGTAGTCTACGTATGCCAAGCCTTTCGGTTTGCCGTCTCTGGAAAATATTGGTATATATATAATAGATACCTTGGAACAACTTTTCGGAAAACGTAGTTGCAATTAGGAAATCAGTGCACAACTCTATGTGGTGAATAATTCATAGGCAAAATAATTGTAATAAATACGAGTGCCGAAATATCGATAGCCAAGAGAGTTGAGATCGTTAAGAATGATTTTCTAGTAAAATACATTCAATTTACGTACGTATGTACATTGTTTTTCGTCGTTCTCATTTCTGCAAATATTGTTAAAATAGATGATTGTTTAAAGTCTATTTTTTATGTATCCTATAGCCGAGTATGATCCTAGTTAGATCATAATAAAAAATAGTTAGATCGTAATAATTGTGAAAAAAAGAATGACGCTAAAACCACGCAGTTAGAACGGTCGGAGAATCACCCAGTCAAAACTAAGAAGAGAGAAATTTTAACACTTTTTTTACAAAAACACAATAAACCTTATGAAACATGTAATGTCTCATTATTATTTTATGTAGGTACTACACCACAATTCAGCGCCCTCTTTCGCTTGCTCGTTGCGGTAAGATGTAAATATTAAGTACACAGAGGTCGCTAAGGTGTAAACCTTTCAAATAAACAATCCAAAGATTAACACAAACCATAGGGATAAATTCGAAAGGTTATTGGCGTTAGGGTGGTGAAAAGGTTACACGTTGGACTGGTAATTCATAGGTACCGGGTTCGATTCCAGGTCTCTTCCGCCATGTTACGCATTAAAAAAAATCTTTTTGCTTTGATGTTTGTATCAATCGATATGGTGGTATTATGGTGGTAATAATGTGTAGTTCTTGAACGCATCATGGAGTGTTTATGATATTTGGATAGATAAACACAATAATTCGTTGTACTCACTTGAAGGTGACAACGCGCACGTCGCTCAACTTGCCATACTTGTCGAATATCTCCGTGAGCCGCTCGCGCGTGCAGTGCGAGAAGGGCAGGTTGCGCACGAACAACTTGTTCTTTTCCACCGTCGTCGCGTATTTGAACTGGCCTTTCGCCTTGGACGCGGAGTAGCTTTGTAACAAAAACACAATAATTCGTTGTACTCACTTGAAGGTGACAACGCGCACGTCGCTCAACTTCCCATACTTGTCGAATATCTCCGTGAGCCGCTCGCGCGTGCAGTGCGAGAAGGGCAGGTTGCGCACGAACAACTTGTTCTTTTCCACCGTCGTCGCGTATTTGAACTGGCCTTTCGTCTTGGACGTTGAGTAGCTTTGTAACAATAACACAATAATTCGTTGTACTCACTTGAAGGTGACAACGCGCACGTCGCTCAACTTGCCATACTTGTCGAATATCTCCGTGAGCCGCTCGCGCGTGCAGTGCGAGAAGGGCAGGTTGCGCACGAACAACTTGTTCTTTTCCACCGTCGTCGCGTATTTGAACTGGCCTTTCGCCTTGGACGCGGAGTAGCTTTGTAACAAAAGCACAATAATTCGTTGTACTCACTTGAAGGTGACAACGCGCACGTCGCTCAACTTCCCATACTTGTCGAATATCTCCGTGAGCCGCTCGCGCGTGCAGTGCGAGAAGGGCAGGTTGCGCACGAACAACTTGTTCTTTTCCACCGTCGTCGCGTATTTGAACTGGCCTTTCGTCTTGGACGTTGAGTAGCTTTGTAACAATAACACAATAATTCGTTGTACTCACTTGAAGGTGACAACGCGCACGTCGCTCAACTTGCCATACTTGTCGAATATCTCCGTGAGCCGCTCGCGCGTGCAGTGCGAGAAGGGCAGGTTGCGCACGAACAACTTGTTCTTTTCCACCGTCGTCGCGTATTTGAACTGGCCTTTCGCCTTGGACGCGGAGTAGCTTTGTAACAAAAACACAATAATTCGTTGTACTCACTTGAAGGTGACAACGCGCACGTCGCTCAACTTCCCATACTTGTCGAATATCTCCGTGAGCCGCTCGCGCGTGCAGTGCGAGAAGGGCAGGTTGCGCACGAACAACTTGTTCTTTTCCACCGTCGTCGCGTATTTGAACTGGCCTTTCGTCTTGGACGTTGAGTAGCTTTGTAACAATAACACAATAATTCGTTGTACTCACTTGAAGGTGACAACGCGCACGTCGCTCAACTTGCCATACTTGTCGAATATCTCCGTGAGCCGCTCGCGCGTGCAGTGCGAGAAGGGCAGGTTGCGCACGAACAACTTGTTCTTTTCCACCGTCGTCGCGTATTTGAACTGGCCTTTCGCCTTGGACGCGGAGTAGCTTTGTAACAAAAACACAATAATTCGTTGTACTCACTTGAAGGTGACAACGCGCACGTCGCTCAACTTCCCATACTTGTCGAATATCTCCGTGAGCCGCTCGCGCGTGCAGTGCGAGAAGGGCAGGTTGCGCACGAACCACTTGTTCTTTTTCCACCGTCGTCGCGTATTTGAACTGGCCTTTCGTCTTGGACGTTGAGTAGCTTTGTAACAATAACACAATAATTCGTTGTACTCACTTGAAGGTGACAACGCGCACGTCGCTCAACTTGCCATACTTGTCGAATATCTCCGTGAGCCGCTCGCGCGTGCAGTGCGAGAAGGGCAGGTTGCGCACGAACAACTTGTTCTTTTCCACCGTCGTCGCGTATTTGAACTGGCCTTTCGCCTTGGACGCGGAGTAGCTTTGTAACAAAAACACAATAATTCGTTGTACTCACTTGAAGGTGACAACGCGCACGTCGCTCAACTTCCCATACTTGTCGAATATCTCCGTGAGCCGCTCGCGCGTGCAGTGCGAGAAGGGCAGGTTGCGCACGAACAACTTGTTCTTTTCCACCGTCGTCGCGTATTTGAACTGGCCTTTCGTCTTGGACGTTGAGTAGCTTTGTAACAATAACACAATAATTCGTTGTACTCACTTGAAGGTGACAACGCGCACGTCGCTCAACTTGCCATACTTGTCGAATATCTCCGTGAGCCGCTCGCGCGTGCAGTGCGAGAAGGGCAGGTTGCGCACGAACAACTTGTTCTTTTCCACCGTCGTCGCGTATTTGAACTGGCCTTTCGCCTTGGACGCGGAGTAGCTTTGTAACAAAAACATAATAATTCGTTGTACTCACTTGAAGGTGACAACGCGCACGTCGCTCAACTTCCCATACTTGTCGAATATCTCCGTGAGCCGCTCGCGCGTGCAGTGCGAGAAGGGCAGGTTGCGCACGAACAACTTGTTCTTTTCCACCGTCGTCGCGTATTTGAACTGGCCTTTCGTCTTGGACGCAGAGTAGCGGGAAAGGAACATCGGCCGGCCGTCCAGCGGTGTGCGGTCGTGTTTTATCGCCTCGTCTACTGCCTCCTGTTGGAAACATTGATATTTGACATATCTATTATACAAGTCTAGATTTTTATTGAAAAATTGTATATATTTATTACTGGAAAATAAATTCAAAATATACATATTAAAACTTAAAATTAAAAAGAATCCCCCAGTACTGGAGCCGTCTGAGGCATCGTCCCCAGCACGCTCGCCGCGTTTCCCCTTTGAATGGCGAGGTTCAGTCTTTGAGCGAAAAAGGAGCCCGCTCTGATATTACCCAATATTCTGATTAATTTTTGTGAAATTTCTTATTGAAAATCTCTAAATCTATGCCATGATATCAGGAAAAATCTTAATAGCGTGATGCGGGATCGTCTTTTGTTTTGTATGGGCGCGCGGCGCCATTGCCAGTCTGGTGCCATCTGTTGGACATAATTTGCTTTGTCCTCTCAACATGCCGAAACGGGTGGACAAATTTTAGCCAATTTTGGTACAGGGAAGCTGGACATCCAAGGATGGTTATAGGATACTTTTACTCGACTACGGTAAAAAAAAATACGCGTACGAAGTTGAAGTTTATTAAGCAATGCTATATTTGCAGACCGTTGGTTCAAACATCATGGATGGCTAAGACTTTGACATTTTAAGTGGGCAGGAGAGGAGTGGTACCTTTTTTTAAACACAAGTCATCAAATGCATTAAGTTTACTTACTCTTTAATATTTAAATGAGTTTATGTTGTATGAAGACTCTCGTTCTAGGCGTATTTATTCTAAGCCCAAGTATAAGTTAACACAAGTGTGTACTTACTGATGTGGAGTACTGGCAATAGCAGATGGATCCCCCGAAAGCTTTCACACCGGCACGCACGCGCAGCGACACCACGGTGCCGTATTCCGACAACTTTTCACGGAGATTCTTCTCATTTACACTGCAATGAAATAAAAAAGGGATGTGATAGATGGTAGTCAACTTTAACGTATAGTTTTTAAGTACTAGTATTCGACGCGACGACGCGGTTGGCGCAGTCTGTAGAGCTGCCTAGCCAGCGGTCCCGGGTTCGAATCCCGGCCAAGGCAAATGTTTGTGTGATGAACTCGAATATTTGTGCTTGGGTCATGGTTGTTCTATGTATTTAAGTATATATTTTTCTATATAAGT
Source organism: Apotomis capreana (assembly GCA_947623375.1). Taxonomy (NCBI): domain Eukaryota; kingdom Metazoa; phylum Arthropoda; class Insecta; order Lepidoptera; family Tortricidae; genus Apotomis; species Apotomis capreana. The sequence goes on along the minus strand of OX392517.1, from coordinate 12,952,767 downwards.
ATGTATATCGTCGTCTAGTAACAACAAGGTTAGGTCGTTAACACAAGCCTTCTTGGGCTTAATTTGGGACTAGATTGATTTGGGTGAGGTTGTCCGATATAAAAAAAAAAATACAAAATAGATATATGTCCGCCCGTCCGGGTTTTGAGCTCCAAAATCCGGGGTTTTCACGTTTCTTGTCGTCTATAGTACCCATAACACGAGCCTTCGTGAGCTTAATTTGGGACTAGATCGATTTGTTTGAGTCTGATATATATTATATTTATTTATTTAGTATAGTTTGCGCCGTCTACCTCATCGTCTGTGGCGAACACCAACCACAGATGGGAGGCCGAATCATCAGGGTTTTACGACGTTTTTAGGGTTCCGTAGCCAAATGGCAAAAAACGGAACCCTTATAGATTCGTCATGTCTGTCTGTCTGTCCGTCTGTCCGTCTGTCCGTCTGTCCGTCCGTATGTCACAGCCATTTTTTTCCGAAACTATAAGAGCTATACTGTTGAAACTTGGTAGGTAGATGTATTCTGTGAACCGCATTAAGATTTTGATGCAAAAATAAAAAAATAATAATAAATATTGGGGGCTCCCCATACTTAGAACTGAAACTCAAAATTTTTTTTTTCATCAAACACATACGTGTGGGGTATCTATGGATAGGTCTTCAAAAATGATATCGAGGTTTCTAAAACATTTTTTTTCTAAACCGAATAGTTTGCGTGACAGACGCTTCCAAAGTGGAAAAAAGTTGGTCCCCCCCCCTCTAACTTCTAAAATAAGAAAATGAAAAATCTAAAAAAAACATATGATGTACATTACTATAAAAACTACCAACGAAAATTGTTTTGAACGAGATCTAGTTAGTAGTTTTTTTTTAATACCTAACTTTGCAAGTTTGCACCTAATTTATATGGGGCGCTATACATACCAGGTGCAAACTTAACTTAAACACTTAGGGATGGAAAGTGTTTGTACGGAACCCTCGGTGCGCGAGTCCGACTTGCACTTGGCCGGTTTTTTTTATTTATTCTTATCTCAAGAAATGTTGGGACAGATGTTGGTTAAAGTTTAGATTTTCTTATAAATCCGAAAGCCACTCTGTAGTCTTTTTCTAGATTAATAACAGTTATAGCGTCTTGTCCTTCCATTATGGTAATATTTAACGTGGTAAAGTGCGACCGGAAAGACGATAAAACCGCGCGGTTCAAACCCTCGGAGATTTACCCTTTACACAAATGACGAATAGTCTGACTGTATTTAACAGTACAATGCTCATTTTTCAGGAATATTTCGCAAATTCAAAAGAGAGTATCTTATATATTTTTTTATTGTGTAGCAGTAGCAGTATTGGAAAATACAGTTAAAAATATATTATCACTACATACTATAAAACAATGTCGCTTTCTGCTGTCTGTCTGTCTGTCCCTATGTATGCTTAGATCTTTAAAACTGGGCAACGGATTTTGATGCGTTTTTATAGATAGAGTGATTCAAGAGGAAGCTTTATATGTATAATACATGCATAATTTAACAGCATTGCACCCGTGCAAAGCCGGGGCGGGTCGCTAGTTAACTTATAATATTAGAAAACATACATCCCAATAGCCCAATATACTTACTTACTTACTACGATGGCTCAGCGACCCGAAGCGAATCTTGGCCTCCAACACGAGATCACGCCACTTCTATCGATCCTGCGCCAGTTATTTCCAGTTGGAGGCTTGGATATACTAACTTGTAATCTAGATTGCTGACGAAGAGAGTGCACGCTTCATTGCCGACGACGCGAGGCCCGGAATTTGGGCTCGCTGTCCGCTGCCGCTTATTATCTGCACCTGCAAAAATCTAAACTACAGTACCAGCAAAAAAGGTTTGAAAAAAAAGTATAATTTGAATGAAAGTGTCAAAATCAACTAATAAATTATTTAATAAAGAAGGAAACATCCTTCTTTATTTTAAAAGGATCTTTAGAACTTCAGTCATCATCTCAACTTGCTTTATTGTGTCTGCTCAACTAGCACAACCTTTATACAGCTTAAATTAGAGTTTAATGGCTGTGTAACTCTTATTCAGCCTGTTTGCTACCTGGGTGTGTATTTAATAATAATTTTACCATTTACTACTGTTAAAATAGAAGATCAGAATATGTTCCTTTGTGGTTATACGTCTTGACTGATGAATCGATTTCAGGTGGTTAAAAACTCTTCAACATGTGTAACCTACTTCAATATCGTTTCCAATACAATACACGCTTACAAACGACGCTGGAAGCGATCACTAGTATAGGGGAAAAGTATCGATGAGTAAGTTTATCGATACAGCAACTCCCTAATTGTCACTCTCGAAAATTCGATATCTGTATGTCATTATTAAAAAATATTCCAAGCTGTTATGCATTATACTATAGCTAGAGTGTATTTAAAACAATCTAACACGACAGTCTAGTCTTTTCACTAAGTTACGATAAATCAAAATTAATTATTAAATTACCTTCACTACTAGCGTCCTCCTCATCGTGAGATCTCTTCAAAGCACCACTCTCTCCATCCTTCACTTTCTCATCAACCTCCATACTGCTATCCTTTTTCCTCTTCACTTCTGTGTCTTGCGCGGTCTCTTCCGATTTTCTCTTTCCCTTCTTTGGTTTGTCGTCTTCCTTTTTCTTTTTGTCGGATTTGCCCTTTTTGTTGTTTTGTGTCTGTTTGCCTTTCTTCTGATTTGTCATTTTGTCTTTCATCGCTTGGTAACTGTCACGCCATTCTTTTAGTTTTGCCTGCAATGTAAACAAACTATAAAATCAAAGACATATGCTATGCTCAATTTGATTTATTGTCACGTAAACTACACACGATCCGAATTTAAAAAATTGTATTCCATAATTTCAGAAAAGGATACTTCCGTTTGCCAGAATTTCATTTAAAATAATTCCATTTGCCACAGTAATCAAGTAATCATCCCAAGCAGCACATTAGTGAATTTTGCAGCTTATCTTATAGCTTTAAGTTCTAAATGAGTGGTTTAACAGTGTTTGATACAACTTATAGCTTTAAACACAACTCAAAACTGTATATGAGTTCATCCTATCACTTGTAGTTGCATAGGAGCGTTTTTTGTTTCTACTTTATTACTTATGGTGGGATAAAGTCGACTTTGCTACTTAAAGTTGCATGCAGGTTCAAATTGTCACTCAATAAGAAGCAATAGTGCTATATAAGGCCTTAAAATCACTTATAAGCAACTTTTACATATAAGTGGGAACATACCCTTATTTGGAACTAAAAGTTCCAAATGACTAGTACAATAGCGAATTATATCACCAATAGTGGCTAAAGGGATAATTTTACGGCTCTTTTGGAACCAAAAAATATTGCAACTTTAAGGCCTAAGAAGTACCTTATTGCCACTCCAACGCATAAATAGGTCTCAGTAGGAGGTTCTTGGAACCAAAAGCAGTTATTTTCACTTATTTCAAACCACTAACGAACTAAAAGTTCTATTATAGTTCCTATTTGCGCCTTGTCAAAATATATTTAATAGTCTTGCTTGTTTAATAGTCTACAAAAGAGCAAATAATTACTATTGGTAATATCATTCACTGCTTTGCCACTCGCAAGATACAAATAAGTGATTATTAGACTTGATAGTTCCAAATAAGGAACAAATAAGTGAAAATAAACACTGTAGGATCTTTTTTGTTTCGCCATGTTTACAAATGGAAGCCTATGAAAATTGATTATTTTAACCAGAATTTTATCACACTCACGCATAATCACAGACTTTTGATAGTTGTGACGATGTTACTTTAACATTGTACGTAACCTACAATCATTAGGTCAGGTTTTTAACAGTTTTATTTCTTATCAGTATCTATTCGTTATTTAATTTAGCACTCTCTTTTTTAATATTCCTGATCAAATGAAGGGCGCGTCGAAATTTACAAAGAAAACATACTATAGTTTCACAGTAAAAAAAAAATCGCAAGAATTTCGTGCTTATTTCAATGCTTGTATAACGTAAAGTTTTAATCACAATCAAACAGACATATAAATCCAAAATGAATATGGCAGATCACGTATTACTTTTAATAAAACACAATTTGACAGTTGCCTCGCCACTCTAATGCCACTCAAAGATAATTTTGGCGACTCATTTATCACTCATTGACCGAACTGAAATGTTTTCATTCGTTCACTGCGCATAACTTTCACCCATAGTTCTAATTACCACTTAAGGTAATTGTGAGATCTCTTATGGATTCTATTTAGCACCAAAAATAGGCTGCAATTTTTCTCCTTTTGGTTCTATACTGGTGGCATAAGGGTTCTTGCCACCTATATAGCACTTAGTCATGGTGGTAAATTTCACTTAAGCATCTAATTAGATATGATATACGAGCTATTTAGACCCAGTTGTGCTACTTGGGATAGTCCATAACGTTCACTTATTATAAAATAAAATCCTAGATTTTTTGTGATAATAATCGTTAATTGTAATGAATTATGTCCATAATACATAGTGCCATTATATCAAATGTTATTAAGCTCACCTTACAGAATCATCTGTTTCTATTATATTTGATATATCAAAATATTAATTTGACAGAAAAAATGGTCCCAAAGAAAGTATATTCAGAAGTAAATAGTCTCCTAGTACATAATGTCGCCTTGCATAGATGTTGGCATTCTACTACAGCAGTAGCCACCTGCCTGAACACACTTGTCCTTGAAGAGTGACAGTTCTTCATGGAACTCCTGATGTAAGCTTGAGTCCTAGTACTCACCTCGGACAGGTGTTGACACTGTACAGCAGTAGCCAGCTACCAGAGGCCCGCCGGGTAGTCTATGACAAACTTAAGTATACTTCTGTACACTTCTCGAAGAAGTGATAACACCTAATAGAACTCCTAATGTAAACTGGATTCCTAGTATTCACCTCCCATAAATGTCGGTATTCTACAGCCGGCGGGTAGTCCGTCAAGAAGGTAAGCTCCTTCTGTACAGGTCTAGAAGAATGAGAGCACACTTTGGAACTCCTGATGTAAGCTGGACTCCCTATTACACAACCTCACCTCGCACAAAATTTGAATACTTATACTAACTCCCTTGTTCTTGAAGCGTGACGATTCTTGAAGGAACTCCAGATGTATGCTATCCTCCTAGTACACAAGCTCACCTCGCATTTAGAGTACCCAACAGACCGAACTCAGAGTGACGGCTTGTGGTAAAGCTCTTGTCGCATTCTGGGCTCCTAGTAGGCTGCCATGCTCACCGCTGTTCGTATTCAGTAGGAGACTGTCCGAATTCGACTGCTCTCGAAGAGTGATGGCTTCCGATAGAACTCTTGGTATATGTTGCGCTCCTAGTACACATTCCTACCTCGCACAGATGTTGGCATTCCGCAGCAGTACTGAGCTGGCCGCAGTCGCGCTCGTAGTCGGTCCAGAGCCGCGCCGCGGCCGGCGGGTAGTCCGTCACAAACTTGAGCGCAAGGGTACTCAACTGAAGAACTAATAACGTTGACCAAGGTTTTTTGTTAGTGTGAGTCTGGGACTATATAGAGCTTGGTCTATATGTATGAAACCATAAACACGAAGTAGAAAAATGACGAAGTTTAAAAGACATATGATTTTAATTGTATAAATAAGTAATTATTGATTTTACTTGCCTTTTATAATTATTTATTTATTTTATTTTTCATATCAAAATGTCGAATAAAGTGTGATAAGTACCTACTTAAGATTTTTTTTTCCTCTATGGCTGTCACTTCTAGCTGCGTAATCTATGCTAGATATTTAAACATCAACGGAAATGTCAACGCAACCTGTCAGAGTACTCTCTTGTAAAAAATTTCATCAAATTTTGTGCTTTTGTGTATTAAATGAATTATACGTTGATACTACTGTTACGGTAAAATACAAAATTTTCGAAAATGTCTGTTGATAAATACCGCAAGTGCTCTAAATATGGAATTACTCCACATATGGACAACCGGAAAGTATTTCATCGGTTTCCCAAACCAGGCAAAACCAACATCTTAAGGTAAGATACCATTCATGTATGTACTTATTTTTCATAATGACATAATTCTAAATTAATATTATAAGATAAGATCGTGCCCTCAGAATAAATATACAGCATTAATCTTATTAATACTCATAATATTGAGAAAAAAATACTGCTTACACACGCAAAAAATGTTAGGAACGGAATGTTTCGTGTGGTGTTCGTCCTCAGGGTTCCTTCCTGGCATTTTTTACGTGCGTTTAAGCAGCTTTGCTCAATTTTACGCAATTATTGATGTTATGTGTCGTTCCAAAAGTATTTTACAGAATTTTTGTTTTAGGTGTAAACCATATATTATACTGTTGGCCAGAACAGAAATCCTGGTCAATAGTCTCTTATGAAGTTGCATTCCAGTCACAAAGTTTTGTGCTGGAGACACTTCGGGGACTCCTGTTTTGTTGACTCCGCTAAAAATTACTCCGCTAGAAGTTGCACCATGCATTCTATTCCGGGAAAGAGGGAATATGTCATCAAATTGATGAAGGGAGATGAAAAGTCACGCTGATGAAATTGAAAAGGTAACCATCGCATTCTTTTCAGACATTAAATTATTTTGTCTGTAGAGAGCTCACTGGATACCTATTAATGATTGTCCTATTCTACTTTAATATTATACATGAGAAAGTGTGTGGCAATTTTTGGATGTTTGTTATTGTTAGACGATTTTTATGACAGAACTCATCCCTTTGGGGAAATGGAGGGGTTAAATTTGAATTTACTGTGTCAGCGCGGTCACTTCTCTTGGTTGAAGTATTATTATATTTTCTAATTGACTATTTGCTATTAAATTTTATTAGGTATTTAATTAGTCCCTTATGGCGACTAACGAATATGACGCGAACATATTTATGAGTAAAAGCAAATTATATATTATTTGAACAAAAACATACTTACATATTTACGATATGAAATTGTATTTCTGATATCAGCTGAACGAGTTACTGAAAAACCCAAATCACGATATGTATGCTTATAAAATATTTAAAAAAATCCCTCGAGATCTTCTTAATGTCAGGATTGGATGCTCACATGCTGGCAATCGGCACAATTAAACAAACAAACCCAATTGGTCCATTCATTTCCAAACAAAACTAAAACACATCTTCAACTAGAACTAAGAACTTCCTGCATTTCGTAGCGATTAAACATTATAAAATTGTTTCAATTATAGAGTATCGACAATCTGGATGACGCCCATGAAACGACACAAGTGCTACCACCAGAGCAAGTTCCATCGTCTTCTAAGCATCAGGTGAGCATTTATACTCGTTATTTATATAAATGGACATTATTAAGAACAATCATTTACCGAACAGACATCCTCCTCAATTTGTTATCGATTAAACATGCAATTTTTTCCCTAATTACAGAGTATAGGGTAACTGGTTGACGCCATGGACACTTCACAGGCGCCACGGCAACGACTGGAGCAAGTTCCATCGACTTCTGAGCATCAGGTTAGATAATTAAATTAATTAACTCTATAATTTTTCAAGCTTTTATTTACCTTGCATTGTATGTATGTATGTATGTAAGTATGTTTGTTCGGGTGGAATCTTGCAACTCTATTTTGAAGCAGATATCGTCAACCGATTGAGCTGAAATTTTGCATACTTACTTAACTTTGATGACAATACGATAATATGATACCATGGGGCTGATTTGATGATGGAGCCGGAAGGTGGCCATAGGAACTCAATAATAGAAAAAGCAATCCTACCGAGTTTGGGCTCTTTAGAATCATCTAAGTGAGCATTTGATGGATATCCAAGATAGATGAGAAAAGTACAGTCTGCTATAAAAGCTTGTCACTAAAATGAAATTTTTGATAGAAACTTATTACATTACTGTATGTATCTATCGATCTCTAAATTTTGCTTAGTTGTCTATGATCCAAGAAATGTGATCATTGATCATACATGCTCGATAATTTATATTACGTCGTTTTTAAAGTTTTTTAGCCATAGTCCTTTTTCTGCCTTGTATGGGCATTGTACGGTAACCTAACCGCAGGTTCGAATCCTGTCCGAACCATGAAATTTTTCAATTTTCGCTTCATTTGTAAACATTTAGTTTACGTTAGCAGACGTTACTGCTTTAATTAAAATAAGTGTTCGGAGAGCATCTAAGATACAAGTGAATACATGACTGTATCCATACTAATATTATAAATGCGAAAGTGTGTCTGTCTGTCTGTCTGTCTGTCTGTCTGTCTGTCTGTCTGTCTGTCTGTCTGTCTGTCTGTTACCTCTTCACGCTTAAACCGCTGAACCGATTTAGATGAAATTTGGTATATAGATAGTTTCAGTCCCGGGGAAGGACATAGGATACTTTTCATCCCGAATAAATTTAGTGTTCCCGGGGATGAGCGGGTAACACCGCGGGGCAGAGCTAGTTATACATAATATTCATATAATAATAAATACGATGAAATGTCTACTGCATTTATTGAATTTTATTTTATAATGTGTTTTAAATTACATTACAGATGAACTTCCATCCGAAGCCCATGCTACGTCTAACCATGCTCAATAAATTTGATGCGTTGTTTGACTCCCTAAATGCTGACAGCCCAGACCTGCGTGGAGGAAAGAAGTACTCCACTTACATGTCGCAGCCCACATTTAGATTTATTTAAGCGAATGAAAGAGTTTGTTCGGGGACTTAAATTTAAAGGAATACGGTCACCTCCGCCATCACCAGCAGGTTGGATACGCACAATGAATGCGGTAGAGAGACTGTGGAATAATGTAAACGCAATGGGCGTTAGTAGCATTTCTACTTGTCGCTTAAATCAAGATCCACTTGAAAACTGTTTCGGTTGCATAAGGTACCACTGTGGTTCAAATGATAATCCCACAATAATCCAATTTATTTCTGGGCGATAATTGAGTAACTTGAGACACACCGGTTATAAAACTAATTATGAATTTGATACTGCGATTCTGAACGATAATTTAAATACATTTTTGTTATCTGTATCAGGTCAAGGTAACAAACAACCGCCAGCAAGTAATCAAACGCCTACAGATATACCATTAGATCAAGTATTAGCTGATGCTACTGAAGCAGTAGACCAGGCAACTTCCGAAGCTCAAGCTTGTGCATATGTGTGTGGGTTCATATTTAAAAAATTAAAAAGTAACAAATGCCCCAACGGCATAAAATCGTTTTTGACTGATGACACTTGTGCACCCATACACATGATCACAAGTTTTAGAGAATATGACGATTTAAGCAATAGCTTAAATTACGTTCATAATGACTATGTGCTATGTGTTGAGACTTGCGTGACACTTACAAATAACTTTTTAGAGCAAGAAGCTTGGACAGAAACTATTAAAGAAAAAGTTATGCAAATGTTATATCAGGTAGATTATAAATTTATAATCTGTGAACAGCACTGTAATATCAAACATTGATCATATAAAAAAAACTGTTTTTACATAGTGGTCAAGCGATATATTGCCCTTAAGAATAGAGAATTTGCTGGAGAATATCGCGAAAAATCATTGCAGAAGAAAATGACTATTTAAAAAAAATATTAGGTGTTGTTTATGTGTGTCAAAACCAGTATTTGTAATAGGATAATATAATAATTATAATTGTTATAATTATTTGTGCAACAAGAGAGCAAATTTGTTTTTTGTTGCGGGTGCTGATTTTGAGTCCTTAGTAAGAATCCTTAGTGTAACCATGTGTAACGAGGGACTCAACAGCACAAGATGCAAAAAACTTTGCTCTCGTGTAGCACACACAACCTCATCACCTCAACAGCGAGAACAAATTCGTTTTTTTTGTACTTGTTCTTTCAACCATTAAAGTGTAGGTATGATTATAGCCTTTGTTGCTGATTTCAATGATATTATAAATAAAAAAATAGATAAATGCTAATAAAAAGGAATAACAATATAATATAATTGAAATTATACATTCCAACACTGCCGTACCAGTCTCTCACAACCACCACGGTTGTCATTAGGAATTAGATCAAAATAATAATAATTTTGGCCGGGTGTATTGGAACGTGTTCTTATTCGACATTGGATTCGAAACATGAATATCGAATTGATTTATGTTTTTATCACTCTCTTTTATATATAAAAATGAGTGCTGTGAAGTTAGAATGATTCGAATTTTATAATTAACCTAAGGCTGAGAAATGACAATTCGGGCCCAATATTGAAAAAGAAAAGTTACTTTGTGCTCTCGCTCGACACAAAATCGCATTTCGTTTACTGTTATCTCGGAGCAAAATCATAATGTTTGCTGATGTGCTGGTAAATTTATTTTAACTCGTGATAAAATTGTCGGAAACGAGGGATAATTATTAGAGATGTCTCACGAAACGCTTAATGAAATTATTGGGACAATATACAGGTATATTTAATGAAATTATTGGGACAATATACAGGTATATTGTCCCAATAATTTCATTAAAGGGAGAGGGTCGATTGCAAAAAAAAATGTACATAGTTAAGGGCTTTAATCAAAATAAAACTTAATTGATTCCTTTATGTGACGAAAGTTACCCATACATTTTGTATGACTAACTTTCGTCACACAAAGGAAGCGACCGTGATTTTTTGTTAACTTAGTTTTTAACTATATACAATTTTTTGCAATCGACCCGTAAATAGATTCATCATCAAATGTAGAAGTGCACAATATCCTAAAAAGCGTTAGATACTCAGCAAATAATGTTACATGGAAGGGATCGCTAGTCGATAATACCGCCTGTTGTTTACCTCTGTAGGGCTAGCATATCTTGCTGCGACTTCGCTTGTCGATCTCGCACGGTATCGAAAGGAAAATTACAGATAGTAATTGTCGCGCGACAAAAGAGTCGCGTGTCCAAGTTATGCTGGACGTTTTGCTTGTTATTTTATTGTTTCTCATGATGTATATTATTTTATTCTGTATTCAAGGTGTGCAATCGGAATTTATAATCTGCAAATCCTCATATTATTCTTCTTTCTTTGAGTAAAGAATGTAGATTTCATCTTGATTTAGTTTTATTTCACATACAAATGAATGATTACAATGAACGTTAATTCCAGAGTTGTGAGGGAAACCTGCAGTTCCAAATACTTAACTTACTGATGTTAAGTATGACATTATTATTATTAACAATGGTTTCTTGACATATCAGTTAAGTATTTGGACAAATAAGGCGTTACTTTGCGTAAATCCATATTAATTAAAACAATAATATTGCTTTGCTAATCCGCGATATAATAACATGTACATGTCGATTAGTGCCAACTTACTTTTTTTTTACTTGTTTGCGTATTTTTTCATGCAATCATGCATTTAATGGTCCCACCATTATGCATTAAAATACACAAATAAGTATATAAAGGTAAGCACGAATTGACTGGCACGTTATTATATCGCGGATTAACAAAGCAATATTATTGTTTTGATTATTCAAGTTTCCCGCGTATATTGAACTGTCACTTTCTGACTGATGACACCTATTTCCGGTTCCGGTTTTGAGTTTTTACTGGGCTGACGTTGAGGCGCTGTAGGACTTATATACGTGTACGGGTGTGCGTGTGTGAGTATGTCGCATTTGCTTGTATGGCAGTTAGCGTTCTTCTCCTTGTGAGTATTATATTCCTTGCTTGAGCGCTCTCCGGTGCAACTCTCTGAGTTTGTTCTCGGAGAGTGATGGCTTCCGATAGAACTCTTGGTATATGTTGCGCTCCTAGTACACATTCCTACCTCGCACAGATGTTGGCATTCCGCAGCAGTACTGAGCTGGCCGCAGTCGCGCTCGTAGTCGGTCCAGAGCCGCGCCGCGGCCGGCGGGTAGTCCGTCACAAACTTGAGCGCTCTCCGGTGCAACTCTCTGAGTTTGTTTTCGGAGAGTGATGGTTTCCGATAGAACTCTTGGTATATGTTGCGATCCTAGTACACATTCCTACCTCGCACAGATGTTGACACTCCGCAGCAGTACTGAGCTGGCCGCAGTCGCGCTCGTAGTCGGTCCAGAGCCGCGCCGCGGCCGGCGGGTAGTCCGTCACAAACTTGAGTGCTCTCCGGTGTAACTCTCTGAGTTTGTTTTCGAAGAGTGATGGCTTCCGATAGAACTCTTGGTATATGTTGCGCTCCTAGTACAAATTCCTACCTCGCACAGATGTTGGCATTCCGCAGCAGTACTGAGCTGGCCGCAGTCGCGCTCGTAGTCGGTCCAGAGCCGCGCCGCGGCCGGCGGGTAGTCCGTCACAAACTTGAGTGCTCTCCGGTGTAACTCTCTGAGTTTGTTTTCGAAGAGTGATGGCTTCCGATAGAACTCTTGGTATATGTTGCGCTCCTAGTACAAATTCCTACCTCGCACAGATGTTGGCATTCCGCAGCAGTACTGAGCTGGCCGCAGTCGCGCTCGTAGTCGGTCCAGAGCCGCGCCGCGGCCGGCGGGTAGTCCGTCACAAACTTGAGCGCTCTCCGGTGCAACTCTCTGAGCCGATAGAACTCTTGGTATATGTTGCGATCCTAGTACACATTCCTACCTCGCACAGATGTTGGCATTCCGCAGCAGTACTGAGCTGGCCGCAGTCGCGCTCGTAGTCGGTCCAGAGCCGCGCCGCGGCCGGCGGGTAGTCCGTCACAAACTTGAGCGCTCTCCGGTGCAACTCTCTGAGCCGATAGAACTCTTGGTATATGTTGCGATCCTAGTACACATTCCTACCTCGCACAGATGTTGGCATTCCGCAGCAGTACTGAGCTGGCCGCAGTCGCGCTCGTAGTCGGTCCAGAGCCGCGCCGCGGCCGGCGGGTAGTCCGTCACAAACTTGAGCGCTCTCCGGTGCAACTCTCTGAGCCGATAGAACTCTTGGTATATGTTGCGATCCTAGTACACATTCCTACCTCGCACAGATGTTGGCATTCCGCAGCAGTACTGAGCTGGCCGCAGTCGCGCTCGTAGTCGGTCCAGAGCCGCGCCGCGGCCGGCGGGTAGTCCGTCACAAACTTGAGCGCTCTCCGGTGCAACTCTCTGAGCCGATAGAACTCTTGGTATATGTTGCGATCCTAGTACACATTCCTACCTCGCACAGATGTTGGCATTCCGCAGCAGTACTGAGCTGGCCGCAGTCGCGCTCGTAGTCGGTCCAGAGCCGCGCCGCGGCCGGCGGGTAGTCCGTCACAAACTTGAGCGCTCTCCGGTGCAACTCTCTGAGTTTGTTCTCGGAGAGCGATGGCTCTCGGTGGGATTCCAAGTTTATGAACGCTTCCCAGTACTTGGACATAGTTTTGTTCTCGCCGTAATCTAGAATAAGGAACATCTTGAAAACACGTGGATTAATTCATATTTATTGCGCAAAATGTATCGTGTCCATAACGGACTAAAGCATTCTTTACCAGCACATTATTTTTAATTTATCTTAACAATACTATCATATTTTTCTTGATCATTTGAAGAAAACAGCGAATGCTAGCTTAGAATCGTCGTGAAATAGTTGCCTATTGCACTCTAAAACAAAGCTATTATCCTAACTGAATAAGCCCAAATCCTTGAAGATTTTACCAGAGAGTTCAAATCTTACTCTTTTTTATGATGTAAACCATAATTACTGGCTTCTTAAAACCCCCAGGGAAGTGTAAGCCATGGGAACTTTCCATAACGTCTATTTGTTGCTAAGTCAATAAAATAAAAACTCACTGAATATTTCTTCGAAGATTTCCTTTCCTTGCTTAGGGTCCTTCATGCGTTTGTACTCTAGGCGCGCCCAATATAATGGCACCTCACAGTCGTTCGCCTCCTCTCCCCATGCCTGTAACAAGCAGAAATGTATGTGATTTTAGCGATATATATATAGCGTACTACTCAAATACTTTTTATCAACCTACCATTTAGCCGACAGAGGGTTGGGGCATTGCGGGGACTCTTGATTCTAGCAAAATGAGCACTTTAAAGCTTAATATGTGACAAACGCCACCACGGAAACGCTGAGACAATACTTCTTTCGGCCAAAATTCTTCTTTTATCAAGGTCTTCCTAAAATTGTACCAAACCTATTACCTCAGCAAGGGAGTCCCAGGCGAGACGGAAAGTGCGTCGAAGCCGCTCCACATCGGGTTCATTATCGAACGCCGTGGCTCGCCGTAAACACTCCAAGTATCCAAGCCAAAGCGACTCGGTCTCTTTGTACGACTCCATGCCTTTCGATAGCGCTGTCTCGAAGATTGCCTTCACCTGTAAAAAATAACAAAGTTTGTAGGAAAAATCAATGAATTGATTTTGTTTGCCTGTCAAGTCAAGAGATAGTAAAACTGTAAAACCAGGTACAAGTAACATAATATGGGGTCATATTAATATGGGTGAATCAACTTTTAAGTGCACCTTGTTGCTATGGTTACGCAAAATTTGTCCCTTGGAAAACCTAAGCATTTTTCTATGAAACAGTATGAAGGTCACTTGGACAACGGGGACTGACTAAACCACACAAAAAAGTTGATTCACCCATATACCTTTGCAATAGAAGCTTAGCCAGCACGCGCGCTTGAGTCGCGCGGCTGGACCGGCTGCTGTGTACGGTTAGTAGTATGATATCGATATGTGTAAGTGTGCTCACATCATCGACCCCCTTCCCCTCTCGCTCGGCCTGCTGCATGGAGAGCAGCCAGAAGGTGGCGCGGTGCGGGCGGCGGCGCGCGCACGCGGCCAGCACGCGCGCTTGAGTCGCGCGGCTGGACCGGCTGCTGTGTACGGTTAGTAGTATGATATCGATATGTGTAAGTGTGCTCACATCATCGACCCCCTTCCCCTCTCGCTCGGCCTGCTGCATGGAGAGCAGCCAGAAGGTGGCGCGGTGCGGGCGGCGGCGCGCGCACGCGGCCAGCACGCGCGCTTGAGTCGCGCGGCTGGACCGGCTGCTGTGTACGGTTAGTAGTATGATATCGATATGTGTAAGTGTGCTCACATCATCGACCCCCTTCCCCTCTCGCTCGGCCTGCTGCATGGAGAGCAGCCAGAAGGTGGCGCGGTGCGGGCGGCGGCGCGCGCACGCGGCCAGCACGCGCGCTTGAGTCGCGCGGCTGGACCGGCTGCTGTGTACGGTTAGTAGTATGATATCGATATGTGTAAGTGTGCTCACATCATCGACCCCCTTCCCCTCTCGCTCGGCCTGCTGCATGGAGAGCAGCCAGAAGGTGGCGCGGTGCGGGCGGCGGCGCGCGCACGCGGCCAGCACGCGCGCTTGAGTCGCGCGGCTGGACCGGCTGCTGTGTACGGTTAGTAGTATGATATCGATATGTGTAAGTGTGCTCACATCATCGACCCCCTTCCCCTCTCGCTCGGCCTGCTGCATGGAGAGCAGCCAGAAGGTGGCGCGGTGCGGGCGGCGGCGCGCGCACGCGGCCAGCACGCGCGCTTGAGTCGCGCGGCTGGACCGGCTGCTGTGTACGGTTAGTAGTATGATATCGATATGTGTAAGTGTGCTCACATCATCGACCCCCTTCCCCTCTCGCTCGGTCTGCTGCATGGAGAGCAGCCAGAAGGTGGCGCGGTGCGGGCGGCGGCGCGCGCACGCGGCCAGCACGCGCGCTTGAGTCGCGCGGCTGGACCGGCTGCTGTGTACGGTTAGTAGTATGATATCGATATGTGTAAGTGTGCTCACATCATCGACCCCCTTCCCCTCTCGCTCGGCCTGCTGCATGGAGAGCAGCCAGAAGGTGGCGCGGTGCGGGCGGCGGCGCGCGCACGCGGCCAGCACGCGCGCTTGAGTCGCGCGGCTGGACCGGCTGCTGTGTACGGTTAGTAGTATGATATCGATATGTGTAAGTGTGCTCACATCATCGACCCCCTTCCCCTCTCGCTCGGCCTGCTGCATGGAGAGCAGCCAGAAGGTGGCGCGGTGCGGGCGGCGGCGCGCGCACGCGGCCAGCACGCGCGCTTGAGTCGCGCGGCTGGACCGGCTGCTGTGTACGGTTAGTAGTATGATATCGATATGTGTAAGTGTGCTCACATCATCGACCCCCTTCCCCTCTCGCTCGGCCTGCTGCATGGAGAGCAGCCAGAAGGTGGCGCGGTGCGGGCGGCGGCGCGCGCACGCGGCCAGCACGCGCGCTTGAGTCGCGCGGCTGGACCGGCTGCTGTGTACGGTTAGTAGTATGATATCGATATGTGTAAGTGTGCTCACATCATCGACCCCCTTCCCCTCTCGCTCGGCCTGCTGCATGGAGAGCAGCCAGAAGGTGGCGCGGTGCGGGCGGCGGCGCGCGCACGCGGCCAGCACGCGCGCTTGAGTCGCGCGGCTGGACCGGCTGCTGTGTACGGTTAGTAGTATGATATCGATATGTGTAAGTGTGCTCACATCATCGACCCCCTTCCCCTCTCGCTCGGCCTGCTGCATGGAGAGCAGCCAGAAGGTGGCGCGGTGCGGGCGGCGGCGCGCGCACGCGGCCAGCACGCGCGCTTGAGTCGCGCGGCTGGACCGGCTGCTGTGTACGGTTAGTAGTATGATATCGATATGAGTAAGTGTGCTCACATCATCGACCCCCTTCCCCTCTCGCTCGGCCTGCTGCATGGAGAGCAGCCAGAAGGTGGCGCGGTGCGGGCGGCGGCGCGCGCACGCGGCCAGCACGCGCGCTTGAGTCGCGCGGCTGGACCGGCTGCTGTGCCGCGACCAGGCTAACAGGAGATTGTTGGCGCCTTCGCAGGATACGCATTCGGAGGTAGCGCGGTCGTATAGCACCTGAAATTGATAATGTATATGTTAAACTACTCAAGACTACTATGTGTCAAGGCCCGGCTATATGCGCACAACTAGCGGTAAACGGAAAAACTAAATCATAGCGATATATGAAGCACGCCACGAGCCGCCGGGCGCAGTTGTCACTCTATTCGTTCCCATGCCGCATCGCTCGCCACCCCGCTAGCCGCTTAGACCGAAACCGTACGTAAGATTTATTTCGTGTAACTTGGTGACACATATTATGTTAGTAAATGCATATAAAGTTTAGGGGTTAGTATCAACTAAACGAATTACAATATAATAATAATAATAATAAATAATAGGACTTGTTCTTAATAGGACAGGCCGGTTTGTATGCTATGATTCTCAGGATGGTGTTGGGACGGTGGTTATTGCTAAACCGCTATGTACAAACGACGCACACGGCATGGGCCTAGAATGGGATTTTGCCACGCTGGCATGCAAACTGCGATAGATCTAATTATTACTAAGTAACAGATGCAACAGTTATAAAAAATGGAAGGTGAAAGGCTGGCTATAGACACAAACGATGCCTATCCAGTTGCTTCAAAAATCAAGAAACAAAATGAGTATACTTGATGATGAGTAGTACTCTAAAGCAGTGTTCCGCAAACTTCAAGGCACAGTCAATTGGGTTCAAGGTACATCAAGGAAATTGAAACACGTACCTTTTTCGCTCTAATGATAATGAGTATTAGGATCAAAAAGATACACGTTTCAGTTTCCTTTACTGTACAGAAAATGTTGGAGGTAAAATATGTAATTTGAAGCTATGTAGGTATTTTTTAACTGTTTTTTTTTTTTACATTAAGAGCTAATCTTGTTTTTCCGCGGTTTACCAAATAATGACCACGGTACACAAGTGTGCCGCGGAGCACAATTTGCGAAATAATGCTGTTAAGTCTCTAAATTCAAAGAATGTATAGGCGTGCTGGATGTACCTTAAGTATCCCATTGCTGTCGCAATCTGCGTACTTTTCCTCTTGTGATAACTCTTTTACTTTGTCGATATATTCTTCATACACTTTGCACTTTTCTTCAGGGTTCCTAAGAGATACAAAACCATATAAGTATCTACAGTACAATTACTTTTTTTAGTCACTAAACAGATCCAAAATCCGCCGAAAATCTTTACTTAATTAATGGCTGGCAGTATGTCAACAATAAATGTAAAAACATTATTATTCGGAATGCTACTTAATCCTTCGTTTTTCTTCTGAAATAAATATTGAAACATATTGAAAAGAACTTTTCATGCATAGCTGTGGATATGAACATTACTTATTAAAATATGAGGATTATTTAGCTCTGTTTTCTCTTTCTTATGTTTACATCAGTGACTTTTATTTTATTTCATTTATTTATTGTCAAGACTGTGTGCACAAGGTTTCTTTTTTTTTATTTATTAAGAAACAAACAGTCATACACAAACAATTGTATAGGATTACAAGAACAGAAAAAATACCTATAGTTTCCTGAAAGTACGAGTACGTTTCGATGACTTTCGTAACTTTCAGTCAGTTTACTCTTTGCTGGGGGGCAAGTGTCCATTATTAATTTAATTAAAAGATGCAAAATTTCGTCGCAGGGTCCGATCTTTGATTTCCAACAATAATCTATGTTAATCTTATGAACATCATTATAATTAACTTACTCCATAGTTAAGAGTTTGTCTTCATAAGGCGTGATCTTTTGCAGATACTCCGTTGCAGCATCATGTTGTTTTTTTACCTGTAAATAACACTGCATGAAAACACTGCCAAGAACCGATTAAATGAATAAATAAACTATCTATCTTTTTATGAACTATTTACGGACTAAATTATAAACCCTAAAACGAACACTCAGTTGTAACTTTGAGTAATTTCAGAGGGCATGATATTAATTTGAATATACGACGACCACGACACTCTGCACTACCCGCTGCCCTCTTCTTTTTCCCGCATGATTTTCAATATGTTGACGACCAATATACCTTACCCAGTTAGGTCGTCTGAGAGAATCCCGCATTTTACAGCCAACTCCCGCAATACGTTTTTTGATGACAAGTCAAATCAGCTCTTTATGAAATGTCAAAAACAATCTTTTAATATGGAGTTTCTATGAAGAAGACGTGGTTTGACTACTTATTTTTATGACGTCACAAGCACTGGCTTTCTTTTTCGTTTTTGTCCAATTAAAAATAGTATAATTTCAAAAAGTGTATTTTTGAATGTATGTTTAGTGGTTTCAAACACATAATTAGTTTTCACTGTAGTCTAATACCGTATTTAATCGCAAACGTACCGCAAATCAGTGCACCAAGGTTGGCAGCCCTATTTATAGCCCTTTGTCGCGTCAATCTTTTACCTTGTCAACGTAGGTCTCCCCGTGTAGCGCGGTGGCTAGTTCTTCAAACTGGGACCAAGCTTCTTCGCCGTTAAGCAGGGGTCTCGACACGATTTCTTCCAAGCAGAATAGCGTCCTCTCGCGTTGTTGTTTATAATCCGGGTCGTCAGCGCTGCAAAGGTGTAATACTATGATTTCGGCCTTACGGCAATAGAACTAAAGATACGTCTAGTGATTTATGGGATTGTATCTTTCGGAGTTTTAGGCGCGCGCCCGCAATTGTGAAAGAATGTGACTCCAACTCCGCCTTTTCGAGCCGCGTCCTTTCAAAACAGCTTCCCAGACAGCGGATCGGGACCGGCCAGATGCATCACCTTTCGATAAGTGTCCAGATCATTTCCTCGCCTTTGCTAAGTTAATACGGGACTTGTTACCTCATAGCTGATAGCCTCCTACTGTTACTTCTCCAACTCTCTCTTGGCATCCTCAAACAGCTTTCCACAGAGCGGGTTGGGGCCGGCCAAGCGTAGAACTTTCGTCCGGGTCCCCGCGCCTGCGCCAAGGTAGCACGAACACCACTCTGTCAGTATTAGCATGTCTATAACCAAGTGAGACTGGTTACCTCATAGCCTCCAATTGCGCCTTCTCCAGCTCCCGCTTCGCATCCCAGAACAGCTTCCCAGACAGCGGATCAGGGCCAGCCAAGCGCAACACCTCTTCGATGTGCGTCCGGGCCGACTCCGCGCCTGCGCCGAGCGACCATGAACACCACTCTGTCAGGATTGGGATGTCTGTAACAAGTAAGAGTAAATAATAAGTGTTTAATTATATATTCTTACAGCATCAGTTTAGAAGCAAGCATAGATTCAAAGATTTATTATTATCGCAATGCACAGGAAACATTTCAAGCTTGCAGCAACTTTGCACGAAGATGCGATGTCAGTATACCCACCCTGTAGGTTTTGTTACAAATCAACCATCTATAACAATACCAGGTGCATTCCGGTAGGGTGCGGGCTGGGTGGAGCGGAGTGAATTGTGCTTGACAGTGCTAGAAACCGCACATAAGCGTCAATGGAGACAGTGATTGGTCAAATTGGGTACAGCACAAATTCCGAAGGTTGATTTTTCCGAATGCATCACTATTCCGAAATTTCATAATTCCAAAACCATTTTCCGATTAAATGTTTCTTTTTCGGGATATGGTTTTGGATAAATGAAATGGAATGAAATTCTGGAATTTTTGGGTGTTCCGGATCAAGTCACGTTGCTTTCTGCTCGACTAAGTACGGCGTCAGTGAAAATGGTCCCATAGGCCATAAAAGCCTACCTAACTGTACTCAATCAGTTGCTTTGTGCGATCTCGCCAGCGAGGGTCTGAATCAAAAGTAGCCAGTGGACAACCTTCAAAACATGAAATCAATCAATATATGTACTCACAATAGCAGTCCAAAGAAGCCTGTCGAAACAGCTCAACCAATTGCTCCTTGGCTTCGGGCGAATGCGCCAGGGTCTCCTCAGTTTGGATCCGCAGGAGCCAGTGGACATCCTTTACCACAAACATCTGTTGAACCCGATCAAATGCCGTTCGCCAACGGTCCAGTTCAGAGAGACCCCTAAAGGAAAATACATCATGTAGATTCATTTCAGGAAATTAGATACATAGTAACAACTATCTCATACAAAGACTTCAACCCGCAATTTCGACCGTGTCAAACTTTTTTCTTAGTTTACCCGACTAAAAAGTATCCTATAACCATCTTTAGATGTTCTGCGATCCCTGAACTAAATTTGGGTAAAATCCGTCCAGCCATTATGAGAAGACAAACAAATTGCTGCCAACAGATGGAATTGTTCGGCTGACGCCGCGCGCCCTTTTCAAACGTGCATCACGCCATTTAGATTTTTCCAGAAATCATGGCTCTTCTCATAGAAAATTGATTGCCAGTAGGTACAAATTTAGAATTTTATAATAGTATAGATATTGTAGGGCAATCGTTATTTTGTACTAGACATTAATGCCGGTAGCACACCTCCGCCGCGAAACGTCAAACCCAAGGAAGTTCCGCTTTAATTTCGCGCGCTCTATATGGCGTTTCGCGGTTTCGCGGCGGAAGTGTACTACCGGCATAATACACCATGTCCAAATGGACACATTTTGTGTAAAAATCATAATTTCAAGTAAGATAAGTTTTAAGTTGACTCTCACCATAAAGCCTGGATGAGCTCAATGTGATCATCATAGTTATAAGGATCCTCAGCGATTCTTGTCTCCAGCTCTGCCACTTTTCTCTCCAGCACCTCTTCATCATCATCATCCTGTGTGTACAAATGATTTTCTTATTAAATATCACTGTTCCTGTGCTGATATACTAAACACTAATATGAGATTAATTTTTTTCTGCATATAAAAAGAAAATATATCATTTAATTGGCTATTACTGTGTTTGAGCTATATCCTGCCATTTCCCATACAAAATGGATATAGCACAAACATATTGTCATCTGACAATGATCCCTGGCCCTGGGACACTTCATAAAATGTGATAAATTTCTAATAAAACAAACCTATAACTTCGCTTGAATGCACAGTTTTTAATATTACAAGATGTTTTTTTTTATGTAAAATTAAGTGCCCCTTGGACGCTGAGGAATTGAGGATACATCATTTCTTGGCCAGGATATAATACTTGTTAGTCTTACCTAAATTGAAATTAGACTCTCAATGAACTAAAATCAAAGCAGGCACATTGCTGGCTCAATAAACAGAATTTAATCTGATTTCATGTGTATCTTTATAAATAAATATTGGAAAACCACATACAAATTAATCTAGTCCCACTCTAGAAGGCTTGTATTATGGACATGGACAATACTGCCGTGCTAAGCTAAAAGGCGACCTTTTTGTATGGAGCTCCACAGCAAAAGGTCACATTTTACCTCAGCATGGCAGAATAGACAACAATATACATGCAAGCATCGGTCCGGCCCAGGGATAGTGGCGCTACAAACAGCATTCATATGGCAATAATGTGCATATGTCATAATATTTGCATTATTAAACGTCAGTCAAGGATTTGTCATTATCAAAATTCAAAACATTGTTTACCGGAATGCTGCTCAATCCTATTAAAAAAAAACTTGACTTTCATCACTGTAGATAGTTTTGGCTTTATTATGCAAAAGTTACTTGAAATTTGCGCAATATTTAGTCCTGTTTCCTTTTTGTTTACATCAGTGACATCCACCGACTTTCAACATCAGTTACCAAAAATTTGTCGTTGCCAGGAAAATAATTTAGTACTTCTGAAAATCCACAATATGGCATGGGTTGTAAAACCCCTTGCAGGGCTATACATTTTATTTATTTATAGCCTTTTCTCAGATACATGTTATTAGGTATAGTTCATTTATACAAATATTTTAATTTTATTGTGTATCTGTGTGCCCTTTGGCAAAGGCCTCCTCCAACACTTTCCAATCTTCTCTTTTCCTTGCCAGTCTAGTCCAGGTTTTGCCAGCTGTCTTAGTCAAATCATCTTCCCATCTCCTGAAAGGTTTTCCTTTCTTTCTCTTGCCTTCTCCAGGGCTATACATACTTACATATAAAATCCATAACTCAGGAAGAAATAACGAAGTGCATCACATAAGTATTTTGCCTTGTTGGGATTCGAACCCAGGACTGTTGACTCAGTAGGCAGCTATACTCTGTGAGAACCAGATTGTAATGTTTTTCCAAAATACTTGAATCCAAAAAGTTCTTAGTGATATGCAAGGAATCTTGGTGATATGCATCTATTTCAAATGGGCACTCCAAAATTATACCTGAACAGGCATGCATAACTCATTCTTGATATTTAATCAATAAAATTTTTATTAAAAATCTGTCAGATATTTGGTATCTTACTAATTTATTTTAGTACAATATACTACACAATTCTGATAATATTGTAAAAGAATCATATAAGAATAACCTGAGTAGTTTGATGTAGCAAGGCAAAATATGAGTTTACCTACAATACAGAACACTGTAATACACAAAATCATTCTTAAAGCTACTGCAGTGTGAAGTAAACATATACCTAGGCACATTTTAAATCTAAAAAATAAACAAATATTTCAACACTTTGTCTTCAATAGCATGACCAATAAGATGAACGAGAAAAACATAAACGGTTATTCCTTTAACAAATGATAAATATTTATTTAAACCTTATCAAAAATTTCTTTGTTAACAAATATTAATATGACCCGACACCATATCGACTAAACGTCCGTTTAAGTAGTGAAGGTTAACATTGACAGCCATTTATCAAGTACCTACAATATTAACATCATCACAGCTTAATTGATATTCTCTTTTAGATTCCTGCATGGGAATTTACCGTCGAAAGGGAAAGGAAATTCGGAACACTTACGTCGGAATCATCAGAGTCTTGGTCTGCGTCATCCTCCTCCACGACCACCTCTATTTCATTCTCCTCCTCAGACTCGTTTCGTACCTCATCCTCTACAATAGCCATCGCTATCCGCAGTAAAATTAATCAACGAATAAACCGTAAAGAGTTTATTTATTTTCGCACTGTAGAATTTACACACAAGCGCTTTATGGCATGGCGGATCTGTCAAATTTTTGAGCACAATATTTTAGTGTTGCCAGGTTAATTATTTATAAGTCCCTAAAGTTTTTGTTACATCTAATGTTGGTAGCACACTCTCTCCGATTTTGGTTTATACGTGTCAAACCATTTTGCTTTACCATAATCGAGCGAAAAATATTTATTAATATTTCAGATCCAGTCAAGGTCCAACTATTTTCAATGACAGATAATTCGCATGATTCTTACATTTCGTCTCCTTCGCAAATTGTCTTCTTTGTGAATGATCCTTTGTGCTAAGTATACCCTATTCGCGAAAGTTCCAATCCCTCTCGGCTCGCAGTGTCCCTTCTGTAAAAGGCACTTTCGCTGAACGCCCCTACTGCAAACTGCAAATCGGGCCTTTCGCAAAATATGCCATCGAATTAGCTTATTCCTGTATTTTATTTAATACGAAAGACTACGAATAACGCCACGTTTTATGAACGGTAAGCTTTGCAAGGATGCAATTTATATAGACCTTTTGAGGACTGAATATTTTGCAGAAGGGTCGTTTTGGGAAATGAGATCTCTGTAAAAAGGATCTTAACACTTTTGCAACCAGACAAAAAAGTAACACATCCTAAAAACCGGCCGAGCCGACTTTTATAGCATCGACCCCGGCTACCGGGTTGGCCGGCATCTGAACAAAGTTCACGAGCGCCCGGCCTCCGGGTTGTTGGTGTCGAAAGTGTTAAAAGAAAACAAGGAGAGGACAAGGACAGCGAGGTTTCATAGCTGAAATAATTTTAAACGCGATATGTTTAATATATTTTATTAGAAAAAATATAATGGTTACATACAAATTAAATCAGATTATTTCAGTAAATGACAGGGTTCCAATTAAGACTCATAAATTCCCGTCTCATATAATTTGTGCTATTTATTTAATCATTACATAAATAAATGACTTTCTCGTCATTTCGTTCAAACCTTTGGCACCGCTAATAGTTTTAGGAATTAATTTCGTACAATCTAGCCAATCTCTAAATCTACATAGCTACGATGGAATATTTAGTAAGGAATAAAGTTGGAGCTGAAAATGTAATAGAAAATAAATGCACCATTATGGAATTAATTTCAAATGCAATACATTTGAACTTATCTTAAGTACTAGATAGAATTATATGTTCTACTAAAATATATTCGTATTCGTTATTAGGCCTAAGTGAAATGGGAATGATAAATTGATAATTATTTATCAATTAATTTACATTCGTAGTTAATGCAATAAATTATTATTGCAACCAGAATTTATAGATAAGATTCATTTATAACTCTATTAGGGCCAATTTATTAGACACTACTTCACATAAGGTATTTTGGGGCAAATGCACTAGCGGGGCAAGCACACCTATCAAACCGAAATATCGAAAACTACAGATGTTATACTACTAAATGCCATCTTACTTTTGCCACCTAACTATAGTCGCGTCGTTGTAAGATAGCGTTAGTAGTGTTAGCCGTACTTCGGAACATGCCGTAAGCAGGCAAAACTGCCTTGTCATTCATAGAAAGAGATAGACTGCCCACCAAAATGGCTACAGATGCGTCATGTCATTATATTAGATCCTTGATCTTGTGAATAAATATTAGGTGGAATTAGTGTCCCGTATTTAGTGCATTTATCATTGAATAGTAGTATAAAATATATTCTGTACTTTTCGATACTTTGACATGGTAGATGCATTTGCCCCGATGGCGCGCTTGCCCGGACTGCCCTTATGCTTTCTCAGCCTTTAATGCTAGTCATTGCTATCATCCACTAAAAACTAAAAAAATATATAAAAAAATGTTAGTACAAATAATATAACCTAAATCGATTACAATTCGAGTATACGTAAAATGGAATACATAATATCAGTCATTAATAAAAAAAACTGTATAATACTTAAAGTTTGAGAATCGTAATACAATCAAATACTTGAAAATATAACATAGAATAGAAAATATGGCACTAGATGGTATGTGCTCCTGAGAAACTAAAATTTCAAGTCTATCGAGCCCAAAACAAAAATGTAGTAAATAAAAAAAATACTTACTGCACTTTTGATCATGGAACATGGCAAATTATAATGGTTCTATAAAAAGCCGTACTTCGTCTAGTTGTCGCTTGTTCTACGTTTAGTTTTACTAATAAAGTCTATTTATGAATCCAGCTGCAATATTAAACACCAAGTAGCTTTGTCATTGTAATTTATATTACAGGACCGCAAGATGTGCGTATACACAACGTACAAGCCGGGAATAATTTTTTTTTATATTTTTTTAATGATACTGGAGAAATACCATCTAAAATATCAACCTATTTGAAAAAAAAAAAAACATCCAGTCCCCCTTGTATTTTTGACTGAAGTCTTCATTTCATACAACAGATCTGCAAAAAGTGAAGCCTTTTTGGTTACATGTGTGCGTGTCTCCGTCACGAAAATGTTGCTAGCGGAAAGATATTTTCACCAAATTGGGGGAAATCTTTCCGAAAGATCTTGACCAGTGTACCAAAATTGGTTAAAACCGCCCAGCCGTATCAGCGTGATGAGCGGATGAATACATTTTTACCAATAGGTGGCGCCTCATGGTTGGCGCCGCGCGCCCCTACAAATCCTGCATCGCCCAGTTAAGATTTTTCCACAATGACTCTTCTCTATAGAAAACTGTTTTCAATGGAATTCTATAATGGTATAGATATAGCACACTAGAATTCAGGAGATTACAGCTGAATTCAAAAGCGCAAGATTCAACAAGTTTAGGTCTGAACACAGATACAGAATATTCCACATTAAACGACTGTCAAAAAAGAGAAAAATTGGAAGATGTCTCGTCATACATAATTTGGAACAGCCTGTATCACAATAGGAATATTGCATCTTACAATCTAAGAATAGAGAGAAATATGTTCCATATCTACCAACTATAGATATTTTTCGTCGTAACATGACGAGTTCAGTAACAATCAGATCCGATTAATTAACAATTAGTCATAAAGTCTATTATTTGCCGACATTATAAATCCCTATTGCATTGTTGAATTATTCTTCAACCTACAGTTTCCACAGTCAAAGTAAGCAGTACACGTCAAGTTTTACTACGAGGGTATTCCACCAAACAGTCGGGCACGTGACGCCATTTTCTTTTCACACTTCTAAGAAAGTCAGGAAGTACATTTTTTGTATGCCATTGTTTTATAACTTTACTTTTGTATAGATTTTTAAGGTTTTTAAGGTAGATGTCATAGCCGTCACGTGCCTGACAAAGTAGACGTTATGGTGGAATGCCCCTTCTGCCTATAATGCATAGCGTATGCAGTGAGATATAACTCGTAAGTGGGCGTCCACTTGCGAGTTATCTCACTCACAATTTGTATTTTAATGTTGGACATTTTTGGCATTTTTGATATTATGCAAACGAAAACCAACACGTTCTTATCAAATTAAAAAAAAATGTTGTAGCCATTTGATCGAGCAAATCCTAGGGGATTTCCAATGCCCTATCTCGAATGATGTGAATTATAACGCCGGCAGAGTTAAATTAGTAATTTGACTGGATAGATGGCGCTAGTTTGAGGTGACGCAGTACGGAATCGCGCGCAGGATGGAATCCACGACGCCGCATGCGCCCGGCAGGTGCACGGCGGACTTCGCCACCAACTGGAAGGAAAAACTTGATAAACATATCTCTCAAACATGCAATGAAATATTGTCTTTACGTTCCTTATAATAGGCTCGGAGGTATCGCTTTTTGGGCGCAACAACTCGAGAGGACTGTAAAGGGATTTCATACTGCTTTTCAGGCCTAGGCCTGCAAAGTAACTTTTTTTTGGTTTCAACAACAAGGTCATTCACACAGCTGGCTGGTTTGATAAAAAGCAGGTTTTGTTTTTAAAGGTTGGTTTTTAGACTAAAATGTCCTATTTGTCAATTAATAAAATGTTGTTCTTTGAAGTATATTTTTTTGTGTCGTGAAAACGGATTCCCGGCCTCGTATCACTATCCGGCCTCGCTCGCACGCTCGCTCGGCCGTATATACCTACTTGGCCGGAAATCCTCATTTTCCCGGCCTCTGATACTATTGTATGCAGTGCTGGAAAGAAGCTATTACGTGCGAGTTAGGCTCGCGCACAGAGGAATCCGTACAATTTACGAAGGCACTGCATATTGCTATAGCAAAAATATAATCTGTACTGAGCGAATCTGTTGTCCCCATACATCGACATAGATCGGGGTTAGTTTACCAACTGCAAATACGTTCGTAGTCACAAAAAGCTAACTTGACAGACAGACAGACTTAAAAGACGGACAACAAAGTGATTCTATTAGGGTTCCGTTTTTGCCGATTGAAGTACGGAACCATAAAAAAGATAATTGATAGACTTTTATTTTTGCAGATGATACGTGGCAGCTAAAACGATCTTTATAAGAAAAATGATCGTCGACATAGCTAAGAGTTCCAAGAAGATGACAGCGAGTAATTAAAAGATCCGACGGTCGTTGGGTCTAAAGGACTTGAGTTTCACGTATCGGAAGACGCAGCGTGGGAAGTCCTCCAACAAGGGCTTGTCTAGCAAAGATCAGGTAGGTGATTGCAAGTCGTACTTCGATTGTTTGGGTAATAATGTTACACTGGGCTGGGAACAGCGCTCCGTAAGAATGTCGAACTTTAAATGTGATTTTTGACTATTAGATTGCTCTAAATGTATTTAGTTCCGACAAAGACATTTGATCGAGATAAAAATTAAGGTCGATTGACGTCTTCAAAAGAAAAACTGCCTCCCCTATTACGCTTTCTTTTTATTTAGAGACTTGACTTGAACTTTATCAGGGTTGGTTAGCCCTCACTACCAGTAGTCGGACTTTGTGTGGGAGTATCACGCGCTAATGGGATTATCTCGTAATTAGAGTTGGAGGTGGCGCATGGACTGCGTCGTGAATAGACTGAACCGAATCAGTCTGACTCAGGGCGGGAGGAGAGTGGAAAGAGAATCGGGTTATGATATTACGCTTAGAGCGGCTTATTTGTATATAAGAAAATTGGCGAGCCCGTGAACGACGGGCTAAATACTGACCAGGGCGGAGCGCCGCGTCTCGCACTATGCGGAGTTTCCACCGGCTTGCAGCTGCATCTGTCGCTGCATCTGCTCCAGCATCTCCTGCATACGACGCAACTCAGCCTCCTGCAATAAGGCGCATATTTTTTTATTTACTACGCAAAAAAGTGAGCTATGGTCTTTTTATCACACTTGCTCGTAAACAAGGGTTTACATGCTAGAAAATTGGGCGGTAAGTCGTATATTACGCCCTAGGGCGGTAAGAAATTTATATCACACTTTAAAGGGTTTACATGCTAGAAAATCGGGCGGTAAGTCGTATATTACGCCCTAGGGCAGTTAGTAATTTTGCGGAAAGTTGAAAACAATATACATTTGGAATGCAAAAGGCGTCAAATTTCAGATAAACGAGAGATTAAAATACAATAAGACATTGAGTACGGATTTTCTCCTCACCTTCGTTTTGGGCCACAAACACCGTTCCGCTTTTCCAACTCAACTCAATTTCAAAACCCCTCGGTCTCCCCTACTACTATCTGTTTTGTATCTTTTTCTTCCTCGCTCCCTCATGACTGAGGGTCGTGACCATTTGAGGCCATTATTCCTTACCTCAAAGCTCTCCACCCCATTTTTTTTTATGTCATAGGGGGCAAACGAGCAAACGTATCGCCTGATGGAAAGCGATTACCGTCGCCCATAAACACCTGCAACACCAGAGGAGTCACAAGTGCTTGCCTACCCGGAGGACGAAGATAGAATGCCTCTATGCTAGTAATTTCACCGGCTATCTTACCCCCACACCGGAACACAACAATGCGAACATTGCTGTTTGCCGGTGGGTTAGCAGGCAAGACGGTAGTAACAATCCGGACGGACCCTGCACGAGGGCCTACTACTCCAAAAATTTTGTATCTACGTCCCTATTTTAGGAATGTTACCTTTTCACGAAGCGCGCGCTCTCTCTCTGTCGGGTCCTCAGTGGATCCGTTGCTCAGTCCGTTGGAGTCTGATTCGCTCAGTCCACTCTCCGTAGACCTGAAAGCAGTCATGTCAATAAATAGAATCTGTATATCACAAAATTCTAAAATTTTAAATCAGCTTTCTGTAACAACCAAAACAAAACAATTTGCTGTAATCTTAAAATTACCTTAACCCTTCGTATGTAAGATTAAAAAAATCT
Source organism: Apotomis capreana (assembly GCA_947623375.1). Taxonomy (NCBI): domain Eukaryota; kingdom Metazoa; phylum Arthropoda; class Insecta; order Lepidoptera; family Tortricidae; genus Apotomis; species Apotomis capreana. The sequence goes on along the minus strand of OX392517.1, from coordinate 12,922,799 downwards.
TGCGTTCAAGCCTCATTTGAGCTGCAAAGAGTGAGTGAGCTGTTCAAGGCAGCAACAGACCAATCTTTTCGGAATGTGTCTAGGTCATCCCGCCATCTCCGCCGTGGTCTGCCCGCGATGCCGTACTTTATTGGATAAATGGGTCAATCAACTTTCCTGCCACTCGTTGCCATGGTGATGTTCCCTCGCTCACTCTTTAAAGCTACGATTTTCGGTGGTCATATGTAGAAAAAACTCGTTATTACAACAGGTATAAACCCATTCCAATGTAAACTATCTCCTGACAATACCAGTAATATGAATTATAAACATTTTCTAATAAATTTAGTCACTATAGTCCCCTGGGTCACGGAACAGAATAACAGCAAGAAAAAGTTGATCCACCTAAATACAATAGGCTAGTTGACTCATGTCAAATTGTAATAAACTAATGTTTATTCCGTGTAGTATTTAGCAAAGGAAACCTAAATATATATTTTTCAATTTATAAAAGTGAAAGATGGCTGAAAAAATTGAATTTGAAAATATGGTTTTTAATCTGTATTTTGAAATGCTTAAAACGCTGTCCGCCATATTCGCTTATGATAGTGACGTCATCGGTCTTGTAAAGAAAACTAAAAGTCTACTTTGACGACTTCGAATAGTGCCGTCCCTCTCGATCTCCTGTCAAAGTATATTGGAGTGAGCGGCATGGCACTATACGACGGTCGAATTTCGAATATTTACAGTTAATTCTATGTCACGCCACAGATTAGCAAAAGACAAAAATGGCGGACTGCGTTTTTGACTGTTCATGCAATTTCTAATTTTCAATTGATAAAATTTAGCTTTATAGCTTTCACAAAAATGCAAGACATTTTCTTAGAGCTAGTAAGATCATTATTAACCATTTCAATTATATTTCAAAACTGGGTCTACTAGCCCAGTGTTTTTCAAACTGTGTGTCGCGACCCCCAGGGGGATCGCGGCATACGTCCAGGGGGGTCGCGAGGATCAGCATCGAGAAAGTCTCGTGACTACAAGGAATGCAGAATTTTTCAAGCATGTACATTTGCAAGTTTAATTGTACAAACTATGTTTTAGGGGGTCGCGAAAGAATTGTATTGGTCATTTTGGGCCGTGACACCAAAAGGTTTGAAAAACACTGTACTAGGGTTGTTCTTCTTTTTTACCTACATTAAATCGAAGGTTTTCCGTTTTTTGGGCTTTTGAACTATTGATAATTGAGGTTTCAGAGTAGAATAAAAAAAAAATGCATTTGTTTTATTATTAGGACTATTACCTAATTAAAATTTATTTTACAGCCCATTCAGTTTTTTATTGTGGTTTTTTTTTATAGCGTGACAGAGTGGTCCTTTTAAGGGGAGACCGCGTTTTAGCTTACCACTCTGTCACGCCATTTTACGAAATAATAAACAAACGTTTGAAAAAAAAATGCTGGTTAGAGAAACTGACAGATTACATAATATTGATAGATAGAAAAATATGGATGATTTTTCGAACATTATAAAACCGAATATGATTACTCTGAGATGCCATAATAAGACGAAGGACGGACTATTGTAGGTAAAAAAGAAGAACGACCCACTAGCCTATTGGAAAAGTATGAGAAGTGACGTACGTGTGTCGTTTGGGCACCTGTCCGTTGCGCGCGAGCCGCTCCGAGCGGTAGTTCTCGTAGTGCACCTCCTGCGTCACCTCTTGCAGATCTTGCATGTGCGTGCTGGAATAACAACATCGTTAACCTATTGACCGCCAAGCGGTCTAGCAATTTACCGTGCCACTGACGCCAGAGTAAAAAAAAAAAGTGCCTCAAAGTCAACAGGGATTGAAAAATACTTGTAGCGGTTAGAATTACAAAGTTTTTGAGCATTGAAATTTGGACGGCTGTGGCACGATTTTTTGATGACGGCCACAGCCGACTGTGGCGGTCAAAAGGTTAAACACGGGATCGGACAAGGTTCTCATGCTACATTTACACGCAGTCATATGTTAAAGTGAGACTGAACTACATGATTTTTTTATTTTTATTTTATTTTATTTTTATTAAAAACACGTTTACATGACATTACAGTTTCTTAACTAATGCGCCATGAAACTTACATTATTAGTACAACATTATCATAGAAAAACCAACATAAACATAAAAAAAACAGCAAGACAAACAAATAATAATAATAACAATTATCATCGATCATCCAATTCCTCACAAAATCTCAAACATTCAGTGCACACAACCGCCCATCGCCACGCAAACAAATCACACTCCGGTGCTGATGTCAGGAACGCATTGAGTAGCACAAGAGCACGAACAAGTGGGGAATTTTTGCGAGACACAGTACGCGCCGCCGGCGCCATCAAGAGATCGCGCTGCCGCGGTCTGAGAGCTATCCTAGGGACGTCAGGAACAAACAGTCGCACGAGGCGGCCTACAAGCTCAGGACAGTCGGACTTGCCGCGCAGGATTCGACATGCGGTAGTCAGCAAACAAAACTTTCGCCTAACCTCTAGTGAGTTGTAGCCGAGTGTTCCCAGAAGATATTTGGTTGGGTACATGAACGGGTAGTACCCATACATTTTTTTATATAAAAACCTGAGAAAGGCTTTTTGTACTTTTTCCAGTAGTAAAGCATATGTTGATTCGTATGGGAGCCACACAATCGACGAAGTTTCCAGCTTGCTTCTGACCAGGGCGTTATAGACTAGCTTGATCGCTAAAGGGTCATTAAAGTCACGCAAGTTACGAATGACAAAGCCTAGTCTTCGATAGCAGTCAGCTGCAAGTATCGATATGTGCTCATGAAATGTGAGACGCGTATCGAAGACCACACCAAGATCCTTAACTGAAGACACACGGCTTATGAGCTCAGACCCTAAAACATATTGCGCAAGTATTGGAGTACGCGCTCGACTGAAACTACAAACGCAACACTTGGCTGAGTTGAAAAGAAGCTTGTTATCCATACTCCACCGAAAGACCAAGTTGATATCATCCTGTAATGAATCCGAATCCCTTTTCGTCTCCACTCTGCGCACTAACTTTAAGTCATCAGCGTAGAGGAGGCATTGAGATGACCTGAGAACGGACTGAAGGTCATTTATCATAATTCCGAACAAAAAAGGTCCTAATATGGAGCCCTGACTAACACCAGATCGAGTATGATAGGGGGCCGAGACGAAGCATCCATGTCGGACATATTGCTGCCGATCACGTAGATAGCTTGCGAAGAAGGACAGTAGCCTGGGAGAGAAGCCAATTTGGTCCAGTTTCTCCAGCAACAAATCATTATCTACGCGATCGAAAGCTTTCCTGAAGTCAAAATAAATGACATCAACCTGGGCACCCCTATCAAGATGCTCAGAGATAATATCTATCAAGATAAGAAGGTTCGTGCTTACGGAGCGATTAGGTCTAAAACCATGTTGAGCATCACTTAAGAACGGCCTTACTTGTGCTGATAGGGTTCGGTGGAGTATGGATTCAAACAACTTGGCAAGCGTGGGAAGAACGGCTATGGGTCTGTAGTTTTCTACCGCAGAGGTGTCCCCTCCTTTTGGGATCGGCCTTACTCTGGACACCTTCCAGCGACGAGGGTAAACTCCAGATTTCAGTGCCAAGTTGAAAATATAATGTATAGGGATTTTTAAACTATCGGCACATCCTTTTACAATATATGCCGGTATATTGTCTGGTCCTACCGAGCAGTTGGACTTTAGTAGCTTTATTGCTGCCTCAACCTCACACATCGATACTGACTCAATATCGATGTGATTAGCATTAGCATCACGGCGTCTATCTCCAGTCCCTGGCTTCTTCGGATCTAGGCACGGAACATCAGACAAGAACACCCCCGAGAAGTAATCGGCAAATGCGTTAGCTGCCTCACCTCCTCTAAATTTCTTCCCGTCAGACGTCACACTAGAGACAAACCCACCCTTTGACTTAAGACTATCAAGGTATTGCCAAAATTCTCGAGGATTGTCTTTAATCTTACTCTGAGTTCGATCAAGGATGATGCTCACTCTAACATATAACTGCGTCCTGTGGGCTTGCCGATGCTTGGCAAGCGTGTAAACCTAGCATCAGATGATCGGGGTTTTTTTTTTATGTTTACGATTAGTGGAAAGCGGATGAACCGAATTCGATTTTTTTGTTCGAAAGAGTTATAACGTTCTAGTTGGGCCCACTGTCCTCCATATACTCTGTGGTCTATATAAATTATAACTAGCTTTTTCTTATTTAATTATATTTTTAAAGTACAGAAAACAATATTTTATATGTTTATATTGATTTTAAAATGACAAAAAGACAACAATACTAAAGAGACCAAGTGAGTTCTCTTGCGTGTGATACGCTCAATCAATTGTGTTCAATGAAAAAGATACAGATACATGACGAAAACTATGTAAATCACTATGGTAAAGGGTTCGTAACAATAAATGGAAGTTACTATCCTATTTTCGGAGGTAAATCGACCCTGACGTTAAAATTATGAGTGTCAAAACTTTTGTTATGAGCTTGTGGAGCTAAATTTTAAAATATTGTTCTAAGTCAACCAACAAGTATTTAAATGTACTATGGACTGCACAATGCACTTTTTCATTTTTCATTTATGAATGAGTTTATGCATAAATGGGCCATGCGATTCTGCAGCTTTTTTTTTTATGTCATAGGGGGCAAACGAGCAAACGTATCGCCTGATGGTGCGCGATTACCGTCGCCCATAAACACCTGCAACACGAGAGGAGTCACAAGTGCTCAAGTGCTAAGTGAAGTTCATTGTAGAGTGACTTACACACAGACCACCCCCACTAGACGGAGCATGCAAGGCACATGTAAGGCGACCCGCGCGCACCAACGATATGCTACGGCAAAACATTAAAGTATCAACACGGCGGCCACCGTTTAGTTGCGTCCATGTTTATGAGGTCTCTCTACACCACTTAACACTACAATTTACCATGTTATTTATTTAATTTCTTTTTTCGTTGACGTACGCATGGATCATAAACATGGACGCAACTAAACGGTGGCCGCCGTGTTGATACTTTAATGTTCTGCCGTACCATATCGTCGGTGCGCGCGGGTCGCCTTACATGCTCCGTCTAGTGGGGGTGGTCTGTGGACTCACATGAGCATGGTGCGCAGTTTGATAAAGTCGCAGTGCTCGGGGTTCTCGACCTCGACCACGCCCCACGGGTAGAGGCGGCCGCGCACGCGGCGCCCGCGCACCTCGAGCTGCTGCCCCGCGCCGCACACCGCGAACGGCACCGCCGCCTTCAGCTGCCGCACCTGGGCCAGAGGCGAGGGGAATGAGGACCGACCAAAACTAAAGGCAGATTTAGACGAAGACAATTTTGAGACGCCTAAATGACGGCGCCAGCGATTACCGCACAGCACACCTCCGACCGTTTAGACAATGACTAATTTCAGCCGCCTACATCTCGCCGCCAGTGACCAGCAAGCCGTGTTTACACAGTGCTTTTTTTTCAATACCAGTCATTAGTGGCAGCGAGAGACGCGGAGGGGGGGTCACTGGCGCCAAAAAATAGGCCCGTGTTCTATTCCGCGCCAGCGCTGGCATGCCGCGAAAAAATGGCGCGGAAAGTGTTTATACGGTGCCTTTTCGAGGCGCCGTAATTTAGGCGTCTCAAAATTGGCATCGTCTAAATCAGCCTTAAGGCTGGTTTTAGTGTCGCGCCGACCAATATGTATTAGAGTCATACAGAGTTCAAAAAACAAAAGTCGTCCCTCCTGTAGTCAAAAGTTAAGAGCTTGTATGAATCCACGTTATATTGCTATTACATCGGATTATAGACAAGGGAACGTTCTTTATTCTCACAGGCATTTAATCAGAAAATTAGGCCCTGGAATCCTTAAGTTCGCAAATGTCCACAGGAAAGACTTGAACCTAAATCTCTGTGTGAGTGTGACCCATTAACTTCAGGGAACGCTTTAGAATGAAGCTGACGGGTCCGTGCGGACTCCATTCCATCAACGGTCAGCGCGAAACTAAAACCAGCCTAAGAGGCTGTTCAGAAATTACGTCATAAATTTTTGAAGATTTCTGGGCGCAATTTTTCGTCGACGTGATTTGCCATCTCAGGCGTTCTTTTTTTTCTCTACGATGAAGGCACGAATTTAAACACTGTGATTGATCAACGGGGACCGGAAAACTCGTAGCATCATTGAAATGACAAAAATAAATTGAATATTTCTTTTTATCGACTAGTCTTTATTATGAATAATACATTATTTAATTTCTCTAATATAATTCGGTGAATAGAGACTAAAGTACTATGTGTGACCTTACAAACGGTCCGGTAGTTTTGATTTTTTTATATGTTGTCTAGAATGGTTAGTCAGTGTTTAAAATGCAAAATGCACAATTCCCCCCCTCCGCGCCCGCCGCCATATTGAAAAAACCGGCACGTTCTTCATATTTTTGCTCATATCTTCCTTTAGGAGCATTTTAGATAGAAGAAAGCGAGTTAAATTTACTACATTCTCCATTTTATATTTTGTTTCTAGGACAGATAGTTACGGAGATATGCACATTTAAAAAAGCGTAAAAAATCGCAATTTACACTCAAAAACAAACTTCTGGATTATATCTTCGTTTAGAAGCATTTTAGCTAGAACAGTGCTTGGGCAATGTTGTAGAGAATTCAATTTACTATAATTTACATTTCAAATTTTGTTTCAAGGACTGCGCATTGAAGGGGGGATTGCGCATTTTGCATTTTAAACACTGACTAACCATCCTAAACAACATATAAAAAATTCAAAACTACCGGACCGTTTGTAAGGTCAAACTCCTTTATTTACTGAATTAATAATTTGTTGGATGTTTTTTTGTCATCATCGAACCTGGGTTTCAAAGATAACACTATTTACGAAAATAGAAGTGACCTTCATAGGACTTACGAATAGGTGTTCTCTCATGGAGTTATGAAATGTTAATAGAACATTTTACCTATCCGCTCCTACCTATTACCTATGTCCACCGCTCGTCGCAGAAGGCGTAACTGTCACTTCGTAATACTGTAATTTAGTGGTATTGAGAATAACTGATAATGTAGTGAATAAACATTTATAGATAATAAATGTACCCTTGACACGCCAGCTACCATCATTACATTGACAGACTTCACCGGTAACGGACGGGCCGTGGGTTTACAGAAAGCCCGATTAATATATGTTTTATTGAAGTATCCCAATAGGAAATCCTAGTGAACACTACAGGTGATCAAGTAATACATTTCTTAGCAATTTCTTGCGTTTAAATAATAAAGGAAGATTATGTTACCTGTTCCTTATAGTCCTCATCTTCATCGCTGTCACAGTCCGGCAGCGGATAAATCTTGATTCCCTCGCGCTCAATCTCCTCCATTACCTACAACCAAAACTGAATTATTACTACCCACAATAGAATGAAGAATATTTACCTTACATAAGGACCTTGAACACTTGCGATTTGCGAGCGAATTTTGTATGAAGGCGAACACGCAGCGAGTTCGCCGCGACGCTTATTTGGATAGAAAACTCGCTCGCAAATCGCAAGTGTGATAAGGCCCTTAGGCTGCATTAAAAGGTAAATAAAACACATAACGTAACATGTTATAGTTTCCAATATATTATGTGAGGCTCGAGGCTGTATTAAACCTTAAATACATACAATTACACAAATTTTATTTCTAAAATGACGTAATTTGCAATGAAATCCACGCCTGTTTGAAATTTCGGGACAATCTAGACAGTCTTTATTGACAATATTCAGATTTTGACTTGTGTCACTTCAGTAACGTGTAAGGGTGATTCTTATTCTCATGCATTTTTTGTGATTTGTAAGAATCACATGTTTATTTTGTTTAAATCAAAAATCTATTTATGCCTTTGTTGAGCAAATATCGTCTACTTATCTTTTATAAACACACTTACCTTAAAATATTCAGAAATATATATAAAAAAAAGAATGTTTGCCCAAAATGTCACGTCCATGCCGTGTGATATCTCCCGATTTTCTAATAAAATATTTTTTTCTGCTACAATATCAAGTAATTTTGACTAATGTTATACGAATGACGCAAAGCTAATAAATGTCTGATAACATTATTAAAAAGTTGTAAAAGTATAATGTAACAGTTTCTGATTCAGAACATCATAAAGTTTGTGATCAATTTTTTTGTCACAGCCATGTGTGTTTGTTTAAATACGTGTAACTTGGTAGACAATTATATTTGAAGCTAGCAGCCCTATTTAGGCTTTTTAAGAACGGAAAAACTACGTTCTTGTCGGTTCTGCTTATGACAAAGTGCGGTGAATGTATAGTAAAAATATTTTCTTGTATTTATTAAAGAAAAGGACAACCTTAGTACGTCACCACCGTGGAATGAGTTTTAAATGTAAGTTCTACTGTTATGTTATTGATACTTATATAAATTTTACCTCAGAAATAACAGAATAAGGTGATTGTTTAAAATTGGCGAGACAAAGCAAATTGTTCCATTATGTCGCACATGTTCAAAATTTGTCACGACCATAGATAGATCTAAATGTCACGACCACGGAATTTTTCAAACCTCGGTTGTGACATGTAATGCTTGGTTGTGACATTCTTGTAGTATATTTGAATAATTTGATGATTTTGTTTGCTAAGTTGGGTTATCAATTTGTTGTATTTTTTCCGCAGATGTCACCAAAGAAAAATAAATTAAATCAGCCATCTAGCGAGAGTCTCTTAAGATGTTTGTCGTGACTCTTCGCTATAAGACCGTTAGCCGAAACTACTATCGGGACAATGATCGTCGAGTCAACATCACCTCCTGAGCCAAGTCAAGGTACTTGCTGAGTTTGTCCTTCTCGGCTTTCACGAGGTTCTCGTCATGGGGGATGGTGATGTCGACGAGCACTGCCTGGCGCTTGGATCGATCTACCAAAACGATATCAGGCTTATTGGCTACAATAGTCCTGTCCGTGATGATAGATCGATCACAATAGAGCGTGGAACGACCATTCTCAAGAACTGGCATCGGTGCGTACTTATAGTACGGCACCTCAGACCCCACAAGACCGTATCGAAGAGCAAGTTGCTGGTGAATGATCCTGGCTACTTGGTTACTTGTTATTTGACACAATTACTTGATTTTCGATGAAATTGTCGCACCCATGTTATACAGTCTCACAACTATGCTTAGGGATGTCACAGCCGTGTACACATGCATTACTTTAATCACTTGCAGAGGGTATTAAGCTTGTCCATCTGCACCAAAAATTAGCCTTTGGTATGTACTCTTAATATACACCGCAATATATCACAGAAAACAAAATAAAAAAAAATGTTAATATTTTAAAACTATATGAGAATCACCCGTAAATATACATCATCATGCATTTAAGGGTTAATGGTCCCAATAATAGGTATTTTTCATGAAAAATATATATGGATCTTGGAATTAAGCTGCGCTTAATATTATAGATTTGTTTAAAAACAGAACTGCACACAATTAAAAAATACTAAATTTAAAATATCACTGATATTGTCATTTTGAATTTACCGTGTTGCATTTAGGCGTATTTTAATCTGTAAATAATTCCCCATAGAGCGTTCTTATTTTTTAACTTATAACTTCATCAATTATTTTATTTTTTTATTTTTATTTATTTCATAAGTACAAACAAAATTACATTTTATTATAACGGCATCGTTAAACCAATTTGCTTTGTCTCGATGCTACATTCCGCAATAAATAATAATACATTATAAACTAATTCCTTAAACACATCTTAAAGTAAACAGAATTGCACTGAGCGTTATCAGCCAGCGCGCTGCAATAACCGGTCCGCGCGCCCACTGTACAGGACGCTCCATAAGCGATGCAATAATATTATAAAAATTGACTAACGAATTGTTCTAACATTTGTTTTTTTAAAACGTTGGCTATATTTGTTGGTGTTATTTTGTCCTTGCATTCAGTTGGAAGTTTGTTTATTAAATCTGGTATTATGTACTCTGATGTTCTACGTCCGTAGTAGTTATGAAATTTAGGTTTCTGTAGTACGTGGTTAATTACTCGCCGTGTTATTTTTGGGTGTGATGTTAAATGCTGAATTTCGGTTCTGAAATATTGTTCTTTCAAAATTTGGCATCTAAATTTAACATGTATGGGCAAGACTTTGCATATATTAAATAGCTCGTGATCATATTTTAAATTCTTTTTAATATTATAAGGTACAATTATCTTTAGTATTCTGACTTGCAAGTTATATATTTTGTCCAGATAGGACTTAAAGGTACGACCGTAACTACTTAAACCATAAGAAATGATACTTTCTACGAGTGCATTATACATATCTAACCTAATTTTATATGGAATTCTGTTTCGTATGATATATAATTTTGCCATAACGGCACGAAGCCTGGTGCAGACAGCATCTATGTGGTCGCCCCAGTTCAGGCGATTGTCTATTACAAGGCCCAAATATTTTTGCTTATTGCAAATACAATGCAATGGTTAAGGGTAAGAAGGAAAAAACGTACCCTGGACTTAAGCCGCTGCACTTCCTTCTTGGTGAGGCAGTCGGCCTTCGCGATGACCGGCACGATGTTCACCTTGTTGTGAAGCTGCTTCATGAACTCGATGTCTAAAGGCTTCAAGCTATAGACACAACAGTATTAAGAATTAAGGATCATCAGGATAATCTATATAATTATAAGGTAATATGAAATGTCTGTACAATCAGAAAAAAAACGCATATGGGGTTCTTACGCGACGAGAGCACAAAGCAGGTAGGTACCTACAGAAATCAATCTACATACAAGCGCGCTCGAGCAAACGCACACATAGACATTGCTCACGGAAACGATATCTCGGACCAGTTCAGACCAGTGCGAGCGCGAGTGCCATCCGCTTGACGTGTCCGTGAGGAATGTCTATGTGTGGGTTAACTCGAGCGCGCTTGTATGTAGATTGATTTCTGTACCTATCTGTTTTATGCTCTCGTCGCGTAAGAACCGCTAAAATTGCTCGTTGATTTAGATAATACACCGTTACACACCCATGTCCAAACGGCGAGATGAAATAGAAGCAGCAATGTATACGGTTGTCCACGATGTTCCGTCGGTTGAGCCCGCTCTCGTCGCGTAAGAACCGCTCAAATTGCTCATCGATGTATTGGATAATAGACTGTAAACAAATAATTTAAACAATATGTAGCAGAGCGATGCATAAAGCTGTCAGAAGAACGTGTTTGTAAATACACCACACATAGTCACATGGTATGATCAATTAATTTCAATGTAATATGCCAAGTCGCTGCTATATCCTCCAGAATGCTTTAAAATGCAAACTATTTTCAAAGAAGTGATGAATTGATGATAGGCAAATTTATAGACTGCACGTCTATGTGCTAGCCCCGCTGGATATTACTCAAGGATTACAGCTACGCGTAGTAGGTTTAAAACCTCTGTTACTATAAAACTCTTATATATCGTAACTCTTTTTGTTCTCTACATAAAATAAATGAAAAATAAAAATAATAATAAATAAACAAGAAATGCAACCGCATTAAGAATCTTCTCTGCTTTAAAGTCGGTTGAAAAATAACGCAAGATTTCCGTAACTAATAAGTAGAAGAAAGCACAAATAAGAACTGAAGAAAACGAATGTTTTCATTCATAGCCATTCCACATGCTTCCAAAACGAGAAAGTAACACGCAGAATACTTGAACGTAACTTGAATGCAGTCGGTATTGCGGTTAACTACGTTTGTGAAAGGTCAATTAGTGAATTAGGACGAACAAAGTCACGGTCAATTCACATGCCCGCATCAAGGAGTTCCTTGATGCATATAAATTAGCTGTCATATAATTTGAAGTAATGGTAAAGTGGTAAACTCTTTATTGCACACCACATGATAAAAGAAGAAAACACAAAGAAATATAATATATCATTAAACTTGGTAAGAACAGTCGGTCTTCTTCTAAAAATCAATCTCTTCTAGACAACCTTTGGGTAGAGACTGTAGAGAGTAAACACAATAAATATGCAAATGGTAGTGCCAAGTTGTTGAAAATGAGTGATTAACACATATAGCTTTACAGATAGTTAACTTAAATCAAAAATATACACATATACAAATTTTAAATAGGTACTAAATAGTCAGGGAAATGACAAATAATACTGCAGATGACTTGAAAATTGGTAGAGATATTACGCGTCTCTAATCTATATGTAGGATGAAAAAAAGGACTATGTGAGTAGGTGCTCGAAAATAGGCTGTTAAAAAGTAAATTGTGTTTCGCCGTAGATGTGTGTTGACACACTGAGATAATCCTCAGCTTTTTGCATTTTAAGTAACGTAATACAGCTCCAATGAAGGGATCAGGGAAGGGATCATTGACATGATTCACTTCAAATTGTGGCTACACCAGTACGGATATAATCACAAGCACACGCCCTATTCCTAAGCCAAGGTGCTATTCCACCGTCCTACCTATGCTAAAGATCACTTGTATATTATATAGAGATCGAATAGTTAAAAGCTAAAGTTATCAACAACTTACCTTAAAACAATCAGTATTATCAATGGCATCGCCATAGCCAGGAGTATCAACCACAGTGAGTCTCAGCTTCACTCCCCGCTCCTCAATCTCCACAGTTGAAGCATCTAATTTCACTGTTTGGTTGGTTTTTTCTGCAAGTGAACATAATTTATGAGTATCTTAAACTAAAAAACATGACCATAATTTTAATTATTATGTTCAAAACATCCCCGAAATCGGATTTTAAACTTAAATAGTTTAATGCAAGTTCTAATTTTGAGATTAAAGTCATTAAAAAGTTAATAGACATATTCATTCCCTTGTATACTTCATATGCCATGTGCACATAAGATTAAAATGTTTACCTATAGCATCAGGAATAACTCGCTCCGGATATAAATCAGTTAGAAACAAGGAGTTTACTAGTGTGGACTTGCCGAGTCCACTCTCTCCAACCACCATGAGAGTAAACTCAAAGCCCTTCTTCACAGACTTCCGGTGCACTTGGTTGGGCAAGTTTGCAAAGCCGACGTAGCCAGGGGTCTCCAAATTGGAGAACTGTGGAGAAAACACAGCATTATAATAATAGAGCCTGAAAATTCAAATGAATCTATAATATTGAGATCTAGTAGACATAAGGTCATAAATATACATATATTGTATGTGTATAAATACTTAGTTTTTAAATGGTATGAAGTTGACAAACGAGCATGTTGGTCACCAATTTATAGAAAAGGAATTAACCAGTAACATAGACACGTAACTATGTGGTCCTATCTCGGTCCATAAAGGCTTGGAATGTTTTGATTACAGGATTGTTATAATAAACAAAATAATAACATGGAGCAGGAAACTGCGAGGGTAAGAAAGGTGTCAAGTGCAGTGTGAGAGTGGACAAATTAGGCTTGAAATACCAGATTTAATGAGATTCTACTGTAATTACTTATTGCCATTGTTTATGTTAGTAAAGTAATTTTGTATTAACCACTAGTATTACTGAATGCAAATTTAAGCATGACTGATATCTTTATCATCTTATCTTTTAAAGTTATGTCTAGGTTTAAGAGACCAAAGAGAATAACAATTGGATCCGAGTAACTGTGCTCTATTTTATGTCCAGACAGAATAATAAACCTTGGCCAGACTAGAGTAAGTAGGACAGAAATAAGGGTGATTGGCTACCCCTAAAGTCAAGTTATTACATTATTTTATTAATTTGGTAATATTAAAAGTACCAGCAAAGAAATGGGGATAAGCAAAAACGTACAAACACAGTCCTAAAGCATTATATTGTATTACACTAATGATGATGAAGAGCAAATGAGGCTGATAATGAGTTTAAATAATGTGTTGAGAAAAGAGTGCACCTAAACTATTTCATAATAAGATATCCTCATGATAACAATATCACTAACATTTAATTTTGTCATTAATATGGATTTTAATAGAAATATAAGAATACAGAACTTTTGTATTATTCATTAGCAAATATTGACTGGCAACTGCCTGGTTGCAGTCATAATCACAATGTAAAGTTAACATTGTCAGAGGAAAAGAAAGTACATTCATGCGATAAGTATTCCAAACAGTCAGCACGTATAAACACTGACACACATCCGCACATAACTGTAACGAAACTAATTTCACTGCTGGGAATGTATATACATGGATACCAAGTTGGTTTACTTTTATCCCGATGACTCATGCTGGAATGAGATCTTTAAAATATCGGTTTTTGTATCCTACATTATGTAAAAGGTTGTAGGTATGGGCAATTAAAAATCAAAGGATAAATTAATAACAAAACTTACGTTCTTTGCGGCAGTGTCGCTGGACATCGTACGATTCTTGAATAACTTACGATTGTACAAATTCGCAAGAAAATCTACCGGTATGGTAGATTTTGATTAGAAAACTTGATTCGTCACCGAATTTTGGCAAGAAGATTGATTTAAAACGCCGGAGCGACAGAATAATTTACACTAAAATGCACTCGATTCAATGTCGATAATAAAAAAATCCCAACATAACACAGTGACAACACCTAAGCACTAAACCTAACGTCCAACCAATCCGAAAATAATCTCAACAAACTCTATAGTTTGTGATCCATCGGATCCATTCTCACATCCATTCGTTTATGGTTTCGGTGTTGCCAAATACATCTTCAAAATAACGTTGGAATCATTATAAATAGTCAAATATTTGTGTACAAGATGGAGTTCGGTTCTGAAATTAATAATATATTGGTTTAAATATTCAACAACGTTAGAACTTGAAATTAAAATACAACTATGCGAATGTATGGGAATAAATTGTATGGGATGCCACCTGTGTGGACACACTGGCGCTGTCCCACCTTCACGGAACATCGGGTAGAGCGGGCAGTGCTGCAAACTCTCCTGGTTTACCAGGAGATTGTATGATTTTTAAGATAGTCTCCTGATCTACTGATTACTTTTTGGACTCGAGCAAATCTCCTGGTTTTTGAAAAGTTGTTGGAGCATACCGCAAAACACACCATTTTTTAATGATTTTTTAACATACGCGGTCATTTGGCAATACCGCAAAACACACCATTTTTTAATGATTTTTTAACATACGCGGTCATTTGGCAATTGGCAACGTTGACATCCGATAATCGTCAACCGATTTGTGAGTGGAACGGAACGCGACTGATTTTGTCTATGGGTTTTGTCATTTTCTAATCTGAAGGGCTACTCCGATGTTCGATATTCGGCCGGCGTATAGTGTTGTCCCTTTTACCCATATATTAAGACAGACGATCGAGAGGGACGCCACTATACGACGGTCGAATTTTGAACATCGGAGTAGCCCTACTGGTTTTTTTGATTGGCTCCTGATTTTTATGACCATAACCTCCTTGTTTATTACCTGTGGGAGTTTGCAGCACTGAGAGCGGGCGCGGCTGCTGAGGCGGCCGAAAAACTAAAGAGCACCAAATATAGGGGTCTCGGCCCCGAATACAATTTTGTACCTTTTGGGGTAGAGACCCTAGGTCCATGGGGTCCCAGCGCCCAAAAACTTCACAAGGAGCTCTCTAAAAGGCTTCAAGAGACCACTGGGGACCGGAGAGCTGGCAGCTTCCTCGCACAGCGTATCAGCATAGCTGTTCAGCGAGGAAACGCTGCCAGCATTTTCGGTACCATGCCAAAGGGGAGCAGTTTTTTGAATTTGTTTTAGTTTAGTTAATTTTAGCTTTTTTGTACTTAGTAGTTAGTAGTGTTAAGTTTTTATTTTCTGTTACTTTGTTTTTTAATTTTCTCATTATTAAATTAAATCATTTTTTACTATGCGAAAATTACAGAACAAAGTTGTTCTAACTATACCAATGATAACACCAAACTAGTCTGTATTTCCCTCTTACACTTGAAATCTTTAATTAGATTTTTATTATAAGTTAATCTGGTTATGGTTAAGAGTGTACGGAATTAAAAGATAAAATAACAGGGCTGCAGATTTATTTGTGTCTATGGCAACATTAGTAGTATTTTCGCAAAGTTGGTGCAACGGGTGCAACGCAAAGGCGCGAAATCAAAAGACTATAAAACTTGCCCAAGATATTTCATCATCTATTATCAAAAATACTAATAATAATAATAAGACATGATAATTGTATAAAATACTAATAATTTATAACACCTTAAGTCAGGGTTGTGTTTTTGTACAATGAGAAATGTTTCCTTAATTCGACACATTGTGAACATCTGTTTGTGAACGCTAGGTGCGAAACAGAATAATTTCAAATCATAGTCGATGAAACTAATATGTCAGAAGCCAGAATCATAAGATTGACAATGTGGTAAAAAAACTTAAAATCACTGAGTAAAATTGGAAAAAAAATGCAAAATTAAGTTATTTGTTTACGAAATGTAATATTTAGATATTCCAGCTCATTGAAACATGGTATCTAATTGTTATTTGGCGATTCTTCATTGTAATAACAATGGGGATTGGTAATAGCAGACCTTCATTGGAGTAAGTTTAATCTGATCTAATTTGGGTGTCTGGGCGACAACCCAGGGGTACTTCTTATCATTCGGCATTCGTGGAAGATTTTATAGGGAGTGTGTCCACGTGTTAGCGCCCGGAACGACTATCATGACGAATTGACGAGAGTTGATACATGTACCTACTAGATCATTTATAGATAGGTACTATATCAATGTGTAATCTAATCACTAATCATGCATTGTGTAGGTAAGGGTAACTATACTTAGTTAGGTAGGTTAATAGTGATTATTAGTAAGTGTTCATAAAAATCCTACTTGTGTTTAGTAGCAAATGGACAGGAGTAAGATAAGATGAGCGGAATAAACCCCGAACAAAAAGTAACGAACTTCGAATTTCGAACTTTACAAGTTTGTCGAACATTTAACACCGGTTGGAGACAGAACACACAGACTCCGATCCGATGTTCGAAATCCGACCGTCGTATAGTACCGTCCCGCTCAATAAAATGTACTTTGACAGGAGATCGAGAGGGACTGCACTATTCGACGGTCGAATTTCGAACATCGGAGTAGCCCTTCTGAATCCATAAAAAAATCTGTCTAGGGTGCTTCATCGACTAAAGGTCCGATAAGGTATACATTGTCATTGAAGATACGGGTTCGACTGAAGCTTGAAGTAGAATCTTTAAAATGTACACTTTAATATAAGTATTTCGATATTATAACGTTGCTAGCAATTTCGCAATTACGGAATCGTTAATTCTCTGGGTTTCCTTCAGACATTGCACATTATGGAAGGCAGACAGGAGCCCCGCGTGCCGTGCCGTTTTGATGGCGTTGGATGCAATGAACATCAACGTCTGCGAAATTGACGTAAACCTGGATGCAGGGGAACACAGGAGCGCAGAAATTACGGCGGTATAAATTTATTACTTTATTTCTTTAGTTTTCCCAACTGAAAAGGACGGATATATTAATATATGTGTATGTTATCTCGTTCTCGTTCCACTGTAACGGTTCAACCTATTTGAGTTGAGTTACATATTTACTTCGTTTGCGTTCGTATAGATGTTATGAAAAATATATACCTACTAGGTACTTAAAAATGTGATATTTTACAGATGAACCCCCGACAAACGCTGCCAATTTTAAAGGACAAAGACCTAATATTAAGCGACAGGTAACAGTTATTTTCTCAAAAATACTTTTGTACAACCCGACAGGACTGAGTAAGTATTGTAGGTACCATGAGTTAACGAGTAGGGCTTCTGATATCCGTGTTAGAGCTTGTGCACAAATCACGCGAGGTATTTTCGGCTACATTTTGACACAAATGACATCGCGTACCGATTCGAAACATGTCGAGCGTTATTCGACTTCTACGACGTGAGTAAACCCGTTTATGTATTTTAATATGTCTGAGACTCACGGTAGTTTTCTATGTATAAGCTCCGGCTTGCATTTTCCTGCTTTTTAGGTACTGCTTTCTCCTTCTATCTCTTGTCCTTATCTGAATAAACATTCGAAGGCCGAATTTTTCTTTTTCTTTCAGCAACGCTATCGCAACATACATGGCATCTCGGTACGGCGGCGCCGCCGCCAACACACTACTGCCAACCGAGCCGGCGTGCCGCTCGCTCGTGGAGCAATACATGCACTTCAATAGCAGCGTGCTGTACCCGCAATACAAAGCCGCTTCAGTAAGTAAAAGAGAAAGAAAGAAATACATTTGAAAGAAATTAATTTGAGTCGCGTAGTTTCGGGTAAGTGTACGGCCAGGAGGGCGTCTACATCGGCGGCTGCCGTGAATGGCGGCCATAGGTAGAAGTGGGATGGTCGGTCCACGGTCAAACGCTCTTCGTGATTAGGACTGCCATCTCTAAATTCGCAAACCCGGACAAAGACTTAAAAAACCCGGATTTGGCGTAAATGGCATTTTTTCCCCGGACCGCCTCCGAACTTGGACAAATCCGGGGAAGCGGATGGATGGCAGCCCTATCCGTGATCAGTGTGATAGTCAACGTCACTGCCGTTCGCCACCGACAGTGCATTTACTTTCAGTAAACTCGATGATGCCTGATCGTTACACATCCTCCACCCATCTATCTAATTTGGTTCTAGATCTGCCCGTCTAGCTTCGCGACTCTTGTCGCGCGACATAGCATCGTCCGTCACTCTCTCACAGTACAGCGAAAAATTGGGCAAGTGCGAGTCCGACTCGCGCATGAAGGGTTCCGTACCAAAAATTATAACAAGTTTATTATATGGGAGCACCCCTTAAATATTTATTTTATTTTTAGCATTTGTTGTTATAGCGGCAATAGAAATACATCATCTGTGAAAATTTCAACTGTCTAGCTATCACCGTTCTTGAGATACAGCCTGGTGACAGACGGACGGACGGACGGACAGCGAAGTCTCAGTAATAGGGCCCCGTTTTTACCCTTTGGGTACGGAACCCTAAAAATAGATATGTAATATGTATCGCGCGGCAAAGAGTCTCGTGCCACAGTTGTGCTAGACGTTCTGGACTTTGTTCACCTCGCGATCTATAGTTTTATGTGTCAGTCTGTTTAAAACTGCCTGGTTAGCCGATTACCTATTTATAGTCAGACTTGGGTGATAATTTTGACTGTGGCTGTAGTACTGAAGACGCGTTGCAAAAACCTTCGGCGGGCTACAGATTAAGGACTAAAATATAATGGAAACTTTTTACTTTTTTTCAGAATCCGATCCTCTACCAGGACAGCCGAGTGATCGCGATGCCAATTTTCTGCGAGATCCATTGCGCGTACTACGACATGGAAAACATGCTGAAAGATCGACAGTGGTTTAATAGCAGTAATTGGCCGTCGCTCGGCGACATAATGATCGCAGCCACCGTCAGCACTCTCCATATTCTTGTGCCGATACAGAAGAGAAAGTAAGATCTAGATCAATGTACGAAGGACACGTAGCACATAACCAGCGCAGTTCTGAGTTCCCTTTTCTACTGGTAATGGCGGCGTAGGTTTAAGATGGCAGCATCAGTGGCACCACAGTGTACCTATCGACTGCGTCAAGTATTCGTGTAGCATCTGTTTTGTTTAATATGTCCAATGAAAGGTAAGTAGGGATGCAATAGGAATATTTGTCGCTTTAACGAGCCGGCCACGTATACATGCGACCAGCGGCAGCGGTGACTGGCATGCGGTAAAACAAAACCATAGTGATTTATCATGATATATGTATCACGCCACGAGCCGCCGCGCGCGGTTGTAACTTTGTTCCCACGCCGCGGCGGTCACCGCTATGACCGTAGTGTGTGGTGCAACTCTGCGCGTATATAGTCCGACAAGAAAGTGTAGAAATTAAAAAGTAGCAATACTGTAGTCTCGTCCCGTTTTCTTAGATTGATTAGAAAGGGACGACACTACAGTATTGTCGGACTACAGTCCCCACGATATAGAAAACGAACTGAAAGGACTGTGGTTCAACATTTTAAACGTCAAAGAAGGCTGTGGCCGTCAGCGGAAAATTGCTCCACTGACGCCAATGACACGATATACGTACTGTGCCAATGACCAGCACTTCTAGCACAACTGTGACCTGCGACTCTTACTCGCGCGAGAATTTACCTCTCTTTCTATACAGTACTGTGAGAAAGTGACGGGTGACGCTAAGTCGCACGACAAGAGTCGCGAAGCATAATGTGCTAGACGGACAGGTTCAGTGGCATTTTTATAGCACGTGCTTTTATCGCCAGATACCCGAAGTTAGCTGCCTGGCTGTCACGCATTTCTGAGCGGAATTACTACATCACAGCGAACAAGAAGGGTCTTGATGAATTCGCCAAAAGGATAAGTAAGTTTATGACTGCGTATTGTATTTTGTAACCTTCCTAAATAATTAAATGGTTGACAATTAAAAAAAACCGGCCAAGTGCGAGTCGGACTCGCGCACCGAGGGTTCCGTACAAACACTTTCCAGCCCTAAGTGGTTAAGTTAAGTTGGCACCCGCCCCATGCCGCGCCGGATGTATAGCGCCCGCCCCATATAAATTAGGTGCAAAGTTAGGTATTAAAAAAAACTACTTACTAGATCTCGTTCAAGACAATTTTCGTTTGTAGTTTTTATAGTAATGTACATCATATGTTTTTTTTAGATTTTTCATTTTCTTATTTTAGAAGTTAGAGGGGGGGGGGGGGACCAACTTTTTTCCACTTTGGAAGCGTCTGTCACGCAAACTATTCGGTTTAGAAAAAAATATTGTAGAAACCTCGATATCATTTTTGAAGACATCCCTAGATACCCCACACGTATGTGTTTGATGAAAAAATTTTTTTTGAGTTTCAGTTCTAAGTATGGGGAGCCCCCAATATTTATTATTATTTTTTTATTTTGGCATCAAAATCTTAATGAGGTTCACAGAATACATCTACCTACCAAGTTTCAACAGTATAGCTCTTAGGTATAGTTTCGGAAAAAAATGGCTGTGACATACGGACGGACAGACAGACATGACGAATCTATAAGGGTTCCGTTTTTTGCCATTTGGCTACGGAACCCTAATAAAATACGCTCTGGAATACCACGGCGTGCGCGCGCAGCGTTCGTTTACCTCCACCAGGAGTTGTTTGCACGGAGCAGCGGGGCGGCCATAGGAGTGAGCGAGACACCGCGCTTGGACCTGCTCCCGCTCCCACCTATGACCGCCGCTCGCCACTCCGCTGGTTCCGCGAAGCTGTGACCGGGCCGGTGCAGCAGGCGAAGCCATATAGTTTAAAATCCCCCTCCTCCTTGCGTCGTTTTCCTGAGCTGATGGTCGTGACCTCCCCTTTGCAACACTCTCTCGTACGATCTTCCTCCATCTGTTTCTGTCTGCGGGGTCAAGAGCAGAGCGGATCTGGTCGGACCTGCGTCCACGAGGCCTTTGCCCATCTACTTTTCCGATCACGAATGAGCCGCTCGGGGTTACCGCCGTCTTTTCTTGCGATGTTTTTTTTGTTTGTAAATTATGGAGCATCTTTCTCTAGCACCACATCTCAAAGGCGTCGATACGCTTGCGGTCTGGAGCTTTCAGAGTCCAAGTCTCAGCGCCATACGAAAAAATTGAGAAGATGAGACTCCGTACCAGTTTGATTTTGACTTTTACGGAGATGTTGCGATCTCTCCAGATTTTTCCAAGCTGAGACATGGCGCTTTTAGCCAGGCCTATTCTCCTCCGAACTTCCCTCTCGCATGAGCCATCATTAACTGATATTGGAACCCAGTTGTCCACAGTTTCTATATTCAAATCGCCAGTGAGGGCAGTGAGTTCCAAAGTCCCGAATCTGTCCACCACCATGACCTTAGTTTTGGACGTGTTAAGTCCCATTCCCTCGCTAATCCGTGCCATCCGGTCCAGGAGCGCAGCCATTTCCGACTCATTTGCTGCAAGTAGTATAGTGTCGTCGGCGTAGCGCATAGTTTAAAATACTTATTCATATTTTTTCTCAAACATGCAATGAAATGTCGACATAACGTGCGTTATAACAGGCTTCGAAGCATCACGTTTCGGGCGGAACAACTTGAGAGAACTGTAAATTTTATACAAAATTGAAGGTTAGACCGGGAAGTATTTTTTTTTACATTGTGTCTGTGTTTATGAACAGGCTAAACAGCTGAATGATATTTTTATTGAGCGCTGTATTTTTTTATTTCATTGCATATGTTTGAGAAAAGCACTGTAAGTACATGCCTTAGCCGTGAAAAGGGCTTGCCGGCTTCGTATTTCTACACCAACTCACCCGGCAAGCCCTTCTTTCCTGGCGTCTGCAATAATGTACTATTAATATATAATAACGTATGTACTAGATGTTGGCGAGACGGTAAAAGAGCCGAAGAAAGTCGTCAAAGAAGTAGATCACAAGGAGCCTCCTTTCCACCAACAAGGTAAGCACCAAAGCGAGGTAGGCTTTATAAATGCAACTTAAAACATTTTATATTAGTGACTCTGTAAGCTTATGAGTTTGTTTCCAAATTGCGGAAATATAATATTCCACCATTTTGAAATTTCAAGAAACTGACGAGACTAAAAAGTTTTATATACTTATTGAACCTACGCACAAAAATTCATGAAAAAGAGCCGAGAGCAGTCGGAAATCGTGAGCACCCGCCAACCTGAAGACAGGTTGGCGGGCGTCCTTTATTTCTTAAATATCTCTGGAGTTTAAAGAGCACATTGCTCCAATTTTGGCGCACATTTGGCACATTGCTTGCACTAACTCCTGACGCATACCCAGCTCCATTGGTTGATGTACACCCGCCATCCTGACACTCACCGGAAATCGTCTGGACATCCGGACATACGAAAGAAATTTAGGCCAAGCTGAAACGGAGAAACTTCGCTCGCTCGGTCAATAAATATTGTTATATTTTTACCCCAACAGACATTAACCCTGGTGACAGTAATGCAGTGACGAAACCCATCAAATACAGAGGTAAGTACGTACCTACAGTAAAGCCCGGTTTAGATTATCTTAGTGTTTAGTAGAGTGCTTTAGTAGAAACGTGTAAGCGCTACTCGCTTTATTTTTTTCTAAAGCAAGTTAGGTTTACAGGTTTCTACTTAAGCACTCTACTAAACACTAAGATAATCTAAACCGGGCTTAAAGGAAAGTGAAACGCGTACCTTTTTAACCCTCATTGTCATTGTGACAAGAGCGAAAAAGGTACGTCTGTTCCTTGACTGTACATATTACATAATATAAGCAATATAAGCATTTGAGGCAATTGCGAACATACATTTTTACGAAGGAACCTACTTATATTATATTTTTACCCAACAGTGTACGTTATTTGGATTTAGAATTAGAATTAGTTTATTTTTACGTCGTATACTTTTCTTCCTTCGATTTTACACTTGGTATCCGAAGGTAACATTGCTTCGGTCTAATATGGAATTAGTACCTAAGGCAAATAAAAAAAAAAACGGCCAATTGCGAGTCGGACTCGCGCACCGAAGTTCCCGTACAATGTGATTTAACAAAAAAATTTAGGTTTTCGCTATTTTTCCTTTATCTGTGCTATAAGACGTTGCTTCGTACCAAATTTAAAGATTCTGAGTTCATGGGAAGGACCCTGTAGGTTTTGATTCCCTTACGAGTGTCGAAAATTTGCAGCATAAACGGCTGTATCTTTTGATTGCGTTGGCTTAGAAGTTTGATTTTTTCACAGCTTCAAGGGACAGTAGACCTGAGTATTTGATATAAATTTCAGCTTGATAGTCCACGCGTTCCTGAGAAAAAGGGTCTTGACAGGCAGACAGACGGACATCAAAGTCACGACCACTTTTTAACCTGTTTCCCGAGTTCTAGGTAGTAACATAGCTATTTCATGCTTTCATTGCGTGCAGTCGAAAGTCGAAAATAAGCTGAAAAAACTAATTTTCCGAATTTCGTCAATTTTGAGTAGTTTTTGAAACAAAAATTATCAATGAAAAATTCAAACTGTATGTTTCAAATATACCAATAAATCCCAATAGGTCTGTTCTAGGTAGTAACATCAATAAAATGTTAAGAAACATGGTTGATCAATATGATCATAGAGAAAAAAATCTAAAACAATCAGCATTTTTAAAGGAATAAGGCCTCTTAAAATGTTGCGGTTCTATGATACCTATCTATAACGCAATTGCCTCAGCTAGCCTTACAAAATAAGTTTGTCAAAAAGTTTTTTTGAGACACGCTTTAACTGCCGATTTTTTTCTTCCAAAAACGTATTTATCATCAAGACCAATCAAATGAGCCCAAACACGTTGGATTTATCTTGTGCTGTTTTGGAGTTCCTACGGTCACCTTCAGACTTAGGTACTTAGCAGATCAGCCCCGACATAACAAATTATTGCAATATCGCGTGAACTAGGTACATAATATACATCCAGTTTGATTTCGATACGACAATTAGACGTAGCTTAAAATTAACTTCAAGATTTGATAACATTTGTAGTTACAAACTTACAATTAAGTAGTTAACGCATTCACTGCCACTTCCTTTTCTTGGAAATTCACCAGGTGCCGCACTTTGCTGTATGCCCCAAACGCACATGTGAGTTCAAAGAATGGGTGAAACACGGTAACAAAAACGCATAGGCATAGGTACTTATGTGTAGTGAATGCGTTATGTACAAGTGAAGCCGAAAAAGCGTGGTAAAAATGTGTTTTTTTTTGTGTTCCACTTCAGAATGGCTCGACCATTTTGGCAGAATACATTTTATTTATGTTCATTTTCCCTCAACAGAATCTCACCCCGGTGACAACAATGAAAAGCAGAAGCCTGTTAAATACAGAGGTGCGTAACTACCATGTAACTACCAACGTATATCTGTAATTATTTATTGTATTTTATTACTAGCCGAATGCCCCTAACTCCGTCTGCGTATTTTTTTTCCGAAGACGTAAAAAATTTGCGATCCCTGTAGATACCAAAATTTGCGAAATTTTGTCCAGACGTTTCGCTGTGCTGAGAGGAAAAATAAATTATGACCAACAGATCGCGCCAGACTGGTATGGCGCCGCGCGCCCAATCAAACAAAAGACGATTCTGCATCGCACTATTAATATTTTTCCTGGAAGCATGACCCCTTTCCATAGAAAACTGATTCCCAATAAAAATCTACAATGTTAGTATATAGATATGTTTTCATGTTTAATAGTAGATATTAAAATGACGGCTGATGGTAACATTTTCTTACTAATTTGCTGAAGGGTTGGCATAGATTTGACACAAACACAAGTGGCGCCCTTATTGTTTTTCTAATATTTTAGGTTGCACTATAAAGGTCAAATCTAAGTGCTGCTCGCCTAGACCAAGTAAGTATCTAATGGAGAACACACACACGTACAGTCTGACCAAAAAGAGTAGAAATTAAAAAGTGGCAACTGGCAATACTGTAGTGTCGTCCCTATCTAATCAATTTAAGAAAACGGGGACGACACTACAGTATTGCCAGTTTTTAATTTCTACTCTTTTTGGTCAGATTGTAATATATTCTCGAAATAAGAATATTGATAAACTTGCGCGGTTATTTTTGTTTTATAACACTAGGCGGAAGATCCTGCTATCTCGCGGACTTGCCAGACCTGCGTAAGGCTGAGAAGATGGCCCCTGCATGCGAGAATGACGACGAGACTAACGACAGACATTTATTACAATCAAATTTGTAGTAGGTATACTACACCAAACGCAGAGTGGTTTCTCACCGGGAGCACAAAACAGATACGTCAAGCGGATGGCACTCGCGCTCGCACTGGTCTGAACTGGTCCGAGATATCGTATCCGTGAGCAACGTCTATGTGTGCGTTTGCTCGAGCGCGCTTGTGTGTAGATTGATTCCTGTACCTATCTGTTTTGTGCCGGGACTCGGGAGCATTCGCCTGACATGCAACAAAAAATTATATGAAAATTTAATTAAGAAAAGAAAATTTAAATTTAAGGCGAATGCTTGCGGTGAGAGAGCACCCTTTACATTTATGATCCAAATGATTGTTTAAATTATATTGTCTATTATTTTGAATAACAATTTAAAATGGAGTCTACATTCAAAAAAGAAAAACTCTCATGTATTAGTATTGAAATTTGTAGTACCCAACAAAATGTTTTTTGTTATTTACGTGATGGTCAATTTTGTAATGGTTGATAATACCTACTTTAATCAAAAATATAAAAATGCATTTAAAAAAATCTGTGTTTTTTTTACGTCGCTAACTTATACTTACACAGGGCTAATCAGTCCCGATGAAGAGTACATCAACATCATACAAGGCGTAAAATTTAGATCGGTCAGTATGGGAATATCTGAAACTATAAGACATACGAAGATCTGTCCTTAGGAACCATGTCTTCGATTTTACTAAGAAGGAAAGCTGCATTCACACATAAAAAAAACTTGTACTAAGCTCGGGAATCAAACCCGGTGTTTAAAAAAATAAAACTAACACTATTTTTCAATTTAGATATCGATTGCGTGAAAATGTTACTATGAAACATGATGTCTAAAATTAATAAAATGCATTGTTTTTGTACCCTGGTCTGATGATTGAGCTGGAAAGCCACAGAAACTCTGTAATAGATGAAGCAATCCTATCGAGTTTGGGGTCTTTAGAATCGTCTCAATGAGCAATTGATGGATGTTCAAAGAAACATACAGTACAGAAAGTTATTAGCATACTAAAATTGGTTTAAAACATTTTTCGTCCATTAAACGAATGGGTGAAGGTCGTTTCTAATTCGTTTCCTATTCTGTTACAATCGCTGCTGGTTTATTATTGGTTACTAAACATGTCCAAAACTCTAGTGTTGACTATATTTTGGTGAAATTAAATATTAGAATAAAGGTCTCAAACTCAATAGATAAAAATTGCAATGAAACTAAATATATTTAACTTAAAACTTCACAACATGGTTATCGTTTAGTAGCTATTTGATTAAATTTTCTAAAGGTCGTAGTGCTTGTCCCACTGGTACAGCTTGCCGGGGGTCGGGGCTACCGTCGCAGCGGTCTTCGGAGCTCTGAAAATTAATTTATTAATTAAAGTATTTATTTTAGAAGAAGACAGTTAATGTTTTGCAGTAAAAGAGGATGGTCATACAAAAGTGAGATAGCATGAATCTGTTCGGTACTTGCCCCCTTTCTGAATTTGTGTACTAAGTGTGAGGCTCGTATTATTTGTAGAGATTTGCCCCCTTTTTGTAATCCCCTGCTTTTTATTCGCACTTAGCCCTCTTTAGTTTTCCCCTCATGGTTTAATCCCATTTCGTAGCCAGATTTGGTAGCCACCTAGGTAAATGGCCTCTCGTACGAATTAATAAGATAATGGATCGATATGTCTATGAAAATATATATATATTTTTTTTTTTATACTACGACGGTGGCAAACAAGCATGCGGCCCGCCTGATGTTAAGCAGTTACCGCCGCCTATGAACGCTTGCAAAGCCAGGAGCATCACGCGCGCGTTGCCGACCCTTTAAGAATTTAATTTTTTATACACTTGATACCCTATGCTAAGGAAATATACCCCAAACATATCCAAGGCTTTGGATAGCCAGATTTGGTAGCCACCTAGGTAAGTGGCCTCGTACGAATTAATAAGATAATGGATCGATATGTCTATGAAAATATTTTTTTATACACTTGATACCCTATGCTAAAGAAATATACCCCAAACATATCCAAAACACGTGACTTGTCCTGTGGGCCCCGCCGGTCCATAAGAACCGAGGTTCGGTAGAATCCCAGCGTCAAAGTTGGATGAAATTAAAAAAAAAATCATTTATTTCGAGCAACATAAGTCTCATATTAAAAAAAAATATTGGTACATGCTATTGGCCAGTTTTTGCCCAAAATTTTAGTACGAGGGACACGCGACGGGTGAAAGCGTAAAAATACCAAGGTTTTTGAATGGCCCATAATTATATAGGAACAGTTGGATCGTCGAGTAAGGTGCAGAAATTATTCATTTAAACTAAAATATTACTTTTGAGCTACCAGTAGTGTGTATTTTACAGTTTTTACTTTAAGTATGCATGTATGTATGTAAACACTTTATTGTACGCAATGGTCATAAATACATTGATAACAAATGAAATATGTACAAAGGCGAACTTATCCCTGAGATCTCTTCTAGTTAACCTTTGAGCAATTGAAGGAATGGAAATTTGAAGAAAATAAATAATAGTTTGTTTCTTAGTTTTATTCATCTAAGTAGAAACGTAACAAGGAAACGCTCATAACTTCATAAGATGGAATGGTAACAAAATGATTGAATATTAAACTCATTCATATCCATATTGAAATAATTTTATGGAGGTTGTGTGATTTGTTAAGATAGTATAGCTGATATAATGCTAACATGCGTCTGTTTATTTAATTTAAAAGTTGCATCAAATGTGTTAATGTACATCATAAATTTAAACCTAAAATAGTCATAATTTGTCTATAAGGAAAATGAGGTATAAAAATGACGAAATCCGAGCGAGGTGGCTATACGAGTGAGCGAGACAGACTTACCTACACCGCTGTCGCGCAAAGTTGTGGCATATCAGCTGAGGTGAGGACAGATTCGTGTCGGACAAAAAATTTATTCATCCACATACCCCTTGTCTGAGCTGGCTTCAATCAGCACTTTGGTGACATCCATCGGGGGAGTCACGTCGCGGCGCGCGTCTCGCGAGTAGTAGTAATTTTGAGAATGCCTGGAATGATGCAATTAGATTATCATTTTAAACCTTGGAGTGTTAAATTTGAAGGGTGATTATTCGAGCGTTTAACCGCCTTATTACCGTGACCGCTGTATATTGACGAACACCGTATGATCAAAGGCGCCATTTTATGTTGTTTTGTAGAAGACGCAGATTTTTAAAATTCTTATCAAAATGACGTTGATTGCCTCTATAAGTTGGACAATATTGCGGTTACGGTAAGTAATGAGGCAGTTAAAAGTTTTTAGATAGTTACTTGGCTATCTGAACTTAGTCTTAAAATCAATAAATTGGTTTAATAAATGAAAATAGAATAAAAAATAAGCTGATGCCTTTTACGTTCATAGTCAGGTAAAACTAAAAGTATAACAATGTGAGATAACTTGTGTACCAAATTTTTTTTGAATTATATTTATCAAGCCAATGTATCAATGAAGTGACAATACTACTAATAACATAAACATGCATAAAATCCAAAAAAATATTTTTTGATTCAGTGACCTTCAAATAGCCTTAATTTTGGGAAATAAATAATGTACAGACATCACCATACCATTGTCTCCTTAATCCTTGGAATTATTGCAGATTATTGTTCAGAATTTTTTTAGTTTTCAACATTAATTAATCAAGAAAAGTATATGAAAGGCATCCTTAACGGACCCAGTACAAAGGATTTAGACCCATATTACTGAGACACATTTAATTCTTTTAGAACTTTGACGCTTTGTTTGTTAAATTATACGTTTTTGTGATGTGAACCTACTGTAATTGCAATATGAGAAAGTCTATGGGTGTATAGTGAGTCTGTCTTTGTTTGTATGTAACAAAAATAATGCATTAGCAACTAAATACAACCTCTTTGTGTTTCAGAACGTCAGCATTGATGCAGTAAGACAATTGATTTGTTTAAGGTTGAAAATCAAAGGCCGCTATGATTCACATCGGTTGAAGGTTCAATTACCTTAACATGGAAATGTTAATCGTTGTTGGATCTAGTTCAAACTCTTACATATAATATAATTTTCGTCATACTACGTGTTCATTAATTACATTGGAAAACACTTACTTGTGACAAACACCGTCGGGAATTTCTGGTGGTGGTTGAGTCCTATCTGCTAGAAACGGCTCAAACCGCAACGCATTGGTATGTGAACGCTGTAAATAATAATTCAAAAGACATGGAGCTTAGCAAACTCAACGCAGATTACATAATAATCAAAATAATCGAAAAATTACTTACGCCTAGAAGAAAGTTTCTTAGCCCTTGCAAAATTGGAGAAATGTCACGCACAGCAACCTTCGCTTTACTCATTTTTGTTTGTTTTTTCGCAGATTCCGACGAGAATATTCGCAATATTTCCAGCAACAGCAAATAACCTGAGTCAAATGTCACATTGACATTGACGTTTATATTGTTGACGGTTTGCGTTTAGTCACAGAGTACTTTATTTATACCGTTTAGTTTTTTCATTTAATAGGTATAATGCGTTCAAATTTAATAGTTAAAATTCGATGTAAAAAATTGTAGTCAAACCACTCTAACTCTTCCAAGCTTCCAAGGAAGTGAACTGTCAAACCATACAAAGTTTGCAAAACCATACATGTCATTCGTGGTGGTTTAAACGACAAATATTTAAAATTATCCAAAGATAATGCCAAAAACCATTCACAGTCGTGAACGTAAGATTATTGCAAAATTGTTGCCATATAAATCTTATAATCGCCCTCTTGCCAATCCTCATATATTTCGGGTCAGGCTTTATATATATATTAGTTTACGTGAGGTTTGGCACCGACTTCAAAGAACTTACTTGAACGAGTTATTTTGGGGCGTTTTAGTTTTATTGAAGTCGGTTCTTTTTTTGGTATTTTATTTTCCTTTTATGGATTCATGTAAAATACTTATGATGACGGGGTGATCGATGAACCTAAAAAGAACTTTCCAAATCGACTCATAAATGATGGAGTTCTGAGGTAAAACACGTAAAAAAAAAATATGCAACCGAATTGAGAACCCCCTCCTTTTTTGAAGTCGGTTAAACATTATACAAATACAAATCTTCTTTATTGCACAACTAAAGTACACAGGAATAAGTAGGTACAAAAACATGAGAGATATACAGTAAGGTGCACTCGGGTAATTCCGAATGCTTTTTGCACTAGTTGATAAGGTGTGAGTGTCTCCATGAACCAGTCAGTATAGCAAGGTTTTAAGACGGAAATAGTGAATAACTTACTTACTAGATGATATAGCCTAACAATCGATTACAGAATTTTTCATAAATAATGTAAGTTTTTTAAAATACAAGCATTTCAAATCTAGTTTTTTTTTTCGTTGCAAACGGGCAATTCCGAATTGGTTCGGGTAAATCCGAATACACTTGAAAACGAGATTTATGCGCTTGTTGCATAAGGGACATATTACTTTTTTGATTGGAATTACCCTCCCTGCTCTTTTTACTCGATTAGGCTTATAGAAGTACATATACCTACATGTGTTTGTCAAGCTTTTATTTCGGAATTACCCGATCAGGAATCTGTGGTACTCAAACTTTAACCCTTAAAGTCTGGATGTATAGCCCCCTATATTAAATATTTCTTGACCATCTTTTTGCATTTTTTAGATTTTTTTATTATTTTTAACGGCACCTAAGTTTGAACCCTGTTATTTTTTTATTTTTCGTCTTTAAGGATACCTAAAGACACCTGCAAAAAGGACAAAAAAATCCGGCTTGAAACGCCATGAATCCAGGAAAACATTCCCATACAATATGTGTGAAAATAATGATAATGTACTTACTAAAATCCACATACAGATTAAAGAAAACATTTTCCATACATGTGGAGCAGAATTTATTTATTTAATCTTTATTGCACAAATGAAAAACATACTTATCGTACAAAAGGCGGACTTAATGCCATTGCCATTTACTATAAGAGAAAAAAATAGCGATTCAATAATAAAAGTTTTAATTTTCACACAAATTGTATGTGAAAATTTTTCTTCGATTAGTGGCTTTTCTAGCTGGATTTTTTTCTTTGGCCCATATAAGTTTTGGATTGGCATAAAAAATAGTACATTACTGCAGACGCCGGGAAAATAAGGGCTTGCCGGCTGAGTAGGTATAGATGGCCACCCGTAGTGATACCTATGTAGCCTGCAAGCCCTTTTCACGGCTTTCAAGCCAAACGGAACGTTGAGGTTGTGTAATAACGGTGAAAATAAATTGGCTCACTTGTCGCATCGACGCTAGCGAGGGTTATCAACGATTAAATAAAATAATAATGTATTGACCATTTATTTGTTGCATTCAATATAGAGAGAAAACTATATTATTTATACATTATATAATATTATTTCACTATTTATTTAACTGAAAAATGATAAATTTCTAAATTTACAGAAATTGAATACACCACCATGTCACATTTTATTGGTATTGCTGCGAACCACTGCAATAAAATCTTGTTTTTTTTTTTAACAATACAGGGTGTAACCGGCGGTGTACCGAAAACTGAAACCATGGCTTCAGACCATTATTCTGGCCTAGAAAATCGTGGAAATTTCTTTGAGAAAATAACAATTTTTCATGAAAAATCGCATAAAAATAGCATTTTCCGTAAAACACACAATGTATCACAAACAGTATTAAGTAAGCTTTACGGTACAACACAGGTGCGTGGAGTGGGACAGATAACGGTACTGGCCGGTCATTGATCCGCCAGCCCAGTCGCGCAGGCCGCTGCGGTCGGACGCGTGCTTAATGTTTACCTACCCGCACATTTTATTTGCGTTACTTGCTTGAATGAAAATAATCTTGTTAGACTGTTTTAACCTTTTGAGCGCCACAGTCGGCTGTAGCCGTCAACAAAAAATCGTGCCCCTGACGCCACGTCGGCCACAGCCGTCCAAATTTCAATGATCAAAAACTTTGTAATTCTAACCGCTACAAGTATTTTTCAATCCCTGTTGATTTTGGGGCACATCTTTTTTTTTTTACTCTGGCGTCAGTTGCACGGTAAATTGCTAGACCGCTTGGCGGTCAATAGGTTAATTTATCGGTCAGTTGTTATTGGTGTTAGGTAGTACACTAGTTGTGATCTGTGGTTGCGTTATTTTTATGGTTGCATTCATTCATGTCATTCGATGCGCATTGGCGTAACGGTATGTTTTGCGCTGACGCGTGAGTGGAGTGGGGAGCGCCTGAACCGGTCGGTGCTTGCCGCGTGCTCCTCTCCCCGCGCGTCTGCACCCGAGAGAATTGGACGCAATACATTGCGCGTCGAGTTTTATAATTCATTTTGGAAAATCTTATCCTTGAGTTTTCCGAGAAAATGAACACTCGTTTTCAGTTCGTGATTATGGTCTCAAACTACGGTTTTCGTTTTCGGTACGCTGTCGGTTACACCCTGTATAATACGTATTAAAAAGAATAATGCAACGTCACAAATAGAAAAATAGCGATAGTACGGCGTGGTGGAGCGATAGAGTAATAAAACAAAATACTGATTTCGTTTACAAAGGACGATAAGTACTAAATTAATAACGCGCTATAATATAGTTATACATGACACATTACAAATGGTTAAATTGGTGGCTGTTAAATTTAATAGTGGTATATGGTAATTCGAGCAAATTCCTGCATCCCGCTACAATGCAAATGTTTTTAACTATCTTTTTATTAATTTCACCACTAGTATAAAAAGACAAATGCGGCACGTTCACTTGCAACGTAAATCGGTAGAGCGTGGGCGCTAGTATCGTGTACGTGTACGTGCGTTCCGAGACAGAGCGTGGCAGCCACTGAATATGCCACACTGGTCTGGGGACCGGCATGTAAGTACTTGTAGCGGGAAAGGTTAATCGCGGCAATGACTTAATTTTGATTGTTTGAGAACCACTGGCTGTCACTTTGAAAAAAGACGGTCGGATAATTCCGGCCACGGAATTCCCCACTTCGGATAAATCTGAAAATTTAATAAAATACAAGCTACAATAGATTAACTCTATTTAAAATGGCTAAAAAACGAAAATCTCTTAAACACAAAAGCAGTCAATTCATTTACTCACCAAATTACAGAGTTAGCGATGGTCGTCTAATTCCGAATGTCAAAAAGGCGGGAATTTTTCACTCGCTCACTAATCTGGATGCGCCACACGCGTAGTTTCGTCGCTAGCGTCTCAAGCTAACTGCATAGATTAGAGTGTATGCTAACTGACGCGGCAAGGGAGATACCTGAACGTCATAGGGAGTGTAGCCAGAGCAAATAATATAGCCGCGTTTAGTAGATAATGGTCATTTTCGGAATAGCCCGATTTTCGGAGTTAGCCGAGTGCACTTAAAATAATAGACAGAGGTAAACAACAGGCGGCCATCGCAATTTTATTTTGCTATTAACATTTGACGTCATTTTCATCCTTTAAGTTGTCAGAAGTGTGTAAATTCCAATTTAAGCATCAATTTAGGTTTGTCAAATGGCAGTGATATATTTTTCAGCACAAATTCGACTATGTAATATCGAAAATAACTTATATTTAAAATCTACTAGACGCGTGACATCAAAAATATCCTAGCCAACTATAGGAGCAGAATCGGCTTACTACTTCTCAAACCTACAAAATAGTCAAACCAGTTGGAATCGAGTTCTATGGCCAACTTGCCACTCAAATCTATCTCATTTAAAATCTAATTTGCAATTTGCTAACTATACCTACCACATTCTGAGAAATGCTTTCTTGAAAAATGCGAAATGTAAATAATGTATGTACCTATTTAAGTATTTTAATTCCATTTATAAAAGGCAAAATTAAAACTTATAAGTAAGTTACAAAGTCTCTTGTCAATCACAACTACCCAAACATTTTTTAGCTCTCGTAAAGTTGTATGCACTTTACGAGAGCCTATACTACTATAAGAACTAAAGACAGATATTTACAAAAAATAATATACCTACATGTGTAGTGCCTTACGTGAGTTACGTGTAATATCAAGGTGAACGCAAGTTTTAGTTGAGATGACCCGGATGGCCAACTTAAATACGAGGAATGCTTAATTACGTTTAGACTTTTACTCCCCCCTAATACGATCTCTTACTCAGAAATACGTAGTAAGAACTAAATTAATGATAGATGCATGCAGCGTGAGCAAACCTCCTACGATTTTATCTTATGTTAGGAGAGGTAATATTATCATAAGAAACAATATCCCACCCTCAGTTCCCGCCCTAAGTCAGGCTGACCCGTTTCAGTCTATTCACGACGCAGTCCATGCGTCCAGTGCGCCCGCGTCACCCTCCCCCCAAATTACTCCTGTGGCGCGGAGATAATCCCATTAGCGGGTTATACTCCCGCCCAAAGTCCGACTCATTGGTAGTGAGGGCTAAACAGCCCAGTAACAGTTAAAGTCATGTCAAAAAAAAATAACTTTGCTTTGAACTTCCAAACTTTGTAGTTGGTAAAATACTCCTATCAAGCATCTAGAGTAGTCTAAGTGGCAATTCATTTATTCATATTCAGTCTGTAGTTTCCGGCGGCGCCCTGACTCAAGCGCATGTACTTTGTTGCTGTGTATCATCTGTAGATTCAGCTTGTCGTGACGCATCCTCACTGAGTTCACGCGACGTTTACTTAACGGAGAACTCAGCGTGTTCAAGCTAGAGCGGCGAGCTTGGGTATCTGAAAGATATACCTACATTTTTATTTGTAAAGGAAAGTATTCCTGAATACTTCGCTTGATGAATTTTTAAAGAGCAACTTCCTAAGACATTTTTGTTTTTATTTTTATTAGAAAATCGTCTGGGATTTGAAGATTCTTTATTTAACCAATGGAATTGAAAACCAAACCTATCGGTTTAAATGTAAGTACCTAAGTACACAACTTAACCATGTTCCGCCGGGCCTTCCGTTCTGAATTGTTACTTTATAGTGGTGTAGACTTTGCTAGTTTTTAAGTGCTTTCAAGATATTTACCATCTTCAAAAAGGTCTAGCTCTGATCCGGAACGCAAATTCTTCCAATTTATTTTTTCGAAGTCATTCTGCCGATACGCTCTGTTGGCCTTCGCCTGATCTCGCACCGTGTCTTGGAAGTCCTGTACGGGATGATTCCACATCTCACTATTAGGCTTCTTGAAGTATCCTAGAGAGATGTAGTCGGGATGAGTTTCGGGCGTCTGTTCGCTAACGATGCACTGAACAAACCAAAAGATACCGGTTAGAATTTTAGAGTTATCTATGTGTTATACAATACAATACAAATCCATTTTATTGCACACCTCAAATACACAGGGATACAAAACATGAAAGATATACATTAAAAAATAAACAGAGGTTAACAAAAGGCGGTCTTATCGCTGGACAACCTTTAGGTAACGGAGTAGATCAACAAAAATCTTATGCTAGGAACTGAATGATTTGAGCGTTAATTTATGACGACACGACTATTCACCTGTTAATGTAACATTTATGATTCGATTTTGAAATTACGGACGAGCCTTTAATGTATGTTTTTAACACTGATTCGCTTTGGAGCATTCATTACAGCCTCCCTAACCAATATTTGTTTTTGTTTCCCTCACTGATTTAATGCTCAGATCTGTAACGTTACATTACAGGTGAAAATCGCGCTGAGAAATCTTTATAATTGATAGTCTTTATTTTAACGAATATGGCAGAGATGTGTGTTGAGTTACAGAGATACGTGTTTCCACAAGAGCACATACCACATTAGTTAAATTTGAAGCCGAGATTTAGTGTTATCGTGCATCCTCTGCACCACAGAGGAAATACTAGAGACAGGTTACGTGTGGATACCTCAATCACTGCAGCTAAAATCACGAGGCACAAACTCAACCATCGTACAGACATCATAGATTGGTCCGAAACTAAGAGGATATGAGTGTTTTAATAATCAAACGCTTTCTTTAATACCTGGTGTTAGTAACAAAAGCTAGTATAGTAAACGTTAGGGTGGAGCCCCAGTATAAAGAAAATCACCTCAAATCAAAGTGTATTTTATAGTGGGAGGGTCAACTAACTTCTAACAAATGGGTTCATTTATTATTACAAACTACTTAATTTTTGATGTTTACGTAATGGCTCGCTACTATAAATATTGCTTAAATTTAATGGTATGTATTTAACCAGCCATCTAAAAAAATAAAAGGAGTCTAACCTAGCCTAATTTAAAAACAAAAACCGGCCAAGAGCAGGTCGGGCCACGCTCAGTGTAGGGTTCCGTAGTTGCCCATCCTTCACAATAGACGCTGTTATAAGCCCGAGGTTTAAATTACGAGAGAGATTTCAAGCTCTATAAGAAGGTCGTAAACGCAAAAGTAACTGTAATTACTTATTAACTTCTGGAAGTTATTGATTATACGCGCCAGATTGAGCGAAATGTTTTAATACAGTATGTCACTCAACTAACATGGGTAACGTTCGAACTATAAGGACACCGCGTGGCACTTACGTCATTTTAAAGATAATTGTAAAAACGGCTCGACCGATTTCATTCAATATAGTTTTCATTGTAAGTGCTTTATAAGGCCTCATTTTTATGAATTTTTCCATATTTTTTTGACCCGTGGTTGAAAAGTTAGAGATGGGGGGACGCTATTTTTTGGATTTCTTGAGCGAACATTTACAAAACTGCTCACTTTATCAAAAAATGATGTTTGAAGACCTCTATTATTTTTAAAACAATTATTCAACGACACCCCACACACTAATGATGGAACGAAAAAAAATCACCCCCACTTTAGGTGTAGGTACGGTAGGAACCTGAAAAAAAGATTTTTTTTTAGTTTTTATTTTACCGTTTTGTCGGCGTGATACATACACATACCCATACCAAATTTCAGCGTTCTAGTACTAATGATCATGGAGCTAAGCGGCGGACGGACAGACAGACAGATGGACAGACGGACATGGCGAAACTATAAGGCTTTCTAGTTGACTACGGAACCCTAAAAAAATGGCATATTCCGTGGACGACCAATACACGATTATGATTATATTATAGCAGGACTTTATAGTCCTGCTATAATATAATTTAATCGTGATCCGATAGCAATAAGGCCAAATACGCGATGAACTCGAAAATTTGTTCCTTGGTCATGGCTGTTATCTATATATAGTTATATTATGTATACATATATATCGTCGTTTAGTACCCATGGTACAAGCATTGCTTAGTTTGGGACTAGGTCAATTTGTGTAAAATTGACCCTTAATATTTATCGCTTTACTGTACACCTGCAGTCTGTGGACGAAATTCACCCTAAGGTCCATTAATGCCCTGCGTGTTCTTTATAATGACGCTTTCAGAATTCTGCTGCGGCTGCCGCGTTATTGCAGTGCGTCAGGAATGTGCGCCGACGCACACGTGGACGGGTTCCAAGCGAGGCTGCGTAAGCGCTGCGCCGCGTCGCTCCACAGAGTGCGAGGCAGCCGCCAAAGACTTCTGAGGGTCGTAGCTGAGAGGTGGGACAGTGGCCTCATCAGGCACTGGACATCTCTGCATTTAACCCTTAAGTAATACTAACATAGTTATTTTAAGTGTCTGTTAACAAAATATGGATACAAAAATAAATGCATTTTTAATTTTTTTTTGTTGTTTGAAATGTTGCCAATTAGTATTGGTTTGTTTACAATGAAGCGCAAAATTGAAAAAATCAATGGTTCAGACAGGATTCCAACCTGCGTCTCCAACGGCTTTCCGGGTCAGCACGGGCGTTGCCCATTGAATTTTTCAATTTTTCGCTTCATTGTAAACATTTGGTTTACGTTAGCAGACGGTTCTGCTTTAATATAAAAGAAGGCATGTATTATTGGTTTATATTCTATATTCCATAAATTGGCACCCCACCTTAATTAACAATGTGTCAATGAATGATTTAATAAATAAGACCGAACTGGACAATGATGTTTTGATAAACAATGCTATTAATATCTTGATAAAATGTAGATATGAATGAAATGAAACTGCAATGAAGTTACTAACTATTAACAATAACAACTAGTCTTACCTGAGGGCACTTCTCTTGATTGTGAAGGTTCAGGCACAAATGTGAACCGCCACATAACCCTGACCACTATCCGGACGGAATTCCAGACACTAGGAAAATTTTCAAACTGGGTCATTGTTTTACGTTTATGAGATCCCAGCATCCCTGCTTCAGATTGGCACCGTCATCCAGCACTGTTCCAGTCACGTTTCGATCTGCTTTTACATCACTTATCTATCCCTCAATAACGAATGATAATACTCAAAGCTTTCCAAGTTCTCCAAATCTTTTGAGATTTTTTTTAAAATGAGTTTGTTGTTCTGGAATAGTTTTCTATCCACCGGTAATAATTAATTTGGCATACTGTATCTAAAACTTATCTTCGTGACTACAGAACAACATTGCACCATAATAACCATTGTCCAATTGGATCTGTCTTAAACTGTTTCTCCATACAGCAAACAGATAATTATCGACCGAGTATTCGTATTTGCAAATTATCTGGGGTCAGCTGAATAAATACATGAAGATAACATAAGTGAGCAAAACTGGATCAAACCGCTTCTGTTGACTTCGTGGACTCGGTTAGTTGTTCCAATAGACAATATTGGTAATGTTATTGTACAGTCGAGTTCATTTACATCTACACACTTACGAGAACAAGAATATCTGAACACGACTCTATGCCCCTAACAATAGGGTTAGGTTAAACATGGCTTTAATTAACCTCAGTTACTATGTTGGCGTACCTACTGAATCATAGGAATGTTTATGAATCAAGACTGTGAAATATAAAATATTGTTATTTGTTAGGAACCATTAAAGTTTTGTACCCGACATTTGATTATTTTATTTTTATTTGAATGTTTATTATTTAATTCTAATTTTATTTAATTCGCTTGACCTGTATACCATGACTAATCTTTTATTATTTGTACTTAATTATTTACCTAATTTAAAACTGTTATGTAAAATCTAATATAGTTTAGTTTCTAAGATAATTGCAATGCCCTGACAGGGCGTCATGTATTGACTGCCATACCTATATGTAAACACCCTACTGTACCTACTCATGACTGCCATAAATGAATATGAATATGAATGAATATTCTTAAATGGTCTGATGCTAGTTCTTGTGTTTTAGTTTGACGTCCAGCTATTGTCTACTGAGCCGGCAGCAATGGGTTCGAATCCCGGCAAGGGGAAAATATTTGTGTGATGAACTCGAATATGAGTTCCTGGGTCATGGATATTTTGTATGTATTTAAGTATACATATATTTATCTATATAAGTATGATTGTCGTCGTCTAGTGCCCATAACAGAAGCCTACTAACTGTGGGACTAGATCAATTTTATTTGTGTGAGGTTATCTGATATTTATTTACTTATGAAGCTAAATTTTAATCTTTAGAAGAAATAGAAGGATTCGTGGTGCCTATTGTAGGGCTGCTAGCCGGCTATAAAGAAGAATTTAGAATTTTGATTTAAATTAAAATTCTATCACTGTCAGGTGAATGTTTTAATAAAATATTATGAAACTTCTCTGCAAGCCGACATCTAACCAACAACTTATTTTTTTATTTTGATCCCAAACATTATCCAAATTAACAAGTAACTTGTTTCACTTCGTCACCATCCCCACAAGTGGTGGAGGTACGGGTATCTATCACTGTACCTCCTTGTATCTAAGAAGGGATCTTTTTTAAGTCTTTACCACATAAACACCAAGAGTCTTAGAAGCGATATCGGTCCAGTTCAAACCACATATGGCACATA
This sequence comes from Apotomis capreana, assembly GCA_947623375.1. Classification (NCBI taxonomy): domain Eukaryota; kingdom Metazoa; phylum Arthropoda; class Insecta; order Lepidoptera; family Tortricidae; genus Apotomis; species Apotomis capreana. The sequence continues at coordinate 12,882,278 of OX392517.1, read as the reverse complement.
TGATTACTTATTATGCATTTGAATCTCCTCATACTTAAGGGAACCTTTATTGCCGAGTAGTACGTAGGTACCTAGTACCTACTTGTTTCATACAAACACAATAACACAATAACGAGCTATCTTCCCAGTCTATAACATATTGGATACATAACATGGCACCTCCTAGTGTCCAATAACTGGATAAAACCAGACAGGCTATTTTCTTGACCCCAAATGGTCCATTATCACAATGAATGTTCATAAAACCGGCTCGAACGAGTTACATTTGCATGCCGCTTTTGTAATCAGAAGAAATTTATTTTTGGAGATCCTTAGTGTCGCAGGAATATAAGGTAACCATCGCATTTTTTGTTATTGTTTTTTAGGGTTCCGTAGTCAACTAGGAACCCTTATAGTTTCGCCATGTCCGTCTGTCCGTCCGTGCGTCTGTCCGTCTGTCCGTCCGTCCGTCCGCGGCTTAGCTCCGTGATGATTAGTAAGTACTAGAAAGCTGAAATTTGGTATGTGTATGTGTATGTATCACGCCAACAAAACGGTAAAATAATAGCTAAAAAAAGATTTTTTCGGGTACCTACCTCTCGTACTCCTAAAGTGGGGGTGAACTTTTTTTTCGTTCAACACTAGTGTGTGGGGTGTCGTTGAATAGGTTTTTTTTTAAATAATAGCGCTCTTCAAATATTATTTATTTATAAAGTCAACAGATTTGCAAATATATACCTATATTTTTAGAGTAAATAGGCAGGTGCACTTGCCCCGCTTGCGCACTTATCCCGACTGACCTTAGAAAAAATTGGTAGCGGAAGATTGTGCGCCTTCGCCTTTTATAAAATGACATTTGTTTATTTAGTGTTTAATGTTTTTCTAACGATCCCATGGGTCATGATTATACCTATTTTAAGTTGTACCTACACAAGCTAGTTTTTTACTTATAGCTTATAGTGACATATTTCTGTTATATCTGACATTGCATTTTATGATTGTATGTTTATTGTTGTATTTCATTTTATTTCTGTTGGCGATTATAATACCAAAATTCATGTAAATTAATTTAGTATAATTTATAATGTAATTTGTGATATGATATATATAAATCTATCTTGTGATATTACGAGCCTTAATTGGTCTGTTATTTACTGCCACTGATACTCTCATTATTTTATCCCGGTTTTATCTGCTACGGAACCTTCTTGATAAGAACTCATGCTTCACATTATTCTTGTTTACGAGCTAAAAAGTGTAATGTCTGATACTGATAGTTATAATATAATATCGTTTTGAACTCTGAAACCCATGCTGTGACGTGACTATGGAATAATTATGATATGACCAATTTCATACCATTGATAAGCACGCTCTTCCTATGTGATGATTATTTAATAAAACTAAAGGTCTCACGATGTAATCACGATGACTGTAGATGCAAAAATAAAAAGACAAAGAAAAATTTAATAACACGAACTAATTATAAATTATAACGGAAACTTTCATACCAATTTTAATTGAGAAAATATGGAAATAACTGTACTGTAACTGTAACTACTCGTAAGACCGACCATATGACTGGCGATAGTAACGCTATATATCTTGAATTACTATTTTAAAAGTTAGTAAATATTTTGACGACGTGATTGGCGTAGTCCCAGGTTTGAATCCCGGCCAGGGCTTGAGGTTAATTTGGGATTAGATCGATTTGTGTGAGGTTGTCTGATCTTTTATGTGTATTTTTTATGTATTTATTTATAGTGAATATAAATGTTGGCACAAATGTAAATTATAACAGAAAAATGTAATCCGCAATAGCGCTAGAGTAGCAAGAAAGTATGAACATAATCCAAGTTTTAGAAATTAATATTTGAATTGAATTTTTCAATATATTGTTAGGTTTTAACCAGAATAATTCCTACGGTAACCTATCTCAAACACTAAAAACCATTGACCGAATTTCATTTGCCCGAAAACTATTCGAATTATTATCGTTTGTCCGATGACAGGATTCATACATTTTTCTTTTCACCATTTTACATTTAGTAGAAGTATCGTTTGTCCGAAAAACTTTTCCCGTCACATTCACTTGCCCTATGAGTTGTTACGTATTTTTTTTCGTAGCCCATTTTTCATTTACCCCATGATACTTTTGGCACTGCATACATTTGAACAAATTTTCAGTTCACCTTTTAACTTTTCCCGCCCCATTCACTTGCCATCTGAATTGAGACGTCTTTTGTTTAGTACCCATTTTTTCATTTAGCCAAATTTTCAGTTCACCTTTTAACTTTTCCCGCCCCATTCACTTGCCATCTGAATTGAGACGTCTTTTGTTTAATACCCATTTTTTCTTTTACCCAATGATATTTTTCGCATTACATAAGAACTGCGACCACAACAACAGCCCGCGAGCCGAACGAGCGAAGCTACCGTGCTGCGGCAGCAGCCGACAAACCGGCAAAACCGACCTGGTTGGGTTAGGTTAGGTTAGAACTGTGACCACAACAGCGCGCGAGCCGAGCGAGCGAAGCTACCGTGCTGCGGCAGCAGCCGACAAACCGCCAAAACCGACCTGGTTGGGTTCGGTTAGGTTAGAACTGTGACCACAACAGCGCGCGAGCCGAGCGAGCGAAGCTATCGTGCTGCGGCAGCAGCCGACAAACCGCCAAAACCGACCTGGTTGGGTTAGGTTAGGTTAGAACTGTGACCACAACAGCGCGCGAGCCGAGCGAGCGAAGCTACCGTGCTGCGGCAGCAGCCGACAAACCGCCAAAACCGACCTGGTTGGGTTAGGTTAGGTTAGAACTGTGACCACAACAGCCCGCGAGCCGAGCGAGCGAAGCTATCGTGCTGCGGCAACAGCCGACAAACTGCCAAAACCGACCTGGTTGGGTTAGGTTAGGTTAGAACTGTGACCACAACAGCCCGCGAGCTGAGCGAGCGAAGCTACCGTGCTGCGGCAGCAGCCGACAAACCGCCAAAACCGACCTGGTTGGGTTAGGTTAGGTTAGAACTGTGACCACAACAGCCCGCGAGCCGAGCGAGCGAAGCTATCGTGCTGCGGCAACAGCCGACAAACTGCCAAAACCGACCTGGTTGGGTTAGGTTAGGTTAGAACTGTGACCACAACAGCCCGCGAGCTGAGCGAGCGAAGCTACCGTGCTGCGGCAGCAACCGACAAACCGCCAAAACCGACCTGGTTGGGTTAGGTTAGGTTAGAACTGTGACCACAACAGCGCGCGAGCCGAGCGAGCGAAGCTACCGTGCTGCGGCAGCAGCCGACAAACCGCCAAAACCGACCTGGTTGGGTTAGGTTAGGTTAGAACTGTGACCACAACAGCGCACGAGCCGAGCGAGCGAAGCTACCGTGCTGCGGCAGCAGCCGACAAACCGCCAAAACCGACCTGGTTGGGTTAGGTTTGGTTAGAACTGTGACCACAACAGTCGAGTAGTTAATAAACCGAATCGTTACATCGGACAAATGAAATCAAAGTCATACAAAAAAAGTCGAGTAGTTAATAAACCGCGAATCGTTACATCGGTCAAATGAAATCAAAGTCATACAAAAAATGTCGAGTAGTTAATAAACCGAAACGTTACATCGGAAAACTGATATTACGGACAAATGAGATTTAGGGAAACGTGTCATTAGTCGAGTGAATAAAAATCCTAAACAATTAATGCCCAATCGTAAATTATCGAATTGAATTTTCGGACAAATAAAAAAAAGTTAAAATGATATTTGTCGAATAGTTTTTGTCGAAATGAAATTCGGACTAACGTTTTTAGTGTTTCAGATAGGTAACCAATTCCTACATAGCTCCTTTAAAACGCATAATTAAGATTAAATTAAAAATGCATAAACAAACCGTTGCTAAGTAACGGAACTACTTTCATCGACAGTAGCGCTACCAAATTATCACCTTTCAGCGGACACTTTTGGATATACGAAGATACCGCTCCTTCCTTTTACCTTGAACAAGCTGCTACTGTACTAGCGAGCTACGTCTTTGGACCTTTGTGCACTCACAATGACCAGGTATTCAGTACATGTTGTCTGTTGATGATTTCCAATAAAAAATTCGTTAAATTTCGTCATGTGCAATGTAACAATACTTACTCCGATGCAGCTGCAATAGCAATTTTCGCAAATGTAAATAAAAAAAGAATATACCGGTCTACTCAAACGGCCCTTTAAACGTCACCTGTCAACTCCATGCTCTTGCGTCTTGCGTCATCTCACATATGTCACTGTTAGCTCATCAGCGACATCAGCTGTCCGCGAGGTTTTTGGCGGGATTGTTGCGTAAATGAATTGTAAATAAAATAAATTCGCATTCTAACATGAACTACTTTTAATAGTGGATGGAAAACCTGACAGAGCGTACATATACACAGTGCGAGCTTTACTAGGACCTGTGATAAAAGATATTTCGCCGCTTTGTTGTACATACTTATATTAAACTGTTGATAAGCGGTGTCAAAGTTGAGATGGTGTTGTGTTGGTATGGATAGAATAATAAATAGGAAGGCGTTGAGAGATTCCGACCAGTTTGCGTGCGCTCCTCAAGGCGTACAGAGGAGCCAAATAACTATATTCTCTTAATTAACTTCAATCTGTTATTGTACCAGTTTTTGTTTATAAAATGCCACCTGTTGCAATACAATATGAGGTAATTTTTTATTTACTTTCTTTTTTAACTTGCATTCCATTCATAGTTTAAAACCCAGATATTTAATTTTCACGTTATTCCAATTCCAATTAAATTGTTATAATTTGTAGTTAAAGTAAAATAATTAATACAAATTTTTTTTTTTCTCAAATGTAATAATTATAAATTGCAAGAGGACAGGGACAGACACATTATTAGAAGTGTCAAGCTCTGGTGCTTATGATACTCGTAGTCCTGGATTTGAGACCAGGCAAGGGCCAACAATTAGTTTGATCAGCTTAATTTTTTTTTTTCAGATCTAAAATGTTTAAAATTGTCCAGGTATTGCTTAGTTTAGGGCAAGATATATCTTTGTATTATTGTCTCAGAATATTTTTATGTTATTAATTTTTGCAATGTTTTTGTTTCAGGCTCCAAAAACGAAGTTGCGTATAGCAATTATTGGTCAGAGTACCTTCGCTGCAGAAGTTTTCAAGTTGCTTGTGAGAGATGGGCATGAGGTAGTTGGAGTGTTCACAATCCCCGATAAGGGCAACCGAGAAGATCCTCTTGGTGAGTTCTGTGACCCTGGTACATGATGCTAGTAATGTGACTGATATTTATTATAAACTTGCTTTATAATTCACATTACCGTTAATCAGTAGTGGTCATCAATGGTCACCAATGGTCACCAGTGGTTTTATTTCTATTACTGGTACCACCTGGTACTTTTAAACTTAAGTTTTCAAAATCTTTTAATAAAATTGTGAACCTTTCTTTTGTGTTAGTACTTAAGATTAGCATGAATTGGGATTTGTGTAAGATTGTGAGATAGTATTTTTGTTATTTATAAACCATATAAAATGAATGAATGCCTGAATTTGTCAAATTAAATCTTTGAGTGGAACAAACAGTTTAAAAAGCAAGATCATGTTGCTCAATCGAACATAATATTTGAAAAAAAAAATACATATATTGCCACAAAATGATAACATAATACATTTTTATGCATATTAAAAGAAATTAACAAAAAGAAACGAAATGTGCTGGAAGAATTTAACAGGAAGGTGATAGTTAGCACACTTAAATACATAACAACAAACATCTTGAAATATTTTTTCTTTACCATAGCTACAATTGCTGCACAAAATGGGAAGCCAGTGTATAAATACAAGACATGGAGGATAAAGGGACAAGTCATACCAGAAATCCTAGAAGAATACAAAACGGTAAGTTGAAGTGTTAAATTACAGTGCATTCAAGCTTCACTTGCCCAAATTTCACTTGCCATAATTATGTATCACTTGCCATAATTTTCATTTGCCATATACTTTTTTTACTATTCATATAAAAATCATTACGTTAGGTTTGTTTTATAGAAATCCCAAACATTTTAAGCTTACAGAGAAAAAATTATTAATGAAAAATTATAATATCATCGCAAGTGATACATTATGGCATATGAAATTCGGGCAAACAATAGAGAATCCCATATATAGAATTATGAAAATCTCTCTCTAAGGCTATGTAGAAGTAGCCATTGCGTAGCAAAATTTATATTCTATAACAGTGAATAAAGAGCTATTTGCTGTACCCATTTGAACAGAATTGCAAAATACACGAAAATGCTGTGTGTGCCCGAAATATTTGTAAGTAATTGTAGTGAGTAATGACAATAACGGTCATTCTAACGTCCCTCACGAACTTACGATGCACTATGTTATTCCCGCGGCTTTGCCCACATATAGTACAGATAGTATGTCTATCCTACAGAAAACATTCATTTTCGGGAAAAAATAAAGCCTACTAACATAGCAACGGACCTACGTGATTTGTACGTGACCTTTTGCTTCATGATTTATAAATATCGTTGCTCTGTTGTTGCGGAAAAGAAGCTCAAGGTAACACACTCCATTTCGTATTTTTACGTCACCGTAGGCCGTAAGTAGGGTTTACTGTCCGCTACGCGGCCGCGGTGAAAAAAGCTCACTTCCTAGCTAAGGCAAGAGGTAAAACTTTAGACAAACCACGGGCGGTAATTAGTACCTAAAGCCCCAGATCGCATATTTATGGCGACGACGACGCCCGATCTGGGACATTCACTAATGTACTAATATGCAATCGCGATAAAGTGCTTACATACAGAGTAAATAAACTTAAAATTATATTATAATGCAAAGCATATATCGACATCAGTTCTGCAACCAATTTTAAGTTTAATTTTAGCTATCTTATTGTTCCGGCTGACTACTGCTCTCATGAACTGTCTTATCTATGATATTCAGGCGACTAATACAAGTCACTCAGACTAGTTTTAACCAAATACTCGACGTTTATTACTAAACGACGCTGCTTACTTCAATAATACTTTTCACCCCACAAAACTACCAAGACACTCCGACGTATTTAGAACTGTTTAAGTGACTCATCATGTCATCATACTCTCATTAAAGTATCTCTTAATATAATACTAGTAGCTCTGTGAGCATAAACCTCGCGAGTATGTTTAGAAATAGCTAATATATAGTTCTTCCGATTTTAACCCTCATATCTCTGCCAATTAGAGATCTCTAAAAATTTATTGGACAAAAGAAAATCCATATACTCCACGAACTTCTCGCAAAATTTCATGAGAATCGGTTGAGGTCCTGTAGGCGAGAACAGGACTAGACGCTTCTCACTCTACGTCAAAAATATAATAAACACGGTTACGGTTGTCTTACAAAAATGTATATTTTTTTAAATTATAAGGGTTCTGAAAACATTTTCTGTTTTTGGTTTTATGGATTTTTGGATGGTAAATATAAATTAATGTGCGTACCTTTGAAGTCACATACTTAAAAGCACTTTATTTTTTCTTTATATACTATTTTCATTTCTATAACTACCATCCCTATTAAGCTAGAGCCTAGGTACCTACGTAGACCTGCAAAATGAGTTGAATCGTTTCGGTTCAGATTATTCTTGCTATTTTTCCCCGAGACTCATATCGTATTAAGTTGCTAATGTAGCGTGATATGTAAGTACTTATTTATGTAGCGAATGTTCGGCCAACCTCTCTTTTAAAAATGCAAAATACCTACGTATTTGACTATTTGTGCATGATCTCACCTGAAGGCAGCGTGTAAGTAATGTTTTTACTCGGTATTTCATGCCACAAGAACGCGCGGATTGTTCTTACAACGCGACAGAATAATAATTCTGTTACAACGGAACAAGTAAGTGAAAAAATGTACACTCAACGCAACGTAGAATATCCTTCATTATGGGAACAATCAAGATATGGATAAGTCTACCAATATTTTTTTTATTAACGCAGTAACGTCTGCTAGCGTAAATTAAATGTTTATATTGAAGGGAAAAATTATATTTTCCGCTCAAAGCATAATATTTTTTAATTTTTCGATTCTATATAAATATTAAGTCTATCGATATACATTTTCCGGCATCTCGATAGCTATATGTTTTTCTTTGAAATCGTTAAAAACCGTGAAATCTTTTCAGAACATTTACCAAACGAACGTATTATTATAATTGGTGGTGATGTGAAACAGGTTAAAAAAAATAGTTATTCGAAAAAGAGATACGCCATCGTGGGCATCATAACATTACTAGTTGTGTTAAAAAAGCTGTACTATCCAAAGTGGCTATTGTTTGCCTGTAGAATGGCAAAGTGGGAAAGTACCAAGGGCATAGGATTGAGGAAATTGCGTTTCGCGGTTATTGGCAGGCTATGATGTAACAATTATTATTAATGTATGTTTACGCACTATTGCATCGAGCAAGCGAACTCTTCTACCTACTCTAGAAATAAACCTAAAATAATTTGGCATACTGTAACATTTTAGAAAGCATCAAAAAATAATTAGTTACTTTTGGAAATTTTACAGAGGTACGATTTAATTCGTCTGCAAAAAAATATGTTTAGTCAGCAGAAAAAAATTGGGCAGCAGAAGTCTGACCTTCTTTTTCGCTGGGAAAATATTTTACGCATCCCGTCCGATCGGGGGTTCGGAACAGGTATGTGGGGCCCCGGGCAGATCCGATTTATCCACTAAAAACCCAGCGCTTTTCCCTCCACTCCGCACCGCCTTTGGTGATGAGGTCCACAGGATCGCTTGCGCATGCTAATGTGGATCTCGCGATTTGCGCTCGGCCCAGGGAGAGCACCCTGGATGATAGAGGCGGGCTGCAGTTCTGTGGGACTACTTGGCCGGCAAAGGGCCACCCCCGCCGTCCAGCCCACTAGGGTAGCACAAGTCTGACCTTTAAATGTTACGTATTGGTGATGAGAGCCCTACTCTCTAATCCGCGACGGACTAGCCTACCCACTAAAACTCTGGGATGCTGCCAACCCGTGCCGTAGTGGTGGTGCCATGGGATCGCGAGTCACCACGACACCACCGGTACTTTCGCCCTAGGGCGAACCCTCACCGAAAAATACACTGTAGCATAGCAGTGTGCCTTACCCTCACCCACTTCCCCAAGCCGGAAGCGGGGATCGCCACCGACACACGGTGCTTCGGTCCCACCCTCCTTGCTGAGGGAGAACAAACGCCGCTACCCCCCGACCCGCCACGGGAGGACAGAAGCCCCTACCCGTGGGTTCCCTTCCCCAAGCAGAAGTATGACCTCTTTTTTTTTAACCCAGAGATACCACTACGTAACATGAGACCCTCGGGGGTAGAGTCAAATATTACGCATTGGTGATATTGGGCTCTCTAGTCCGCGAAGGACTAGCGTACCCACTAAAACTCTGGGATGCTGCCAACCCGCTAACCTAATCTATGCTGACCATCTGATTCTTCTGCTGACCAAATCTCTACATATTTAGTATAAAAGAAAGTCGCTTCCTGTCTGTCTGTCCCTATGTATGCTTAGATCTTTAAAACTACGCGACGAATATTGATGCGGTTTTTAATAGATAGAGTGATTCAAGAGGAAGGTTTTTATGTATGTCATGCATAGTATATTTAGTATCAGCATTGCACCCGTGCGAAGCCGGGGCGGGTCGCTAGTAAGTAAGTAAGTAAGTAATATTTTGCAGACTGTTTCATTAATTTCACGTGGCACTGCAACTTTGATGTGGCTCTGTGTGTTGTAGACATCGATTATTTATTCCTTTTTTCCCTTTATTTTTTTTTCCTTTAATCCCCCATATCTCCGCCATTTTGATAAATTTCTAAAAAATAATTAAATAATTAAAATATATATTATTGTTATCGATCCTGCACATAGCATTTCACGAATATCGGTTGAGAAATGCGATCTGTAGCCGGACATCCTAACATCCGGAATTCGTACATACGATATAACTTTTGGCCAAACTGTAACGGAGACGCAATAAATCGCTCGGTGCAAAATCACCGTACTTAGAATCGCAAAACATGTCGATTGACGTAATATGCGCTCTTAAGTCCAGGACATGGTCACAGCTAAAATTTTACTTTAAGACACAAATCGCAGCCATGGATGTCTATGGTTTGATAACGCGGTTTATCACCGTGGCGACCCCAAGTTATCTCGAAGCCATGGCCTTATGATAATATGGCGCACCATGATTTACTCTAAATGATAAATTATTTCGCAACATAATAACATGAACAATAATGTGTTTACCGGGAATAACGGACAGGGTCACTCAAGGATTTGGTAACGACTTTGATAATGCCTTAGAGCCAAAACATTATTACAAGACACGATATCGCACCGTGGTACTACGCGACATCCTGTCGTGAAAATACAAAATCAACTTTTTTAATGTAACACGATTTAAAATTAAAATACAGTTTTCTATCTCAAGACGTCGCTTCGTGCCACGATGCAATGTCGTATATTAGTTTTGTTCTGGGTCTTAGTTAATGTATCCTATGAGAGACCCATAAGACCTCCATCATCAGTATCGATAATCGACATCACAGATAGACTGGTAGTTCAAATAAAAAATTTCAAGTCTAACGGCATTTTGTGAGCCATTTTGGCAACATGACTTTTCCGACGTAAAAAAGCCTGCTGAATTCAATTCTGGATGTTGCCAAGCCGAATTTTGCCCCCCTCCCCCCATTTCTCCCCTTTTTACCTCAAAATATGTCCCTGATCACGGTTTTTACGGTTTTATACAAAAAGTATTACAGCTAGAAAACAAGTGTCAAAGACAAGACTGATCTATATAAAATTTGCTATAACATGGTGTATAAACTTTTTTAGTAGGCCTTATGGTTTGTGAGCAATATCTTCCCGAACTTCATAGAATGTTAGAAAATTCTAAATATCTGCTTCCTTTACCATCCTAACGGCATTTTGGGATCCATTTTGGCACCATGACTTTTCCGATGTAAAAAAACCTGCTGAATTCGGTTCTGGATGTTGCCAAGCCGAATTTTGCCCCCCTCCCCCCAAATCCCCTCCTTTTGACCTCAAAATATGTCCCTAATCACGATTTTTACGGTTTTATACAAAAAGTATTAAAGCTAGAAAAAAAATGTCAAAGACAAAAATGATCTCTATAAAATTTCCTATAACATAGTGTATAAACTTTTTTAGTAGGCCTTATGGTTTGTGAGCAATATTGTCCTGAACTTCATAATTTTTTTTTTAAGTGATAAACATGGTCGAGGCAGTGAAATACACTTATTTTAGTATAATTGGCATCGCACAGGATCCAGCCGCTCTGCTGCTCTTGACGCTGACATCCAGTTGGCGTGCTGCTTATTATATGTCAAGCCTTACGAGGCTTTCAGTCATAGGCAGTCGTCAGATTTACACGCAGAACTGTATCCAAGTCGGGCTAAAAGCGACGTAGAAAATAAAAATGCTTTACTTCTGACCATGAAGTCATTCAAAATGCTCACGCCAGATTCTCCAGAAACGGGTCTCAGAAATGCAGTTACCCAGGATCTTGCAGCATGCTTAAAATTTCCTATAACATGTCATAGGAAATTTTATAGAGATCATTTTTGTCTTTGAATATTTTTTTCTAGCTTTAATACTTTTTGTATAAAACCGTAAAAACCGTGATCAGGGACATATTTTGAGGTAAAAAGGGGGGAAATGGGGGGAGGGGGGCAAAATTCGGCTTGGCAACATCCAGAATCGGATTCAGCAGGCTTTTTTACGTCGGAAAAGTCATGTTGCCAAAATGGCTCACAAAATGCCGTTAGGACGGTAAAGGAAGCCGATATTTGGATTTTTCTACCAGTCTAAGAGCATTTGGTCCCAATCGAGACAATATCTATTCGATGATTTTCCATAAATAAAGTTTTATGATCAATTTATTCTTGATGGAAATGAAATGAATGCATAGCCCATACCTATGGTCGCGGGGGTTTTTTTGTATTGCTGACATAGCTACAAATTGTACTTCGCTGTATATCGCTTCACAATATATTTACCAATCATATAAATCGTTTAATTACAAAAAATAATATCATGTTTGTTTAAAATCTAAAAATAACGGGTTTTTATTTGGTTCAGTACAGTATTATACAATAGGTCTTATATATAAACATTTTTTGGTGTACACTTCCTGCATGCAGGCTTGCAAATATTAGAGCGAACTCTTAACATAAAAAATATTATAATTAATAATTTTCGGTAGGTATATAAAATATTCAATTACACAAAGAAGGAAAACACAATGTCGAACACTACAATTGTTAACAAGTATGTTTTGTACCTACAGTCGGTATCAGTCCTTCCTTGGGTGATCTGATGTAGGTGGCAGTCTTTCCAATTATAACAGTGAATCGAGGTTTTCCCTGGGACTACAGTATGCGGTTTTTCAAGAGGGGAGAAAATAGGTTCTTAATGGGTGGGCAACGCGCGTGTGATGCTCCTGGCATCGCAAGCGTCCAGGCGGCGGTAACTGCTTAACATCAGGCGGGTCGCATGCTTGTAGGCCAGTTGGCCACCGTTGTAGTATAAAAAAAAAAACATGCAAGATCAACATCACTTGTAACGTCGCTTCTGCCGTGATCAAATGTACTGGAAAAAATATTTGCCTGCTCTTGTGGATTTTCTACGGCCTTGTCTGTCTTAAGGATTAGCTTATCATCTATCAGGTCCGAAATATATTTGATTTCAGGTGAAAGCCGACATCAATGTCCTGCCTTTCTGCTCACAATTCATCCCCATGGATGTGATCAACTACCCCAAATACCAGAGCATCTGCTACCACCCCAGCATACTACCCAGGCACAGAGGAGCATCTTCTATCAATTGGTAATTGTTTCATTTATGGGTCAATTGCAAAAAAATTGTACATAGTTAAGGGCTTTAATTAAAACAATGTTAATTGATTCCTTTGTGTGACGAAAGTTACCCATACAATTTGTATGACTAACTTTCGTCACCCAAAGGAAGCGATCGTATTTAATGTTAACTAAGCCTTTAACTATGTACAATTTTTTTGCAATCGACCCTTATTTGTTTTGAACATTCAATTATTGTGTTGAACAAGTAAATTTTACATAGAAAACTTATATGAGTTTCAGACATATTAAAATACATACGAAATGACTTTGCTCACGTCCGCACAGACAGCGCCGTCGCAACTAATCAGCTCTCCTGATGATGAATCGCGAACTGATTCGAAACCTGTCGAGCGATATTCGACATCTACGATGTGAGTAAACCCGTTGCGTATGTATTTTAATAAGTACATTATTAATTACAATAATATACATTACAAGCATTATTACAACCTAACTAGTAACTATACGAATTTACCAAACGCATTACCATTACCATCTAAGTTTAAAACTACAATAAGATGAAAAGCTAAAAAAAAGGTAAGATCCAGACTTCTCTTTCTTCACATGAGGCTGTTTCACCCACATTTATTCGCACGGAATCGGTTTCGAACTTGCCAGTCGCAATTAAACTCCATCACTGTTTGTCAAAGTTTTAAGAATGATATGGTCACCATAAACCTTGTTACCATGTGTCAAAGTTTTACTGGGTGATTTTTTAATCGTGAATGGGAGTCTCAGGGGTTGCTGGAAAGGGTCACACTGAGCGACTTTCGCGAAGAAAAACTCAGCTGTTCCATATACAATTTAGGGTAATTAGTTACCAATTAGCTAACAATTCACCCTTAATTAGTTTTTTTTTCTTGATTACATGGTTGGTTCCATAGTAAAAGTTGCTCAGTGTGACCCTCCCCAGCAAACCCTGGCACTCCCATTCATGACAAAAAAATTATCGAGTCGGGCTATTAAAGGTTGCTTTATGCCAATGCAATAAGTCCGTCAGCAATAAGAAACCTCTAGTAGGTAAGTACTTAATAAGATATTATTGAATGCCTACTTTTTTATGTCCGATAAAAGTAAACACTAGTTGTTGTTGTCGGTAGTAATCTTGATTACGACTACTATTTTATTGCCACGCTTTTTAAACATGGATAGCCTTTTGCATATATTTATATGACCTGTGACTATCATACAATGATATAAAATATTTTAAATGTTTATCTATACGCTATACGTACGATATATAATGCATTTTCACTATTATGAGAACAATACATACATTTTAAGATAAGAAAAACTCATAATAGTACTTATTTATAGATGATTTGAGGGAAATTAGGGTTCACTAAAAGTGTAGTTACAGCAACAATTACTCAAAGACTTGGGATCTTCGATGGATTAGAATATAATAGAATACTCTTTATTGCAATCCTCAACAAGAAAGGAATACAAACAAGAAAAATTACAATAGAGCTAAACAACAGTTTGTCTCATCGCTAAAGAGCAGAAGCAATTACTAAGAACACTTTCGTTTCGATCAATCATTTTAAATTCGAATCATCCCATTAGCTATACATAAAACCAAATTATTTTGATCGGTGGTTGAAAAAGATTTTTTCATGTCCTTTCATTTATACCATGTTTTTTTATTGCTGATAACGACTAGCCTGCCGGCTGTTATGGTGGACATTATGTTGTGATGGTAAGTTTGACGACGCGGTTGGCGCAGTGGTTAAGCAACTGCCTACTGAGCCGACGGTCTCGGGTTCGAATCTCGGCAAGGGCAAATATTTGTGTGATGAACTCGAATATTTGTGCCTGGGTCATGGATGCTCTATGTATTTAAGTATTTATTTATCTATATAAGTATGTATATCGTCGCCTGGTACCCATAACACAAGCCTTCTTGAGCTTAATTTGGGACTAGGTTGATTTGTGTGAGGTTGTCTGATATCTATTTATTATTAAGTTTGCTGCAGCATAAACCTCGGTACCACATGTGGCAAACAGTCACGCGCAGGCGCTCGAAACAACCAAGAACATAACTGGTATCTTGTCATGTTAGTGCTTAACTGTTATCTAGTGCTTAACTGATATCTAAGCTAGGCTCTAATATGGTGTGGGAAGCAGTGTGTGTTACCGCGGTGGACTCCTCCGCCGGCGGCGCCTTCACTGTAAAGTGTGCCGTTCATATCGCTAAAATTCTATGTTGTATAGTTTATCCGGCGGCGTAAGAGTAAAAAGCCATAAAAATTATATTAACAGTAAAAAAACGTTAGTGATTTCTTCGATGATTTTTAATCGGTGATCAGGAACTAATTTTTCTCATTCAGTAAATGATGGCGATCACGTTGAAGTCGAAATTACATGGTACCAATTTTTGTTTTTCTGTAATATTTTTTGTTTTGAAAATAACTTTTAATTGGAAATTATTGTTACCCTACTAATAGTTTAGTCTGTGAGCTTAAAACCTCTTTCAAAAAGCAGTTTCATATCAAGATTAATAAACTTATGAGTAATAAGTTGTCATTGTCAAATGCATAACAAAGTCAAAATACGAAATAAAAATTGTCTGAAAGCGTAAATATCGGAAAGATACAAAAATCATGCCTGAGCCATATCCGTTTTCGAACATCGAGCGTTACGATATGATTCGTTTGTCAATACAAACTAACAGCTCACGACGGACTCAAGAATTGTTCCACGCGATTCATCCAAACGTACCAATTCCCACACACAGTCTCATAAATGGCCTAAAACAAAACCTGCGTGACTTCGGCCAGTTCACAGTGCCAGGGCACGCTCAAGCACCAGGCCGACCTCTGCGTCATCCTGAAAACCTGGATAGACGCATCTTACGGTACTTTGCTCGGGATCCCCGTAGGAGCACTAGGCAAGCAGCGAGAAGATTTCATGTGAGTCAATCCTTCGTGTGGCGACTACCTAACTCGTCCGAATTGCATCCTTTTCACTTTCGGCCCGTACAAGATATTTTACCACCGGATTTAGAGGGAAGGATGGCATTCTGTCAGTGGTATCTTGAAAATCTCGAAACTAATATCCTGTGGTCGGATGAATCGACCTTCATGCGGGTTGGCCAATTTAATGTCCACAATGAACACTTTTGGGCTGCGGAAAATCCACGTCTCACCAGAAGAAATGCTTTCCAAATACGATTCACCGTTAATGTGTGGGCAGGGATCATTAATGGCACTGTAATTGGACCCCATTTCATTGAAGGCACATTACGCGGAGGAAACTACCTGAACCTGTTGAGGCATGTGGTCGAAGAGCTATTGGAAGAAGTGCCACTGCAGTCTTTACAGAATTTACATTTCCAGCACGATGGTGCCCCTGCACATTATGAACATAGGGTTCGCGATTTCTTAAACGGAGAGTTCCCTGGGCGGTGGATCGGCCGCGGCGGCCCCATCCCGTGGCCTCCACGTAGTCCAGATCTCACTCCATTAGATTTCTATCTGTGGAGTGATGTCAAGCGTATTGTTTATGAACAAGAGGCCAATACCGTAGGGGAACTCCGCCAAAGAATAATAAGTGCATTCGACGAAATACGGGAAAACCGTTATGTTCTTAACAGAATAAAATAGAACCACAGGCGTCGAGCGGAACTCTGTCGAGAACAAAACGGTGGTCATTTTGAACATTTATTAAATTATGTTTAAGATTAAGTTTTCTCAGTTTTTGAGTTAGAAGTTGTTTTTATTTTATTTTATTATACGGTTATTAAATTATTTTCGTTTCACTTATTCACATTCATTACATGTTAGCCAAGCCAACAGATTATTAAATGAGCTTAATGTTAATATCGTACCATTTACCAATTACTCTTATTATTGTCGACCCAAGTAGCACAACTGGGTCTAAATAGCTCGTATATCATATCTAATTAGATGCTTAAGTGAAATTTACCACCATGACTAAGTGCTATATAGGTGGCAAGAACCCTTATGCCACCAGTATAGAACCAAAAGGAGAAAAATTGCAGCCTATTTTTGGTGCTAAATAGAATCCATAAGAGATCTCACAATTACCTTAAGTGGTAATTAGAACTATGGGTGAAAGTTATGCGCAGTGAACGAATGAAAACATTTCAGTTCGGTCAATGAGTGCTAAATGAGTCGCCAAAATTATCTTTGAGTGGCGAGGCAACTGTCAAATTGTGTTTTATTAAAAGTAATACGTGATCTGCCATATTCATTTTGGATTTATATGTCTGTTTGATTGTGATTAAAACTTTACGTTATACAAGCATTGAAATAAGCACGAAATTCTTGCGAATTTTTTTTTACTGTGAAATTATAGTATGTTTTCTTTGTAAATTTCGACGCGCCCTTCATTTGATCAGGAATATTAAAAAAGAGAGTGCTAAATTAAATAAGGAATAGATACTGATAAGAAATAAAACTGTTAAAAACCTGACCTAATGATTGTAGGTTACGTACAATGTTAAAGTAACATCGTCACAACTATCAAAAGTCTGTGATTATGCGTGAGTGTGATAAAATTCTGGTTAAAATAATCAATTTTCATAGGCTTCCATTTGTAAACATGGCGAAACAAAAAAAGTGTGTGTGTCAGCTCCGACGCACGACTGGAGTTTACTCTTCAGGCCAGGCGCGCATTACGATTTTTTTTTAGTCGCGCGATAATTTTGTCGCAGAAATAAGCGTACTTCTGGGTTTATGAAAATCGTGGTGCGCGCACTCTCATATAAACCCATATCTTGCATTTATGCGACAAAATTATCGCGCGATTAAAATCGTGGTGCGCGCCTGGCCTTAAGAACGATTATAAAATATATACTCAATACTCAATACGTTTATTGCACATAATGATTAGTAAATAGTTTAAGTATCACATTATGTACCCTGTTGGGTGCTGCAAACAAGAACGAGAAGGTAGGCATTTACATAATATTAATATACGAGTATAATATACAGCAAAATTACAATATTTTACAAGGAAAATTTACTTCCGATTGATTTTTAAGAAATTGGAGAGATCATGATTAGTAACTAAATAAGGAAGCGTGATGTAAAGCGCCCTCGAGCGGCTAGTTTAGTTACTACAGTCTGCAGTGCTACGGAAAAAAACCGTATCTTACTATGAAATCCATACAAAGATACGACCTTTCTACCGTAGTATCGCAATACTTTTTTTTTTTTATCTATTAATTAAGGAGCTTTGATCATTTTTATGAACATGCCAGCTCCAGCAGGCCTAATACACAACATCATTCATCTAAAAGACATAGATAAATAAAAACATAAACCGTATAAACTTAAAAATAACATGTACACGAAAACAACTAAATTTGTATACACTATTTACATAAAAAAAACTGTATACAAATTTAGCCGATTCCGATAAGGGTTCCGCCAATATTGAATTGAACATTACATTCAAGAAAGATCTGGTATTAGACCTAGCCATTTACATTAGACAAAAACAAACGTACAAAATCACCTTCCTTAAAAAAATCCTTAAATAAATCCAAAATCTCCTTAACAACAACTCCAAACAGCGTTTTGAACTTCTCCTCCCAACTTTCGGTAGAAAACAAAATATCCTTCGTATTCGCAACCAGCCTTTCAAAAGTAATACGTCTCTTCTTCTTGTCCTTATTTTGTCTTTTATCTTCCATATCAGCCCCCCGCTCAATAGTAGGCTGATTGACCAATAGACACTCGGACCTCTTCACATCTGTTACTCTTTTTGAATTCCGCGGCTTACGAACCTCTTGTTGTGGCTCGCTCTCTAATCTGTACTGACTTACTGATCGCTGGCCCTCAGCCTGACAGACAGAATCTTCAGACTCTTTAGATTGTAACGGCTTCGACAAAACAGCATCTCTATATGACTTTCCAAAACTTAAGTCATTCTCAAAAACAGATGGCGCATCCTGACTACAAACATCCGTATCCTTTTTTTCCTTATTTTGCATATACAACCAAAAAGCCCGTTTATATATACATCCCTCAGCAGACATAATCCTGCGAATTTCTTACTCCTTCACAAAAACCGGGCACGACTTATCTAAGGCCATATGGCTGCCTTTACAATTAATGCATCTAAAAATAGTCGTTTCGCAATTGGCATGCTCCCCGCCGCATTTCGGACAAGTAACTTTAGTAGTAGGACAAAACCTGCTCAGATGACCGAACTTCCAACATATTGAACATTGGGTAACCGGGAAAGTGTACTGATTTACCTTAAATCGGCAACCGTAGGCATAAACATATGGCGGTAAAGAAGTTCCCTTAAAACACAGACGAATAGCTTCAGCCTTAACCCAACGCCCATCATGATCCAAACGGTTTAGTCTACATATTGACAAAATGTCTTCAGACCCTTCAATATTCTTTAAAAATTCGTCTTCCTCAACCTCCAACTCAACCTGCCTTATAATTCCATAAGTGCAGCATGCCATATTAGACCAATAAGAACGTCTCGTCTCATTGTTAAACTCCTGAGAAGCCAGAAGCTTCTCCGCATCATCCTTAGAGTTAAACTGTATGCGAACTTTACGTGGACCCATAAACTTGACGGATAAAATTAATTTTATACCCTTAAATTGCAGCAACTTTGCCAAACCAATCTGTTTCGGTAAATCTTCTTTTGACACTATATAAACTTCAAATAGCTTGTCAGGCACAGGCACACCGTCCGGCTCCAGCTGCGTTTTGGCGGTTGCTAAAACCCGCAAGCGTTTAGGTTTCCTGCCTATTTTGATAAAACTATCACTACAACCACAGCTTTCGTCGCTCAGACCACAAGCACGCTTCACCGCTATATGCCGCACATCCGACATGGACTCAGCGTCCGATACAATATCCGATTGACTCGGCCCTGCCTTACTATCAAACTCCACTTCAGATAGCCACGACGGAGCTGCCCGCTGCCCACATTCTAAAAGTGACGTATCACTCACGACACCTCGACTTGACTCACTCATCGCAAAAACAGCGAAAAGGACTCTAAAACTGAATTAACTTATAAATAAAATAAAATTTGATAAAATTTTCAACCGTCGCCTTTGACAACCAAACGTCAATCCTCGCAATACTTATATTTTTGGAACGTATTTGCCGTGCTAATTTAAAAAGTTGTATCTCAGTATACGATCGGGGTAAAAATACGACTTCTTAATTTAGCAGGTCATGCGTTAAGCGTTATAGACTAAGCTCCCGATATAAAATGACCTTTACAGAGATGTTTATTTGATGAAATGTATTTTATATTTAGTTTAAAATGACAATAAATATATTGCATATGGGTTGCATAACAAATTTTAGTCCGGGGTATGTTTAGTTTAAAATTAAATTTTTTTTTTTTTACATTTCACCGATTTGATTATTAGATAAATTCATAATTAAATAATCTTTAATTTTATTTAATTTCAATTCAACAATCAGACCTTTGCAAAATGCTAGTAGGTATAGATTTACCTGTTTATACCTGGCTACCCAATAGTTGTGACGGGAAAAGAATAGGCAACCTAACGTTTGCATATTCTATGGGCTTCATATTTTCGATTGGTATAGAATTTATCTAATATTAATCAAACCGGTGAAATGTTTAAAACATTTTTTTTAAAATTATTAATTAAACATACCCTGGGTTAAAATTTCTTAGGCAACCCATATGAAATATATTTATTGACATATTAAATTAAATATAAAATACATTTCATCAAATAAACATCTCGGTGAAGGTTATTTTATATCGGGATCTTAGTCTATAACGCGTAACGCATAACCTGCTAAATTACGAAGTCGTATTTTTACCCCGATCGTATACTGAGATACGACTTTTTAAATTAGCACGGCAGATACGTTCGATTTTACACCCCATATTTTTCATACCCCGGGCTTATATATGAAAATCGATTCTTAAGGAGTAAACTCCAATAAACTCCAATAAACTCCAATAAACTCCAATAAACTCCAATAAACTCCAATAAACTCCAATAAACTCCAATAAACTCCAATAAACTCCAAAAAGATCCTACAGTGTTTATTTTCACTTATTTGTTCCTTATTTGGAACTATCAAGTCTAATAATCACTTATTTGTATCTTGCGAGTGGCAAAGCAGTGAATGATATTACCAATAGTAATTATTTGCTCTTTTGTAGACTATTAAACAAGCAAGACTATTAAATATATTTTGACAAGGCGCAAATAGGAACTATAATAGAACTTTTAGTTCGTTAGTGGTTTGAAATAAGTGAAAATAACTGCTTTTGGTTCCAAGAACCTCCTACTGAGACCTATTTATGCGTTGGAGTGGCAATAAGGTACTTCTTAGGCCTTAAAGTTGCAATATTTTTTGGTTCCAAAAGAGCCGTAAAATTATCCCTTTAGCCACTATTGGTGATATAATTCGCTATTGTACTAGTCATTTGGAACTTTTAGTTCCAAATAAGGGTATGTTCCCACTTATATGTAAAAGTTGCTTATAAGTGATTTTAAGGCCTTATATAGCACTATTGCTTCTTATTGAGTGACAATTTGAACCTGCATGCAACTTTAAGTAGCAAAATCGACTTTATCCCACCATAAGTAATAAAGTAGAAACAAAAAAGTCAAAAAACGCTCCTATGCAACTCCAAGTGATAGGATGAACTCATATACAGTTTTGAGTTGTGTTTAAAGCTATAAGTTGTATCAAACACTGTTAAACCACTCATTTAGAACTTAAAGCTATAAGATAAGCTGCAAAATTCACTAATGTGCTGCTTGGGGAGTCTTGGTGGAGTCGGTGTAGGGAAAAGTTTATTGACATAAGATCTATCGAGTTTCCCGCCAAAGTGATGACACTTGACGTATCTACTTTACTTCAATAAGAATGTAGGATGACCAAGTATCCAGTGGTAACTGATTTCAATAAAACCATTAATGAAAATACTTAAACAGCAAGGTAATTGCGTGAGACATCATCTAATAAATTAGATTTTAGCTGTTTATCAATATTTTTCAACTCCTGATCACCGATTAAAAATCATCGTGTATATACACAAGAAGCTAACGTAATAGTGTCAAATTACATCACCAAAATTGAAAACGGAATGTCAAAAATTGTAGGCTAGAGTTTCGACAATTGAGAATTGCTAACTTTTCCGTTGAAAGTAGTATCTGAATATTATAGTAGTTTATGTGACTGTACATAATGAAGGGTATTAAACACGAGTGTGGGTTTACGAAACGAGCTGAAGGCAAGTTTCATAATAACATCACACGAGTGTTTTAATGCCTAATTATGTACAGTTACATACACTAATTTATCTACCCACATATCATAAGCCTTTTATAAGATTTTTTTTAAACAAAACAGTATATTTTTATGGTGGTCATAATGTGCGGTTCTTAAACGCATCATGGAGGGTTTATGATATTTGGGTGGATAAAATGTATTTTTATTCGAATATCTTCATAAGAACATTACAAATTAATATTTTTTCTAGTTACGCGGATTAAAAACGCGTGAAAAAAATTGCTGACAGCTTTTATTATACCTACTTGATCAACAACGTTCTATAATTAATGTGATAAAAGGCTTCAACAGTGTATAATTACGTTTACTTTAATGAATTTATAAAAAAAATTGTATTGTTGTTATATGTCGTATTTTTTACTCACTTATTACAGTGAAAAACGAAACCCTTTGGAGGTGTGAAGAAATATATTGTTTGATAAACATAAAAAGGACTTTAACCTTTAATAGAACTTTGTTTATGTCAAAATTCATTCCTTTTTAATACGACTTATCACCTTATCAAATAAAAACAAGTTTTATTCCTTTTTACTCGTACGCTTCCGGACAGAGTATAACATTATCTATTGTTTGTACCAGGACGCTAATAGAGGGAGATACCACATGCGGCCTTTCCATCTTCTGGGCGGACGACGGCTTAGACACTGGCCCGATCCTGCTACAGAAGTCCTTCCCTGTGACCATAGACGACACAGTCGACACAATCTACAACAAATACTTGTACCCTGAAGGTGAATTGGCTTTTCTTGACAGTTCGGAAACCATTGATACAAAGATCAAAGCTTAAAGATAAATTTAAATGCGTAACCTGGTGGAAGAGACTAGGAATCGAACCCGGTACCTCTGGATTACCGGTCCAGCGTGTTAACCTTTCCACCACCATAACACCCAGATAACCTTTCGAATTTTTCTTTATGCTTCGTATCTCGATATTTGCGTTGTTTATTTGAAAGGCTTTACACCTTAGCGACCTCTATGTGAATACGTAGTAGTTAGTTCTTAAGGTGTTGTACCAGTACGCTAAAAGAGGGCGACACTACATGCGGTCTGTTTTTCTTCTGGGCGGACGACGGACTACCGACTCGATCCTGCTGCAGACGACCTTCCCCGTGACCGTTGACGTTTGAGTATTGTCACTCATTCTAATCGGATGCGGCTGTCCTTTCGCTTTTTTAAAGAGTGACTTGTCTCTTAATGGGCTAGTATCGCTTAAGAGACTTGCTCTAAAAAGACTGGCCATGTGCGAGTTTAACTCGCGCACCGAGGGTTCCCTACAAATACTTATCTCATCTGAACTGGCCGGGTTAAGTTAAGTTTGCACCTGGTATGTATGGTGCCGGATACAAATAGGGTGCAGTTTTTTTATTTTTTCTATTTATTACATCACAAAACAGTTAACGCAACCGATCACGTTTGTTGTATAGGAGCCTGTTAAATATTTATTTTATTTTTTAGTTTAATGTTGTTCTAGCGGCCACAGAAATACATCATCTGTGAAAATTTCAACTGTACTCTCGGTTCACGAGATACAGCCTGGTGACAGACGGATAGACTGATTGGCGGACACCGGAGGCTTAGTAATAGGGTCCCGTTTTTACCCTTTGGGTACGGAACCCTAAAAACCGTTGTTAAACATATTTCAATGATAATTTGTTATGTTATCAGGTATCAAGGCGGTGGCAGAATCCGTGAACCTGGTGGCAAACGGAACCGCACCCAAAATCACACAAACGGAAGAGGGCGCCACTTACGACCCCGCTCTGTTCAAGGCAGAAACGCATCAGGTATGATACATTATTTATTTATTTATTTAAACTTTATTGCACAGATCAAACTAGCACAAATGGCGGACTTAATGCCACAAGGCATTCTCTACCAGTCAACCATAGGGCTAAACAGAAACATTGAGTTGGTGCAGGGTCTATGAGTATAACGTTCGGAGACTATAAAAAAAAACACAAATTTAAATAAAATATAATATACATACTTAAACTTACACAAATACATAATTATAATATACTACATACATATATAGATGCATGTGGTCATAATGTGCGTTCTTGAACGATTATTAACCTACTATGGGTTATGGGTTCCTCCGGCTCACCGGATTAGCAAGTTAAAGTGGCAATGGGCAGGCCACATAGCACGCAGAGCAGATGGCCGATGGGGCCGCAAAGTGCTCGAGTGGAGACCTCGGACCAGCAAGCGCAGCGTAGGACGTCCACCTACAAGATGGACAGATGACCTTATAAAGGTCGCCGGAAGGCGCTGGATGCAGGTCGCTTCCAACCGGTATATATGGAAGTCCAAAGGGGAGGCCTATGTTCAGCAGTGGACGTCCTATGGCTGAGATGATGATGATGATGGGTTCCTATTCTTAAAATTGAATACAAGACAATTCTGGGTACCATTTGAGTCACCTATCAGTTAATTGTAGTTTTATCTGAAAGCGCTCATTTTCAAAATAGTGTATATCCTCCGTGTAAAATAAACATTGTTGAATTCTTTTTAACGCTCTGGAGATCTGACTCTGTTTATCGTAGATTTATGGCCATATTTGAATGTCCAGCTATCCTTGTAGCAAAATTTAAGAGGCCTTATTCCTTTTAAAATGCTGATTGTTTAGACATTTTTCTCTATGATCAAACATGTTTCTTAACATGTTATTGATGTTACTACCTAGAACTGGGCTATTGGGATTTATTGGTATATATTTGAAACCTACAGTTTGAATTTTTCATTGATAATTTTTGTTCGAAAAACTACTCGAAATTGACAAAATTCACGTGGAAAATTCGTTTTTTCAACTTATTTTCGACTGCACGCAATGAAAGCATGAAATAGCTACGTTACTACCTAGAACTCGGGAAAAACTATTATTCACTTCAAAAAGTTGGTTGAAATTATCAAAATATTCGTCATAATATGAAAAAAATAAATTTTAAAAGGAATAAGGCCTCTTAATACAATTTGTGCAGCCGTTTAGGCATGATGAGAGGACAAAGAAACCATGACCAACAGTTGGCGCCAGGCTGGCATGGCGCTCCCGTACCTACAAAACAAAAGACGAGCTATTAAGTTTTCTCGTGAAATCACAACCTCTCTCGATGGAAAACTGACTTTCAATACATATCTAGAATTTTACAATAGTATAAATAAAAATAGATACTCGTTGTTGCTGTGTGCCCGAATAGTCATCACACATGCGGTTCAGCAGTGATTTATCTGCATGCACGAGGCACGATAACCTCCGATAGCCTACTGTTTTACTTCTTACTATCAGTCAGCTGATCCAGTGTGAATTCACAGGAAAAGGCCTTAAAGTATTGTAATAATACCCAAACTTGAATGCTTTAAAGATAGGTTAATAATAATTATGATTTACATGGCCATGTTTTGTAAATATCTGGAATTCTGGTTCATCTTTTAATAATATAATTTAACCTTCTAAGACGGATATTAGGACGTTGTTCCGGTGAGGAAGATGCCATAATTGTATGTGTCTTCGTACTGATGTTTCTGATATTTATTAATTTTATTCCAAGGTATACTTGATTATATATAGCTATTCAGATGTTAAATTCATACGCACGAGAAAAAAGTTATGTCTCTTTTTTTATTTACTGCAGCTTAAAACACAATCGTCACTCAACCAAGAAATATTCAGTGGCTTTCGGCCGTTTTGATCCTTTTCATACAAATGTTATATTTTGCAAACATACAATCTCTCTACTCGGCCGGCAATCCCCTATTTCGCAGCGTCTGCAGTAATGTACTATTCTATAACAGTTATGCATTGACGTATTTTGGCATACAGTTCTTCTTCCTCGCTTCCTCATGACTGGGGTCGTGCCCATTTGAGGCCGTCGTCCCTTGCACCAAAGCTCTCCACTCCACACGGTTTTCCGCCTTCCGGATTGACGCCTGTAGAGTTTCCTGACAGGCTTCTTTCAAGGCATTCGTCCATCGGATGGGTGATCTCCCACGGGCCCTTTTTCCTTTTTTTTAGATATGACTTGAACTGTATCAGGGCTGTTTAGCAGTACCTACCAGTGAGTCGGACTTTGTGTGGAAGTATAACCCGCTAATGGGATTATCTCCGCGGCGCAGGAGTAATTAAGTAATTCCCTTTTCTTGGCATACATTACAGGACGAAAATGATTTCTTATTCCAGATCGACTGGTCCAAAGGCGGCATCGCGCTTCACAACTTCATCCGTGGCCTCGACTCCTCCCCCGGTGCTACTACCTTCATCCAACCACAGACAAGAGAAGGCATAGACACTACCAGCGACAAAACTGTTGAGATCAAATTCTTCGGCTCCAGTCTATACGAGGGTGGGGACGTGGATGGAGACAAACTGGTGATACCGGGCTTGAAGAGCCCCGCTGTGGTACATGATGGTGGGCTGCTTATTACTGCTGATGATGGAGTCAAGGTTAGCTATAGTCAATCAACTTAGTTTATTTCAGTATGTGGAAGTGAGACCTGGAGGAGACGATGGCCTGAAGAATCCCTTTTTCTCGGCTGAGCGAAACTAGGTCTAGATTTAGACGCTAATATCGGTCATCTTTATAAAAATATAAGCCAGAGATCGTGGAACATTAACTGTAAGTAATAAAAAAAAAAACAATCCGGTTCGAAGGACCAAATCTGAAACTCTATTTTCTCTTTCTAGCTCAACATCCAGCGTTTAAAGGTGAACGGCAAAATGATCAACGCCTCGAAATTCTTCAAGTCTCGTGAGAACAAGGTCGCCCTGGAGCTGACGGCGGAAGAGAAGCAGTTCGTGGAGAGCGTCAGAGACGTATGGAAGGCGATCTTGAGGATTGACATTGAGAATGACACGGATTTCTTCGACTCTGGTGCAGGTAGGCTATTTAGTCAAACTTGAGAACCCTTCTGCTCTATTTGTTCGTCTCTCTGTCTGTCTGTCACACTTGTTTTATCAAACCTAATTAAGTTTATTTTTAAGTAGGCCACAAGGGTACTTTTACAAGTTTGAATCTGAATCTACCAGCATTGCATAAGAGGAGACTGCTGTTGAAAAGAAAGCCTATATCTCCGAGACTATCGAAATTACAAAGCTAAAATTTTAAACAGCCTTCTGATTCACGCACAAGAATCTACTATACATACATATGTTGTATGTCGTTCTTTGTATTATTTTATAAATTGTCCTCAAAATATTCACGGTAAAAAAATACCATTTTATTTAACATTTAACTTTTACTTTCAGGTTCTATGGACGTCGTGCGACTCGTCGAAGAAGTGAAAGACCTCGCCAAAGTCGAACTACAAAACGAGGACATATACATGAACACCACCTTCGAAGACTTTTACAACATGGCGGTCGCCAAGGGTCGAGGCGGGTCCGCCGCCAAAGAAGTCTTTTACGAAGGCGTAGAGTTAGATGTCAACAAAATGAAGATCAAATTCGCTACGCAATTGTTTATAAATGGGGAATTTGTGAATTCGGACAGCGGTAAGACGCTGACGATTGTGAATCCCACGGACGAGTCGGTTATCTGTAAGGTTCAGAGCGCTAGTGTGAATGATGTGGATAGAGCGGTCAAGGCGGCGGAAAAGGCGTTCAAGGAGGGAGAGTGGGCGAAGATTAGCGCGAGGGAGCGAGGCGCCATGTTGTTCAAGTAAGTTATTTTTTTTAATTGAAATATTAGAAAAAAATAAGTTCACCTGTTAGGTTAGCTTTCCTTGCCCATAAATAATACAGATTCAGAAGTGTGTTGGTTAGAATTTCATATATATATAAACACAAAATTTTGGCGTGATTGATTATTTCGTATCAGGTAAATATGAATTATAGATTGACTGATACTATCGTGAGGCTCAACCCTTGTTAAATGTCTGCGTTATCAACAAGTATAAAAAGGCTAAAAACGAAATATCCACGTATGAAAAATATATTTTGTCACCTATTTCTTTACCAAGTTGTTTGTTCGTATAAGTACACCCTATAAAGTTAATAAAATGGAAGTGTGTAAGGTTGTGATGTGGGGTTTAGCCACAATCGCATATCCTTCGGCCGTCTGGTCTAGACTTTGGTAGGTCTATAATATAAAGCTAACTTCAAAAGTCCGGATAAGTTGCGGTAATCTTGCTTTTGAATATACAGCTTGTATTCACGCAACATATTCTCGTGTATCCGGTGTAAAATCTCGGGCTCCGACAGCTTGCCATACCGCCCTCTAAGTGTCTGCAAATCGGTGACGTATTCAAAGAACTTCTCTCGGTACTTCTGTTTCCTTGCCGCTATTCGGACGATTAAATCTTCCTCATAGTTGCACGGATAAAAATAAAGTCTGAAGAGCTCTAAGAAGTCATCCCATGTCTTCCATGATCCTGCATTGTTTCTGTACCAGAGCAGCGCTTTTCCTTGCAAGATTCTCGGTAGTAAGAGCAGCACTTCATCCCATGTTATATCGCTGGCGGCGACCAGTTCTTCTATTCTCTCCAAGAACTCTACCGCGTTGTCAGTGACCTTAAATGTGATATTCCACTCTTTCACTACTTTGGAGACCCCGATATTCCTAAGCGAGTTCCTCTCATTCCCGGTTTCCGACATATTTCTTTTGTCTCTTTTTTGCTTGGCGTCTGGAACTCCTCGGCTTCTTTTACGCTCGTCGCGACTAGTTTCCTTATTTGTTCGACGGTTAGGCCTTCCGTACCTATATTTATCTGCGTAGCCGCCTCTATTAACTCCTCCTTTTTCAGTTGGTAAATCCACGAGGTGGACATGTGTAGGCTTTGCGATATTCCCTGGTCCGATGGATGTGAAACGGGCGGTGGACGGTGAGCGGTTATATTGTGCGGGATGCGGGCGTGTTGGTACTGGACGTAACTCCTATTCTAGGTTACCTAACTCTACTCGGTGTCACGACGCTGTTTTTAAACGATGCGAGTGATGCTGATATTCCCGGTGGTACGTTTAAAACCTAAGTCTAGAATTCCTAGGTAATTCTGACTCTTAGACCGGCGGTAATATTTATCACCCAAAATCAAGAAACGGTATATTTTACGGACTAAAAACGACGGTATAACGGTAATACGGTGAAACGGTAGTAACTAATATAATTATGTTAACAATAAAACGGATCCTAGTGCTTCTAGCTAAGCCTAGGAAGATCGTGGAGTCTACACGATCGTCGGTATTCTACGGGATTCTATACTTAAACACGGACCGGTTCGTGGATGCGGCACGAAATTAACTGGAACACTATAAAAACAACCGGTGACTCTAGGACTCAACCTCTATCCTATTCCCTATTTATCCCGAGTTTAAGACTCTTCCGTGAGCTATTTAGTTGGGCGCCAAATGTGATGTGGGGTTTAGCCACAATCGCATATCCTTCGGCCGTCTGGTCTAGACTTTGGAAGGTTTCCTGAACTAGCTCAGTGGGGATAGTGTTAGGGTGAGGTGAGCAAATAACAACAAGCGTTTAATACTTAATTAATCGGGCTTTTATGCCGTTTATTTATAATAAAACTTAACTAGCAATCCTATCGTAATAACTTAGTGTTCTACAGGCACGCGGACCTCTATATTAAAACCTAACCCTTCATCCACGTTCATAACCAAGATTTCATAACCAGTTATGAATATGGATTTTTTTTCACTGTTTCATAACCAGTTATCAATCAAAACTTTTTTTTCCATTTTTACAACCAGAACCTCCTATACATGTCTGGTCTCCTGGTACTTTTCTGAATAATAAGAGTTTACTCAAACATGCAATTGGGTATGAGATTCAGTTAAACTGATAAGGTGAAATTAAGTCTTAAAATACAAATTTAATAGTAAAAAAACACTTATATGAACACGTAAAACTTAATCTTGTCAACTTGAACCCTTCGGCCGCGTACGAAACCGCAGGTTCGTAACCAATTGCGGCAGAAGAAATAATCTACTTTGCACGACACTAGTTACAACGAAAGTCTTTTTTTTACTCAAACGAAGCCTAGTAATTCATTCGTAACTGGATTCGAGCGACAACTTTTATGTTTTTTTCCGACACTAGATTCTTACGAGGGTAGGAGGAATAGTCAGAAACAAACTCTTAATGAATATAATAGAAACTTAAATCTTCAATATTCTATGGTGTATGTGAATTTTACTTCATTGTTTTCTTTTGAAATAAATAAAATACTGCTAAATGCTCGTAACTGTTATGTATTTGCCTTCACATATTATTAATTAACAATTTGTTACAATGTACTGTTAGGTTCTTACATAACAAGCTAAGAATAAAAAAGAAAAGATGAGGCAATACCATTAATTTTCAGCAACGCTTGTCTCATAAGGTTTACTATGTCTTTACTATTTTCGTGTTCATAGTTATAAGTGTTTTTAACTATTAAATTTGTATTTTAAGACTTAACTGAATCTCATACCCAATTGCATGTTTGAGTAAACACTTATTATTCAGAAAAGTACCAGGAGACCAGACATGTATAGGAGGTTCTGGTTGTAAAAATGGAAAAAAAAGTTTTGTTTGATAACTGGTTATGAAACAGTGAAAAAAAATCCATATTCATAACTGGTTATGAAATCTTGGTTATGAACGTGGATGAAGGGAAACCTAACTGATGACCTAACGTGATCTACAGGCGCACGGGCCTCTACTAGATTGACGCCAGGTTCCCAAAGGAACGGACTAACCGGTATCGGTAGATTACGGACGGGGACGAGTCCAACTCCAGGGCTAATGCGTGATCCACACCGCTCACGTGAGTCAGACTCCAGGATCTAGGTCAGAGCTAGCGCGTAGGGTGAAACACACCGCTCTTGTCCCTAGAGAGGATACCCGTCTAGAGCTGATAATGCGTCGTGCCGCACCGCTCCTAGTCCAGGCCGGCGGACTCCCGTGTGCTACAAAGTGCGTAGAAAACACGCCGCACCCACCGGGAGGGGAAGACACTTGCTACAGCTCGACAGTTCGAGACCACCGGGAAGGCCCGCGCTGTCCGAACGTTAGCAAGTGACTGCTGGCTTGTATCGTGTGGTACGCGCACACACACCCTCGCGGGCATGTGGGGAAGCCATATCAGGGCTGATCGCCCTCTTTGGCGGAATCTGGCTCCGTCCGTCACTACGGACGGGTAATCACTGTTTTCCTCGGCGATTTGCACGTCGAGGTCTTCGGTTTCTTGTGGACGTTGAGTTTGGTCCTTAAGGCGGGTTCAGTTTCTTCCTCGGTTGTCGAGGAGTTCGGTGG
Source organism: Apotomis capreana (assembly GCA_947623375.1). Classification (NCBI taxonomy): domain Eukaryota; kingdom Metazoa; phylum Arthropoda; class Insecta; order Lepidoptera; family Tortricidae; genus Apotomis; species Apotomis capreana. The sequence continues at coordinate 12,850,857 of OX392517.1, read as the reverse complement.
CCTCTCTGCGGCTTTGAGGTAAGGTGGCCTTTCAGCGGCATTGTGGTTTCCTGTGTTAGACAGGGGACTCAGTTTGGGGGCACGAGCTCTCTCGGTAGAGCCCGGCCCCTGACATCCGGTGGACGGGCGTGCAGCGGAGCGATTCCCACCAGGTTCGGGATCGCCGAGTGGTCAGCACGGTCGAACATGGCTCTTGCCAGTTGCCCGATGAAGGCATCCAGCCCTTGCCATTCGAGGTCTCGGAATATTGTCTCGTTGCGCATGTAGCGCGGCGCCGAGACAATGGTGCGCAGGGTTCGAGCCTCCTGCGCACGCAGCCTTTTTTTGCTGGATTCTGACGCAAGACCGTACCATGCGGGAGCCGCATAAGTCAAGCGGGACCGCAGGTAGGTCTTGTATATCCCTAGCTTTGTCTTCAAGGGAAGGCTGCTGGCAAGGACTGGTCGCAGTCGGGTGAACGCTGCTCTCGTTCGCCGTACTGTTTCGTCCACGTGCTTGATCATCGTGAGTCCCCTGTCTATGGTCACACCCAGGTACTTCGCGGTGTGTTGCCATGGGATTTCCTGTCCGGACAGACGAAGATGTTGCGGCTGCTTTCCTCTGCCCGTCACCAGGGCCTGCGTCTTGCCCACGTTTGCTGACAGGCGCCAACGTGAAAGCCAGTCGGGTAAGACGTCAAGGGTGCGTTGCAGTTTCTGTGCTGCGTGTCTGGCGTTGAGCGACGTTGCGAAGAACGCCGCATCATCCGCATAAAGTCCCAGCTTGACGTCACCCTCCACTGGTATGTCGTCAGTGTAGCGGGCGTAGCAGGCCGGAGACAGGCAGCTCCCTTGTGGGACGCCCGCGAGGATTGGGCGCTCCGTCGAGGTGGCGTCTTCCACCGCCACCTGGAAGCTTCTGCCGGACAGGAATGACGCGATCACGCGTATTATCCGCCGAGGAGCTGGAGACGTCGACAGCTTGTATAGCAGGCCCTCATGCCATACTCTGTCGAACGCCTTTTCCATGTCGAGGAATGCTGCAACTGTGACCGATTTCTTGTTCATGGCCGAGGCCATGTGGTGCAGCACCCCCGATAGTTGCAGAGTCGTGGAATGCCCTGCACGGAATCCAAATTGTTCAGGCCGAGGCTGGATGTGAGGCTGGAGGTGGTCCAGCAGGAGTCTCTCAAACACCTTGGAGATGGTGCTGAGAAGAGTGATCGGGCGGTAACTCTCCGGTTTGTGGACGTTCTTCCCTGGTTTAGGCAGCATAATCACCCCGCCAAGCTTCCACGGTTGTGGGAAGTGTCCCGAGCGCAGGATCCCATTGAATAAGCGCGCTACCGCCGCGATTGCGCGCGGGGGTAGGTGGTGGAGCGCCTTATTCGGGATCGCATCGGCGCCCGGTGCCTTTCTTGGCTTGGTCCGCAGTAGTGCTCGCTTCACCTGGCCGGGTGCGAAGAAAACGGGGTCTTCTTCCGCCACGATCGGTGCCGCGAAGTAATCTCCAAGGTGCCTCTCGACTGCTGTGACGTGCTCCACATTGTCGGTCGGATTCGGCCTGAACTGGGCCTCTAGAGATGACGCGAAGAGCTCCGCTCTGTCCTCCGCCTTGTATCTCGGTTGGCCCTGTTCATCGTGCAGGGGGTGCGTCGGTGTCCTGGTCATGCCGAGTTGTCGGCATAGACGGTGGATAGAGGGCATATCCCCGTCGACGGACGCAAGGTGTTCCTCCCACGACTCTGCTGCATGGCTTCTTAGCTCCTCCTTGACTCTTTCGACTAGCGTGTTGAGCGCAGTCTTTAGAGTGGGGCATCGTGTACGTTGCCACTCCTTCCTGGTGCGGCGTTTGCGCGTTATGAGATCCTGGATCCTGGCCGGCAATGGCTTTCGCCTGGAGCTGGCCGGGATGGTGTGCGCGGCGGTGTCGATTGCTCGCTGGATGGAGTCGGTAATCTGGTGGGTGGCTGCCTCCACCTCATCTGCTGTGGAGACCGGCATGGAGTAGGGCGCCTCCTCCATGGCCGCCGAGAATGTCTCCCAGCAGATGCGTCTTCTTGGCACCGGTGCTGGTGTCATTACTGGCATGTCCCGTATAGTCAGTAGGACCGGGCGGTGGTCCGACGGGAGGTCTGCCAAGGCTTCTTGGGAGAGGACCGCGTTCACTCCCTTGTGGATGACGAAGTCGATGATCTCCGCAGAGTTCCAGTTGTCCGCGTAGTGTGTTGGTTGGTTGGGACCGGAGACATCGAATTCGCCATCGTCGGCAGCCTTTTGAAGTTTGTGGCCCGTCCAGTCCGTCGTCGAGCAGTGCCAGGTGGTGCTTTTGGCGTTAAAGTCCCCAGCCAGGATGGTCGGCATGGGGGCTTGCAGAAGGGCACGGACGTTTGGCACCACCTCTCTCGGCGGACCGACGGGCCTGTAGATTGAATACAGTCGCAGCTCGTTGCCTGTCACGCGGATGTCGACCCCCAGTGCGGTGATGGAGTCGTAGGCCTTCCAGGTGACAGGCTGATGGACGATGTTTCGCCTCACGGCGATTAAGAGTCCACGGTAGGAGCGACCAGCGGCTTCGCTGTACTCGTCGTGCCGGTAGATGACGTAGCCGCTGATCTTCAGGGGAACGCCCTCCCGGAGCCATGTTTCGCTAACCAGCAAGATGTCAATGTTTTGCTCTTGTAAGAAGTGGCGGAGCAAGCCGAGTTTGCTGGTTAGCGATTGGGCGTTCCAGTACACCACTCTAAGCTCCTTGTTGAATGGTGCGGTTGATGTTGGCGGCGGCTGTTGCGACAGCTGTGATTGTCGCCGGGTCTGCCGCCGCGGCGATGGTCAACAGCTGAGTGATGAGCTGCAGCATGGTGTCTGCAGCCGATGGTTTGCTTGTGGGCGGGGCGCCCTTCTTCTTCCCCTTCTTCTCCGCATTGGCAGTCTTGGGAGCCGGGGCAGGTTTGGGCGCGGGTGCCGCAGTTGTGACTGCTGGCTTGTACTGAGAGCGGGCGGCTTATATAGCCGCCCGGACCACCGTTGGCGATGACGCGCCTTGCGTCACTGCTGCACCCCGCGCGGCGCGCGTCCCTCGCCTCTGCTCTATGTGCCGCGGGCCGGTGGCTCCTACGTTCGGTGTAGGCGCGTCATAAGGTATAGGATAGATAGTGTGTAAGGTATAAATTGTTGAAATATAATATAACTTGGTGTTACCAATAAAGGATTCGTATTTGTAGATATAAATATTCATCATCATACTTTACTTTCAGATTAGCCGACCTAATGGAACAGCACAAAGAAGAGCTAGCGACTATCGAATCCATCGACTCAGGAGCTGTCTACACATTGGCGCTTAAAACACACATCGGCATGTCCATCGAGACGTGGCGGTACTTCGCCGGCTGGTGCGACAAGATCCAGGGCGCCACCATCCCTATCAACCACGCTAGACCTAACAGGTAAATCCCTAGGTCTAACAAGTATAGGAACCCCATTTCTAGGGGTCCAGATTTAGTAAGCGCTAAAGAAACTTCCCGGGCCGATGTGAAAAAATCCATGGCTCATCCACAGTATAGAACCATCTTTTCAAAGGGTTGGTTATCTACTAGTAAGAACGAAGATCGAATCCGGCGTTATGTATAACACATGATGTGGCGGTACTTCGCCGGCTGGTGCGATAAGATGCCATTCCCACCAGCCATGCTAGAGCAACAGCTAACCCACTATAACTTAGGGTACTCGAGACTTTCTAGTCTATGTAGGCTCTAGCTCGTCATCCCAAAAACATCGCAAATCCACTGTGACGTAGCGATTCTTGGATTGATGCAAAACTGATGAAAAGGAAAAAAAACTGGGTTGACATTTTAATATTGATATAATTTAATGTCTAAATTTGAATTTAATGTGATTTTGTAATAATTTTTTTTAATTTTACATGATGATTTTCAAATACGTAATCAGTTTATGTTCGCTAATACGAACGATGTAAGGAAATTTTACTGACTACATCATCCAAACATATATAAATAAAGGTATCATTCCTTATTTTAAATTATCTTTTTCTTCCTTTCGTTTAGAAATCTCACAATGACAAAGAAGGAGCCCATCGGAGTGTGTGCCCTCATTACACCATGGAACTACCCTCTTATGATGTTGTCGTGGAAGATGGCGGCTTGCCTGGCCGCTGGCAACACCGTCGTCATGAAGCCTGCTGCGGTAAGTCATCTTAACCCTCACTACGCTCAAGATTCTTAATATTTAATATTTCTACCCTTGGATAATTGGAGAATTTATAATTACACGAATCTACTAAGTAATGTATGTTGAATGAATGATGACCTCATATAAACGGCTTTCAATCTTTTAGAAACCCCAAAAACCTCGATTTGGTTGTATTTTTTATCGGTTTTATTTAGCTTGCCCCGTTTGTTTATTTCTTTGTTTGATTTGTTTGGATTAAATCTCGTAATTGAAATTTGATAGCGAATAGCGTGTGAAATTTCTATCAAGCCAACCGCTATATCATAATAAATGCTATTTACGCAGGTTACTCGCGCCCAACGATTTAAATTTTTTGTCTGATCAATGCCCTAGATTGATGAGGTGGGTGGTGTGATGACTGGTACCTAGTACCTACCGAATTATTTTCCACCTTTTAGTACATTGTCTGCATAATTTTAATCTTTATTTTCAATAAAACTGTTTAACTTAAAATATTTTATAAGCTTTTATTTAACTTGCAATGTATGTATGCATGTATGTATGTATCTAAGTATGTTTGTTCGGGTGAAATCTTGCAACTCAATTGTGAAGCAGATATCGTCAACCGATTGAGCTGAAATTTTGCATACTTACTTAACTTTGATGACAATACAATAATATGTTACCATGGGGCTGATCTGATGATGGAGCCGGAAGGTGGCCATAGGAACTCTATAACAGAAAAAGCAATCCTACCGAGCTTGGGCTCTTTAGAATCGTCTCAGTGAGCATTTGATGGATATCCAAGGAAAACAGTCGGCTATAAAAGCTTGCCACTAAAATGTCATTTTTGACAGAAACTTATTTTTTTTTCCCAGGTTTGTCCGCTAACGGCGCTGAAGTTCGCCGAGCTGTCGGCGCTGGCGGGGATTCCCCCGGGCGTCATCAACATCCTGCCGGGCAGCGGCGCGCTGTGCGGGCAGGCGCTCGCCGACCACCCGCTCGTCAGGAAGCTGGGCTTCACTGGGAGCACAGAGATTGGTCAGTACCTCTTCTTTATTTATCAACATCCTGCCGGGCAGCGGCGCGCTGTGCGGGCAGGCGCTCGCCGACCACCCGCTCGTCAGGAAGCTGGGCTTCACTGGGAGCACAGAGATTGGTCAGTACCTCTTCTTTATTTATCAACATCCTGCCGGGCAGCGGCGCGCTGTGCGGGCAGGCGCTCGCCGACCACCCGCTCGTCAGGAAGCTGGGCTTCACTGGGAGCACAGAGATTGGTCAGTACCTCTTCTTTATTTATCAACATCCTGCCGGGCAGCGGCGCGCTGTGCGGGCAGGCGCTCGCCGACCACCCGCTCGTCAGGAAGCTGGGCTTCACTGGGAGCACAGAGATTGGTCAGTACCTCTTCTTTATTTATCAACATCCTGCCGGGCAGCGGCGCGCTGTGCGGGCAGGCGCTCGCCGACCACCCGCTCGTCAGGAAGCTGGGCTTCACTGGGAGCACAGAGATTGGTCAGTACCTCTTCTTTATTTATCAACATCCTGCCGGGCAGCGGCGCGCTGTGCGGGCAGGCGCTCGCCGACCACCCGCTCGTCAGGAAGCTGGGCTTCACTGGGAGCACAGAGATTGGTCAGTACCTCTTCTTTATTTATCAACATCCTGCCGGGCAGCGGCGCGCTGTGCGGGCAGGCGCTCGCCGACCACCCGCTCGTCAGGAAGCTGGGCTTCACTGGGAGCACAGAGATTGGTCAGTACCTCTTCTTTATTTATCAACATCCTGCCGGGCAGCGGCGCGCTGTGCGGGCAGGCGCTCGCCGACCACCCGCTCGTCAGGAAGCTGGGCTTCACTGGGAGCACAGAGATTGGTCAGTACCTCTTCTTTATTTATCAACATCCTGCCGGGCAGCGGCGCGCTGTGCGGGCAGGCGCTCGCCGACCACCCGCTCGTCAGGAAGCTGGGCTTCACTGGGAGCACAGAGATTGGTCAGTACCTCTTCTTTATTTATCAACATCCTGCCGGGCAGCGGCGCGCTGTGCGGGCAGGCGCTCGCCGACCACCCGCTCGTCAGGAAGCTGGGCTTCACTGGGAGCACAGAAATAGGCATGTTGACTATTTTTTTTTGAGGATGTCAATCGATTCCATTTTTTATTGTGATCAAATGTCTATATGGGACTGACTACATTTAAACTGCTCTAACAGTCAGAAATGACCGTCAAAGTTCAACATTCCTACGTAGCGCTAAAAACGCTCCATACAAAACGCGTCAGGCTAGTGACGTCACAGGCCGGTATACAAGGGCGTCGCCAGCCGAAGGTCCAGGGGGGGGCAGGGCAAGTTGACATATATGCAGGGTGGGGAAAAGGAATTGTTGTAAAGTCATGCTAGAGGATAGGAAGCTTCACCAAGCTCGTAAATAAGGTACTTGCGCCAAAGATGGCCCTGTTCCTAAGATATCCCACTTGAAAATTTTATAGTTATAAGGAAGTTTGAAGGAAATCAAATTTCGCCCCCATGTTCGGTAAATACCACAGTCTTAACTTATTTATGACTATACATGGTACGGCTATCTTGGTGGGCTATCTTAGGAACAGGGCCGTCTTTGGCGCAAGTACCTTATTTACGTGCTTGGTGAAGTGTATTTCGGCTTATAGTCATAAATGTCATTAAAAATGAGATGGAAACGACGCTGACGCGAAAGTTTTGGGCGGACGGTGTAAAACGTAGTTAGTCGTAAATCGCGAGCGTAGCGAGCGCGAAAAATTTGGAGGGATATGGTTCGAAAATTTTTGAGACGAAGGGCCAAAATAGAACCAGATAAAAGCGCGAGCACAGCGAGCGCGAAATTTTTTGAGGGGAAGGGTCAAAACAAAACCAGTTTAAAGCGCGAGCACGGCGAGCGCGAAGTTTTTTGAGAGGAGGAAGGGTCAAAGCAAAACCAGATGAAAGCGCGAGCACAGCGAGCGCGAAATTTTTTGAGGGGAAGGGTCAAAACAAAACCAGATTAAAGCGCGAGCACGGCGAGCGCGAAGTTTTTTGAGAGGAGGAAGGGTCAAAGCAAAACCAGATGAAAGCGCGAGCACAGCGAGCGCGAAATTTTTTGAGGGGAAGGGTCAAAACAAAACCAGTTTAAAGCGCGAGCACGGCGAGCGCGAAGTTTTTTGAGAGGAGGAAGGGTCAAAGCAAAACCAGATGAAAGCGCGAGCACAGCGAGCGCGAAATTTTTTGAGGGGAAGGGTCAAAACAAAACCAGTTTAAAGCGCGAGCACGGCGAGCGCGAAGTTTTTTGAGAGGAGGAAGGGTCAAAGCAAAACCAGATGAAAGCGCGAGCACAGCGAGCGCGAAATTTTTTGAGGGGAAGGGTCAAAACAAAACCAGATTAAAGCGCGAGCACGGCGAGCGCGAAGTTTTTTGAGAGGAGGAAGGGTCAAAGCAAAACCAGATGAAAGCGCGAGCACAGCGAGCGCGAAATTTTTTGAGAGGAAGGGTCGAAACAAAACCAGATGAAAGCGCAAGCACAGCGAGCGCGAAATTTTTTAAGAGGAAGGGTCAAAACAAAACCAGATACGTGTATAAAGCGCGAGCGCAGCGAGCGCGAAATTTTTCGTAACCATAACATAAGTTGAAAGACAATAATTCAATACATTTTGATGCAAGTGCAGAATATCACGAAGCAACGGACCGAGAGATCTTGCAACGAGCCGAAGATCCGCTGGACGCGACGAGTAAAGACTCGAGGCTGCCCAGTAGACCTGGTCTACGTTTGTCGATTCAGTTTGTTATTTTTTTTTCAAAATGGCGTTAATATTGGGACTGGAAACGTAAAATATACCAATTTTAGAACAAACTCAGGACTTCAGCTCAGCGCCACTTGAGTAGTTCTAATTTTTTTGTACCAATGTTATATTATATGGACAATTCTTCTTCTTCGGTACACTCTACATAGTCTCTACAAAGTGTCACCTGTCAGTGAGACACGTCGCCACTCGTTTCGTAGAGTCACTTTTCATGACCTTTACTGATGGCAGCCGATACACTGGCGATCTCATCAACGATCTCCCTCTAGCCCCTGACCTGGACTTCTACTCTCCTAATTACATCCATTTTGTGGAGGAGTTGGAATGGATTGGAATTATTACTTATTGAATTAATTTGAGTTTCGATGTGCAAGAATGATCCATCAGACAAGTCAAGTGACTGAACATATTTTTGGATCTCTAGGGGGGGGCAGCTGCCCCCCCCTGCCCCCCCTTGGCGACGCCCATGCCGGTATAGGTACCAATAATTGTATGGAAAAATTAAGAAATTAGTCATTTTCACCGTGAAGCGTTGAAGTTCATAGTTGTCGTACAATTATTGTATCGTAAAATTATGAGGATTCTGAAAACATTTTCAAAATTTATTTTGGATTAAAAAAAAATATCATAATATTTGCGTACCTTTGAAGTCACATATTTCCAAAAAAGATATATGTTTCTGGATTTTTTTTCTTTGTTTCGTGAAATAATCAGCTAATTTTATTCATATAACTACAGTACGCTGTAGAATTCAACATCAGTCAAATAGCCTATTGGTCAGTACCTCTTCTTTATTTATCAAGACAGTCATGTTGTCACAGGTTCACCGTCGAGCCTATACTTCCCGGCCGGACAGTAATGTTTCTCGGCCGAGACAGTGATGTAAGCGAGTAGCTGATGTTCACGCATGTTTTGAAATTAGCACAGGTGTGCCAAATGGACCAATCACATTGCTCAGATTTAAATGCACTTCTTTAGGGGTTTACAAAGACGCAGCCTCATTGGTTCATTTTCTTTGCTCTGCTTCTATGGACAGGCAGCCCAGGTGAGAATGGTACGGCACGATTGGTCATCAAACTTCTTCGAAATGAAATCTTTCGCGGCCTTGTTGGTGATATTACAATGAAGTATTTCTTAGGATAACCGCAGATATATAAGATAAACATATAGGGGTAATCCTAATGCGCTTGCTCAAATCAGAAAAACTCTTTATTTAGCTTAGCTAAGCTCTGTACTCAGAAAGCTTGGATTCACTAGCAGCGTGAACATCTGTCAGTATCCGTTGCGGGTATCATGCCAATAGCTATGTGTTTCCCGCAGATACCTTACTGCACTGCTATCTGTGATGTCAAATTTTGCCTCCTATGTCGATACGACGTTGGACAGAAAAAAAGACTAATGCGAAAGCGCTTGAGAGAGTAAAGGAAAAGAGAACGTTGTTGAAAACCATTGCGACTAGAAGGGGAAAAATGGTTGGGTACATGATACGACACGACGATTGCATGAAAATCATCATGGAAGGAAAGATCGAGGGAAATAGGAAGAGAGCAAGGCCTATGAGATCTTATATATACCTACCATGCCAAGGAGAATGTAAACAGCGTGTCAGGAAATCAAGAAGAAAGCTGAAGATAGATAAACATAGAAGTTGCTTCACTGACAAGAGCCTAGTAAGTTATAGATGATGAAGATTCCGTTGCATTCCTCAATTTTTTTTCTATTCTCATATCTCATAACATGTTGGATTCTAAATGTTTGTTTGTTTACAGGTCAAACTATAATGAAGTCGTGTGCCGCTTCCAATATAAAGAAGGTGTCTCTCGAGCTGGGAGGCAAGTCGCCACTGGTCGTTTTCGAAGACTGCGACTTGGACAAGGCTGTCAGAAACGTGAGTTACGAATACACCATCCATCGAAAATAAAAGTTTCAGCAAATTAGGAACAAATTCGCGAGGTCAGACGCACTAGTATTTAGTTTTAAAATGTGAATCTGGTGTCCTGGTAGACTGCGATGGGGATGGCGAGACGAAACTTGATGCCTTCCACAAAGTTTGTTGCCAGATTGCACAAGACTGAAATGCGTGGAAGAATACGATGAAGATTCTTGTCCAACAACTCTTAAGGCTCGTTATCCGTTCTAAATGCTGATTGTTTTAGACATTTTTCTCTATGATCAAACATGTTTCTTCACATATTATTAATGTCACTATTTAGTATATATTTGAAACCTACAGTTTGAATATTTCATTGATAATCTACTCGAAATCGACTAAATTCACGCAGAGAACCGGTTTTTTCAACTTATTTTTAACTGCACACAATGAAAGCATGATCCATAGGTCACTGGTTCCTACATTTTATGGTCCTTCGAACCGGATGGACTACACTTCGAAGTCCTTCAAGCAATCAAGGTAATTTAGTGTTTTTTTGTGCTTAAATTACGGTAGCGAATCGGTTTGCTGGCCTCCCACAAGCGGGTCTCACCAGTGAATTGAGAGTCGCAAATATCGTTTTGAGAGTGCAATTACACTGGTTACCACGAGCGACCGTCCCGGCCGGGAACTCCTGCATCGACAACTACGAGCGGACGAAAACCAGGACTGGGAACAGGCCCAAGGTCTTCGTGTCGTGAATTAACAACTCAACAACTTCAACTTTCAACAAACTTCAACTTAAACTTCAACTTTAACTCCAACTAACTCAACATGGACAAGCTTAAACTACAGCAATCCTGTTTTGAAAAAATTAAAACTTTGTGTGTGAACTACAAAAAGGACAGCACAACCAGGAAAACTGCTGACTATCTGAACAATCGATTAACATCCCTTGACGCCTTATGGGGTGATTTCGAAAACTTGCATTCTGCCCTTGAGGTGGAAATTGAAGAAAAAGACATCAACTACTTCTTGGAAGATATTCAAGGAAAAACGAGAGAAATGTATGAGGCAACTAAGTCCGACATACTGAATCGTCTTCATCAACTAACGGAAGACAAAACTTCGTCGGTCAAATTTGACTTGACAGGGCTGCTGGACGAAGAACGGAGCGATGACGTGAACATCGTCTCTTTACTAAGCAAACAAGAGTGCATAACTAACACGCGGACGATAAACGTCAACGGAGGAACGACCAATTATTTTACCTACTTAATTTTGTATCTTTACATAAAATAAACCAGTTCAACTATAACTTAACTTCATAGCTGTTACTATCTAAAACTCAGGCAAAAGTATTATTCACTTCAAAAAGAGTAATAAAAGGAATAAGGACTCTTAATACGTTTATCAACCGGTTTCTTTTCCAGGGTATGGGCTCGGTATTCTTCAACAAGGGCGAGAACTGCATCGCCGCCGGCCGCCTCTTCATCGAGGAGACGATTCACGACGAGTTCCTCCGCCGCGTAGTAGAGGAGACCAAGAAGATGGCCATCGGAGACCCTTTGAACCGCGGCACCGCGCATGGTCCCCAGAACCACAAGGCACATATGGACAAACTCATCGAGGTAAGTTTTCAGCCTATATGAAACATCAGAAGTCCAAAATAATTGTGTTTCTCTCGTAAAATGCTTGCGTTTTAGGAAAAGAGGTAAAAGAGGAGGATAAAGAAAGGGAATGTTTTTGTTAATATTTTGCTAGTAAAATGACAGGAGTGTAGAAAAAAGGAGGATACGGAAATATAATTATTTTTGTTAATATTTCGCTCGTAAAATGCCCGTAGTGTAGAAAGAGGAGGATAAGAAAAGGGAAGTGTTTTTGAATTTACATTTTCTTTTGACTTACGGTCCAATTTGTGCATGTATTTTTATACGCATACTAACCACTGAACGTATGTTTTATATATTTTGTTCGCATATAGGTAGATGCAAAATGAACTGTAAATGAAAGTTTTCTGTTATTATCATAATTAAACTATACCTTCCTTTCCCTTGATTTGCCAAATTATTGATGTCATTAATGAACCCTATTATAAACTTAAATGCGTACCTTTTTGACACTTATTGTCATTTTGACAAGAGCGAAAAAGGTACGTGTTTCAGTTTCCTTTACTGTACGCACTATGGGCAGCACAAATGGCCCATTTATGAATGCATTCATAAATAGGCCATGCAATTCTGCAGCTCATTGTGCCTACCTACTAGACACGTTATATTAGAGTTAGTGATCTCCATATTAATATATTGCCTCTTTTCCCCTCAGTTCTGCGAAGCTGGTGTGAAAGAAGGCGCGACGCTTGTCTTGGGCGGTAAGCGCGTGGACCGGCCCGGCTACTTCTTCCAGCCAACCATCTTTACCGACGTTACCGACGATATGTTCATCGCTAAGGAAGAATCCTTCGGTCCTATCATGATCATCAGCAAATTTAGCAGCAAGTGAGTAAACCATTATTTCATACATTCCAATACGGTATTTGACACACGACAGTGAAAATAAATTGTAATCATTGAAACCAATAAACTACTAACCACTAATTTTTGTATATTATACATTATACTATTTTTAATTGGAAAAAAACTAAAAAGAAGTGTTTTGACTACTGATTTATTTAGTTATTTTATTTATTTAATCTTTATTGCACAAATGAAAAACACATCGTGCAAAAAGGCGGACTTAATGCCATTGGGCATTCTCTACCAGTCAACCATCGGGCAAAGCAGATAAGTTGTGGGCGGTGCAACTGACATATAGATTTATGACGTCACAAGCCAGTATTTTCATAGAAACATTTCATAAAGAGTAGCTGATTTGAGCTGTCATTAAATACCGTATTGTTCAATATCTTCGCCATATTTCGGACATTTATCGAAAATATAACTTAGTATAGTAAAATTCAATGATTCATTTATGTATTGTTCGCGCCTATCATTTTCACTTTAGCAAAGTGTCATCTTGAATTAAATGGCAATTAATAGAATATTATGAACTTCAATGAAAATACATGTTATAATAAGTTATGATGGTTACAAAGCCCTTTCAATAAATAAATAAAAAAAAAAGTTATGATGGTTATTTTGTATAGAGAACATCACTAAAGTAAACGTGTATTGGTGCTATCAGACATATTTCGTTAGCCCTTTACTGTCTTATAACAGGGTTTCAATTTTTCTATGTGCCTTGATCTTTGTATCAATGGTTTAATGTAAATATTTTATTTTGCTCCCACATAAAAAATAATGAAGACATTAAATGTTTCTTAAATTTATTATTGGGATTTAAGTTTTAAACTCCTTACATTTTTATTGACATTTTCAGAAACCTAGACGACGTGATCCGTCGTGCGAACGCCACGGAATACGGTCTGGCCAGTGGCGTGTTCACCAAAGACGTCTCTAGAGCTCTCCAATTTGCAGAACGCATCGAGGCCGGCACTGTGTTCGTCAACACATACAACAAGACCGATGTAGCGGCGCCGTTCGGCGGATTCAAGCAATCTGGCTTCGGAAAGGACCTAGGTAAATATACACTATGTTCATGGTGAACATACACAAGTCGTGACCAAGTCACTTGGGTTCCACGATATAACATGGCGGGACGTAACATGATATAGCACCGCCTGGTATACCAATCTTGCTGACTTTTCCGAACTACTTGAGATTCACTGACGAATAACATAATGTTTTTGAATCAATCTACATGTCAACGTTTATTTTCTTACGAAAAATAAAAATATTTTTCATTTTCGAAAATATCCCAATTTGTGATTGAAAAATTCATTTGAAAAGTGCCTCATTCTAAAAGAGCGTAGGCGACCAGTAGTTGGTCACAGCGCAGAAAATAAGTTGATAAGTTGGTCGCACTATATACGGTCGTTTGTAACCTGAAGGGCTATTCCGATGTTCGATTTTTTACCGTCGTATAGTGCCATTCCACTCACTCAAATATACTTTGACAGGAGATCGAGAGGGATTGCACTATTCGACAGTCGAATTACGAACATCAGAGTAGCCCTTCTGCGGCAAACCGCTACTTAGACTTTGATTTGACATCTACTTCATCCTACAGTTACGGAAAGACCATACCTGCGTAATAATAGTAACTCATATCTAATATGCTAAACCGTTTTTTTCTTGTTACAGGTCAAGACGCATTGAACGAGTACCTCAAAACCAAAACTGTTACCATTGAATATTAATGTTAGTTGACATTGTGATTAAGTAGATTTTACAATTTGACATTTAGATAGTAATATTAAGTGAACTTGTATTATAATATTTGCATATTTGCATCATGCCCTATATAACACATTGACTGTGACAATAACATATTGTGAATATAGTTATTTTTTGAGAATGTCATTTCATTTAAATTATTCATTTGTAGACATTTAGTATTTAGGAAATACAAGTGGCTTTGATAGCTGTAGACCTTGCTTTGTAAGTTTTATTTGTACCCATATCTCCGCCATTTTTTTTAAATTTCGAGACTTTGAATCAATATACTTATCAAACTTATGATTGGCTTGATGAGACTCAGTTAAATATTGCGGTATCTAGGCGAGAACAGCCGGAAATCCAAACATCCAAACATATAGAAAACTCGGATCACAGCTCTCTCGTTTAAAAATTATCTCGTATCGTATTTTCATGATTTTTTACACATTGTAGATAGGGTTGTCAAGGTTAGTGGCACAAATTTGTGATCAAATTGCGGGACTTGGTTATAAAATGCGGGACTCCTTCATACGGCCTGACTGGGCAAGGTACATGGACCGTCAACAATTGATAAGGATGGAAAAAAAGAGCTGAAGAAGAGGGCACAGGACTTGTTGTGGTACTTTCCAATTAGTATCATGCCTGCTCACATTGCTCAAAATTAACCAACTGATCGTCCGATTCAGTGCTTATAAGCACTGTAATAGCCTGAAAATGGGACACTTGACATCCCGTACGGACCCTTTCCGGGACTCATACTCAGAGCTCCAGAAACGGGACGTCGTATAAAGCTGGACGGTTGGAAACTCCAGTTGTAGATGGTATGGACAAGTGGGTAACTCGACAAACATCGAAAGTCACCGAATTAATAATTTGCCTCTCGTAATGACTGTTTCTAAAATTCTTTAACGCGACCTTGCGTAAATTTATCCAGGTGTGAAAAAATACCACTATATCATGGTGTACTCGTATATCTTATTAGAATACGAATCTTCACATTAAGTTTAGCAATTCAGTCCGACCAAAACCGTATTCTGGATATCATATTTCTTTGAATATATCAAAGTGGAAATCGTTTCTATTAAATGCCTTACCGTTCAGAAAATGGTGGCTACCAGTCATAAATTTTAACCGATCTGATCAGATCGATCATAATTTCTGCCCGTGTAAACTCGACAAACAAACATCGGGATGATTTGTGGTTAGTTACACTACGTTATACTTGACTTACAGTTTTGTTACAATTAGAAAAATGTCTTTACCCTTTTAATGCAGGTACCTAATAACACAAATCATAAAGGTCAGAACCGGGTATTGGCTGTCTCACTGTCTAATATAATAATAGGCGCTGCAGTGGAGCACTTTTAAAAAGTAATACAATTTTACAAAATCTAAAAAGTTACTTAACTGTCACATCATAAGAATACGGTATTTAACTATAGTGAGTTCCGGTTCGTGACTTAAGATGGCCGCATGCGTTCAAGTTTTGCTGTTCATTATTTATTCATTTTTGTTGTTCAATGTGTAGTATTGATAGCGTATTGTGCAGTGAACTAACGTATGAGTGAATGGTTAATGAAGAATTCAACTTGAAGCGTACATAGCCCTTCTTGGGTCAAGGCCCGGTATACCGCGTGGTTTTTTGTAAATCGCTATCAATTTACAAAAAGCAAAACCTCACCGAACAACGGCATGCTCTACGAGCAAACTTGAAATTGGCGAAATCATCATTAACCTGATGGAAGCCATATTTTAAAATTAGAATTAGAATTAGAACTATAGTGAATATTAATTGTGTCATTGAAACCACTTATATTCAAAATACACGGAACCAAATAAACTACCTGTAACTTGTGGACAATTTACTGCGTATAAGCTTTTGTCCAACATGTATTTTATATGGACAAAAGCTAAAAAGACGTGTTTTGACTACTGATTTTTATGACGTCACAAGCCGGTATCTTCATAAAAGCTTCATACTAACAAATCGTTTTCGACATTTCATAAAGAGTAGCTGATTTGGGCTGTCATCAAATACCGTATTATAGCGGCCCACACTTCTCGCGAAGATGACCGAAGTTGGGCGAATATGATTGTGTGGCGCTTCCCCATACTCCAGCCAACTTCGCACTGGCTAACTTCGAATATGACTGGTGGCACTTCCCCATACTCCGGCCAACTTCGCCTTGGCCAACTTCGAATATGACTGTGTGGCACTTCGCCATACTCCAGCCAACTTCGCCTTGGCTAACTTCGAATATGACTGTGTGGCACTTCCCCATACTCCGGCCAACTTCGCCTTGGCCAACTTCGAATATGAATGTGTGGCACTTCCCCATACTCCGGCCAACTTCGCCTTGGCCAACTTCGAATATGACTGTGTGGCACTTCGCCATACTCCGGCAAACTTCGCCTTGGCTAACTCGAGTATGACTGTGTGGCACTTCCCCATACTCCGGCCAAGTTCGCCTTGGCTAACTTCGAATATGACTGTGTGGCACTTCGCCATACTCCGGCCAACTTCGCCTTGGCTAACTTCGAATATGACTGTGTGGCACTTCCCCATACTCCGGCTAACTTCGCCTTGGCCAACTTCGAATATGACTGTGTGGCTCTTCGCCATACTCCAGCCAACTTCGCCTTGGCCAACTTCGAATATGACTGTGTGGCACTTCGCCATACTCCGGCCAACTTCGCCTTGGCTAACTTCGAATATGACTGTGTGGCACTTCGCCATACTCCGGCCAACTTCGCCTTGGCTAACTTCGAATATGACTGTGTGGCACTTCCCCATACTCCGGCCAACTTCGCCTTGGCCAACTTCGAATATGAATGTGTGGCACTTCCCCAATCTCCGGCCAACTTAGCCTTGGCTAACTTCGAATATGAATGTGTGGCACTTCCCCATACTCCGGCCAACTTCGCCTTGGCCAACTTCGAATATGAATGTGTGGCACTTCCCCATACTCCGGCCAACTTCGCCTTGGCTAACTTCGAATATGAATGTGTGGCATTTCCCCATACTCCGGCCAACTTCGCCTTGGCCAACTTCGGTCAACTTCGCAATCGCAAGTAATCGACCCGCAAGTAAATTTAACGAAGTGCCTACCTAAGTCCAATCCATGCAATTAATTTAATAGCGTGTGACATTTGTAGATATCTTTGGCAGTTTATCTATTTATATGTGACGTAATTTTAAAATTTCAATAGAATTACATAAAAAATATACTGCCCGGAGCGTTGATTTTTGAAAAGCTTATCGATTCAAACAAAAAATTGGTAATTATTACAGATATTCATAATTTTGAGAGAAATCTCAGGAACAAGGGGATTATGGTAATATCCTAAAGATTTATTATGATAACAAAAAGTTGTACGCACTGATAACGTCGTCTACTTATCGTAATATAATATACGTGCAGGAATTGAGGGTATTATTGAACGTCGCTAAATACAAAAGAGATTTTGTTTTCGTTATATATAATTTCCAGTGAAGGTCCCAAAATCTATAAACAGAATGAAAAACCGGCCAAGAGCATGTCGGGCCACGCTCAGTGTAGGGTTCCGTAGTTGCCCATCCTTCACAATAGACGGACTTAAAACAGCGGTTTTAAGCCCGAGGTTTAAATTAAGAGAAAGATTTCAAGCTCTATAAAAAAGGTCGTAAACGCCAAAGTAACTGTAATTACTTATTACCTTCTGAAAGTTATCGATTATACTCGCTAGATTGAGCGGAATGTTTTAATGCAGTATGGCACTTAACTAATATGTGTAACGTTCGAAGTATAAGGACACCGCGCGGCACTTACGTCATTATAAAGAAAATTATGAAATTTTGAGATGACTCAAAAACGGCTCGACCTATTTTATTTAATATAGTTTTCATTGAAAGAACTTATAAAGCCTCATTTTTATGATTTTTTTGGCCTGTGGTTGAAAAGTTAGAGGGGGGGGGGGGCACTATTTTTTTTATATTCGGAGCGAAAACTGCTGACTTTATCAAAAAATAATGTTTAGAGACCCCTATTATTTTTAAAGACCTATTCAACGACACCCCCCACACTAAAAAATCACCCCCACCATAGGTGTTCGAGAGGTACCCGAAGTTTTGTCGGCGTGATACATACGAGACATACACTCATACCAAATTTCAGCTTTCTATACTAATGATCACGGAGCTAAGCCGCGGACGGATAGACGGACAGACGGACATGGCGAAACTATAAGGGTTCCTAGTTGGCTACGGAACCCTAAAAAGGGGCAGATAAACTCAGTAAGGATTACTTATCAATTATCATGTTAAATACCCACGCTATGTACACCTAGTGCCAATTCATTCAGTTCAGACATCGCGCGATACGAAACGTAGTTATTCAACCTTTAGATACATGACGTCATTTTGCGAATAAATATAAACAAAACTATATTAAAAGTGTACCATAAGGGAGAACAAATTAAGAAAACCTTATCGGCGTAAATGAAAATTTAGAGAATTTGACACATTTCATCAATTTTGAGAAAATTCTCAGGAACAAGAGGATTAGTTAGTTTAGAGTAAACATCATTTTGATAAGAATATCGCTATTGCTTGATAAGATAATTCACAGATGTTAATATTGACAGATAGGAAGGGATCTTGTTATTAGCAGATAGTAGTATTATTTATAGGTAAATTTGGGGTAAGCAGATAGGTAATTTAAAACACATTTGCATTTCGTGATCTAGCATTATTTCGCAATTTTCCTGAAGCAGCTAAACGACGGGTTGAATGTAAATGCGCGTAAAGCTTAATTTGTAATTAAAGTTATAAATCTCTTGTTGCCTATATATATAAAATATTCAGTATCAGGTGAATTTATACTACGACTACATTATCTACCCTTTCTGGTTCTGAATATATGTGCCAATGACATCTTTAAATACTTCCCAACAGTCGTTATAATCATAATATCTCATTAAATCCCTTTAAACTGGGCTTGTTTTTTCGAGATGAAAATATTCCACTTAATGTTGTTATCTTTTATAATCGTACTGATATTAATAAAGTCGATATACCACAATTCACTTATTAAAAAAAAAACGATAGGTCGCTTGGCGTTGGGGCGGTGGAGTTGTTGACACGATGCAACGGTAATCCAGTCCAGAGGTACCGCGTTGGATTCCCGGTTTTTTTTCGCCGGGCTATGCTTTTAAATTTTTCTTCGTGCTTCGATCTTTGTATCAATGGAACAGTTTACCAATAAATGCAAGAACTATGAACTATAGTAACATACAGCTAAACTATGTGTCTTGTGGGTTCCTGGGAACTCCCTGATGAACGATGGCCTCGTCATGTTTTGTAGTGTTTGTTTCCATTATACCGTCCGTCGTTTAACTTTGTAAATTGCATAAATAATTTCGGAAATAGCCCTTATGTTTGGGGGAGGTACTTTGCACGAGTGCAGGTACGCAGAAGTCAAAATATGGTTTGTTAACAATTCAAATCGTGGGCAATAATACATCGCCTGAGTCCGCCGGAGGAGGGGAATTTATTTATATTTGGTCCCCGCTAACAACAAAGAAATAAAAGTGGTCCACCGTCAAGAAAAGGTTGGTAACCTTAGTGGTCGTTATTTTTTAACGTACCTACGTTCTTATGCTGCGAATGCTGTCTTCACCTAACCTTGAAAAGCGAAATAACTATAGAGTCGCCTCACAGCTGAGCCAATAAGTACCTACATAGATATGCCATTTAATAGAAATTAACCTAATGGACGATCAAAGTTAGAGTAAAGTATTTATTAATTACAATTTCCTTGTTTCTAATAATATTTATCCTCCTCAATCTCCTGGCTCTCAATCAATGCCAATATTATACGCCGCCCCCCCCCCAACATTAACTTCTCTAACTTGGTTTCATACGCAAACATCGTACATTTTATAAATTTATGAAACATGTAGGTAGGTAATGTTTCATATAACTAAGTACTATGTACAAAAAAGCTAAAATTAACTAAATTAAAACAAATTCAAAAAACTGGCTCCCCTTTGGCATGGTACCGAAAATGCTGGCAGCCAACCGAAATTCCTCGCTGAACAGCTATGCTGATACGCTGTGCGAGGAAGCTGCCAGCTCTGCGGTCCCCAGTGGTCTCTTGAAGCCTTTTAGAGAGCTCTCTGTGAAGTTTTTTGGCGCTAGGACCCCATGGACCCCAAAAGTACTCGACCCCAAAAGGTACAAAATTGTATTCGGGGCCGAGACCCTATATTTGGTGCTCTTTAGTTTTTCGGCCGCCTCAGCAGCCGCGCCCGCTCTACCCGATGTTCCGTGAAGCTGGGTCAGCGCCAGTGTGTCCACACAGGTGGCATCCCATACAAGCACACGTCCCAGCCTCCACGGAACCAGGGACATCCCGTCCGGTCTCTTGCCATCGTCGCTGGCGATGTTTCATTATTTTTAATGTGGGTACACCACATTTCTCTTTATATTGAACCGGCTGGCTTCGCACGGGGCTTAAGTACTTCGCTTTCCTCTCTCTTTTTCTTTCTCATGATATTATTTTTCTCTTCATCAAGTTAATAAGCACTTTAATTACATCTTTGTATCAATGGTTTAATAAGCACTTGTTTGTATAACTTCCCCTTAAATCCTTTTATTTTTCAACCAACTTCAAAAAATAAGACCTTCAGTAAAAGTTGATAAGTGTGACCCTCTCCAGCAAACCCTGGCACTCCCCATTCACGACTAAAAAAAACGACCAAGTGCGAGTCTGACTCGCGCACCGAGGGTTCCGTACAAACTTTCACTTATCCCATCTTAATTGGCCTGGTTGAGTTAAGTTTGCACCTGAAATGTATGGCGCCGGATACAAACGAGGTGCAAACTTAACGCAACCGAGTTCTCCAAATATGATGTTTGAAAAGGACCACCTATATTTTTTATGATTTTATAATGTATAGTTTTCAGATTTTTATGAGCACTTGTAGTATTGTGACGATATTACTTGCCAAATTTCATAGTTCTAGGTCACATCGGGAAGTACCCTAACATTTTGATTCCCTTGAGAGTGTCGAAAAGTATGTTTTTTGCGACATAAACGGCAGTATCTTTTTTTCACGCAAACGTAGAAGTTTGATTTTTTCACAGGTTCAAGGAACCGTAGACTTGAGTATAATATGGTGTTAATTTCAACCCGATACCTGAACGCGTACTACTTGAGATAAAGGGTCTTGACAGACAGACAGACAGACGGACGGACAACAAAGTGATCCTATAAAAGTTCCGTTTTTTTTCGATTGAGGTACCATCAAAATCACAAATTGTATTTGACGGACAGCTATATCCGGTACGTAGTACATTGGAAACATGCCTTATCACCCACTAATACATATAAACCGAATACGCCTTACAATAACTTCTGTTCTCGCGTATCCTGCGCTGAGACAGGTTTGATAGAACAGCTAGTCCAGTCTGCTGAGATAACGATGTTCCGTTATCAGCTGTTTTGCTTTGTTTTGGTGTGTCTATTGCAGCTGTCAGTGCAGGTATGTGTAAAATACATATAGTTAACTGTATGTTTTGACGTCTTGTTTTGTAACCCTAAAACGTTTTGCTCAGCTAATACTGTAATTTAGGAGACCTAGGATAGTCCAATAAATAGAGTATATACAAATTAGTATTGTTATCTATAAGAGTATTATAATTTGTAATATACAAAAAATAAGTAAACCATATTTAAGTAAGTAAATAAAATCTAAATAATTCGTTACAATATCTGTGCTTAATCACGATAAATATACACTGAGAGTTACAGATTTGTTTGTGACGTGATAAACGCAACCACAAGGGCCTATAGGACGCTTTGACAGATTTTAAATATGAAGATGAAATTCATTGTCGTCTTTATGGAAACCGAACAGTAGGACCTTTTAAAAAACAATGTCACATTTATTACCGAAAGGGTACATGTATTCCATGTATTGGCCGGCAACGCACTTGTGAGTCCTCTGGTGTTGCAGGTGTCTATGGGCGACGGTAATCGCTTTTCATCAGACGATTCGTTTGCTCGTTTGCCCCCTATTATGACATAAAAAAAAATATATATATTGCGACCTTATTTGTGAAACAGCGAAATTAGGAACTACTCGAATAGCACACCGGCCGTATTGCTTTGCTTATACAGCTTTTACACAGCTGTCATAAGCTAAATAAAAGCTGTATAAGCCCTTATGCAATTTAGCATGACTGATTGCCATCTCTAAATTCGCCAAAGACTTAAATAACCCGGACATTTGGCGTAAGTCGCATTTTTTCCCCGGACGTGTCCGAAGATAATATAATTAAAAACAAAATAGATTTATTTTTCATTCACGTAGTGTCCCCGGACACTTTTTAAAACCCCCCCGGACGGCCCCCGGACGGCCTCCAAACTAGGACAAATCCGGGGAAACCCGGACGGATGGCAGCCCTATCGTCTATGAATTTCATACGATTGTCAGTGTCTATGCGTTCAAGTGTTATGTTTTGATGACACCTTTAGTTCACAGAAGAGTTGATACCATCATCATGAAATAGGGATAAATTGGCAAGTTTCCATCTTAAATCAGTTAACAAAGGTATAATATTATATTACAGCGAATATGAACCTTATTTCAAGCTTGTTAAGGTACAATTTGAAGTGAAATATAAAGCTGACATAGATTCATGATTCTTTGACATCGGCCATCGTACAAAACAAACACAACTCAACGGAACCATATTCAATTTTAGACTTTAAGTCGTGGAATTAAGATTAAAAATTAAATGCAGTTAATAAAATTAAATGCTATTAGTGCTAACTTCATAGTAAACATTCTATTATTAGATTATCACTTTATATTAAATAAACACAAATACCCTCGCTGTGATTAGGCAAACTTAAACATTCGATGTTGGTGAATGCCGTCTCTCTCGCCTTCCTTTTAAACATTGTTTGTGTGAGCGTAACGGCGTACGAATTTAAGAATATGAATGAATGATAATAAATCGTACGATTAATGTAATTCCGTCCTTTTCTCTTATTATGAGTGTGGACGAGATGGAAGAGCGAAACGTTACCGCATCGATTGGCGGATGCTTTCTCAGAAAACAACAATGTGAAATCACATAGTTAGTGAGTCTTTGTTTGTGGAGCAAAGTTATCGTATTGTGTCGAATTTTGTCAGTATACTTATATGATAAAAATCATTTAATTGTCAGAGATGGGGTATCGTAGAATTTGTGCTATAGTGGGTGTGCTATGTTTGACTGTATCGTCCGATCAGGCAGGTACCTACCTATGTTGTTATGCGATTCATTTTTTATTTAATATTTTAAACTATCTATATTATCTGATGTTTCCGATATATTTTTAAATCAGTATACTGTATATACAAACATAATATGTAGCCATTAGTAATGTACTAATTTAATTATTATAGCGATAAATGTGACAGTGTTTATTTACTAATAGGTCCTATTGTTCGGGTTTCCATAGAGACGAAATTTGTTTGCATCTTTATACCAATAAGTAAGCTGTCAATAGGCTAGTTGACTAATGTTAAATTGTATTAAACTAATGTTTATTTCGTATAGTATTTAGCATAGGAAACCTAAGTACATGTTTGGGTCGATTGCAAAAAAAAAAATTAAAACAAAACTTAATTGATTCCTTTGTGTGACGAAAGTTACCCATACATTTTGTATGACTAACTTTCGTCACACAAAGGAAGCGATCGTGATTTTTTGTTAACTAAGCTTTTAACCATGTATAGTGTTTTTGCAATCGACCCGTTTTTCAGTTCATAAAAGTAGTAATTTTTAAAAATGGTTTATATTCTGTATTTTGAAATATATCCTGTATTTTTTTCTGAGCTAGTAAGATCATTAGGTATTAACCATTTCAGATAATATATTTCAAAAATGGGTCGACTAGCCTATTCGTCCGTGTGGAAAGTTTCCACTGGAAACCCGAACATGCAATGGGACCTTTAACTAAACACGACTGTCATGAATAATGTTAATGGAATGGGGAATGGATGAAAATTTTCGTAAAGGTTGATTTTTTTTATAGATAGGAAACTCCGAAATTCCTGGGAAAAGTTTAGCTTTGTAATCGCTATTTGTGTTACGGCCCCGTTGGCACGGTTATCCATATAAGATCCGTAAAAAGCGAAAAAAAAAACACTTCTGTTTTTTATTTTTTTAAAGCTTCAATAACGTCTGTAACTTTTTCCCATTAATGGGGCGGGTTATACCTGCATATAAAAAAAAAAAACAGTTTTATTTTTTTATTTTTATCATATTGCGCATTCGTGGGAATACTTCCCAATAAGGTTTCTGTGCATCTTTTGTCTCATTTTTCAAACAATCTAACCGCAAATTTTAGACTTACCTTTTGTTTATATTTGTAAAAATTTTGTACTCATAATAAAGTCATGTTCGCGTACGTCCTATGTCACAAGGTAGATAAAAAGATAAATGATAAAGCATCCTTCCGAAATTACGGAATTGCGAGAGATCATCGGCAATATTTAATATTTTCAACAAAGTTTAAAAACGAGGAGATTCCCGTACCTCAATCAGCAAAACGGAACCCTTATAGGATCACTTCGTTGACGATCTGTCTGACCAATTTGAGCCCAACAAAGTTGATACAACCACTTATTTTATGAATAAGTAGGTAGGTATGTAATGGTTAAATAAAATGATGTAAATATTCATGAGATGTACGTTTTATACTTAAACAAAAGAAGTCATTAACCGAGCTAATTGTATTCAAAACTACGGTATTTGCAATAAATGTGTTACCGTAAAACAACCCCACTATATGTAGTCCAGCCAGTCCTTACAACTATGGTCCGAAATATCCGAAAATTACTCGTTAATATTATGACAATTATTACGAATAAACTCTAAGGTGAACAACATAATTAAACAAACTTAAATAAAAACTTATAAAATCACTGACAGAATATGGATTTTGATAAAAATAAACGAGTTTTGTTTTGGACCATAGTTGGATGATTGGAGTATAGTTGGGTAGTTTTACGGTACTGATTATTTATTTTTCCACTGATTATTTTGTAAAGTTCGCCTCTATATTTCGCTAATCTCGTTTCTTCGTCTTCGTTTTCGTATTGAAATTTGAATCATTTATTGAGTAAGTAGGTCACAGGCCCTTTTACAATTTAGAAGTTGAGTTTTTGTTGAGAAGAAAGCCGAAAGAAACTCAACAGTAAGTAATTCCTGTGCAGACCGCATTCATCGACTCCCCGAGCCCATTACGAACCTAGTCGGTGCCCGTCCCACGCTGCGCTTTCCCATGCATGGTCTCTAAATCACCACTGCAGGACTTTGTCCCTGACGGCCATCCGATCTCCCGGCTATATGTCCCGCCCATTAACCGTGCTATCCTGTGAGCTAAGTCGGTTTGGTTCTTCTGCGGATGTCCTTATTTCTGATTCTATCAAAGAAACTCCGAGCTGGCACTTTCCATTACACTAGTTACTTTATGGACCAGTATATTTGAACCTATGTTATGTGTTGAGGGTTCCGACTGACCAGATAGCGACCTTCATGAACGAAGAATTTTGGCCGAAAGGTGTTTTATTCCGGCGTTTCCGCGGTCGGCTACCCAACACCACGGACTTACGAAACACATCATAGAAAAAAAATGTGTTAATATTTAATATGTATGTTAGATTGTAAGGTATAAGATATACCTTACAATCTTACAATCTTGTAAGGTTATCTATGGGCCTTTGATGCCTGAAATAAATGAATTAATATTATTATAATATTAATAAATAATATCTAGGTACAACATGTACCATTATTTGACCGGTCTAATTAAATCAGGGACGATCTATAGTTGCAACGTTTTGATGAAAATATACGTATTGTAACAGCTATTTGATAGCAACTTCCTGATTCATTGGATTAGTGGGAGTTTTGTTTTTTGACCGAACGAGTGAAGCGTCTCCGTTTCATCTTGGCTATAAAATCTTTCGCATGTCCGGATGTCCTGATTTCTGTCTGTTCTCGCCTACAGGCCGTATTTCTCAACGTTCCTCATGTAATATTATGAGTATAGGTTCTCCACCTTCTCGAAGTATATAAAATTTCTGTAGGTAACGGTTCAATTCATCGATTTTCAAAATGGCGGGGATATGGGGTTTCAAAATGTAAAAAATGACAAAATGAACATTTCAAAACAAAGTCCCTAGGTCTACAGCACACTGAGCACTAGCTTTATTTAATCCACGACGCACGAACGGTACTCTTACCACCCGTATGTAGTATTAAGTATAACCACCAGTATGTAGTAGTAGTAAGTATGTGTGTATTAAGTATTCTGTGCCCTGTTTACAGTGACAGTACTCGCTCTAGCGACTCCGTAAACGATTTGTATCGAGAATTGTAGTTGCACAAAGTAACCGCCCCTAGGGGCACTGCCACTGTGTTATTCTCCGTACTAAACTACTAACGATTGTTTACGCTTTCACTAGCGAGTACGGTCACGTCAACTCACAGTAAGGGGGTACAGGTCTTCTCAAACTATCGTACACAAAAATTATGTAATTTGTGATTTTGATCTTGTAAAACTGCGTTTAACTTCAAGGTTACCATGTCTTACTTAGGTATTTATTTTTTGTGGGTACGTTGATGATGTTGACATCGAACAATTTTAAAAATAAGTACTTTTTAATGTTTGAAAAACAGTAAGTGATTTGCGGAATTTAGAAGACACGTATTATATTGTCATTTAGATGTTTAAATTTCTTGTTTCCCTGATATTTTGATATGTTCTTAATAATATACAATGTTGCGTAGGTACTTTAATAGTAGTCATCTTCCCTATTATTGTCATTCGTTAGGCTGCCAGTCCACAGAAGTGGAGTTAACAGCGACCAATCACATTCCTCAGATTTAAATGCACTTCTGTTGGGCTTCACAAAGACGCATTCTGATTGGTTCATTTTCTCCGATCCGCTTCTGTGAACTGGCAACCTTAGGTGGCAGCGTTGGTCACTAATAGCCAGCTCTCACTCACGACTGACCATCATATGAGGAGCGTCTATTCAGAAGGGCTTATCTATCTATGGAAACCATACAAAAATACGAGTAAGTCCTTTCGAAAGACACTCCTTATCTTATATCTTGGGATCGGTTGGGTCTCGTCACAATATTGAAGTTTAATTAATTTGTGGTGAGCCAACTGCCCAATTGTAGGCCTTCATGATCATGAAGCTTATTGAGCTCTGGCCGAAGAGTGTCTTAGTCTTGTGTTTTCGGGGCCGGTTATTCGTTGACACCAAAAAGTTGCGTGACCCTTCGTCTAGTTATCGTGTTTGTGTATTTTTATATTTGTTTTTGTTTATCTCATACTTATGTATGTTAGTTTTAAGGAATTTATCTATGGACCGCGGTTGCCTGAAATAAATGTTTTTCAATTGATTTAATCTCATATTAGATTTAGATGATGATGATGTCTTCCCAGACGTATCCGTCGACGGCGACACCCTAACAAGAACGTATACTACATTTACGTTTACCTACGCGCGTGAGCGCGGGCATGAATAGCAAACTCGAATTTGGTGAAAGAAACTGTATAATAATTCTATAACCAGATAAAAATTAAGTATATACCAGGTGGGTCCTGTAAAAGGAACAAAAAATTAAAACATAGATTTTACTCGTCAAACTGGACAACATCTGTTCAGAAACTTAAAAAAAAATAATACATCAGTCATTTTATAAAGTTACTCAACATAATATATTTTTTTTTATTCTGATAAAAACTGGCCTAGTCAAATCTAACCTACTTCAAGATCTCACATTTTTAAATAACTGCAATTGTTATAGGTGTCCAATAAAGCAAAGAAATAGAGTTTAATACTTGTTCATAATGTTATTTTGTTCCTATAAATACATATTTGCATTTTGCATAGAACTTGGCACCCATTTCAGAGAAGAAAGGGGTCAGGGGAACTCCACTTTCATTAATAAAAAATTATCTTTCGAATAGGAAACAATGTGTTAAGCTAGGTGAACATGTTAGTGACGATACAAACGTTTCGTATGGTGTACCACAGGGGAGTGTCCTAGGACCAACCCTGTTCCTGGTCTACATCAACGACTTATGTAACATGGTCATACCTAATGGAAACATTTTTTCATATGCTGACGATACAGCGGTCGTCTTCACCGGTAAAACATGGAAAGATGTTAAAACTAACGCTGAACAGGGAATGGCAATGATAAGTAAATGGCTAAGAATGAACCTGTTAACTCTAAATACAAACAAAACAAATTATATATGCTTCAGTATCACAAATTCTACACAACCCAATTTCAATATGGATCTAAAGATCCACTCATGTAGTGAGATAAACTCCAATTGTCACTGTCCAACTATCAATAAGGTACCCCAAACTAAATATCTGGGAGTTATCTTAGACGAGCATCTAAATTGGTACTCCCACCTGGACCAGGTTAGCAATAGAGTAAGGAAGATGATGTGGATATTCAGGTCGCTGAGGCATATTGTACCAAATAGTGAAAAAGTCACATCAAAATCACGTAATGTTCTCAATGAGATATATATATCTCTGGTACAGTCGGTTTTAGTATACTGCATATCTATCTGGGGGGGAGCTGCAAAGAGCCGTTTCATTGGCCTTGAGCGTGCTCAGCGTGCGCTAGTGAAGATCATGTACTTTAAAAGAGCTAGATTTTCCACTGAATCACTCTACCAAATAAGCAACCTCCTGTCCGTGCGGAAACTGTATATCTTGCAAGTTACGCTTAATAAACATAAAACTCTTATATATCACCCTAAATATAACACTAAAAGATCAATCAGTAATGTAGCTTTACCGTCACACACTAGAACCACTTTTGCAAGATCACAACTGAAAACAGCTTCAGGTCATGTATATAATAAAATCAATAAAGTACTTAATATTTACCCAAAACCATATTATGAATGTAAATTAATTATAACGAAATGGCTAAAAACTAAAAGTTATGAGGAAATAGAGATTTTACTACGTTGAAAGTAAACAAAAGCACACACAGAGACACCCATTCATACACACACACACACACAGACACACACACACACACGCACACGCACACGCACACGCACACGCACACGCACACGCACACGCACACGCACACGCACACGCACACGCACACGCACACGCACACGCACACGCACACGCACACGCTTAACCAATTTCATTTGTTTAAACGTCATTTGTATTACCTTTGTATAATACAATACATATTAACTTCAATTGTATTTTGTAATTCATGTTTTAATTATTTTATGTATAATAAATAGTGTAACGTACGGACCATAATTAAAGAAGAGCGGTGTCTTCCAACACAGGCAATATTTTGCTTACCGGATGGCACCATCCCTTTGTATACACACCATGTACGTTTTATCAAATAAAGAATTTTGTATTTTGTATTTGTATTTAGATCTCCATTCTTTTTGCGGCGAAGCCCCCAGCTAAGCATAATTTTTGCATTGAACTTGGCTCTCCTTTTTTACATTTATGTTTTTGGTGGGATATCATTACTTTTTGTAAAGAAAACTAGGCAGGTATTGAGATTTAATGTTTTTTCTTGCGTTTCTGCTGCATGGTTTTCTTTTTATGCTATTGTCTACATTCTCTTAGAGATAATAATGCGCATTGCCCATTCATTATCTGCTACCTTTTTAATACGCTTCCTGTTTATGCTTAAATTAGCCAAGTCCGGGCGATATAACGATCTCAGGCGGTTATATTCTACTATAGAACTATCTTGTGCCTTAATTTGACTAGGGTCTAGATTAATAAGGTGTACTGTGGCGACAGCCGGGGGGGATAACTTCAGATGGATAAATAATAGAGCAGAGGTACTTCGTGAAGACGTTTATTGCCCGAAGGCTAGTCTAAGACTAACTACTACATTTTATTTTACTGACGGATGTCACGCGTCTTATTCTAAATATAAACATACAATATACAAGTTTACTTTTATGTCGGTGGCCATATAGCACCAACAGTGAAGCAGAACCTTTACATTTCCCGCCGTCTCGGGGTAAACGAGGGACATTCGTTTTACTATACAGACACTAAACAAAACTACTCCTGCCTAACATATAAGAGGTCCCTACCTATGCAGGGATACCCATACATTCATACCCAGATGGTCTCTTGCTAAGAGATAACCAGGGTCAGGACATGAGCAGACACTAGCCTATGGCATGTTACGTAATCTGACATGTTGACTGACACTGGCTTCGCCTTGACAAAAACCTGCTAAAAAGGCAAGGCACCAACTTCACTAGTCCCCAAAAGTCATCTGACTTAATATATTAAAGCATAGACCATTCGATACAAAATTTAAAATGACAGGCTTTAGTAATTCAATCGCCTGGTGTAACACCGGCACAACACTCGACTTAATTATCACGAATGTTCTAACCTTAACTGCCTGGAGTATGACATATGACACACGTCGCATGCCCCAAACAGTTGTACCACGGTATATCACTGCCCTTGTATTAGATGCTTGAAAACATTGTCTATGACACTTGCTTCAAACATCCATACAGAACTAACAAATAGTGATACCCGTCTACCACTAGCTTTATATTAGAATCCTGGCGCATATATATTAAATATGCCCCAGAAATCTGTACCTTAATTATTTTCATATTAGAATCCTGAAGCATATGAATTATGCTTCAAGATTCCGTACCTTGTTCTAAATAAATACCTGGAATAAATATTTTTAATTTATTCCAAGTATTTGTACCAAAAAAAAGTAAACCTTTACCGATAAAAAAATTACCTCATAACTAATTTCACGACCATAGACGATGTCATGACACGTCATATTGACATGTCAAATGCAATGTCAACGTCAATTCGTAAAATTAGTTATCAACGAAAAATACGAAAAATTCCTTTATTTAGATTCCTACCTATCTCCTAGTTAAAATTAAATAAATTATTTATTTATTATAAGGACAAAAGAAACAACAATACAAAATCTTCAGACTGCATCGGCCCGATGCAGGCCGCATGAAGTTCTTGGCACCCCGTGCCAGAACCTCTGCCGCCCCTGGATGACGAATGCGCGAGGCATTCAATCACACCAGCAGCTGAAATCCCAAGGAACTGGGACAGCAACGGCCCTTGCAGTGTCGAATTACATGTAAAAGAAAAAAATGTATTAGCATACACAAATTAAAATGCTGGAAATAAAGTATTATAAATAAATATTGGAGGTCTGAGGAAACAATAAGTTAAAATTATTTCAAGTAAAAGGTACTGAAAATGCAATAAATTCAAAGTGCAGTAATTTATAGTGCAGGAAATTATAAATTAAACTTCCTATAGTAATAACTTAGAAATGCAGCTAATATCTTGTGGAAATAAATTAAATTATATTTACAACAGTGACACTTGTAAATGCAACAAATACAATTGCATCCTTGTACAGTCAGCCTGAATTAAAAATTTCTGAAAAATAATAGTTTTATTATTTACACCCTAGAAATATATAGAACTGTTTATATTAATTGGGATTAACGATTAAAGAATTTCTTTAATCTGTTAATATGAATTATTACATTCTTGGCACGACCACTGGGAGTGAGTTTTTGCACCACATAATTCAATGGAGACAATCGGTGTATTATCTTATATGGTAATAATTCAAGCAGAAAAATGATTATTTGTAGGACCTTAGTAACATCTAGAACTATCATACACCTAGTATAATTATTATGGGACAATTATTTACATCCTAATAAACATATATACTACAAATTATATATTATGGATCATTATTGCCTGTTAGAAGCGCAGCGTTCCGATCGGCGTCCACGGTGTCCAGCGTCGCTCTTCAGTTCTTGAGCGGCCCTCCTCGCTCAGGCACGCTGTTCCTGATGTTGCACTTTCTTGACAAGCACTCGGTCCAGCACAGCACATATTAATCAAATAAAATTTTACTAGCAACATATTGTATAATTAGTGATAATGGCTGAACTTGAAGGCTTCCACTCTTTAAGAACATTTGTTACATCATTTGACAACACTGAAACTGAATGTTTCTCACTGGTAAAATTCCATATTTTCACTGACAATCGCTTGTCTGATGTCAACAACGTGTACTTCAAGCGTAAAGAAACGAATTAATGCTGATTCTTGCGACTTTTGCCGTCGATGATAACATCCTTGTACATGATTTCTTGGCTCGACGGGAATTCGTTGTTTAACTTTAAAATAACATCCTAAAACGATGTGTAATACTATTCTATAATGCGGGTCCCGAACAATTAAACCGCAACCGCCATTTGTGATTATTTTATTCGTATTTTCTCACTTGGGCCATTAATTAAAAATCTCCAACGTCGGAAAAGCCATTAAAAGTACTCTTCTCCATTTTTATGTGGAGTCCGAAACAATGCACAAACAAATTATAATCGCTTGGGATGAAAAATGATAATGGGTGATTCAATGATTCGTCAACTTCACCCGTCTGTCGAATTCGCTCCTTCACGGCGGTGCAGTCAATAGTTACATACAATACCACAAATGTGCACTTATTCTTCGTTTTGCTTCGTGCGCATATAGACGGTGCGCTTCACTCCTGTCTGGCTCCTATGCCAACCATAAACTTTCAGTACGTAATTGTCACAGCGGTCCGAGAATCTGTGGACATAATTAGTTGGGAGCGGGGAAACTTTCAATACTCGCGTGACTCTAAATATAGGGTTTGCTGCCTCCACCAAGTGTGGCGACAGCCGGGGGGGATAACTTCAGATGGATAAATAATAGAGCAGAGGTACTTCGTGAAGACGTTTATTGCCCGAAGGCTAGTCTAAGACTAACTACTACATTTTATTTTACTGACGGATGTCACGCGTCTTATTCTAAATATAAACATACAATATACAAGTTTACTTTTATGTCGGTGGCCATATAGCACCAACAGTGAAGCAGAACCTTTACAGTACTCCGTCTAGTGTTTTAACTCTGGAGAGCGCAACGCAGGCCTGTCCTCTGCTAAATATCGAAGTGCCTATGACGAGAAGAGCGCCGCGCGCCGCCGACGACACCCGTTGGCCGGTTGTTTAGCGCGTATTACAATTTTTTTGTATGGGGACACCACTTAATTTTTGACTTAACTTTATTTTTATATTTCTGTTATATAGCAAATATAATAATACATATATTGGGATAGTTTCAAACGTCTGCTTGTAACGGTTCCAACTTATTAACTTTTTTTTATTTTTAGATTTTTTCCTACGCTTACACACAATTACTGAGCTGGATTCCAAATTTCATCCTTCTAGGTCATCTGGAAGTAGGTTAGGTTTAGGTACTATATGTCAGTCAGCCAGTGCTAAAATTTACGACTTTTTGACCTTCATATCTTTATAACCGTTAGAGCTAGCTTCATGAAATTTGGGCTTCTAGATGCCTTTATAGATATAATTAAACACACGTAGTTTTATGTGTTTACGTTAAAGAAGTTTTAAGTAATAGAAGGGTCAAAAGTGGCACCAAGTGGTTCGTGTAATATTACACTCGGCGCTGGCTAGCCAGTTCCTTTGCTTGAACTTGGCTTGACACGCTGCCGCGTGTCTAAATTTTCATAATAGGTCATAATCCCCACTCATGCTTTAATACTTATTATGTAAGCAGCTTCACTTCACGACCGATATTGATAAATCCACAGAGGTCAACACCCGAAGATGACAGCTATGTTGCCGCCGCGGTGGAGTTTCAGGTCTCCGCCGACGTCGCGCAGAACTTGTTCAACTATGTGCAGCTCATCAAGGACGCGGCTGAACAGGTGAGTTTGTCTTTGACTAATGTTGGTAACGCAGAGATCAACACTCGAAGATAAAAGTTATGTTGCTGCGGTGGAGTATCAGGTCTCCGCCGACTATGTGCAGCTCATCAAGGATGCGGCTAAACAGATGAGTTTGTCTTCGACTTATGTTGGTAACGTAGATATCAACACCCGAAGATGACCGCTATGTTGCCGCGGTGGAGTACCAGGACTCCGCCGACTATGTGCAGCTCTTCAAGAATGCGGCTGAACAGGTGAGTTTGTCTTCGACTTATGTTGGTAACGTAGATATCAACATTCGAAGATAACAGTTATGTTGCCGCCGCGTTGGAGTACCAGGTCTCCGCCGACGTCGCGCAGAACTTGGTCAACTATGTGCAGCTCTTCAAGGACGCGGCTGAACAGGTGAGTTTGTCTTCGACTTATGTTGGTAACGTAGATATCAACATTCGAAGATAACAGTTATGTTGCCGCCGCGTTGGAGTACCAGGTCTCCGCCGACGTCGCGCAGAACTTGGTCAACTATGTGCAGCTCATCAAGGACGCGGCTGAACAGGTGAGTTCGTCTTCGACTAATGTTGGTAACGCAGGGATCAACAGCCGAAGATGACAGCTATGTTTCCGTAGCGGTGGACCAAGTCTCCGTCACATAAAATAGGTCTTTCTGAAGCTACAGATCGAGTAGCAACCCCAGCAAACTGACAATAAGGAATAAGTGCGGGAAGTTCGAAATACTCGCGTAAACAAGACGTTGATGCCCACCTCTTCGCTCCCTTTTTTGGGACATAAACTACTAAGAGATACTACTTTAAATAAATAAATATAAATAAATATTAAGGGACTATCATACACAAATCGACCTAGTCCCGAACTAAGCAAAGCTTATATTATGGGTACTACACGACATTATACATAATATGTAAATACATATATAGATAACATCCGTGACCCAGGAACAAATATTCGAGTTCACACAAATATTTACTCCGGCCGGAATTCGAACCCAGGACTGCCGGCTCAGTAGGCAGGTGTCAAACTGCGCCAAACATGTCGTCACTTTGAGACCACGAACGTAACATTACGTTCGAAAAGTCAAGGTAATTAAATAAACACTTTATGAACGCGATTAAGTATCGTTCTGTTATAATATTATATATTAATAATATTTAAAAAAGCAGGAGCTCCAGTCGGTACGCCACTAACGACCAAGAACATTTGCATCAGAAGTAAAAGCGGAACGCCTGATGCACCTGGGCAAAGTGTGCAGACGTCGACAGCGGGGGAAGCTGGGTTCAGGGCCATCAGAGACAAAAGCGGAAAGCCCGTACCACTGGCACGAAACGCTCAAACGTCGGCAACGGGTGGTGCCGGGTCCACGGCCGTCAGGAACAAAGGCGGAGCGCCAGTATCGCGGCTACCAAACACTCAAAAGTCGTCAACGGGTGGAGCGGGGGCCTTGGCCGTCAGGGACGAAAGCGGAACATCAGTACCACGGCCACTAAACACGCAAACGTCGTCAGCAGGTGAGGCTGGGTCCATGTCCGTCAGGAATAAAAGCGGAGCACCAGTAACACAGACACAAGGCATTCAAACATCGTCGCCGGGTGTAGCTGAGTCTATGGCCGACAGGGATCAAAGCGGAACGCGGGTAACACAGACACAAAGCACTCAAACGTCGCCGACGAGTGAAACTGGTTCTGTGGCCGTTGAGATAAGCGCTATTCGTGACCAAATGAGCATGTTGTCGGAGCAGCTGGCTGATGCCCTTGCTGCTGCCGCGCAATACCATACTGCGCTCACGGACTGCTCTTCTAAGCTTGAAATGGTTAGCGAGCGGCTACAGCAACTTGAACTGAGGTCGGCAAACGACTGTCGCTATGAGAAACCGAGTGCAGCGCCGCCTTCCGCCGATGGATCAGAGCCGAAATCAAGACGAAAACGCAAGACGCGGAATAGAAAGAAATCTGCGTCAGTGCCGGAGGGAAATGTCAACGAAACTGCGGCAGCAGGAGCGGAGGCTCATGACAAAACTGGGGGTGCAGCTTCATCTTCGCAGGAATCGAGTGGCGACAGTCTGGTACGCGGTGGTGGTCTTCCTACGGACGAAGAAACGAACACTGCATTCGTTGACCGTGACCAGGGTAAGGAAGGTACTATTCCAAAGGAGCGTTTCTCTTCACTGCGGTGCACAGCTGGGCCTGAAGTTACGTCGCTTAAGGCAGTTGAATCCCTGAAGTACATACACCTTTGGAACATGGTGTCAGGCGCTGACGAAATACGTGCGTATCTGGCTGCAATGTGGCCTGAAAGAACTTGCATAGTCGTTGAGCTCAAACCGAAGGGGTCTTACAAGTCATACAAAATCGGCGTCCCGGGCGAGCTGTATGACAAATGTGTATCCGCGGAGATCTGGCCTGAGAATGCCCGAGTAAAGGCATGGTTTTTTCGAGGGCGGCGAAGTAACGGCACATATCCAGAAAAGCCCAAGTCCCAAGACAAAAGTAGGACCGATCTTACACATGGTATACCAAAATGTCAGGGGCTTGAACACGAGGCTGCACTACTTCAAGCAAAACCTGCTAGCTCTTGATTGTGATGTCGTCGCGGTAACGGAGACTTGGCTTACCGAGGCCGTTAACGATGCTGAGTTGGCGTGCGGTGGGTGGAGCGTGCTGCGCCGGGACCGTGCTACCGGCGCGCGCGGCGGTGGCGTGCTCTTCGCGGCGCGCCCTGGCATCGAGCTGCAACGCCGTGCCGATTTAGAGACGCCGAACGGCGAGGACTTATGGGTCACATTCACGGTGGGCCAAGTGGTATTCCATGCATGCGTCGTGTACATCCCTCCCAGGGCCTCGGAGGAAACTTATATGCGGTGGTTTCGTAAAGTGGAGTCGGTGATTGACACTCTTAGGGATGTGGTGTTAGTAATCGGCGACTTGAATATAAACCCGATGTATGTGTCCCAGAGTATCCTTAGCTATTATTGTTATTTTTTAAATATTTGTGGTTTGAATGAGATGAACGAAATAATGAATGTACGTGGGAGGAAGCTAGATGTTGTGTTGATGTCGGAGCGCATCACTGGCGCCGTGGTTTCAGAGATAACGAGAGAGGGACTGGTCCCTAGATCTGATATGTACCATCCCCCGTTGGAGATTTCGGTTCCGGTGGGAAACTGTGCGCGTCCTTCAGCTGCGGAGCGTCTAGATCCCAGCAATGTGGATATGCGTCGGGACTGGAACTTTACTAAAGGTAATTTTGAGCTTATGTACAAATTAGTCTCTGAAACAAGTTGGCAGGAAGTTCTCAGTGCTGGCGATGTCGACATCGCTGCGGACACATTCTACAATATTTTGTATGGGATTTTTGACCTCTGCGTACCTAAACGGATGCGACCAACCGGCTCAAGTAGACGGTATCCTGTGTGGTTCACGGCTGACCTCATCTATGACATCCAACAAAAGAGTAATCTGCATCGCGAATGGAAGGCTACACGGGATTCAGATGTCTACAAAAAGTTTGCAACATTGAGGTCTAAAGTAAAGGGACGTTTAGTGTCTGCTTATGATCTGCATATCCAGAAAAGCCCAAGTCCCAAGACAAAAGTAGGACCGATCTTACACATGGTATACCAAAATGTCAGGGGCTTGAACACGAGGCTGCACTACTTCAAGCAAAACCTGCTAGCTCTTGATTGTGATGTCGTCGCGGTAACGGAGACTTGGCTTACCGAGACCGTTAACGATGCTGAGTTGGCGTGCGGTGGGTGGAGCGTGCTGCGCCGGGACCGTGCTACCGGCGCGCGCGGCGGTGGCGTGCTCTTCGCGGCGCGCCCTGGCATCGAGCTGCAACGCCGTGCCGATTTAGAGACGCCGAACGGCGAGGACTTATGGGTCACATTCACGGTGGGCCAAGTGGTATTCCATGCATGCGTCGTGTACATCCCTCCCAGGGCCTCGGAGGAAACTTATATGCGGTGGTTTCGTAAAGTGGAGTCGGTGATTGACACTCTTAGGGATGTGGTGTTAGTAATCGGCGACTTGAATATAAACCCGATGTATGTGTCCCAGAGTATCCTTAGCTATTATTGTTATTTTTTAAATATTTGTGGTTTGAATGAGATGAACGAAATAATGAATGTACGTGGGAGTAAGCTAGATGTTGTGTTGATGTCGGAGCGCATCACTGGCGCCGTGGTTTCAGAGATAACGAGAGAGGGACTGGTCCCTAGATCTGATATGTACCATCCCCCGTTGGAGATTTCGGTTCCGGTGGGAAACTGTGCGCGTCCTTCAGCTGCGGAGCGTCTAGATCCCAGCAATGTGGATATGCGTCGGGACTGGAACTTTACTAAAGGTAATTTTGAGCTTATGTACAAATTAGTCTCTGAAACAAGTTGGCAGGAAGTTCTCAGTGCTGGCGATGTCGACATCGCTGCGGACACATTCTACAATATTTTGTATGGGATTTTTGACCTCTGCGTACCTAAACGGATGCGACCAACCGGCTCAAGTAGACGGTATCCTGTGTGGTTCACGGCTGACCTAATCTATGACATCCAACAAAAGAGTAATCTGCATCGCGAATGGAAGGCTACACGGGATTCAGATGTCTACAAAAAGTTTGCAACATTGAGGTCTAAAGTAAAGGGACGTTTAGTGTCTGCTTATGATAGCTACATTGAGAAAATCCAAAGCACAGTTAAAGCCAATCCCCGCGCTTTCTGGCAGCACGTTGGTAGTCTACGGACAAATGGTGGCTTTGTTTCTCGAGTGAAGCTTAAAGATAAAGAATTTGTAGGTAGGGACGTGGCGGGCGCTTTTGCTAGCTATTTCTCGGATGTGTTCCTACCTGACATTCCGCTTCTTGATCCGAGCTTGTTAAATAATTCCAATAGGAAACCTAGCGCCAACTTCATTGATATAAAATCAATTACATTGCAGGAAGTCGAAGCGGGGATAAAACGCCTAAAGGCTAATAGCTCCGTTGGACCCGATAACTTGCCAGCGTAAATAGTAAAGGGTTGTATGGATTTCCTAACGACCCCAATACTGTATATTTTTAACCTGGCCATCTCTTCTGGGTCATATCCTCGAAGTTGGAAGTTGTCTAGGGTCAAACCGATCCCGAAGGCAGGCGACACTTCCGCTGTAGAGAATTATAGGCCCATAGCCGTTCTTCCTACTCTTGGTAAGCTATTTGAGGCTATACTTCACCGGACTTTGTCCTCACAGGTTCGGCCCTTCTTGTGCGATGCGCAGCATGGCTTTCGTCCTAGTCGATCGGTCAACACAAATCTGTTGATATTAACGTCTGTCTGAATCTGTTGATGTTTCCGCCAGACACAAATTGAACCTCCCACGGGCCCATGTGATGGGAAACTATCAAAGCAATCTTGCCTAGCGCGAAACAATGGAACGCGATACGCGCCCTATGTACTTAACCTAACTTAATCTATGTTGCTAACCTGGATTTCAGCCGAATCTCTTCCCGGCCGCAAGTATGTGTTTCTGTTTTGTGTAAAGTGTACGAGTATGTGTGTTACTTGCGGCAATAAACGACGCCCAGGTCTGCGCCGCCGCCGCTCCGATCTCGTCCGCAAACACACCGAACACCACACCGAATAACAGTTCACACAGTAGCAGTCCTTATATCACTCTAAATAACTATCCTTGGGGCGCCCGAAGCAGCCCACCGTACAAGGAATTGTGCCGTATCTCAACACTTTCCGTTAAAGTGTACGGCTTCCAAAAATCGCCCGAAACCACGGAGGTTATAATGTTCAAGACCCGTTACGTTAATAGCAACATGCAGCAATATGGCGCCGGCAGCGTCCGCCGGCGACAGCGCGCGCGCTCGAAGCGCCACGGAATAAAAGTGAACTAACTGGTTGTGTGGCCAGTGGATAAAAACTATCGGTTCTCAACAATCACCCGCCCCGGACCGACCCGTCGTCGGTCCGCTCAAACTCCCGGTAGTCGGGATAACGTTGAAACCGCCCGTCTAAGGATCGAGTCCCTCACTTGTACATCTGCGATCCGTGGAGACCCATCCTTGCCCGCTATCAAGTTAACGATGCGCCCCCGTCGCCAGCACAACGGTGATAGGTTAGCATCCTTAACCAGTACGAGGTCTCCAACGCACGGTGGGGTCGTCCTGTCCGTCCACTTAACGCGTTGCTGAAGAATGTGCAAATACTCAAGCGACCATCGCTTCCAAAAATTTTGAGTCATTTGCTGCAGCATCTGATACCGTGACAACCTATACAACTTAACATCCGTATACGGATACTCCGGCAAGGCGTTGAGTGGTTGGCCAATCAAAAAATGACCTGGGGTAATGGCCTCCAGGTCATTCGGGTCAGCGCTCAACGGACACAAGGGGCGCGAATTTAAAACTGCCTCAATTTTGCAAAACACCGTTGACAACTCCTCGAAAGAGAGGATCGTTGAGCCGATGACCCGATACAAATGAGTCTTGGCAGACTTAACCACTGCCTCAAATATTCCACCCCAGTGGGGGCATCCAGGTGGACTGCAATACCACGAAATGCCCGGACTGGCGATGGCCGTGCCGATCTCTCGCTCATTTTGACTTAAAAATAATACAATTTCCTTTAAACAACGATCGGCGCCCTTGAAGTTGGTACCACAATCCGATCGTATCAAGGCCGGTATCCCCCGTCGAGAAACGAATCGGTCCAGCGCTGCCAGAAAGGCCTCTGTAGAGAGATCAGCTACCATTTCCAAATGAACGGCCTTGGTCGCCAGACACACGAAGACGCACAAATATGCCTTAACCGACCTCGCATTGCGAAGGCGTGATGTCTTGACCATGAAAGGCCCCGCGAAGTCTGTCCCCACACCAGCAAACGGCCGAGCTTCCGTAACTCGGTCGGGCGGGAGATCTCCCATTTGTGGCTGCATTGTGGCTGCCTTGAGCCGGTAACAAGGCAAGCAACGAAACACAACGCTCCGTATCACTCTCCGTGCCGACAAAATCCAGAACTCCCGCTGCAAAATGCCCAGCAGAGTGTTGCAGCCTGCATGTGAGTTTCTGATGTGACGGTCCCAAACCAACAGCTCCACCAGAGCTCCCTTTTTGGGAAGAATTAAAGGATGCCGCGCTGAATAGGGCAATTCGGCATTCCGTAGTCGGCCTCCCACCCGGAGCATTCCGTGCTCATCAATAAACGGGTTGAGGCGGACAAGGCTCTTCTTCATTCTGCCCACGCCAGTCCGCAAAATCCTAAGTTCATCCTGGAACTCATTCCCCTGAATGACCCCCACC
Source organism: Apotomis capreana (assembly GCA_947623375.1). NCBI lineage: Eukaryota > Metazoa > Arthropoda > Insecta > Lepidoptera > Tortricidae > Apotomis > Apotomis capreana. The sequence continues at coordinate 12,809,590 of OX392517.1, read as the reverse complement.
CAACGTGAGAGAGCCCTTTGCTGCTCCTCAGGTCCCATTACAGGTGACAGGTTGCGCTGTGCAGCAGGGCTTCGACAATTATGGAAAAACCGCATTATCCATCCCGTGACTCGAAGTAGCTTCCCTAGTGAGCTATACCGTTCCAAAAGAGTGTGGTCCACTGCCACAGACTCCACTGTAGTCACATTGACTCTCAGACCCTGGTCAGGGGGTAGTGGCTGGCGTCCGCAGTCATTGAAAGGCCACTCCGTATGTGGCCGCTCCAGCCATTGAGGCCCCCACCAGAGAGAATGCTCAACCAGAGCAGGCGCCGGGCAGCCGCGACTCGAGCAGTCTGCCGGGTTAACTTCACCTGGAACATGTCTCCAGACCAGAGGAGTCTCTGAGTTATTTATCTGTGACACTCGGTTGGCCACAAATACCTCAAGCGTATGGACCGAAGTCTGCAGCCAGCACAACACGATCTGGCTGTCCGTCCATGCGTAAACCGTGTCATTCAGATCCATCGTGCCACGCAGGTTCTGCGCCACATGGTTTAGGAGACGGGTCAGGAGCGCGGCACCCGCCAATTCCATCTTCGGAATCGTCCACCGGGTCCGAACAGGCGCAACCTTGCTCTTGGCCATGACCAAGCGTACAACGCCCTCGCCAGAAGTCTCACCTGTTCTCAGGTAGACCGCGGCCGCGTACCCTTTCTCAGAAGCATCGCAGAACCCATGCAGGGTCACCCTGGCTCCCGCCTGAGGGAGCAGTTTGCGCGGGATCTCAATTTCTTTAATATGCGGCAATGTGGTCACGAATGCCGTCCACTCGTGCAGCAGCTCGTCCGTGAGCTGCTCATCCCAGCCTAGTTGGGCCAACCAAAGCTTCTGCATGAAGAACTTTGCCATGAACGTGACCGGAGAGATCCAACCATTTGGGTCGAACGTTCGTGCGATAGTCGAAAGGACTGATCGCTTGGTCCAGGTCTTCGACAGCAATTCGGCCTCACAATTGTATGTGAAGACATCCTGAGTCGGTCGGTACTGGACCCCCAAAATTGCCAACGCATGAGGATTATCCGAGTCCTCAAACAAATGCGGGTCTTGTTGGTGCTCAACTGGTAGTCCTGCCAGCACCTCTGGGCAGTTTGACAGCCACTTCCTGAGTTCATAGCCACCGGAGGCCATGAGCGCCACCAATTCATCCCTTAGGATGAGCGCCTGCTCAATGCTGTCCGTGCCCGTACAAATGTCATCCACGTAGACATCCCGGTCGATGACTGCAGCTGCGCGAGGGAAGCGCAGCCGTTCCTGGTCAGCCAGCTCTCGTAGCGTCCGCATCGCTACATACGGGCTGGGCTTTAATCCGTACGTGTTCGTGTTCAGCTCATACGTGATCATCGGTTCTTCTGGGCTCTCTCGCCACAATATCAGCTGGAACCGACGGTCATCCGCATGGATCTCCGTTTGGCGAAACATCATCCTCACATCCGTAACGAAGACAACTTGGTGTCTCCTGAAGTCCGTTAGAATGTCTGCAATGTCTCTGGTCAACTTAGGACCAGCGTGCAGGCATTGATTCAGAGACACCCCGTTAGATGTCGCCGCGCTCCCGTCGAACACGACCCTGATCTTGGAGTCAGGTGTCTTCAGGACTGCATGATGAGGCAATACGTAGTGCTCCTCACAACGCCAGTCTACCCTGGATACTGACATGTGACCCAAAGCCAAATATTCACGCATGAACTCAACATACTTTCGCCGAAAGTTGGAGTCCCGTTTCATGCGCCTTTCCATGGCCATCATCCGTTTCTCAGCCAGGCCCCTGGAGCTCCCCAGCGGAGGTCGCGTCGATAGAAACGGTAGCCGTGTCATAAATCTGCCCGACGGGAGGCGCACCGTGTTGCACTGATAAAATGTCTCGCACTCCTCGTCCAGTGGGTTTGTCCTGGGAGCTGTGGGTGGCTCTTCTGCTTTGCAGGACCTCCGATAACACGCTGCCGTAGTATATGTTGCTATAATCCGTTGCGTCCTGTGGTCCCCGTACTGGGCCCAATAATGCGTACCCACCTGCGGTACACACGGCCACCAACCCGTTTGGTTGCAGCTCCCGCTTACCGCTCCGCAGCAGCTTCCCGAGGACGTCAGTTCCAAGTAAGACGTCCACCCGTCCGGGAATCGCGAAGTGAGGGTCGGCCAACTCCAATCCATTGGTCAGCTCCTTTACCGCCGGCGGTAACCGTACCGAAGGAAGAACCCCGACCACTTCATCCAAAACAATAGCCGTGGCCTTCACCCGCGTGATCGATGCCGAGTCACCCATCTCAAACAGGAGGTCCGTCTGACCCCTGATGTGAGGCACCTGATTGCCACCTATACCTATTGCGCCATCCCGTGATGGCTCCAACCTGAGGCCCAGCCTGGCCACTAGGCGGCTGGACACGATACAACCTTGTGCCCCCGAATCCAGTAGTGCCCTCACTGGCACTGGCTGTCCATCCGTGCCCCTGACGGTAATCACGGCCGTCGGTAATAATACCGTCACTGGCGGGGTGGGCACGACGGATGAACAGACTGCTAATTGCTAGCAGGGGGCACCTCCCTCCCCTTCTGCTGGAGGGGGAGAGGGCCCCTGGCCCAGGTATGGGTCCCACCCCGGGTAGTACACCCCTCGACCCATCGGTGCCATGCGCGCCGGCTGGTAATAACCCATCGGCATCCGTCCCATCTGCGGCGGACGCGCCATCAAACGTGGGCGCTCTGCGAGGGGTGGGGAGAAGCGATTACTCGGGGGCGGCAACCTGCCCCCCAGCGCGGCCGAGTAAGTCGCGTAGCCCGACTCCCCATGGGTCATCTCCGGGCACCCGCCCGTATCTCGGCGCCGATCCCCCCCCGCGGAGGAGACTGCGGCATCCGGCGGTACTCCGGAGTCCCCGGTGACCCCCCACCCCGGGAGGGCGGCGACCGCTGGTCTCTGGGTGACCCCCCTCCCCGGTGGGGGGGCGACCGTCCACCCAAGGCTGGCTTAGGAGAGGGGGGATGGCCTCCCGATGAGGCCCCGTACCGCTCCCCACTCTCAGCCAGGCAGAGAAGTTCATGATGGGCTCCTCCGCATACTCGGCAGTTGGTGGTCTTACTGCATTCACGCACATAGTGTGCGCCTAGGCAGCGGAAGCACAAGTTTCGCTGCTTGACCACCCCCCTGCGCCTCTGCACCCGCTGTGCTCCAAAATCCGCGCACGCGGTGATCGCGTGTCCCCCCTTCCGGCAGAAGGGGCACACCTCCGATTGGAGGGCGTTGTACCGCTGTCCTCCCCGACGGGGCTCCACCGGTTTGGGCCCAACCGTACGTCGGGGTGACGTGGGGGGTTGCGGCGTGGTTGCCCCTTGGCAATCCGCCCGCCTGCACTCACCCTCCAGGAACGCCCTCAATTCGTCAAATGTTGGGAGGTGACTCGATGAATCACCCCCATGTGACTGCTCAAACCGCGCCACCACCTCACTAGGTAACTTGCGCAAAACCCGGTTCACTATAATGTACTTGTTATCCCCTAATGACAACTTGAGTCGCTCCAGCGTATTCACCGCCACCGTGACGGGATTAAGGATTTTCGACCTTATTTCATGTGCATTAGTGACCTTCGATATACTAAATATTTTTTCGATGAGCCCATCAATAATTAATCGCCGATTATCATATCGGTCAATTAATAGGCCCCATGCCGTCTCGTAACTGGAATCCGTAATCTCCAAATGAGTCAAAATATCATGAGGCTCACCGCGTAATCTCCCCATCAACTGCGCCATTTTATACGCGGGGGTCAAATCCGTGCGCGAGTGCACCACGCTGTTAAAAATGTCGCGAAACCTCGGCCAGTCGGCATATTCACCACAAAATTCCGGGACATTCACCGGTGGCAACGGCGCCATTAGTGCCACACCACTGGGTGCACGCCTTACCCCAACATCCCCTTTTCGGGCGCGCTCGATATCCGCTGCCGCTTGGATGATACTCATCACCATATCACCGCACTGGTCTACATTGCGTTGCACCACTTCAACAGCCTGGGTCCGACTTTCCCCAGTCTCCTCTTCGTCAATACGGGCCAAGTATTCGGCATGCAATTTCAATACCGCGTCATATCTTTCATCTACCTGTCGCGCGCGTGACAATAATGCGTCCTCGCGATCCGTACGACCAATTAACGTAACGACTAATGAAAACCATCTTAATTCCGATTCGACCCTTGACGCGACCGTTTTAACTACTGAGGGAGCCATGGTACCAACCTCGATAACGCGGATCAATAAAATAATATAACCCGAAAACAAATTAATTAATTAATTAATTTGGGTGAATAATTTTGTCCGTGGAACCCCGATTTTCGACAATAACAATCCGTTTTCGTACCAAACGCGACAACTTCAAAGTTATTCACCCAACACCAATATATTACGCAAAGGAAAACAACACTAAATGTATTTAAATTAAATGTATTTTGAGTGAATAATAGTTCAGCGGAACCCCAATTATTAATTACTTATTAATACGTTTCTCCGTATCGAAACGCAACTATATTTACTTTATTCACTCAACTAACATTTCAATTGAAAGTAATAACTAATATTCTTATAATTTAGTTACTCTTAATTACGCAAATACAACTTAACGTTAATAGATTGGAATGCGAAACAAGCGCAATCCACCGTCAAATTTCAATTATGATTTCGATGCAACTAAATTACTTTATTTCTACATAAATGAATCGAATATCTTTTCTGTGGATATGAACCACGCTTTTGCTACCAAAATTTGTTTCCGCCAGACACAAATTGAACCTCCCACGGGCCCATGTGATGGGAAACTATCAAAGCAATCTTGCCTAGCGCGAAACAATGGAACGCGATACGCGCCCTATGTACTTAACCTAACTTAATCTATGTTGCTAACCTGGATTTCAGCCGAATCTCTTCCCGGCCGCAAGTATGTGTTTCTGTTTTGTGTAAAGTGTACGAGTATGTGTGTTACTTGCGGCAATAAACGACGCCCAGGTCTGCGCCGCCGCCGCTCCGATCTCGTCCGCAAACAAACCGAACACCACACCGAATAACAGTTCACACAGTAGCAGTCCTTATATCACTCTAAATAACTATCCTTGGGGCGCCCGAAGCAGCCCACCGTACAAGGAATTGTGCCGTATCTCAACACTTTCCGTTAAAGTGTACGGCTTCCAAAAATCGCCCGAAACCACGGAGGTTATAATGTTCAAGACCCGTTACGTTAATAGCAACATGCAGCAATATGGCGCCGGCAGCGTCCGCCGGCGACAGCGCGCGCGCTCGAAGCGCCACGGAATAAAAGTGAACTAACTGGTTGTGTGGCCAGTGGATAAAAACTATCGGTTCTCAACAGACAATATTGCTGTTCATCTCGATAGAGGTATCCAGGTCGATGTGCTCTATTTTGATTTCACGAAGGCTTTCGATCGAGTGGATAACGATGTGTTGCTTAGCAAACTTGACAAAATTGGTTTCTCTGCCAAACTGCTAACCTTTTTCGCCAGCTATCTGCGCGATCGACAGCAGTTCGTCCGACATGGTTGTTTTGTCTCGGCTCCTTACCACACCCGATCTGGTGTTAGCCAAGGCTCCATACTAGGGCCCTTGTTATTCGGGATCATGATTAACGATCTCCAATCGGTTCTTCGGGCGGCTCAATGTCTCTTGTATGCTGATGATCTCAAGTTGATATATGGAGTGGAGCAGATGGCTGATTGCAAGACATTACAAGGGGACATCGACTTGGTGTTTCGGTGGAGTCTCGAGAACAAACTTCTTTTTAACCCTGCCAAGTGCTGTGTGTGTTCATTTGGCCGCTCTCTCGATCCCATATATGCTCAATATATGTTGGGGACAGAGCCGATAAATCGTGTCTTCTCCGTCAACGATCTGGGTGTAGTGTTTGACACGCGGCTCACTTTTCACGAGCATATTTCTTCTCTTGCCACTAGCTGCTTTCGGAGACTGGGTTTTGTGATCCGAAACCTTCGCCACTTTCATGATCCGGTGGCCATAAAAATGGTTTACAATGCCTTAGTAAGGAGTAAGCTGGAGACTTCGTCGATCATATGGAACCCCTATGAATCGACGTATGCCTTACTCCTTGAGAAGGTTCAGAAAGCGTTCTTAAGGTTCCTTTATAAAAAAACATCCGGATTTTATCCGTATCTGTACCCAACAAAGTACCTTCTCGGCTCCCTCGGGTACAACTCCTTGGAGGTCAGGCGGAATTGTCATCTGATGATCTCGGCATGTCAGGCCTTGCGTGGTGAGTCGGACTGTCCCGAGGTTGTGGAGCGTCTGGTGCGACTGTATGTCCCGGATGTCCCGAGGATAGCCCTGAGACCTCGACAGCGCGACTTGTTGGCTGTGCCGTCGTCGAGGACCGTGTCGCTCAGGAATTTGCCGTTGCCCCGCGCCCTCTCACTTCTCAATGCGCTCCTGACATCGACACCCGAGTGTGACTTGTTTGCGTGGCGATGGGCGGCAGTGTGTAGTGAATGCCTGAGATTCTGTGAGGCGATGGATACTAGGTGCTCTACTGTTCCAAATTAAGCTGTTTGTTTATCTATTATTGTGAACCTTTTATTGTTAATTTAAGTTTTGTGACGCATAGGTTTATAACTGTAATGTCATAAAATGTTTTTATAAATAAATATAAATATAAATAAATATAATAGTAGAATTGTTAGTCCGCTATTTTCTAACATAATTGTGCGCATCGGGTTACAAGCATGAAATGTCTACCACAGATAGAGTGTTCCACCGTGATTATTTTCAGATGTGGAGGGAAGTCAGATTCGTCCCCTGCGTGGCGGGAGAGCAGGCAGGCTAAGCTTTAACATCAACATTTTTTTCAAGTTACTTTTTGTATGCCCAATATGTATATATTTTTAGAAACTAGATTAAATTTTCTATTTAGCGATATTTATTTTCTTTATAAATATTCAGGAAATATAATTAATTAACCGTTCTGAGTTAAAAACACTTGTTATGATTTTTACCTTTTCGGCAATATAACTTTTCCGAACTATACATAAATAACATTAAAAATAAATTGCTGATATCTGTTTTACACGAAAACGATACCGCACAAGCCCTAATGACCTTAAGTTCAGTACTTAATAAAAAAAGGAAACGAAGCACTACTTGGTCTTTTTCACACAATCTGACTTCCCTCCACATCTGAAAATAATCACCGCACCGCGGAACGCTCTATCTGTGGTAAAAAAATCATGCCTGTAACCCGATGCACACAATTCGTGCTTAGCAACTCTAATATAATTATTAAAATCAATATTTAAAACACTACGTATGAGCACATACATTTTTACAGGTGCGCTGCCTATTAAAATTATATGAATATTCATTCGGACCGCGAATTCTTTATACAAATTATTTACCTATTAAGCGCATTAATTAGCATGTAAAAATTTGTACCGAAACGAATGTTATAATATGTAACATCTGGGGTAATTGATGGGAGACTAATTTGATATGTACATAATATCGTATTGTCCGTTGTAACTATGTTTCGAATGAAAGAAGTCAGCTACATCCGATTATGATAGAGTTTGCGTCTATAAAACGGTATCAAGTATTTTCAAGTTTTCAACCCCTATTATGTATTTCTGTCGTTTTGAAATTTTTCGGAAAACTGACTCGACCACTCGACCACCACAATGAACTCCAGCAAAAAGAGAGCTTGACACTCAGGCACAGCCCTTTTATTGGTGCCGCAATGATACTTGAATCCACCGCTAGATGTCGCGATTTTTGCTATCATCCATTTTTCCAGAATGCTGACGTCATAGTGTTCCCAGAGATGACCCTGACCAGAGGTGAACGCAGTGTGGACGTCCCTATGTACGGACAGTTAAAAACACAGTCTGTACCTGCTCAGGAACCTAACAGCTACGATGAGGTAATTTTGGCATTTTCATATTTAGCTACCTTACTTTTTGATCCTTTATTTACATAATTAAGGGAGTATTGAGGCAATAATATGAAAAAAAATAGATCCTATCATAATCATAATGATTAAAATTCTACTTACTCGGTTAATATGTCATACTAGTTAGTGACACAAAAGCACGATATTTTTGCCGCTCGAAAGAACTGCCACTAAATTTATTATATTCGTTTTCCTAAAATGTTCTCATTTGAAAAACCGGTTACGCATTTCAATTTGTCTTTGAGCTTTGTTCTTTGTATCCCATTTTAAAGGAGGATGGGTAGACTTGTATGGACTCTGGCCTAGGGACCAACTCAAAATTATTTTGTGTAGCGATAACTTTATTTACTTCCTGCCATAGTAAACGTTTTAGAACTTAGAATAAGCTATCCAGTGAAATATCGCTTGTCCTTATTGGTCATATAGGCCAATTAGCCCACCCTCCTTTGCATAAACAATTTTGCTCAAAATAATGTAACAACAAATAGAGTGTGCGTATTAGTAGGTACGATTATATTATGTACAATGAGTGAGCTGTCAAAATGCGATTCACGTGTTATACCTGTCTCGCTCGCTCTTACGCGATCCAGATAACCATCAGGAACCTCTCAGTTTTCACCCAAACCCGAATCGCAATTTGAGGGCTCACCGACTGTAGGTACCTTATACGTCGAATTCAGTGTGGCCACAAGGTAGCACTTTGTCGACATGCCACACTTCACAACACGATGATGGATATTGTTTGTCAGGATATATCGAAGTGAATTTGGCCAAGAAAAATAATTCTAAGTATAGCTTACAATTTCTTCTTCAGATCTTGGTCGGCATATCAGCTGCAGCCAGGGAACACCAGATGTACGTGCTCATCAACGTACAGGAAATTATGAATTGCTCCGCGATCCCAGATGATTCTGAAGAGTACTGCCCGGAGGAAAAGGTGTATCTCTTCAACACCAATGTCATCTTTGATAGAACTGGCGCTGTTATTGACAGGTGAGGGTTAAGAAATGACAGATGTGTGAGGGTTAAGAAATGACACATGTGACAATGACACTATGTGCGGTTTCCGGGTATATACTCTGCAAGGAGAATGTTCCCTCTCTACATGTTTATGAACGTGCAGGGGTTCATGAACTGCCCCGAGATCGACGAAGACTCTGAGGGATACGACGGAGAAGAAGATATATATCTTCAACGACTCAGACATGTAAAAGTGCCCTTGTAACCTACTTGCAAAATAAAGTTCATTATTTGATTATTTCAACACCTTGTCACCTATACATGAATTCTGAATGATTTATTTGGGATCCTTGGTGTTTTCTAATAACGAGGCGTCTATGAGTATTATATACTCTAATTAAGTAATTATGCTATTAACACTTTGAACACCGGGAACCCGCTCCGTGGGCACTGTGCTCGTAGCGAGTTTTTACTACGCATATCCCCATGTTATCGGCTACACGCGTAGCGCAATGAAATCCTTGGTCGCCAAAGTGTTAAAAGAGACAACGCAGCAGTTCTGGACTAGGATAGCTGCGCTGTGTTTGCTAATCGTGTCCAGTGGAAAAGTGAGAACTACTCTTCTGTTGGGCTTCACAACCCAGTTTAGGTATGAGATTTAGGCCATGCACAGAAGCGAAGCGGAGCGAATATAAAGATGGACCAATCACATTTCTCAGATTGAAATGCTCTTCTTTCGGGCATCACAGACGCAGCTGGTGATTAATTTTCTCCGCAGCGCTTTTGTTGACAGACCGCCTAAGAGATATAGGTTGAGTGGATATAAGCAGAGACCGTAAAATGCGAGGAAAATCGATTGAAATGACAAGTGACGTACGTGACGACCAACTTCACCGAATCACTTCACTTCAATAAATTTTGTCCGCATTTTACGTGGATATAAGATATAAGACGGATAAAAAGCTCTAAATTCCAATACTGCAATTCAATTATATTCCCCATTGACATCCCCAGTTGGAATACGGGCTTTCTTACAGTTCTAACCTTCTAACAGTAAACAATCGAAGTCGACAATTATCAAAACATATTACATCCATCAGATAGGAAGACATCTGTATAACTTTTGGTACATTCATTTTCATCAGGTATCGCAAGATAAATCTCTTCGGCGAGTTCACCCGCACCCCTGCCCTTCGGCCCGATCTGGGCGTATTCACCACGGACTTTGGCGTCACCTTCGGCCACTTCATCTGCTTCGACCTCATGTTCCAAGTGCCGGCCATCCAGGTGGTCGGGAAGAACAAGATCACTGATGTGCTGTTCTCAACTATGTGGTTCTCGGAGATGCCGTATTTGACTGGTGAGTTCCATTCTTTAACAGACAACCTCACACAAATTGATTTAGTCCCACGGTAAGCTCTAGTAGGCTTATGTTATGGGCACTAGATGATGATATACACACATATAAATACATATATAGAAAACATCCATGACCCAGATACAAATATTCGAATTCATCATAAAAATATTTGCCCTTTCCGGGATTCGAACCTATAGAACCAGCTCAGTAAGCAGCTGCACAACCAACCGAATCGTCGAAATATGCTTATTCCTGCTGAACAGCTAACGTCGTATAGTTTTATTTAATATCCTCGACTTGAATGCGAAATGGCTACTGAAACATAGGTGACTGAAAAGGACATGATAGTAGGTATGTTCTGGACGCATTTTAAAACGACAGGGCGATGTGGTAGCTCAGCGACAAAGCTCATTCAATAAAAAAAATACGTGTAAACATGTACTTCACCAGGACGAGTGGCGAAAGAGCGAATACGCCTTTGTTCAGCATTGAGATCATTTGTCATAGGTTGCAGTTGCTGCGAGTAGACCGATATTATCTGCATCTGAATTGTGAATGAAAACGTTACTTCAATCTGATATCATTTCTTATTTTCGTGTGTTTACAGCCGTGCAGATTCAAGAGGCCTATTCTTATGCCCAGAACGTCAACTTCATCGGAGCCGGGGCCAACAACGTGAGAGTCGGAAGTGCTGGTAATTCATAGACCTTTATTGGGTATTTAATATGCCATATACAAAAAGCAAAGAATCCTTGTAAACAGAATGATGACTGTTCTATGTACCTAAATACTCGTAATGATTATGATTACACTTCGTGCTTTGTAAGTTTGCGTTTTTGAAGTTTTAAGTAGTTGCTAGCACTGTATCACTAGCTAAGCGTTTTCTTATGTGTCAAGTTTGCATTCGAACATCACAACCTAATATTTAATTCGGTTTCTATGACTGTCACATTTAAATAAAACAATTTAAGCAGATTTTATCGCGTATATTAATTATTTAAGCCGCCCTGAGGTTTAGGTAGCTTTACAGTTACCGTATACGCGATATAATTCGTTTAAATTGTTTTATTTCAATCACAATACCTACTCAACGCGAACTTGGGTTCAACCCTTATGTTATCGAGATTACCTACCACTACCTACCACTGAATCGTATGAAACGTTTTGCGTCCACGCTTTTATGAGGACAACAAAACTCTCTTCCTGCGCACATTTTCCCTAAAAATATAACTTTGATCTCTTCAAGTGGAGAGTGAATAGGCATTTTCTAGGCATGCTTCCTCCATCTTGTGCCTTATTGTTCCTTAACATCAGGTGCAATCGAGGCCACATGCTGGGTTATCTTTACCAAAAGAAACAAAAGCAAACGGGAATATATAACTAAAATATAAATACCTTAAATAAAAAAAAGAAAAGATGAGTGAGTTCAACGAGCGCAACAGAAGTGTTGAATCTTTCTTTAGACACGCAAAATTAAATGACGTTTCCTTGTGGAAGATATCATATGCGTAGTTGCAAACAAACCCTATATTTAAAAATTCATATTATGATTTCAGGGTCTGGTATTTACTCCGGCAAAGCTGGCGCCTTAGTCAGTACCATGCCTGGTCTTCCCACAACACGCCTCCTAGTCTCCAGGGTACCCAAGGTACCTGGAAATGTAAGTTACCTTATTCACAACCTGGATAATAATGATTTGGGGTTGGTTTTATTACCTCGTAGTACTAGTAACATACAACCAGAATTCCCCATATCAAACCAGGCTTCTTAGCTTTAAAAAAATACGGCAATGACCGTATTTTCATTGAGAGTGATCTGATACTAAGTATTTTGCCGTGTATTAGTTATTTTGCCTGCCGTAACAGGTATGAGTTGTAAACATCTATCGCTCTTTTGTATGCGTATCGGAGAGCGACGAATGTTTTATCGTGTATTTATGGTGCGATATTCGCGGCTATCGTATGTCCGCCAGGTTAACCAATTCGAATAAGTTACAATAAGTTCATCGTCCGTACTTTATCAAATTATCACAAATATATTGGATATCCATTGCAAAAACTAACTTTCTATTCGCAGGTCGCCGGCATAACGTACCCTGGCCCGATCTACGATCCTCCCACGGATCATGACAGCCTGGTACTTATCGCGGATCCATCGCTGCCTGATCACACCAGCAGGCTGCTGGTACCAGGCTTCCAGGAGTTCACGTTGGTGGACAAGGACGTCAGCTGCACGTTTAGAGTCAGGCTGACGCCGAGAGAGGGAGAGGGGGTGAGTGTTGATTTTTCAAGATTAAGGATGCATGCGCATTGCGCATGATAAAAATCAACGTAGAAATGTTGGCGGTTATTTTAATACACTGTTCCAGTCATGATTAATATGTTGATATATTTACACTAGTGGCAAAAATCCTGAAAATACACGCTAAACCATAGATTTTTTTATCATTAATAGCACGCTTAAAGGTTATCGCATACCTATAACCGCTCGGCACCGTTACGACACAATTTCGGCTCATTAACTCGTTGTCAACCAGGCATCAATCACACTGTACGTCCACGTTACGGAATTAATTAGGTGTGCGTTGCAGTTTGAAATGTCATATAAAGAAAACTGAAGGACGCTAGGTGGTACCGAGCCAGTGCTGGACGGTTACCTAGATGTGCGACAACCTCAATGCACGTTTTGGTGATTAATATGTTTGGAGTATTGCATGATTGCACGGATGAGGATATTCGTAATTATCTCAGTAAATCTGGCACTTAAACAATTGTTTTTTTTTGCGGAAACGTGGATTTGCATTTGCGACTAACCGTTAGTCGTGGTATATAATGAACGACTAACTGCCAAACTTGCATGAATCACAGTTATAGGTAAGTTGGTTGCTTTTTTTAACATTTTGGCTAACTTTCATCGTCCTTTTAACCCCTGCCTGTTCCTGTCTGTTATTTATTAACACTTTCACCACCAACAACCCGGCTGGAGCGCCCGCTCATAACTTCTACTCAGCCGCCGGCCCATCGCCGGCCCCGCTCGCCGAGCGGATTTTACTATAAAAACGCCCGCCTGTTGGCGTCTGGGATGAGGTTGCGCCCACCGAGCGGGCTCTGTCAGATTCTGGGGTTGTTTTAATTTTTCTACCTAGTCGTGAAAGTGTTAAGAATATCACCAAATCTTTATGTTACATTATGCTTATGCTTTAGTTTCCGAAATATAGTGAGGCGTTGTGTAGGGCTGTAACGTCACTTCGCTCATGTATAAATATACTAACGTTTCGCTGGCATGGCGCACCGTACGAAATTTACAATATCAAAGCTTCAAAACTACTGGCTTCTTTAAATGACACATAACCAAGTGCATATGCACAATGGTAAAGGTTGCAGGAAGCCGCTGGATGCAGGCCGCTTCCAACCGGCCGATCTGGAAGTCTCTGGGGGAGGCCTATGTTTAGCAGTTGACGTCCTGTGGGTGAAATGATGATGATGTTGATGATGATGATGATAGGCACAATGTGCTAAGCACATAAGCTATGGTCATAGAGATTCAAGTGATTTAACGGACCTAATATTGATATTATTCATTGTCTATTAACTAAACTCAAGATAGTGCACTAAAACTATCGTCATTGGAGTTTTGTTCAGGATTATCGAGTGTTTAGTTGCTTGCTCGTAGTTTTCCAAAATGACTGACATTTCTCTAAATAAGTTATTCAATTTATTTTTATACTCGCAGACTTTAATCTGTCAATTATAATTTCACAGACAAAATCACAATAACGCACTTTTCAATCCTACAGGATTCTATACTCTATGGTACCCGCTACATAACTTTAATATTCATAAGACATCTCTCTACACAACTCTAATAATTTCAAAAAGAGAACATAACTTTATTTGATGCTCACTGATTGGTTGAAATTACTTGTCTAATAAATTCACCAATCTCGAGGCACCCGCCATGACCATCGCGATCATGTTTTTTTTAATAGGTCAGTTTTAGTTGAACAAAAAAGGTTACATAGAAATAAAAAATCATATTGGAGAATAACCATTAAACAAAAAAAGGTTTTTCTGAGTTTTGCTCGTATAAAAAGTATTGTATGCAATATTTACACAATTAGGTCTTAAAGTCTCGTACCTTACATAGGCCACTCGGCAAGCCTCGTGACCTAAACGCGGTACTCGACTTTAAGAACCTCCATTGTGCAACGATTGCATAAAATACTAATACGCGTTTTAGAAATTCGAACCCGATTTCGCGGTTAAACATTGCACACCATATATCATTACAGGGCTAGTACTAGTAGAGTAGTTAGATGGCACGGTTGGCTTGGCACGTTCTCTGTTTTGCTTGTAACGGTTCACTTCAATAGTTCATTTTTAGTGTGTATTTTTTTCTGACTACTTCAGTCTCATTGTAAGTATTTGTTTTAGAGCCACAAGTATCGCGCGTTCGTTAAGGACGGCAGTAACACCTATGCGCGTCGAGAGGTAGGCCTGCTCGGCTGTCTCCTCGTGGCCTGTCGAGATGACGACCCCAAGAGTTGTGCTTACAGGTAGGCGATAATGAATGCTAGAAACTATTGTATTAAGCGGTTTACACTCACGTGAAATTGTCAGGAAACGGCCCGACATGTTTCGAACTCGTATGGAGCTCTTCCAGAGACGGATGCCCGTACACCGCCCCGGCAACCTCGTCACGAGGAATTTCACGTGAGTGTATACCGCTTAATACAATAATTAAATATGTCTCACGAAAGTTTTAATAAGAGATAGAAACTATCTTAGTTACCAGCCTTGGATCTACGACTTTTCTAAACCAGGTCAGAAACATGATATGACGCCCCGTCTACTGGCACTTAGTAATTTTTCTGCCTTAATTAATTAATTTGGTGCCTCCTGAAAAACCACGGTACTAAGTAAAAACTGGTCACAAACTTTATGTACTTCCAGTAATTTGGAAATATAATGTCACTAGCTGTGCCCCGCGGTGTTACCCGCTCATCCCACGGGAACACTACATTTATTCGGGATGAAAAGTATCCTATGTCCTTCCCCGGGACTGAAACTATCTATATACCAAATTTCATCTAAATCGGTTCAGCGGGTTAAGCGTGAAGAGGTAACAGACAGACAGACAGACAGACAGACACACTTTCGCATTTATAATATTAGTATGGATTAGTATGGATATGGCTTATGCCAGTTATAAGTAACGTTGAGATATCAATTGTACCAAATGTAAATATAAAATTACTTTTTTCTTCAGGTTCAAGAACAATGAAACTGATGTCGAAGTAAAGGAACTACAAATAGAAATGTCGACAATTCGTAACCAGTACAACAAGACGCTTCAATGTGACAACGTCGTTCATTTCCCGTCTTCTTTCCGAATCAATAAGTTCCCTCTGAGCCCCTTTAACTTCACGTTCTCGCAGAATGAAGTGAAAGAGACTGGAAGGGAACACATTTCGTATAAAATAAATGCGCCTCAAAGCGAATTGATGGCGTTTGGGATTTGGGGAAGGAACTATGTGAAAGATGTTGATCACAATAAGGATTCCACTGACGAAGATGTACGGAATTACCTCAAAATTGAAGATTTGATATTTGGAACCAGGAGGGTCAAAGATTGAAATAAGATCTCAAGATTACCTGTACGCTACTAGTTATTATTTTATATCGGAGGCATATACTTAAAGGGCCTTTCTCTGAGCATTCTGTGGATTAACATTTTTCCTGGTGTTATTCGGTCCCGTGGCACAGGGGACAATAGTGACTTACATTGATCATTACAAGTGTTGATAATTTATATTACTGGCATTGTCATTAAATAGCCTACTTAAAAATAAATAAATTAATATTAAGGGACAATCTTACACAAATCGATCTAGCCCAAGAATGGGCTTATAACTGTTGCAAATACAAAGTTATTTCACAATAATTTGGTAAATGTAACCACCATGGCAACGAGCAACAGAAAAAAGTTCATTGACCCAGAAACAAACAAAAAGATAATATCTTACGAATTTTGCCTTTTTGTGGTAGAAAGATTAGAGAAACGCGTGTAAAGGACACAATTAAATTTAGGACTAAAAAAAATAGTTTAGCGCCATTAGATTGTATAAGTACTCACATACAAAATAGACTAAGACTACGAATGTAACCAACTGTGAATTGTTATATTATATCTATTACGGTACCTAGTTTTTTATTTCATCTCTTCGAGCCATATCTTCCTATTTTCCGGTAGTCAAGTTGGAGGATACCTTATACATTCCAAAAGGTCTTATGGTAGTTATTGTAATCTTGATAGACTTCTTCCAAATATTTTCTTTTACATATCGTTTTTTTATATATTAGTACAATAAAAAAATAAAAAAATTAGGCCTATATATGTGTAAGCAACGTGTATTCGAAGACAAGAAAAAGGCAAAGCCAAGTAAGAGTGAAAACTTATACCAAATAATAACGCAAAAGAAATTTGTATGTATAGAACCTTATTCGAAATAGTCGAAATAACCTAATATAAAAACAAGGGGTCATGAAAAGAATACCCCATCTAACTGGTCCGCCTGTGGCATGGTCCCCAGTATGCTGGCGGCGTTACCTCTTTGTATAGTCAGATAGATTCTCTGACAGAGGTAAGCGCTAGCTCTGGGGTCTCCCGACGCGTCGACAAGGCCCTCATAAACATTGTCATGTCAGCTGACCATGGGCCCAATGTCTCTGCTGCGTAATATATTCATTTTTACAACAAGTTACCTGATCATGTTATTAGCCTTTCCATCTTAAAATACACTTTTAACCCTTTGAACGCCAAGAGCCACTAAAGTGGTCGTGTGCTGTCGTGCCTACCACGCCAACGACCACTAAAGGGGTAATGGCGGTCGCTGTCAAAGCAATTTCCTGCTGACAGATAAAGGTATATTTTCGCTCTTTCTTTTTTCAACTATTGGCGTATAAGCCACATTTTGACATGGGAAGAAAAGCGTTCTAAATGTTAATATATTTTCTTCGAGGACTACGTATAGGTACGCCTAATTCTTAAGATAGGTATAAATTAAGTTAAGTTCATATTACTGTAATTTCAAATTACTGACTGTTGAGTTTATTTCGGCGTTTCTTCTCAACAGTGGTCAGGTCTCCTCTTGTGAAATGCCGATAGACATGTAAAAGTTCCCTTTTGCCTACTTGCAGAATAAAGTTCATTATTTTATTATACCTAGAGGCTTCACTTCGCCTGATGGTAAAAGTGTAGCCCAAATAGCAATGGCAACGGACAATGAATCAACGAAGCCTTATCAGTTGATATAACTGCCATGCTCGCTCGAGAAATGGTCTTCAAGCTTCGTTTTAAGGGAGTAAGAAACATGTGCCGGCAAAGGCTTCCTCTTTTCAATAGTATGCCAGGTAAAGGAATTGCCACAATAGGCTAGGTACAATTTTAAGAAGACGATTATTATTTTCTAAATAAAATAATAGTAGGGTAGGAAGATATTATTAGATCCCTTCAGCCACTATTATTGAGAACTGTCAAATTGTCAATTTTTTAAACATTTCGAAAAAAACATGCTAAAGAAAAATTAACAACCTGCAGCTTGTAGTTCCTTACAGCAAGGACTATAAAAAAACTTAATTTCATGATCATCCAAAAATTGTACCAAGCCTAGATACGTGTGCTTGGTAAACGTGACAATGAAAAACATTAAACACTGTAAATTTGGTGATGAAATATAGCCCGTAGCCACTTATCGGGCAAAATCAACTTCCTGATCGGTTTCAGCTAACGAATGACAAATGAGTGAGCCATGCTGGCCACTACTGTAAAGCAAAAGTCGTGCTAAAGTAAGAAAAGTTACAAAAACGGCCTAGGCCTAGACGGCTTTAACGATGTCTAATTCTAATAATCACACACCTGACATTTCATTAATAAAATCCCTTAATCATAGTTTATTCTTAGTCCCTACGGATGAGCAAGAAATCATCAAAATCATAAATTCCCTCAGTTTGACTAAATCAACTGGCTATGATGACATACAGACTGACATAATCAAAGCATGCAAGGTTGAAATCGCATTAGTATTGAGTTATCTAGTTAATCTTTCGTTCAAAGAAGGTACCTTTCCAGAACCTCTAAAGATATCGTTGGTTAAACCTATCTATAAAAAGGGCAGTAGGGATAACTTGGAAAATTATCGACCGATATCGCTCATACCTGTGGCCTCTAAAATATTTGAACGAGCTTTCCAAACTCGATTGAATTCTTTCCTCAATAAACATAAAATAATAAAGAAGGAGCAATTTGGCTTCCAGAAAGGGAAATCAACCTCTCTAGCTACGTTCTCTTTAACTAACAGTATCCTTAAATGCACGGACAAAAGCAAGCCAGTTACGGCGGTGTTCTTTGATATGAGCAAAGCTTTCGACTTTGTAGCCCATCATATACTGTTAGCAAAATGCGAACAATATGGTTTGAGAGGTTTGGTAAATGACTGGCTTAAAAGCTACCTAAAAGCAAGGACGCAAGTTGTTGTACTTAACAAAATCGATTCTAACAAAACGATAAACTCTTATAGGTCTTCCACAAAATCAATCATAGCTGGCGTGCCACAGGGGAGTATCTTGGGGCCCCTATTATTTTTATTGTATGTCAATGATCTTCCAGATGTAACAGAATCGGATTGCACACTATTCGCAGATGATTTTGATCCCATGTAAAAACGTTATGACATATAATAATGACATTAATTACACAATTTCTAAAATAATCAATTGGTTACATAAAAACAGACTACATGTTAATTTAAATGAAACGACATTCATACAATTTATTAACACAAATGGCAAAAAATGCCCGTTAACTTTGACTTCTGAAGGTCAGTCTATAAAAGAATGTAAACAATCAACGTTTCTTGGGATTACAATAGACGACCAATGCTCTTGGGCTGAACATATTAATAAAATTTGCGGAAAAGTTAATGCATTTGCTTATGCCCTCTGGCGTCTAACAAAAGTAAGCACAAAAAGTGTTGCCATCAAGGCTTATCATGGTTATGTCTGCTCTTTATTTAGGTACGGCATTCTCCTGTGGGGCAACTCCTCCCATGCTCAGAGAGCATTAGTAGCACAAAAACAGTGTAATAGGGCTATTTGTAATGTGCCTGTTGAGACATCCTGTAGACCATTGTTTAAAGAACTTGGATTACTCACTGTGCCCTGTCTGTACATTTACGAAATTTGTTTGTTTGTAAAGACTCATCCGCACTTGTTTAAAACTGGCAAGGACACATGCAACTTTAATACAAGGTTTCCTGACAAATTAGTTATGCCGGCAAAAAAAACTCAGCTATATAGTCATAATTCCTATTGTATGTCAATTAGTATATATAATAGACTACACAAAAATGTCAAAGACCTGCCACTAAGCAGGTTTAAAAATGCACTAAAAAAGTGGTTAATACAGGAGTGTTTTTATTCTGTTCAGGAGTACTTTAGCTATTATAGTGAAAAATAATTCTACCTCTCTTTGTGCAATAAACGTTTTCGTTGGACAGTAATTATAGGTTGCATTTGAAGAGCTACTGTTGTTCAGTTACTTGCCGTTGATTTTGGTATTTTGTTATTGTTCTAACATTTGAAGTTGTAACCATGTTAACTTTGAATTTGTTGATGCATGCCAGATACTGGTAAATTGTGTGAAACTTCTAAATGTATACCACCTATTGTACCACATTTTATGCACAAATAAAGATATTCTATTCTATTCTATTCTATTCTAGAATTGACGATATTTCAAGGGAAATAGCGGTTCGGCCTATATTACTCCGGTGATGAGTTTGGCCTTTTCTATTGTTACAAATAATAAGGTACCTAATACATTTAATAACATTACAGAACAAATACCAGTACAAAGCAATGGCCTTTGACGGAGAGCGCTCCTTCAGCGGCCTCGGAGAAGGGGACACTAGGATCTGTTCCGTGCTAGCCTGCACCGGCGACACCATTGACACGTGTGGCAGAAGGTAGGATTAGTAATTAATAGGTAATACCAGTACAGTCAGCAGTAAAAGCAGCTGAACATAATGATACTTTGATGATAATAAACCCTTAATTTCATATTTTCATTAATGTTAAAACATGATTCTATTTATGAGATCATTTAGTTTACTGATATTGAAATTAACATAATTATGTCATATATATGTATTAACGTTATCGGATACGAGAGGCCAATTCTCGTACACAACACAACAATAAAGTAAAGTATTCCTACAATATATACTCCTCAACTCTCTTATTTATAAATAATATAATTTCCAGTTAAGTAATTTCAACTTCTTTTTACAGATTCCCAGTCCACACACAAAACTCGACATCAGTCTTTGAAGAACTGATTATAGAAGCTACTGTGCCTACGCCAGTCCTCGATACTCGATTAGATGCCCACGATTCCTGCTTCTTCCCACTATCTCTAGACGTATCTATAATGCCTCTAGAACCCTCTGAATACACGTACTCTGAAGAAGATAGCAGTGGGAAAACGATATTTACTTATACATTACTTAATTCTGAGAAGGAGTTATATTCTTTTGCTATTTGGGGTAATATCTTTGAGCCAGCGCCTGGATCATCGGTTGCGCCAGTTATTAGTAAGGCGTTGATAGCAATCGCAGCAGCATTAATGTACCTTAATTAAGGTTTACATAATTAACAACAACGTCTGTATGTAAATAAAATATTTATTGTAGTTGGTGTGTCATTATTACCCCTATACATCATAAATAATTTACAATTCCGTATGCTGCTTAGACCAGAATAATTTAACCATGTCAGCTGCTTTCTCTGCTATCATAATTGTTGGGGCATTAATGTTTCCTCGTACGATATCTGGCATAATACTAGCATCCACTACTCTTAAACCCTTTACGTTTTTTACTCTTAATTCAGGATCCACCACTGTACTACTATCTTTATCTGAACCCATTTTGACACTGCTAGATGGATGATATAAAGAAAATGTCGTTTCTCTTGCCCAGCATTCTAAAAATTCATCGGTATCTTTTTCAAATTTCTCACAAGCTTCAATTTCCAGCCATTGATATTTTAAACCAATCTGCTTGAATGTTTCTGTTTCACCTAACTTTAGTATATGTTGTTTGAAGCCTCTTAAGATTGTTAATAAATCGTCTTGCTCTTGGAAGTAGTTGGCATATATTAAAGGATGTTCATTATGATCGACGCTTTTAAGACTGATTCGTCCTTTAGACTTAGGTTTCAACAAAACTACCGGTATCAGAAGAACATAATTGTTTTCATTCATTTCTCTAAAATTTTTCTGTAATTCTTCGTTGAGTCCGTGTCTGTCAAAAATATCAACAAAATCAAAGGAACGTGGAGGAAGAAATACATGATGAAATTGTAAATCTGGACTGCTTGCACTTGGGTCTGTAGAGTTATAAAAAGATATAACTTTATGGGGGCTCATGTCCGAAAATATTCCCTGGTTATGTAAGATGTATTCTGATAGAGCTCCAGTAATTTGTTGAAGTCCAAGCATATCTTTGTCACCTGGCATTGTATAAAATGCTGGAACAAACAAGTGATCTTGTAAATTTTTCCCTACAGGTAAATCAACTTTGACTTCAATTTTTAAATCTTCCAGGTCTTTTCGAGGCCCTATTCCAGACAACATGAGAACCTGAGGCGAGTTGATGGCGCCAGCTGATAATATAACCTCTTTCTTAGCTTTTACTACAAATTCTTTTCCATCCTTATTCAACACAACTCCTTCTATATCGCGATTGTTCGATTTTAATAAAATTTTACTAGCCATTGTATTCTTAATAACATGCAGATTCTTGCGATCTTTGATAGGACTTATAAATGCGGATGCAGTGCTGTGTCTCACTCCATTTTTGATCGTGCTGAACGATCTCGTAATACCCATTTGGTTGCCACCGTTTATATCATAAAGCGCATCCATTCCTAATTCCGTGGCGGCTTTGATAAGTAGCTTTTCAATGTCATGCACGTTTTTAGTTTCATCTACATTTAAAAAGCCACCAGTGCTGTGGTACGGGGTTGTTTCGTCGTTTAGGAGTCCAGTGAAGTTTTCACTTTTTTTGAAATATGGTAGGACATCGTTGTAGCTCCAGCCGTAGTTGCCGCTGGCTGCCCATTCATCGTAGTCGAGTTTGTTGCCCCTGACGTAGTACATGCCGTTTATGGCGGAGCACCCTCCGAGGGTCTTGCCCCGGGGCCAGGCGCAGCCCTTGCTGGTGTAAGACCTACATGCCCCGTCTTGAGGTACAGTTCGGTAGCCCCAGTCATCTGGGCCGTCGATGTTATTAAAAAAGAATTGCGGTATCTGAAAATCATAGATAAAAAGATACTGTCAGACCATAGCATGTACCGAAGGCTCTCTCTTTTGATCGTATCGAAAGCTCGAGAAAGCGAACTACGTGTCAAGGTTCGCAGGTGATTGTGGTGTCATAAATATGCGATCTGGGGCTTTACAAATTACCGCCCGTGGATCATCTAAACGATTACGACTTGCCTTGGCCAGGAAGTGAGATTTTCTCCCAGCATAGCGGACAGAAAATCCAACTTACTGACTAGGATGATATAAATGTTTTTAATGAGGTGTTAATTTATCCACATTAGACACATTTCGAAAATATCATAGTGTTTCGAAGTAAATATTAGATAATGTTGCGAATGAATGTAGATTGTTATAAGTACCATGGTGGTCAGCGATGGGTTGCCGCCCGCCTCCACGAGGAGCACCTTCCAATCTGCCATCTCCGACAGACGATTCGCCATGACGGAGCCGGCTGATCCCGCTCCCACCACGATGAAGTCATAGTTGGGATCTTAAACAAACGTATAAGTTTACACAATTTTTTTTTCATATTATGACAATTGCATTAATAATTTCAACCAACTTTTTTAAGTGAAATAATACTTTTCCCCGAGTTGTAGATATTAACATAGCTATTTCATGGTTTTATTGCCTGCGAAAATAAGTTGAAATAACCAGATTTTTGCGTGAATTTTGTCAATTTCGACTGGTTTTTTAAACAAAAAACATGAATGAAAAATTCAAACTGTAGATTTCAAATATATTCCAAATAAATCGCAATAGCCCTGTTCTAAGTAATAACATTGATATTATGCTAAGAAACATGTGCGATCACAGAGAAAAATGTTTAAAACCAGCATTTTAAAACGGATGAGGAGCCTAAATGGGCTCTCAACAGCCGCGTGTTTCTTAAATTACCTCGACGTTTCGAATGTGATGTTACCTACATGGTCTCGAGCTTAAACCAACTTCAAATATTGATATACCTATATATCCGTCTACACTACATTTTTAAGAAAAGTGACGAGCGGCTTAAATCAAAATGCTCGTGATTTTTTAGCTTACCTTGAAGGACGGCTTCTGTAGCATCAGCAGGCCACAAGTGGTCCCCCGCCAGAGCGCACTGTGCCGCTAGGAACCCTTGCAAGGCCTGGACGAAC
The DNA here is from genome assembly GCA_947623375.1 of Apotomis capreana. Taxonomy (NCBI): domain Eukaryota; kingdom Metazoa; phylum Arthropoda; class Insecta; order Lepidoptera; family Tortricidae; genus Apotomis; species Apotomis capreana. The sequence continues at coordinate 12,785,752 of OX392517.1, read as the reverse complement.
AAAGGCCCCGCCCCCTGGTAGCTCTCCAGTAAAGGTGTAGTCAGTGCAGGATCGCACGCCCACATTTTGAAACCTGAAAGTGTCAATCGGTTAGTATTACGTAACTCTCCTGAATCCAAAGTACATTTACAAGGATAACATTCGAATAATGTTCAGTAATCGTCGTCTCATATTACCTACTCGTGTGGAAATATAAGTAATCAATTTATAACTGTCAGGTAAAAATAACATTTATAACTATTAGGTACCTATTTAGAAGGTGCCCGTGCCCGCGAACCTCGTCCAAGCAAAAAATAAAAAAATATTTCTTTTTACTTCTATGTAGCCGGAAAGAGATCCTTTAAACATCTGCGCATCTATTTGGAGGTCACTTTTCTTTATTTCAGGATTTTTTGTATGTTTGACTGTATATCTCTTTGTATGTTCAATACGCCTAAACGGCTAAACGGCGGTCGCTTTTTGGTACAAGTGTACCAAATCCTCAAATTAACATAGGATATTTTTTCCCGACTACGGAGAAACAAAAATAGGGTTATGATTTATTTTTGCGCGGACGATATTTGAATTCTATATATGTCTAGTTAATTAAGGTATATAATTACAAAACGCATGTTTACGATTTAAAAATTGGGCAAGTGCGAGTCCGACTCGCGCATGAAGGGTTCCGTACCTATATATATATATATATATATATATATATATATATATATATATATATAATCTATAACAAGTTTGTTGTATGGGAGCCCCCCTTAAATATTTATTTTATTTTATTTTTAGTATTTGTTGTTATAGCGGCAATAGAAATATATCATCTGTGAAAATTTCAACTGTCTAGCTATCACCGTTCTTGAGATACAGCCTGGTGACAGACGGACGGACGGACGGACGGACAGCGAAGCCTCAGTAATAGGGTCCCGTTTTTACCCTTTGGGTACGGAACCCTAAAAATGCAAAATGTATTACTTATTTTATTTCAAAAATTGGGCAAGTGCGAGTCCGACTCGCGCATGAAGGGTTCCGTACCTATATATACATATATATATATATATAATCTATAACAAGTTTGTTGTATGGGAGCCCCCCTTAAATATTTATTTTATTTTATTTTTAGTATTTGTTGTTATAGCGGCAATAGAAATACATCATCTGTGAAAATTTCAACTGTCTAGCTATCACCGTTCTTGAGATACAGCCTGGTGACAGACGGACGGACGGACGGACGGACAGCGAAGTCTCAGTAATAGGGTCCCGTTTGTACCCTTTGGGTACGGATACATCTTTTATGACATATTTATTTATTAAGTTCAATTATGAGTTTACGAACGCTCCCTTGGATTTGTAAAAAAAGTATAGAGGGTAGAGTAAAATGAAGGGTAGAAGTGGATAAATAATACATCGTTTGATTCAACGTTGGAAAGTGCTACTCGAAGTTTAACAGTTACATCAAATCGATAACATATTAAATAAAGATTTGTTGTTAATAACGGATGTAGTACTTTAGCAAGACGATTATTCATACCTATGATCGAAAGTATTCTAAGTACGCCATACATTATTAAGGGGAAGAAACGCCATTTTTAAGGTAGGTTAACCATTATTAGCACGTTTTATAAGCTTCACTTAGTATAGTTTTGTAGCGTGGGGACATTCTCGTTAGCGGGTTTGTACTCCCACACAAAGTCCAATTCCCTGGTAATGTGGGCTAACTAGCCCTGATACAGAATCATGTAAAAAAATACTATCACTTGTAACGGTTGTATGTAACTAACAATGTAATCAAATCTTGGAGAAAGATTTAGATTTATTTACCTATTTCATAATAACAAATTTGCATTATAAATTATCCTAAGTTAATTTACATGAATCTTGATATTATGATCGTCAATAGCAACATAAAATTAGATAATAATCATTTAATTAAGTCAAATACACCATCATAATATAGGTACATAACTACAACAAACATAATAGAATCATAAAATGCAGTGTCAGATAAAACAGAAATATATGTCACTATGAGTAAAAAAAAACTAGCTTACACAACTTATAATAGATATACATATCTCCCATAGGATCGTCAGAAAAACATTAAATAACTAAATAAACAAATGTCATTTTATAATTTCATGTCCATGTACTCACTAACAGAATAAAATGGATTTTTCAATAAAAAGTTTCTCAATTTTCGTCGAAATGTTTCGTCAGATGGTTCAGTTCGTATTTCGGCGGGTAGACGTAGATAAATTTTAACTTACTTCTAACTGTCGTATCGAAATGAAATATTGTATGTATTGTGTAGTTGACATGACATAACAATCATATCATATCTTGTAGTTGATGGTGATCGGTTCGGTCGGTCGGTTTTTGAAAGTGTAGATATCGAGGTTTATTTATTGTTTCAGCAATTGCTTGTATATAATGTATTTTCTTATTTTTATTTCAGGTGCGAGACGTACGTAAAAAATATAGTTCTACAAAATCAACACTTGAGAACATTTGTTAAAATCGAACTATGGCGGCCAGTATAATGATGGAAACATTGAAACAAATTCAACGTGATCTAACCGATCAAAAGGAATATATTCGAAACTTGCATGTCATAAATAAAAACATAAATGAAAAGTATGATAACATGGAAGGAAACCTATCTAGCTTACATAAGAAAATAGATCAACAACAATTAACCATAGAGAGACTTGAACAGCACGTTAAAAAGAACAATATGCTATTATTTGGGAATGATGACCCCGAAAGCAACTTTGAGGATAAAAGTATCGTGCTCAAACAATTGAATTATAATGAAAAAGACAAGAAACATGATAATAATTTGGCGAGTGTGGAAAATATAAAATGTATGTTTGCCGAGATAAATGAACTTCTACATACTGTTAAAGAAACTGGCATAGAAGAGGCAGAAGCTAATTGCAAAGATGATAACAAAAATGAACAGTTCCAAGAAATAAACAACGACGAAGTCAAAGGCGAAGAATTCACCAGCAATGAGATCAGAGAAATGAAAGAATTAATTAAAGAATATGTGGCCGCAAGAAAAACGTCTACAGAAGAGACGATGCCAGTCCGCAAAGAAAAGGTTCTTGAGATATCTCCTACTTTCTTCAGTGAAGATCAGATCAGCAAGCTCAATGAAGAATTGGATCGAATTACGGAGACATATCGGTGTACTGACACTTTTCCCATCATAAAAGTCGTGCCAGGGCCGCACAAAGAGCACTCGGTTATTACGCAATTACGAAAAGGTGTACTTTATAAACAAAATGATGGTAACGCAACTTATGTTGTACTTATTAAATTTGGTACAGGTGATTATAAGATATCTGAAGTCCGAGAAATGTTGACAGAATACCCAGATTTGACGTTATTCGATGTTGTAAAACGGATGCTGATCTTTAGAAAAAAATGGAATGATGTAAAAGAAAAAATTGACTTTCGTTGTCCCAAACCATATGAAATTGTACTTTGATTTATAAAAAAAATATATAAAATAAAAGTTTACGTATAGTTGAATGTGTCATTCGATGTCGGTTTCTCAAAATTTTACCCCATAGTTAAGGTCCTGCCTGAAGCTTTATCTCATCGTTGATGTTGTAGAAATAAAAACCGGCCAAGAGCATGTCGGGCCACGCTCAGTGTAGGGTTCCGTATAGTTGCTCATCCTTCACAATAAACGGCTGTTTTAAGCCCGAGGTTTAAGTTAAGAAAGATTTTAAACTCTATAAAAAGGTCGTACACACCCTAGAAACTGTAATCTTATTACCTTCTAGAAGTCAACTTACGTCCTTTTAAAGAAAAAAATATGAAATTTGGCGATACCTCAAAAACGGCTCGACCGATTTTATTCAATATAGTTTTCATTGAAAGTGCTTATAAGGCCTCATTTACATGAATTTTTCCGAATTTTATTGACCCGTGGTTGAAAAGTTAGAGGGGGGGGGACACTATTTTTTTGTTTTCGGAGCGAATATTTACAAAACTGGTGATTTTATCAAAAAATAATGTTAGGAGACCCCTATTATTTTTACAAGACCTATTCAACGACACCCCACACACCAGTGTTGAAAAGAAAAAAAAATTCACTGCCACTTTAGGTGTTCGAGGTACCCGAAAAAATTTTTTTTTTATAATTTTTATTTTACCGTTCGGTCGGCGTTATACGTACACATACTCATACTAAATTTCAGCTTTCTAGTACTAATGATCACGGAGCTAAGCCGCGGACGGACGGACGGACAGACGGACATGGCGAAACTATAAGGGTTCCTAGTTGACTACGGAACCCTAAAAAATGTACTACTAATACTACTACTACTACCTACTAGCTTTCCCCCACGGCATGGCTCGCTCAGAAGGACGACAATGTGCCTATAAAAAAATCTGGTCATAAATATACAGGGTGTAACCGACAGCGTACCGAAAACGAAAACTGTAGTTTTAGACCATAATCACGAACTGAAAACAAGTGTTCATTTTCTCGAAAAACTCAAGGATAAGATTTTCCAAAATAAATTATAAAACTTGACGCGCAATGTATGCGTCCAATTCTCTCGGGCGCAGACGCGCGGGGAGGGGAGCACGCGGCAAGCGGCGCTCCCCACTCCACTCACGCGTCAGCGCAAAACATACCGTTACGCCAATGCGCATCGAATGACATGAATGAATGTAACCACAAAAACAACGCAACCTTAGATCACAACTAGTGTACTACCTAACACCAATAACAACTGAAAGATAAATTAAAACAGTCTAACAAGATTATTTTTCATTCAAGCAAGTAAAGCAAATAAAATGTGCGGGTAGGTAAACATTAATGCGGGTAGGTAATTAAAACAGTGCGAGCGCACTGGCCTGGCGGATCAATGACCGGCCAGTACCGTTATCTTTCCCACTCCATGCGCCTGCGTTGTACCGTAAAGCTTCCATAATACCTACTGTTTGTGATACATTGCGTGTTTTGCGGAAAATGCTATTTTCATGCGATTTTTCATGAAAAATTGTTACCGGTAGAGTTCCATTAACGGAAAAATAAAGAAAAAATGAAAACTCGCGAGGAAAATTTGTGAATTTTCTCAAAGAAATTTCGACGATTTTCCAGCCCAGAATAATGGTCTGAAGCCATGGTTTCAGTTTTCGGTACACCGTCGGTTACACCCAGTATACTTGATTATCATTTGATTATACTGTAATTAATCCTTATTTATAAATTGTAGCCTATGTCCTAGTCTGATATCTAGGCTTTGTTAAAGAAAATCTAAATGGAATACCTTAAGGTATCTTTCGTTGACATAATCATGCGATTTGGCACGAAGCAACATCAGTTAACACGAGTAAATAAAACCGTCCAAAATCCCTAAATGTATTTGCATTACAATAAATATATATTTTTGTGGTTAGAAACTTATTTGCTATTGATAAACCCCATCTATGTCGATGTGTATAATATGTATTCGGACAAGATTTGTCTAACGGCAAAATGAAGTTCGTTCCACGGTACAGTTTTACTTTTCGTTAGAGGAATGTTCGGCTTTTTTTAAACATGACTTGAACTGTATTTAGGGCTGTGTACTTGTGTGTAGCCCTTACTACCAGTGCGTCGGACTTTGTGTGGGAGTATAACCCGCTAATGGGATTATCGCCGCGCCACAGGGGTGATAGAAATGTTAGGTAATTTCATAGGTTGTATGGAGCCCTCGGTGCGCGAGTGCGACTTGGATTTTATTGAAATAAACGATATTATTAAAATAATGTGCGTATTAAATGATCTTAAAATTTCAAGAGCTCATTTCGTTGGCTTCTTTATTTCAGGAACCGGTTTAAATAATATACATGTAGATAAGAAAATATCATGATAATAGCAATAAAACGATTTATCTTCTAGCATTAGTATAAATAAAAAAAAAACTAAATTGTTACTTAGCCAACAGATTAGATTGATAGATTGGATTGTTTGCACAAGTTGCTAGTCAGTCATAATTTGCAATTTACCTACATAATATTTATATAAAAATCTATTTTATGAAAAACATTCCCGTAAATGTCCATTCATTGTCATGTGATGTCTAATATTCAATGAGGAATGTTTTTTATGTAATAGATTACAAAATAAGAAAATTAAATAGTAGAAGAGTTTATGGAATCCGTAAAACTTTGTTTCAGAAAACTAAAGGTAATGTGGGCACCGTAATTTCTGGTGTAAACAAGTATACAGGGTGGCAACGGCTAACCCGCATGAATTTAACCGCGTAATCCTGAGGTCATTAGAAATTAAAAACAAAAAGGCAGAAACAGTGCTTCGCATTTTTGTTAAAAAAAAAAACAATGAGAGTGGCTTGTCTCAGTAAGCAATTAACATCCTTTAAAAGTAATGTTAAAGTTATTTTGGATCGATTGCAAAAAAATTGTACACATAGTTAAGGGTTATAATTAACACAAAACTTAATTGATTCTTTTGTGTGGCGAAAGTTACCCATAGATTTTGTATGACTAACTTTCGTCACACAAAGGAAGCGATCGTGATTTTTTGCTAACTAAGCTTTTAACTATGTACACTTTTTTTGCAATCGACCCTTTTGTAGATCAATTTCATGAGCGACAGAGTACCTGGTAATTTAATATTGAAATCCGCAAATTAACGCACTTTTTTGAATCAGCATTATTCTAAAAAAACTGCACGCCAATCAATGAATGTATTTTCAAACGAGCTTAGTTTTGTATGGGTCCTTTTGAAAAGACACTCCTCAGATCATTTCATTTCTAATTTTTATCTTATATATTATATTTAGAACTTTTATAAGCCTAGTAAGTAAATTTCAGTATTATTAATAAGAAAAAAAAACAGGTGAATAGAAATTTCTTACCACAAGCTCGCACTTGAGTGTATATCGAAGGAGATATGAAAGACGACTACTTACGTAATAATGTTGTGGTATATCGTTGGGGAGAAGAGGGTAAGTTTGCTATTGTTTGTAAAAAGGTTCCTACTGAAAAAACTTAATGTTTTTTTTTTAACAAAACGACTACTTACGTAATAATTTTGTGGTATGTCGTTGGGGAGAAGAGGGTAAGTTTGCTATTGTTTGTAAAATCGTTCCTACTGAAAAAATGTAATGTTTTTTTTTTAACAAAACGAATAACAAAGCAAAACACTATCCTTGAACAAAGAATGAATATTCCTTTATGAATAAAGTTTTCCTTGATTTTTGATCGTAGGTTTAAAGGTAACTTAGAGAAAATTCTGGTCGTACCGTCAATGGAGTAGATTGATATAATTATTTTTTTGTAAGATGTCTTTTTCGCTTTAATAATGATAAAGATGAAAAGTTGGCCATTTTCGTGTTTTGACAAGAGTTCTGGTAACTGCTCTGACTTACCATACACAAGGCGTACTGAGCTGACGAGCGGAAATTTCGACGGACGGGGAACGAATTTCAATAAAATACTAACTAGACCACCAAAAGGTTTACAAGCCTGGACAACATTTTAAGTTTTGTCACGACGCATTATAATCGGCTAGGGAGTTCCAATACACTTAGGGTGCGTTTTTATTGAGGGAAAACAGGGCGGCGTGGACCGTGATTTGAGTCACAGTCTTTCTATTGATACGTTCGCGCGATTTTGAGTTTTATGATTGGTCACTCACGGTCTCTTCTGTGTCAGTGCAAGCGCAGGAGGTTTACTGGTACCTATTGATACTCTGGCATCGACTCGCATCATGATATGTATCTGGTATCTAGCCGAAAAAAAATATTTGGTGTGTTATATGTATGCAGCGTGTATATTTGCTATAACCGCAAAACTTTACGGGGTCTTAGTATAGGCACTTATTATTATTAATGTATTGATCCGTAAATTACTAAAAAAATGAAAATAATCTAATCTTGTTTGTTGTTGTTTGTTGTTTGTTGACACTTAACATGGTGATGGCACAACTGTCACTAGTAATAACTTTTAATAAGTGTACGCCATACATTGCTGCTCAGAAATTTTCAAAAATTATTTACGCTATTAGTTAACGCTAAATTAATAATTGTTATAAATATCAGATTATAGCACTAAAAGGTACGTCTGGCTCCAATTTGCGGTTATATTATCAAATAACACGCTGTATACAGTGTATACCTATGTTAATTGTAGTCCAACTTACTCTATACGTACAATATTATGCGGCCGCTTCTCGTAGTCCGATATGAATATTTGACAAACTGGCTTGATTTACAACTGATAACCGCTATCAATGTAACAAAGATGCTCACGTAACAACAAGGACAGAAACACAAGCCACCGAAAGTAGAATTAGTCATCGACTATCAATGACGACAATGACTATGCAAAATGCCGCTTAAATAAAACAAGTGACAACGGATGAGCATCTCTTTTGGACGTATAGTGCGACCATGTTTTTTGTGAACTGAAGGGTGGGCGACAATCTTCGCACACATATCACTTGAACGCAGAGACACTGACAATCGTATGGAATTCGAGCAACACAGTCGTAGTTTCTAATTTCGCCGTTTCACAGAAAAATCGGTCGCACTTTGTCACGGAATGAGTGCAAAATTACACAGATTTATCTGTGAAATTTTGCACTCATTCTGGACTGAGTGCAAAATACGGAATGAGTGCAAAATTACACAGATAAATCTGACATTGAGTTCACCAAATTATCATATTAGCTCTGTCGCCGTCCGCGCGCATATTGACACAGTTAAGTAAAACTTGAGATAAATGACTTATCTCCGTTTCCTTCTATAGTGTTAATTGATGCCATTGACAACATCTTTCTGAAACTGTGAGTAAGTTTATTATCTTTGTTGATAAATAATGTGTTAAAGAAATATATTTAATACACACGAATTTGTGATGTAACTATCTATCTTCTTAATTAACAATAAAGACATAAAGACATTTTATTTATTGTCAAGACTGTGTACATAAGGTCATATTACAGAATTATAGTTTCAGGAAAATCCATTACGGACGTATAATGTAATTAAATTTGAAATAATTATTTCATTCATAAAATACGTGATCAACTAACTCATCAATATAACACGCTTCGAAGATTTTAAAAACTAAACCTAAGTATTTGAGAAGTGTTGGATATTTCTATCGTCTCCAAATTAACATGTACGAGTAGTTTGCATACTACGTAGGATATAAATTTGTTTAATATATTTTATCAGAACCGGTTTATTATAAGTACTAGCTGTGCCCGCGACATCGCTCACGTGGGATTTCCCTCTTAAGAGGCCTTATTCCTTTTAAAATGCTGATTGTTTAGACATTTTTCTCTATGATCAAACATGTTTCTTAGGGTCGTTCTCAAAAAATTTGCACCGCTGCGACAATTTTGCATTTTTTTTAAAGTTGCGATTTCTTCTTTTATTTTTCATAGGATCGCTAGAAATATATTCAGACAATTGATATCACGTCGAGGGAAGTAGTTAAATTGAATATCTCAGAAGATATGGATGTTTGAAATTTTAGGTCGACAGGTGAAAGACATCGATGTCAGGTAAACGACAATTGTTACCAAGTTATCGACAATGGGTGCAGGTTTGCGACAAATATGTTCCAACTTCACTGAATTTGTTAGCAGGTTAACGACGACGGTCGCAGGTAAGTGACAGTTTTAAATAAAATCTACGTTGAACTGTCAAATAGTGCTTTTTTGATTGATTTTGTTTTTCTTTTTTCCTTATGTTAGTAATTTGCATAAAAAAACAAGCATTTAATTCTCATATCATAGGACATTTCTCAGGAGGTTTTTTGAAGCCTATACTATCCAGAAAGGTCATAACCGGCAAAAAGATGCAAAACTCAAGCATACCCACGTGATTTTATAAATTTCTTATGAAGGTTCAACAGCGAATCATTTAAATAACGTTTCTGCATCCTGAAGCTGCCTCTTTAGACATATTCTTTCCTACCCGCTGAGTAACTTACTGCTGTTTTCGTCATCTTCGAGGAATTCCTTCACATCTGATAACCAGAAAGCCTTCGGCTGCGTTGGGTGGGATAAGTTATGGGAGGTATTGTCTGAAGCTGCCAGCACATCTGGTAACACTTTATAAAGCCTTTACGAGTCCGAATACAGAATGGTGTCAGTAGGAGATGTCACATACAAGAACTTTAAGTTCCGGACAGGGATGCATAATATCCCCAATACTATTTAACAGATATGGAGCCCTTGAAGGTACGTGGTAGACATCGCCTATTTTGCATCACCCGAAGCAGAAGTGGCCCAACTTTTGGAATGACTCAAAACAACCAGCCTGAAAATGGGTCTCGATATTAATAAATATAAGACCGAGCTGATGATAGTCGACCATTACTAGTCGACAAAGTACTAACCTGCTTCAAGAGTTTGAAACTGTTGATCAGTTCCAGTACCTTGGCTCCATTTTCACAAATAGAGGCACATGGAGACCACAAATTCGCAGGTGAATCGGAATGGCCAAAACAGCGATTACCCAACGCGGCAAAATATGGAAAGATAGACACATCCCTAACCGAACTAACATGCACCTCGTCTGTGCCCTTGTCTTCTCCATATCTCTTTATGGGGCAGAGACCTGGACGCTCAAAGCCACTGACAGGCAGAGGATTGATGCTTCAAAATCTGGTACGGGCGCCGCCTGCTAAGGATTCCTAAGACAGCTTGAAAGTAAAATGGAATACTCAAACTAAGCTACTTCGGAAATTTATATGTTTTTATAACAACGAAACATGAGTTGAGACACGGCGAGAGACCGATAAAACCTGGTTTTAAAATAATTTTTTATAAGTGTTTAAATAATTTTCGTTCACCTGGCGTACGTGCCGTTCACCTGTTTTTATATAGACAAGTGAACGACATACAGGTGATGGACAAAATGACAGTTATGTCATCAAAACAAATAAAGTATTTCGTTGATGAACTGCATATTTATACACATAAAAGTAGACCATACTTTACGCGTTATAAATTAAAATGAATGCAATAGTACACACGTCAACCAAAATATGGAAGGCAGAATATAGACTACATACCCATTACAAACTCCCGCTCGCGTAAGAGTATGTATCATATTTTTATAGTGCAGCACAGTGACGACGTGTCACTCGGAACAGTGTTAGGTGGCAACTGAAGGTCTCGATTTATGCGGGGTTAGGCAGGGGAAACGAAATAGTAGTCACACAATTCTAATGTTTGTCTCATGACAAGTGAACGACAAAAAATGGCGTGGACAAACTTAAATTGCTAATAATTCGCAAAATAAGCATAGTATTATTATTCCATATGGTAGTATTCAATCCTCATCATATATGAAAATAAAATGGAGTACTGAACTTAAGCTAAGTCGGTAATGTATATGTTTTTATTACAACGAAACATGAGTACCTCGCGTTGGGACACGGCAAGTGACCGACAAACCCTAGTTTTAAATCGTTTTTTTGTCTATTAATATACTTTACTTTTAATTAAAGCATTTGGCCTCTATGTAAAAAGTGTCTTTAGATATGTGATGATAATTGAATATTTAAAATAATGCGGTGTAAAAAACTTCTTCTAAGACAAACCTGGTGACAGGTGGCGGTGCAAATATTTTGAGAACGACCCCTTAACATATTATTGATCTTACTACCTAGAACAGGGCTATTGGGATTTATTGGTATATATTTAAAACCTACAGTTTGAAATTTTCATTGATAATTTTTGTTTCAAAAACTACTCGAAATTGACAAAATTCACGCGGAAAATTAGTTTTTTCAACTTATTTTTGACTGCACGCAATGAAAGCATGAAATAGCTATGTTACTACCTAGAACTCGGGGAAAGTATTATTCACTTCAAAAACCGGCCAAGAGCATGTCGGGCCACGCTCAGTGTAGGGTTCCGTAGTTGCTCATCCTTCACAATAAACTGCTGTTTTAAGCCCGAGGTTTACGTTAAGAAAGATACTAAACTCTTTAAAAAGGTCGTAAACGTCCTAGAAACTGTAATCACTTATTACCTTCTGGAAGTCAACTTACGACCTTTTTAAGAAAAAATATGAAATTTGGCGATAACTCAAAAACGGCTCGACCGATTTTGTTCAATATAGTTTTCATTGAAAGTACTTATAAGGCCTCATTAACATGAATTTTTTCGAATTTTCTTGACCCGTGGTTGAAAAGTTAGAGGGGGGGGACACTATTTTTTTTGTTTTTGGAGCGAATATTTACAAAACTGCTGACTTTATCAAAAAATAATGTTAGAAGACCCCTATTATTTTTACAAGAGCTATTCAACGACACCCCACACATCAGTGTTGAAAAGAAAAAAAAAATTCACCCCCACTTTAGGTGTTCGAGAGGTACCCGAAAAAAAAACTTTTTTTTTAATTTTATTTTACCGTTCTGTCGGCGTTATACATATACATACTCATACCAAATTTCAGCTTTCTAGTACTAATGATCACGGAGCTAAGCCGCGGACGGACGGACGGACGGACGGACAGACGGACAGACGGACATGGCGAAACTATAAGGGTTCCTAGTTGACTACGGAACCCTAAAAAGTTGGTTGAAATTATCAATATGTTTGTCGTAATATGAAAAAAATTTTTTTTAAGAGGAATAGGGACTCTTAAGAACCAATGTTGATTTTCTAGCTACACATCTCCCAGAAATCATAGACATATGAATATATAAATGGCTGTTACGTTTACCAAATGAACCATGCTGTTAAATAATGTTTTTAGTTGAAATTTCAGTTGTTGCCATAGAATTTATTGAATGGTTGTTGCTATACATTGAAAGATCGTAGGGCCAAATCAGAATGACAAGACGCGACGCGACGTCGTGCCACGAGGCGACGTGCGTCGTATCGTGGAAATGCATAGTTCCAAACTGAACCTTATCTTCATGTGACAAGATCATCATCCTCCTAGCCTTTGTCCCGTTTTTTGAGAATGAATTCTCAATCGGGGTCGGCTACCTAAATCCCAAGATGTGGCGTAGGCACTAGTTTTTACGCAAGTGACTGCCATCTGACCTTCCAACCCAGAGGGGAAACTAGGCCTTATTGGGCTTAGGTGGTTTCCTCACGATGTTTTCCTTCACCGAAAAGCGAGTGGTAAATATCAAATGACATTCCGTACATAAGTTCCGAAAAACTCATTGGTACGGGCCGGGTTCGAACCCGCGACCTCCGGATTGAAAGTCGCACGCCCTAACCACTAGGCTACCACCGCTCTCATCTTCATGTATGTGACAAGATGCAAAATTAAAATTCATTTTACAATCTCACGACGTCGCATCGTGGCACGATGTCGCGTCGTACGACGTTGCGATGTCGTGTCTTGTAATTGTGTTTTAGCCCGTAAGTTTATTTACACCACGCGGGGAGAAAATCTCACTTCCTGGTCAAGGCAAGACGTAAAACTTTAGACAAAGCACGGTAGGTAATTAGTGGAGATGCAACGGATAGTTGTTTGGACGGATACCGGATATTAGGCCTGACCACCGGCCGAATATTCGGTATCCGGCCGCCGAATGAATTGCAGGTTAATTAAATAACATTTAGGAGATCTATAGGTAAAGCACAATAGTCAATTTTATAACTAGTATAGTATGTTTGAATGTTAGCCTAATTAGTTATGTATAAATCTAAGGATTCATTCGATTAATTCGAGTCCGTCTCCATACAGCTCCAACAACTTCGGCGCCGACACCAGAGTTTATAGGTATATTAGGTATAAAAGCATCTTACTATCCGATGCCTGTAATATGTATTATCTATTCTTAAAGACTAGTACACAAATATGCAAGTTACATGTAAAAAATGTATATGTACTTAACTATTTACGTCAAAAAGGGACTGACACACTTCTTAGATGGGGAATCCCAACAGGCAAAACATTGAATGACTTTCTTGTCTTTTGATCTTGTCCCCTGTGCCTACAGCGATAAACCTTTACATACTCGTATATTAAGCCTTACTACCATATAACAGAGCTGATCATGCAAGACTACAATCAATTGAGTTACACCAAACGAAAACACGTGTTGCATTCCTTATCAAGTTCATTCAATGAACATAGCATTGTTATGTAATGTCAGTCAGTATTCATAGCGCGGTTTGTCGTAAGACAGACGTGTTTGTATATTCTAAACATTTAATATTTTTCCAGTAGTAACTATGAACATGGCGCAGATAAAGAGAGTGCTTGTCATCTACACTGGTGGTACATTTGGGATGCTGAAGAATGAAAAGGGAGGTAAGAATTTGTGTGTATTATTGCTGCATGTTAGAATACCGGAAGAATTAACCTTACAAGTACAATAGAGTTAAACTTTTAAGTACTTTAAACTAAACGAAATTCGGATGTGCTTACGTCAATTTAATCAATATTTGCTTTTGCTTGACTAGAACTAGTTATAAATGTGTTGACTGAGCGAGCAAGGCGAGCGGGCTTGGCTTAAATCTCTTTTCTATGTCCGGATGTTCGGCTGTTCTCGCCTACAGATGGCATTTCTCAACTGATTCTCATGAGTTTTTGTATGTAGGTTTTTAATGAGAAATAAGTTAAAGAACAAAACTCAATATTTAAATCGCGTATATTAATTATTTGAGCCTCTCTGACGTTTCTGTAGGTTTCCAGCACGTTTCCAGTTACCGTTGTTGTCAAAGGTTGGCTGAGAAAATACACAATTTTTCTCTGTCAAAGTTACATTGGTTTATTTAAATCTGTGACAGTCGCGGAAACCGAAAAAATAAAACGTATTATATTATATATATATTTTACAAGATTCTTTTTTTTAATGATGATGATGGAGCCGGAGAAGGTAGCTCTAGAAACTCTGTAAATAAAGATAAAGCAATCGTACCAAGTTTGGGGTCTTTAGAATCGTCTTAGTGAGACATTGATGGATGTTTAAAGAAGAGTACAGTCGACTATAAAAATATTTTTAACAGAAACTTATTTATGTATTATTTATTGGATTGCTTTAGTGCTGGTACCCCAAAAGAACATAGAACAAGTCATTAGGAGACTACCACAGCTTCACGACGTTGAATACTGGAACACGCATCTCGCCAAGAGTGATAAAAAGGAATATCTTGCTCTACCAGGTTAGTTCTTTAATCCCTACTAAAAGCTGAAATTCGTCCGCTATTTTTTTTTCTTTATTGTAATTTGTAATCAAGTAAACGCACCGGACGACGCAGCGTGGGTAGGCCCCCACAAGGTGGACTGATGACCTGGTGAAGGTCGCTGGAGTACGCTGCATGCGGGCGGTGCAGGACCGGTCATGGTGGCGTTCACTGGGGGAGGCCTATGTCCAGCAGTGGACATATTTTGGCTGATGATGATGATGTAGTCGAGTAAAAAGTTTCCTATAACCGTCTTTGGATGTCCCTCCCTGTACCAAAATTGATAAAATCCGTCCAGCCGTTTCGACGTAATGAGAGGGCAAAGAAAATAAACAGATGGCACTGTATAGCTGGTGACCCGCCCCGCCTCCATATGAATTCTGCGCCTCTAGCACAACTGTGAGACGTGACTTTTTCTCGCGCGAGAAATATTACCAGCTCTTTTTTCGCTGTACTGTGAGAAAGTGACGGGCGATGCTATGTCGCTTCATAGAAAATTGTTTTTCAATAAAGTTAATAAAAAGTATAGATAGATATTACTTTTCTGGACGAATGTCTATATTATTCATTTTATTTAAATCTCACACACGCACGTCCTAGCTAGAATATGAATGCACTTAGCATTTTAAATAAGAAGATACAGAGGGCTCGGTACAGTGTACTCTGACTGATTTTATACATAGCAATGCGGTAGCTCAGTTGGGCGAGCACTACTCCGTAAAAGTAGCGACGTGAGTTCGAGTCCCACTTACATAACAGTGTATCACATAAATATTAGCATGATTTCATAATATAACTATATATTATATCATTATTTAAATAAGTATATATTTTGTTTATTTATATACAGATGGCAAAGACACTGACTTGAAGATATTGTACAAGATATACGAATATGATGAGCTGAAAGACTCTTCTGACTTTACACTCGATGACTGGATCAAGCAAGCACGAGACATTAAGGTAGCTACAGTAGTATACACAGTCAAGTGATACCTTAACTACTACTACTGTGCCTGAGCTGACAGAATGTGATTCAAGTTTTATACCTGTCTCGCTCGCTCTTACGCGACCCAGATAAGAACTTCTCATGTTTCACCCGAACCCGAACCGCAATCTAAAAGCTCACGAACTGGGTCAATAAATGTGACACCGAACTGTAAAAGCACTTCCACCGTCCGCTTAACATAGGGCTATTATGCAAATTCACAGTTCACTCGACCCACACCATTATTGGTATAGATGCAAACAAATTTCTTGAACCGTAAGACACATAATGGACTGTCACATAAATTTAAAAAAATAAAGTCATAGCAGAATTTTAAGAACTATTAATCCGGTACAAAATTAATTAATAATAGATATTCGTTAATTTACTTCTCAAACAATTTTTATGGGCTTAATTAGGGTGAACTTAAAAAAGTTTGCCACCTTAACTAACTCTATTAACATTTAGAACGACAATTAACCATTAATAAAATCTCAGTTTAATTTTATGTTTCCCTATTCAATCATATGTTTTTGTCGCACAACGTAACTTTTTCCGATCGTTTCGTTTTTCTTGCTTTGTATGCTAACTACGCTACGCTTAAATTTGGTCCTTTCGTTTCAATATTTTCAATGTGAGGTATATTCTGCAGTGGCGTAATCAGAAATCTGAATGTTTAAATTAAACCGATTTTGGTAGTGCAATTCAACATTATTTTATGTCTCTCACTTCAGAAATACTATCACGATTACGATGGATTCGTGGTTCTGCACGGCACCGATACGACGGCGTATGGAGCCTCCGTTCTATCCTTCATGTTGGAGTCGGTGGGCAAGACCGTCGTGCTGACGGGAGCACAGGTAAACCACTTTGTACCTCGTCAACTAAATTATGGCTTCGCGTCGTGGTCCTACATGGGGCTTTTGTGCACAAATACCGCGAGGTTTTTTCGGCTGCCCCTGATGATCTTTGGTGAGGTTCTTTGCTAACCCCCCTCCCCCTCACTACCTCACGTGTATTTTTTTTCTGCCATAATTTCGTAAAAAAGACTCGCTATTTTGAAGTATTTCACAAGTGAAGATTTATTTTTCACGAAACCGAGAAAAATTATCGTTTTTTCTTAGTTCGTTCACTGTAGAAAAATACACGTGAGGTCTCGTTGTACCCCTCCCTCCCTCTACGTGATCTATCGTGATTTGTGCACAAGCCATGCACAAGCCCATGACATGTGCCTACGCAAGCAAACCACACAATGAAGGATTTATTTATTTATTTATTCTTTATTGCACAAATTAAAAACAGATCGTACAAAAGGTGGACTTAACTCCATTGGGTATTCTCTACCAGTCTACCATGGGGCAAAGCAGATTAGTTGTGGGCGGTGCACCTAATTCTCTAATCTAAGTATTTAATAGATAAATTCTTAGATAAATATATATATTTATAATATATACATATTTAAATAAATACTGACTGACGAAAGGCAAAACAGATATGCTAAGATTTTTCCCTTCTGCTAATGAATAGGTCATGCAAGGATTTTTTTTAATTTAACTTGTTCGGGGCTTGCTTGATCTTGAGGGGAAGGCGGTTTCGGAGGCCACTTGGACGGTGTATAGAGTTGGACATAAATCTTGTACGGTGAGGAGGAATGGAAAGAGATAGATTGCCAGAAGAGCAAAATTGACGGTTAAGTTTAAAGGGTATTGAGCCGAAGACTCTTTAAACTGGATCTCCAGTTTAAAGAGTCTTCGTTGTTTACCTTATTTTTATATCTCTAACGAGCGTTTTACGGTGACTCATGTAACCCGTGTCGAGGATAAATTTTTAGTAAGTATTGCATACGACAATGTTACTATACTCGTACTTACTTACTGATAAAAGCGATGACGACGCGCAAAGCGAAATAACGCGGTTGGTGCAGTGGTAGTGCAGCTGCCTACTGAGCCGGCGGTCCTGGGTTCGAATCCCGGCAAAGGCTATTTGCCTTTGTGTGATGAACTCGAATTTGTTACTGGGTCATTTCATAGGTATGTGATTAATTGATTACGCATATATCGTCGTCTAGTACACATAGTACAATCCAGGTTGATTTGTGTAAGATTTCCGTAATACTTATTTTGTTTTTATTTATTTAAGTAAAAGAAGAGGTTTTCAAGTCGACGTTTATATTTATATTTATCTTTCATAGCGCGACAGAATATTTTTACTAAGCAAGGCGCGAGATATATGGTCATGGTCAATTCGTTCCGGCCGGTTTATAACCCTTGCACCTATCATGGAACTAAATATCATAGAACCACAGGTTTTCTATCCATTGGTTTAAAAAAAATATTGTCAATAGGAAATTAATAATGAAAATGATCATACCTTAATGTGCTCCTCTCGGTTTTACGTCAAACAACCAAACGCACCTTATCTGAGCTGCCCTATTCACATCACTGGCCAAACCAGCTTCGTGCATATTCAATCTTGATGAGTTCACGTCTGATTACATTATAATAGTTGGAATCTAACGCAAACCCGTTCTAAAGTAAACTTTAACGTACTTGCGTGGGTAGTTCTCACGAAATCACGAAATTCGGTTCCGATAAAAACCAATTAAAATAGTATGATCATTTCGGATTTTTTGATATGGATTTTGTAGTAGTCATGATATTAAATTTAGGATATATAGTGGCCCCTAAAATAAGCGCTTTTTTTAAGAATTACAAGCCTGTTAAAAAAATTAAATGAGGAAATGATGACTTAGGTGAAGGAATGAGTTTAATAAGCAATGATGTACAATTTCAAATAAAAATGCATAATTATTGTGTTAAATTTATTTTGTATTGCAATGTTTACTATATTAATTGACATTATTAGGAACTAATGTCCAGAAAATCACAAATTTATTGCAGTCTGCAACCGCGAATAATTAACAACAAAGTTTAAAAATTGTTATAGCACTTGTCTTAATCATGATGGCAGTAGCTATAGAAAACAAACAAAAAATCTTTACTTGCTTAAAAAATAACTTAGAAATAAATTCAAAGTTAATATATAACAGTCTTGACTAAAAAAGAAAACAGGAAAAATTAACGAAATAATATTCATTTTCTTAGAACTAATCAAACTGGCAATTCGACTTAAATTCTTTTTCCTGCCTATTCAATCTCGAAGATAAAATGTATCAGTCTCAGCTCTCTAGTTAATCGATTTCTTTTACAGAATAACACCCCCTTTTGATCAGTGTCGGGGGTTTCATCTTCTGCAAAGCTGTTCGTCCTTAACTGCTGGTCATTTGCAAATTTGGTTCCTTCTCATTTAGCTTCCTCTTCACTAATTTTCTTTTTCTTGCCATTATTGTGCCCTAAAAAGATATTACAGGTAAATTCAAGGGTTTGCTACAACATGCGACGGTAAAAAAGAATTCTAACACAGTCAAAATCATTTCCTCCTTAGTCGTCATTCCCTCACTGTAAATTTATTACTGTATAATATATGAGGTAATGACGATGAGGGAATGACGAAACGAAACAAAACCTAAAAATACTAGTGATACGACCGTGCTTTAAACAAGGTTATTTGTGTAAGTGAACTACTCCCAAAACCCTACTTCATTATGTAATTAATATTTTTTTATAGTACTTACCTTCCTTTTTTCTGGGACGTGAGGTAATGACGAACACAAAAGTAATTTTAAAAAATTATGTATTCTACCGTTTTTTAACAAAGCCTCGAACGCGTACTCAATCAATTCGCCATATTGGTAAATCGTCAGTGTTGCCAGCTATCAAAAACAAACGGTAGTGTCCACGTTTGATTGAAACAGCGTTCATAAATTGACTGTTACTAAAGTTGTGAGGAAATGATTTAATTTTATTGGACACATGGTTTAAATTGTTTCTCTAATTAATTATTGGCTTTTTTATCCCAATGAAGAATACATTCACAAGTCCATTGTTTTAAGAATAGGTTAATGAAACTTTCATCGCTTTTACTTTATTAACTTTGTAGTTACAAATTTAAAAGTAATTGAAAATGGGACTTGGGACATAGTGAGGAAATGATTTTAACGACGTTACATGTACTCATTTTTTTTTATTTACCTATATGGCTCAGAAATTATAACTAATACGCTTAGCGACGATGGTGTTTATTGCAAGGAAGTAATACTTACCACTATATATTCACTAGTTGTTTGTGAAAACATGAAGGACAAGAATTTCGAGATTTCGTGAGAACTACCCGCGTATGGTTTTCTGTACAGGTGCCGATTTTCCAGCCGCGAAGCGACGGTAACAACAACTTTTTGTGCGCAGTTCTGATCGCGGCCACTCAACACATTCCTGAGGTGACGGTGTTCTTTGGAGCTAAATTGTTTAGAGGAACTAGGTTTGTATGCAATACTAAAGCATAAAGCGACATCTAGTATCCATCATATAATACAAGCCTGCAGTTTAGTATGACATGGGCCAATTTATATGATACATTTTCTGTAACATAATGAAAAAAAATTAGGACAGCGTGAAATTGGGGTTACCATGGTCAGAGTAAGCAATTTTATCAACTCACCTTTGATTGAAATGTGAGAAAAAAAGAAATCGACTGTGTTAGGTACCAAGTTGAATATATATGTTGATATACCTAATATCAGATATTTGTATTTGTGCTAGTGAAATATGCAATAATATTCAGTTACATTAAGTAGTATAGAAATTCACGTGAAGTTGCTACGAGAAAAATAAATACAATGGCTGTATTCCATGTATAGTAGATATATGGCATCAAATGAAAAAAAAAATGTCTGTTACTTTTGATGCTGGCTGTACAAGATCATAAAACGAGCCATTTGACCCAAGATGATCCTAACCCGAACCGGTACGGCGAGTACGGCCGAGCCGGTATGATTTAGCCTTTTAGAGTAAAACGCTCGAGTGTTACACTCTGCTTTTCACTTAGATTGCAAGGACATAAACGAGGATTAAGTATAAAAGAAAATTGAATATATTTTTATATTGTGCTCACTTCGTTCACTCTTCCAAAAATTACTTCGTGTCATAATATCTTGTTTTATAACCTCTTGTCAAACAATGTACCTACTATTATGGGCCTCGTGGGTGTCAAGAAAAATTCAATGTGTAGTAACTAGGTACCTATAATCAGTTAATTTTATTTTCACAGGGTAAAGAAAGTATCAAACACCCGCATCTACGCCTTCGACACCCCCAACTATCCCCCCATCCTGGAGGCCCGGACGACCCTGGACGTGGATCCCAAGATGTTAATCCACCCACCGGGTTGCGTGCCGGACGAGTGCCGGATCCACGACCAGCTCTCAAGGAAGGTCTACACACTGAAGGTCAACCCCACCATCACTGCGGAGGTCATCAGATCAGTGTTCCAAGGAATGGAAGGTAAGATGTTACAGAAGATACGGAGCTAGCACCCAAGGGAACCCCAACAATCAACGATCGGTTTCCTAAGGAATAGAAGGTAGGAAGAGAATAAAATTAAAAACACGAAGCTATTAGCCAGCCTAGAGTGAGTATTTTGAATTTTTCGGTGGTTTTTCGTCATTGTCATCTACGCAAATATAATTTAACTGGCGACCCGCCCCGGCTTCGCACGGGTGCAATGTTGACAAATTATGCATGAATTATACATATAAACCTTCCTCTTGAATAATTCTATCTATTAAAAGACCGCATCAAAATCCGTTGCGTAGTTTTAAAGATGTAAGCATACATAGGTACAGACAGACAGACAGACAGACAGCAGGAAGCAACTTTGTTGTATATTATGTACCTAGTGAAGTGATTATGGTTATACTCGTAAACTTTTAACTATCCAATGTTTTATGAATCAAAAAGCACTCCCTAATTTGACCCTAGTTTCATCACAGTTACCAGCCCTTCCGCTGTGGTACCTAATTTAAGTGCAGTGACATTAAAAAATCATGACCTCCCTCCGTAGAAAATTTATTTTCAATACAAATTTAGGATTTTATACTAGTAAAGATGTGTGAAGTGGAATGCCAACGATTAGATTCCTTTCGTTCTATATTTTTTTAGATATTTTATCTTTATTTCAATATTTTTTTTTATTATATTATTTAAGTATTTCATTATAAACAATGGTATAAAATTATTAAACTATGAACTATGTACAACTATATAACATTAAAAATGATACCCCGTGGTAGCCCAAAACGCAGGCAGCATTCCCGCGCTGGATAGCAATGGCTAACCTTTGCGCGAGAAAGCTGCCTGCGCGTGGGTCGCCTGTCGCCTCCCGCAAGCGCTTACTAAATACATTTGACCAGGTGGCGTGCCCCCTGGCCCCACGAGCCGAGTGTCTCGACGCCAAACGCCACAAACTCGTACTAGGCGCCGAGACAACTAAAATTGAATTATTAAATAATTTGAATATCGCCTTACATTACATACCCAAATACTATTGACAGTAGAAAATAATACGTATACACACGACTGCCATTATTGCCCCCATTTAAAAATTAGACGAGTACTAGCAGATATCGTATTTATTAAAGGCTATCAAAATATCTGCCAATTCGGCGGAAGTGGTAAACATTTCAATTAGGAGACCATACACAGTATGACCAGCAATTTTCTGTATATGTTTTTAGGTTTGTTATATGTTTTCCTTTCTTCTAAACCAGCATTACAAAAGCTTCAGACTGATCGTTCGTTCATTTACGCCACCCTAGGCCGTAAGTGGGATTTACTGCCCGCTACGGGGAGAAAATTTCGCTTCCTGACCAAGGCAAGACGTAAAACTTTAGACAAACCACGGGCGGTAATTAGTAAAGCCCCAAATTGCATACAAACACCTACGATCTGCGACATTCACGAATTCACCGCTCAAAACCCGCTCCGGTGGGCAAAATTTTATTTTGTTGTCAATTTCTTTTTTTCCTCATTTTTCAATAAAATTTGGTGAGTTGGTAAAGTTCTTCTTCTGACCATGGTAAAACCCATTTCACGATATGTCCTACATTTTTATTTCCATTGAGTTAGGTATGTTAATGTACTAATTACGTCATTCATAATCATAAAATTCAGGTACAGAACAATCAGTAGCCCGCCGCCGTAATCTAGCTCGAACTTGACTATTTAAATTTTGTTCACATTTATTTGCATTTAGAAATTCAGAACAATTTTTTGATTAATTCACGTCTCCGTAGTTTTACTACGTTCGGACGATTAATTTCATTTCATTAAAAACATGTAATGTTTTAATGTTGTATACAGCTTCATTTTATTATTTGTCATTTGGATTAATTCGCCGATAACCATCTCCATTTACTTACCTGTCACGTGAAGTTTATTTGTAAATAAATTATACTGTAATTTTTCTAAGTGATAGTAATAACACTTTGGTTTGTTTTTTAAATAAAACGCGGACTATATTTACAATTTAAACTAGGCACAATCTCTGGCTCAATATTACGGCTTCTGTTTCTATTGACGTATTGAAATTGGAACATTGTCATAGATAGTGTCACGAAGTCCAACTTTAAATAGGTACCTTTAAAATGTAACATAGAACCCTGTAATATGAAGCCAGAAACATGACGGGGCATATTTATGTTGAAGGGGAAAAAGAGAGCTTATATATCGTCTGTTGATAACCAACACTCTAAGTAACAAATACCTACTTAAAACAAAGCTAAAAAACAATTAAAGTTTTAATAAACAAAGCTCGTATCTCAGTCTCATCTACAATGTAGATACGAAGTTTTGAAGAATCGTGATAGAAATTTTAAGTGAGTTTTGGTTGTTAGCAGGCGATATAAACATTTGATTTAAACGCTAGCAGACGTTACTGTTTTAATAAAAATTAATTATGAATAAATGACCTTTTATGGCAATTTATAGCGATAACGCTATTCTGATTGTGTATCGTGCATAGTGATGTTAAAATTAAGTACTTGGGCATTCATTACGGAATACAATGAATGCATTTTTATATCAGAGACTTGATTACTTGGGGCCGATAAGTAAATATTAAAAAAAGTTTTTCACTTCACCTGCTCAAAAAGTACGTCATTTTAGATTCGCGAAGCGGAACTAAAGTGGTCGTTTTAGTACCTAGGGTTAAAAAGATACCAACAATATATTTTTCACTTCTCATGCTCTTTAAATGTTACTTTAGTCTCTACATATCGGGACTAAAGCTCCTTATTAGTCTCTAGGGATTAAATATTTTTTTAATTTACTTCGGAAACCTCTGAACAGCCAATCACGATGTTTGGGAATGGATGATTATTGCCATTTTCAGTAATTGTTTATAGACCTTTTTTGGGCCGTGGAAGTAACCTCAAAATGACAACTGTTAAAAAAACGATCTATAATTTCATGAAACACGATTAATTATTACGAATATTAATAATATTAAAGATGAATACATTTTATTACTTATACATGGTCCATAACTTCCATAAGTCCATATTAGTTTTAAAATAGTTTTCAAGTTTGAATCTATTGGCTAAATAAGTAAACATTTAAAGTGCCACTTTACAAAAAAAAACGCTGAAGATTTTTTTTAATTAGGATATTGAATATACGTATGGCTAATTGTCTATATTACTCGTATTAAACTTGAGTTTAAAAAAATCTGTGAGTTTTTGCGCATGGGGATATAACAATTATATTTTTTAAATATGTTTTTATTTTTTCGCAGCAAGTGATAGGCAGAGTGTGTACCTAACTCGTGGCTAATAGCCATTATGATGACACTCAGATATAACATTTGGCCTCGCTCACTGCCATCGCTCGTCCAAATAATATTAGCTTGGCTTATTTTAGCCTCTTGTGAAACAATGTACTATTTGTCAAACTGACGTTTTATTTATTTATTTAAGAGAATCAACAGCTAATACACTAAACATAGCATATATTAGCCAATTACAGGAGCTCACAAATAGTTTTACTAGACTGTAGTTTTTACTACACTGTACCTATATTTTTTCGAAAATCAGAAATATTTTGTTGAACTAACATGAAAGGATAACTAAAGGTTTCCTAAAACTTTCAAATGGCATCACTTATTCACATACCAAAAAACAAACAAGACTTTACAATTGCCAACGGTTGATTTTAAATGTCATATATTAGAAAATTAAATAAGGATGCCCATAACTTAAGGTCCTATTGTGTGTATTGGGTAATTGTATGTTTCCTAAAATAATTTTTGTGTGTCGACTAAGTTCTAACAACGGCTTTTACTGACCCATTACTATGTTCCTGTTACTTTCAGGCGTGGTGCTCGAAACATACGGGAACGGCAACATACCAATCAAACGCAAAGAGATCTACAAGGAGATCGAGCGAGCTGTCAAGAACAATGTTCTGGTCGTGAACGTGACTCAATGCATCAACGGGACCGTGCAGGGGAAGGCCATCTATGAGACTGGACTGGTAAGCTGGTTCACTTAACATCAACATGTTGATGTACATCGACTACAAATAATAATTGTTTGACTTGTCTTCTAATGCTCAAAAAGTAGGTTAAGTAGGTATTTTAGCTTCGCGAAGCGGGACTAGCTAGTGTTCATTTTAGGGCTTAAATGCTCCTCATTGTTGCCGTGTGTGGCAGGCAGCTGGCTCCTGTTGGCCGTTTATTTAACCGGGTGCCTATGATGGTTGAGTTTATCAAGTGATAAATAAGTGACAAAGCATCTGTAACTCACACTCGCATCTTGTCAAAACTTGACGGATGCTTTGTCACTTATTTATCGCGTGATAACAGCAACCATCATAGGCCCTCTGGTCTAGGGAGAATGAGGAGCGCAGGGCGCTGAATGGCTAAGGTAGTTTTAAACTATTTTTTTATTTTCTCGCAGTAGAGTGTTAGAGAGAACACGGCTAAAAGCCATTGTGTTAGTATGGCGCGCTGGTAACTATAGCGTCGGATACAAATAAGGTCCAAACATAACGTAAATTGGTCGCTCTCGGCTATTTTCTCCTCGCAATCAAAAAAATTAACCAATCTTTACAAAATTCTACGAGCTGAATAGGAAGAAAATGTTCCGTGTCCCTTTAGATTTTTGTGCAAATTATTACAGAATGTGTGTACGTTCGTTTGTGGTGGAATTTTGTCATAAATAGACGCCTTGTACACACATTTTATAATAATATATTTATATAAATCTTAGAATAAATACGTCTAGAAATCTTAGCGCTTGAAAGTGAAGCCAGTTTGCTACGGGCTAAGTTTTGTCCTTTGGCGCATCTGTCACAATGTCAATGTCACAAGTACGTCTCTCTAGACACGCACGTCGGTCATGACTTTGGGACTAGATAGGTAGGTCGATTTGTGTAAGATTGTAGAAAAAAAACCATAAGCGGATTCCTTTTTCACAAATCTATTGTATGAAGACTCGTTGTAGGCGTATAATTATTCTAAGCAGTTACAAATATCTTCATTATTTTCTTCCAGTTACTGGTAGAATGTGGAGTAGTCCCAGCATTCGATATGACAGCGGAGGCGGCCTGGGCCAAACTGTGCTACGTGCTTTCTAAGACGGAACTAAGCTACCAACAGAAAGTCGAGGTAAGCCGGATCCTACTAAGTATCACACTAATATTGTAAAGGCGAATGTTTGTAAGTGTGTATGTGTTGTTACTTCTTCATGCCCAAATAATCTAGCTACGGCTTACAGGCCAATAAAAATACAGTTTATCAAAATATTTACAATTGGTATACAAATACATTCGCTCACGGACCAGCCACGGCATCGGTGGCAAGCGGCAGCGGCGAATGGTAAACAAAGGTGGGAGCGGAAAGTCCAAGTGCGGTGTCTCCTTCCCGCCTAGCCGCTCCCTGCTGCCGCTTCCGTGGGCCGTTAGACTTCCACACTTCGCTGAGCGAGTTCGCTCAGAATTTAAGGCTTCTTATCCGTTCAAAAATGCTGATTGTTTTAGACATTTTTCTCTATGATCGAACATGTTTCTTAACATATTATCAATGTTACTACTTAGAACAGGGCCATTGCGACTTATTGGTACTTATATATTTGAAACCTACAGTTTCAATTTTTCGTTGATAATTTTTGTTTCAAAAACTACTCGAAATTGACAAAATTCACGCAGAAAACAGTTTTCTTTTCAACTTATTTTCAACTGCCCGCAATAAAAGCATGAAATAGCTATGTTACTGTCTAGAACTCAGGGAAGAGTATTATTTACTTCAAAAAGTTGGTTGAAATTATATTTGTCATAATATGAAAAAAACATTTTTTTAAAGGAATAAGGCTTCTTAAACCAATGCTCAGGGCCTGTACTACAGTATTAACACTATATTTTTTTTTTCAGTTAATGAAGACGAACATTCGAGGAGAGCTGAATAATCCGAACCATGCCAAATAATTAGTTAAGTTAAATGTGTAATTGCACGCTTAAACTTCATATTATTCACTTGTATTATCGTGATATTACATTTGTGAATATCACTGGGTTTTATGTATAATATTATACATTTTAATTTTATTGTATATATGTGGAGCTGTATTTGAAACTACTTGTTATGAATGAAATAAATTACATATAAGTAGGTATGTAGTTTTTTTGCCGAAGCACCTAACCTGTTACGGCTCCACGACGGCTCAGCCACGACAGCGCCAGCGGAACCAGTGAGCGGTACGTGTGTCTCGCTCGCTTGTATGGCCGCCGCGTACGCATCTCTCGCTCAACCGCTCGCCGCGCCGGACTTGACGACGCGGTTGGCGCAGTTTATACTATCAGGTGCACTATAAACTTTATAGTGCACCTGCCTACTGAGCCGGCGGTCCCGGGTTTGAATCCCGGCCAGGGCAAATATTTGTGTGATGAACTAGAATATTTGTGCTCGGGTAATGGTTGTTCTATGCATTTAAGTATATATTTACCTATATAGGTATGTATATATATCGTCGTCAAGTATAAGTTGCCAACAGTGGCTCGGTCGGGTACACTGACTCGCGGCTATATTTCCTAGATAGAGCAACAATATCTATCTGTCTCCTTCATTAGCCGAGAGCGTTCGACACCCAAACACGTACAAACCAGTTATTCGCCCGCTCCCGCGCAGTTTACATGTGTAGGAAAGTGTTTCGTGTGGCCGAGGGTGCAAAATTACATTTTAATTACACTTGTTTTTATGTAGAGAAATTTGAGCATTAAGACAAGTATTGTTGTTTTGATGCAAAGTGACGTTATTATGCTAGGCAATGACATAGATTCGCATGTCCTTCGGCAAGCCACGTGATAGTTATGCGCCGGTGAATTCAAAATGGCTGGGGCGTGGTCAGTGGCTCAAATTTAAGAAGTACACAGTGACTCGTGAGTCACTATGTACTTTCTTGAGCCACTGTGTACCTACTTATATTATTTCTATTGGATAATGTTATGTTATGCTACTGTTCAATGCCAACTAATTAATAAAATAAAAAAAAACATAAAAACAAAACTGTATTTTTTTATATAAGAATAAACCTATGCATGAAACACTTTTTCACTCGAGTGTAACCTATCCTAGTGTAGAACCTACTTTTTTTTGGTTATTTTTCTGGATTTTTTATCCTTTTAATGTATCTTGATAACTGTTATATTATTTGCTTGGACTAAGAATAAAAATAAAACTCGTTTTTAATTTTTAGATCTCTAACGACAAAGAAACAAAGTCAGAAAAGAGGTTGATCTCAAATATCCTAAGAGATTTGATTTTATAATTTTTATGTGTCTGATTTTGATAGATATGAGGCTTAGAGTATATTTCTACTCAAACAAATAAATGAAACTGAATGTAAATTATAGTTTTAGTTAAATATTATATACTTGAGCCACTGTATACTGTTAGAGTCTCTGTGTACTACAGGGGCGAGTCACAATAGTCCAGTAGGTACCCGTACACAGTGGCTCAATTCCCATTTTTTTTAAAACATTGTCTGACTACTTTATTGTTGCCTTGATTGAAAAACTGATAATTCTGGAAAAAAGTTTAATAACCAAAGCACGTTGAGTGTGAATTTCAGCCCGCTACCACGACTTTTTCTTCACAATTTGAGCGTTCGAAAAAATCCGAGCCACTGTTGGCGACCCGACCCCGTAACACAAGTCTCTTGAGCTTAATTTCGGACTAGATCGATTTGTGTGAGGTTGTCTGATATCTATTTATTTATGATCTATTTTATTTAAATTGGATTTATAATTTAGGTCTAAAGATTATTATATAGATGTTCAGAAAAAATACGACTTAAGAGAAAAACACAGAATAAAGAAGAGTTTGCAGGAGGAAATTAGGCAAATTAAAAAGTTTAGGGACCATAATTATTGACCCATTGGTTTAATAATAATAATACTCATTTGTTCCAAACAAACGCTAACCGATTATTTTATTTTTAGTGCCAGCAATCATTTCCCGATTTTCTGTTTAAAGAGGGCGTAAATCTGCAGTACTACCATAGTGTCGTTACTGGGAAGCGTCCTCGCGATAATGTCCACTCTGCATCTCTCGAATGGCCATACGTTGGGGAAGTCTTGGAGTGGGATCGACATGTTGTTCAGCTTGTAGTAGCCCTGAAAACAGTAATTTACGAGTAAGTAAGGGGAGAGATATACTTCCTTTTCGCACAACTCTTTTTATTCCCAACGCATTTTTCCGAAATTTAACACTTTTCCGTATATTTTTAGGTCTTAAAGAACCTAGTAAAAGACCTAGGATAGGTTAGCTTTGTTTTATAAAGGTAGAAGAGGCGGTGGAGGAGGTCTGGCTAGTTTTACAGCAGTGGCTAGACCGGGAGCATGGCGCGCACCGTCCGGCTCGTGCAGGTACTCTGTTCGGGAGGTACCTGCACATATTTGCCGGACGAGAGCTAACAGAAGAGTTCCATAAATAAGAGTAAAGGGGGACATGTGCAGCGGCATGCCAGTAGACTGGTAGAAAAATCCAAATATCGGCTTCCTTTACCGTCCTAACGGCATTTTGTGAGCCATTTTGGCAACATGACTTTTCTGATGTAAAAAAGCCCGCTGAAGTCGATTCTGGATGTTGCCAAGCCGAATTTTGCCCCCCTCCCCCCATTTCCCCCCTTTTTACCTCAAAATATGTCCCTAATCACGGTTTTTACGGTTTTATACAAAAAGTATTACAGCTAGAAAAAAATGGTCAAAGACAAGAATGATCTATATAAAATTTCCTATAACATGGTGTATAAACTTTTTTAGTAGGCCTTATGGTTTGTGAGCAATATCTTCCCGAACTTCATTGACTGGTAGAAAATTCTAAATATTGGCTTCCTTTACCGTGCTAACGGCATTTTGGGATCCATATTGGCAACATGACTTTTCCGATGTAAAAAAGCCTGCTGAATTCGGTTCTGAATGTTGCCAAGCCGAATTTTGCCCCCCTCCCCCCTTTTCCCCCCTTTTTAACCTCAAAATATGTCCCAAATCACGATTTTTACGGTTTTATACAAAAAAAATTACAGCTAGAAAAAAATGGTCAAAGACAAGAATGATCTATATAAAATTTCCTATAACATGGTGTATAATTTTTTTTAGTAGGCCTTATGGTTTGTGAGCAATATCTTCCCGAACTTCATTATTTTTAAAAAAATTGATAAACTTGGTCGAGGCAGTGAAATGCACTTATTTTAGGATAATTGTTATCGCACAGGATCCAGCCGCTCTGCAGCGCTTGACGCTGACATCCAATTGGCATGCTGCTTATTATCTGTCAAGACTCACGAGACTTTCAGTCATAAGCAGTCGTCAGATTTACACGCAGAACCGTACCCAAGTCGGGCTAAAAGGGCCGTAGAAAATAAAAATGCTTTGCTTCTGAACATAAAATCCTTCGAAATGCTCAGTTCTACGCCAGATTCTCCAGAAATGTGCCTTAGAAATGCAGTTACCCGGGATCTTGCAACAGAAAAAAATAAAGTGTCAATTCACACTGCTAAGCAGCTTGGCTCACTCTAAGTAACGAAGTTTGTTTCCGAAAGGCTCACCAACAGCAGAAAGAGACAGGCAATTATCTCGCGCCAGAAATGGCCGTTTGCGACAGTTGTGCTAGGGGTGCTGCCTTGTACAGATCTTGAAGGTCGGACCTTGTTCATTTTGAACTTTGCGTTGTAGCTTGTAGACCTGCACCCCTAGCACAACTGTCGCAAACGGCCATTTCTGGCGCGAGATAATTGCCTGTCTCTTTCTGTGCAGTAATGTAAGAGGGTGACGGGTAGCGCTATGTCGCGCGACAAGAGTCGCAAAGCATAGTTGTGCTAGACGGGCAGGTCGTTCAAAATCTACCATATTTGCGTCTGATGTGGGGGGCAAACGCTCAGGCGCTGGAGTGGTGCCAAACAAAGCATAGCCTGCATCGTCACATACTCGACTTGTACAGCAGGGACAGAAACTTCTCAGCCTTTCGCTCATTGAGTAGTTCACAGTGCTTTCGATAACGGAAAACGGAATACTTTTAATCAAAGGAGTAAATGTTTTAGAAACGCAAATGATCAATTTAATTATTTTGTTACCTGCAATAAAGCCGTTCGAATCGCCAGTGCCTGAGTAAAACGCCAGAATATTCTAACGTTCTAAAGCAGTCCCTTAATTTTGTCATGATGATGAATCATAAAAGCAACAACAACACTAATAACGAGTCTTCTGGGTGGGTTATGCACAGTGTGGAGCACATGTCGAGTGTCGGTTTCCTCATGAATAGCACGTATGTTGAGGTATCGACCTCAGTTGGTGACGCTTGAACCTTAGTCTCGTCTGCAAATCCTCGCACTACGATGACATTAGTCCCGCTCGCGCGTTCGCGGGATAAAAACTGCGAGCCCAACCTAGTTTGAAGGTATTGAGTAATTTTTAAGGAGCTGCTTGGCAGTGAGAAGTGACACTTTATTGTTTTCTGCTGCAAGATCCTGGGTAACTGCATTTCTAAGGCCCGTTTCTGGAGAATCTGGCGTATAACTGAGCATTTTGAATGACTTCATGGTCAGAAGTAAAGCATTTTTATTTTCTACGTCGCTTTTAGCCCTACTTGGATACAGTTCTGCGTGTAAATCTGACGGCTGCTTATGACTGAAAGCCTCGTAAGTCTTGACATATAATAAGCAGCATGCCAACTGGATGTCAGCTTCAAGAGCTGCAGAGCGGCTGGATCCTGTGCGAAACCAATTATCCCAAAATAAGTGTATTTCACTGCCTCGACCAAGTTCATCAATTTTTTTTTAAATAATGAAGTTCGGGAAGATATTGCTCACAAACCATAAGGCCTACTAAAAAAAATTATACACCATGTTATAGGAAATTTTATGTAGATCATTCTTGTCTTTGACCATTTTTTTCTAGCTGTAAAACTTTTTGTATAAAACCGTAAAAATCGTGATTAGGGACATATTTTGAGGTCAAAAAGGGGGGAAAAGGGGGGAGGGGGGCAAAATTCGGCTTGGCAACATTCAGAACCGAATTCAGCAGGCTTTTTTACATCGGAAAAGTCATGTTGCCAAAATGGATCCTAAAATGCCGTTAGCACGGTAAAGGAAGCCGATATTTAGAATTTTCTACCAGTCTATGAAGTTCGGGAAGATATTGCTCACAAACCATAAGGCCTACTAAAAAAGTTTATACACCATGTTATAGGAAATTTTATAGAGATCATTCTTGTCTGTGACATTTTTTTTCTAGCTGTAATACTTTTTGTATAAAACCGTAAAAACCGTGATTAGGGACATATTTTGAGGTAAAAAGGGGGGAAAAGGGGGGAGGGGGGCAAAATTCGGCTTGGCAACATCCAGAATCGAATTCAGCAGGCTTTTTTACATCAGAAAAGTCATGTTGCCAAAATGGCTCACAAAATGCCGTTAGACTTGAAAATTTTGATTTGAACTACCAGTCTACAGCTTGGTGGCGATCGTAGGAAACGACCTTTGGCTTCCTGCCGTGGTCAGATCCATGGTTGACAGTGACAGGGCGTGGCAGGCGGTCCTTTCCTTTTGCTAGATGATGCGGCAGGTGTTGCATACATAAGTAGCAACATTATGTTTAAATATAAGTTTTTATATTTAATTGTTGATGTGGCAACATTCTTTCTTCTCCATCCGTGCGTCACCACGAATACACGCCGTCCTTCTGTTTATCAAGTGTTTATTTATTTTTACCATCTTCCCCGGCTCCGACACCCTGGAAATACACGTAAGCCCTGCGCTCTTCATTGGTCCTTCGAGTTAGTAAGAACAAAGAAACGCCCTGTGTCCTAAAATCCATTTTGAGCCTCGAGGAAGAAATCGCAAGACATACAAAAGGTCAGCCATTTTATTTCGTCTTCAGTCGCCGGAAGGAAAGCACTTTGACAAACATCATAGGTCATAAGTCAAAATTGCACTCTATATGCAATTTGTGCAATCGACAAGTATTTTTACTGTCGCAACACTAGCCTATGCATGTGGCCCTACTGCGCGACGCAGCAAATAGAAACGCCGCGCCGCCAAGCGAGCCGTGCGGTTGGTACTACTGCGCCGCTGCAACGAATAGGATCGCCGAACGAGCAAGCGAGACGCCATCAACTGTCAGCAACTTCACGTCGTGTTAGAAACAGACGCCATTTTTGCCGTTTTGTGTTCAAGTTTCATTTCAGTTTCAACGGAGTTTTCAAACTTACTAAGTGAAATTTTTGTCGGTTTTGTGTTGAAATATTTAAGTTGTGGTCGCTATTTTTATTCAGAGACATTAAGATAGTTATAAAAAGTAGTGTTGTAAAATGTCTGAGCTGAAATTGTGTAAAGCCGCCAGGGCGCGAGCTAAAGGTTCAATAACGCGCTTAAAGAACTCTTTCAACAAGGAGGAGTTCCTGGAAGCCCCACTAGAGCTAGTGGTGGTTAAGCGCCAAAGGCTCATTGAATCTTTTACAGAGTATGAGCGCTTGTCCGTAAAAATTGACGCTTTAGGCACCGAAGCCCAGGAGGACTCTGACGCTGATGAAGTGGAGGACAACTATATGTGCCTACTTGCATTATTGGACTCCATTATAAATGCGAATCGTCAGAAGAGCAGCCCCTCGCCGTCTGAAAGTGCAATGTCTTCAGGCCCGGGAAATATTAAGTTACCTAGCGTAGTAATTTCAACCTTCAACGTTGTCAAACAAAATCTCGCAGCATTAAGGAACTTGGGAGAGAGTGTTGATAGCTGGGACTCTATCATCATTTGCAATACAAAACAATACTTATGTAGATGACATTCTGGTCTCATGTAGCACGGAACAAGAGTTATTGCAAACGCAAGCTCAGTTAACTCAAATGCTCAGTATGGGAAGCTTTCAGTTGCACAAATGGGCTTCAAACTGTAAGTCAATATTAGATAATGTGCCCAAAGACAATCAACACTTTGGGGAAGTGGAGCTTCAGAAAAATGACGCGTTTGTGAAAACGCTAGGCATTCAATTTGACGTCAAGTCTGATGTCCTCAAGAGCACATGCCCTGAGCCATATACTAGCGCAAACGATTCAAAACGCGACATTTTAAGCTATATAAGCAAGTTTTACGACCCATTGGGGAAAATCGGGCCAATTTTCGTCCGCGCGAAAGTCATTATGCAACAGCTGCACATAGCAAACCTGGCCTGGGACTCCACTCCTCCAGATAGTATTCGTAGTATGTGGACTGACTTTGCTAAGGATCTTTCGCAAATGCAACCAGTTGTTATACAGCGCTGTGTAAAGCCGGAGAAGACAGTACTTAATCAGCTGATCGGGTTTGCCGACGCTTCGTCAGTGGCTTACGGCTGCTGTGTATACTTGCGCACTATTGACGACGATGGGAACGTGCGTGTCGAGCTGCTATGTTCTAAGTCTCGCATTAATCCATGTAAGAGTAAACTTACCACCCCGAGGCTAGAATTGAATGCTGCACTGCTGTTATCAGGGTTGATAAAGAAAGTCCATAATGCACTCTCTATAAAGGTAAAAATACATGCAACTCACCTGTTTTCTGACTCACAGATCGTGTTAGCGTGGTTGAAAACTGATCCAACAAAGCTCCAAACATATGTAGCAAATAGGGTACGTTCCATAGGGCAACTGGCGCAAGGTTGTGATTGGCACTATGTAAATACTAATGACAATCCGTCAGATTGTCTCAGCAAGGGTCTTCAACCTCAAGAAATACATGGCCACACCTTATGGTGGCATGGCCCATCATTTTTACATGATAAACAATATAACTTTCCAGATGTAACACTAACGCCTGGAGAGCTGCCTGAATTGAAATCTGATTATACGCTGTGTCTTACAAGCACAGTCAGTAATGATACTGATGTCTTTGACATTCTGAAAAGGTATTCTACTATAGGTAAAATGACACGAGTTTTAGCATACATTCTTAGGTTTTGCAATAATGTGAAACCAACTTCTCAAAATGTCAAAGGATTTCTTACTGCTTCGGAATTAGATAAGGCGCTCATGTTGATAGTCAAGCAAGAGCAAACTCAATTTTATAGTGATGACATTAAGTTGCTGCAATCTCACAAGCAACCTAAAGGTGATTTAAGGTCATTGACTCCCTTCCTTGATAGTGAAGGCATTTTAAGAGTTGGTGGTCGCCTGCAAAATGCGCCGCTTCCATATGCTGCACAGCATCCGGCCATATTGCCGAAAAAATCCTTTATTACAGAGTTGATTGTGAGAAATGAGCATATTTGCTTACAACATGCAGATCAAAGACTAGTTTTGTGTTCCTTAAGACAACGATTCTGGATAGCTGACGGTTTGCGCAGTGTGAAAAAGGTTATACATAAATGTGTAATATGTTTTCAGATTGAAGGCTGCTGCGACGACTCAGCTGATGGGTTCCTTGCCGGCAGCGCGCGTCACTGCTTGTCGCCCTTTCGAGAGGGTCGGAGTGGACTTCGCTGGGCCGGTGACGGTAAAAAACAGTCGCATCAGAAAACCAGTAATCGGTAAAGGATACATAGCTTTGTTCGTATGTTTTGCCACGAAGGCGATTCATCTTGAGCTCTGCAGCGATTTAACGACAGAGTGCTTTCTTGCCTGCTTCAAGCGCTTTATAGCGCGACGTAACCTGCCCAGCGACGTGTACTGCGACAATGCATCTACGTATAAAAGCGCAAGGAATCAATTAGATGAGTTCTATCGCTTGCATGCCTGTCAAGACCACCAGCGCGCTGTACAATCATACGGAGCCCACAAGGGTATCAATTTCCATTTCATACCGTGTTATAGCCCGATTTTCGGTTCGTTGTGGGAAAGCGGTGTTAAAAGCATGAAAAATCATTTGAAACGCGTTGTTGGGAGGGCTCTACTAACGTACGAGCAGTTGAACACCGTGCTGGTAGAAATAGAGGGCGTCCTAAACTCACGTCCGCTCACAGCTCTGTCGACTGATCCAAATGATCTGTCGTACCTCTCGCCAGGTCATTTCCTCACTGGTGCTCCGCTCAATACTTACCCTGAACAAGATGTAAGTAGCAAACCCACTAATCTACTCAGATTCTGGTCAATTTTAACCAGCATGAAACAGATATTCTGGAAGTATTGGAGCAGGCACTATTTGAATCAACTGCAAAACCGACCTAAATGGCAGTCGGTTATGCCAAATCTCGCTGTTGGTAGTTTAGTCATATTACGCAATGATAATTCGCCTCCCCTCGAATGGCCTATGGCTAGGGTCACCACTTTATATCCCGGTAAGGATAATTTAGTACGGGCAGTTGAGGTGCAAACGGCAAGCGGTCATACTCACAAAAGATCTATTCATAAAATCTGTGTACTACCTATAGAGCCCTAGATGTTCTATTTTTATGAATGTTTGTGTATTTTAGTTTAAGATAAAGACTGAAATTAATGTCTATGTCGTTTGTTTAGTTATGTTATTTTATAAAACTGTGAATAATGCTTCAGTTACGTTATTATATATAACATCAAATATAAGCACTTAGTGTGTGCTATCAAAATGTGCTAGAATAGCAATTTTTAATAATATATGTACAATTTAAGCATATAGGGTAAAGTTACCATAAGTCGGCCAGGACCCTGTGGTCGGCCTTTTCGGTTTTTTATTCGCCGCGAATAGTGCTAGTTTTTAAATTGTCCAATGAGATGAATGCATAATGACGCTCCAACTTCTTATTGGTCGAATGATTGAGTCATCTGTGCGGGGAGGGGCAAGCGGTGAGCGTAAAACAGGTTCATACCAGTGTCGTCCGCGAGCACGAGGTGTTGTGCGATGGCCGCCATTTTTTTGTTAAATTTCGTAGTCGTGATTATTAGCGGTAAGCAGCTTCGTCTTATACTTTATTGCACTTGTTTTCATTTGAATGCCTTATTTAATAGTTTAGTAGTTTATTTTGGTACAATGATCCATGTTTTTCAACACATAAGTAATGTTTTGAGGCGGCCGACTAGTGGGTAATACTTTTTTAGTGGTATATCCAGTACTCGGCCGTAGGTGGCCGACCTCTGGATTTTGGATGTATTATTTTATTTTAATGAATTTGACTTCATTCGATGCGTAACTTATTAACAATCAGTTTAGTAAACACTTCTACATAACGATTCCGAAGAAAACCCAGTAGTCGGCCGCATTTTTAAATATTATATTGATGTGGCCGACTATTGGTATCAATCTTATATAGGTAAAGTTACCATAAGTCGGCCAGGACCCTGTGGTCGGACTTTTCGGTTTTTTATTCGCCGCGAATAGCGCTAGTTTTTAAATTGTCCAATGAGATGAATGCATAATGACGCTCCAACTTCTTATTGGTCGAATAATTGAGTCATCTGTGCGGGGAGGGGCAAGCGGTGAGCATAAAACAGGTTCATACCAGTGTCGTCCGCGAGCACGAGGTGTTGTGCGATGGCCGCCATTTTTTTGTTAAATTTCGGAGTCGTGATTATTAGCGGTAAGCAGCTTTGTCTTATACTTTATTGCACTTGTTTTCATTTTAATGTCTTATTTAATAGTTTAGTAGTTTATTTTGGTACAATTATCCATGTTTTTCAACACAAAAGTAATTTTTTGAGGCGGCCGACTAGTGGGTAATACTTTTTTAGTGGTATATCCAGTACTCGGCCGTAGGTGGCCGACCTCTGGATTTTGGATGTATTATTTTATTTTAATGAATTTGACTTCATTCGATGCGTAACTTATTAACAATCAGTTTAGTAAACACTTCTACATAACGAGTCCGAAGAAAACCCAGTAGTCGGCCACGTTTTTAAATATTATATTGATGTGGCCGACTACTGGGTTCTCGATGGCCGACTTAAGGTCGTTTGGGGCCGACTACTGGGCAAAAGTGCCTTTTTTAGTTTTGTTTTGATTATTTAAGAAATTCAGAAACTATTAAGTGTTTTTCTTAACAATTATTAAAAATGAATAAATAATTAACGAATAAAATATTGGTTTATTTTTATTGGGGACCCGCATGCATACATGCGAGGAGTTTAAACCCAGAACTTTCGTTAAAAGGCCGACTACTGGTTCCTTTACCCTAACTGTTCTGTATTAGACGGATAGTCTTGCAGTGTTATCTTATTTCTGTTATTGTTTTGTATGTTAACGGATAGGTACATACATTCTAATCTTTAGTATATATTAGATGTTCTGCATCGTTAATCTTACCCATTAAGTAATAATCTTATTTGAATGCTTTGATGTTACATAATGTGTGATATATATTATTGTTATCTTTCATTAAACAACCAAAAGTAAATTAATATAGTAAATAAATTAATTAATAACTTTTGCAGTAATTTAGAAAAGGCCCTATTAGATAATGTTATTCTGATAAATATTTGTTATTGTGAGGCCGCAGTATGTTGCATACATAAGTAGCAACATTATGTTTAAATATAAGTTTTTATATTTAATTGTTGATGTAGCAACATTCTTTCTTCTCCATCCGTGCGTCACCACGAATACACGCCGTCCTTCTGTTTATCAAGTGTTTATTTATTTATACCATCTTCCCCGGCTCCGACACCCTGGAAATACACGTAAGCCCTGCGCTCTTCAGCAGGTTCCTACTACAGTATATCACCTTACCGCAGGAAACGGGCATTTCATGTTCAAGGACCCACGAATACCGGCGCCGATGTAGGGGTCCATATTTATCCAGTCGCACATTTCGGTGTAATGTAATTCAACGAAGCTCTTTTTGTACTCGTTGTGAAGGAATTCGTAGAAATAGAAATCAACCTGGAACATGATGATGAAATATTTTTAATGAACTGAACGAAGAGGGAGAAAATTGCCTATTAACAACCGGTGTAATCTTTTAAGGCAATTTCCAAAACGGAGGACGTCCTAAGTTTGCTAAGGATCCTGGAGAAATCAAAGAACTTCAAACATAAATCGTGATTTGGGCACCTACTACCTATGTTTTTGAAACCAGGAAAGCATCATTTTTTGTTGGAGACCACCGGAATTATGTATTTATTTCCTTGAAATCGTTTTTTTTAATGTAAAAAGTGATTATAAATAATACCACTCATAGGTACCCCTAAAACTCCTTTGCCTATGATGGCTGCTTCTATCACGCGATGAATATATGATAAAGTATCCGTCACTTTTCTTTAGGTGTGAGTTCTAGAGTGAGAGTGACGGATGCTCCATCATGTATTTATTGCGCAATCATTAACCCCCGGTCGGATCAATTGTGTCTGACACTAGCACCGTCACTCCACTCAATTGCTTCGAATTTTGAGCTCTATTTACATAATAAAATAAGAGTGATGACAGGTAGCCGTAGTTACCAAAAGCAATTGAGTGGATAAGTCTATTTCATATAGCTTTGTAATTGTGAAATCTGTCAGCTTAGTACATTTAAATCGAATTTAGGTTATAAAATGTAGGTACTGACATGACAGACATCACACAGCACAAAACTATATGAAATAGACTTTAATTATATCTTTTGACTTTGAGTTTGGGAGTATAACCCATTAATGGGATTATGTCCGCGCGACAGGAGTAATTTGGAGAGGTTGACGCGGGCGCACTGGGTGCATGGACTGCGTCGTGAGTAGACTGAACCGAATCAGTCTGCTTTAGGGCGGGAGAGGGGAAAGAGAATCGGGCTATTTAATTGTATCATTACGACTTAGTCTCAAAAGGACTGTCTTTTTACCGAAACATTGTTGCCCCACTCATGATGGATGACTCCTTCCAAATTGATATAGTATAGGCTCCGGCGACTATGTCTCCGAATGTAGAACTTAGTACCTCTGACGTATTTTTCATTCATGTACTTCACGTTGCTTCGCTCAGGGATTGCTTGCAGACCCTGAAAATAAACTCGAATTTGAGTAGGAAAGATATGATCCGCGCAACATGTACAGTTTTTTTTTTCAATTAAGTAGATGTAATGTTATAAGTTATAATGCAGTATATATTTGGAATCAACTTATAAAGCCCTTCCATTTGATACCCCGAACCCCACACGATAGGATTCAGAACACAAAATGTCCAAATCCCATACAAAAAAAAGATGACGTCAAACTCCTGCCTGCACTAAAATTCAAGAAGGTTCATCTTACAAAAGGAAACCTTCTAATCATCAAACGTCGTATATTACGCTTAATATGTCGTGAAACGCCCACTAATAGCAATATCTACATACCCAAATACTGTTGGCAGCAGCATATAATACAACAAAAAAACACGTGATTGCGATTATTGTTCCCATTTTGGAGTGGACACTATTTTCAACGAGGGTCGTATTTATTAACGCTTTTTATTATGTTGCTATTAAATAACATTAACTAATAACAGATTTAATACAACGGAAGCGGTAATAACATAAGTACCATGATTTAGGGTACCATTCTCCTAAATTTGAACCGCCTCGAAAGAACATACTGGACTTGAACTGAAAGGCAAGTGCAAAAGTATGGAAAATTATATGTTGCCTGCGGAGATATATTCAAAGTAGCAAACTTTTTATGTCGTGTCAAAACGCATGACTAGATAAAGATAATAGAATTTATTCAAACTTTCGGGATACATCCAGGGCTGCCATCCGTCCGGGTTTTGTTTTTTTTTATAATATTATTTTTGGACACGTCCGAGGAAAAAATGCGATTTAAACCAAATGTCCGGGGTTTTTTAAGTCTTTGTCCGGGTTCAGCGAATTTAGAGATGGCAGCCCTAGATACACCTCTAAAACCAGCAGAGCGACGCGTCGTTCGAGACCAGTGGACAAGACGCGGCGCAACTGCAGGTTCCTGATGAAGAACTCCATAGGGCCTGTACTTTTTGACCCCCCCCCCCCTCCCCCCTGGTGATATTTGGTGAGGTTCTTTGCTAACCCCCCCGCCCCCATACGACCTCACGTGTATTTTTTTTCTGCCAGAATTTCGTAAAATAGACTCGCAATTTTGAAGTATTTAACAAAAGAAGATTTATTTTTAACGAAACCCAGGAAAATATCGATTTTCTTAGTCTTCGTTCATAGTAGAAAAATACACGTGAGGTCTCCTTATACCCCTCCCTCCCCCAACGTGATCTATCGTGATTTTTTCGGGACCCCCCTCCCCCCTTTCGAACCTCACGTGATTTGTGCACAAGCCCATACGAGTTCGAAACATTTCCGGCCTTTTCTAT
Organism: Apotomis capreana; assembly: GCA_947623375.1. Lineage (NCBI taxonomy): Eukaryota > Metazoa > Arthropoda > Insecta > Lepidoptera > Tortricidae > Apotomis > Apotomis capreana. Next base: position 12,744,018 of record OX392517.1, on the reverse strand, counting down.
TGCACGTGAGTATTATAGGCGTAAGTATGTGACTGTTGTTTGTATGTTTGTTATTTCTTCACACTCAAACGGCTGGATTTTGATAAAATTCGGTATGGAGACAGCTGACACCGTGGACTACGCGCGGTGCGAGGCGCAGGCGGCGCAGCTAGTACACTATATACTCGTATCTCAGCTAGTATACTATATACGCTAAAGTCAATGATGAAACCGCGTTGTTTTTAATATTTTCTAATGAAAAATTATCGCCTGCATCAAATTAAGTGTACCTACTACTAACCATCATTTCTGCGTGTTTTTTAAGTTTTATTGCATATTAATATTGACAATTAATTAATCAATCTAAAATTTCTAATTTAATTTGCAAATAAAAAAAGTTTCATAAAACGATGTTCTACATAAAAATCTGTCACGGAACACTCAGTGCATGAAATCAACTCAAATTAAATTAGTTTATAGGTTCCGTTCGCACTTATTCGCAAGCAATTGTTATTGCTATCCGCGGCCACTATCTCGTAATGAATATTAAAATAAACGTTCATCTGCCATTTAAGGTTCCTGTAATTTTACCTAAATCATTCAATGTAAACATTTAATAATCTAAAAATGTGAACGTGCGTACTTTCATAACGTTAAATTCGTTTAATATTTGTATAGAATCTTTTTATCGATTCATATTTTTTTTTATGTGGAAATACCACATATATTATTTTTTTATAAATAATGACACAAAGGTAAAATCTTAAAGGTAAGGTCGTTTAATATTACTTATTACAAAAAAAAAAACAAACACGTCCTGATTGTATCATTATAGTCATGCTCGTGCAGTTTTTGCTATTTTATTACACAATAAGTGAATATGCTTTGGTCAATTGTTTCATAAATATTTTTGACCATCGTAGTTAGGTACATCACGACACTAGATATATTTGGCCTCGCTTACTGCCATTGCTCGTCCAAACAATATTAGCTTAACTTATTTTAGCCCCTTGTGCAACAATCTGCTATTTGTCAAACTGACGTTTTTACTAGACTGTACCTATGTTTTACAAATAAATAGTAAGTTGTTGAAGTAACATGAAAAGGTTACTAAAGGTTTCCTAAGATAGGGCCTTTGCTGACCCATTACTATATTCCACCCTGTTTACTTTCAAGCGTGGTGCTCGAAACATACAGAAACGGCAACATACCAATCAAACTCAAAGAGATCTATAGTCAGACCACGGTAACTCATCCAAGCAAATGAACTGTCAAACCATACAAATTGACTCACTTTGTAGGTATGGTTTGACAGGTCATTTGCTTGGAAGAGTTAGCGTGGTCTACATGCAAGGAGATCGAGCGAGCTGTCAAAAACAATGTTCTGGTCGTGAACGTGACGTGACGCAATGTAGCAACGGGACCGTGCAGAGGAAGGCCATCTATGAGACTGGACTGGTAAGCTGGTTCACTTAACATCGATATAATAATCTTTTCACCTCACTAGCTCGGAAAGCCCAGTTTGTTTGTTTGATATCTATTGAGAAAATCGCTTTTTATCCACATGTGGAGAAAGAATTTTGACGTCTCAATGCAGCTAAAGTAAAATTTGACATGAGCTTATTTTCTGAAAAATCCCGTTTAAAATACCTACATGAAAGCTAATTAGACCTTAGTTTTAATAAATGGCAAATTGGTTGATTATTGCAGATATTTTTCAAAGATATAGTACAAACCCTTATTCTTTTTTCCTCGCTGTAGTGAGGTGAAAAGTTTTGTGTTATACACGGGCGAAAAGTTATTTTACGTCTCGTGTATTGAAACACTCGCTACGCTCAGGATTCTATTTTGAACCACTCGCTTCGCTCGTGGTCAATCATAGGATCCTTTCGCTAGCTCGTGTTTCGAATAAACACTCGCGGGTAAAATACAATTTTCCCCCCTTGTATAACAAATAACTATTTAACTTCTCTTCTCCTGCTCAAAAAGAAGGTTAAGTATTTTAGCTTCGCGAAGCGGGACTAAGGAGTTCGTTTTAGGCCCTAGGGTTTGAATGCTCCTCATTGTCGCCGTCAGACAGGAAGCGCGCCGAGTGGGGGAGGCGTGGTTGCTGGCTCCTGTTGGCTGTTTATTTAACCTGGGGGTTATGATGGTTGCGTTTATCACGTGATAAATAAGTGAAAAAGCATCTGTCACTCACACTCACACCTTGTCAACATGACGGATGCTTTGTCACTTATTTATCGCGTGATAAAAGCACCCATAATAGGCCCGCTGGTCTAGGGAGAATGAGGAGCGCAGGGCGCTGCGTGGCTAAGGTAATTTTAATATATATTTTTCTCGCAGTCGAAGTGAAAAGCAGAGTATGTTTCACACGTGGCTAAAAGCCATTGTGTAAGTTTGCCCTTGGTAACTATGGCGTCGGATACAAATAAGGTACAAACGTAACTAAAACGGGTCGTTTTCGTCTGTTTTCTCCTCCCAATCAAAAAAGTTAACCAATCTTTACAACATTTTAGGAACTGAATAGGAAGGAAATGTTCTGCGTCGGACCCTTTAGATTTTGTCGCAAATTATTACAGAATTCTGTGTACTAGCCTAGTAATACTAGGCATTCGTTTGCGGTGGGATTTTGTCATAAACAGACGCCTAGTACACAAATTTTATAATTATATATTTATATAAATTTTAGAATAAATACGTCTAGAAATCTAGTAAGCGCTTGTAATTCGATGAATAGAGACTAAAGTACTATGTGTGACCTTACAAACGGTCCGGTAGTTTTGAATTTTTTATATGTTGTCTAGAATGGTTAGTCAGTGTTTAAAATGCAAAATGCACAATACCCCCCTCCGCGCCCGCCGGCATATTGAAAAAACCGGCACGTTCTTCATATTTTTGCTCATATCTTCCTTTAGGAGCATTTCAGGTAGAAGAAAGCTTTGACAATGTTATAGAGAGTTAAATTTACTACATTCTCCATTGTATATTTTGTTTCTAAGACAGATAGTTACGGAGATATGCACATTTAAAAACGTAAAAATCGCAATTTCCAACTCAAAAACAAACTTCTGGATTATATCTTCGTTTAGGAGCATTTTAGCTAGAACAGTGCTTGGGCAATGTTGTAGAGAATTCAATTTACTATAATTTACATTTCAAATTTTGTTTCAAAGACGGTTAGTTACGGAGATATGCACATTAAAAAAACTGGAAAAGTCGCATTTTCAAGAAATTTCTAAAAAATCTTGGTTTAGTTATTCAGTTACAGATTAGTCTAGGACAAATTAAAACATGTTGGAAATATAATTGCTTATAAAACTCATGTCCATTTTTACATACATTTTCGGAAAATGTGACTTTATTTTTTACATATCTCCGTAATTATCTGTCCTAGAAACAAAATCTGAAATATAAATTATAGCAAATTTAATTCTCTACAATATTTGGTCAAGCACTGTTCTAGCTAAAATGCTCCTAAACGAAGATATAATCCAGAAGTTTGTTTTTGAGTTGGAAATTGCGATTTTTACGTTTTATAAAGATTCAGATTCAGATTCGTTTATTTGCATATAATACGTAATAAAAAGGTCTTACAATAATCGTCCTGGTAACAGTATTAGTCGACATACTCAACAAGCAAATATTAAAATAGTAGAGCTAACAAGTCATTATTCAAATTAAATTATACCTACAGCATTGATAATTACAATTATAAAATAGCATCTAGAAACATTAAAATGATCAAATAAATATAAAGCTAAAATAATAATATACATTAATAAATTCCACAAGTCAATAAAATTTCCGATAATTATAATTTCATAATGATAAATTCAAAAACTCAGTCACAGTATAGAAACAGTGAGTAAGTAAGCCATTTCTTCAAGCCAGTAGTAAATGGTCTACCCTGAAGCGCCTTTAAGTTATCTGGCAACTTATTGTACACGTTTATGCTCATATTGTTGCGTTAATTTTATAAATATGCTTCCGACAACGAGGCTGATATAGAAGGTTTTGGTGACACTCTCTCTGATTTCTATGAAAAATATTCGTTCGTGGCTCAAAGAAATCTGGATGTTCTTTGACATATACGCAGAGCTTAAAAATGTACATAGGTACATGCTAAGGGGAGTATATTAAGTTTTTTAAATATGGGCTTACAACTGGTCAAGTTAGAATCTCCAGTAATTGCGCGGACACATTTTTTCTGTAACTTGAATGCCCTTTCAACATCGACAGAGTTACCCCACAATATGATGCCATAATTTAAGATCGATGCAACATGTCCAGGGTAGGCTGTAAGTGAAGCTTCTATTGAAACCGTTTTCCTTACTTGTCTCAAGGCAAATACGAAACGATCTAATCTGGAACATATTAAATCGATGTGTCCCTTCCAATTTAACCACTTATCTACAGTTAGCCCCAAAAAGCTAATACTATCTGTTTCTTTCAATTGGATATTATTGAAATTGATATTCAGTGAAACAGCATTAGCTTTATGAGATTGGAACTGCATAAACATCGTTTTTCTAATATTAATATGAAGATTGTTACTGATTGTCCAATTATTTAGGTACATCATCTAAAACCCTATTTATACTAGCTTCATATAGGTTTGGATCTTCCCTTTTGATAATTATAGTGGTATCATCTGCAAAGAGTATACACTTCGGTCTTGATATCTGGGGAAGGTCGTTCACGTATATCAAGAACAGCAGCGGTCCTAGGTTGCTACCCTGAGGCACACCAGAGACCACCCCGCGATATGAAGATCTAAATGTTCTTACAGTATGACTACCATCTTTTACTATTTTTTTAATCTCAGAGCATTGCAACCTGTTACATAAATAATTTTTAAACCAATCATTAGTTAGTCCTCTGATCCCGTAGTATTCTAACTTTGATAGAAGTCGCACCCTTGGTAAAATAATGCAACATGTGACTTTGCGTCAAAAGTGGTTTTATTACGGAAATATCCTTATAATTATGCGTTCTACACGGTAGATTTTTTTTATAATTTTAACTTTTTTCGTTTCTGAGATATTTTAAGCGGAAAACGACGCAAGTGAAGAGGCGACGTAAAATAATGCTACAAATGCGTATGTGTCCTTTTTTGACCTCGTTCCTGTGAGCGCATATCGGCGCGCGCGTTGTCGTAAAGTCAGATGCGTCGGTGTTACCGGACTGTGATCATGCGTTGTGTTTTGGATCTAAATCGGCGAGAATGGATGCGGAAAACGAAACCGGTAATGATAAGTACTTTTTACAGGTCAAGAAAATTATCTTGTAATAAACAATCATATGTTCACATACGACTGTTTGAGTTCTAATTATTGAGATTAAATAGCCAGTCGCATGATCACATTCGAGGTTATTTATCGATTTTTAACTAATTAATATTTTTTTTAACAAACATGATAGGCAATATTGCCATAATGTTATAAGAAGAGTTTCAGGTAATTTAATTGTTTTTTTAAACTATGGTCGTATATTCATTTGCGTCGTTGTTGTACAAAATATTCATAGTCGCATCGTAACATGTTGCGTTATTTTAGGTCGTAGTTTAAGATGCGTCGTTATCAAAAAGTTTGAAGGTATAAAAAAGCACGTTATTGTAAAAAAAATCGAACGTTTTATTAATATGTAATAACTAAATGCCTTACCTGTAATTCCAACCATTTTAAACCATTAAAATCGCATTTTTATTTTTATTACCTATATGAACTGTACGAACTTTACCTACTAATAAAATCTACTTATTTGTAGATCTTAACATATTTATCTATCATATTGTATTTATTTTTATGATTGCCGTTAGCCGTTTTTAGAGAAGTGATTACTCTTTTCGTTATTTGAAGTTTCTAAAGGAATCTCAAAATGTTGGAACACGAGGAAATCTTCGACAAAGCGAACTTAGAAGAATCTGCTCTACCCGACCCTATCAGCGAAAGAATAACCTGCTACTACTTACGACTGCATACATCATGCTAGCATATAATGTGCTTGTAACAGTAAAAGCAGAAAAAGATTAGAAGGAAGGCCCTGCTCTCGACAGATGTCCACCAGAACTTTTAAACCTAGTTAAATCTTTCCACGCACGGTCCTGTCGTTCATGACAGCCGGACTTCTGCTTTGTTCGACATGCGGAGGGGACTGCGGCCGAGTATTGCCACCGATACTTTTCGACATCTTTTTCCCTGCTTCTGAAGGTTGCATTTGGGAACTTTAGTTTAGGGGATACACTTTACACACAAGAGCAGAAGGGAAACTTTTTGATTTTTCCCTGTTGAGGTCTCGTCTTAAACGTATGTTACATAGATTCACTGTTATTTTCCGATGATGCCGCATTCGTTGCCAAAAATTTCCCACGTTACAGATTCTTTTCGATAAGTTCGCACACCCTTGTTCTCTCTTTTCCATGTCCATTAATGCTAAGAAGACAGTTGTTCTGGCGCAAGGTTTTCACCAGAAACTAACTATTTTGTTGGATAGTGTCGTGTCGCTTGATGTTGTTGATCAGTTCCCTTATCTAGAAATCCCACTTGTCAAGCAATCTGTCGCTGAATGTGGATATCGGGAGCCGGCTTGGTAAAGCGGTTACAATGTTTGGGAAGCTCAATGCAGGAGTCTAGACTAGTCACTATCTGACAATCAAGACCAAAGTGTTTGTGTATCAAACTTGTGTTCTGAGTATAGTTTTGTGTGGAACTGAAACCAGTACGTCGTATGCCAAGCAAGAAATAAGGCTGAATATTTTCCACTTGCGGTGCCGTCGCAGCAGTCTAAACATCACTTGGCGAGACAGGGTCACGAATGAGTGTTGTAAGTCGCGCAGTTTTCCAGCTAAAACAGCGTAGATTGTGGTGGCTGGGGAAGCATGTGCGCCGTATGGATGCCACTATTAAATATTTTGAAATTGTCAGCAACTTATTACGTCTATTTGAACTAATGAGACATAGTTTATTTTTTTTCGCTTCTTGACCATATCCAAAGACGATGTTGTCCTCAAAAGAGAAGAAAGAGCTCCATGTTTGTCACAGTCCACGGGCTCACAGCGTGCTCTATTGATGGTTTGAGATGATGCCTCTACGTCGGGAACGACGCATTTCGTACTATTGCCGGCCTTTGGCGATGAATGGTTAAGAGGACCATGAGTTCCGAGTTTCTCAATGTGCTCACGCAGCGGAGTTGTGATTACTTCTGCTTGCAGATTTAAGTCGTCACAGCTATGATTTTCCTCTCTGTTACTGTTATTCAAATTAGATTTCATTTTAGATTTTTTTATACTTTTTTTGTACGAACTTAATCGTGATGAATTTAATTTGGGTGTCGTACTGCATATATGCGATAACTTATTTATTTTTTGGTTCTGCTCATTAATTGAATTTCTTAAAAAATGGTTCTCTGACAATAAATTTTCAATTTCTTTTTCCGCACAACTAAGTTTTTCTTGTAGGTCACTAATGTCATGGCTCATTAATTCTAATTTACTATATATACTTTCTCCTGAAACTGGGCAGCTCCTGTTTAGACTATTATGTAGCAATGTCGATGGCGAATGCGATAAAGCAGAGTTGTCAATATCCTCCGTATCTGATTGCGATAGTGAGTCAAAAGAATTTTTGGTCGGAATGTTGATTGCAATTTGTTTACGGATCGTTACATTGCTATGTGTACGAGTATTGGTCAATACGTCTTGTTTATGTTGTGAACTCATATGTTGCTCAGTAGAAGTGCTAGGTTTACTCTTAGTTGACTGTTTAGTTGACTTTCCGTTGTGTTCCTCAACTTTTTTCAACATCGTAGAATTTTTTGATAAAGAATTCGGAGTGTTCGACTTTGTGCGACATAGTAGACAAACCCATTTTTTTTTTGCGATCCTTCGTCATTAATAAGTAAAGCCTTGAAGATATTCCTCCACATTCTGAGTGAAATACTTGCTTGCATTCGCTACATGTAAGGATGTAAGTATGTCTTTATTATGGAAATCAATGTTACACTTATTGCATACTGACGCCATCTTTTGATACTATGTGTCAAACGCTTGCAGCACACCGCGCTCAACAATCGCACGCTCTAAAGCAAATCAAGTTAGTTTGGAAGGAGTGTTGACGATACACAGCTACGCCACTAGATGGCGCACAATTCATTCACTTGTTTGCGCAGGAGTAGTCGCAGTGCCACCATGTGCCACCACCTTCGTAGTGTGATACAATTTCTGAAGGTGGCGCTGTATAAGCGAGGGTGTTTAGATCAGCTGTTTTTTCTTTCTTTACCTTCAAGATATTTGATAGTTCGGACTTTTAACCGGGTGCGGTTCAAGTTGCATAAAAACTTTTAGCATATTTTCATTTAACTACTTTCAAAATGAATAATAAACACATTGCATTGAAACAAAATTCATAATTTTGTCAACCATAATATTTAAACATCATAACTATTAATAATCATAATGACATTATTTATAATGTTCATAAGTCATAATGTCACTTGGTATAACATACATTCACAATATTTATTAAAACTCATAAAAACACCTAAAATAATTATCAAGTTGCATAAATATCATATCAAATAAGTCCTAAAAAAAAGAATAAAAAGTTGTTGAGTACCTAGGTACCTACTGAAATATTGCTCCAAAAGATAGGTACCTAGGTTAGGGTTACTTTTTTTATGACCTTAAAAACGAAACTGCTCCAAGAGATAGGTAGGTTAGGGTTATTTTTTTTTATGAGCCTAAAAATGAAACTACTCCCAGAGATAGGTAGGTTAGGGTTTTTTTTTACCCTAAAAACGAAACTGCTCCAAGAGATAGGTAGGTTAGGGTTATTTTTTTTATGGCCCTAAAAACGAAACTACTCCGAGAGAAGGGTAGGTTAGGGTTATTTTTTTATTACCCTTAAACGAAACTGCTCCAAGTGATAGGTAGGTTAGGGTTTTATTTTATGACCCTAAAAACGAAACTGCTCCTAGAGATAGGTAGGCTAGGGTTTTTTTACCCTAAAAACGAAACTGCTCCAAGAGATAGGTAGGTTAGGGTTATTTGGACAACATTTATGCTTTAAGTTACTTAACTTGGATCTCTTCAAGTCGAGAGTGAATAGGCATCTTCTAGCCAAGCATGCTCCATCTTAGGCCTTATTGTCACTTAACATCAGGTGCAATCGAGGTTAAATGCATGGCTATTTTGAATAAAAAAAAAAAAGTTTTTATGAAAAAAGAATGATATGACAATGGTATAGTATATACAAAGTGACTATTATGCTATTTGTCAATTATGCAAATACATTATTATACAATTAAACTATTATAATTTTCAAAATTATGCAATTCGTTTGTATGCATTATGTTTTTATGCTATATGATCACTTATGCAGGTTGAAATTATGCAATTCGTTTTATGCAAAATGAAAATTCGCAAATAGTTGTTATGCAAAACATTACACACCCCTTTTAACCATATATGTTGTTTCGCTAGGTACATATTAAACACTGTTCCAAATTAACAAATATTTATGGTTCATGCTCGTGCTCTGAATACACCTCACTATAAAATATGATTGAAATAAAATAACACACAGTTCATGTCAATGTCACAGGTTTCGCGAGGTAAGTAGCAAACCGCAGTTTTGTTATGTATTTATGAGTGTTTTTGATAGATAACACTTCATGTTGTTCTTTAACTGTAATTCACAAATAAGTCACACCATTTCACTTAAATATAACTTTTAACTATTTTTAACTAAATAATATGCACAGAGACAATGTTATCCGTGGCAGACAGCGCCATCTATTTCAAATTTTCAAATTTCAAATTTCAAATTTAAATGTGCATATCTCCGTAACTATCTGTCCTAGAAACAAAATTTTGACGACACGTTTGGCTCGGTTTGTAGACACCTGCCTCAGCGGTCCCAGGTTCGAATCCCGGCCGGGGCAAATATTTGTTCTTGGGTCATGGATGTTATCTATATATGTATTTATATATTATGTATATCGTCGTCTAGTACCCATAGTACAAGCTTTGCTTAGTTTGGGACTAGGTCGATTTGTGTATGATTGTCCCTTAATATTTATTTATTTATTTATTTAAATATAAAATGGAGAATGTAGTAAATTTATCTCTTTATAAGATTGTCAAAGCTTTCTTCCAGCTAAAATGCTCCTAAAGGAAGATATGAGCAAAAATATGAAGAACGTGCCGGTTTTTAGGGTTCCGTACCCAAAGGGTAAAAACGGGACCCTATTACTGAGACTTCGCTGTCCGTCCGTCCGTCCGTCCGTCCGTCTGTCACCAGGCTATATCTCAAGAACGGTGATAGCTAGACAGTTGAAATTTTCACAGATGATGTACTTCTATTGCCGCTATAACAACAAATACTAAAAATAAAATAAAATAAATAGTTAAGGGGGGCTCCCATACAACAAACGGGTTGGTTGCGTTAACTTTGCACCTCATGTGTATGGGGCGCTATACATACCAGGTGCAAACTTAACTTTACCACTCAAGGATGAAAAGTGTTTGTACGGAACCCTCGGTGCGCGAGTCCGACTCGCACTTGCCCAATTTTTTATTTCAATATGGTGGCGGACGCGGAGGGGGGGGCAACATATCAAAAATTCAAAACTACCGGACCGTTTGTAAGGTCAAACTCCTTTATTTACTGAATTATTGAAAGTGAAGCCAGTTTTGGTTAGCCACGGGCTAAGGTTTGTCCTTTGGCGCATCTGTCACTACGTCAATGTCACAAGTACGTCTCTAGACACGCACGTTGGTCAGATGACTTTGGGACTAGGAAGTTCGATTTGTGTAAGATTGTATAAAAAAACATAAGCGGCTTCATTTTTCACAAATCTGTTGTATGAAGCCTCTCGTTCTAGGCGTATAATTATTCTAAGCAGGTATCTTTATTATTTTCTTCCAGTTACTGGTACAATGTGGAGTAGTCCCAGCATTCGATATGACAGCGGAGGCGGCCTGGGCCAAACTGTGTGCTACGTGCTTTCTAAGACGGAACTAAGCTACCAACAGAAAGTCGAGGTAAGCCGGAACCTATTAAGTATCACACTAATATTGTAAAGGCGAATGTTTGTAAGTGTGTATGTGTTGTTACTTCTTCATGCCCAAGTTATCTAGCTACGGCTTACAGGCCAATAAAAACACAGTTTATCAAAATATTTACAATTGGTATACAAATACATTCGCTCACGGACCAGCCACGGCATCGGTGGCAAGCGGCAGCGGCGAATGGTAAACAAAGGTGGGAACCGAAAGTCCAAGTGCGGTGTCTCCTTCCCGCCTAGCCGCGCCCTGCTGCCGCTTCCGTGGGCCGTTAGATTTCCACACTTCGCTGAGCGAGTTCGCTCAGAATTTAAGGCTTCTTATCCGTTCAAAAATGCTGATTGTTTTAGACATTTTTCTCTATGATCGCACATGTTTCTTAACATATTATCAATGTTACTACTTAGAACAGGGCCATTGCGATTTATTGGTATACATATATTTGAAACCTACAGTTTCAATTCTTCGATGATAATTTTTGTTTCAAAAACTACTCGAAATTGACAAAATTCACGCAGAAAACAGTTTTTTTTTTCAACTTATTTTCAACTGCCCGCAATAAAAGCATGAAATAGCTATGTTACTGTCTAGAACTCAGGGAAGAGTATTATTTACTTCAAAAAGTTGGTTGAAATTATATTTGTTATAATATGAAAAACAAAAAAATTAAAAGGAATAACGCCTCTTAAACCAACTCTCAGGTGTACCACAGTTAATAACATTATTTTTTTTTCAGTTAATGAAGACGAACATTCGAGGAGAGCTGAATAATCCGAACCATGCTAAATAATTAGTTAAGTTAAATGTGTAATTGCACGCTTAAACTTCATATTATTCACTTATATTATCGTGATATTACATTTGTGAACATATTACTGGGTTTTATGTATAATATTATACATTTTAATTTTATTGTATATATGTGGAGCTGTATTTGAAACTACTTGTTATGAACGAAATAAATTACTTATAAGTAGGGATGTAGTTTGTTTGCCGAGGCACCTAACCTACGGCTCCACGACGGCTCAGCCACGACTTTGACTTTGACTTTGACAGCGCCAGCGGAACCAGTGAGCGGTGCGCGTGTCTCGCTCCCTCGTATGGTCGCCGTGTACGAATCTCTCGCTCAACCGCACGCCGCGCCGGACTTGACGACGCAGTTGGCGCATTTTATAGTGCACCTGTCTACTGAGCCGGCGGGCCCGGGTTCGAATCCCGGCCAGGGCAAATATTCGTGTGATGAACTCGATTTTTTGTGCTTGGGTCATCGTTGTTTTATGTATTTAAGTATATATTTATCTATATATAAGTATGTAAGTATATCGTCGTCTGGTACCCATAACACAAGCCTTCGTGAGCTTAATTTGGGACTAGATCGATTCGTATGTGGTTGTCTGATATTTATTTATTTATGATCTATTTTATTTAAATTGGATATATAATTTAGGTCTAAAGATTATTATACAGATGTTCAGAAAAAATACGACAAGAGAAAAACACAGAATAAAGAAGAGTTTGCAGGAGCAAATTAGGCAAATTAAAAAGATTAGGGAACATAATTATTAACTCATTGGTTTAATAATAGTAATACTCATTTGTTCCAAACAAACGCTAACCGATTATTTTATTTTTAGTGTCAGCAATCATTTCCCGATTTTCTGTTTAAAGAGGGCGTAAATCTGCAGTACTAGCATAGTGTCGTTACTGGGAAGCGTCCTCGCGATAATGTCCACTCTGCATCTCTCGAATGGCCATACGTTGGGGAAGTCTTGGGCTGGGACCGACATGTTGTTCAGCTTGTAGTAACCCTGAAAACAGTAATTTACGAGTAAGTAAGGGGAGAGATATATTTCCTTTTCGCACAACTTTTTTTATTTTCAACGCATTTTTCCGAAATTTAACACGTTTCCGTATATTTTTAGGTCTTAAAGAACCTAGTAAAAGACCTAGGATAGGTTAGCTTTGTTTTATAAAGGTAGAAGAGGCGGTGGAGGCGGTCTGGCTAGTTTTACAGCAGTGGCTAGACCGGGAGCATGGCGCTCACCGTCCGCTCGTGCAGGTACTCTGTTCGGGAGGTACCTGCACATATTTGCCGGACGAGAGCTAACAGAAGAGTTCCATAAATAAGAGTAAAGGGGAACATGTCCAGCCTGGGTGCAGCAGCATGCCAGCTTGGTGGCGATCGTAGGAAACGACCTTTGGCTTCCTGCCGTGGTCAGATCCATGGTTGATAGTGACAGGGCGTGGCAGGCGGTCCTTTCCTTTTGCTAGATGATGCGGCAGGTTCCTACTACAGTATATCCCCTTACCGCAGGAAACGGGCATTTGATGCTCAAGGACCCACAGGCTGGGTTGTAGGGCAGGCCTTTTTTCCGTTTCGTTTCTACATCATAACAACCGTTCTCTCGAATAGCGGCGCCGATGTAGGGGTCCGTATTTATCCAGTCGCACAGTTCGGTGTAATGTAATTCAACGAAGCTCTTTTTGTACTCGTTGTGAAGGAATTCATAGAAATAGAAATCAACCTGGAACATGATGAAGAAATATTTTTAATGAAGTGAACGAAGAGGGAGAAAATTGCCCTCTAACAACCGGTGTAATCTTTTTAGCCAATTTCCAAATCGGAGGACGTTCTCAGTTCACTAAGGATCCTGGAGGAATCAAAGAACTGTTCAAACATAAATCGAGATTTAGGCACCTAGGTACTGCCTATTTATTTGAAATCTGGAGAGCATCATTTTTTTTTGAGACCACCGGAATGAAGTATTTATTTCCTTGAAATCGTTTTTTTTTAATGTAAAAAGTGTTTATAATACCACTCATGGGTACTAGACGTGTGTGCCGCGCCGGTTTTGTACCGACGCCGCAGTGTACCTACGCCGCCGCGGCGTGAAATCGGCGTGGCCTTTGTGTACTTTGTATTTATGCACATACAAATAATGTTACCTGTACATTATATAAGGTAACCTGTGCTTTATAAAGTAGGTACAGGTTACATTTTTTGTATGCGCATAAATACAAAGTAAACAAGGCCACGCCGATTTCACGCCAATCGGCCCCTCGACCCCTAAAACTCCTAATATATGACAAAGGATCCGTCACTTTTCTTTACAAGTTCTAGAGTGAGAGTGATGGATGTTCCTATCATTACCCATTATAACTATCATTACCCCCCCGGGCCCCGGTCTGATCAATTGTGTCTGACACACAGACCATGTCTGACACTAACACCGTCACTATTTAGCCTATTTTAATATGATTTTAATCGAATTTAGGTTATTAAAATGTTGGCACTGAAATGACACACATCACACGCACAAAACTATATGAAATAGACTTTAATTATATCTTTTTTTTTAAGACATGGCTCGAACTCCTCGCTATCAGTAGTCGGACTTTGAGTGGGAGTATAACCCACTAATGGGATTATGTCCGCGCCACAGGAGTGATTTGGAGAGGTTGATGCAGGCGCACTGGGCGCATGGACTGCGTAGTGAGTAGACTGAACCGAATCAGTCTTTAGGGCGGGAGAGGGGAAAGAGAATCGGGCTATTTAATTGTATCATTGGGTTAGTCTCAAAAGGACTGTATTCTTACCGAAATATTGTTGCCCCACTCTTGATGGGTGAATCCTTCCAAATTGATATAGTACAGGCTCCGGCGACTATGTCTCCGAATGTAGAACTTAGTACCCCTGACGTATTTTTCATTCATGTACTTCACGTTGCTTCGCTCAGGGATTACTTGCAGACCCTGAAAATAAACTCAAGTTTGAGTAGGTAAATAAAATATGATGCGCGCAACATTTGCAGCTATTTCTTTCAAATCAGTTGTAGTAACGTAATAATAATAATGCAGTATATATATATATACCTAGGCTTCAGTTCAGAACACAAAATATCCCAATCCCATGCAAAAAATAGATGAGGTCATAACTCCTGCCTGCACTAAAATTCAAGAAGGTTCATCCCACAAAAGGAAACCTTCTAATCATCAAAATGCTTGCTACGCTTATATTTCGTGAACACCGCCCACTAATAGCAATATCTACATACCCAAATACTGTTGGCAGCAGCATATAACACTACGAGAAAACACGTGATTGCGATTATTGTTCCCATTTTGGAGTGGAAACTATTTTCAACGAGGTTCGTATTTATTAAAGGTTTTTATTATGTTGCTATTAAATAACATTAACCAATAACAGATTTAATACTGCGGAAGCGGTAGTAACATAAATACCATTATTTAGGGTACCTTTCTCCTAAATTTGAACCGCCTCGAAAGAAGCTTCTGGACTTGAAATGGAAGGCAAACGCAAGTATGCAAAATGATATGTTGCCTGCGGAGATATTCATATTAGCTTACTTTTTATGACATGTCAAAACGCATGACTAGATGAAGATAATAGAACTTATTAAAACTTTCGGGATACATCCAGGGCTGCCATTCGTCCGGGTTTCCCCGGATTTGTCTTAGTTTGGAGGCCTTCCGGGGGGCGTCCGGGGGGGTTTTCAAAAAGTGTCCCAAAACTCGGACACTTTTTATGTGAATAAAAAATAAACCGATTGTTTATTTAATAATATTATTTTTGGACACGTGCGAGGAATACATGCCATTTACGCCAAATGCCCGAGATTTTTTAAGTCTTTGTCCGGGTTCAGCGAATTTAGAGATGGCAGTCGTTCGAGGCCAGTGGACAAGACGCGGCGCAACTGTGCAGGTTCCTGATGAAGAACTCTATACGAGTTCGGAATATGTCGGGGCATTTCTGACTATTTTACGTGAGTATCATATTATTATAGGCGTAAGTTTGTGACTGCGTTTGTATGTTTATCATCTTCACACTCAAACGGCTGGATTTTGATAAAATTCGGTATGGAGACAGCTGACACAGTGGACTAACACATAGGCTACTTTTCACTGCGAGGCGCAGCTAGTACACTATATACTCGTATGACATCGCTGAAGTGAATGATTAATATTTGCTAATTTAAAATTATCCCCTGCATCAAAGTAAGTGTGTGTTGAAGTTGTATTGCATATTAATATTGAAAATTAATTAATCAGTCTAGTATTCCTAATTTATTTATTTAGTTGGCAAATAAAAAAAGTTTCATAAAACGATGTTCTACATAAAAATCTGTCACGGAACACTCAGTGCATGAAAAAACTCAAATTAAATTCGCTTATAGGTTTTGTTCGAACTTATTCGCAAGCAATTTTTATCGCTATCCGCGGCCACTATCTCGTAATGAATATTAAAATAAACGTTCATCTGCCATTTAAGGTTCCTGTAATTTTACCTAAATCATTCAATGTAAACATTTAATAATCTAAAAATGTGAACGTGCGTACTTTCATAACGTTTAATTCGTTTAATATTACTTATTACTAAAAACACGTTTATCATTCATTATAGTCATGCTCGTGCAGTTTTTGTTATGTAATTACACATTAAGTAAATATGCTTTGGTCAATGGTTTCATAAATATTTTGGATCATCGTAGTTAGGTACATCACATGACACAGATATATTTGGCCTCACTCACTGCCATCGCTCGTGCAAATAATATTAGCTTAACTTATTTTAGCCCCTTGTGAAACAATCTGCCATTTGTCAAACTAACGTTTTTACTAGACTGTACCAATTTTTTATAAAAAATCAGTAAGCTGTTGAACTAACATGAAAAGGTTACTTAAGGTTTCCTAAGATAGGGCCTTTGCTGACCCATTCCACCCTGTTTACTTTCCTTTGCTGACCCATTACTATATTCCACCCTGTTTACTTCCAAGCGTGGTGCTCGAAACATACAGAAACGGCAACATACCAATCAAACGCAAAGAGATCTATAGTCAGACCACGGTAACTCATCCAAGCAAATGACTTGTCAAACCATACAAATTGACTCACTTTGTATGGTTTGACAGGTCATTTGCTTGGAAGAGTTAGCGTGGTCTACATGCAAGGAGATCGAGCGAGCTGTCAAAAACAATGGTCGTGAACGTGACGTGACGCAATGCAACAACGAGACCGTGCAGGCAAAGGCCATCTATGAGACTGGACTGGTAAGCTGGTTCACTAAACTTCGATTTTATTCGTATATATTTGAAACCTACAGTTTGAATTTTTGGTTGATAATTTTTGTTTCAAAAACTACTCGAAATTGACAAAATTCACGCAGACAAAAGTTTTTCCAACTTATTTTCGACTGCACGCAATAAAAGCATGAAATAGCGAAGTTACTAGCAAGAACTCGGGAAAGAGTATTACTTCAAAAAGTTGGTTGAAATTATTATTAAAAATATTTTTTTAAAAGGAGTAAGGCCTCTTATACCAACGCTCAGGTCGTGTACCACAGTAATAAATCTATTTTTTTTTCAGTTAATGAAGACGAACATTCGAGGAGAACTTAATAATCCGAACCATGCTAAATAATTAGTTAAGTTAAATGTGTAATTGCACCCTTAAACTTCATATTCATTTGTATTATTGTGATATTAGTATTACATTTGTGAACAATGAGAACATATCACTGGATTTAATGTATAATATTGTACATTTTTTTTTTGTATATAAGTCACGGATTTAATTTCAATAGATGGCGCCTGTGGTCGGCACCTAAAATTTACCCCGATTTTTCATGGAAAATTATAATTTTCTAAATAACCTGAAGACCACTTTCGTTCAAAATTCATTTGCGGCAATCGGAACTTTTATTTAACTTGCAATGTATGTATGTATGTATCTAAGTATGTTTGTTCGGGTGGAATCTTGCAACTCAATTTTGAAGCCGATATCGTGAACCGATTGAGCTGAAATTTTGCATACTTACTTAACTTTGATGACAATACAATAATATGGTACCATGGGGCTAATCTGAAGATGGAGCCGGAAGGTGGCCATAGGAACTATAATAGAAAAAGCAATCCTGCCGAGTTTGGGCTCTTTAGAATCGTCTCAGTGAGCATTTGATGGATATTCAAAGAAAAGTACAGTCGGCTATAAAAGCTTGTCACTAAAATGATTTTTTTGACAGAAACTTATTTGATATATAATTCACATAATTCTATTTCAAAAAAATTGGAACTTCTTCATAAAAACCCGGAGACAAGACACGGAGAAAAAAAAAGGTTTTTATGAGTTTCTCGGGTTATAATAATAGAAATGAAATTATAAATAATCGATTTTAGTAAAATGTATCCTCTGAGATATGATTGTTACCAAGGGTAGAAAGTGACCCTTTGCTCCAGAGATATTTCTGGCTAATAGTTAGAGGGTGAAATGGGTAATTTCACCTGAGTTAAACACTACTCTTCATTTCGACTGCGAGAAAAATAAAATACTACACGCACATATCACGAGTGAGTTAATATAATGACCATGTCAATAGAATCACTTTCCTAAACCATTTTTATCCAACAACCAATAAAAGACTCGGTATTTATATTTAATCTCGTGATCCCGCTTTTTCTATTCCAAACTTTTTTTTTGTGGGGCAGAATTATATGTATTATAAATAAATATAATTTATATGTATTATAAATAAATATAATTTATATTTAATAATTAGATATAAATAAATTAGGCTAGCCTATATCTACCTTTAGAGGCCTTTTTTCAATGGCCACTTACTAAGGCCCACTAGATTGTACCTAATCGAGTTGGTCACGACGCGTGACGTGTTTGACTCCATGGCAATTAAAAAAAAATAATACTTTCCACCCTAGGGATGGAAAAGCAATTTTCCACCCGGCTATCTACTCATGAAAATGACACTTTCCGAACAGGAGAGATGAAAAAATAATTAAAGGTTTCCTCGATCATTTTCGTATGTCGACTTAGTTCTAACAACGGCCTTTGCTGACCCTTTACTATGTTCCACCCTGTTTACTTTCAGGCGTGGTGCTCGAAACATACGGGAACGGCAACATACCGATCAAACGCAATGAGACTTTCAAGGAGATCGAGCGAGCTGTCAAGAACAATGTTCTGGTCATGAACGTGACTCAATGCATCAACGGGACCGTGCAGGGGAAGGCCATCTATGAGACTGGACTGGTAAGCTGGTTCACTTAACATCGATATTACATCGACTACAAATAATAATTGTTTGGCTTGTCTTCTAATGCTCAAAAAGTAGGTTAAGTTGTTTAGCTTCGCGAAGCGGAACTGAAGTGTTCGCTTTAGGCCCAAGGGTGCCCTCATTTTCGCCGTGTGTGACAGGCACGAAGGGCGCCGCGTGGCGGAGGCGTGGGTGCTGGCTCCTGTTGGCCGTTTATTTAACAGGGCCTATGATGGTTGCGTTTATCACGTGATAAATAAGTGATAAAGCATCTGTCACTCATCATCGCACATTGTCATCTTGTCAAGGTGACGGATGCTTTGTCACTTATTTATCGCGTGATAAAAAAAACCATTATACGCTGCTCTAGGGAGAATGAGGAGCGCAGGGCGCTGCGTAGCTGAGGTAGTTTTAAATTATTTTAATTTGCTCGCAGTCGAAGTGAAAAGCCCTTGTGTAAGTTTGCCCCTGGATATGACCTGTGGTACTACCAAAACTAATAGCATGATCGATGTGTCAGTTCAGTGCTCTATCTAGTGGGGAACTATGGAATCAATTTAGTCTACCGGTATTAAAAAGTTAGGACAGCGACCATTCCTTGTATGAACCTGTGCATCTGTACTAGTATAAGAGTCTGGCTAGCCAGATAATCTAATCTTGACAGATAATCCCTTGTGACCAAATTGTCTATGATTTGAACAATTTAGTAGGTGGGGACCCACCTACTAAATTAGAGGACTCTATAAATAATTTTGATACTTTATGAACTAGTTCTAACATTCCTATTGAATTGAGATTTGCCATAGTACTTATGTAATTTTTTTGGTGATGGATTAATATTATGGATTATGGTATTATCGAGCTAGGTCTTATTTATACTAAATTTAATTTTTCGCCTTGTATATGGTTAGGAAACTTATGTGTAATACTTGTCGTTGACTGCACTGTACATCGTGCTAGAAATTATCTGAACTGACGTCAACTTATGTTTAACTTATTTTCTTAGGTACCTTACGTGTGCATAGAAAATCAAAAATATTTTCTGGTATCAAAACTATAATTCTTTCTACACAGTGTGTGACCAGACGCAGATTTTTTAAATTTCCCGCCAAAACTTTAAGTAATATTTAATTAGCCAGACTATATATGATCTGTGCTTATAAGTAGGGATGTAGTTTGTTTGCCGAGGCACCTAACCTCTTACGCCTCAGCCACGACATTGCGCGTCAGCGCCAGCGGAACCAGTGAGCGGTACGTGTGTCTCGCTCACTCGTATGGCCGCTGCGTTCGGATTTCTCGCTCAACCGCTCGCCGCGCCGGACTTGCCGACGTGGTTGGCGCAGTTTATAGTGCACCTGTACCACCACATCCATCCACATCCCGGCCAGGGCAAATATTTTTGTGTGATGAACTCGAATACTTGTCCAAGCACAAGTATTCGAGTTCATCACACAAAAATACTAATTTGTTCCAAACAAACGAGTATTATTATTATTTTATTTTATTTTATTTTTAGTGCTAGCAATTATTTCCCGACTTTCTGTTTGAAGAGGACGTAAATCTGCAGTACTATCACAGTGTCGTTACTAGGAAGCGTCCTCGCGATAACGTCCACTCTGCATCTCTCGAATGGCCAGACGTTGGGGAAGTCTTGGACTGGGATTGACATGTTGTTCAGCTTGTGGGAACCCTGAAAACAGTAATTTACGGGTAAATAAGGGGAGAAATATACTTATTTTCGCATAACTATTTTTATTGCCAACGCATTTTTACGAAATTTAACACTTTTTCGTATATTTTTAGGTCTTAAAGATCCTAGTAAAAGACCTAGATAGGTTAGCTTTGTTTTATAAAGGTGGAGAAGGCGGTGGAGGCAGTCTGGCTAGTTTTACAGCAGTGGCTAGACCGGAAGCATGGCGCGCACCGTCCGGCTCGTGCAGGCACTCTGGGCACGGCTAGTTCAGTTGGTATCTGCACATAATTGCCGTAAGAGAGTTAACAGAAGAGTCCGTTATCAATGGTGAAAATTCATTAAAAGGTTTGTCACAAAATATTTATTTTGTGTAAATGTGACATATTGCTAAAAAATATTTATTTTACGGTATGATTGGTTTGTTATTGCATTATCACCGAATCTTTACAAACCACCTTCCAATTGCCATCTATTGCATTGAGATACTTTTAACTGAAAAGAAAGAAACGTAGTGTTATATTCTCTTTGAAAGAAACTAATCATATGATACTATATCTATGTATGATTAAAAAAAAATTGACAAATAAATTACAAAGTTACCCATTAAGGAGTTTAAAAACCAAATATAACCTCCTTTAAAATGAATATGTATCATGTTAGTGTATAATTTACATCTAGATAATGGGTATCCTTCGCAATCCATAATATCGTATGTCCTAAAGTCAAATGCCATACCACATTTACTCTAAACACTTTTGACATATCAATCATTTGTCATAATGATTATTTGCCATAATGATCTTACATCCTAATGATCATAAACCATAATATTACATTACCTAATGCTCTAAATACCTAATATGTTTTGTACTAATCTATTAACACATAAAACCTACGAGTCATAATATAAAAAACCATAAATCACATGTCCTAAAGTCAAATGCCATGATGATTACTTGCCATAATGATCATAAGCTGTAATAACATTACCTAATATCCTACTTTAACGCAGGTCAGATTTGGGTTAGGTTAGGTACGACGACGAGCGAAGCGAGGAGGAGTGTTAGGTTGAACTATGACCCTAACGAGCGAGCGAAGCGTGCGAGCCGCGTAGGTCCGACTTGGCTTACGATTCCTTACATTACCTATTTCACCTTAAGGCAGGTCCGACTTGGACAAATATCGAATTGGCTAAACCCTGAAAACTGTAGGTTGGGTTATTGGCTGAACCCCGAAAACTGTAGGTTAGGTTAGGTTTGTATTGTGACCACGTGTAGCAGAGCGAGCGGAGCGTCAGACTTGCTGAACCCCGAAAACTATAGGTTAGGTTATTGGCTGAACTCCGAAAACTGTAGGTTAGGTTAGGTTTGTATTGTGACCACGTATAGCGGAGCGTCAAAAGACTTGCTGAACCCCGAAAACTGTAGGTTGGATTATTGGCTGAACCCCGAAAACTGTAGGTTAGGTTAGGTTTGTATTGTGACCACGTACAGCGGAGCGTCAGACTTGCTGAACCCCGAAAACTATAGGTTAGGTTATTGGCTGAACCCCGAAAACTGTAGGTTAGGTTAGGTTTGTATTGTGACCACGTATAGCGGAGCGAGCGAAGCGAGCGGAGCGTCAGACTTGCTGAACCCCGAAAACTATAGGTTAGGTTATAAAAATCGGTGATAATAATTATGATAAGTATCTATTAAGACATATGATGATTATGGCAACTAGTATTAGGATATGTAACTGATATGACACTTGATCATTAGTAGGTACTTAAGATAATAGTGCAAATAATCATTAGGATATTCAATATTAGGACGATCAATATTATGGTATTTACATTAGGATAAACGTTATTATGGCAAAAGATCATTATGACCACCGTTATTATGGAATTTACAAATAGGACAAAGGAAATTATGGATTCCAATATAGACCCCTAGATAGTACATCAACTTATTTGTACCAACTTGTTAAAACTATTATGTGTACCTACACCCAACCCTAACATTTCCGATAAGTTTTCTCGACTGATAACGGGGCTGGTTTCAAGCACGGAATAGAAAAAACTGTTTTTTCTGTTCTGTGGTTACAAGTGAGAGCTATAAGTGCGCAAGACACGGCACAGCATACCGAGTAAAGGCATGCCTCCCTTGTCCAGCCTAGGCGCATCAGCAGCGATCCAGCTCGGTGGCGATGGCGATTGTAGAAAACGACCTGTCGCTGCCTGCCGTGGTCAGTCATGGTTGACAGAGACACGGCGTGGCAGGCGGTCCTCTCCTTTTGCGAGAAGTTGATGCGGCAGATTCCTACTACATTATATCCCCTTACCACAGGCAACGGACAATTGAGGTTCGCGGCCCCACAGGCTGGGTTGTAGGGCAGGCCTTTTTTCTGTTTCGTTTCTACATCATAACAACCGTTTTCTCGAATTGCAGCGCCGAGGTAGGGGTCCGTATTGATCCAGGTACAAAATTCTTTGTAATGTAATTCAACGAAGCTCTTTTTGTACTCGTTGTGAAGGAATTCATAGAAGTAGAAATCAACCTGGAACATGATGATGAAATATTTTTAATGAACGAAGAGTGTAATCTTTTTAGCCAATTTTCGAATAATAATAATAATCATAATCAGTAATAATCATTTATTGTGTGAGGAATTCAGGTCAAGTACAAGATGAGTAAAATACAATTTCATAGTAGTTCCATTAAATCCTACCTTTTCAGGTGTACACACATTAATCTTACAATCTATTCTAGCAATTTATAATACAGTAACTATTCATATAACATGTCAGATTAATTATACAAATTAGACGTCAGAAACATTATATTTAAATATCAATTTCAATCGAAGGGCGTTGTCAGTGCCAATGGCCCTGGAGAAAACAAAGAACTCTTCAAACATAAATTCAATCATTGGGTACCTAGGTTACCTATTTTTAAGAAACCTGGAAAGCATCATTTTTTTGTTGGAGACCACCGGAATTATGTATTTATTTCCTTGAAATCTTTTTTTTTAATGTTAAAAAGTGATTATAAGACCACTCATAGGTAACCCTAAAACTCCTTTGCCTGTGATGGTTGCTTTTATCACGCGATGAATATATGACAAAGCATCCGTCACTTTTCTTTAGGTGTGAGTTCTAGAATGCGAGTGACGGATGCTTCATCATGTATTTATTGCGCAACTATCATTACCCCCTTTGTCTGATCAATTCTGTCTGACACTAAAACCGACACTAAGATATACATATATATTTTCCTATATTTTTGTAATTGTGAAATCTGTCGGCTTTGTATAATTTTAATTGAATTTAGGTTATAAAATGTTGGTACTGAAATGACAGACATCACACGTACAAAACTACATGAATTTAATTATCTTTTTTTTAAGACATGACTTGAATCCTCACTACCAGTAGTCTGACTTTGAGTGGGAGTATAACCCACTATTGGGATTATGTCCGCGCCACAGGAGTGAAATGGAGAGGTTGACGCGGGAGCACTGGGCGCATGGACAGCGTCGTGAGTAGACTGAACCGAATCAGTCAGTTTTAAGGCGGGAAAGGGGAAAGAGAATCGTGCTATTTAACTATATAATTGGATTAGTCTCAAAGGGACTGTATTTTTACCGAAATATTGTTGCCCCACTCGTGATAGGTGAATCCTTCCAAATTAATATAGTATTGGCTCCGGCGACTATATCTCCGAACGTAAAACTTAACACCGCTGGCGTATTTTTCATTGACGTAATTCACGTTGCTTCGCTCGGGGATTACTTGCAGACCCTGAAAATAAACTCGAATTTGAGTAGTTAAGCAAAATATGATGCGCGCAACATCTGCAGTAATTTTTTTCAAATAATTTGCAGTAATGTAGTAATGCAGTATATATCTATTAGGAATCAGCTTATGAAGCCCTTTCATTAGATACCTCACACGATTAGGATTCACAACACGGGATGTCAAAATCCTATACAAAAAATAGATGACATCGTAACACCTGCCTGCACTACAATTCAAGATGGCTCTCCTTAAAATGTGTTTAGGGTTCAACAAGGTCATCCTGAAAAAGGAAACCTGATCATCAAATGCTGTAGATTACGTACGCTTTTATGTCGTTATCAACGCCCACTAATAGCTATTTCTACGTACCCAAATACTGTTGGCAGCAGCATATAATACAACAAGAAAACACGTGATTGCGATTATTGTTCCCATTTTGGAGTGGAAACTATTTTCGACGAGGATCATATTTATTATTGGTTATTATTATGTTACTATTAAATGACATTGACCAATAACAGATTTAATACAGCGGAAGCGGTACTAACATAAGTACCATTATTTAGGGTACCTTTCTCCTTAATTTGAACCGTCTCGAAAGAAGAAGACTTAAATTGGAAGGCAAGCGCAGCGCAAGTATAAAAAACTAGCTTTGCCCACGGCTCCGCACGCGTGGAAATCAGTCTGTGTCAGTATCAAAGTGTGCACCTCCTTCCGAAGTAGCGCCATAAGATTCAGGTGCACACTTAACTGAATCGAGTGTAATGCCCCCCCCTCCCCCTTATTGATAGTTTTTATAGCTTATAATATGGCCGGGGATTAATCGACAGATTAACGAAGTTTTCATCAAAATCCGTTCAGCCGTTTTCACGTGCTGCGCGGTCAAATAAAGAGACAAAAAATCTAAAAACTGTTGGAACGTGTTCTGTTATCGATTGTAAGTATCCCCCGCCAACTTGTTTTTCGAATATCTTCCATGTACAGACTTTCAACCCTCTTCAGCTTTATTATATGTAGGTATAGATGTTATGTTGCCTCCGGAATTATTCAAATTAGCTGACTTATTATGACATGTCAAAACACATATTATGACTAGTTCATTATGCGGTTTACACTCAAACACAACTCAACAGAGCGACGCGTCGTTCAAGGGCGGTGGACAAGACCCGACGCTATACTGTACGGGTTCCTGGGGGCCTATGATGGTTGCTTTAATCCTGCGACAAATTAGGTGTCAAAGCATCCGTCACGTTTTGACAAAATGCGAGTGTGAGTGACAGATGCTTTGTCACTTATTTATCACGTGATAAACGCAACCATCATAGGCCTCCTGATGAAGAACTCCATACGAGTTCGAAACATGTCGGGCCTTTTCTATTTCACGTGAGTATTATAGGCGTAAGTTTATGGCTGTGTTTGTATGTTTGTTATTTCTTCATGCTCAAACGACTGGATTTTGATAAAATTCGGTATGGAGGCAACTGACACCGTGGATTAACACATAGGCTACTTTTTGAACCGAACCGAAAATAAGTGTACCTCCTACTTATCATAGTTTCTGCGTGTTTTTGAAGTTATATTGCATACTAGACGTACCCGCGGCTTCGCTCGCGTAAATCAAATGTACTTCCTATTTGTAACACTTGAATATGTAATTTTGGGGTAGGGGTCGGGTTGCATCATACTCATCATTACGCATAACTGTAAATAGTCATACATTTATGCGCATAACGTTTTTAATCATAATGTTTAAGAACATACTGTGTAATGGGCATACAGTTGATGCGCATGAAATGATTTAAGCATACTTTGTCATGGTCATACATTGATTACTCATAGAACAATGCAACCATAACTTTATAAACGCATACATTGCAAAACGCATAGTCAAGTCGGTTCTGGCCAAGTCGGGTTTCAGGTCATAAAAAAAACCTAAACCTAACCCAACCAAGTTGGATCTAGCCAAGTCGGATTTCAGGTCATAAAAAAAAAAACCTAAACCTAACCCAACCAAGTCGGATCTAGCAAGTCGGGTTTCAGGTCATAAAAAAAAATAACCTAAACCTAACCCAACAAAGTCTGATCTAGCCAAGTCGGGTTTCAGGTCATAAAAAAACAAATAACCTAAACCTAACCCAACCAAGTCGGATCTAGCCAAGTCGAGTATCAGGTCATAAAAAAAAATAACCTAAACCTAACCCAAGCAAGTCGGATCTTGCCAAGTCGGGTTTTGGGTCTTAAAAAAAAAAATAACTTAATCCTAACCTAACCAAGTCGGATGCGACCAAGTCCGATTTCAGGTCATAAAAAAAAAACTTAAAGCTAACCCAACCAAGTCGGATCTGACCAATATAATATTGATAATTGTAATTATCAATATTATGGCTTGAAAAGTGTATGACATTTACAATTATACTAAAAATAATTGTAATTCTCAGACTAAATAAATGTATGACTTACGACATTATGGCTAAACAATTATGACGTACAGAAATTATGACAGCGAACAATTATGACATCGTACAATTTATGCCAAAAAAAATGTATGCGTAGCAACTTTATGCGTAAACTGTTATGACAATCGATATTATGACAATAGTTGTTATGCGACCAGAGGGTCCCCGTAATTTTGTTTTCTCAATATATATAATGAAAAAAGGAAACTGCATTTAGTTACGTTGCAAGTTAAATAAAAGCTTTTTAAAAAGGAAACTGCATTTACTTAGTGCAAATAAAATTAATTATAATCAAAAGGGATTCAACAAATTCTATATTTGTATACATGGGCTCCAGAGTAATACGTAGGTACATGTACAAATGTTACTCAAAGCAAAGCAAAGCAAGCAGTGCCGTTTCAGTAACAGACAAATAAAAGTAAAAGACAAAGAATCCTCAGAAAATAGGGTTAAATAATAGGTTGAGACGTTAAAAACTTAATGCTACGTTGTGTCTATCTTGGAAAATAGTGGTGGACGTTAGCCTTTATCGGTAAAGGGCCTCTTAATCTTTCAATAGAAAGTAATATGTTAAAAAATTTACCCGTTCGTTTCTGTGTTTATTTTACGCTTGTTTTCTCTCACAAACTCGTTCCTACCCGTTATAGGTAAATATATGCTAGGCGTATACGGAGTATAACGTTTTGGCAACAATATAGTTGATCTTTTTTCACTAATTCCAATCAAAAACATTAATACACATCACAGAGTTGAGGTTATGTCATGTCGGCGTTTGACATTGACATTTCAATTGACTGAGACTGACGTTACATGTCGTCTCACTCTATCGTATAAGCAAAGTGTGTAGTCATTACATTTCGAGCAAAAAACTTCGATATAACGGCGTACCAACATGACGCCAAAAATGTTTGGCTACTTAAACTTAAGTCATATGGCGAAACGAAACTTAGGCTACTTGAACCTAACCCGTAATAGCGACAATAACCGAGGGATCGCCGAAAATGGCCGACGGTCGCGAAATGAAGAATTTTATGAAATTTCTTTAGCCGATTGTGAAGGAAATACGTGGCGAAAAGGGTATTTTTTACGCTCTTATTCTATTCTCATATTTAGACAATAGATTTGAATCGTTGTTTCTGCGGTAACGTGCATCGTATTGGAGAAACGTGATCTAAAAGGACGTCGAGTTTTGTAAGGCGCCATCTCGCTTCCTCCCTAGTGCGTTATCCCGTTCTGGCATTTTCAATTTTATTATATAGATTCTAATATTATCAATTAATTAACCAATCTAGTATTCCTAATTGGCAAATAAAAAGTTTCATAAAACGATGGTCTACGTAAATTCCGTCACGGAACACTGTGTACGAAACGAACTCGAATTAAATTCGTTTATATAGGTTTTGTTCATAGAGCACGCATTTTAATCGATATCCGCGGCCACTATCTCCTAATGATGATATTAAAATGATCGTTCGTCTACCGTTTCCTGTTCCTGTAATTTTACCTAAATAATGTAAACATTTAATAATCTAAAAATGTGAATGTTCATAACCCAGGGGTCGGATTTTCTTTCGCACGGTAAGACTAATGGAGAACTATGGAGCCGTTATTAACATTAAAATACAATTCATACTCATACTCATAAGTGTATTTCATTCCAAACTGCCTTCGTGGTTATTATGGTTAACATTCCCAAGCATTAAATGACTAAAATTATGAATAAAATATTTTTATTACAATATTTCAAACTCCTAATCTAACTCAATTTATTGTCAATATCATGAACTTTCTAGTCATAAATGGATATTCGATCAATATAGAACCCAATTTACTCCAGAAAACATGGATAAAGTTGCAAATATTTACGTATTTTATGGTGGCGAAAAACACAATGCCTACACAAATCAGGTCTTTGTATATTCTTCTGACTTTGTACTTGACTATAAAATTAAAATTGCGAATGAAATACACTTGTGAGTATGAGTATGAGTATGAATTGTATTTTAATGTTAATAACCGCTCCATAGTTCTCCATTAGTCTTACCGTGCGAAAGAAAGTCCGACCCCTGTTCATAACATTAAATTGGTTTCATATTACTTATTACAAAAAAACAAACAAACTCGTTTTGATTTTATCAGTATAGCCATGCTCGTGGAGTTTTTGTAATATTCCAAGGTTATGTAATTACACATTAAGTGAATAATTGAATATGCTTTGGTCAATGGTTTCATAAATGTTTTGGACCATCGCTGTTAGGTACATTACATTGAAATTGTATTCCCCAACTAGGTTACTTATTTTAAAATACCACTACTTATAATACTATTACTTAACGGGGCGTTTTATTTTTAGTGGTTAGTATTAGGTACTAATTTATTTTGTTTAAAAGTCGGTGAATGTCACTGATGTAAACAAAGAGGAAACAGGACTAAAAATTCCGCAAATTTCAAGTAATTTTTGCATAATCTAGCCAAAATTATCCAGTGATAAAAGTCAAGTTTTTTCAATAGAATTCAGTATTTATTTCGCAAGAAGAACGAAGGATTGAGCAGCATTCCGGTAAACAATGTATTGAATTTGGATAATGATAGATCCTTGACAAATCGCTATGACGTTTAACCTCTTTACCGCCCAGCTCGTTGAGCGAAAGCTGTGTCCTAAACGCCTAGCTGACAGCAGATAAATAGTATGGCATTGTATAGCGGCAAATGACGTCGTGGCGTCTGGGGCACAGCTTTCCGTCGACGTGATTTGCCGTCTTTGGCGCTCAAAAGGTTAATAATGCAAACATATGACGTATGCACATTATTACGATACGAAAGCTGTTTGTAGCGCCACTATCCCTAGGCTGGACCGACAGTTATTAGGCTATAGGTACTTACTACTCCGCTGGCGCAGCGAACTGAAGTATAGTTTACATCTTACGTAGGTAATTGAAAGATGTTTTTTTGTAGAGCCCGCACAAAACTGTAGGTAGCTAGTACCTACCATAATCTGTAATGATACTTTTTATATTTATTTGTCAATATATGTTTAAAACTGGTTATTGATGCAGTAATTGCCATATATATGCATTGTGGGATCTAATTTTGTTGTTATCAACTATAATAAAAAAATCAATATGTTGAAGTATTTATTTAAAAAAATAATTGAATGGTCGCATGACATTGTTTCACATAAATAATTATTAATATCAAAAACAAGACAGTATTGAATACCAAAATAATCAAGAAGAAATTTAAAAATTATTCATAAGCCCCGACTTAATGTCAAAATAATAATTAGGTATACAAAGTAAAACTATTCATAAATAGATGTACTTATTACCTTATTTGCGCTATATCCGTTACTTCTACAAACAACACTCTAAAACCATCTGACACACCATTATACACTTGGTCTACTTATTGTAACAAGACCACACCGTTTTGGTTCTATGACATAGGTAACTAATTATAAATTTTAATTCAGATTATCAATCAGATACAACTTATCGTGTACGAGCAATCCCCAAAGTTGTAAAATATTCATGGTTTTTTTTTTCCATATTGGTATAACGAAAAAAACCCTATAGCAATTCTTAAACTATGAACATTAACTGTAGGTTACACATTGTTGTCGAATATCTCCAATTCACCGTAATTATTTTATAGTATTTTCTATTCTGATCCCAAATGATTCACTAGTCTAGTAACCATCTACACAAACTTTCATTTAAATGTAAGCGAATCAAGTAGTTTTACTTTATTTCCCAGAATGGCTATAGTTTATTGAACGAATATATCCCAAGCAAACCAGTATATATCAATTCAATCAATCATTGCGCAATTACATACATTTTCAAGTCCGCCTTTAGTCGTGTGCTGTCCCTTTTTGTGTGGTATGATCAGAAAGTGACAGCAGTGTTATACTGACTTTGGCAACAATTAACATTTTTACAATGATATCCATGTGTTACAATGTTATCAGACGGTTATTGCATAATTTCTCCATATAGATGGCAGTGCGCTTGAGCTTAAAGCACCATAATACAAAACAGCTCGAACCTTTTTAGGTCTTATATATGTTGTTGACTACAGATCTACTCTATACAGTACAAAATCTAAAGGTCTTTTAGAACCTACTGGTATAATATATGCATTTAAATATAAGTATATTCTTATTATGATAAAATAAATTAATATAATTACTGACATACGGTGGGGTACATTTTATTATGATATAAAAATACCTACCATACACTTAATATTGCTTGGAGTTGGAACTATGAAAATGCACATGTCTTGATATTGCATTACTGAACACTATTAAATGAACTAGATACCTATTGTACGATGTAATATCACAAGGGTATTAACACCTACAAAGTTTGTACAACACAAATGAATCGTGAACACTGATATAAACTACACACATTCTAGTATCGAAAAAATATTTCACGTCAATATATTGAAACTTGGAAAACCTCTCTTGAGGAGAACCTCTGATGGCACTGTCCGTGTCGACTGTCGGGGCTGTAGAGGTTTAGCAAGCTGCTACCTTCTTGGTGGAGTTCGTCACGACTGGGGGCTCTTCTGTAATAAAAAAAAAACACAACTTATGTAATAATGATGAATTTCATTTTTATTTTCAAAAATATATATATATATATATTTTTTTATGACTTTCTGCAATTAGGTACTCTGTTTCTGATTAGTTTACGAAAATCTAAGCAACTTGAAAAAAAATTCGCTTTCAATAATACTACTCTGTTTTCATCTTTTGAGTATCGAAAACAATCTTACCAGGAGCGATGCCGGTTGCGGGGTGCAGACGTTTCAGCACCTGAAATAACAAAAGCATTCTTTACATTTCTGTTTTACTGGCTTGGTAGTAATATCCTCCACAAAGAAAATGTAATGTAATGGTGAATGTAGTTTTATCCTAGAAATGAAACAAACCACCGTGACTGACTCATGACAGTTGGCCATGAGGCCATCGTGGGCAGAATTGAATTATGTCTGTCTCGTGAAAAGGGGTATAAGCCACATATAAAGCCATAACAGACTCATATATTTATTGTCTATTGTAAGATTTGAGCTCCTTTAAGGGGCTCCCCGCTCTCAATGACCTTCGATCTGTTGCGATAGATTTTCCCATATTATAAATAGCTAATCATAATAACATAGTTTTTCCACAACAAAATACCGTATCAAGTACCTTTCACATGTCACTGACTTTGAGATACAGGCCGTCAAAGTTTACGATTTTTTCGGGGAAAAAGTTGTGGAAACGGTTTTTTGCGTTTTTCTCGAAAAGTATTGAGAAAAATAGAAAAAGCTTCACAATAAATTTTGTGGAATATGGTTTAGAACAATAAAATGTAAGATATTTTCTACATATACACCGGGGATAAAAGTAGAAACGAGATTAGTGTATTTTTGGTCCTTCACCGAATATTTTTTTATAAAATACACAGTCGTTAAATCAAAATTCGGGTCACTACAAAGTGTTAAGCATAGACCATACTACAATATATATTAAATAGGACATTATAACTCTATAATCCACAAACTAGATACGATGTAAAAATCATCAAATTGGCTGATTTCTGTAGGGAGCCCCTTAAGTATCTTGTACAAGTTGTACCCCTTTTCACTAGACCTACATAATTATTCCACAACAGAACGTGATGCTCTTGTCACCAACCTGAATAAACTCGTCTATTTTCGTCAGGGGTGCAGACACATTACAAGGAAACAAGGA
This sequence comes from Apotomis capreana, assembly GCA_947623375.1. Lineage (NCBI taxonomy): Eukaryota > Metazoa > Arthropoda > Insecta > Lepidoptera > Tortricidae > Apotomis > Apotomis capreana. The sequence goes on along the minus strand of OX392517.1, from coordinate 12,711,232 downwards.
TCGCGATCAAGGACCTAAGCGTTCTTGTCGACGTTTATTGTCATCAGTGATGGCTATCGGGTTATCATTCCCTGAGATGTATTAGTAAGCAAAAGATCGCAATGTAAGTACCTGTGTCACGTCGAGTCCAGTCAGCGTCTTGAGCGCGGGCGGCAGGCCGCTGGCGAGGCGCGCCATCTCGCCCGTGGCGCCGCTGTCGCCCACCAGCACGATCTCGTCCGTCTTCGTCAATGTCAGGTTTAGAAGGAAGTAAGTACCTGTGTCACGTCGAGTCCAGTCAGCGTCTTGAGCGCGGGCGGCAGGCCGCTGGCGAGGCGCGCCATCTCGCCCGTGGCGCCGCTGTCGCCCACCAGCACGATCTCGTCCGTCTTCGTCAATGTCAGGTTTAGAAGGAAGTAAGTACCTGTGTCACGTCGAGTCCAGTCAGCGTCTTGAGCGCGGGCGGCAGGCCGCTGGCGAGGCGCGCCATCTCGCCCGTGGCGCCGCTGTCGCCCACCAGCACGATCTCGTCCGTCTTCGTCAATGTCAGGTTTAGAAGGAAGTAAGTACCTGTGTCACGTCGAGTCCAGTCAGCGTCTTGAGCGCGGGCGGCAGGCCGCTGGCGAGGCGCGCCATCTCGCCCGTGGCGCCGCTGTCGCCCACCAGCACGATCTCGTCCGTCTTCGTCAATGTCAGGTTTAGAAGGAAGTAAGTACCTGTGTCACGTCGAGTCCAGTCAGCGTCTTGAGCGCGGGCGGCAGGCCGCTGGCGAGGCGCGCCATCTCGCCCGTGGCGCCGCTGTCGCCCACCAGCACGATCTCGTCGGTCTTGGCCAGCGGCGCCGACACTTCCGCTGCGATCTGAAATGTTACAATGATTTAAGGTAAAAATACATGGAAAAAACAACACAGCAAAAGTGAATTCGCAGTTATTTCGTGATATGTCCGGGAAAAAAAGGTAACATAGATATTTTTCTTATTTAAATCTTAAAATTCAGTCATTAACAGAATATCCATAATAGTAGATTTTACAAATATCACCAGTTAACTCCACTCTACACGTAGCCAGAGGATTTTGGAAACAAATATTTAATTCGTGTCATGATGGGTCCACGCATAACACAGTTTAATTTTTTATGATTTGTAAAACCACATTTGAGGCCCCGTTAGTTAATTTGTGTTATAACCATACGGCTGTCTTTTGTCACTCGGTGTTTTTGCTTCACATACCATGCGCTAATTTATTTCGTCTGACGGAAACATCTGCCGCGTTAAAAATGTATTGTAGTAGTATTGTATTTAAAATGTATCCGTACCTTAGGCAGGGCCTCGAGGACCAATGCCATGAGGGCGGCGTCTCCATACTGCTTGTACACCTTGGCTTTGGCCAACATACGCTCGGCGTCTGCCTTGCCCACATCCCCGATGGCCAGGGCTTCAGCGAGACCAAGCACCTTGATGCGTTCCGCGTCGGCCTTGGCGCCTTCTACTGTTTGGGTGCTGAAACAAAAATATGGAGATGAGAAATTCAGGGGAAAGTAGAACATATAGAAAAGAGACTATTGAAGTTCCTTTTTCAAGAAATAATATGACACCAGGAAATCATAACAAAGATTAACGAAGTAGCTCTCGAAATAACCAAGATGCTATAGGTTGAGCATGACTCGACTTTACAAAAGATGGACTTGGTTAGGCTAGGTCGGATGTGACATTAGCAAGCGGGTTGAGAACTTCTGTACTTAGTTGTACCTGGTTTTGCCTAACAACTTTTTGCCTAATTTCGGTTTTCCTAATTTCATTTAAACTAATATTATTTAGCATAACAAAGGCAAAGTGAATTTGCCTAATTTTCATTTGAGTGAAAGTCGTTTTGTATAATACTCATTTCACATAATCCTATTTCGTCTAATTTTATTTGGCCTAATTTTTAATTTGTATAAACATATTTTGCCTAACAATTTTTTTGCCTAATTTATTTATTTAGTAAGCATTCTGACGCTCCGCTATCCATGGTCATAAAACAAACCTAACCTAACCTACAGTATTCGGTCTTTAACCTAACCTACAATTCTCAAAATAAGAATCGACAAAGTGAGTTTTAGATAAAATTATATTCGACAAAACAAGAGTTATGAAAATGATCATTTAGGCAAAACGAATTTCTACAAAATAATAATTATGAGAAATGATATTACTTTTACATATTGACTTTAGATAAAATGTTCGGGTTACTAATGTGTTGCACAAAATTGATTGGCATACTATCATTTCGCACACGATTCTTTGGCCGAATAGTACATTGGCATAATGTTGATTAGGACAATACTCCTCTATGGTCGAATAATTGTGTCGCCGAAATTTTTATGGCATAATATTCTGTTTGCATGATTACTTTAATACACCGAAAAATTAAAAGTCCGACTCAATATTAATACGAAACAACAAAATACCTACCTAATCTAAGCAAAGTCGGACCTGCGCGACTCGCTCGCTTCGCTCGCTCGTTAGGGTCATAGTTCAACCTAACACTCCTCCTCGCTTCGCTCGTCGTCGTACCTAACCTAAGCCAAGTTGGATCTGCCTTACGGTGAAATAGGTAAAATGTTAGGAATCGTAAGCCAAGTCGGACCTGCGCGGTTCGCTCGCTTCGCTCGCTCGTTAGGGTCGCAGTTCAACCTAACACTCCTCGCTTTGCTCGTCGTCGTACCTAACCTAAGCCAAGTCGGATCTGCCTTAAGGTGAAATTGGTAATGTTAGGAATCGTAAGCCAAGTCGGACCTGCGCGGCTCGCTCGCTTCGCTCGCTCGTTAGGGTCGCAGTTCAACTCTCCTCGCTTCGCTCGTCGTCGTACCTAACCTAAGCCAAGTCGGACCTGCCTTACTTACCTGCCTTGCCTTCGTTTCTGTGAGGGACGCAGTTTCAACCTAACCTAACCTAGTTTTCGGGCAGCGATTCGGTTCTGTGGGTATGATATGGTACAATTATGCCGCAATAAATTCGGCGGAACTTATATTGTGCTACCTACAATTCTGCGAAATAAAAGTTGGCGATATTAGTATTCTGCTATACAAATTTGTGCCAAATGAATATTATGCGACATAACAATTGTGGTAAGTATATAATTATGCGATAATATCATTCGGCTAAAAATGATTGTGCGAAAACGATTATGCGAAGTGTATTTCGGACAATAGAGATTGTGCAAGATAAGGGGTACCCAAAATGTTCATTATGGTAAAAGTTGTTAGACAAACTGAAATTAGACAAAAAAAAATTAGACAAATCAAGGGAATACCTCTGTACTTTCCTAACCCTCCATTTATATCAACGCGGCGATATGGGGGTTGGAAACGTATAAAAATAGTTTGCTAGGTGTACAGCTCACAGTTTCTAAAAAGGGGATCCCATAATGCATTTAAGCGCATTGTGAGGAATACGATTGCGTTTGTCCACATGAATATATATAAAGCCCCATAGGGTGTTTTCAACCAACACCATATTGTGGACTTTTAGTCGTACACATTTATTTTACTGGTAACGACTAATTTTGGTAACTGACGTTGAAAGATGGGTAATGTCACTGATGTAAACAAAGAGGAAACAGGACTAAATATTCCGCAAAATAGTACGAAATAAGCGAAAAGTATCCACAGTGATGAAAGTCAAGTTTTTTTCAATAGGATACAGTATTTATTTCGCAAGAATAACGAAGGATTGAGCAGCATTCCGGTAAACAATGTTTTAAATTTCGTTAATGACAAATCCTTGACAAATTTGCTATGCCGTTTAATAATGCAAGTATATGACGTATGCTCATTCTTGCCCTATGAAAGCTGTTTTTAGCGCCACTATCCCTGGGCCGGACCGGCGCTTGCTAGGCTTAAAACTAACCGTTTCCCTTCGGCAATGGTCTGGAGGCGGTAGGCCTCAGCCTCCGCGGGCAGACGCACCGTCGACGACAGCTCCTCTTCACGACGGAGAATCTCCATCTGCTCTACCTGCAACCAATAAATTACAATTCAATTATATTCTCTGTCGCGGACAAGAATAGTAAAATGTTTATTATAAAGATGACAAGGCGTTATCGGAACCTTGATGCCGTCTAATAGGTTAAGACTTATGGTCTCATTGCGAATTTCGGCATCAATGTAATATGATATAACGCAATGGGTTGTCATTCAACTTCTGACTGCAACCACCGGCAGCCCTGGTTTAAATTATGGAGGGTAAAGCTGAGGACATCAAAATTTGAATTTTCTCAACTCGGCACACTTCACTTCGTCGAAAATTGTTAATTTTTTCATACCATGTTGCTACTTTAGCGCTACTTAAATTCTCATCTTGTACACAATAACGCTTACAATACAGTAGAAAAGTTGAGTTTCCTTTGTAAAAGTGTGATCATTACTCGAACTTTTAATGGACGGACAACTGACCTCGATCTGCTTGCGACGCTCCACGACTTCGATTTGTATTTCTTCGTTACGAATCTTCTGCTTTATTTTCGCAGCTTGCAACTCGTATGCTAAAGCTGCCTCGGCTTTCTGCAAATAGAAATATATTTATAAGAATGAGAGGGAAACATCTGCCCAGCAGCAGCTGATAAATAAATAAATATTAAAATTACCCCAAAATTAAGTGATTGTGCCTTATTAAAGGCTAATGTTTTACCTTATTCTTATTGATATATTTTATTCGTGCATTCTTTCCAGAGCAAAATATTTTTAATCACACTACTTCGTCCATTTGTCAGTTATATAACTTTTATATATAGTTAAAGCCAGACTAATACAAATTCATAAACCAACCGATACATTTTTGCTTTTTTCACGAGAATGATGTATAGAACATTGAGTAAATTATAATTTTAAAACGGTCGGTATTGCATGCAATCTACTTTCATGCAATTTATAAAATACCTATAATTTTATTTAGATTTAGGAACTAATATCGATGCTCTGGGTTGAATAGTTGGCACACAATTTTGTCGCATCCAATGTATCGGAAAACAATTAATAATGTACGTATTTCAACGACAACAGTAAAATTGACACAATTTAAGCTTATCATTATACAAAGTGAAACCTAACATGACACAAAATTTGATTTTTCGAGTATATTTATAATTTATATATGATGAACTTTTAGCAAGATAAAAATCAAACTCCATAAAAATAATTGCATCTTCCCATACTGAAATAGTCGTTCGGTTAAAGTTTTATATTTCGATGTTGATGAAAACATTAATGAAACAGAAGCTTCTGTCTTAGAAGCTGCCATAAACAAAACATAAATCTCAGGTAGTGTATATTTGTTTTCAAAAGTATGTAGGTAATAATAAATATAAGGGCTCGTCATTCAACCCCGGCGTATAAATGGCCATGGTATAAGAAAACAAGATATGGCACTCCGGAATGACAGGCGAGACTCAAGTATGATTAGTTGGACGGTTCTGTTTTTTTTTGGATTCTATGGCTTGGCTGCAGAAGCCTTTAAGCCACGGACGGTTCTGTCAATCCGTTTCTGTGTTGCCAGTGGTGTATCATAAAGCCCCGATTCCCTTGTTACCAGTATGAATATCATATAATCGCGAGTGTTTTAAAACAATTATTACGACAAAATGACATTCATCCAAAGAACGTGACAATTGCAATGCAATTTTTTTTTGTACGTAGCGGCGAACGTTTTTTTTTTCCTTATAATTATTTTGTTACCATATAGCGGCAACTAATTATTGACGTAGAAAGGCTGTCATTCCGGAGTGCCATACCTTGTTTTCTTATACCATGGATACGGCTTTTAGACGGATCTTCAGCTAGAAGGGTTGTTGGAGATAATCTATAGTCTAATATATACTTACAGCAGTGTTGACTTCCTGGTCGAACTGAGCCTTCTGCAGTTTGAACATCCTGGTGTTGTCCTCTATCCTGGTGTCCATCGAGTACTTCACGTCCATCGCGCTCTTCTCGCATTCGGCTTCCTGGAAACAGGAGGAAAACACGTTCGTAAGCAATATTTTTTTCGAAACTCGAATGATGATGCTTTGAGGATATTCTCCAAGACTAAATTAATGCGGAAGGGGTAGTAAAGGAGCTAATTTGTCGACGTGATTCGGAAAATTTTAGTGACAGTACGCCTTTAGACACTCATCAGGAGCCCTTATCATAATATTAGTTTCCAAGCTTATCAGCACAAGAACCACGATCAGAGTTTACAAGAACGTCATAAAGCGGATCTTGATGTATGATGAATGCGATGCAGATCCTGAAGGTGGAAAGCAAACTCTTCGTGGCAAAAATAACAATCTTTAGGAATATTCTGGGAGTACGCACAGAGAAGACGGAAGCTTGTATTGTATTGCAAGATGGAAGAGAGTACGAAGGAATCCGGAAGTTGAAGAGCTAGTCTCTGAGCCCAATATTATTGGCGACTGGCTGGTGGAGGGGATCAGGCTGCTAACAAAGTTCACCTAGGACGACCACCAGGTTCGGCAAAGTCCAGAAAGACATGTGGCAGGTTCGAAAACACGATTATGATCGGCGACAAGCTGCACAGAGCAGAAACGACTAGCGAAGCATAGTGTTGGAGGCCAAAATCCACAATGTGTGGCTGAGCCAGCGTAGTAAGTTAGGCAAACATAGAGCAAGAAATTCGGTTACTCACTCTGATGCCAGCGTCCCTATTCGCCTGCGCCACGCCCACATCGGCGTCGCGCTTCACCGCCGCCGTCTGCGCCTTCCCCAGGCTCTGGAGGTACTGGACGTCATCGTACACGTCCTTGATCGTGAAGGACAAGATCTCGATGCCCATCCGGCCGACGTCGGGCGCCGCCACCTCTCGAACTAGACCCGCGAACTGATCTCTGTCCTTGTACACCTCTTCTACTGTAAGCGTTCCTGTGGACAAATAATAGTTTACATTAGAGGTATGATGAGAAAACGAGAGGGGTTTATAGTATTATTTGAATACTGCAATGCACATTTCTAATTTCAGGGGATCTGGCAGTGGCAGGTTGTAATTCGACTGCGCCGGGGCCAATAATTCTGCGATGTCACATGAAAAAGTGAGGAATCATAGGACAGAATTGCACTCTTTTAATTTTCTTCAGATTTAGGTACCATTCCTAATTCATAGTGCAAATGACCAAACGAAAATATGATATAAATAAGATTATTAATAGGTCGGTTGAGGTATTTCTTCCAATGTTTTGCTGTATAACTTTACCACTATGTACACGGTTGCAATGTGATGTGATGACGGTCTAATAAATAATAGTGTGTCATGTTCATGTGTGACTAAATTATATTTGACCAACACTTCAGATATTCATTTCATTTCATTTCAGTGTGAACCTAACTTTAACTTTCGTACTTATCCTTATTTAACAGTCTGGCGTTATACATTATAATACTAAATACATTGAAAGGTAAGTAATGAACAACATAAAACAAAACTTCTTTTTTTCATCCATTAGCACCGCAAATACCACACAGTGAACCCATAAGTGCAACTCTTTACATTTTATTTCAACGATTCGAATAGCGGTTTTAGCGGCTTTATTTAAAATGCAGCAAAAACATCGAGTCGAATGATTTCGATATGTACTTAAACATTTAAATGTTGGTTTTGCTACTAAAAATTAGGTTATATGAAAACTAATTTACAAGACCACCGTAAATTACTTAGTAATGTTCCCAAATGTTTGCAACACAATCAATTGTTTTCCTCAAGCCCGCGGTGGAAGTGAAATGTCTAACGTCTCAAATTTACGATAGTGAAATAAACAGTATACATTTCGGTGTTCTAATTTTATTAGTACAACGTAGAACGATGTACGTACAAATTGTACCTTCATTTCTATAATTGATTGTACAATACTCTGTGATATTAGATAGAGTGTAAAACAATCAAGGTAAATTAAATGAAAATTCCTTTCTACCATAATACAGGTAGTAAGGAATTTTCATTCAATTGAACTTGTTACTAGGTGTACTAACCTTTCAAATAAACAATGCAAAGATCGACACACAAAGCATAAGGAAAAATTCGTCAGGTCTACGTGGAGCGAGGGTAGCGAAGTGGCTAACGCGCTGGACCGGTAATCCAGAGGTACCGGGTTCGATTCCCGGTCCCTTCAACCAGGTAGCTCCTTTTTCAATTTTTCTTTAGGCTTTGATCTTTGTATTCATGGTTTGTTACTAGGTTACAACGATCATAGGTTAAGACTTTAAGAGCACAAACAAACAATTATTACGAGATAAATTCAAAATACATAGACATTTGTTTTTGTTACGACAAACAGTGCACGGCTAGCAGTCTGATATGATGAAGATATCGGGTGAATATCTGGGACGATAAAATGAGTATGAGTATCTGCAGTTTCTTGAGTTGCGATAGCACGACCTTTCAGAAAGGCAAAAGTTTTAACACAATAAATCATTGTCTAATATTCACAGTGAAGGAAATTGAAACACACCCCTTTTCGCTCTTGTCACAATAACAATAATGGTCAAAAACGTACGCCTTTCAGTTCCCTTTACTCTCTCTACCTATATGTATAGCATGCCAAGATATTGCTTGTCGTGCGACTCGACATATTTTTAGTTCCTCGTCTCGGTCTCAATTTTTGGGATGGAAAGAAACAAGTATAGTTATCGAGGACAACGAGGTACAAAAATATCGCCGTCGTAGTTGTGCTAGCGATACCTGGATTAATGATAGTGTAGCGGGGCAGGTGATGATGTTGATGATGCTGGTGATGATGATGATGGATTCAATGATAAACTTACTTCTTAACATTCAAATAGGTCAGACTGAACGTAAGCGCGAGCGGCACGAGGGTGAACCGCAGCAGCTCCATGGCTTATCACTTTAGCACATTTATCACTTGCAGTACTTATCATTAGTGTCACTTCAATTCCTGTCCATCACAGCTATTGTGTACTTTAATTGATATTTGTAAGGAAGACATTGGCTAGAGATATAGGTAAAATTAGCGGGATAATTATTTTGGCATTCGGCTTATTCTTTAAAAGAATGAGGAAATATGAGATTATAAGTTTCAAAAATATTACAATCACGCACAAATCGAGGGCTTAACCTAGTACGTAGGTAGGTATTGTACGAGTATAACATAAAATAGAGAAGTCCGACAATAGTAACTAATACTTTTTCCGTAAATTATGAAATTTTGCATACGAAGCTATTCGTCATAATGTATGATTTAAATCAATCAAATCTAACAATAACGTCAAAGTTTTTCGCAATATCAGCTAGAATAATAAAATTACGGGTAAAACCTAACTGATCATCTCTTGTTTCCTTTAGAAATGGACTACCGAATCGACGCTAAGCCCCGTCAGGATAAGTTTCGAGTCCGCTTAGCTAAATGCAGGCAGCTAGCCGTATTCAAATGTAAATGGCGCCTTAGTTCAGTCTTAGATTAGTCTGTGACTATTGCGGGTTCTTATTTGAGGAGTCTATTTATTTTATATATGACAAAGAGGGTAACGAGCCACGTTTTCAACAAGTGTTTTTAAGCAAATGATCAATTGATCACCGATGACACCGATGTGTTCGGAATTAGGTAGAACTAGGTAGAATTAGGTAAATTACCTATGTATGTACCTAACACCTACACCTAGCGTATGGACGCTGGAAGCCCGTTTCAAGATGTCTCAATACCTGAGGCCCGTGAAGTGTAGCATCCCTCTGCAGAGTGCTGGTGTTTACAAGCTGGAGTAGTAGGGATTCGCCGATACTACGATACGGGGCGGACGGGCCTGATGGGCGGCATCCAGGGCGGATTTGGCGGACCACCAAACCTAAAAAAAAAAAAAAAAAAAAAAAAAAAAAAAAAAAAAAAAAAAAAAAAAAAAAATAGCCCCCTACTTAGAGCGTTTGGAATAGGTCCCAGGACGCTCAGACAGCTCTGTCAAGACTTACAGAACGCCCTACGCTAACAATGCAACACCTTCCCCGACCCATCGACCCTTTTCTATTGTCTATCCGAGCTCGGGTTTTATTGCCCTCTCGGACGCCGAGCTCACTTTTATTACGGTCTACTATTGTTTCCCTCTTTTATATTTCTCTTTGGCTACAACTGTCTACAACTTCCTTTGCAAACGGTATACATCTTTTAAGAACATTCTTTAGGTAAAGCTGGACAAATACCTAAACATCTCATACCTAAACTATCAGACTAGGTCCGTCACCTTGGTTCTTATTGGAATCGCTGTTTCAACGCAGCCTGTCTCACATCGTGTCTTTACTCCAGGTTTCTTACTACGTGATATGTGCTACGGTGTACGTATCACTAATCTAAGCTAACCTATGCTAGATCACAATTCTAACCTAACCTAACCTAAGCTACAGGACTACGCCCAGCTAACGCAGGATACGTTACTTGACTACTTAACTTCAGGTAGCCTTACTTCAAAGTATGTCTCTTGTTGCTCACTACATATGCTGCATTTGGAACGTTGTTCTATTTATATATTTTATCTTGTTCAACTTATCATTACTTCTAACTTAACTATCACTTAACTTCAAAAACTAATTTTGAAGAACTGCTTTATATACTTACCTACTTAAAACCAGCTACGAGCACAGCACAGTTGTTTTGGTCTTAAGAACGCTGTTCTAACCTAACCTAACCTTGCATAAATTTGACTACGTACTCAATGTTACTTTCATTTCTTTTTTGTAATAACCGACTTCAAAAAGGAGAAAGTTCTATGTAAAAATATTGCATGTAGCATAAGGATAATACGAATCTAATCTTACAATAGTAATGCGGTATTTTATACAGTAATAACTGCTTCAAAACTATACTAACTTATTTAAGCTGTAAGTTAAAAATACGAGTTCTATTTTTGCATATTTATTTATTTCGCCAAATATTATGTTCTTGAATAGATGCTTAAGAAAATACCTGAATAAACTTTGTAACTTGTACTAACGTGTATTTGTAGTGGGCTGAACTAAACTCGTTGATTTTTTAATTTGTTTGTTGGGTCCATATTGTTTGTAAAGATTTATGACAGGTTTCTTCTCCGAATCATCAAAAGATTCGAAAGTCTATTATAAATTTTATTACTGTTTGTTGGTGGCTGTTGGGCGCGGTACAAACTAGTCGAAACGTGATTTTAACGGTAATCTATTGTCACATCCTTATAAAAGCCGATGGACAGTGACGATCTATAAGTATTCAGAACCGAGTCGTGCTTGTTACCAGAGCTCTCTCAGTGTACAGTGACATAGTGTTGAATCGTGCTACAGTGCTTATAAAAAATGGCAAATGTAAGTATGTACTATTTTTTATAAAATATGTATGTAGTATTTTTATGTACTATTTGTTTAACAGTGTTTTTTTTTTCTGTAACTTGTGTTCATCGTGTTACTTGTTAAGTGTGTTAATCGGATGTATAACTTATTGTTGAATATTGTTACAGTTCACGGAAAACACTTTCAAGAATTTTTATTACCCTGAACCTGAACATGATGATTCAGGGAGTGATGAAGAAGGCACACTCGGTTTTAAAGTGAAACAAGCCATAGCGAAGAAACGTCCTGCAAATAGTATCGAGAGTTTCTTTGAAAAACCGCAGAAAAAAGTGAAACCAGTGAAGAGATCTTCCAGTGTGTCGCAAAGTTCCCATACCGGTGTTGCTTACCTATCTTCGGGTAAAGACGATGCTGCGTATGCATCACACCTTATTAAAATAGAAATATACGATCTTGAAAAAGTTAGGAACATCGCACCAGAAGAGCACTGGAAGCACGCCGATGTGAGATTAAAATCTTACATCTCAACTGAGCAAGATCCACAGCTTGAGACTGTCCGTGATGTTATATACAACATGACGAAAGAAATAGCTTCGAAGGACACGTGCGTGAAATATTTTATAAACAATACGAAAAAGTAAACTAAGTGTTTGTGTAGTTTTAATACTAGGTTAAAACTGTATTTATTATATAAGACATAAGATAATATTTTATAACATACCCTTGTGTACTACTAGTATTATATATTTCTTACTGCTTAAACAACAACTTTTTGTTATTCAAAATTGTTAACTCGTTTTATAACCACATGTTGTAATTTGTTTTGTAGCCTAATCATATTGATCTATTTCCCTTTGCAAATGTATAAAACTCTCCACCCTTTAATATAAAATCACTAAGCTACGTTTGTTATTTTAAGGAAAAAATTTGTTGTAATGTAATCACTATTTTTAGGTAAATAAGGTTTAATTAAGGTATTATTTATAAATAAAAAAAATCAGTTTAGTATATATATATTGTTTTATTTCACAAAAATTGACTTAAACATATTTCTTAAAATTAAATCGTTACAAAGAGAATTTTCAGAAAACAAACTCAATAAATCGCTCATAGTTTTTCCTTGATACTTAAAATATAAATAAACTAAACAATATTCGCCACAAACTGAAGTAAAATGATTTTGAAGTGGTCTTTGGTTATAAAACCACCGTTTTGCATTTCTATTCAAAAATAACTTATGATAACCAGTAGGTTTCCGACCAAATGAGTCAAAGTATTCCCCTACACCTTTAGCATCAATATGCATTGCAACCCAATGGGAACCTGGTTTCGAATCAGGGTCCAAATTGCTTACAATAAAAACTGGACGAGCAACCCAAATAGGGATTCGGTTAGCAGCAAAAACATTTGATTTAAATCTAGGGTTAATTTTTTTCATACAATATTGAATTTCATTAGTATCCATAATAAATAAAATATGTATACATTCATCGATGATGTTACAAACACAGATTAAGAAGAAATGAGATTAATTGTTAATTTCACTGTATTTATATTTATTTTAACTGTTGTAATCTACAGATACATCACGATTTTTGTTTATTTCAATAACATTATCAAATTCAGCGTACACAATACAGTTAATAGTAGTGCTCAAGGCATTATCAAAACGAACTTCTATCCGAACACTTCCGTGTCTTACAAGGTTCCAGTGTGAGGTAGAACTGGCTGACAGGTCAGGCGTCAAATCGAAACATAACAAACAGTAACCTTCCCCGTAATCGGTTCTGCTTATTGCATTACCTTCATTGTGGAAGTGAATACCAGTCCCAGAAAATAGAGTATGATATGTTGATGCTATTAAACCAGAACTAAATGATGGTTGTAATGTTCTAGAAGGAATTTCATGACCATCTACAAATAAACTAAAAGAGTTCATATTATAATTTTGAAAATTGAAAGGGTTCAATGCAAAATTACCATTAAACGATGAATTTGATACAAAACCAATTATACATCTTTTAGGTACTTGTCCAAGAAATATGTTATCTAAAGTTTTACCCTGTATTCCTGACGGTATTGTAAGTACCTTTACTTCTGCTCTTGTGATAGGGTATTTTGCAGTTGTTGATGCTAGCACTTTCTGATGAGCTAACAAAACACTTGGACTGATTCTAGCTCTTCTTATTATGAGACTAGCGTCCATTATTTGTACCTTAAATTTCTTATCTTGGTGACAAATAAGATTAAACGATTCTTTTGATCGCACTAACTTAACACGCATTTCTACACCATTCACTAGAAACTTCTCTTGGTTAAACATATCACCATGTAAATGTCCAATCATTTCAACTTGTTTACTATCTGTAACAAATTCCATCCTTTTGTGAAATCCTTTGTTATTTGCGTCAACGGTGTCCATATAATGTGCTGTATCTTCATACCATAACCCACAAGTAAGGTGAGTTTTTTTAGCGGCTGGTCCATAGTTAAGTAGATTTTCCATGTAAGCACGGTAAGCATATGTGTTGTTTGGTGGCGAGATTAGTTTTTGATTTAAATATACGTCAAGTTGATTAAAAAGGGAGTGCAACCAATTATTAACGGGGGCAACTTGAGTATCAGGCTTTAACTTTGTACCATCCTGGTTTAATATTTTGGCGTTTATATGTAATAATGTATGTGATAAGTCAATGTAGTCATCACCTGAACCGGGGACTTGAAACTCAATAGGACCATCATCACTTAAAGATGAGATTGGTTTATAATGAACCCACTGTCCACTCTCAATACTTGTCTGTGTCGAAGGCAGGGCAAATATATCTAACTCAGATTTTGCACATTCACACGAATGATTGTGTAGGAATGACATGATTTACTTTGAAAATATATCGTCACTATATTTATTTCTCTTAGCTCCTCTTCGGCGCGATGCTTTCAAGGTAATGAGAGGTTCCCGTCTCTTAGTTGACATTTTATACCCAGATCCCGACATCAGAGAATCGATCTTTTCATCAGCTTTTCTTTTTAAGTTAGCACTAGCTTCTTTAAATCGAGACCTAACTGAACTATCTATAGGGCGTGAATTTACCATATCAGATAACAAACCAACCCCCGCATCTAACGCTTCTTTTCCAACAGTTTTAAAACCACTAGACAACAAAGGAATTACTGACCTAAACAGTCCCCCCAAAAAACTTCCAATCCCATGCCCTCGCTGAAACGGAACACCTTTATAGACAATTCCTATACCAGAACCAGCTTGATGGGTATAATAATGATCGTAGGGACAAGAGTGAGATGATCTTTTATAATTCATCTTAGCCGTTGAAAGTGTAGTTTCACGCAGGAAATTCCGAATTGAAATGGCACTCTTGCACCGGTAGTTGTTCTTATATCTATTTCCATAGTATCAAATTCTCTACGTAAAACAGGTACATAATGAGCGGGTGAGAAAATGTGTGTTTTATATGCTCCATAATGGAATTCTGTTGGATCTAATGGTATTATTCTAAGCAACGTAGTTATAACATCACCAACTACCTGTGGTTGTATGATGTCTGTATAAACAAATAATTGTGATGGTAAGCCCAAATACAAATTAACAGGATTTTTACCAAATGAAACTTGCCGTAAATTTGTTTTCGGTTTAAAACCTAACTGTAGACTTAGTATTGGGGTTGTTATAAGAGAAGTTATATCGTTATTAATTGTTGCTACCCCAACCATTTTGGTTAGATTATCATATCTAAACTTAACATTATTTTTCAGTTGTGGGTTGTCATTAAAAGCTTGAATAAAATGGTCAACGTTGTCATATGTAGTTGCTGGTATATGAGTTTTTATATCTACAATTTTGGCTATCTTGTCAGTGGGTGACACTACTTTCTTTTTTAAATAAATCATATTTTCATGATCTTGAACATTGTACATTGAACAAGGGTATTGAAATTCTACTAAGCCAACTACCCATTCTCCTTCCAACTTTATACTCCTGGGTAATTTGGTTAAGAAGTGTGCAGTCGTATTATCGGTATAGTAGTCCGAGGAACTGTTACTTAACAATGTAATATAAAAGCTGTTTTCACTCATATTTTTTTTAAGCTTGAAGCGAGTATCCAAGAATTAAATTTGTTAGGATAACCTCGCCACTTCACTAGTACTTCTTTTCTGGCACCAACCCCACGTGAGCGTATTATTTTATCAATTTTATAATCAATGGAGGGGAGATAAGTCACTTTTTGTAATTCCTTAGAATAAAATGTACCAACGATAGGCTCACCTTCTAAATCTCTTAACGTATACACAACTCGTGGAAAGCGGTTTATTATTGAATCAATTCTAAATATTTCGTCACTCCAATTAGTTTCGTAACCCTTTTGAAATATATGTTTATATTTAGTAATTCTAACATGATCACCAACATTTAGTTTTGTGATTTTCAAAGTAAGTTGTCTATCCTTTTTCTGTTATACAAATTACACCAAACAGTCATGATATTATCAAAATTTACATCGATAGGGCGCATTTTAATACTAGAATGATAACTGTGATTATAAGAATAAAGAAGTTCTTGCAAAATATCTATATATTTGTATGTATTCTTATGAGTAAAGTAACGCCACATTTTCATTTTAAGAGTTCTTTGAAACCTTTCTACTATACTTGCTTTAATGTCAGGATTGTTAGTAGTATAGTAGTTAATGTTTTTGCTCCTAAAGTAATCCCTTGCTGCCTTTGAAACAAATTCGGTGCCTTTATCAGATTGGATGTGACGAGGAGTAGAATTGGCTTCAGTAAATATGCTTTCAAAACAATTTATAACGGTTGTGGCATCTTTCTTTTTCATAGCTCTCGCAAAAGCATATTTACTGAACACATCAATAACACACAGAATATATTTGTATCCATCATTATATTGACTGTAAGTACCCATATCACTCAGATCAGCTTGCCAGAGTTCATTAAAGTTAGATAAGACGTATCTATTTCTTGTGAATCGCCTTTGAACCGGTTTATGCAGTGTGTACGTTTCTTGAGATTGTAACCAGTTCTTTACTTCGTCTTTGTTCATTCGTCCTTTCATTTGTTTACTTAATTTATTTAAACTACTGTAGCCTGCTGGATTAGATACATCGTAGTATATTGCATGAATGTCTAATAAGGGCTCCATCTTTCCCAATCTAGTTTCTTTTTGTTTGCCTTGAGCAGTACACTTGAAAGAGGTGTACTGGCGCTTGTGTCTTTAAATGACGATGACGATCGAGCACTTGATGGAGCAGATGATGCGTGAGGTTCACTCGATTGAGGTTTATTTATAAATTCTAGATTAGTAGGATTACCTATACAAGACGTAGGAACTTTTATATCTCTTAAAAATAAAGCAAACTCTTCCCATCCTGTTGGCTTAGGGCGTTTAAGAGATCTAACCGTATCGCTTACCAGATCGAGAATATTGCTGTTTGGAATAGTTCGATTGTTTATTACAACTTCACCATTTGTTTTCCACCATATTTTTGGTCTGCTTGACACAATACAAGTCAATAATGTTCTGGTTTTTTTCTCATATGATTTTGGTAAATTATCTATAATACGAGATGGACTGAATAGTACAGTTTCTGGATTTTTTGTATCAGACGGTGTAGCTGCAGTAACTGCAGAAACATCACCATCTGGTAGTGTTTTATTTGCAACTGATTCATAATTTTCATCCTCCTCCTTTTTGTTTACTTTTAAGTTTAAATCCTTACTTTCATCGTTGAGTTGATCAAACCCCTCCATCACTATTGGTATTTTAAATGGTTTTCGATCTGATTCAATAAAGTGCAAAAATCGTTGTAGTGCTTGAGAATATAATGCCCACTTTTCACGATCATTAATTTTACTCTTCAGGATTTTTTGCATCTCTCCGTCTAGGCGAGATGATACATTTTCGGGTTGGCTATCATTTCGTTTGAGTCTTTCAATAAAGTCTGGTTCAACTAACAACATTTTTTTTGTGTTTTCCATTTTATTTTATGTTACGGAGCTTACTAAGGCACTTAAAACTGCACCTAATATAATAGGTAGAAATGCACCTCCTTTTTGAATAATAACAGTTTTCCTCAATTTGTGTTTCCCTTTCGAAACTAGTTTTCGTAATGTGTCTTTATATTTGTTTAGTTTTGATTTATCTTTTGATTCCAGTGGTATTTTTCCTTTTAAAACGTTATAAATACACTCACAAATAATATTAATTTCTTCATCTTCACAAGATTTTAGCAACGCTGTGCGATACTTTGGTTTAAGTAACTGCAGTGCTTCAAGTAAATGTTTATATGTGTGTACTCTTGGATGCATTATTTGGAACTGATTAAAACGTGTTGATTCTTGTCGTATTTAAACCCTTTCTTGGGAACATATACGGTACAATGCCCATCAAAAGGAAATATTTTAGTTTTAAAACGACATATGTCATCGGTATTTTGCTTCAGATCAATCATAAGGTAACCATGAGCATCTTTAGTGGCATCTTTGTAGGCTTCATCTACAAATTTTGGGTTCTCCGGATAAACTTGTCGTGACAAGTAGCGAATTTGTGTTTTATCCCTCGGGTTTTTGAAGTATACAATATAGCTGGTATTCAATGAAATATCACGTTGTCCTTTGCCTTGATGAAATATGTTTTGAGTAATATAAAAAACACTTTCTATGGTGACTTCCTTTTGTAAAAATATCAACGATTCGTCCATCCGATTCTCTCATCAAGTCATCAATTATGAGAAGCTTGGGCTTTTTTCCATCAAATAAAGAAAAATCTGGTATTCCTTGGCTATAATTTACATTTTCCAGATTGTACAAAGGTTGCATTTCATCATAACACCAAATAATTTCATCAAATTCAACATTACATACTTCTTTTGCATTGTTTAAAAAATTGGTAACAAACTGAGTTTTACCACACCCACTTGGACCCGCTACTATTGTAGTGAAAGGGTGGTTAAAATGAATCATTATAAATTTTTAAATATGTGTGTTCATATGTTAACGGATTGACTTCAAATGAGAAAATTTCTAGACCATAGCTTTTTAAATAAATTTGGTAAAAAAAAAATGGGGTAACAAATAAAAAAAAAAAAAACAAAAATTTTGCTAATTATTTTTTAATATTTATATTATTCTAGATAAATCACATAAAAATTTACAAAAACATATTTTTTGCCAATCATTTTATTGCCAAAACTTAAAAAATAAAAAAAAAAAACATCCTAAAATACAATATTATGTACAAAAAATAAATATGAAAATTGAATGTTCCGTGTATTTTTTTTTTTTTTTTTAAGAATTATGAGGTATTTTATAATGACCCCACGCAAGAGTATCCGAAGTGTTTTTCAATAAATATCGTTTTGTGTCGTTGTAAGATAATGATATTTTATTGACATTTTGCGTAAATAAAACATGCTTTATTGATCGGAATCGTAACATTTGAGCATGTTGTATATTTCTATCAAATAAACAACTTTTATAGTCGTTAAGGGTTAATTTCTTGGTAACACACTTGTTTATTCCTTTAGCTTTGGATATAATACCACTATTTTGAACATCTAAGGCATACATTTTTGATCTAAGACCAACAAACTCTTTCAAAATTTTGCCATTATTTTCGTCTTTAAAAAAACCTAACCTCTTTTTATTTAGTAATGGTAAACCATATGCATTGTTGGGTGGGTAATCAGATGTATCATAATACAAGTTCAGGTCAGATTTAATGTCCTCATAAAAGTTAGCAGTGTTTATTTCATATATTAAGCTATCAGTATCCGTGTAAAGGAGCTTGAGATTTTCCGTATATTTGTATTTCATATAATTGTAGTGGAATTCGTACATTAAAGTTTTCGATAGATCTAAAATGCAGAATCCAAGGTAAATTGGTTTGTTATAAAAGATTTTTGTTTTTTTCAATTGCACAGCAGCTAAATTCTCAGAAAATATTGATAAACTATGAAATTCAGGTTTAGATATTAAGGACTGTACCCCTTGGGATTTTCCGCGATTTTCCCAGTGACTTAATAATTTAACATTCACACGTTTCGTGACATTTTCCATTGTTTTACCAAAAACAGAATTATTCATAAGTTTAAAGAAATCTTTTTCAAAATCAGATGTCGCCAGCGAACGCATTCGGGTATTCAAATCTATGTAACTTTTTAACCAAGTAGATTGTTTGAACTTCAACACACGATGGATTTTCACTAAACGCAACCCATTTTTTAAACATTGTTTAAGATTTCTGTAATGTAATACATAATTATATTTATTGTTTAAATTGGGAATCAATTTTTTTTCTTTAGAATCACCTAGACATACATTTTCTGGACAGAACGGCAAATCTGAATGAGAGTCATGTAATTCCTTGGGGTACTCTAGATCAACTTCTAATATAAACCCATATTCAGCATCGTCTGAAACATTGAAATCGGTATCTTTATTTACCCATTCAAATTTGCCAGACGGAAGACATTGTGACATAGCCCACCCATAGAGATTATTTGCGTCTAAGTACATGAGAAAAGATGAAGGAATATTTGGATCATAGTCTTCCATAAATGTATTATTTGCTTTTGCATGTCTGTTGCTACATTGGGAAATCCCTCCTCGAATGTTTTTCGCTATAAAAGCTATTTTGTCGACATCTGTTAAAAGTTCTAAACTTATTTTGGTAGTCCTCAACATCGAATCAAAGGAAATTCCAGGCGCGGTATAATAATGGGCGGGATCTAAACCATATGTCTTAAGACACACATTTCTAAAATTTTCAAATATGTCAGTTAGTAATAAAACATCTGTTTTCAGATAAAGATTGGAATAATCCCCCATATTTTTGCATTGGAAATGAGACCAAATATCTTGAGCATGTAGGAAATCGTTTTCGGAAATGTGACTGTCAGTAAGAGAACTATAGAATTGATCCTGTGTAGGAAGCGAAGTTAATTTCAGTGAATCATACGAAGTCATGTACTCATATGGATAGACACCCTTCCGTATTAGACGTTTAAAGTCTTCTTCACGAGGAAAGTTCAATTTCAATTCGTAAAATTGGTCAGTAGTCAAGTTTTTAGCTAATTTATCCAAGCTACTCGACATAAATTTAAGAGAATCGACAAATCTCAATTTTACAACACGATTATTCACTTGTAAAGACTTAGAAAACGAAATGTACTTTTCTTTATTTTGTGGGATTAGTTCTATGTCACCATCTTCAAGACCAAGTCCATGTACAATAAAATGACTATCGTAATTGCTCAAATTATGGAAAAATACAGGTACAAAATTGGGTGGTTTGTATTTTTCAGAACAAAATTTATGTGCAACGCCTTCGTAAAGTCCAGTATGATAATTATAAGAAACGGTTGAGTCATCATTCAAATTTCTATCACAAATATAACAAGCATGGCTTTGCATAATGTCTACCTTATTAGCATCTGTTAGAGGGAAAGAAGTTTTAGCAAACGCATTACTTTTACAAATAGTTTCTAAATCTTCTTTTATGACTTTCATAAATGTTTTTGCACAGTCTTCACCTGTATATGTTCTGTACACAGATAACTTGTCATTATAAGAACACTTAATATAGTAACCGAAGCTATAAACTTCATGTTTTTGAATATTGGTAGTAGAAGATGTACTGGGGTTGTTAGAACAGGATTGAATTGGATTTAAAAATGCCTCAAAATCAGCGTATACAACAAAAGGTACTCTTAATTGTCGTTCATAATTATTAAAAGTAACTTGATTCGATGGAACATATTCGTTAAACCAATTTCTTGTGTCTTCTTTTTCGGATGGTAAGTTTGTGCATACGTGGAAGCAGTCGTTTTTTTGATGTTGGTTTAGTCTCTCGTGTGATGTAAATTTAATTAAGCAACCATCGCAAATATGAACAGCATGTTGTGCATTTGACAATTGCTTAGACACTAACCTCGATAAATTTTTGATAAAACAATAATGTCCTTGGTTATCTTTAGTTATGTACAACAAGTTTAAGTGATTAGACTTTTTTAATTTAGTTAAATGTAGTGGGCCTATAACATCGTGTTTCTTGTTTTGAGAGTTGTACTCGAGACCAAATACATTAATGCTAATATCATTATTTTTTTCAAATTTATGGATATCTCCCAATTTAAATGGAAAAGTTAAATTTTCAAAGTTCAATTTATTCTTATGTAATATGTATGAACTGACCATATTTGAATGACTTTTGGGTTCGTATAAACCAGACAATACAGCCCATCGAAAACACTCATGGTCATTGTTTTTTACATTAATAACCGCTTTTTTATTCTTTATATCACGAGGTAATTCGATAAAAGAAGAGCCGCGTAATGGATTATATTTGTTAATATTGAGATCGATATGATTAAATGTTACTAAACTCCACCCACTATCTTTTCTTTCAAAGTTTGACAACCTTATCACAATTTCATTTACTAGGGACGTAAAAACAGCAGCTTTATCAGTGCTGATATCAACAATACTATTACTTAATTGGAAATCAAATGTATTATTTAATTGTTTGGTATCTTGTGTAAAATTTGCATTAAGAATAAAATTTACTTTTAAAGCGTGATGTTTGTTAAGTGAACGATCTAATAATGTAAAGATCTTATCCTTGTGTTTTTGTAAAATAGTTTCGGGATCAAGAGGTTGGTGATCCATTTCATTAAATAATATTCTGTAAGTAGCGACTCTGTTTTTGAATGCATTTTCAATTAATTGGACATTAACATATTCACTATCGGATCTCAACACATTATTTTTGTGAATATTACTATTTAAATGGTTACCAAAATATCTTTTTGACACGAACTTTTTACACACCGAACATTCAATTTCAGAATTATTTTTTGTACTTACATTGACATCGGATAATGGTTCTTCGCTTGAGAATGTAGACATATCACGACTGTTGGAAGGGTAGTTTCTCTTCACTGGTACTTCTGCACCCGTACTTGTAGCTGTCCTTTTTCTCCCCCGTCCTACTTGGTTAGATCTGTAATAGAAAAAGTGAAACGTTAGTATTTAATACAAGATTTAAAACTTCAAAACAATGATTAAATTATTATCATTATACTAACTTAAGTTTTTTCGACATTGCTGGCAATATGCCTGCATTGTTAAAACCCCATCAATGACATCTGATGACAAGTTATGCATCGACTTATTGATATGCCCATCACATGGTGTGTAATAGGGTATAATATCTTCATCTTCCAAAAGCGCCTGAGGTAATTGATTGTCAATATACCACAATCTTATGTTTCTATGAAATACTTTTAAAATGAATCCTTTGCTTAAAACTGCAATTTTGTCGTGGGTTAAACTAGTTCCCATATGAAAGTATCCAAGCACCATTTTTAAAACAGTATTTTGTACAATACACAGACACAGTACTAGCACAAACACAGTAACTGGAATAATGAATGATTTCTACACCAGAGACGTCGCTTATAAAGAACCTTCCAGGATCCCCACCCAACAGAGAACAATGAAACTGAGCCATAAAAAGGCAACAACTCAATGACACTGGTCAATGGTTTTGTACAAGTTTGAACAAGAATAAACTGTTTAAATTGCATGTCTAAATATACAAGTACAATAACAATAAACAATATAACAGGTTGGAACAAGAGTACTCACCCTTGACTATGTAGCTGGCTTAGTAATTCCCCGATCTCATACATTTCTTGATCACTTTCAATTTCTTCGCATAGCCTGACGAGCTCGGAATCGTAAACATCACAGCTTAAACAGTCCATCGTGAGATGTGTCTAAGAAAATAGTGATTACATTACAACAAATTTTTTCCTTAAAATAACAAACGTAGCTTAGTGATTTTATATTAAAGGGTGGAGAGTTTTATACATTTGCAAAGGGAAATAGATCAATATGATTAGGCTACAAAACAAATTACAACATGTGGTTATAAAACGAGTTAACAATTTTGAATAACAAAAAGTTGTTGTTTAAGCAGTAAGAAATATATAATACTAGTAGTACACAAGGGTATGTTATAAAATATTATCTAATGTCTTATATAATAAATACAGTTTTAACCTAGTATTAAAACTACACAAACACTTAGTTTACTTTTTCGTATTGTTTATAAAATATTTCACGCACGTGTCCTTCGAAGCTATTTCTTTCGTCATGTTGTATATAACATCACGGACAGTCTCAAGCTGTGGATCTTGCTCAGTTGAGATGTAAGATTTTAATCTCACATCGGCGTGCTTCCAGTGCTCTTCTGGTGCGATGTTCCTAACTTTTTCAAGATCGTATATTTCTATTTTAATAAGGTGTGATGCATACGCAGCATCGTCTTTACCCGAAGATAGGTAAGCAACACCGGTATGGGAACTTTGCGACACACTGGAAGATCTCTTCACTGGTTTCACTTTTTTCTGCGGTTTTTCAAAGAAACTCTCGATACTATTTGCAGGACGTTTCTTCGCTATGGCTTGTTTCACTTTAAAACCGAGTGTGCCTTCTTCATCACTCCCTGAATCATCATGTTCAGGTTCAGGGTAATAAAAATTCTTGAAAGTGTTTTCCGTGAACTGTAACAATATTCAACAATAAGTTATACATCCGATTAACACACTTAACAAGTAACACGATGAACACAAGTTACAGAAAAAAAAAACACTGTTAAACAAATAGTACATAAAAATACTACATACATATTTTATAAAAAATAGTACATACTTACATTTGCCATTTTTTATAAGCACTGTAGCACGATTCAACACTATGTCACTGTACACTGAGAGAGCTCTGGTAACAAGCACGACTCGGTTCTGAATACTTATAGATCGTCACTGTCCATCGGCTTTTATAAGGATGTGACAATAGATTACCGTTAAAATCACGTTTCGACTAGTTTGTACCGCGCCCAACAGCCACCAACAAACAGTAATAAAATTTATAATAGACTTTCGAATCTTTTGATGATTCGGAGAAGAAACCTGTCATAAATCTTTACAAACAATATGGACCCAACAAACAAATTAAAAAATCAACGAGTTTAGTTCAGCCCACTACAAATACACGTTAGTACAAGTTACAAAGTTTATTCAGGTATTTTCTTAAGCATCTATTCAAGAACATAATATTTGGCGAAATAAATAAATATGCAAAAATAGAACTCGTATTTTTAACTTACAGCTTAAATAAGTTAGTATAGTTTTGAAGCAGTTATTACTGTATAAAATACCGCATTACTATTGTAAGATTAGATTCGTATTATCCTTATGCTACATGCAATATTTTTACATAGAACTTTCTCCTTTTTGAAGTCGGTTATTACAAAAAAGAAATGAAAGTAACATTGAGTACGTAGTCAAATTTATGCAAGGTTAGGTTAGGTTAGAACAGCGTTCTTAAGACCAAAACAACTGTGCTGTGCTCGTAGCTGGTTTTAAGTAGGTAAGTATATAAAGCAGTTCTTCAAAATTAGTTTTTGAAGTTAAGTGATAGTTAAGTTAGAAGTAATGATAAGTTGAACAAGATAAAATATATAAATAGAACAACGTTCCAAATGCAGCATATGTAGTGAGCAACAAGAGACATACTTTGAAGTAAGGCTACCTGAAGTTAAGTAGTCAAGTAACGTATCCTGCGTTAGCTGGGCGTAGTCCTGTAGCTTAGGTTAGGTTAGGTTAGAATTGTGATCTAGCATAGGTTAGCTTAGATTAGTGATACGTACACCGTAGCACATATCACGTAGTAAGAAACCTGGAGTAAAGACACGATGTGAGACAGGCTGCGTTGAAACAGCGATTCCAATAAGAACCAAGGTGACGGACCTAGTCTGATAGTTTAGGTATGAGATGTTTAGGTATTTGTCCAGCTTTACCTAAAGAATGTTCTTAAAAGATGTATACCGTTTGCAAAGGAAGTTGTAGACAGTTGTAGCCAAAGAGAAATATAAAAGAGGGAAACAATAGTAGACCGTAATAAAAGTGAGCTCGGCGTCCGAGAGGGCAATAAAACCCGAGCTCGGATAGACAATAGAAAAGGGTCGATGGGTCGGGGAAGGTGTTGCATTGTTAGCGTAGGGCGTTCTGTAAGTCTTGACAGAGCTGTCTGAGCGTCCTGGGACCTATTCCAAACGCTCTAAGTAGGGGGCTATTTTTTTTTTTTTTTTTTTTTTTTTTTTTTTTTTTTTTTTTTTTTAGGTTTGGTGGTCCGCCAAATCCGCCCTGGATGCCGCCCATCAGGCCCGTCCGCCCCGTATCGTAGTATCGGCGAATCCCTACTAGCTGGACTGCGAGTGTGGTCTGTCATACATTGGCCAAACGAAACGTAGTATAGCTACACGGGTTAAGGAGCATGAAGCCGATGTCAAGCACCGTCGTTGCAACAGGTCTGCAGTCTGCGAGCATGTCATGGACAAACCAAACCATTCAATTAAGTTTGATAACACTTCAATCCTTGCCAGAGAGAAACGATATTTTCCCAGAACAGGCCAGGCACGAGGCTATTGAAATCAAAAAATATCCCAATTTCAACAGAGAAGATGGTTTGTCATTACCACCGGCTTGGGATCCTGTTGTACATCTTATCAAGGATCAAGCAAGACACAAGACTGGAAACCTTGGGCCTCGAACGGTGTAAAACAAATTAGTGTTAAAAGTAGTATACGAGTATGTAGAGTTTTTGTTTAAAAGTATTTTATAGTAATAAATAAGGCAATCTGGGAGTTTTCTTTGGCGGTTCTTTCTCCTCAGTAAGCCTTATAGTGAACCGCTGGTAGATATTTTAAATTAAATAATAGGGTTTTTAGACTTTTTAGATGGATGTCATGTTCGGCTTTCTTCTGGCACATGTGTAACTGTCTTCACACATTAGGCCCATCTGGCATGTATGTACACCTTTATTTCGAAAATAATATTCATAAAATGGGTAGTTTGCACAAATGTAACTTTGACGGAGAAAAATTATGTTTTTTCTCAGTCAACCTTTGACAACGGTATCTGTAAAGGTACTGAAACGTCAGGGAGGCTCAAATAATCAATTAAATTGTCTTATTTAAATGTGTGACGGTCGCGGAAACCGAAGAAAATATTAAGGAATTTAAACTAAGTTAAAATTGAAAGCGTGTTCATTTAAAAAAAATGTTTTTTTTCTTTTTTTATGTTTATAATACTCCTGTATAGGCTAATTCCTATCACAGCCTCTACGTTAATGAGTTCGGATTATGTACAGCTCTTTTGATAAAATATACACTCAGGGCGAATTTCCTTTAATATTTCCACCTTCATGTTGGTTAAAGAGGAGCCTTCGCCAGGCTCTGAATTATATATAACTGTTTACACAAAAATGCCCAACGAAATATCACTAACAAGAGCCTCAAAGCTTCCTGAAAAGAGGTTACTACGTTTACGGAAACTGTTATTAATAACTACTTTTCAATTGCGAAAGTTAACGAGTATTTTTATTCATATGTTCTGTTTACTATGTTGCTATTAAAATTGCGAAAGTAATACGTTATTTTTAATCAAAATGTATGAGCAGTGGAGTGTGCTTATGACGTACAGTCAAACCACGCGAACTCTTCCAAGCAAATGAACTGTCAAACCATACAAAAAGTGAGTCGGTTTGTATGGTTTGACAGTTCATTTGCTTGAAAGAGTTAACGTGGTTTGACTGTAGTTCATGTTTAAACTTGTCAAAAAGGGATAAGGGAGTGAAATCTGGAATCATCTAACTAGTCTCCTAATCCTGTACTGTAAAATATTAATTTACTGATAAGGTGATTGACAGAAAATGCACAGTACTTAGGTATTTGTAGGGCGGAGAGGTGCATTAGGAAGATTTTTTGAAAATTATCTTGGTAGGATGAAACTGAGGTTGAAAATGATTATTCATGGAGAATAATCAGATAAACTTGCTAAAGGTTAAGATGAGAATTATACTTAAGCATGGAGACTGCGTGCAAACGCACAGCTTAGGGTATGGCTAATGCGCATGAGCATTTTAAACACATATGACACAGGGGGCGCTCCAGTAGCATAGAAATATGGAATCAATGATTTGGTGTGATTGACGTAACGATGTGATAGCTCAGTTGGGAGAGCACTAGTAGTGCTCTCCCAACTGAGCTATCACACTACGCCGGAAATGTAGGGTCACAGGTTCGAGTCTAGGTTACATTGCAGTGGATCACATTACATTTTTCTTTCATAATTTACCTTTGTGTCAATATAAAAAAAAAATGTGGTATTTCCACATTAAAACAGAATCGATAAAAAGATTCATTTAAAAAACGTTTTCACCGATAATTAACAACACGGCCTCCTTTTGTTACAGTCGGGTAAAAAGAAGTCGACAACCTGTATAAACTTAAAATCAATTTTCTTCCAATAACCGCGAATTCCCAGCGGAATTTGGCCTTTAAGTAACCAAACTCGCAAACCTAAAAATGCGTTTTCTCGATTTCAATTTGCCACTTTCAAACGTTTTCGTATAGTCTATCGGCTGTGAGGGGAGGTAATTTAACAACGTCGAATGGGAGAAATTTAAATAAGAAACGAGATTTTCCGTTGCCAGTTATAGCACAAAAAAAAAAGAAGAGAACTGCTATAGTTGGTTGCAACAGTGCCCTATAGGCCGTCTGTTGTAACCAAATACGTAGAATTTTGAGGAATTGAGAATTAAAACCGTTTATGGATTTCTGTGACGTTTATTATAATCTTATAACCGAAATTAAACAGATATCCTAACCAAATTAATAATTCGATGGAAGAATAGGCCGACTAACGGGCTTTTAGAATTTCGAAAAGATTTTTAGATACAAAAATTGACAGTCAACTTAAAAATACTATGAAATAGATATCTAACCTATCACACACTATAGGATAATCGTAAAAGATGATGCACAGCTACAAAATACAGTCTATATAGGAGTAAGTCTTGGCACAGTTGGTAATCACTTCCTTGATGGTTGGTTTAATGGGGAACGTTCCTCCAACGAAAGAAAGGGTAGAGAATACCTCGCTATAAATCCAGTTGTTATTAAATTTGCAGGCGCTCCTTGGTCCAAGAATCAGTCAAAATTAACCTTTGTGCTCACTTCCTTTAGACGAAAACTCCGAGCGTATGTGGCACTTCACGATATGGAAAATATTAGCATTCCACTGTAATAAAACTGTCAGGTTCCATCCAAAATTATAGCTCTCGCAAGGTCAAAAAAATTAATATCCTTTTTCATTCATAGACGTCAATCTCTCTGACTTTTCTCTAGAATCTCCCAAAAATCAATTTTTTCTTTCTTTTTTCAACCATCAATCTTTAAATCTTCGATTTGTCAATTTCGTTTAATCAAATTTCGATGGCCTGATACCAACTGATTCACAAAAAGTGTATAACAGGTATTAAAACTTATGGTAACATTACAGTTAAAAATGAACACAAAAATTTAAAAATATACATTGCAGTTTTACTGCACAGTGAAATACCAGTTACTATTTTGACCAGATAAAAAAAATACTATTACGTAGGTACATTTAAATGGACATAAAAGCATAGGTCACATTATGATGAGTTACGTGAATGCGAGAGTGATGGATTTTTCATCTATTTATTACAAACGACCATAATTTTTTTTTTTAAACATGTCTTGAACTGTATCAGGGCTGTGTAGCCCTCACTACCCGTAAGTCGGATTTCGTGTGGAAGTATAACCCGCTAATGGGATTATCACCGAGCCACAGGAGTGATTACCATCACATCAATGCATGCTGTATGTAGTGTGCGCTGTCAGAGAATTCCCGGAAACGTAAATACGTACGTTTTGTATGGGTTTTCTCGAGAAAGTTCTCACTCCAGACAAATCGAGAAACGGTTGAAAACGGCATATCTCTAGCTGGAAGTTTATTTTGAAGGATTTTAATGGATTATTTCTGCCTAATCATCCTGTCACCTATGTAAACCCATATTTTTTTGACGCGATTGGTGCAGTATGTAGACCACCTGCCCGGCGTTCCTGGGTTCGAATCACGGCCAGGGCAAATATTTGTGTGATGAACTCGAATATTTTTGTTCCTGGGTCATGATGTTATCTATATATGTATTTATATATTATGTATATCGTCGTCTAGTATCCATAGTACAAGCTTTGCTTAGTTTGGGACTAAGTAGGTCGGTTTGTGTAAGATTGTCCTTTAACATTATTTTATTTTTACCACCACTGACGCAAACCACTGACCATCTACGCAAAATTAGACAAAGCCATTATGCTAACCTATTATGTTTGGAGCGTCATATTCAAACCTACGAGTCCCGCCAAAGGCGGTCCACGATGGAATACACAATACAGTAAAAAGTACGGGATTTTCCCAGCAGCTGTCTTTAAAAGTTTTCCTTCTAATATAATTGCACCCCGTAAGTATGCATTATTGTAAATAGGCTGTGTATATTTCGAATATGACTGCCCCTAATTATACATCAGACGTTCCTTTCACTACAACTTTAGCGTATCATTAAGAAACCTAACAAGTGAGTATATATAATGACGGTGTGGGCTGCATTTGACCTTGAATGCACTTCCGAGCGCATACGCAAGTATTGCGGTTACTAGCAATTACTATACTGTCATCCTAATTCAATAGGAAATATGTCGCATACGTTATATAACTTACATACTTCCTTTTGAATTAGGACATTAGTATCTAGGTATACCATGATCCAGCAGAAAAAGGTCGTATAATTATATACACATGTGAATTCATAAATCATTTTTCTTCTAGATGACAGGATTATAGTATCAATAGATACTTGTTTAATAAACACGCGTATTGATTCTTAATGAATGAGATACAAGTATAGTTGTTCCGTTTATGCATTACCCGTATTAGCAGTCATAACGCAATTACAACCTGCTTGTCGAGGTTTTCCCGGTGGAAAGAGGTAAGTATTTAGTTTTTTTTTCAGTACATATTTTAAAAGGTTGGCTACACACATGCGAATCCCCTAGAGTTGCAAAACTTGCAATCTATAGGCTGCGGTAACCGTTCACCAAGTGGACCGTACGCTTGTTTGTCACCACCGTAGCATATAAAAAGTCTCTATTATTTATAGTAGTAATGTATTATATTAAACATTGTAGTTTATTTCATTTGATTTTACAACTAAAACGACTCTAAAATTGTATTGAGTTATTTATAACTACTCCCCGGTTTTATGATAATGTCAGCGTCATTTAAAGCTTCTAATTTTCAGTATTTTATTTCCATACATCTATATAAAAAAAGTCAGGACTTGAAAAGGGAGAGGAAAAATACAAATCATGACACAACATTAAAAGCCATAAATCTGAAATCAGCATTTTTCCTTTACGCCCAAATTAAGACTATTTTTCTTTACTCACGTAATAAATAAGGAAATTACCGAATTGCCCCGTGATAAATCACAGTAAGGGTTGATTTACCCTCGCCATACTATAGCCATATTCGTGATGGTATCCGACCCTTCCACTTGAATTATTCCGTTCTTTATCATTCGCAATTATTTATGGAAATAATTAATATTAATAAAGGGAATCATTTCCAGTTGGGTTAAGCAAAATGTTGTAAATAAAATGTGAAAAGAGGAATACAAACTTCGAATTTTGAACTATAGACTACATCTTACTCCTTTCAGAGCAAAAATATTTAGTAGGTGCTCAAATTAAAAAGACGAAACGAAGGATCTTCTTTTCTCAAAGCAAAGATTTCCGCAGCACCAAAGTGGAGATGCTTTTCAGCTAAACGTGTTTAAGCTACATGAGTTTAACTCGTCACTTTTTAGCTCGTTTTAACAAGTTCATAAACTTTCGAACTAAGATAAAGTTTATTTATTTCATAATAAATTATTTAACTATCAAGAGATATTAGCGGAACTCCTGTCGGAAGTGGCAAAAGTATACAGTTTTTTTAATGTATATAGTGTATATAAAATTTAGTTGTTTTCGTGTTCACTTTGGGTGGTTTTACGCGTGGTCACACGGTTTTACGTGGTTTTGTGTTTTTCAATTATTATTATTATTATGAATTATGTTATGTATTAGGCCTGCCGGAGCTAACACGTTCATCATAATGGTCTAAGCTCCTTAATTAAAAGGAAACAAAACTATTAAGAGAACCAGTCAATAAAACTAAATCTAAAGCGTCTATTAAACTATCCACTTTACACACAGATCACAAACTTGACTTTATTATGTACACTATAGAGTGATTTGAAAGAATTGGCGACCATGCGATCTCGGCAATAGTAGAACCGGTACTGTCGCATACAAATGTCTTTTTCCACCAGTGAGATGGTATAAAGAGGTTATCATTATTTGCATAAGGAGCGATATACATAGCAATTGATAAGGGTGCGGCATGATTGCCACTGATAATAAAAAATGAATCTTGCGCAGCGTTATCATTATCATATCTGATGATCCCGCGGAACGGAATAGTGACGCATGGACGTTTGCGTGAGATTGGTTAATAGAGATATAGTAAATATACGTGAACTCTACTGTGTTTATGTATTTATATCTAAAACTAGGAGGTACCCCCGCAACTTCGTCCTTATATATATTTTTCTTTAACAAAGAGGGAAAAAAGTATACTATAACTATCTTTGGATGTCCAACTATCCCTGGACCAAAATCGGTTAAAATTTGTCCAACCGTTTCGGGGTCATGCGAGGACAAAGGAAATTATGGAAACAGATGGCGGCAGGTTGGCACGGCGCCGCGCGCTCATACTAAACAAATGACGATCCTACATCACGCTATTAAGATTTTTCCTGAAATCATGACCCCTCTCCATAGAGAAATGATTTTCAATACAAACTATAGACTATTATAATAGTATAGATATGAATATTTGGTAACATACAGGAAGGCCATACCCGCGTTTGTTACTATACGGCCCATATGAATGAAGAACCGTTAAGTATAGGTCCCTGGTAACTCATATACGTACGCTGGAACAAAATTGATTTCACAGGCTTGGGCTTGAGTCTCTTGGAAAAGACATGAGATACAATTTATCCCAAGCGGCAAGCTATCTATTCGCATAAGCCCCGAGCTAGCTAAGGGTCTGTACACAAGTTTTTGTTGCTAAAAGATAAAGCGCCTCTGAAAATGTCTAACGAAAACATCTAAGATAAGTCCGGGCCTCTATTCGACGTTTGACGATGAGATATATCCGAAATCTCACCTATTTATAGTTTAGGGTAACCTATCTCAAGTCCAAAACATTGTTTGCTATATCTGTAACGTTTCGCCAAATTTTCATTTGTCCGAAAGTGTTTTTTTTCCCGAAACCCGTAATATTTTCAGGATTTTATAAACATCGTTTTAAAGAAGCCATTAGGTAAGGTTAGGTTTGCCTTATAATGATGATTCTGAAAAATTAACAGCTTTGGTTCAGCTCTATAATTAGGTATATCGTTTTTTTTGTCGAGTCAGTTTCTGGAAAATCTTCAAAATGGCGGAGATACGGAAATTGAACACCTAAAAAAAGTCATACTTATATCAGCCATTTCGAAAAATTATCGCAAGTGCTGCAGCTCACAACGGCACTTTTCGTTTAACACAGTTTTTCGTGTAACTATAGTCTAGTATAGTTTTTTGGGGATACGCCATACATTTTCTAAGCTAGAAACAAATGAAAGTGTTTCACATTTCATTATGTCCAGTATCTTGTGTTGTGAAAACAAATGACTGCGTTATATAAGTGCATGCTAATTATGGTCTCTATAGTTTTAGAGGAGTTTATGTACACATTACTTCTAAGTAACCAGCTAATATTATGACTAGGATTAGGACTTATGATAGCATACCATGGTTCTCAAATCTATGAAGTAGCTTATTCTTTTTTTTTTCGGTAAACTAACTACTTTTTACATTAAGTACGGTACATACGTTGTAAAGTTTTTAATTGTCCCCATCTGGATATTACAGGACCAGGCGGCAGATAATCTTACTCTTCACAGTAATTTAAAATATATTTTGTTCTATTTAAATTAATTGCGTTCCTTCAAAATGAGTTAAGTAACGATGTAACAGCATAAATCATGATATCTGATATATCGTCATACATTTGTAGACTTAGACTTTGTTTTTTTTTTACAATTAGCGACTCCGTGGATTTTAAATCCACGGCACGCTACCAAACTTAGGTAATTATAAACTTTAAAAGATATAGGAGGCAATATAGACCCTAATTAATTCAGTTAGAGTAACTCAGAGGCACCCATTTTAATACATGTCGCCGAAATGGCTTAATAAAAATGCTAAATTACGGTTCCTAATGTTAGTACCGCATGTTACGACTGCGATGTCTCGTAGTTACTATTACGGGGCCTAGACCTATTTGCAAGAACGAGATTATGATAGTAGAGTAGAGATAGTCTCTACCGTTTGTGAGAACGATAAATATTACAACTATATAACGAATATGATGATAAGAGCGAGATATTCATATTTTATTTTATGTTACTAGGTGGAATATTTCTAAAGACTGGGCTGACAGGATAGTGTCATCTAAGTGATCTACAATCAACCTATTAAAATTG
The DNA here is from genome assembly GCA_947623375.1 of Apotomis capreana. Lineage (NCBI taxonomy): Eukaryota > Metazoa > Arthropoda > Insecta > Lepidoptera > Tortricidae > Apotomis > Apotomis capreana. Next base: position 12,677,372 of record OX392517.1, on the reverse strand, counting down.
TTAAGCTGGATTTAAAAGTAAAAAAAGTTATCAAAATAAAATATTTTAATATCAGTGACAATCCTACTAATTCAAAGGTATTTTTTACATTGTAAATTGACACTTTTCTTTAACTTAAACGATGTTCAAAATATGCTAGGGCAGTGAACGCATATTATCCGGTCACTGTGCTAGGGTTGATATGTGCAGGTTTTTACACTTACAATGTTTAACAATCTGTATCCCAAAAATGTATAGAAATATTTACATATTTCATTGGTGAAAAATAAAGTACTAAGTCTGAACAATTGCTTAAAAGTCCCTAGATCTGTTCCATCCTGTATTTTAGCTCGTTCCCATACTCCAACCTGTTAGAGTTATTAAATTACCTATTATTATTTTTATACAAAAAAAAAGGAAAATAACATTTGTTTTTTGGTTACATTACAGGCGAATGCTCGCGGTGAGGGAGTACGCTTAGGTATAAATAAGGGCTCTGTTACGTTACGAGCACTTACTTAGCAACGCTCATTAAATACCACATTTCCAATCATTTTTACCAATTGACAGACTGAAATGAAATTAAATTATTAAATGAATATTTTTGGAAATCAAGAAATTAAAATAGGTAAATAATGTAAATTTTGTGTTAAGTATAAAATAAACTTAGATAATAATCAAAACTATGGCGCAGTTTATTCAAAAGGAGCTAAACTTACCTATACGCGGATTAAAACGTTCAGAGGCGTTATTTGTCTTAAAAAAAATTTTTTCATTTTATGACAAATAAGTTGAAAAACCAGTTTTCTGCATGAGTTTTGACAATTTCGAGTAGTTTTTGAAACAAAAATTATCAATGAAAAATTCAAACTGTAGGTTTCAAATATATACCAATAAATCCCAATAGCCCTGTTCTAGGTAGTAACATTGATAATATGTTCAGAAACATAATTGAAAAATGTCTAAAACAATCAGCATTTTCAAACGGATAAGGAGAATCAAGATAGTATCTGATTGATGAGTTCAATCTAAACATAGCTGATAGTGATAGCTACAAGTTTTTGGTAATCCATCAACTTAGGTGAATAACTGGCGTGTTTGGCGGCTAAGCCGTCTTTCAGTGTAAATACAAAGGACATAAGGTTCGGACACCCTGGTGATCAAAAAGCGATGACCGGTGCGTTTACTTTACGCAGTGACGTATCGCATACGTAGCGTTTTTACAGCAAGCTCTTCTCACCTCTGCTTAAAAAACGGTGAACGCAATCAAATGTCTTGAAAAGCAATACCCGCGTGACGTGATATTTTCAACCGACTTCAAAAGGTGCCCTATTTTTTTTTTTATGTTTGTTACCATAGAGCTCCGTCATTTCGTTCAAGAATAGGCATCTCCAGATTGCTCCCATAAAATGTTGGTGATGATTTGAGTCCTTAAATGTTGAAGGCACATCTTATGTCGATCTTGGTGTTTTTACAGTAATTGGGCCACTCTTGGAAAAACGATTTCTTCTTGTTGAAGTGGGTTATTTTTAGTGGAAACATTCTGATCAATAATTTTAAGGATATAGGTTTAGGGCTTAGGGACCGTAATTTAATTTAGTTTACCAAACCGGCACAATTCAGCGGTGTGATAAAAGACGTTACGAACATATGTGGCTATATTATTTGATTATATTATATCACGTCTGTAAAGCATAAATGTCGTCACACTGAGAAAACACTTGGGATAACTCCCACGGATTTATATTTACAATTACAGTTACTTATACACCCACGGCTCTTTCCCTTGAGACTAATATCTATCAGATATCAAACAATTTACACAGAAAGTTATTCAAGTTATTATCTAACCTACTAAGAGCACCAACACTATCCTACTCAATCGTTTGTTCTCCTACTTAAACGGGGTACTTGTATTAGCGTGCTCACAACCTATACTAAAGTTACTTTATGCCTGCTGTCGTAATAAATCACAAAGTTTCTGCCCTTGACACAACATTAACTCTTCCTGGACTGCTACTAAGGAACACATTACACGCCCACAATCTATTAAGCAGTCATTCTGTCTACTCAAAGAAGAAGGTCGTAATTGCAAGAGATTTGCGCTAAAATAAGGTTATTTTACTCACAGAAGCCATTTATCTCTTTGTTTGAAATAGGGAGTAATTGCCAACAATTCCAATGCATCTTAAGGTCGGTTGATTATCGTCGTTTAATGTAGGAGAAGAAGGTCTATATTGGGTTGATCATGCTTCTTTGTCATAGTGCTTGAAACAAATGCTTGTGACGTCTTTGCAAAGTCTTTTAGCTGCAGTTTTCAAACTATGTTTTTTACGAAATTCGAAACATTGACAACGTTTGGCGAACTTACCGGCGAGATATATATACTTTTAAATAGATATGTAAAAAATAGATTTTAAGTACTTATTCCATATCGTAAATAAAAAAGCGAATATATTTTTGAGATATGATGCAATTTCAAAAATATATGTTACAAAATGGCCCAGAAAACTAATGTTCCGGTACCAGCCGTAATTTCAAAAATGTATTTAATTGATATTATTTGATTGAAACGTGTATTTTCATTTAAGGTGTAGGTAAAAAGGTTAGGGGCACTTTTGCGTATTACGAATAATAAGGTCAATTTCGATAGTGTCTCATATAACATATAAGATCATGAGATAGATGTTAGTCTAGATACATTATGTTTTACATTAAACCATAAAGAAATAGGTACGTGTTTCTTATCATTGTACACCATATCCGAACTTGGGTTCAAACTCCCTCAGGGATACTAAGCCCATTTTATTTATATCCGGCCTCAAATCAGGACATACAAAAGTTGAGTAGATTATCGGGTATTAACACTTGATACTTCAATTCATTTCTTTCCACATTTTGTCAATATAGATGTGCATAAAAACTCCACTCAAAACCCAAAGTCATGTAAACATAGCACAAAAATAGTAAACACGCTTTTCAAAACCAGCCTACTAAACTTTATCAACAATCCCCGAAGACACGCAAAAATATAACCGCACCGAAATCAGAAGCGTAGTAGCGTGGCAGGGATTCCGTTTATTGACACTTTCGATCCCTACCGCACATAGCCGATATAGTTATAAGCGTATTATGTTATATAGGCCAGCTCCGCGCGTACCCGCCGCTCGCGACGGCCGCGGCGGGACTGAATCCTGCTAGGCTCTGCTACCCTAGTACTCGTACACCACCAGTTGCTACTTTGGATAAGGAAAATTACATAAATATTGGAAGAAAACTGTGGTAACCATGCATATCATCAATCAGTGATTTCAGTGTTTAAAGTAACCGGGGGTGCGTGCAGTCAAGTTCACAAAAATGTACACTTTAGTACACGTTTTTAAGGCTCTGCTGCCCGAGTATTTGTATAATTTTCGATACGGGGAAAATGTATAAAGAAGCAAACTGTGGGGATATCAGTGTTCTTTATTTACTTAATCGTGCCTACAGCTGAATTCACAAAATTGACAATTATGTTTTTCGTATACGTTCTCGAATTCGATTGTAATAAAACTCCATTCAGCTGCTCCTAAAGTGAAAATGGAGCTTTAAAATCGCGAATTCAGGAATTCGATAAAGCTTATTTGGATTCCGCCTAGATATCGTAATACTTGTAGAATCTTGAAGAATCCTTTGACAGTTCCAATATCACTGTTGTCTATGAACAACCTGTCTCTCATATTCGCTACCGCATAAACTGATTTATTACAACTAGAAGCAATTACCGTTAGTATTACGGCACCATAAAAGTCAACGTGACGTGAACTCACGTTATAGCCCGTGGAAGCGCGCTGTTAAACTTTGTTTTGACGTTTAAAGACGTTTTTTATTGGATCGTCAAAACCTTATGTATAATATATATATACCTAGGTTTCGGCCTTTTGGTCAAACAAATCCGCTGATCGCGGTTCGGTGATCTGCATTTAATTTTGCTTGAATCGTTTATTATTTAAGTAAGTATGCGGTCAACTCATAAGTCGTACGAAATATAGGCTAAGTTACTATGGGGCTTGCATAATCATTAAGAATTCGAATCGCACATATGCTAATTATAATAAACGGTTTAAACTCACGTAAAAATTGTCAGGAACGGCCCACATATGCTGTATAAGAGCTTATGCAGATCTTATTCGGCGTATTACCGTTGGGTAAGGGCTGTATAAGCGGATAAGCGGAGCTTGGGATAACAAATAAAGAGAAAACTAAACAATAAAGAGAAAAAAAACATACTTGATATTATAATTATACCTTTAAGTGTACGTTAGACTAATTTTCCTAAGTTACTAGAAAAATAAATCAAAAAGAAAAAATGTTTTCCATAAAAGCGTAGAATAACAAAGTACTTATTCGGTAAAGTTACATCTGAATGTAAGAGTACATAAAATATGGCGAGCTACGTCGAGTAAAAGTGAATGCACTGAAAATTTTCCCTGCGAAAGTAATCCGTCAACTTGTCAGCGAATGTAAATTTATGTTCTCTGTATGAACTTGTCGTCTCAATACAGTCAGCATCATATATTTAGAAGAAATCAAAGTGGCCAAATGTATCGTAACACGTCCTTGCTGCTATGCAAATGAAGGTTGGTTCAGATATATTTGCCCTCTCTGATTGCTACTAAGTATACGACGCTGACTGTATATTACTTTATCTTCTTCATAGTTATACTATACCATTCTAGAATTCCGTTCGAGGGGATGTATCTTATGCTTCGTCAGCTGCTTAGCTCTTTATGAATATACGCGTGTTTTACTATTTATGAGAGTGTAGGTAGAAAGAAATGTACTACGTCGAAAGATACTGTCAAATAAGGGTGCGTTAGAGCGGAGCGGAAACGTACGGAATCGACCAATCACAAAAGTGAAGTGGAGCCGAGATGCAGATTCGCCTCAAGTGATTGAACGATTCAAGTCTCCACTCTCGGCTCCACACCGCTTCAGTGGAAACGCACCCTAAGCAAGTAATTATTCTCCAGGGTAGCCGGGATAGCGTAATTGGACAAGGAATCGCTTGTCGCGCGACATAACGTTTCCCGCTTTGCTTGCAATATATAGGAAAATTAATAAAGCTAATGCGTTTACATAGAAAACGCCAACATCTTCGATTCTTCCAAAAGAATGGGACCGATCTGGTTCAAGTTATCAAAAAGGAAACCATTTTTTTTAATCGCAACAAATAAACGTAAAAAAAAAGTTTCGATTCGAGAACCTGTTTTTTACAGAGGATTAAAGATAGCTGATGTAGAAACTAAATTTACGCCCCGGAAAATGCAGCAAGAAACTTATTTCCTCGGGCAATTTGAAACTTAGAGTAGCCGTTAATCCGTTAAGAGAGGTAAGCTGCCAAACCGCCCGTATCAGCCACAATTAATGTTGCCAGACAATTAATCAAAGTTTGACGAGAATTGATTGGACAAACATGGCACGGCGTACTGGCTGATCGCCCAATTATATTAATTGTTATTATTATAGTTTTGTTGTAACTGTAAACTCGCAACAAGGATTTATGAAATAATTAAGATCAATTATACGAAACCAAAGGCAAGAAAATGTGTTCTTAAAATATGTTGGACAATAACATAAATCTAGAGTTGCACTACTTACTTTGCCATATCATTTAAATCAAAACATGGTTTGTAAATATATCTGATATGTGGCGATATATGATTTCTTTATAGTTATGAAATAATGAAGGGTGATGAGTGAAACGATGCTAAAAAAAGCAAGATCGGATTTAATGAGAGATCAGGCAAATAACTGAAAGTAGATGCGACCCTTATCAATTTGTGTGTCTAAACATATGCTCGGTTTGCAATTGCAATTACGTGTGGTACTATGAAGAATAGTTAAGATTTATATTAAGTTTTCATATTTGAAATCACATGATTGTATCAGCCCCATAATGTATCACTTGACATAATCTTCATTTGCCATCAATCTATTTTCTCGGTTAGATATTGTAATCTTTGGATTATAAATAATGACACAAAGGTAAATTAAGAAAGAAAAATTGAATGCGATCTACTACAATCGAAGCGGGGTGTGGTATTACCACATAAAAAAAAGAATCGATAAAAAGATTCTATACAAATAATCTTTGGATTGTTATAAAACAAGCCTAACCCAATGATTTCTACATGAATCTCTCTCTCTGTTCTCTCTCTTCCTAACGATATGTATCCGTATCCCACATGGTGGTGGGGACAGCCTTCCATATATTCTTCCTCCACTTCACCCTATCCATGACGTCATGAAATATTTTCTACATTAATAGTATTAAAAAAGTCCATAAGAAAGAGATTAAGGTTTTTGAAATAAGAAGGTTAAGCCAATTAAAAATTATGATACATTTCTGGCAAATGAAATTTGGGCAAATTAATGTAACCGAGTATATACAGATTTTTGTAAACATAAAACATACTTCAAATACTATGAATGACAAGTATTTGTTATTGATTTTCGCGTTCTCATCATCAATAAAGCCATAAAAGCGAAAGTAAATAGGATTAATAAGAGTAACACAACACACACGGGGAATCCGTGGCGTCAGCAAAAAACACCAAGTGAATAATCCCTGTATTTCATTGTTTACTTAGACATTAATGAAACTGACTGAAATTACCGCAGCTAATAACTAAGACAAAATGAAGAGGACTAAACTGAAGGGATTAGTTAATGGAAAGGAAATCTCGTTACATTAACCTACAAAACGAGTACTAAAACGTATAACTGAAATGAGTACACTGAAAAACATAAAGAGCACAGACTAGAAGAAGAAGAAGAAGAAATACATTTATTCGTGACGTGACCATAGAACATAATTACAAATAGTGACAAAAATGATAAATGACAAAACAATAAGCAACTATACTACTATGGCTGTGCCACGAAAAGGTCCCACCTCAGCATGATGCTAGCCCAAGAGCCAGCGCTGATCTTCCGGTGGGACCATACTATATTGGTAATATTAGGAATTTTGATGGAGGATGATGATGCTTGCTTCCGAAATGTACCTATTAGAAGCTTTTCACGATAATTACGCTATTATATTATTATAATAAAAACAAGAAATCTAGGTAGAACACTCTAGGGAGGGACAGTATAATAACTTGCTAATAGCTATGAAAAGGATAATAACTTTGAGAATATTAATAAGTTTCTGTCAAAAATGACATTTTAGTGGCAAGCTTTTATAGCCGACTGTACTTTTCTTTGGATATCCATCAAATGCTCACTGAGACGATTCTAAAGAGCCCAAGCTCGGTAGGATTGCTTTTTCTATTATAGAGTTCCTATGGCCACCTTCCGGCTCCATCATCAGATCAGCCCCATGGTACCATATTATTGTATTTTCATCAAAGTTAAGTAAGTGTGCAAAATTTCAGCTCAATCGGTTATCGTCAATCTGCTTCAAAATTGAGTTGCAAGATTTCACCCGAACAAACATACTTTAAACATACCATGCAAGCTAAATAAAAGCTTGTAAAAAGCCTATAGCTTGCCAGCAGTTTGTAGATAGCTGTCACATTTATGTGACGCACATTAAGTCTTTAGTCCAATCAAGATGTCAAAGGTAAACTCTCCGAATATATTTTTCGACAATTTTAGCGGAAAGCGAGATAATCACGTACAGCACACTACCAAAATATAAATGCATACACTCTCACAGACAGTGTCTGTCAGACACACATTGATAGACACAGAGTCTGCTGTTGCGATAAACGCACACTACAAAAACAGAAACACACACATAGCAAGCACCTTATAACCAAGTTCATCAATTTACTTTGGCAGAGGAGTGCTCGTGTTTGGCATCTCCGTATGCTAGCTAAATACTTAAAAGGAATGCACAGGCTGTTTTTGGAACAAATCGTTTCATAATCTAATAAATTTGAACCTTAGTCGATTTAAATGGGTAAGTAATATAAGATATAAGAACTTATACTATAATATTCATATTATATACGCTCATATTGTATAAGCTTGTTTTATATACCGTTCAAGGTGTATAACGAACGTTAGATATAACATCAAAATATCTATTTTTGTTAAGTATAACGTTATGTAAGTATAATATCATTTTATATAACGATCATAACGTATAACGTTCATAATATCTCAGATTTATAATGTATATTACTCAATACATCTAACACCAAAATGCATAATGCTCGTATAGAATAACCGCCTGCACATCAATTGTGTAGGTACATACTTATGCAATAGTTCGCTGTAAAATTTTAATATATTATGTACCTCCATGCAAGCAAGAATTTTGACGCTACGCTCGCTTCGCTCGCTCCGCTATCCATGGTCATAAAACAAACCTAACCTAACCTACAGTTTTCGGTTTTTGACCCATATTCCATTGTATCGCAGTTCTTCCAAACGGTATACACTTACTTGCCAGAATTTCATCTGCCATTATCAATTGTGAACATACGTATATATGCAATAGTTCGCTGGTAAATTTTAATGTAGGTACCTCTATGCAAGCAAGCATTTTGAGGCTCCGCTCGCTTTGCTCGCTTCGCTATCCATGGCCATAAAACAAACCTAACCTAACCTACAGTTTTCGGTTTTTGACCCATGTTCCATTTTAGGGGCATAGGGGTAGCAGTTATAACCTATTTAGTATATCATACGCTATTATATATTTTCTAATCATTATACTAAAAGAAAGTATATACTATGATCGATATACGTTATGTATGTTATATCAACTGAATTTAGAGTATTTGAGTGTTATATCAAAAATCATTCTACAACATGAGTATTATGCTAATTGACCGTTATTCCTAATAAAAATTATGATTTTGATGTTATAGCAAAAGTTTATTATATCTTGTGAACGTTATTAATATGAAATTATATATTATGTAGTTATATCTCATGGGACGCACCCGATTTAAATAAATACGTACCTAAATTTAACCTTATTCCAATAACGTGTCTGTGTATAAAAATAAGACTGGAAATTGGTTCCTTATCCGTTCAAAAATGCTAATTATTTTAGGCATTTTTCTCTATGATCAAACATGTTTCTTAACATATTATTAATGTTACTACATAGAACATTGCGATTTATTGATATATACGTATATTAGAATCTTACAGTTTGAATTTTTCATTGATAATTTTTGTTTCAAACACTACTCGCAATTGACAAAATTCACGTAGAAAACTGTTTTTTTTTTCAGTTTATTTTCGAGTGCATGCAATGAAAGCATGAAGTAGCTGTTACTTTCTAGAACTCAGAGAAAGTATTATTCACTTGAAAAAATTGGTTTAAAATTATCAATATAACTATGTATTTATTATATGTTTTTTTTTTAAGGAATAAGGCCTCTTAATATAAAAGATTTGGGGCGTAGCGATATGTACATAGTGATAGAGGAACTCAATATGCAGTGTGGAATATCGCAATGATGGCTGCGCGTTTTCATTAACTAGACAAAGCGACCGCACGCCGACGTCCAACTGATATAGGCTGTATGACGCTTTATCGAAATGTAGCGGCATTGTTTTTATATAATAGGGACAGTGTAGAGTTTGTGATATAGTACCTGATGCCCACGGATGATTAATGTAGAGAAATTTCTAATGTGTGTTTTTTTTTGTTAAAATTGTTTACTCCGGATGTAAATATTGTGAAGATCAGCTCGGCGTTATTCAATAGATATACGTTTTATTTATACACAAACGAATGAACGTTAATGGATTACGGGTATAGTCGTGAAAATCTTCACTTTAATATTTGTATTATGAAAATGCTGATGAATATTCCGAATTACTGTAACACTAAAAAAAGTAAAAGTATTAAGTATCTCTCAGTAAGTGCTAAGATCGCATTGTGCTATGTAAAAAACGTGGTAAGTATTGTATTTTTTTTTCTATAACATCAAATTCAGTTATTATTAAGTTCCTCTTCTTTTAGTCGATCGATATCCTCAATGCTGAGAGTCTAGGCCTCTCTGAGTAACTTTTTCGTGGACTATTTTGCGCCAGCTTACTCTATCCTAAGCTGCGTGAATGGCATCGTAAATTGAGGTCTTGAGGGTAGAGTAGAGCGTATCTGGTCCGACCAGCGTGTTAGACTTCTTCCTCTGGGCCGTTTGCGATTATTACTGAATTATATTTGCAAAATTAAAAAGTTTACAAAATGGTAACGATACGTTATGTATGTAGGTATGTGCTTCCCGCCTGCTATAACGTCAGTCGCGACATGTGCATTGTGCAGCAGCGGGACCAGCTCACCGACTATATCAAAATATCGAACAGTACTGTGCAGACATTAGTACTATAACATCTGTACAACGCCCTCTTACAATCATGTCATGCCACTGCTTAGATGGCATTCGTTGTATAAGTATAACATCTGTAGGTATGTATAAGTACTGTGACTGCTGCAGTGCCTGGATATCGTTCGTAAATCAAAATCATAATACGACTAAACGAGTGATGGACAACAACCGAAATAGCGTGACGAGCCGGTCCGTCACTAAATTATTTACCGGAGATTGTTCGGAAGGACACCGGAAACGGGCGAAATAACCGTTGGATATACCAAATATTTAGAAATTAGTAGAGGCGAAACCCGACGCCCACAAGTTTGACCAATACATAATAGAATAGTCTATACTAATCGATATTGATGAATTCAATATATTTGTTTTCTTAAACATGCAATGAAATGTAGTCATAACGTGCGGAACAACTCGAGAGAACTGCATAGGAATTTCATACAAAATTGAAGGCCTAAGCCGGGAAGTACATTTTTTAAGCATGACGTCTGTGTTCAACGGGCTAAACAGCTAAATTATATTTTTTTGAGTGTCACAATTTTTTATTTCATAGCATGTTTGAGAAAAGCAGTATACATGACATGACTAGCCGTGAAAAGGGCTTGCCGGTTTTGTATCACTATCCGGCCTCCCTACAGTCGTACATACTCACCCGGCAAGCTAGAGTAATGTCCTATTACTATTCACAGATATACATATAAGCATATAACACCCTCATTTTTGCGTCGGATAGTAAAAAAAGGTTTTCTCAAACATGCAATGAAATAAAGTCATAACGTGCGTTAAAACTGTCTTCAAAGTGTCACGTTTCGGGCGGAACAATTCGAAAGAATTGTAAAGGAATTTCATGCAAAATTGAAGGCTTAGGCCGGGAAGTGATTATTTTTTTAACATGGCGTCTGTGTTCGTGAAAGGGTTAAACAGCTGAATTATGTCTTTTTTGAGTGGTGTATTTTTTTATTTCATTGCATATGTTTGCGAAAAGAAAAGCACTATGCATGCCTTAGCCGTGAAAAGGGCTTGCCGGCTTCGTATACGTTTATACCTACTCAGCTGGCAAGTCCTTATTTCCCGGCGTCTGCAGTAATGTACATTAATTATCGTCCAGAAAACTGCCAAGGCGTGTATTTATAAGAGCGCTACACGACGCTTCACCCGCAACACAGCTGCCGGGAAGTTCGAGTTTCGAACGTGCCTCGGCATAAATAACGAGCGACGGAACGTATCAATTTAAGAAAAAATTGGCTGATTTATGGTGTCTTTTTTGTTTATGAGTATTGGAATTTTGCTGAAAACGGGAAATATGATATGATGAAGCTACAATAAAGGTAAGCTATAATAAAGCTACAAAAGATAATATGCCTAGCAACGGGTCAACAACAAAATTTATCAAGCTCGCTAAGATTCCGTAAATTTAATTAATTTACTGTAAATTTTTACTCTTGCGAGCATCCCTAAAATAATCAGGGGATATAGACAACCCGACACATCCTTCTTTGCACACGAAGACTGCACCGCGGGCCTGTGTGCTACGCCCCGTGCGAATTGACAGATGTCAAAACCAGAGACTTCAAGGATATATATTTACAAACACAATAATATAATGATGTTTTTCCGAAGATCGCTTTGAGCCTGCTCAAGTGTTATAGTTTTGTGATTGCACCAGTGCAGTGTCTTAGGTCTCAGTTTTATTCAGTGTCGATTTTGCTCCAGAAAACCAGATCTATACTTCAACACATTCTGTGTCAGTGCCATTTTTGTAGCTTTTACACTCTGTTTTTGTATTCGTAAGTGTTGTATTTTGTGTTTTTGTATCTTGCGTGAATGCAATCTGCGACTCAGCCCTCAGACAGCACGTCGACTGGCCTATACACCTGTCAAATATGTAACAAATCATTTCAATCCACCAAAGGCCTGAATATTCATATAAGTAAAACACATCGTCGTTGTCTCAGCCAAAACGCCGTACCTTCAAGCAACAATCTATTCACTTCTTCTCCGGCCGCCCTTCCTTCCGCCATCCAACCAACCACACCATTTCATCTTCACCTCAGTCATCTTAAAAACAACACCCCGGTAGTAAAACGAGTTCCGCGTGGTGCGAGAATCACCGCCGCGACACATTTATCACACTTAATAGACAAATGTGTCGAGGTTAATGATATCGAAGCTTGGCAATAACCTTTTACTTTTCTCTTTTCACATCCTCCACGCCCACAATGACGGTACATCAACATCGCTCACCCAAAAAATTAAAAACAACTGCATGAACCATTCCTCACCTCCCTTAGCCCATGCAAATTCCACCTCAACCTCATCGTTCAACCGCCGCAAAGCCGTCGAAGCCAAAATCAGCGACGGAGATTTGAAAGGTGCCGCCCGTCTTTTATTTTCTAACGACGTGCTGTCACCAAATACCCCTGACACTCTTTCGGCCCTACAAACGAAACATCCCCCAGGACCTTCAACGCCGTATTTTTTCGATCCACCAGCGGCAAACCAGGCCTGTCTAAAAATTAAAAATAGAGATGTCACCCAAGCAATTGAATCTTTCAAAACCGGTTCCGCTGCAGGCCTGGATGGACTCTCACCCCAACATTTAAAGGATTTGACATCTCACTCTGTGGGCGATGCTGGTGAACGCCTAGTAGAGTCCTTAACAAAATTGGTCAATGCTATGTACTTGGGCAATGTCAACCCACAGATAGTTCCGATTCTCTATGGCGCAAACCTCATTGCCCTAACCAAAAAGGACGGAGGGGTGAGACCAATTGCCGTTGGATCTACTCTCAGACGTCTCGCCTCCAAAATTGCTGTTAGGTTTATCTCTTCCAAATTACAGTCCGTTTTCGAACCTACACAACTCGGTTTCGCTGTAAAAGGAGGGTGCGAAGCAGCCGTCCATGCCTTGCGAACTTATCTCTCCAAAGAATCCTGCGATGTACTAGTCAAAATTGATGTAAAGAATGCTTTTAATTCTGTAAATAGGGACACCCTGCTGACAGAAGTAAAAAACAATGTTCCGGAAATATACAACTACCTTCTCCATTGTTATGCCGATCCATCACATCTTATTTACCGAGAAAATGCTTTATCATCAGAAGTAGGCTGTCAGCAGGGCGACCCACTCGGGCCAGCAATTTTCAGTTTGGCTATTAACCCTATTATTCGAAATTTAAAATCAAAATTTAACGTTTGGTACCTGGATGACGGAACCCTAGGAGGCGACTTGGATACCTTACTGTCTGACCTTTCAACCATCAATTCTGAATTCAAATCAATTGGCTTAGAGCTCAACTTTAGCAAATGCGAGCTCTTCATACAAAACCCCACCTTAAATGTTCTCGATTTAAAACAAAAATTCGATGCTCTAACACCGAACATAAAAATGGTAGACCGATATTCCCTCAGCCTCCTAGGGTCTCCAATTTTCGAAGAATCTTTTCCGAACTTCATTTCAGAATGTGTTTCCAAATTCAAAAGCTATGAAAGCCGTCTACTTGAAATTAGCCCCCATTTCGCTACTACCATTCTTAAATTCTGCCTTTTTGTCCCGAAATTCATTTATGTCCTTCGCTGCTGTCCATTCTTTAAATTTCCAAATTTACTTGGTCAAAATGATGACATAATCAAAGCAAATCTGGAATGCATTTTAAATATTCAGTTCAGCAAAGAATCCTGGACCCAAGCATCCCTTCCCATTCGCTTTGGTGGGCTTGGGATTCGCAAAATTACCTCCATCTCCACGCCAGCTTTTTTGTCCTCTGCCCATAGCTCGGCAGGTCTCAATAGGTAAAATTCTAAGGGCTTTCTTTCTCTTAAACTATGAGACTGCGGGCTTGACAGAGGCCAAAAGAGCTTGGTCCGCTGCTAGCCCGGGAGAGGACTTCCCTGAAAATTTGAATTCCCAAAGGACCTGGGATGACATTCAATCAAATTTTATTTATAATTCCCTCTTGAGTCGCAGTACGGGCTCTGAACGGGCCAGAATATTGGCAGCGGGTACCAAAGAAGCTGGCCACTGGCTGCACGCTTTCCCATCAGCCAACACTGGTACCTTTTTAGAGCCCGACACCCTCCGCATTGCCACCTGCCTGCGCCTAGGAATTAATTTATGCACGCCACACACATGCCCCTGCGGCAGCGAGGTCAACGCGCTGGGACATCACGGCCTATTATGTCAAAAAAGTGCAGGCCGCTTCTCTAGACATGCCGCTCTTAACGACATTATCCGCCGCTCTCTTGCCACCGCCAACATCCCGGCAGTTCTAGAGCCACCGGGCATCGCCAGGGATGATGGCAAGAGACCGGACGGAATGTCACTGATTCCGTGGAGGTTAGGCCGGGTGCTGGTGTGGGACGCCACTTGCGTAGACACACTGGCCCCGTCTCACCTTCACGGAACATCAAACAGAGCAGGGGCGGCAGCAGAGGCGGCCGAAAAATTAAAACATAATAAGTATAGAGGTCTCGGCCCCGAATATAATTTTATTCCTTTCGGGGTCGAGACTTTAGGTCCGTGGGGTCCCAGCGCCCACAAACTCTATAAAGACCTCGCTAAAAGATTGATTGAAACTACTGGGGACCGAAGATCTGGCAGTTTCCTCGCACAACGCATTAGCATTGCTATTCAGCGAGGAAATGCTGCCAGCGTCTTCGGGACCATGCCGCGGGGGCACAGTTTTTTACACCTTTTTTAGTTTATTTTAGTCACGTAATTATTTTATTTATAACTAATTCCTTGATTAAGTTTTTAATATGAATTGTAATTTTATATACGTTCCAATAAAGGTTAGACTTTATGGTGGTAAACAAGATTAGGTAAATATGAATAAGTAGGTAATATTTTATAAAATAATGTGGGACACATTGTAAGAATTTGAAGAATTCAATAAACTAAATAAAACTAAAAACCCTCCATTCGATCTTAGTGGGTAGAAAAAGTTATATTACTTTTTTTCACAACTACACTTACGTAATTTCCATAATTGTGATACAACAATTACATTCATACGAAACAGCCCGTGGCTAATCTAAACCAGCTTCACTTTCAAGTAAGCGCTACTATATAAACTCGAATTGGAGCAAGTCCATACTTTTTGACATGTATTGAACAGGTCAAATGGAAAAACAGGGCAACAAATGAAAAAGTCTAACCTAGCCTAACCTACAAAAAGTGATGGAGTGATGTAGTCCAAGAAGCTAAACTAATAAGTTGGCACTTATTCCCTGGGACGCTTCCTTGGTATCGATATACCAAGTTATTATTTTGGCTGCTAGGTTAATTATTTTATGCCAAGCAATTATTTTAGCTGCCAGGGAAATAATAACCCACAGTTTTTAAGCCTTTTCGTCGAACTTTCATTTCTCCCGGCGCTGTTGACTATGTAAATGAGGTGCATTGAAAGTCCATTTACTCAATTTTATGAGCAAGTAAAGTACCAACTTCGACGGGAAGCGTTCCACTAATTCGATAGTATGAGTGCCTACCCTCATAAATTCATAATCGAGTAAAACACATGCGAAAAGCAACAGTATTTTGTAAGGGTGAAGCCACGAGCGTAATTTGAGTCGCGTAATTTCGGTCGCGCCATACTTAGTGTGACGTAATTACATGACATGATGTATGGCGCGACCGAAATTACGCGACTCAAATTACGCTCGACTGGCTTCACTCTAATAGTAACTTTTTTTCAGACGATGAATAGGGATGTAAAATTAGATGTACCTACGTTATTAAAAATGTAGGGCATTTGGATATGAAGTTATTAAAATCAGCTGACGTGAAGAAAGCTTTTAGGTCCTTTTTTAACAAACCCGAGTTGATATAGCAGCTTATAGTTATCATTTTTCTTATTTTTAAAATATGGAATAACCTAACTATTACGGGATCTTGGACCTACAATGGGGAACTTATAAAGGCTATTTATGGTGTACGTCACGGACGGCTGTTTACCAAGACATTATCACGGAAATGAAGCCAATTTCGTCGTTTATTTTCAAAGAAATAAAGTTTCCTGAACTTTTTCTAACTTACTAAACGAAAAACTAATTAGCTAGGAAGGTATAGTTCGTAAAATGGAAGCCTGGTACCGCCAGGCGCCTTTATTCTTGTTCAAAGTTGTAATTAAAATGAAATGTATTAAAGAGACACATTGAAGAAAAAGCGTACATCATCAAAGTCCGATTAAATAAAAAAACCTATGTTACAACTCAAACTGGGTTGCAACGCAATCTGTGCTCGAATAAAAGCCGACGATTCAGGAAAACGAGGAATGAGGTCACTAATAGTAGGAATTAGCTCTGTTAGTTTTCGTTTGTTAAAACGAACTGGCCATTTAGTTTGCATAGCCTGCATGTAAGTATGTGATATAAGCCAACAGTAGGGACTTAAACATTTTAAATTAAGATTTAATAGAATCTCAATGATATAATTACCAAAATTGTAATAGGTAACAAATATAAAAATTGGGCAAGTGCGAGCCCGACTCGCGCATGAAGGGTTCCGTACCTATACATATATATAATCTATAACAAGTTTGTTGTATGGGAGCCCCCCTTAAATATTTATTTTATTTTATTTTTAGTATTTGTTGTTATAGCGGCAATAGAAATACATCATCTGTGAAAATTTCAACTGTCTAGCTATCACCGTTGTTGAGATACAGCCTGGTGACAGACGGACGGACGGACGGACGGACGGACGGACGGATGGACAGCGAAGTCTCAGTAATAGGGTCCCGTTTTTACCCTTTGGGTACGGAACCCTAAAAGTGGCCTCGCGCCACAAAGTAAAAGGCGATAATGCATCTCGCTATTAAGATTTTTCCTGAAATCGTGACCCCTCCCCATAGGAAACCGATTTTCAATATAGATCTAGAATTTTATAACAGTATACATATACATGTACTTCTTATTGTAGTCACATTTATTGTTAATATTTGGAGCTTCCATATACTACTGAATGAGAAATTATTAAAAACACGCGTATTTTTAAAGGCGCGCAATATCGACGACGTTGATTTAAATAACTATTTGTATAGAAAAAAAAATGCGTATTATATGCTAACGTGAAATGGTAGGTTAGTATCTCGTTCTAAAACCTTTTCATGGTAAAAGTGTGGCATCTTTGATACAAAATACACAGATAAGATATTAAGACAGTTTTTTGCCATTCGGTTATACGTAGGTACAGTAGCGGTGGTAGAAAGAAGGAGTCAGTAAATTAAAAAAAGGTTAAGATGCTTTCTGTTTCAGGTTTAGCATTTGTTTTTTTTTTTAAAACGAGAAAAGCAAGGTCTGGTTAAAAATCTGTGTTTGAAGATTACTTCCATCCATACATAAGTACTAAATGCTCGCCTTCTTTCAAAAGGCTGATTGCACTGACTGCACTAAGCCCCTGGTACCCGTTACCTAGATTACTCGATCCAATGCTCTTGCATTCTAATGAAAAACTCATTAACTTTAAACCTCCTTCAGGATTTATAATATGTATAGACGACCTCCTAAGTTCCAATGTCCTAAACGTAGTACCTACATTAATAAAAAGTTTAAATCAAACTAACAAATGATGCAGAATGTGTTATAAATATTTAATTAATACCCCTGATTATTTTATGCTTGTTTACTTTATACACATTATTTTTATAAAATCATGTAATTAAAAGTATTTGTATTGACTTCTTGTGATTGGTCGAGACACTGGCAGTCGTCGACGACCAATCACAAGCAAGCATAATGGTGGGAATAAATTTAACCAACGATCAGTTTGGTAGCATGCTGGCATTCGTTTTACGGCATCAGTGCGAGTCACTTGCTTTGAATCGCTCTTGGTCTGTTAATGACATATTGTACTACTGTAGTTACTTATAATAATAAATTTGATCTTCAAGTCTAAGTGTTTTTACATTCATAGCCCTCTCCTCTGAGTATTGAACCAGTACGGTTCACATCTCAGAAAGTGGGATTAGTAACTTATAGTGCCCACAAAAGGACCGGAGATACGCTTAAGTACTTGGCGTACACAGAAAACGTAAGTGTTCTTTGTTCATTTTATTTCAATTGCGTTGCCTACCCTTGTAAATTCCTGTATAAAGATGTACATAATTGAACTTATATTATTACAATCTAGAATACCAAAAAAGTAACATTTTTTTTTGTTGTTATACCCTCTCTCTTTTTGTTTAATGATTCGTTAGGTCTATTTGCATAACTTAGAAACTGAACTGTATTTACCGTAACGGAGACATTCCGGAGGTTTATATGGTTAGTTATGCATGTTAATCTTGCCAGGGTACTCCCTGGAGATGAACATGTATGATGTTATGGTTTATAAGTTACGAGAATCTGAACTGTATTTACCGTAACGGAGACATTCCGGAGGTTTATATGGTTAGTCATGCATGTTAATCGTGCCAGGGTACTCCCTGGAGATGAACATGTATGATGGTATGGTTTATACTGCAAAAAAAAAACGGAACTGTATTTACCGTAACGGAGATATTCCGGAGGTTTATATGGTTAGTCAAGCATGTTTATCTTGCCAGGGTACTCCCTGGAGATGGCCATGTTTGATGGTTTATAATTTATAATAATAAAGTGCATGTAGGTCATTAAAAACTCTGTTCACAAATGTAGCGCAGATTATTAACATTGTTTTTCTCTTCCCTTCTATATGTTGAGGCCGCGAGAACATGGCTGATCGCAGGTCTGGTTCTCAAAGAGAACTTAATAGACCTCGACAAGGCTCTCGTGAGACGCTCACACCACCACTACGATTTCGTGAGGCAACTCGGAGCCGCAGCCGTGGTCGAGCGCGCATACGTTCACCTGCAGAAAGTCGCGGCAGCCGCAACCGCCGATCGCGATCCAGGCGGTCCAGGGGAAGGCGATCGCGACTGACGGTTAGTCGATCTCGTTCCTGCTGTTCAAGAAGGACAAGGACGAGGGATCATGGTGCTGGGAGCTACAAGACAAGGTCACGAAGTCCGTGGAGGCATGAGGTGCGCCACGCGGAATCCAGGAACTCTCCTCGGCGCAGAGTTTCGCGCCTTCGTACACCACCACGCGAAACTCATCGTGGTTGCGAGTCAAATAACAATTTGTTTATTGAAACCTTCATTAACGCGCTTAAAGGCGTGAATAATACAAGCGATCGCGATAAGTTCCCCGTTTTAAATAACGTAATTCCTGATTTTGACCCTTTATGTAAGGAACAAACGGTTGATACGTGGCTTCATAAAGTTGACGAATGTGTACAGATCTATGGTTGGAGCGATAAACAAGTAGTTCACTATGCTTTGCCAAAATTAATGGGGGTAGCCAAAACCTGGTACCAAGGTCTACCCTCACTACTATTTTCTTGGCCCGAGTGGAAGTTAAAGTTGAGGGAATCTTTTCCAACTAGGGACAATTACGCTGATTTACTAACTGAAATGCTTAACAAAAGGGTACGCTATGGGGAGTCGTTAGAGATATACTACTATGCTAAAATGAATCTCTTAAATCGTTGCGAAATTTTAGGAAAACGTGCAGTTGATTGTATAATAGCAGGCATAGAAGATCGTGGTGTTAGGTTAGGAGCACAGGGAGCAGAATTTACGGAACCCGAATTAATGCTTAAATTTTTGAAGACTGTCAAAGTAGGGCAAGAAGTAGGGCAAGATAGGTTCACGAACGAACAGCAGAAGGCTAGGGATAGAGATAGGCGACCACAAAATAACTCGTTTGCCGGTAACAAGGTAGGCCACAGTTCCCAGAAATCGAATGGATCCGGCATGGTCTGCTACAATTGTAAAGAAACCGGTCACCCATTCTTTAGATGCACAAAACCGAAAATTCAGTGCTCTAAATGTAATCTACTAGGACATAGGGAGACTGAGTGCCCTGGGACGAAGCAAAGTACCAACGACAAACAAAAAGCAATATTGAAAGTTGAAAACACAGGTGATTCAAGTGCTAAATATAAAATGCCTATTAAAATAAATAGTTTATTCTCAGAATGTCTCGTTGATTTGGGAAGCGAGGGTACTTTGGTTCGCCTCAGTGAAGCTCAGCGTTTAGGATTAGATTGGAAGGTAGGAGAAGTGCCATTATTGAGAGGAATAGGCAACGTGCCTTATAACCCGCTTGGCAAAGCTAACGTCACAATTGAGGTGCAGGGTGTTGTAGAAAATCATGTAGAGATATTAGTTGTAGATGATTACTTAATCAATTGCCCTGTACTACTAGGCCACACTTTCACTGAAAGGCCTTCAGTCAAAATAGTAAAAACCGAATCAGACGTTATTTTTCTGCGAGTTAGTGAAGAGCCTGTTTTGATCTGCCCACTCTTATGCGTTGAGGAGACTCTTATAGGACGCGGTGAATTGAAAGCAATCCCAGTTAGTTCACGTAATTCTTTTTCGGGAAAAATTTACGTCAATGGTACCGTGCGTAATATGGAAGGTCATGAACATTACTTATTACCTGGCGAGTATCAATTAACACAGGGTGCGGGTAGGATTCTCGTTCAGAACATAAGTAACAATGATCTGGTTATAGGGAAGGATAAGCTCATAACTAGAAGCCATACTTTAACCGAAAGTCTACAAATTAAAAAAATTGATTTTAGTGAACAGTTATCCAAAGATGAGTCACCAATCAGTTATGGAGAAAATTTGACGTACCAGCAAATAGAGTCTTTAAAAGCCTTGTTGGATAAATATAAATACTGTTTTTCGAGTGGTTTAAACGATCTTGGATTTACGACCGAAACTGAAATGGTGATTCAACTGAATGACCCTGACCCTGTTGTTTACCGCCCATACCGGTTGTCTTTCACCGAACGCCAATTGGTTCAAGACATGATCAAGGAAATGTTAGAAAGTGGCATTATAAGAGAATCAAATAGTCCGTACGCGAGCCCAATAGTTCTAGTTAACAAAAAGTCCGGGGAAAAAAGATTATGCGTGGACTACCGTGCTCTGAATAATAAAACAAAGAAAGAGCACTACCCTCTCCCTCGCATCGAGGACCAGCTAGACTTATTATCAGGCAGTTCCCTATTCATTACTTAGCGTCTGGGTACTATCAGATCCCAATAGCTGAAGGTTCTCGAGAGAAGACTGCCTTCGTGACCCCACAGGGTCAATATGAGTATAATAGGATGCCCTTTGGGCTAGTAAACGCACCATCAGTATTCCAGCGCACAATGAACAAAATCATTCATAATTCACCTGCTTCATCTTATGCATTGGTTTACATGGACGACATCTTGATTCCTGCAAAGTCATTCGATGAGGGGATGGTGCGTTTGGAGGAGGTGCTGCAGTTACTAGCAAAAAGTGGTCTAACACTTAAAATGAGCAAATGCAATTTTTTATACGATAAAATAGACTATCTGGGGTATGAAGTCAGCTCGGAAGGCGTTAGACCAGGCTCTCTCAAAACAGACTCTATATCCAAATTCCCTACGCCAACAAACGTTCACGAAGTTAGAAGATTTTTAGGCCTTGCCAGCTTCTTCAGGAAGTTTGTTGCGGGATTCGCTTTAATAGCACGCCCTCTAACTACTTTATTAAAGAAGGACTCTCCTTGGAAATGGGGTAGCGAAGAAATGGAATCATTTGAGAAACTAAAAATGACTTTAGTGCAAAGACCAGTTCTCGGGCTTTACGATCCTAGTGCACCAACCCAACTTCACACCGACGCGAGCAAGCACGGGGTAGCTGGAATCTTATTGCAACAGGATAAGTCCGGGGTGTACAAACCTATCGCTTATTATAGTAGGCAAACTAGTCCGGACGAGCAAAAAATGCACTCTTTCGAGTTAGAAACCCTTGCCATTATTGCTTCATTAAACAGGTTCAGGCACTACTTACTGGGTATTAGATTCACAATAGTGACAGACTGCAACGCTTTACGTACCACCTTGAGTAAACGCGACTTAGTCCCACGAATTGCTCGCTGGTGGCTGCAGTTTCTAGAGTACGACTGCTCAATAGAATACCGCCCCGGTGATAAAATGGCACATGTCGATGCCCTCAGCAGGGGTGCTATAGATGGTAGTCCAGACGGCGAGCACGTATTAGATGTACTTTCAGTAGGTACTGACGATTGGATTGCAACTGTACAACAGACTGACGAAGACATTAAAAATATTGCGGAGATTTTAAGCGATCCTAAATGTAAAGACGCCCTTGACATATTCAAAAATTACAAACATGTAAATGGGCGGGTATATCGTATAATTGACGAGAATACTATACGTTGGGTTGTTCCAAGTGGCTCTAGGTGGCATCTAATTAAAGCCAATCATGACGACGTGGGACACTTCGGGTTCGACAAAACTTTGGCACGCTTACAAGCTACTTATTGGTTTCCAAAAATGAGACTGTTTGTTAAGAAATACGTCTCCGCTTGCCTGCAGTGCGCGCATCATAAGCTGCCAAGTGGTGCCAAGCCCGGTGAACTACACCCTATCCCCAAAGCTATCACTCCATTCCATACCATACATGCGGATCATCTCGGTCCTTTTATCCGCACCAAACGTGGCAATACTTTCATTCTTGTGATAGTAGACGCATTCACTAAATTTGTGGACATCACGGCTGTGCGAAATACTAAGTCGGCCACAAGTATTAGAGTATTTAGAGAACATTTTAGTTATTTCGGCGTACCAACCCGATTAATAACGGACCAAGGGACAAGCTTCACTAGTAGGCAGTTTAAAACATTTACTCAATCATGTGGCGTTAAGCACGTGCTCAACGCTGTAGCCACACCCCGAGCGAACGGCCAGGTGGAACGGTATAACCGTACTATTCTGGCAGCGCTCGGGGCAATGAATCATGACAGACCAAATGGTTTATGGGATGAACATTTAGCAGACATACAGTTGGGTATCAATACCACAGTACACTCCACCACAAGAAAAACTCCAGCGGAGCTACTTTTTGGTCGAAATTTAACTAATCCATCTGAAGGTTTGCTAAATGACGTTATAAACGAAGTTGCCTCTGAGGTCGGGGAGAGTCTAGAAGATGTTAGAGCTAGCGCTGGAGAGCTTATTAAAATACAACAAGACAAGGACAAGAAACGGTATGATAGGTACAGGAAAATAGGGAAAAGTTTCAAAGAAGGTGATTTGGTCAGAGTAGTGAGAGCCGCGACAGGGATAGAGGGGCAGTCTAAGAAACTTGAACCTAAATGTAAAGGTCCGTATAGAATTAAAAAGGTGCTCCCCAACGATAGATTTGTGATCGAGGACACTCCCCTCACAAAGACTACTAAGAGGTACGAGGCGGTTGTAGCCATTGACAAAATATTTCCATGGATCTGTTTTCACGAACCCGTATCAACTGATTGTGAACCTGAGCATGATGACAATGAATCTGAATGAATGAATGTAAATAGATATATTATAAATGTATTCGTCTCAATAAATAGGAATGTTGTGACAACGAATTGGATAAGGGGCATTTAAAATTAAGAAGCTATAATCAAATGTTTCACCTTTAATTACAGCGTTTTCCTAATGTTTGTATTCGATGTTATGGTAGAAGTACAGTAGACCAATGATTTCAAGTATCGATGATTAACGTCATGTATCATCGAAATAAGCCTATGCACTAATCGCCAAAATATTTGCTGGTCAACGTCATGGACTAGAAAATACCTATGAATTGGTGTGGGGTATCAGGTAACGGATACCTCGCATTTTGGCGGTTGGTGATCAGTATATCTACTGGTCAAGGTCATGGACCAATACATATACTGTTGATATGAAATATATGCATTAACTTGAGTGTCAGGTAACCGACACCCTTAAGGCTCGTAGATATTTTATTAATCAAGGTCATGGATTAATAAATAAGTTTATTATTTTGGCTAAAACAAAATCTTTTGTTAAGTCTTTTGTAAAGTTACTTATGATTTATATAGATAATAGAATGCATTAAGTATTATATGATGATTTATAGTTGCAATGATCAATTCAGAGAATAATATTGTATTTAAATACACATTTCTTTAAAACTAATAAGATATAATGTGCATCTGTTAATGTAATGTCAATACATAACAACGAGAGACTCGTTGGAAGTCGGATGGCCGAGTTGTTATAAATATTTAATTAATACCCCTGATTATTTTATGCTTGTTTACTTTATACACGTAATTTTTATAAAATCATGTAATTAAAAGTATTTGTATTGACTTCTTGTGATTGGTCGAGACACTGGCAGTCGTCGACGACCAATCACAAGCAAGCATAATGGTGGGAATAAATTTAACCAACGATCAGTTTGGTAGCATGCTGGCATTCGTTTTACGGCATCAGTGCGAGTCACTTGCTTTGAATCGCTCTTGGTCTGTTAATGACATATTGTACTACTGTAGTTACTTATTATAATAAATTTGATCTTCAAGTCTAAGTGTTTTTACATTCATAGCCCTCTCCTCTGAGTATTGAACCAGTACGGTTCACAAATGCTTGTAGGTTGTAGGTTGTAGGTTAATGATAGTAAAGTAATAAAACAAATTTAAAATAAAACGCATTGTATGCAAATACACTAAAATTATTCAACAAATATTAGCATGCAAAAATAACCTTACTTAACATTATTATATCTTAATATTCTTTACTGTGTTTCGACGAGACTTGCAATCTCAAAATATCTTTGCCTTCAGCTACGCGAAGGCTCCTTTGAACGCTTGAAATATGCTCTTTATATTATTAAATATGATCTAAAATGTTATGCCTGTGCACATCAAATAGGTATTCTTAAGGCATTCGAATCTTGAAATTTCTACATGCCTTCTTGCAAGGCTACATATTTACTAAAAGTATTATTTAAGGGATGTGAACTACTAGATTTTTAGGTGATTACGCTTGTGTAGGTATTTTTGTTATACTCCAGAAAAAGCGTAAATTAGGCTGTAGGTGTACCTTTCAGCACTGCATCAACATGTTTTAGAAATGAGAGATGGAAGGTTAGCAGTTATCACGCTAAGCAACATCTCTGCCTAGTAGTACTGGCGTTGATCTCGAATTCAAGACTTTGTATTAAACACTTCGAACAGCGCCTCGGCGTAATCCTCGCCGGCGGGGTATTATCGCTCCTTAGTTCGTACTTATTTATCTCTCTGTCTATAGCTTGACTCCTTCCCCTCTCCTCCTTCATTGCCTAAGTCATACTGACCCGGTTCAGTATATTCACGACGTAGTCCATGCGCCCAGTACGCCCGCGTCTCCCTCCCCATATTACTCCTGCATCTCTAGCATAACTGTGACACGCGACTCTATTCCACGCCATATAATACCTGTCACTTTTCTTTCAATAACGGGGGAGCAAGACAGGTGACGCTGAGTCGCACGAATAGCGAAGTCACGGCAAGATATGCTAGTCCAGTGCTAGCGGAGATAATCCCATTACCGGGTTATACTCCCACACAAAGTCCGGCTACTGGTAGTGAGGGATAACCAGCTCTGATACCTACAGCTCAAACCGGCCAAGTGCGAGTCTGACAGACAGACAGAGACTAGGGTCCCGTTTTATACCCTTTGGGTATGGAACCTTAAAAAAAACTTTACCCAGAGTATCTCGACTGGAAAGATAACTTACTGAAGGCCCTTATTCCGTTTAGGAATATTTTATGTATGTCATCAAAAATATACATCAGTACCTTATAAGTGAAGTTATATTTATTTCCACCCCCGTGACCGAGGTCGCGAGCGAATTCAACGTGTAAATAAACATATGAATTGCACCGTGTAGTCTGAAAATCGATTGATATAAACAATACAGTTGTAACTACAAAACCCTTTTAGACGAAACTTCGACTCTATGAACGAAGCTATCTGGCTCAAATTGCACAAATATCCAAAATGTTGGAGCCTTTTATTTTAACAATTCTACATAGGCAGCATGTATCGTCGCGTTGAGTTGCAATGTTTTCACACTATACCAATTCGCTTTGCTATGCAAATCTCTGTTGAAGAGCGCGACAGCTGCATTTTATGCGAAATTTCAGCGTCTAACATGGCTGTTTATATAAAAAGATTAAAATAAATTTTGTACTTAACTTTTTTAAACGAGGTAAATATTCTATCTCTACCTATCAATACAAACAAGGCCCATTTACAATATATCGTCCAATCAGGGAACAGGACAGGTTTTATTCAATACAGCAGAACAATATTGTTGGTGAATAGCTAAGAAAACCAAACGTTTCGCGCTCTCTTGAGTGTTTAGGTGAAGTGTAATATTATTTTATGTTATATCATAAATTGCAGCAAGCTGTAAATAATAGCTGTCATCCAATACTTTATGTTTGCTCGTATTGCATCTCGCGTCATAAACGGCAACAAAAGTAACAACCCTAAATGTTTGATGGCAGCAGCGTTATAAATACAAACAAAACATAGCTCACACAGTCACACATACAAAACAACTACTTGATAACGTTAAATTAAATGTTTTGATGGAATAGGGATGGCATGGCAGGTTGCGCCATTTTAATTCATTTGTTTTACATATTAGCTAAAATAATTAAAGATTATTTTATTACATTTAACCATGTAGGTCCCACTCCCACATTTAGCAACTCTATTGAAAATTACTCATGAACATGTTATATAACGTATAAACTTTGTAACTATCTAATGATTACTATCATCTTTATCATGAGATATATCTTATATCGTATCTTAATCTATTAGCACAGTGGATAAATAAACAAAACCAATAATTAACTCAGAATAAATTGTAGTAATCTTAAATGGCTACTTTTCATCCCAAGGATGAAGTGAGGGAAGATTAGAAGAAATTCTGTATTATTCAACTTTCCTAATTTGGTAGCAAACTCGTAAAACTTTCTGAGATTAAATATATGTACAGTTATGATAAAATCCGTCGAAATAAAATATCGTCTATAATAAAAACCGTTGGTAAGTCAATCATTTTAATCTTAACTATCGAGCATGACGATCGAACATCGAAAATAACGTGTGTAACATATGATTTACAGCTCAATGGGTTCCAACTTGAACGCGAGTTGCGAAGTGGTGCGAATGGATCCATCAACTGGTACGAGCGACTGCACCCCAGTGGGCCGCACTGAGCCTCAAGTGTAGGTTTATATAACGCAAAACGTTGAAAACATTAAAAAGGCACGGCAGTATACTTGCGGCTTAGTGGTTTCGAACTTAAATCGCGAGTTGCGCGAGCTTCAGTGGTGCGAATGAATTCATCGACTGGTACGAGCGGCAGTGGGCCGCACTGAACCTAGGTTTATATAAGGCAACAAAACGTCACCATAAGTTTGTAACATCGCCCACGTTTCCCATTTCAGCATGATCACGAGTGCAATCCAGATTTTTCTGTGTAAAAAGTGATTTTACACAAAATATGGAAATATAGAATGGACATACACATTGTAATCTGGTATGATTAGTGTAAAGATTGGCTAAACCACGAATAAGCCTTTTTATGGTTTTGATTACATTTACTTGTAGGCAATCGATTTCAGCGTATTCTGATTTAAGGTGAGTTTTCATAATTTTAGATTTAATTTTGTATACGACCAGTCTGACCACAATGCAAATCAAATTAGCTGACAAAATTCTCAGACAGTGGTTTCTCAGTATGACTAATATTAATCCACAGGTAAACATACTAGATTAGACATCCTTGAGTATACAAATGTTTGCTAATTTTTATCTAGTTCTATTATTGGAAGTAAAACCACTTACGAGTAGTAGATGCAAAATTTTTGCGTTGAAACTTGTCACCGGAAAATGTCACTAAATGGTATCTTTTTAACGGCTGCGCAATATATTTTTTATTTAATTTAATTAAATGTTATTTAGAATAAAGAATACACATAACCACATTTTCGATAAAGTTATAAAGTTATACTAGGCTATACCTACAGATTGATAACGTGGAAATCGCTCGTAAAACATTCCCGCTCAGTGGTCATATCGGTTTTTAAAGATTTTCTCCCGATTCTATGCCAAAATACGCCAGAAATTTGTTCCTAAATAGATCAAAGAAACAAATTTGGACATATTACGACGGATTGGATATCCTGTTTACCTAGAACTCAATAAATGTGTGTGCCAAATTCTTGAACTTGACACAGGGCCGGGGCGACCTTCGCGGCCGGTAAACAGTTGCAATGTCAAGACCAAGTCGCCGCCTTGACTCTTCACAGCTTTACGATAACGTGGTTTCGTCACTCATTTGGTGATACGGAAGCCTTGTTAGATTAAAGTGTACGATTAGGTACATACTCGTAATTTAAATGACGAAGAAAGCTCGTACCAACACAGTTGTTGCATATATCGAACAGACGTATGAATTGAAGTTGTAGTTTTGCATAACAGAATGAAGACACGATTAGGTATCACTATACTTAATAGTAATACAATATCCCACCAAAACATTTCATGTAAAATTGGCGGCCAAGACTCACATGCTCATAACGCTTTCGCTGTAAAAAGTTATCAGATCCCAGGAAAAGCCAAGCCCCTAAGCCCTGACTTTACTAACCCTACACCTTGGTTTCAAAAGTATGGCACGGCTGTTTCATAGGTTACCGTAAATATAAACCGTAATGCGCCAGATGGTCCGTTGGACTTATTTACGGTACGGTACCAGAGGTTTTGATACGTCAGTGTATAAGTGAGTGGCAAAATCGGCGTATTTTAGGTACCAATAAAACCTAAAGTATAAAACCTAGATCAGTGAAATTTAGTACATTTTATATGTTCCCTAACTGCATTTTAACCTGTGAATTTGGGCGCTCTGGTGTTAACTGAGACGAAACTATGAGGGTTTGAAAATGAGACGAAACGGTTCGAGAAAAGGTAGGTAGTGCCTCGCCTCTGTTTTGTTCGTCTTGGCGGGGGCACTACCGTGCCCCCAGATTTCTCGTAGCACGACGTATACATACTTAATACGTACTTCACTAATATTGATACTCATGAGACAGTTGACAACGAGAGCCTAACCCTAAAAGATTATATGGAATATCAGTGAAATCGTGATTTTAAGAGGAATTCATTTTACATTATCTAAGATAAATATCTAGTTGTCTTGAAATATAATAAGAAATGGAGTTTAACTGTTATTTTACGCGAGAGACTCAAAGTCGGCAGTAAAACTCTATAAGAAAAGAGACTTCAATTCAGAAAAGTTTAATAATTTAATTGAAAAACAACAACCGCAAAGCCATGTTCGTTAACGATTCAAAAAATAATTGCAAAAACTAAACGAGTGGAGTAGATAATAAGAAATGATTACATATTCTGTCCTCATGTCTAGTTGTATTGAAAAAAAAATAAGAAAGGGAGTATATCTTGGCGAATATTGCTGTTCTTTTACACGAGAGATTTACCTAAAGTGGACAGAAAAACGCCAACGGAAAATACTCTTCAATTCAGAATAAAAAAACACTAATTGAAAAACAACAACCGCAAAAGCATGTTCGTTAACGTTTCTCTCTCGACACGTTTCAGAAAATAACTGCAAAAACTAAACGGGAGGAGTATAAAATTAGAAACAATAACACATAAAAAATATGAATCGATAAAAAGATTCTATACAAATATTTAGAAACAATAAGTTTTCCGTTCCTAAAGTTGTTATGATTTTCCGAATAGAATGTTCCAGTAACGCTAGTTTCCTATGATGGCTGAGTTTGTGTATAGTTGTCTAGTAATTCATACAGGTATTCAGAAGAGCGCTCTAGTCTGGTTGTAATAGCAGAATATTGTAGGTATGGAATGTTTGGTTTGCCGCAAGGTTGAGACTAACATTACCACACGCTAATATATATACATACATTGTTGATCCACTTACACATATTTAACACTCGTCTTTACGACTTCAAAATTGGTTTGTGAAACTGTAAATTAATAGTTCCTACCTACTATTTAGTCGCTCTGTGAGGTGTGGATCTTGCGAGTTTGTTTTGTTTGTATTATTATTACGTATATCCGCCATTTTCAAAAACTTCGAAAAACTGAATCGTCAGAAAAAAACTGTAAAATTATCGATCCCATTCACAAAATTTCATGAGAATCGGTTGAGAAATATAGCCTGTAGGCGAGATCAGCCGGAAATCCGAACATCCAGAATTACGAAAAAAAAATGGCTAAGCTGAAACGGACACACTACACTCGCTCGGTCAATACGCTATGCGAAGTCACGACATATGTGGTGATGTTTATGGAATTAGATTCCTAGTGGCTTTCCTATTTTAAGGCTTTATCTATACTATGTTAGACGTCGTGTGTCTCTTAGGGATCAAATCCGAAACGAAGTAATTTGACAGAGAACCAAAGTTACCGACATAGCACAGCGAATAAGCAAGCTGAAGTGGCAGTGGGCTGGTCATATCTGTCGTGGAGCCGATGACCACTGTGGCAAACGAGTTCTGGGGTGGAGGCCAGGAATCGATATTCATAGGACAGCCGACAGCGGGTGATAACTGGAGGAGGAGAGCTGAAAATTGAGCTCAGTGGCGTGCCAGGGGAGAGGCCTATGTCCAGCAGTGGACTGATGCGGGCTGACGATGATGACTTATACTATACTATGTTTGACGACAAATCACTGCGACATAGGTACTTATGATTGTAAGACCCGCCACCGACAAGGAGTTGTATAGCAAGCTAAGAAATTCCACTTTTGAAGCTACAATGTCGAGAAGTGGTATTCCAATTTCTTGGCTGACTGTACTCTTAAATTAATACTGGTGGAGCGCAGACACACCTAAACAACAACGCAATTCAAAGCCGTAATTAACACTAACTTGTCACACATTATCGTTACTGTCATCGACAGATAAGACGCTTATGCAAATCTTAATTCACACGTTCATTCGACCGTTCAACCTTAAAAGAACGATCTTTTTGAAATATTTTATATTCTGAGTTTTAGGATGTCAAAGTAATCAAAGTAACTACCTATGCAAAGTCTATAAGGTATACCTGAGACAATTGCGACTATAGACGCGAGCGAGAGCGGTGGCAGTTATATAGTGTTGCGTTTCTAGGATATCATCGAAAGACGCAATTGCCTCAGGTGATCTTACTATTATCTTTTTAGGGTTCCGTACCTCAAAAGGAAAAAACGGAACCCTTATAGGATCACTTTGTTGTCGGTCTGTCCGTCCGTCCGTCTGTCAAGACCCTTTTTCTCAGGAACGCGTGGAGGTATGAAGCTGAAATTTATATCAATTACTCAGGTCTACTGTCCCTTGAAGCTGTGAAAAAATCAAACTTCTAAGCCAACGCAATCAAAAGATACAGCCGTTTATGCCGCAAATTTTCGACACTTGCAAGGGAATCAAAACCTACAGGGTGCTTCCCGTGAACTCAGAATCTTGAAATTTGGTACGAAGCAACGTCTTATAGCATAGATAAAGGAATAATTACGAAAACCATAATTTTTTTTTTTAATACCTAACTTTGCACCTAATTTATATGGGGCGCTATACATACCAGGTGCAATCTTAACTTAACCACTTAGGGATGGAAAGTGTTTGTACGGAACCCTCGGTGCGCGAGTCCGACTCGCACTTGGCCGGTTTTTTTTATACTACGACGGTGGCAAACAAGCATGGAGCTCGCCTGATGTCAAGTATTTACCGCTGCCTATGGACGCTTGCGATGCCAGGAGCATCACACGCGCGTTGCCGACCCTTTAAGAACCTATTTACTCCCGTCTTGAAGAACCGCATGCTATAGCTCACGGGGAAAACCTCGGCAGGGAGCTTCACACGCGGAATAAGCTCCCTGACAAAAAACATGTTAAAAAAATATAAATAAAAAAAATAACCAAGAAAGGTTTTTACTTAGAAATTCGTTCAGTAATTGCTGTGATGCGAGGGGTTGTGTAAGTAAGACTTTTCTCCTTGGCGCGAAATTTAGATCACCTTCTAGTAATATACCGTAAGTTTTATAAGGCAAATTATTCTGCCTTTGACTTTAGTAGGTACATTGCAGGAGAATCCAGCGATCAGCAACTCAGCGATAAAGTTCGACGCAGATACTGCATTCGGGAAATCCCAACGACAACGCTGCTCACAATGTAAGTCAACATCCGTGTTGTTATTGCCGATAATATACATACTATACCTAAGTATACCATTATCCTACATACATAAGTATGTATAATTGTATATTATTGTCAGTTTAATTACCACATTTTATAAGAAATACTGTTATCGTGCCAAATTAAATTGAAAGAAAAAAAAATAGCACGATGAAATCCGGCTGTCGATTAATTGGCGCTGTAAAATTAATGGTCAACTAAGTAAATGGTAAATATGTTTTTTATTTATTTATAGCACTATACTATAACAGAAGATACGAAACATGTTTAAAATTACAAAGCTGAAATAAAGTTTTTTTTTTTTATAAAGTTTTTGTATTATCGTTCTGTTAAGGTCACTTTGTATTACTGTATGGGGAAAGTGCGCCTCTGAAAGGTATTACAGAATTATTATGGCTATAACAATAAGTAATAAAATTAAAAAAAGTGGAAATATGAAAAAAAAGGGTACGTAACCCTTCGTGCGTGAGTCCGACTCGTATTTGACCAGTTTTTATATTGATAGTATTTGACGATAAGGATTTGTCTCCGTATACGCATGCAATTGTCCAACTGACCATAGGGTGCTCGCTCACCGCGAGCAATGAGCATTAAAAAAAACAAATGAGAATTTAGTTTTTTGTTACATTAAAGGCGACTGATTGTTCGAGGTGATAATGATAATAATTTAAATTCGTAAACAGATCGCAATGACCATTGCGTAAATTCCATGTTTATTGTTGATGTAGATTCGGGAGTTTTTTATTAGTCACCGATACTGATATGGCGGCCTCGGGCCGGTCACTGAATATGATGCAAGGACCTACAACTTCAACTATTTATCTATTTAAACTCTATTTCACAATATAAGAAGAAACTGCGGAACCCTAAAAATGGCGTACCTTAGTGCTATAATGTACGTTCTACCAGTCAAACGTAAATTTATACATTCTTGTTAGGGTGCCGCCGTCGACGGATACGTCTGGGGGGACATCATCACCAGTCACCACATTATAGTAATCTTGGACATGCCCGACCAGAACAGATTTAATTAATTACTTTTCCTTCAAGATAATAAGTACAAAGGTGCTCAAGAACCTTGCTATAAGGTTTTATAAGCCAGCCTGGTTATTAACAAGATTTTATACAAAATATCATAACTCTCTTTAACTTAATCGGAGAATCTTCCTTGCATTTTCAGCTATTCTTGTGTCATAAATGGTCGAAAATTTGAGACGTTTGTTTTGATTATAATAATATTCGTATTATTTGTTTAACCTGGGTGGCCATCGATAATATAATAATAAACAAGATGAACTTGTTACAAATACCAATTTAGACATTACTAAGATAATGTCAAATTTAATAACCCTGACATTGATTACGGTCATGTAAGGTCGCTCGGGTGCAGAACACAAGCGGAAGGAACTTCCTATAAAACCGGTTTAAACTAGCTGCAATCGATCAAGTTGATCAAGGATCTAAGAGAAGTTCAAAGTTACCGTAAGGTGAGGGGAACCTAGGGGGCTATTTGGTAATTAGCAATTTAAAGGTTTTTCTATGGAACTCATAAAAAATAAGCCCTTTTGAAAAGACATTCCTCATATATTTCCAACGCGATAGTCGGAAAAAATGTCTTATGAACTTAAATATCATGTTTCATCATCATATTTCTTTCACTCCAATATTATTTATTAAAAAACTAACCATGTCTTTCCAGTACCCCTCAATCCTTAAATTCTAATAAACCGCGCACGCAAGGGGCTAGAGTGCTTTGCAGATCGTAAGTTAAGAAATAAACATTCTAATCTCTCAACACATATTTGCCGGGGTAGCGTCTTTTTAATAAAGTTCCCAAGACCACCTTCCGGCTCCATCATCAGATCAGCTTAATAGCCATCAGCTCATAATTAGATCGGATTAGCTTAAAATTATTGTCACCTGAGTTACCTATATTATGTGTAATTGTGTATATGCAAATTTTCAGCCGGTCTGTAACCAGGAAGTTGGGTAAAATTAAAATGCAAGATTGATTACAGATAGGCATACCGGGATAGTGAAAATAAGTAAAAGCTTGTAAAACACACTCTTGTTAGTCGATTTTCTAGTCCGCACGGTTTAATAGCAACTTAACTTGCATTAAATTAACGCTCAGCTTAACTTTGCAAAATGACTGAAACAATAGTTAAGAAGAGAGTTTGTGTTTGAAGGTTGAAGATACTTTTAGCTTTCAAGGTAAAATCCAAATACTTAGCGTTCCTTTAGCCAATTCTGCCAGTGAAAGGATATAAATGACAATAAAATAAAATAAAAATGACTTACGCTTTAACGACTGCAAATGTTGCACCAACTGTTAGTCCTAGATTAAAAGCGCTCATCCATAGCAGAGACATGGCTTCAGCTTTTAAGCTAAAGCAACGAATAACGGAACGCGAAAGGGCACTGCACTATGCACCCAGCATGGCACACTTGACACTATAAAACAAATTTTATTTACACTAGAAAAAAACATTCAGAACATTCGAATTATGAAACGAAAACAAAAGGTTTCAACAAAAATCGAACGCTCCAATTTCGAAATTCTAAGGATGAGCTCGTAACTTTTTAATTTAATGTTTTTTAATACGCACAGACCGCGATACTATTAAACGTAATGCCGCGAAGTATGAATGAAATGATCGACTATGCTTCGAGTACAAACTGTGAACGAGTGGCGTGGTGGCTTTATCCTTTACAATATAAAGTGGAAGTTGCCCCCCGCACGCCCCGCGTGTAACCGAACGTATTTTCTCAACGATTCGCTATTGTGGTGCAATTTCGTTGCAACTACAGTGCTGTTGCCGACAAAATACTATTATCCTAGACTTTTCAAGCGTTTACACGTAATGCATTTTGCGGCAAAGGAAACAACAGTTTA
The DNA here is from genome assembly GCA_947623375.1 of Apotomis capreana. Taxonomy (NCBI): domain Eukaryota; kingdom Metazoa; phylum Arthropoda; class Insecta; order Lepidoptera; family Tortricidae; genus Apotomis; species Apotomis capreana. Next base: position 12,642,054 of record OX392517.1, on the reverse strand, counting down.
GTTATTATTTTCCTAGAAATTGGTTTTGAAACCGGTTCCTTTTCAAGTATGAAATAAAATGTTTAGAAGCGAAAAGCTGAAAATAAATATTAAAAATTTAAATGCCTGCAAAACTTATTATTTTCCTGTAGAAGCGGCGTTAAATAATCCTTATGCATATGTATTTATGGTTATATGCATAAAGGAAGCAAAAAATTATCCATCTATAGATACAATACATTCCTTGTCTTGCGATCTTTAAAAGCTTCTTTATTTTCTCAAATATATACTCAAATATATAAACTAAATTAAATGAAATCTCAATAATCATTGACCCAATTTCAGACTGAAAACAAATAAAGGCTAGCCGCTAACAAAACACAAAAGTATTTTTTCTAAATAGCCGCCCAAAATTAATGACGCTTTTCAGAAGATATTGTCTCTGGAAAAATAAGTTGCCCTATTTTCTTCAAAATGTCGGTAATAAATCACATCTCACCTCTTTAATGACTACCAATTTAAACGGCTTAGTTTATAAAAGACAGGATGGATTTAAACAAATTTTTATTCCAAGAATGACGCTTATTCTCAGATAGTACCTAATGTCAAAATCCCATATTAAAACGCCTATATTTTTAACCCCCGACGAAAAAAGAGGGGTGTTATAATATAAAAGACAGGCTGGATTTAACCAAATTTTTATTCCAAGAATGACGCTTATTCTCAGATAGTAATGTCAAAATCCCATATTAAAACGGCTATATTTTATAAAAGACAGGCTGGATTTAACCAAATTTTTATTCCAAGAATGACGCGTATTCTCAGATAGTAATGTCAAAATCAAAATCCCATATTAGTCAGACATTCTGCACCAGATTCTCGTACTCTTTATACGATGTGCTTCTGCTTACCAAGGAATATCCCGCGGCCTGCTACTTTGAATTCAATTTTAACTTCAATGGATTCTGCCCTCACTGCTATCCTTATTAAATACTTACAAGACCACAACATCAGACTGTACAACACATATACTTGTCGCTGAAAACTATTTTATCTTCTATTAAGTTTTTTTCTCTTTCCTATATTATGTTGGCATGCCTTACTTACTGTCATATTATCCCTTTCCCGGTCTTTTTATTAATAATTGTACAAATGTCCTGTATTGTCTGTGCCGTCTATAACACACATGTTTTTCGTTTTAGGTTCCCTACGTGATAATATATCCTCACACAAAAACCAAAATTTTACCGACCCGTCTCCTCATGTGGGATATGTATCAACGTTGACAATGGCGAAATACCTCTGGCCAAAGCAGCTACAAGTAAAAGCCATTAAAAAAAATCCAATGTTAACAACAAACAATAAAAATGGATTTGTTTAGCCGGTAACGTTTACGCGCATATTATTTACGCAAACATAATTGCGCAAAACTGTTTATTATCCGTCTTTATTGACATGTGTGCTGAGATGATATCAAAGAGATTAAATAAAATACATACCTTTTCGTATGTATTTTATTTACTAACGTCGCTCGTAGAAGTTTCGTATGTATTTTATTATGTCTGGGACTCTTCAATGTAAAATATCAAACAGACCGAACTTTCACGAACCATAATCACAATTAACATTATACGGAGTCATTAGATGTTTGTTTCTTCAACAATTTTAATGGACAGAAGCTTTTTTCGGCAGAATTAATATTGGTCTCTACCCAGCAGCTTACGCATTAAAAATTTTTTTGTACTTTGATTTTTGTATTCACAGTTCAATAATGGAACGTCAATTTCAACCCTAGCGTCGAAGATCAATTTTAAACCGTCACTTTGATAAAAACTGGCCTACTTCAGAAGTGAGAAATAATTCGTTTCTCTCGTAAATTTGAGACGTAACATATTAAAATGAACGACATGCGAGTGTACGAGTGATGTACCTTTTCAAACTGTTCCGCTCAATGTGGCTTAAACCATTTTAATAACTAATGTGGTCTGAGGACTTCGACGTTTAAGGCTGCCTGCGAAACGGAGAAAAAGAACCAATCAGGTTGCTTATTTGTGAATAGAGATGTGCCGTTCTCGAGAACGTTTTCCGATTTGTATTGGGAAAGAACGATCTTGTGAACATTTCCAATACAAATCGGACCACGTTATCGAGAACAGCACATATTTATTTGTGAAGCCGAAAAGAAGTGCATTCAAATCTGAGGAGTGCTAGGAATAGAAGGAACTACAACTAGACTATTTTACGCAGCCGCTCCGCTCCACTCCATAGGAGGCAGCCTACGAAATGGTGAGATGAGTGAACGGTAAGATTTATTCTGCAACTACTTATGTATACGAGTGAGAGAATGAGAGAGAGAATGTGGTCGAGTACTGAGGCGTTTATCTTATTTACTAACATTGGTAATATTATTTTATTTAACAATGTTTTCAATATTTAACTGAGCGAACACAGCGGCAGTTAAATCTTTTATGGTTTTGTCCGCTGTTATAGCAACAAATGTACCTTATAATAATAATCCCATCAAAAACATAAATGTTAAATTAGAGCCAAGTTCTCGCATGCAACGTTGTCGGCTTCGCCGACAAAAGAATTGAGATCTCTATGGGCGCCAAGTTCTTTGCCAAGTCCCCAAGTAAAATAAATGCATTGAGTATGTCGCCGACATACTCAATGCATTTATTTTACTTGGGGAGTAATTCAATATCAAGACTGGACTTGGCTAGTTTTTACATACCTATATACATTTATATTATATTTGTCTAATCATTAACCTATTTTCGTAAAGGTATGTACGCAAGTTAGTGTACGTCCTGTTAGTTATACTGTTATTAGCTTGATAATAATACTATGTTACTTTGATAAAATTAAGTCAGTTTGTGAAAACTAGCCAAGTCAAATCTTGATATTGAATTACACCCCAAGTAAAATAAATGCATTGAGTATGTCGCATGTCCTTGTATCTAAAAATTTTAGGGCAAAGAACTTGGCGCCCATATAGATCTCAATTCTTTTGTCGGCGAAGTCGACAACGTTGCATGCGAGAACTTGGCTCTAATTTAACATTTATGTTTTTGATGGGATATCATTACTTTTTGTACAGAAATTATTATGATGTGTAAATTATTTAATAATTAATTGTTAATTACTTGTGTGTGTGCTATTCTAGTACATCTTTTAAACAAACAAAGAATTTTCCAAATCGGTTAGTACGTGTTGGATTCTTGTGTGTGTGTGTGTTTGTGTGTGTGTGAGAGAGAGAGAGAGAGAGAAAGACTATGCTAATACATCTTTAAAACAAAGAAAGAATTTTCCAAATCGGTTAATAAATGACGGAGTTCTGAGGCAAGAAGCCTAAATAATAATAATAATTAAAAAAGTAAAAAAATCACTGTTTTCCATTTTTTTATGTGTACACACACAATTACCAAGCTGAATGCCAAATTTCACCTTTCTAGGTCACCTGGAAGTGGGTTAGGTTTTTGATTACTAGTCAGTCAGTCAGTCAGTGATAAAAATACCGTTTTTTGGACTTTAATATCTCGATACCTATTTCACCTATATTTATGAAATTTGGGGTTCTAGTTGTTCTAAAGGATCTAAATACATAAGCCAAATTTCATGTTTTTATGTTAAATAGATTTGGAGTTATTGAGGGGTCAAAAGTGGCTCCAAACGGTTCGTGTAATATAACACACGGCTGCTGCTCGCCAGTTCTTGGGGTGAACTTGGCTGGACACGCTGCCGCGTGTCTAGATATGTAAATAAATAAAAAATATATCTATTTGACGGTCGATTGTAATACTGATAAATCGTTTCACAATTTCTCTTACACGTAAAAACTTCTTTATACGTCAACACAAAACTTCCTCGTACTTCCAGATTCCTAAAATCTTTAAAAGCCTGTGCACCTCAACGTTTCACACTGTCTATTAATGTCACCGAACGTAGCTTGTGTAGCAAAAAATAGTAAATTTCTGATAATTATAATGCCGTGATGAAGTCGAGATATTTTTAAATTGAACATATTACAAAGTATATTCCGTTGAATTAGCGCCCATGTCTATTAATATTTCACGAAACAATGATTAGATGTTAAAGTAAACAATTCTATAACATGATATGCAAAGCTATGTGCGGTGCCAAAGCCAATATTTGAGTTGTCAAGTCAACACTGAAGAGTCGACGATCGGTTCACGAGGGAAATAATCGTAATACGTTTGTCAAACCATCCGACGATGGAAAATCGATTTTACGTACATGTATGTATATAGTATGAATCCTTTTTGAGGCCGAAATTCGATTTTCCTAACAAACAATCGGACTCGAAGGCATGCATTGTGTGCATTATTTGCTGCCACAAACTGCTACTTTAAAAAAAAGATATCATACATAAGTGCAGTCTGCGGCCACAGTTCTAAATGTACACAATACCCATTGGGTCGCATTGTTTGTTAGAAAAAAGGCCCTTAAAAAAAGATTCCTACTATAGGATTAACATATTAATATTCAAAAGTTAGCCCTTATTAAACTTGCTTGAATGATTAATCAAATCAACATAGTTACCGGGTTGGTCGACATATCATTGCCTTATCCCTTCGATACAAGTATTGTTGAACATCCACAAAAGGTTAAAGGATACATTTTTCTAAATTATAATAAACTAGCTTTTGCCCGCGACTACGTCCGCGTGGAACTTGGAAGTATGGTAGCAACCTCGTACAACACGATAGATATCCATATCCACCTAATCACCTTAATTAATAAGAGGGATTATTAAAAGCGCCTAAGCAAATGTAAGAGCAATTGTGCTTTTGGTCTAATAATTACATTTCCTACAGGGTCATGAATGTCATCATGAATTACTTACTCACTTTTCAATCTTTTTAGGGATAATTTCTAGGATGAAAACTATCCTATGTCCTTCCTCGGATCTTAAACTATCTCCATGCCAAATTTCATCAAAATCGATTCAGCGGTTTATGCGTGAAGAGGTAACAGACAGACAGACAGACACACTTTCGCATTTATAATATTAAGTATGGATAGGCATCGGACTTCTCATATCACGGTAAGACTTTAGACAGCTATGGAGTCGATATGAACATTAAAATATACGAGTAATTCATACTCATTAATCTATTTCATTCCAAAGTTCCTATACGGTTATTGTGGTTAACATTCCCATGCATTCAGTGATTAAAATTATAAAATCCAATACATACAATATAACAAACTCCTATATATGACGTTGTGTTTGCCTGTAATTGGGTAAATACTCTGATATGTTTCGTACTTGCATTTGTTTTTATGTATGTTATATAGTATTGTACCTGTTGGCAAACCTAATAAATAAATAAATAAATAAATTAATTCATTAATTAATCGTCAATTTATTTCATTTTCTAGTCATAACTGGATATTCGATTTATACAGAGTGATTCCGGGGTCATGGAGCAGGAGTGAACGGGGTACTGGGGAGGGTCACACTGAGCAACTTTCGCTATGGGGACAACCACGAAATCTCGGAAAAAAATACTATCAATTAACTATTAATTGATACTTAACAATCAATTAAGTATCAATTAACTCTTAATTGATACTTAACAATCAATTAAGTATCAATTAACTCTTAATTAGGAGATTTTTTTTCGAGTTTTCGTGGTTGTCCCCATAGTGAAAGTTGCTCAGTGTGACCCTCCCCAGTACCCCGTTCACTCCTGCTCCATGACCCCGGAATCACCCTGTATCGAACCCAATTTACTTTAGCATATGGAGATGTCGAAAATATTTACGTATTTCATGATGACGAAAAAAACTATTCCAGTATTCCTACACAATCACCTTAAATATTCTTCTGGCTTTTGTCCCTGACTATAAAATTTAAATTGCGAATGAAATACACTATTGAGTATGAGTATGAGTATGAATTATTAATATCGGGTCCATAGCTCTCTAAAGTCTTGCCCTGCTATAAGAAGTCCGATCCCTAATAATAAATCAAAAAGGTTCGCGCTTGCGCGGACAAAATCACAGGCAGCAAAAAAGGTAATAAAGATGGATACTATCTAAAGAATGCAAACAAAAGAAAAAGTGACGAATGGCGTACGTCAGAACTTTTCCGATACTTTCTTACATTAGTTAAAAATGGGACTTAGGGAAAAGTTTTATTCCCGAAGAAAACATTAGCAGAATGATTCTCCATTTTAGAAAGCATTTCTATTTTTTTTCCTATGAACCAACACTTTGCTTTGTAAACTATTGTTATGTAATGTCTCATTATTTATAATGTGGGTAACACCACGTTTTTTTTTATTTTACCATTGATACAAAGATCAAAGCAGAAAAAATTAAACGCGTAACCCGGCGGAAGAGACCGGGAATTGAACCCGGTACCTCTGAATTACCGGTCCAACGTGTTAACCTTTACACCACCCTAACGCCAAATAACTTTTTGATTTTTTCCTTCCTATTATGTTTTGTTTAATACCTCTTCGCTAGTTAAACTTTCTCAAGATTAGGAACAACTTTTATACAATCGATACAAGCCCCTACATCATTCCAACTTGTATTTTTAAATATTTTTATTAGTACTATTCCAACAGTACAGTTAAATGAACTTGTGGTTTTTAAAATTAAAAGTACCAAGACTTTAATAATGCAAGTCTCATAGCAACCAGAAAAAGTGGTATCTATTAAGTACCCTTATGGGGAAATATTACCTTAAATATCAACCTCCATATGTATTTATGAATGGTAGAATTAGCATATCAAAACTGTCGTCAACTTATTAAACTTCAAAGATTCACGAGTGAGAAATTATATAATAATATCCTTGACTGTGGCACGCTTTCTCGAAATATTACGCTGATTCATCTAAAAATCGACTAAATAATAGGCTCCCGACATTTCCAGTCAGTGATATATAAAAGAAAACAATTTTAAACCGATTAAATCTACGAAAAACTAAAAAGAAAGGTGAATGTTTAGAACACAGTTCTTAGAAAATTAATGATCACTATTAAAGCATTTTCTGAAAATCGATTCATAAAAGAGTGTTACGTGTAAATACAAGAATGTCAATCAACGCCAAGCTGTGGTGTGGAATTTCAAGATGGATGTGAAGGATAAATAAAAAAATAATAACCTAAACTACTACAATGTACTGAAATTATTTTCAGAGTAATATTACAAAGGAATTTTACTGCAGGTTTTTCGTACCAACCTGTGCGAAAATGTGACGTGTTTTTATTTTGCTTTATCCAATATATTTTATAAAACGGGCTTTATAGTTGCGTTATACGTAAACAGGACACACTGCACAATAAATCGCAACGTATACTGCGCTATAGTAGAGCTACTTGTACATATACATATATATGAACTGCATACATACTACTTTCTGAAAGTCCTATTTCGAATAAACTACTTTCAAATAGCAACCTTGAATTTCGGAAAATAGTGTTCAAGATCTACACAAAAAATATGTATACGAAGAGTATATATTTGTTATTTATGAAGGGGAAAACCAAGGATAAATTGCTTTGGAGATAAACGGTAAGGTTAAGGTCAGGTCACGAAAGTAAAAGCAATGGTGGGTGACGGAAAGGTTAAGCAAAAGTATGGATGTATTTCTATAGATATAGCAGGATAGGGCAAAGCAAATGGCTAGCTATGGTTAAACAGTAATGCCGTAGTATAGTACTAATTATCTAAGCTAAGCTAATCCACTTACCTGCATTCACAATAGCATTGTGTCTAATACAATCCTATCTGCTTTTGTTCTCATAAGCGCCAACCTGGCGCCAACCAGTTACTTACAAAAAAGGTTAGAACTACATTGCGTGGATATTGAATTTTCAGCCTTATTCCTTGTTGAATAGGTTTAAAATGTTTGTTGACGAGAGATCATAGTCCTTTTTCAAGAGAATACGTTCTTGAGGAGGGTCGGACGGTTGTAAAATTCCAAAAAGTTATGATCACCATTATTCTGTTAGTGCATTTTGTAGTCTAATGTCCAAGGAAATAGAGTCGATAATCTATATTAACCTTCCAAGGTGGTTACAATCTGCTTTTATTACGAGCTCGTTATCTTAATTTGCGGTTTACCAGTTGTGGTTTGTTCAATGGTATTCAGTTCTTAAGTGGATTAGCTTAGCTTAGATAATTAGAACTATATCTTGGTATTGTAGTGTGACGGCCAAGTAGGTATAGATAAAACTAGAACAGGTTAGGAAACATGTATTATAGGATCTTTCTATTAACAAATATTTGACACTTGTCTGTTAATGTTTATAGTAATAGCTAAGACATATTGTATGCCAAATCTAAAGACTATTGACAATATATGCTGCTGTTGACACTTTACAAAAAAGTCACCTGAATCGAAACAAAGGTTTTGGTCACAACACAGCTTTTAAAAATAAAAGCACATAGTACGCAACTGTTTATGTAACGTTTTATTATCGTTTCACTGCGTTAACTTGATAAGAAAAAGAACATAAACTTAATTAGTATCAAATAGATATTAGTAAAAAACGTTTATAGATGACTTGAAAAACCATTATTTCATGGCTTGTTTTTTATTCATCTAATTCTATAGGTTTTGCATATTTACGTTATATGAGTGCTGTCATGTGTCAAATATTTATTATTAAACAAATCCAACTGTAATACAAATCATTACCTGTTTCGAAGAGCCAGCCTATGGTTCATACACCGTGTTCTTGAGAGCACCTTTCATCATTGCATTCTTTGTGATGCCCATAGTGATGCACTGAGATTGACAAAAACAAATGCGTGAGGTCTTCGCTTAAAGGATGTTTTAATTTTACATTTAATGTACGAACACTATAAATAAATATTTCCCGCTGTACAGTGCGAACATGTTCCATGACCTTAAACTTTCAGGCGATCTGCAAAGTGCGTTCAACTCGGGCGAAGGAGTATGTTATTACTGTGTTGGAAATCCCCACAAGCAGAATGCACTGAAAGCTTAACTGGTTATGATGAGAGCTGGGATTTACGTTGAGCTGGAGACAAAATAGTTTGTTTTTATGCAACAACGCACGAATGCGTAGATCTAAAGTGCACACAATTGAATGGTGACATCATTCATTCATGGCGTTTCCCATTTTGTATAGGAAATGTTCTCGAGAACACCACATCTCTAATGGTGACACGCTTAAATTAATTTTAGACTCCTAGATGTACAGGCTTTTTAGCTATAAGATGATTTGATGAAAATATTAAAACCACATCGTATGTACATCATAGTATGATTCGGATTAAGAATGTAAGTAAGATATACCTACTGTAATCGGATTTGTCAGGATTGCATGGTTGAAGTAGTGATGGGCGGACTATGTAGCCCGGAGAACGGATGGCCGTTGGGCAGGAAAGTCCTGAAGGGGCGACCATGTATAGGAAATCGCAGCATGGAACGGCCCTCGACTAGATGGATGGATGACCTCGTGAGGGTCGCGAGGAGTCGGTGGATGCGGTCTGCGCAGGATCGCACCTTGTGGCTAGCTATATGGGAGGCCTGTGTTCAGCAGTGGACATCCTATGGCTGATAGGCAGATATATAGATAGAATGGGAAGCCTCAAAATAATAGAGTAAGTAACTCAAGTAGTAACGGTATCATTTACTTAATACGATATTTTATGACAGCTCAAATCAGCTACTCTTTATGAAATGTCAAAAACGATCTGCTGGTATGAAGCTTCTATGATGATACAGGCATGTGACGTCATAAAAAGCAGTACTCAAAACACGTCTTCTTTTTAATTATTGTACAATTAGAAATAGCATAATGTCCAAAAGTTAGTGATAGTTTATTTGGTTCCGCGTATTCTTTAATGTGTGTTTAGTGGTTTCAATGCCACAATTTATATTCACTATAGTTAAACACCGTATTATAATTATGTATCAGTCTTTCTTATTCCAGATTCCCAGAAAGCGTTTTGTGTGGCCTACGTGACTCCATGCACGTCGCTGGTGAAGGTAGCGGCAGCAAAAACATCTTTAACCAGTTACGTAATATATTAGCATAATTCTTAAAATGAACAACTATAGAACTAAATATGTCACAATAATAAAATGGTGGTATGCGCAAACTATTTGTATTCAAAACACCTTAAATAAAATAAAGAATCCTAAACTCCACAATGCTACAAGATACCTACTCTGTACAACGACAAACAATCTCGAATAAGTATAAATAGAACGTAATCATATGTAACGTTGCCTACATAATAACAATATAATGAAATAATTCGCCTATCAAATAGATATTCTTCAGCATAATCTTAAAAAACGCGATTAAAACAACATCTTATAAACTTTCTGTCCCCAAAAAAAAAATGCTACGTTGTCCTACAAAATTATTCTCACTTATGTTATCTACGTTACCTATACTTCTATTATCCGAGTATCTACAAAAAATACAGTCTAAGAATTCCCACTTTGATATTAAACATAGGTACCTCACCAACAACCAGAAACATTATAATATTAAGTATTCATCAACTTAGTCTGGTACACAAAACCATATAAGGTACAAGCAGAATTTCAATTGCCATAATAACTTCATGTCTCACAAAACTAATTTACGCCAGTCTCACAAAATTACTGCTATTTGTAATGCGGACGCTACACTGTCGCCAGTGTGTGTGTGTAATGCAACATGAGAAACAATTGCATGTATGTGTGCATCAGGAATGCCGGGCCATGGTGACTCAGGCGCGGGGTTCCCTTATCGAAGCCTTATTTAATGTAAGGTCAATTTATGGAATTGGAAGTAGCATCTTTAGTGGACAGGATGTCATAGAAACATGATATAGATAGAATGGGAAGCCTCAAAATAATAGAGTAAGTAACTCAAGTAGTAACGGTATCATTTACTTAATACGATATTTTATGACAGCTCAAATCAGCTACTCTTTATGAAATGTCAAAAACGATCTGCTGGTATGAAGCTTCTATGATGATACAGGCATGTGACGTCATAAAAAGCAGTACTCAAAACACGTCTTCTTTTTAATTATTGTACAATTATTAGAAATAGTAAAATGTCCAAAAGTTAGTGATAGTTTATTTGGTTCCGCGTATTCTTTAATGTGTGTTTAGTGGTTTCAATGCCGCAACTTATATTCACTATAGTCACACCGTATTATACTTATGTATCAGTCTTTCTTATTCCAGATTCCCAGAAAGCGTTTTGTGTGGCCTACGTGACCCCATGCACGTCGCTGGTGAAGGTAGCGACAGCAAAAACATTTTTAACCAGTTACGTAATATATTAGCATTATTCTTAAAATAAACAACTATAGACTAAATATGTCACAATAATAAAGCGGTGGTGTGCGCAAACTATTTGTATTCATAACGCCTTAAAAATAAAAACAAATTCCACAATGCTACAAGATACCTATGGGGTCATCCACAAATTACGTCACACAAAATGTCGACTTTCTGAACCCCTCCCCCCCCTATGTCACGCTTTTTTGCTATACCTTTAACATGTACTGTCACGTTTGGTATGACCCCCCCTCCCCCTTAACGTGTGACGTAATTTATGGATGACCCCTATTCTGTACAACGACAAACAATCTCGAATAAGTATAAATAGAATGTAATCATATGTAACGTTGCCTACATAATAACAATATAATGAAATAATTCGCCTATCAAATAGATATTCTTCAGCATAATCTTAAAAAACGCGATTATAACAACATCTTATAAACTTTTTGTCCCCAAAAAGAAAACTGCTACGTTGTCCTACAAAATTATTCTCACTTATGTTATCTACGTTACCTATATAGTTAAAGTAATACAAGCTGAGCTAATCCACTTAAGAACTGAATACCATTGAACAAACCACAACTGGTAAACCGCAAATTAAGATAACGAGCTCGTAGTAAAAGCAGATTGTAACCACCTTGGAAGGTTAATATAGATTATCGACTCTATTTCCTTGGACATTAGACTACAAAATGCACTAACAGAATAATGGTGATCATAACTTTTTGGAATTTCACAACCGTCCGACCCTGCTCAAGAACGTATTCTCTTGAAAAAGGACTATGATCTCTCGTCAACAAACATTTTAAACCTATTCAACAAGGAATAAGGCTGAAAATTCAATATACACGCAATGTAGTTCTAACCTTTTTTTGTAAGTAACTGGTTGGCGCCAGGTTCGCGTTTATGAGAACAAAAGCAGATAGGATTGTATTAGACACAATGCTATTGTGAATGCAGGTAAGTGGATTAGCTCAGCTTGTATTACTTTAACTATACCTATATTATCCGAGTATCTACAAAAAATACAGTCTAAGAATTCCCACTTTGATATTAAACATAGGTAGGTACCTCACCAACAACCACAAACATGATAACGTAATTAGATAATAAGCCTGCGAAATAAGTATTCTTCAACTTAGTCTGGTACACAAAACCATATTAGGTACAAGCAGAATTTCAATTGCCATAATGACTTCATGTCTCACAAAACTAATTTACGCCAGTCTCACAAAATTACTGCTATTTATAATGCGGACGCTACACTGTCGCCCGTGTGTGTGTAATTGTGTGTGTGTAATGCAACATGAGAAACAATTGCATGTATGTGTGCATCAGGAATGCCGGGCCATGGTGACTCAGGCGCGGGGTTCCCTTATCGGAGCCTTATTTAATGTAAGGTCAGGTTATGGAATTGGAGGTAGCATCTTTAGTGGACCGGATGTCATAGAAACTGTATCAATTTATTTGTCATAATAATTCATTAAATTATGTAATGCCTATATTTTTTCGTTAAACTATAATAGTATGTTGATCAATAAAGAGTTCTTACATCAATACGTATGATACTAGCGCCATCTAGTTAACCTGAAAACTATAACAAATCATGGACCGATAGATTCAGAATTAATTAAAATAAAGAATTGTACTAAAATAAGTGAGACCATTGAACATTCTATTATTTAAGAGGCCTAATTCCTTTCTTAAAATTTATATTTTGAATATTATGACAAATATATTGATAATTTCAACCAACTTTTTGAAGTGAATAATACTTCCGAGTTCTCGGTAGTAATATAGCTATTTCATGCGTTCATTGCGTGCAGTCGAAAAAACGAATTTTCCACGTGAATTTTGTAAATTTTTAGTAGTTTTTGAAACAAAATTATCTCTGAAAAATTCAAACTGTAAGTTTCAAATATATAGGTACCAATAAATCCAAATAGACTTGTTCTAGGTAGTAACATCAATAATATGTTAAGAAACAAGTTTGATCACAACAATCAGCTTTTTAAACGAATAAGGCCTCTTAACAAAATTAATGAACGATTCATACATATACAACAATAGTCAATCCAATCGATACGTATTCGAAAAACATTGAACAGAATAAAACTAGTTCAGCCGCAGCCCGCTACCAGAGAGTACAACATACTGCCTCCGCCATTTTGAAAAAAGAATCGAAAAACTGAAAAGATAATTTATTTATAACTTCTCTCAAAATTTCATGAGGATTGGTTGAGAAATGCGACGTCTCGACGAGAACAGCCGGAAATCCGAACATCCAGACATATGAAATAAAAATAGGCGAAGCTGAAACGCTTCGCTCGCTTCGTTCGCTCCTTTAATAACTACCTGTATGCATGTGTGTGAAAGCGTGTTGAGGCTTTCCGATACATATAGGTAGTAATTTCGGAGGTAGTTCGGTCACGCCTAACCTACCCGTAGATGCAACCTTGTTCCAACACGAAGGTCCTCCGTATCTATTCTAGTAGGTAATACTTACCTATCAACTCATTGTCGATTCAGTTGGTAGTTTCCTACTGACGTGACTAAGGTGAACTAAAGCTATTAATAGATTTTTTCAGGCTCATTTTATAATTTTTAACAGTCCGATTTTTTTAACAACAAATAACCGACGTTATGTTTGACCAACTTTACTAAGAAAGCATTTTCCAAATCGGTTAAGCCGTTATCGAGTAATCGGAAAAATAAAAACATCCCGATACCTCACAACTTGCTCCGTTTTATGGCATATCGGTCAAAAAAATTAAAGTAGGTACATCCTTTCACTTACTTTATTTTTAATCTTTAAATAAATTCTAGGTAATACATATGAGATCATACGTATTATAAATACTCACAATAATATTCACTAATTAACTAATAGATAAAATAACGCGCTGTTAGGGTTTTAAATATTTTTCTACAGAACCTTCTACAGGTTAAAACATAGTTCTCCCACCAGTCTCGGTGAAAGGCGTCAAGTTCGTCTCGCCATCTCCTTCGAGGTCTACCACGACGCCGGATGCTGTTTTGTGGGACCCACTCGGTGGTAACTTTAGCCCACAGGTCGTCCGGCATGCGAGATACGTGTCCGGCCCAGTCCCATTTCAGCTTTGCGGCCGCTTGGGCTACATCAGCTACCAGCGTTTTGGAACGCAGTACTGTGTTCTTGATTCTGTCAGTTAGTTTTAGTTTTAGTTTTCACAAGATGTACATTTTAAATAACTGTGTCAATGCAAAATAATAGATCGGTCCAGAACTCCAGAACGATCCAAATACATTATACATTTTGAGATAGTACGTAAAGGCAGTCACACTGCTCTCGTTAATACATATATACAAAAGTGAAATGACTAGATAGGTAGAATTTGTTTGTATTCCTTCAGATTTGAGTGAAATACTCGTATGTGACCATATTCTGAGTAAGAAAGTAAAGAAATTTTTCCAATAGGTCCAAATTTTGTTGTTTAAAAATAATAACTTAAAGAGCAACATTTTCGTTAAATATTCTTAGAGGCTATATAGGTTTGACTCTTCGTTAATAAAAGACAAATAAGACAGGATATATATTTAAAAATACGCACTACAAATGATTACTCGTGAAATTGTGACCATATCTGGACAGTTCTCAACTCAATAGCGAAAGCCGATAAAGGGCAATATCAATAGTACATTATTACTTTTTCTGTCCTACTTTTGACAAGGGTACGAAATTCCCCAAATTTGGCAAACCTCTTACAGTAAATTAAAGTAATTTCATTTATCGAACCCGAGACTTTTCCGAATAAGATTTCTGAGTAGGTATTCTAGAATTTCAAGGCAAATTGAAATGAATATTCAGAGCTGTGCAGGTTCGTAATCGGTTTCTACGAATGGAAAACACATATTGGCTATCGGACTCGAGCTATGATCGTGTGGGATTGGCTTCTCTTAAGCCTGCTATCGTTTCGCCTTCGGAATTACGCAGAAAAATTGGTTGGGACAAAGCACAAAACAAATTTCTTCATATGGAAGCGCCAAAAGGAAGCTCAACATTACAGTAATTAATTACATACATTATATGGAGCGGGAACGCGCGCTTGACGTTGCGTGAACACTGTAGAACACAATTAAACATAGCAATTAAATAAAATAAGAGCTTAAAATTCATGAAAATCTAAAGGAGTATCACCCTCAGTTATGTTACAACACTCTAAGTAAGTAAGACAAATAAATTAAGGATAGAGGACACTGTATCACACGTAGCCATCAATGATCCCTTTGAATTTCGTGCGTCATTTTTTGCGCAATCACATTGACTTTCTAATGACACGGCCCTAAAGGGACGCACCGCACCATCAGTTCAACACGTGCAGCCGAATTATTCCGCCGTAACCTATACATTTAACTAAAATGGCGGCGAATTCTTGAAAACAATTGAGCAGTGCCGTGGAATTTAGATTTAGAATTTACAATAGAAGATCTTCATCTATTCCAATGGCAAGGAATGACAATTTTAATCTTGAAAATCCTAATAGCACACAGACTAATTTTATGTATCAAATTGATCACAGAAATGGCTGAGTGATCCTCAGATCAACATAAAACGCATCCAATTTTTCGGCTTAACTATTTCACACGCAGGACACATTACATTTCATTGAGTTTTAGAACCTGCATCCGGTGATACTTCTTAGAAGATACATATAGGTTAGCCAAAGTACTACACTACGTTACTTAACTTAGAAAGAACTCATAGAGCGATTTAAAGGTGTTTACTTCCCGTCTTTTACTCTACCCTTGTTGAGGATAATCACTCAACACTGCCTCTTCGGTAGCTCACGAGTGAGCACAGTGGACTGTATTATCGGCTCTCGGAATTCGTGGCTCCAGTTCGGTCGCCGTGGCTATCCCAGTCGTAGGCACGGCGGTTCAGACGCGGCACGTAGTTGCCACGTAGATGCTGCGTAACACGTAGCAAATCGTACGTTCGTAGCTCGTAGTACAGGTTCGGTTTCGTAGCTCCGGATCCGATGCGTAGCTGCACGACGTGAATGTCACGTAGATATCACGTAGGGCACGTAGACCGAAGTTCGGAGATCAACCAAACGAATGGGACCTCAGACGAACTTGGTTACGGCAGCAGGTCGACGCAGGTTCGATGCAGGTTCGAGTACGAGTTATAAAAAACACTGGTTGACTTGTTCGTTCTTTAATTTTCTTCGGCAGTATGGTAAATAATCGAAAACAATAATTCCTTATAAGCTATTTCCTTAAGATCTAACAAGACTCAGGACTCGTAAGCAAACTACTGGCTCGCAGGCCAATAGGAGGCGTCGAACCGTACATTCTACGGCCGGCACGCCCCTTTCGTCAAGTGCGTTCTTTTCTAAGGATCGTTGTATGGAAAAGTGAACTGGCTACGTGATTGGCCGTTCATTTTCCCATTTTTCAGCCCTAACGGCTTTTCTGGTCTACGGGATGAGCGGTTCGGGGAGGGTCGTGTCTACGTTTACGGTTCGATATCTACGTGAGATGTCTCATTCTGTAGCTTTCATTGCACCGCATTAAATGACCTTACGTTTTATAAGATAAGAGTTACGGTTCGTTAGCTATTAAGTCGGATCGATCGATAAAGTTAATTTTACGTTGTGCTGGCAAGTCGCGGAAGGCCATAAAAGGTAAGTGCAATGAGTCCAGATGCATTTCTAAGTGTATTCTAAGCAATCAGGTCATAGTGAAGTTAATTTGAATTGTTAAAACGAAATTCCGATACGATTTCGTACTGAAAATGGGCTCTAATTGGACGGTTCATAATTCACGTTAATTTTACGTTAACGTGAATTGCGGCTGACCTAATTACTTTAGAAACATAATAAAAACGGATTCCTGATGGGATTATCCGTTGCTATCGCTTGGCACTATTGCGGAAGCGATAACAGGTGATGTAATATTATCATAACATTGCCACGTGGTTCGGCACCACGTGAATATCTTATGCAATATTCATTCAGTTTTCGGCTTGTGTCCGTAACAACCCTACTAACCTTTTTTTTAAGTGTTGTGAAGTTTTAACCTTTCGACAATTATTTATACTAAGCACGGTCTTAAAACAGCATGCTGCAATCCCTTATAGCACTGAGTATACTAATAAAATGCGCAAGGATATTGTTTGCTCTAAAACTATAAGAAGGGGTCACTTCTGTTTATGATTTTTGTTTCGCTGGATCCTCTCCTTTACAGTAGGCTTAGGTAATAATGCGAAACTGGATATATATCCGCTTAGCTACGCGAAATGTAAGAAAATACTCCAGGAAGCACTACAAAATATGTCATACGAAGATACAGAGAAGTTAGTAATTGTTTAAGTTGATTTTTATGTACTTATTCAGTCAGATTTAATATTATTGTATCCGATATGTAATTTATCAAACTATTTAATATTTAATTATATTATATAATACTAAATTATTATTATTACTTGCATTGTATTTCTCCTGTATATTTTATGAGTTGTGCAATAAAGAGTACTTGTATTGTATTGTAAATTGTTGTATAAATGTGTTTACGATTATTCATTTAAGACATTGTTAATAAGTTAGTCCTCTTTATGCCTGAAACACAGGGAATCCTATGTAGTTTAGGCAGGCGTCATATTTTATCAATTAAAATGACTTAGTAAAGTAAATACCTTATCTTATCTTAAAGTTCACAGGTTCCCAGGTTAAAGGTGATCAGGGCAATACTATCTAACAATACTATACAGAGTATTATTATATCAGGTATCAGAAAGTCTCCAGCTCGGACGTAGTAAGTGTATACATGTTTGTATGGGTACAACTGTTAACATGATGTCAATGTTTGCATTAATTTTATCCTTTGTTGGGTGACTATTATAAACTTGAATTCCCCGAACAAATAGCTGCGAATGTGGGTTTTGCCACGATCGATATACGCATAAGTTATCATAATATGCATATTCATTACATTATTTAGTTAGCCAGAGTAAGTAAACAATTTATAAACAGATGTTGATATCATTTAAATTACATAAATGGTTATAATTCATTTCAAAGCGCGATACCTTCTTATGGGATAATATTTCGCAACCCTGCGCGAATTACTTACTTACTTTTAAAACATTACAAAATTCGATTCCGAAATAAAATAAATTAATGTAAATGCCTCAATCTTTGAACGAATATAATTTTTTTGTTCCAAATGAATGTAAAGTTATATTAATTTGGAACCGAAATTTGTTATTGAACTTGAACTAACAGTTCTGCCATCTTATTAAAGAGGCTCGTCGATCCCCTGAGAGTTACGACCCACACATAGAAAATCAATCGTATTACGTGAACATGGAAGTGAAATGCAATCAGAATCACGAATGTTTGTATAATCGATGTTTAGCCGTTAACCCTTAAACGGTTTAGAGATCAGATTGATTTCGTAAATAAATTGATCATCATTCCATGCAGACCGTTAAGAACGGATTCTATTTACTTGGCTATTTTCGTTTCAATGACGTGGTTTGCGCAGTTTGTAGACACCTGCCTACTGAGTCGGTGGTCCTGGGTTCGAATCCCGGCCGGGGCTAATATTTGTGTAATGAGCTCGAATGTTTGTTCCTGGGTCATGGATGTTATCTATATATATAATTATACATCATGTATATATCGTCGTCTAGTACCCATAGTACAAGCTTTGCTTAGTTTGAGACTAGGTCGATTTGTGTATGTTTGTCCCTTAATATTTATAATTTTAATAGTTTTTGAGAATGCCCATTATTTCAATACCAGACACACTAGACCAGACCAGACGCATTAACAATAGTTGTTTGAACTACAAATACAAAGTTCAACCACCTTGTATGGAGCTTCTAAGCGTACCTACTCGTACATTCGCATGTAAATTTCATAATCGCTGCTACTAGACCGATCAACCAGACTTTACTGTAACCAAGAGGGGCCACTGCACGCCGCGAACTATGCTAATAACCTTAACTACGCCTTCCACTCTTGTTAGTAAGAAATCGGCGCGCGATCCTTTACTCGTAGCAGCGTCTATCTGTTGTATCGTCCAATTGAGTATGTATATCGCCGTCTAGTGTCCATAACACAAGCCTGACCTTACTGTGGGAATAGATCGATTTGTGTGAGGTTGTCCGATAAAAAATAATAATTGAGACCAATGAAAAGAGAGTTCATAAATAAAATTGTGTAAGCTGGTGCTGAAACACATGAAAATGCTTAGTGTTTAGCGACTTGCGTATTACTGTAAACTAGGTATAAGATAAATTTATGTCTGCAAGATGTCACAAATACTCGGGATAAAAGTATGTAAGTACTTATTTTACATAGAAAAGTGCTCGGTTGGCCGCCACCGCGACTGATCGGCACTCCTGATACTGAATCGCATACCGATTCGAAACATGTCGAGCGATATTCAACTGCTACGAAGTGAGTAAACCCGTTTATGTATTTTAATATATGTACTTATTGCTAAGAATTTAAACATTCTCGTTGATTCGATTATATTAGAGAATATGTAATTCAAAACAATATATTACAAAGAAATACTCCTCGGCACACTCCGTCTAGACAGATCCAATATCAGAAAATGAATTTGTAATCTCCTTTTGGTAATGAAAGAAAATAATGCTATAAAATGTTGAAAAGTTGCTCAATGTATTTACTTAACGAGATTAGTCTGATGGTTCATATTGTAGCAGATTGGGTGCTGTAAGGAATGCCTCGTCGGCCGGGTCCTCACATTGACATCTACGATAGCTCAGTAGAAGAACGATTTAAAGAAACACAAGGGTAAACGAAAACGATATATATTTAACACAAAAACAAATTAACACAATTAAAGATCGGAGCACAATTAAATTTAACACACAAATTAAACCGCGAATTTACAATTAAATACCTTAACTAATGTAGTCCTTTATCTAACACTGATTGCACTACGTACTACTAACTAACAAGATGGTATACACGGAAGTAAGAGACTTGAAACTGAAGTACTTGCGGATCGCGGATCTACGCACTGAGAAACAGAGTGTGGACTCGATGTTTACTGCAGATGTACTTGAGTGGTACTACTAACTGACTACGGAGTCGTAACTCTACGCAGACTGAGGTGATACTACTACGGAGTCGTAACTCTACGCAGGCTAAAGTTGTACTACTACGGAGTCGTAACTCTACGCAGGCTGAGGTGATACTACCATAATGACCAATCCTGTCGTCTCACACATCCCCTGGGGGAGTGTGGGGATGCCATACCAGGGCTTAGCCCTTTTTGGCGGCCTCATCTCCGTCCGTGATGACGGACGGGCGGTCTCGTTAGAGACCTCAATCTCTTCCACATTGTGGATTTTGCGTGCATCTTCTCGTGGTAGCGGTCAGGTCAAGTTCGGCGTGAGCGCTGCTGCTGCTTCCTCCTCTCTTCTCCTCTTCTTGGTGAGTTGGGCTCAGCTGCTGATGAGCACGGTGGCCTATCTGCGGCTTTGCGGAATCGTTGGCCTTTCAGCGGCGTTGTGGTGACCTGGATGGGTTCCCAGGGGGCTCATTCGGGGGGCACGAGCTCTCTCGGCAGAGCTCTGCCCCTTCCGTCTGGTGGACGAGTGTGGAGTGGTGCGATGCCTTCCAGGGATGGGATCCCGGAGTTGTCCGCACGGCGAAACATGGCTCCTGCCAGCTGCCCGATGAAGGCGTCCAGCCCTTGCCATTTGAGATCCCGGAAGATCGTTTCGTTGCGCATGTAGCGCGGCGCCGAAACGATTGTGCGCAGGGATTGGGACTCCTGCGCACGCAGCCTTCTCTTGCTGGTCTCCGACGTCAAGGCGTACCATGCGGGGGCCGCATATGTCAGGCGGGACCGCAGGTATGTCTTGTATATCCCCAACTTTGTGCGAAGGGGAAGGCTGCTGGCAAGTACTGGACGAAGTCGAGTGCGTGCCACTCTTGTTCGCCGTGCTGTCTCTTCCACATGTCTCGTCATCGTGAGCCCCCTGTCGATGGTCACACCCAGGTACTTGGCTGTGTGCGACCAGGGGATGTCCTGTCCGAACATACGAAGCGGAGGCGGCTGCTTTACCCTTCCGGTGACCATGGCCTGCGTCTTCCCGACGTTGACCGACAGTCGCCAGCGGGCTAGCCATTCTGGCAGGACGTCAAGCGAGCGCTGGAGCTTGACGGCGGCATGTTTTGCGTTTAGTGACGACACGAAGAGGGCCGCGTCGTCCGCATATAAGCCCAGCTTGACGTCGCCCGCCACCGGGATGTCATCGGTGTATCGGGCGTAGCAGGCCGGGGATAAGCAGCTGCCTTGTGGGACGCCCGCCAGTATCGGGCGCTCCGTTGAAGTGGCGTCCTCCACCGCCACTTGAAATCTTCTGTCGGACAGGAACGATGCTATGACGCGCACCACGCGTCGAGGAGCTGTAGACGTCGACAGTTTGTAGGTGAGGCCCTCGTGCCACACCCTGTCGAACGCCTTCTCCATATCGAGGAATGCTGCTACAGTAACCGACTTCCTGTTCATGGCGGCTGCCATGTAGTGCAGCACCCTCGATAGCTGCAGGGTGGTAGAGTGCCCTGCGCGGAATCCAAACTGCTCTGGACGGGGCTCGATGTGGGGCTGGAGATGGTTCAGCAGGAGTCTTTCGAACACCTTGGAGATGGTGCTAAGTAGGGTGATCGGGCGATAACCCTCCGGCTTCTTCTTGCTTTTTCCGGGTTTATGCAGCATGATGACCCGGCCAAGCTTCCACGGTGTGGGAAAGTGTCCCGAGCGCAGGATCCCATTGAACAGGCGCGCTACCGCCACGATCGCTCGCGGCGGTAGGTGGTGAAGGGCCCTGTTCGGGATCGCATCGGCGCCCGGTGCCTTTCTTGGCTTGGCCCGTTGTAGTGCGCGCTTGACCTGGCCGGGTGTGAAGAAGACGGGTTCCTCTTCTGCCTCGATCGGTGGCGCGAAGTATCTCACAAGGTGTTGCTCGACTGCTGAGACGTGCTCCACATCGTCCGTCGGATTCGGTTGGAATTGGGACTGTAGATAGTCCGCGAAGAGTTCGGCCCTGTCCTTCGCTTTATATCTGGGCGTCCCGTGTTCGTCGTGCAGTGGGTGCGTGGTTGGTGGCGTCATGCCGAGTTGTCGGCATAGACGGTGAATCGAGGGCATGTCACCGTCTATCGCTGCCAGGTGCGCCTCCCAGGATTCCGCTGCGTGGTTGCTCAGCTCCATCTTCACCCTCTCCACCAGTGCGTTGAGCGACGCTTTGAGGGTGGGGCATCTCGTCCGTTGCCAGTCTCGCCGCATTCTGCGCTTGCGCGTGATAAGCTCCTGGATCCGGGCAGGTAGGGGCTTTCGCCTCGAGCTGACCGGAACGGTATGTGTCGCGGTGTCGAGCGACCTCTGGATCTTGGTTGAGATGCTGGCTGTGGCTTCTTCTACCTCCTCTGCTGTGGAGACTGGCAAGGGGACGAAGTCTTCGTCCATTGCCGCCGAGAAAGTCTCCCAACAGATGCGTCGTTTTGGCGTCTGGAGTGGCGTCATTGTGGGCAGATCCCTGATGGTCAATAAGACCGGTCGGTGATCAGAAGGGAGATCTGCCATGACTTCGTGAGTCATCACCGCGTTGACTCCTTTGTGGATGGCGAAGTCTATGATATCCGCTGATAGTGGGTTGCAGTCCGCGTAGTGAGTTGGCTCTTCTGGACCGGATATCTCGAACCCGCCATCCACTAGTGCATCCTCCAGTGCTTTTCCTGCGTGGTCCGTGTGCGACGCGTGCCAGATGGTGGATTTTGCGTTAAAATCCCCAGCCAGGATGGTCGGCATGGGGGCTTGAAGTAGGGCACAGACGTTAGGCACGACGCCGCCGGGCGGGCCGCAGGGACGATATACTGCATACAGTCGCAGTTCGCTGTCGGCCACGTGGATGTCGACTCCCAGAGCCGTGATGGAGTTGTAGCTCTTCCACGTGACTGGCTGGTGTACTATCTTCCTCCTTACGATGACCGCAAGTCCTCTAAAGGGCCGGGGCACACCGTCGCGCAGTGTAGTCTCATCGTGTCTGTAGACCACGTATCCGCTTATCTTCAGCGGGGTGTCTTCGCGCAACCACGATTCGCTGACCAACATGATGTCAATGTTTTGCTCGTGAAGGAAGTGGCGGAGCAAGCCGAATTTGTTGGTCAGCGATTGCGCGTTCCAGTACACCACTCTCAGTTCCCTATTGAATAGGTGGCCGGAGTGATGTGGCGGCAGTTTTCACGGCGCTGATGGTCGCCGGATCTACAGACGCGGCGATGTCCAGGAGCTGCGCGATTAGGCTCAGCATCTGGGCTGCTGCGTCGTTTGCGGTCTGTTTGCTGGCGGGTTTGTTCGCCTTCGCCTTGTTGTTGCTGTTGCCCTTGGCGGTGGTGGCCTTGGAGGAGGCCTGCTTGGGCGGCGCAGTTTGTGGCGTCTCGATTCCTCCCTTCTTCTTCTGTTTCTGCACTGGTGCTGGCGCAGGAGGGGGGGGCGGCTTCTTTTTCTGCTGGGCGGCAGGTGCTGGTTGGCGGGCAGCGGCGGTATTTCTACCCCTTTGTTGGGGGTTGTTGGCCGGCGCCATCAAGTTTGACGGCGCCGACTCTTCCACCGTGGGCTCCTCGATCGCTGCGCGCGTGATCGGCCCCTGCCGGATCGGCTTCGTGAGGGCGTATGCTCCTGCCTTCTTGTTCCTGGCTTCCCTCACGAAGACAGGGCACTTCCTGTTTGAGGCCGGGTGAGGCCCTCCGCAGTTGGCGCAGGTGGCAGGCTCGCTTCTTGGCCGGTCGCACTCGCTTGCCTTGTGCGGTCCTGCACAGCGGACACAGCGGGTGGGTCGGTGACATCCGAGGGAGGAGTGACGGAAACCCTGGCAGTTATGGCACTGCGCAGGGCCCCTTTTGCTCCTCCAGGCTTCAATCTTGATGCCGGGCATGTTGAGGAGTTCCCGGACATCATAAATGCTGCGTGTCTCCGCGGCAGTCGTGGTCATCTGCACGAAGAACACGCAGCCTGGGCGTCCTCTTCTGGCCTTGATGATTCTCACATATGATGCGCTGAACCCCAGCTCTTGTAGTGCTGCGACAATTAGGTCCTTGTCGGTGTTTGATGGGAGTCCGCGCAGGCATATCTTCAGTTGTTGCCCTTCCGCTGTGTTGTAGATATGGAAGGGCAGCAGGTCTATCCCCTTGTCCTCCTGGAGCTTCAGCAGGTAGGCCTGGACCACCCGAAACTCCTCGTCGCCTTTGGGGAAGAAGGTGACCCCGTCACCGGTGGCTTTGGCGTTGGGTGCATGCCCCAACAGCTTCCTTAATTCCGCGAAGTGCGTCGGCCAATCCGGGAATGTCTCCAAATAAATGGGCTTGTATTTGCTCTTTTTGGGCAAGTCATTTTTTTCTTGCCCTTTATCCTCCTGCTGCGGGGCAGCAGGAGCGGGATCTAATTTTTTTCCCTTCATTCCTGGATTGGCCTTGGCACTCGGGGGCTTGAAGGAGGAGGCGGCAGCAGCGGCGTAGTTGCGCTGTTGTTGTTGTGGCAGCGGCGTCGGTTTCAGTTGTGGCAGCGGCGTCGGTTTCGGCGCGGCGGCGGGCAGTCTCTGGGCCTTCTGGGCGCCTGCGGGGGTGAGGGCCGGAGGGGGCTCTCGTTCCTGCGGGGCTGCGGCATATTGTTGTAGGATGGTTAGCGGCGCCTTCCATCCGCTTTGTGACGTCGCAGGTGCGGCGTCAGTGTTCATGCCCACGCCTGCCGATTTGGAACGGCGGCGCAGGCGGGGGTCGGTTGGCGGGGAGCTCTTCCGACATGGCCTCTTGCTGGGTGTCTCTTGCGAAGCGGGGCTGGGGCAGGACTTCCTCTTTTCTGCCATCGGCGCAAGGACAGCTGGGTGCTGTTGGAGAAACTCGATGAAAGGTACATCTTCGTCCAACAGCTCTGCGTCGTCGCCAAGCTGGTACCCGGTGATCCTCACATACGCCGCCATCCAAGCCGCTAGGCCAGGTGACGGGAGCCCCTCCTCCATCATGCGGGCGACCACGACCCTGTCATGGTCGAGGTCCTCCCGATGTGTGGGGGCATCGTGCGGATGGTGGGCGGGCTCGGCGAGTTGCGCAGCCTTATGGTTTTCTTTGTTTACAAAGATCGAAACCATAGGGCTGCTTGCTGTGGCGTCTGTCGACTTGTGGCGTCGAATCTTCTCCTTCCGGCCTGTTGATGGTGTCTGGCTGGCAGGGGTGGCTTCCAGGGCGTCGGTAAAGTCGTCCAGGTCCGGCATGGACAACTGGGGACATCTGCTTTTTTCAGGGGGTAGTTGGTTATCGGCCCTTTCCCAACTACCCTCGAAATTTTTCTCATCCGTGCGGGGTCGGGGGGCGCCCACTAGCGTGGACGGAGGCAGCCCGGGTCCCTGGGGACCCAAACCGCCCTCCCCCTTCCCATCGGGACCGGAGAAAAGCTTCTTTTTCTTCCCGCCCTGGTCCTGGCTGGAGGGCCCGGCCTGGTGACGGGAAGACTCCTTGCGGGGTTGGGGGGCGCCCACTTGCGTGGACGGAGGCACTCCGCGTCCCGAAGGACGCGTCGCGCCCTCCCCCTTTCCATCGGGAGTTTTCAGCGGCTTCTGTGGCGCTTGGTGGCGGCTCGACTCCGTGCGGGGTTGAGGGGCGCCCAGTTGCCTGGACGGAGGTAGTTCGCAATCTGATGATCGCAAACTACCCTCCCTCTTCCCATCGGGAGCGGCTTTCTTTGCGGCATCCATAATGATGCCTCTGAACGGCGTTCCGCGACGCTTTCTCACTATCGGCTTGATGCCTGTCTCCACATCGTTTCCCCCGGGGCATCCGTTTTAGCGGGACCGGGTTCTACTCTGTGGCGAGGGGCACCGACGGTGAGAGGCAGCAAGGCGGCAGGCAGTCTTCTCGGCGGGGCCGGGTGATGTCAGCAGCTTTCAGCGAAAGGCGGAGATCACGATGAGCAGCGAAGTAGGTGCGTCCGAGCGGTTTTCCAGAATTGGGGTTCCGTTGGCGATCCTACTACCATAATGGCGGAAACGGGCGTCCTTTTATATGATTCGTTCAAGGTTTGTTTACATGTCTAGGGGGACGCCCGCTCCGTTACATTTTGCTGACTCTAGGTTAAGTTACAATTTTTATCTTAAATCTAACATATAGTTAATGATAAGTCTCATTTATAGAACACAAATCTATAATTAGTTTTGATGTGAGAGCTCCCGTTTAATTATAATTACATAAAATTCGTATCATTTCTTTGTCTCGGCTCAGAGGCCGTCTCGCTCACACAGGTCGAGATATACACCTGCCCGTTCCCTCTTATCGCGGCGCGCGCGGCGCGCCGTGTTATTTTCATGTTTGCCGTGCTCGCAGCAGGTTGCGGCCGGTATAATATTAAGAGAATTTGCTTATATTTCTACAAGGAATGTTATTACAAAGTTTCAGAGTTATTTAATTTTTATCCTTAAGTTTTACATTCAATGTAAACAACATGACTTCTTTGTCTTAGACTGTGAGTGGAAAGTTACCAGGATGAGTCATACTTGTTTACTTTAAGACTCCGTGGTCTTTTAACTATTTTAGTTAGTACATGGGAGCTCTCTTAACAATAATGTTTCTTAGGAAAAATAAGTGTTATACACATAGTATTGCCGCTTTTTTGGGCATTTAGGAAAATAGGGATATATTATTTATTTCGTCTTAATATTAATTTCGCCTAACTTATACATATATATTATTCATTCATTTATTTATTCTAAATACGCCTAGCTGTCCGTAACAGAGCTCCCCCCGCCGAGCTCCCGCGTAGGCTCGGGTTGCAAGGGGAGGACAGCTAGTTTCCTCGCAGGTCGGCGAAAAACTCCTCCTTTGGTGCGGACTTCGACGTTGCGCACCTCTCCGTCGGGACCCGGATGTGTCGCCACGACGATCCCCTTCGGCCAGACGTTGCGCGGCAGCGTGTGATCGGCTATCACGACGTAGTCGCCTGGCTGGATGCGTCGCTTGTTCCCCGTCGGTGATGACTGCCTGGGCGCGAGTGTAGGTAGGTATTCGCGAACCCACCGCGCCCAGAAGAGTTCGGCGAGCGCCTGGCTGGCCCGCCAGGTGCGTCGGTCGGCTTCTCGGCAGGGCCCGTTGAGTGGCGCTGCAGTAGGCGTGCCCAGCAAATTGATTGGGCGTCAGTGCCTCGTTGTCGGCCGGATCGGCGGACACATGGGTGAGTGGCCGAGCGTTGACAGTTCGCTCGGCCTCGGCGAGCAGCGTCGTCTTCTTGGCGCCTTTGATGGGCGCGCCGTCTCGGCGCGTGATGTCGTCTGGGCGTGCGCTGTGGCAGCGCGCCGCGACGGTAGCGTCAGGTGACGCGCTATGTTTGCGCGCGGCGTCGTCGCGTGTGACGCGACGCTCCTCTCCCCCCGTTGTGCGACAGCGTAGGGGGCAACGCCTGCCGGCGTTGGGTGCGTGCGCTGCGTGGTGGCTGCGCTTCGTGTCGGCTGCCGTAGCTCGACAAGGCTGTGGCGGGCGCCGCGGCGGCAGGCGACGCGAGTGGCGTCGCGGCCGAAGTAGCGGCGTGAGTGGCGGCTGGCGACACGGCAGACGTCGCATCGGGTGTGGCGGCAGGCGACGCGGCAAGCGTCGCGGCAGGCGACGCGGTGGGCGTCGCGGCGGGTGATGCGGCAACGACGCGGTGGGCGTCGCGGCGGGTGATGCGGCAGGCGACGCGGCAAGCGTCGCGGCAGGACAGCGGCAGGCGACGCGTCAGGCGTCGCGGCGTGCAACATCACCCACTGTTGCTGGTCGTAGCTGGGTTCGGGGTGACGCCACCGGCGTAGTCTGCTTGGCCGCTTCCTCTTCTTATCGCGTCGAGGTCGTCGACGCGTTGTCTGTGCGCGCGGCGTCGTTGTGCGCATTACGACGCCTCCCTCCCCCCGTTGACTTGTGGCGTCGAAACGGGGGCAACGCCGTCGGCGTTGTTTGCGCGGCGTCGCGGCAGGCGACGCCACTGATGTAGAGCGTGGTTGGGTTGATGCCGCTGGCGTCTCTTGCAGGCCTTGTTGTGAGTTCGCTGCTTGCGTTGGTACACCGCGTCGGTGTGTGGCTTGGCCGTCGTCTCGGCGTAGGCAACGGGCGTCGTCATCTCCCCCCGTAGAGGCATAGGGGCGCGACAGTCGTAGGGTGGCTACGGATTGTGATCCACGTAGCCAGTCAGCAAACTCGGCAGCTTCAGTGGGCGGCAGAGCAGCTGGCGTAGCATTCGGCGTCGCGACGACTTTCTCAGTCGCGAAAAGGGCCGGCGCGTACGGACAGGGCACGTACGGGACGGCATGCTGCACGGGTGTATACGGCGCTGGGGCGTCCAACGTATACGGTGCGTTCGGTGTCGCGGCGAATGGCTCAGCCGCGTGAGGTGCCGGCACGTACGGGTGGTAGGCGAGCGGCTCGGTTGTACACGGCGCTGTGGCGATCTTCGTGTACGGCGCGTTCGGCGTCCAAGTCCGTGGCGGTGCTGGTTGCGCCCTGTCTGGCGCGTTGCTCAGCGCCGGCTCCATCCGCTCGGCGCTGATGTCATCAACTTGTGGCGGGCGGCAGTCTCGCTCCGTCGTTGCTTCCGACGTAGTTGCAGGTCGGGCGGTGTCTTCTTCTAGTAGCGGCATCGCGTATCCGACGTAGCAATGCAGTACGGTTTGCTGCCATCTCGCGTCCTGTTGTGGCGCCGACCCGAAGAGCACCCATCCGAGTGGAGACAGCATGGCGGCGGGCTCGTCAATCTTGCCCACGCGTAGCTCGTATGGCAGCATCAAGTGCCAGTTGTCGGCGCCGATGAGAATGCGCGGGCGTGCTGTGTCGTAGCACGCGGCGCTCATATCCGCGAGGTGCGGGAACTGCGTGACGTAGTCTCGCTCTGCTTGCTGTGCGCGCAAGCCCAGGTCGGCGACGGTCCGTAGGCTTAGAGGGTGAGCCGGACCGCCTGTCTGGTTGCGTACGTGGGCGTGCACTCGACGGCTCGTTTGTTGCGTCGTCATTGACCCCACGCCTTGGATATGCAGGCGCGAGGTCGTACCGTCGGCGCCGATTGCATCTGCGAGGTCCTCTTCTATGAGTGAGATTGTGGACCCCTGGTCCATCAAGGCGTAGGTGAGTGTCTCGCCGCGGGGTCCGCCGACGATGACTGGGATGACCTTCAACAGGACCGAAGACACGTTGCGTCCATATTCGGCCGTGTTGGCGGTGAATTCTTCGACGCACGCCGTCGTCTCTGGCTGTGCGTCTGGGGCTGCGTGCGTGTTAGGGCGGCGTCGCGACGCCGCGGCATAGGTCGCAGTGACAGCTTGTGGCGGGGCAGTCGGCGTGGCGCTTCGTCTAGCGGCTTGCTTGACTGCATAGGGAGCCGGTGCGTACGGTTGATAGGCGTACGGCGTGGCTTGTGGCGCAGGCATGTACGGCGCTGCTTGTGGCGCAGGCGTGTACGGCGCTGCTTGTGGCGCAGGCATGTATGGAGCTGGGGCGCTCGGCGTATGCGTCTGCGTCTTCTCGGCGTGTAGCAGTCGGTGGTGTGGATAGGTGCAGCCGGGAACGTTGCAGCCGCGGGCGTTGCATTGGTCGCGGCGGTGCTTGCGCTCCAGGCATTTGAAGCAGATTTGATTCTGTCGCACCCAATCCCATCGGGCTCCGACTGGCACGGCGATGAGTTTGCGGCATTCGGTAGTGCGGTGGCTGCCTCCACAGTATAGGCAGCTAGTAGGTTGCTCGAGTGCGTATGTCTGCACGCGATCTCTCGGAGGGCGTCGTACGGCTCCTCTTCCGGCGTTGGCCGCCGTGCGTTGCTCAGGGACGCGCTGCGATCCACGTTGCTCGGCGGCGGGCGTCGGTCTTCTATGCGGCGCCTTAGCGTGCGAGAATTCCATCTCGGCATCGCTTTCTTCAAGGAGGAACTCCGCCATCAACATGAGTTCGTTTTCGGCGGAGTTGAGGTGCTCCTTAGCGTAGGAACACCAGCGACTGCGCAAGTGTGGGCTCAGTCGCTCGGTGACTTCCCGGATGAGAAGTGGATTTGCGCCGTAGCTTCGGCGGTCCAGGTCCACAAGCGTTGAAACGATATTCATGATGCGTATGGCGAACTGGTTGAGGTCATTGGCGCTCGGTCCGAGCGGCGGCATTCTTCGCAGCTCGTCGATGGCGCGATCAATGAGTAGATCGGTGCGCCCGAAATTCTTCTTAAGGACCCGTATGATTAGGTCGGGTCGAGCGGACGAGGCGATCATGTGCTGCACACATTGACGGGCTTCACCTCGCAGGCAGTGTCGCAGGCGTGCGACATTTTCATATGCGGAGTACTTGTAGCGTGCGGTGCTCTCAGTGTAGGAGTTATAGAAGGTGAGCCACTCGCTTGGCTCCCCGGAGAATGGCGGTAGCTCGTAGACTTGCTTCGGAGGAGGTCGCATCATGGTTTCAATAGTGTCGGTGAGGCGGTCGATCACACGGTCTCGACTCGACGATCGTTCTCGACGGCTGTATGGTGTCCGTGGTTCCTCTTCGTGTCGCTTGCGTGTGTCGCGTTGCGGTGTAGGATCCCTCGTCTGCTTCGCGTGGACCGCGTCGGCAGGGTGGACGTTGGACAGCCAATCGTTGACGCGTCGCTGTGAGTCGGCTTGAGATCCGCCGGTCCGAGATTGTTCGTCGATGCGCTCCATTTCGACGGCGAGCCTCTTTTCAACGAGCTCGCGTTCAAGACGAATTTCTTCGAAGCGAAGTTGCTTGAGCCGCTCCATAGCGGCGAGCTCCGCCTCGCGGCGGAGCACGTCCGTCGCGTTCGACGCTCGAGAGTGAAGTGATGCTGGTCGGGGCGGCGCGTGGGCTTTATCGCCAAAGGTGACGCCGAACTCGCGCCGCTGCGCGCGGGCCTCTGATTGGTCGGCCGGCGCGGAGTGCAGTGATTGGCCGGCGTGCGTGGCCGGCGCGGTGTGCTGCGATTGGTCGAAGCGCGCAGTAGTCTTCGACAAATGTTTGTCCAGTTCGCTGCGCCAAACCGTAGTGTCGGTTGGCGGCGAAACTGGAGCTTCTTCGGCGGGAGACTCGGGCGAGTCTGTTTGGTGGTGCAGTCCCGTAGGCGGTCGGGCATGGGCAGCGGGCGGTGAATGTGTGACTGCCACATTAGTCACCGCAAACCGCTGAAGGTCAATCGCAGATTGTGTGCGCTCGCGCTGCGCGCGCGCACTCTCCTCGCTCTTGTTTCCGCGTGTATTAACCATCGCTAACTATTTGGAAACCGCACTTTCCAAACCTAACAACGAAATACCTAAACTAATACCTAGCTCCGATCCGGCTCGAAGGACCAAAACAATGTAAGGAATGCCTCGTCGGCCGGGTCCTCACATTGACATCTACGATAGCTCAGTAGAAGAACGATTTAAAGAAACACAAGGGTAAACGAAAACGATATATATTTAACACAAAAACAAATTAACACAATTAAAGATCGGAGCACAATTAAATTTAACACACAAATTAAACCGCGAATTTACAATTAAATACCTTAACTAATGTAGTCCTTTATCTAACACTGATTGCACTACGTACTACTAACTAACAAGATGGTATACACGGAAGTAAGAGACTTGAAACTGAAGTACTTGCGGATCGCGGATCTACGCACTGAGAAACAGAGTGTGGACTCGATGTTTACTGCAGATGTACTTGAGTGGTACTACTAACTGACTACGGAGTCGTAACTCTACGCAGACTGAGGTGATACTACTACGGAGTCGTAACTCTACGCAGGCTAAAGTTGTACTACTACGGAGTCGTAACTCTACGCAGGCTGAGGTGATACTACCATAATGGCGGAAACGGGCGTCCTTTTATATGATTCGTTCAAGGTTTGTTTACATGTCTAGGGGGACGCCCGCTCCGTTACATTTTGCTGACTCTAGGTTAAGTTACAATTTTTATCTTAAATCTAACATATAGTTAATGATAAGTCTCATTTATAGAACACAAATCTATAATTAGTTTTGATGTGAGAGCTCCCGTTTAATTATAATTACATAAAATTCGTATCATTTCTTTGTCTCGGCTCAGAGGCCGTCTCGCTCACACAGGTCGAGATATACACCTGCCCGTTCCCTCTTATCGCGGCGCGCGCGGCGCGCCGTGTTATTTTCATGTTTGCCGTGCTCGCAGCAGGTTGCGGCCGGTATAATATTAAGAGAATTTGCTTATATTTCTACAAGGAATGTTATTACAAAGTTTCAGAGTTATTTAATTTTTATCCTTAAGTTTTACATTCAATGTAAACAACATGACTTCTTTGTCTTAGACTGTGAGTGGAAAGTTACCAGGATGAGTCATACTTGTTTACTTTAAGACTCCGTGGTCTTTTAACTATTTTAGTTAGTACATGGGAGCTCTCTTAACAATAATGTTTCTTAGGAAAAATAAGTGTTATACACATAGTATTGCCGCTTTTTTGGGCATTTAGGAAAATAGGGATATATTATTTATTTCGTCTTAATATTAATTTCGCCTAACTTATACATATATATTATTCATTCATTTATTTATTCTAAATACGCCTAGCTGTCCGTAACAGGTGCATTCAATAACAACAGATCGAAAGTAAACAAATATGATCCCAACCAAAACGAATATATCTAATATATATATATCTAAATTTAAGATCAAAAAGTTTAGCATAGGTATAATCAACATTTTTCCGTGTAGATAAATAAACTGTTATATTGAAATATTTTAAAGATAAGAATAAACAACAATGCTTGCAGCTGCATCTTTGTAAATTATTAAATTTACTAATAAAACAATATAATTAATAACAACGTTTCATTTTTAACACCACACTAAGTATCAAAATAATATGAGGGCCGTATTGCTTCGGGGCGGTCTATCGTCCTACACTACCAAAACGTAATATCTAGAATATCAGTGACATTAAATTGGAACCTTAATACTATGCCGATACCGTTTGTTTTTCAATATGAATGTTGTAGTGGCGCGTGGCAAACTTGAGCTTGCGGCTTTGCGATAATAGAGACAATGGCCTCTGTTTGAAAGATTAGGGCTCGAAGCGAAAAATTCACCTGGGAAGAGCCGTACTATACAATGTGTTACCGCCAAGTAGGCTTTTCTTAAAGTAGAGTAAAGTAACATAGATAATTAACGTATCCATGACCTTAATTTAATTAATTAACTTAAATTCAGGCTTTATTAACTTTCTAACAAACTTTTAATTGCGAGTAATGTACAGTAAATAAATTGACAAGTGAGTGTTAAATGAGAGCGTGATATGAGTAACGACAATTACGCTGTAAACCCTCTACATTGTATGTGCGGATTTAAGAAATTTAATTGTGCAGTTAATTCACATAATTATGATTAGCTAATACATGCAAACAATTACTAATGGATCATATTATTATCAGTTTTAATAAATGCCCGCATGCCGGTAACAGGCTGTATAAGTATTTGAATGTTTTTGTCACTCACGGGAGCCCTTTGTTTCTTAGAAACTTATTTCGTCGAATATTTAATTTCACCGAAAAATCGTTTCGCGAATTTTTTATTCTCATATATTTTCCATAATTCTTGCAAATATTATCCTATAGATTAGGTTAGGTTTGTTTTATAATTATAACAATCTCAAATAGTTTACGGTTGCAAAGAAAAATGCTTTCTATGAAATGATTTTTCGGCAAAATGAAACATTCAGCGAAAATTAATTTCAAGTGTCAATATAGACCCGCAAAAAGCTACACACATCAAATCCAGTCAGGTATAGTGCGACCAAGTTTTTTGTGAACCGAAAGGTGTTGCCACAATCTTCACACACAGAACACTTGAACGCAGAGACACTGACAATCGTATGACATTTCAGCATGGCAGGCGTAGTTCCTTAATATTCGCTGTTTCACAGAAAAGTTGGTCGTACTATGACGTAACCTGGTACGTCTACCTGTTTCGCCTTTATTCCGCTCTGGTAAAAGTTCTCCTTATCTAGAAAATACACGATAATTGGTAATCAATGATCACCGTGATCAGGTACCAATTTCATGAGAACCAAAGCTTTTGCTGTTTATTAATATTCTATAACTCCTAGCATCGATTAAAAATCATCGAGTAATTAACTAGACTTCTTTCTTTATCATTATGCATTTTTTATTCATGTGCGCAGTAGTAGAGTATATTTATATTGTAATTCAAACGTTGGTTGATCTACTCCGCTACTGGTTGTCCTGTTCTTTACCCTTATTTATTATTTTACTGTATATATTTCATGTTTTGTATCCCTGTGTATTTTAGGTGGTCAATAAAGAGGATTTGTATTGTATTGTACAATTTGTACGATACTACATAATTCCGACAATGTTTCAGTAGATAGAAAACAGTTCAGCTTTTAAACACTGACAGCATTTAATAATTAGACATACTAGAATTTCCTTTGTCTTTTACACGCCTCATAACTCTTGACTGTCAGCCAGACCCTCGACCGAGTTTAGCAATATGTCGGCTAGTTTTTGTCGACGTCAAAAAACGCAACATAAATTACACAAATATTTGTGTGATGAACTCGAATATTTGTTCCTTAGGTCATGGATGTTTTCTATGTATTGAAGTATATATTTATTTACGTATATAAATGTATATCGTCATTCGTCGTTTAGTGCCCATAACACAAGTCTAGATGAGCTTACTTGGGACTAGATCCATGTGTGTGGGGTTGTTCGATATTTATTTATTAAGTACCTACACTTAAATAATCCTCATACCTTTTAACGTGGTTTGTACTCTATGGAAATTCCAACGCATTGGACTCGTACGATATTGCCAAGGTGTAACTAGAACTGCATGACTAGAATTGGTGCCCGGACATCCTCACCTTATTTACAGTAGTTTGGTTACTACCACGGAAATATACCTTTAAATAAACCAAAATGCTCGAGCATCCAAGAAAATTTTCACAACCCAAAATCTGAGGTAAGCCACTCATCTGAATTCATTAGTCACAATCACATTAGGCACCTACGAAATTCGCAGTCGCAGTATTTTGTAAAACCCGGCGCCACAGATACGACCTTTACGTTCCATGCGATTAAGAAACTCTCTGTAATCGTATATAAATCGTATTTTCTACGCAAAGGAACGCACGCTGCATAACTATAATATCGCAAACTCCATGAAAGGAAATTGAAAACCAACCTTCCCTTTGCCCTTCCTCACGAATTTCGCCTTAAAAGATCACTGCCCCGCATGTCGCGTATGTAAATAAACAAAAACTTATCAATATTGTTTACAAAGACCAATTTACCCATATTCTAAGTCGTATCATTATGGACTTTATGTCAAAGAATTAAAGACTTCCACCACTGCATGTCGGTGACGTATCGGCATGCCGTGTAGTATGTACTCGGAAACGCAAAGGACGCCTCTTCCTGTTCCGGACGCATGACATACCTATGAGAATCCTATCAAAAGGTCTTATATATGTGAAAGTTTAATTCAAATTCTACCTTAAGGATTCTAATACAAGGTTTAGTTCAGACGTACCGCTATGTCAATAATGCGCTTTTGTAGAATAAATTCGTATGACAATGCCGAAATATTTATGATGTTGGTTGCGTTAACGATTGATCGTATCGAGGATTTGAATATTTTTGTAAAGTATTAAATAAACCACTTCAGGGATTCAAAATGTTTCATTCTTTTTAACCAAATTGTGATTGATTATTATTTCCGCAAATCGCCTCAAATACTTCAGCGTACCAGTAGTTGAGTCGAGGATCCTATATGATATTTTCAGTGACGATGTGTTTATAGGTCATTACTTGAATGAAGCCAATGTTTGAGCTTTGGATATAATATAACTTGTTGGAATAAGTATATATAACAAAAATAAAACGTAATTAGTAAATGACATCATATAAAACGTTTAAACTATCAAGAGCTTTTACAACAGTTTAGAGTACAGACTGGATAGGTATTTCATACATGTAAATGTTCACGTTTCCATGCTTGATTGCACCTGCGATAAAAATTGTGCTGGATACGCTGACGCGCTTGTTCACTTTGACGAATGGATCTAGGCCAAATTTGACATTACAGTCTGAGATATAAGTATCTTAGAAATGACACTTGTTAATGTCGCTTAATGTAGCGTGTATATCGTCCATCTCACGCTACGAGATGTCCGTAATATGGCCGATCGATACATAGCTGAGATGCAATAGTTACGTATATGTCATTCGAATCGAATTAGCCCCTAGCTAAGTTGCAACTAGTGTACGAGTTGTGAGCTGTCATAGAATCCAATTCTAACCGATTATTTTTATTGACATATTCAGCAAGTTACGGACGCCAGGTGCTTAATATAAAATATGTTTCTGTCAAAAAATTCATTTTAGTGACAAGCTTTTATAGCCGACTGTACTTTTCTTAGAATATCCATCAAATGCTCACTGAGACGATTCTAAAGAACCCAAACTCGGTAGGATTGCTTTTTCTATTATAAAGTTCCTATAGCCACCTTCCGGCTCCATCATCAGATGAGCCCCATGGTACCATATTATTGTATTGTCATCAAAGTTAAGTGAGTATACAAAATTTCAGCTCAATCGTTTGACGATATCTGCTTCAAAATTGAGTTGCAAGATTTCACCCGAACAAACATACTTAGATAGGTACATACATTAATTAATTTAAATTTTAGATATAGTAAACACTAACAACTGAGTAGTTTTGTAAGTCCTAGCTTTTTATATTTTTTTTTTTTTTTTTTTTTTTGTTTTATAAATTTTTAATTTGATTTGTTACTAACACGATATGGATCTCGCATCTGAAATAAATGATTTTTATTTATTTTTATTTATTGCAAGTTAAAAATAAAAATAAAAGCTTTTAATTAATGATATGCGCACGGACTCTATTCTATTGTCTATAGAATAAAGTAGCTACCTTTAGAGCTGGCTAGGAGAATAAAGGTTGTACAGATCAGTGATCGTGTTATTATGCTTAGCCAGTTTTACTGCTGACTGTACCTACATGTATTTGCATTATTATACAACAATGTACGACGTGAATCAACGATCTTGCGAAGATCTCAAGACGTCGTTCCGTCTCTGTAGGCTCATGATTGCAAGAAATATCTGAACGGCGCGATGCTGAAGTATTTGTAGGTATTACGATAAATAAATTATTATATTAATCCTAAAGATTCACATTAACATTGCTGGTATCAATTCTAAAGTACAAAATGTTTTAATTAGAGCTGTGGAAATATTTAATTAAATTAATTGAACGTGCTAGCAAACCGACCAATCCGACCATGAATTAACAACATACACTGATAACTCAATTTCAATAATTATATTAAAACCACGCGGTTAGTGGTTTCGAGTTATTGGAAGTAATAAACAAAAAGTGGGTAATTGTGGCAGGGTTAAGTTGTGGTTTTAACAAATTAGAGCATATAACGAAATATTTTCTTTAAAAAATTATTCGTCAGGACAGGCCCATTGCCATTTGTGAACATTAAGTTTCTTATTATTTCGTATTCCTCGTCTAGTATTAGTACCTAACACAAGCCTATTAGAGCCTACTTTGGGACTATAGGTAGGTCGATTTGTGTAAGGCTGTCTGATATTTATTTATCTATGACTTTAGCCTACATTGACAAGTAAGGAGAAGTGTTTAAAATTGCTGTCATTATCATTATCATGACCAGTTTCTTTTAATTTATCTTACCAATCTAAATATTACCTATTTATAAAGTCGTTGGGGCTATAGTCGTACATATGTCACATTAAGAATTTAAAAATAAATATGATATAAAATAAAATGAGCAACTTTACATTCTCATTTATCTAAAACTAGCTGCGCCGCGCGATGTTACCCGCTCATCCCACGAGAACACTAAATTTTTTCGGGATAAAAAGTAGCCAGTTAATCCAGGGTGTCAGCTACCTTCATACCAGAATTTATTTAAATTGGTCCAGCCGTTTGAGCGTGATGATTCCAGAAACATACACATAAACACGCTCACAAACTTTTATAATATTATAGTTTGATAATCCGTAGGCGGAAATTAACGTTAATTTTGCAAAGCATCGTCGAAGCAGTCCACCGTATTGCAGTAAATGTATTCGAAAAGTAGCTCAAACTGGGAAACTGAAGCGTCTAACCGCTGAAAATTACCATGCAAATCCAGTATAGGTGTCCAACTTCGGCGACCACACGTCCGCTCCATGTGGAAGCTGCCCTTACCATGACTTTACAGTGACCATACTAGTTAGCGACAGCGTGATCGAATTCCATGGAGAATTGTAGTTCTACAAAGTGACCGCTAGGGGCTCTGTCTCCATACAAATTGTTACGATGTAGCTAGCGAGTACGATCAGTCGATCACGTTCACTCATGGTAAGGGTACTTACAGTAGTCCGTGGATGAAGCAAAGTAATAAACTCACAGGATTTATCGCGTATAACGATAGTAGCTTTCATCCGCAGCTTTGGTCTCGCGAGGATTTCGAAAAAACTATCTTATTCTATTATTCTTTGCGTATCTATATTAGGCAGTATCTCTCATGGTAACTCATGTTATTCCCATTTCCTAACAAATGACCTTCTCTTTTTTTTCTTTCTATGTTATGACATGTAGCTATGGCTACATGTCAAATTTACTAGGTACGACATTATCTATTTGTACCAAAGAAAAACTTATCGTACTAAAGGTGGACTTAATGCCATAGGGAAATGGCTACCAGTCAACGCTAGAAATGATTCATTCATAGTATTGTAAATGGGTGGGCACGAGCGTTTCAGCTACCGATCCTGTGTTAAGGTGGACTTAATGCCATAGGGAAATGTCTACCAGTCAACGCTAGAAATGATTCATTCATAGTATTGTAAATGGGTGGGCACGAGCGTTTCAGCTACCGATCCTGTGTAGGTACGTTTTCGTGATTACTGGATCGATTTTGATAAAAAATGTTAGATAATAGGGTTGAGCATAAGCAACATAAAAAGGGAAAGATTTCGAAGGTGAAAGTTCATATCGAAAATCTTAATTCTTAGTGGGAATGTGGAAAATTAATACAGAAGCTTCAGAAGTGTGTATTAACTAATAAAAGCGATTCCATAATACGAGCCCCCCGCAAACAAAACATTGCTAGTTTATACATACAGTAATAGTTCCGTTGTACATATATACAGTAAACAAGAACTTACAGTAGCAACGGAGCGGGTATCTGCCTCGATTAACTGTCTTGACCTAGTCCTGGTCGATACAATCAGACGCAATCGAGTCGAATCAGAATCGAGGCTTAGATCGGAGTTGATCTCGTAACTCTTAAAATACATTTATACTACGAGACGCGTGGTGTACGGTAGCGGCAAAAAATCAATCACATTTTAAGATTAATAGGATCCAAGGATGGGATCCAAATGAAAAATTTCCGAAATCTAAATAGGTAAGGTATTTATTTACCTATAATGTGACATTCACTAGACTTAAGAGGCCTTATTCCTTTGAAAATGCTGATTGTTTTTGACATTTTTCTCTATGATCCAACATGTTATTTAACATATTATTGATGTTACTACCTAGAACAGGGCTAATGGGATTTATTGGTATATATTTCAAACCCACAGTTTGAATTTTTCATTAATAATTTTTGTTTCAAAAACTACTCGAAATTGACAAAATTCACGCGGAAATTTAGTTTTTTCAACTTACTTATTTTCGACTGCACGCAATAAAAGCATGAAATAGCTACGTTACCTACTACCTAGAAGTCGGGGGAAAGTATTATTCACTTCAAAAAGTTGGTTGAAATTATCAATATATTTCTCATAATATGAAAAAAATAAATTTTAAAAGGAATAAGGCCTCTTAATTCAGAAGATACAGTCAGTCAAGAAAGTGATCTACCACTTTTGGATCTGTTCCCTGCCTGTGTTTCGGATGAGTAGGTATTAACTCATAAGTCAAAAGTGGTAGGACCAATTTTCTTCGAGTAGTTTTGAAACGAAAATTATCATTGTAAAATTCGAACTGTATGTTTCAAATATATACCAATAAATCGCAGTAGCCCTGTTCTAAGCAGTAACATTGATGTTAAGAAACATGTTTGATCATAGAGAAAAATTTCCAAAATAATCAGCATTCTTGAACGGATAAGGAGCCTTCAGTACCTACCTAGAACTGGTGCATTTTTCGCGAACCATCTTCAGTATAAGGCGGTCTACATTTCCGTGTTCCTTATAGACCACAATGGCTCGATTGTGGAACGTGGCCGTCATAAAGGCGCTAATAATAGCTAATGGCATCTAATGAGGACTATTGGAGCCCATTATGGTAACGACCTTGACATGGGAATGGGAGCATTTCAAGATAATATATGGAACAACGTAGTAGGCAACTGGGGCAGAATAAAAAGTTTACAAATACGTGGTGCACTTATAATTTGTAGTTAACCTGTATGATCTATTTAACTTTTTTCCAGGGGTTCCGCCGCCCCAGAAAAACTTTACAAAAATAAGTGATCACTCATGTTCTTTATCTGGGCCCGTTATGTACAGTCAGTAGGGTTGCCAACCGTCCGGGTTTCCCCGGATTTTTCCTAGTCTGGAGGCAGTCCGGGGGCCATCCGGAGGGGTTTTCAAAAAGTGTCCGGGGAATACCCGGGGAACACCTTTTATATGAGGAAACGCCTTATTGAATAACTTATTTACCGGCATTATTGTGTACAAAATAAGTAAAAACCGTATAAATAATACAAAGCGCAATCAAGGCACTTAGCTTCAATTTAGCGTAGCACGTTATCAGCGTAACTGCGTAAGGCGTTTGTTTATTTAACAATATTATTTTCGGACACGTTCGTGGAAAAAATGCGATTTACACCGAATGTCCGGGGTTTCGAAGTCGTTGTCCGGGTTAGGCGAATTTAGAGATAGCAACAGTAAGTCTGATACATATTGGTAAGGTGCATATATAATTGTTCTTATTCTGATGGTACAATAAATTAAACACCTTTATTATTCTTATCAAAGTCCAGTGTTTTTTTTTATATTGATAAAGAGGTGAAAATATAAATACATTCGCGTTTCACTACATTGCAGGTGGGGTTCGAACGACTACTTCTCCGGAGTAGTTCTCTGACCGCTGAGCTACCGCCACGTTATTAGGCATTAGGTATATTCCAAAGACAAGTAAAGACAAGGGTTATCGTCAGTCATCAATCTTCATTCATAAAATAACAAAGGACGTCGATATGAAATGACTAACAGCACTTTACTAGGCCCATTATAAGGCAGCTGGCTCAATGCGAGTAGCGATTAGTCGGCAACGATTTAGGTGACTTTTACCAGAATGTCGCTTAAGTAACAGACGGATCCATTAAATATTCAGGGAAATTACTAATAATAATAAATAAATATCGGACAATCTCCCAGAAATCGACCTTGTCCGAAATTAAGCTTTAGTTGGCCTGTGTTACGGGTGGATGTGTAACGACGATACACGCATACTTAACAATATAGATAAATACTGTATACGCAAAAATATTAGGATGCCGTGAGTAAAAAATAAATAAGATTTTCATATATTTTTTTGATACATTACATGCGAATGCTCGCGTTGATCCGAGCACCCTTAACCATTCATAACACAAAAAACCCCATTCATAACAAAATAAAACTAATGCATGGAAAGGGAAGTGCCGTTCGTCTCTTTCTATTGTGTAGAACTCTTATGCAAAACAATATTAAATAACACGAGAGTGCGTCAGTTTTCCGTACGCAGCCAGCCCCGGATCTAGTTTTTTTTTAAGGCACAAAAATTTGATGTTGCACCCTCGGCTAGCATATTGTCCCAAACCTTAACTCGCGAATGTCTGTTCGGAAATTTGGTCGTGAGTCGTGATATAGACTCGTAGCTGAAGTACCGGTTTTACGATCCCCTTTATAGGCTTATGGAAGTTAAGCTCTTATATAAAAACCGTGGTAAGTAGAGGGTATTTATATTACACAGATACAGATAAAGAGATTTGGTCCTAGCGCTTTGTTATTTTGAAATACCTATATGTATAGTTTAAACCTAATCAGTTTTCAATTAAATACTAGATGGCGCTAGTAGCCCCATACCTTCGGTTAATATTTGCTGGTACATATTTACAAATACGATACTCAGAAAAAAGTATATGTTATAAAAATCTGAAGTGGCTAAAGTAAAATAGTTGTCCAATAAGTATCCAATAAGATCAATCACTGCTTAACTACGGGACCCGTTCATAAAATATTATGATTTATGGCTGAAGAAGAATGCTAGTAAAATGAATGACCACGTCGCAAGTATCTAGGTGACATAGTTTTCGATCAACAGGGCCGCAAAGGTGAAAATCGAAGCGAAAGTTTTGTGTCACGGTCGCTAAAGTGTCGAATTTTGTATGATGTCGAAATAATATTCAATTATCATGTACCTATAACCGAGAGCATAGAAATAATCTAAAGAAAACTGCTTTTATAATTGTT
Organism: Apotomis capreana; assembly: GCA_947623375.1. Lineage (NCBI taxonomy): Eukaryota > Metazoa > Arthropoda > Insecta > Lepidoptera > Tortricidae > Apotomis > Apotomis capreana. Next base: position 12,599,209 of record OX392517.1, on the reverse strand, counting down.
GGACTGCTAGACGGGCATGGCTATTTTCATTAAGTATTCCTTTTTCAAGAAAATTGAGATTCTGACGATTTTAGCTCCATCTTGTGACGCTGTATGAAATCTTTAACTCTGCATGTTTTTACAGCAAAGACGCCAACATAAATCTGTTTATGTCCTGTTTTTTTATGAATCTGAATTCAATCTTCAACGTAACGTTTTTATGATAATCAAACCGCCAATCATTCATTTAAATAAAAGGGAACGACATAGACAGACATATAGTGCGCCACCTATGAGCAAGTAGACAAAATATTATTATATGAAAAATATTTTGACATACTGTACTAGGGCGAGCCAAATTATAATTATTATCCAAAATATCTTATGATATAGTTGTAATACAATATTAATATAATTATTATTTAAAACGCATTAATGAAGATCTATTTTGATACACATGATACGCCATCTATGATCAAGTAGAAATATTATTAAAAAATATATATGACATGCCTACTGTAATGAGTTCTTTCAGCATATCGATTCTTAAAAAATACTATTATTAAAGAAAATGACCGTCTTCAAAATTTATTTTTAGTTTTATTGAAAAATACTGACACGACGCAAAGCGCCATCTATGAGGGAATTGTCAAAATATTTAAACATCGGGTCATCGTCCATTTAGAATATATAAATTTTTTATAATGATTCCAAATTGTAATATAAGTAGATAAAGTAATTGTGACAGGAAAACCAAAATTGTAACCAATAATTTATTGAAGTAAAGCAGTACTACTAGTGCCACCTATGAGCAAGTAGACACAATATTTCTCAACCAACCGCTCCAGCTAGCTAATCTTAGTGACGAGTTCGTAGCGCCGCTATTTTCCACTAGATGGCGCATACACCGAACAAGTCAATATTTGAACATGATAGTGATAGCACTTACCGAGAATAGCTCTCAAATGGCCTTCCAGCGTTTGCAGTATTGTCATCTTGATCTCCTTTACTGATTTCCCCAGGAACTGCTCGCAGGCGGTGGTGAGGAGCTCGTCTTCGTTCATGATCTTGCACTGAGCGACCCCGGTGACTGTGAGCGGAACTCCTTGGGCCGTTTCCACGTACTCACACATCGGGTTGAGGGTCATCACCTGGAAATGTGAATAGTTTGATAGTAATGTTTGAAATTTAGACGGAATTAAAAAGGAGACATATTTCCAGTCGCCGGTCGGGTCGTTACCTTTGTGTCAAAACATCGGAACGTTGTTTGTTGTCATCAATTAGATTGGATATCAAGTTATTTTAATGAATGACGAATATTTGGCTGTGACAACTTTTGTTTTCACCTAAGTTTGAAAGCTAAATGTTTTACTTGTCTAATTTGTCATGTGGATTTTTCAGATTTTTTTTGTAATACACTATACTTACCTACATTTAGTTGAACTTTTTTGCACAAAACAAAAGTAAGCACAAATGTTGGACTTAGTGAAAGGACCCATTGTCTGTATGAACAACATATGGTTAAATAAAGACACTTTACACACTCGACTCTTTACTTCCGATACCATACGACCAAGACAGATGATGCTAAGTCGTGTTCAACAACAGGTTACGCTTGCCCAGTAGAACGGAAATGGATGATGAAGAAGGATAGCAATGGCATTGGCGACCGGCGACTGCCTCGCGCTTCTAGGTACAGTCAGCAAACAAAGTGGTCTACCACTGTTGAACCTTAATTGTACCTAATGAAATAGAAACCACACTAAACCTCGCAAAAAAAATAACCTAAAACTTGAAAAACGTTCTTTCCCCATACTAATCGGGAAACTTTCTCAAGAACAGCGCATCTGTAGAGTAGACCTAAATAGCGCTGCCACTGATAGAAGAGGTACCTCGAGCGATATGCGCTGCACGTCTGTGACCAGCCACCACGCCCACCCCCAGCCGCCCACGATTGTCTTCTTCGTCTGGGAGCCGCAGCACCCGCCTGGAAACAAATTTCATTTCATTATTATAAGAAAAAGGTGGACCTTTTAGATGGGATATTCTTTTTATTGTATGACCGCTTTTTATTTATTGTATTATAGAGTCAAAAATAAAACGTAAAAAATAACAAATTTATAGGATTAAAACTAAAAATTCAACTAAGATTAAAATATATTGTATTATAGGGTATTAGAGTAAGGTTTTATACATACTTTTTTCTTCAATGAAATTAGTAATTAAACTGAACACTACCTGGGTAGTTAATTTACTTTTTGATAAAAAAATAACAAAAATAATTAGAATCACTATTAGATCAAAATAGCTTTAACGCCCATTGTACGAGTAGGTAGGTACGTATAATGTAACATTTTAAAAGTTGCCTAAAATATAAGACCGAAGGACCTAGTTCGATTAACTGATTAATGATTAGACATTTCTAAGACTATTATTTGAAAAGGGATGTCAAAGGTGCTGGGCGTTTCCAAAATGCATAACTCTTTACGTATTACGCATGAAAGAAAAACACAAGGTGTGCGTTGAGGAATCAGAGGACAGTGATCCCTATTAAAAAGCAAGGAACAAGTCTACCTCCCGCCAGGACAGGACCAGTTACCGTAACCACCGGTTGTTGCTCTATCCTTGCCACTTTCGCTTTTTCCGCTTATGTCTATTACAGAAATGCGATGTTTATCCTTCTCACAAAACGAAATGTGGACGCTTTGAGAACAGGACACTGCCTTCGAGGGAATGCACCTATTTAAAGCATTTGAAACAAGTCCACTTCCCGACAGCACCAGCACAGTATAAGACAGTAGTTAAAGTTCGAAGAAAAGTACATCGCGCGGTTTGTATGTGTGCGCGCCGTGTAGGTACGCGTCACATGCAAACGGCGAATAATAAATAGACATGAATCAGTCGGGGCCGCGCTGTTGCCGTGTTCGGAACTCGGAGCCGCAATAATTATTGCTATTAAGTGTCAGAACTGTAAACACATTGAAAAATAATAATAAGGCATTTCGTACATCGCGAAATAGACGAAAGTATTTCAGTGTGGCTAATTTATAATAATTGTTATTCTTTTCAATAAATATTTTTGTTTTTCAATTAGTTGTACTTATGAACTTTTATTTATCGTACCTACCAACTTGTAAAAATCCAAGATGCAATATATAATTTGTAATAATAAACGTTAGTGCGCTTTCTGGTCTTTGTGGAGTTCTTTGTAAAGTGCCGCGCGCAAGCCAAGCGGCTCCCCCTACCTACAGTCAAAGGAAATCGCCGCCACTTATCAAAGGATGCCGAATGCGCGAAAGAGGTACCGCACCTTCTAATTAGATATTAACCTAGCTAGTTCGGTAACAAATATTGAAATAATCGTATTCAAGTGTAGCGAGTATTCGTTGGACGAAGTAGGTAGCTACGAGTACTCGTATAATTATAATAATTCGTTTCCGTAATGACTGATGGGGTAGGTATTGTTAATTACATGGTTATATCTACTTATATAAATATTTTATAATAACACCTGACATTACACGACACCTAACAATCGAAATAACTATATACCTATGTTACCCCACAAATTTGTAGGTACAACCCTGCGCGCGTTAACGAAACGCGCCTGAGGGGCCGGAGATTTATTACTGTATTTGTCCTTATACTGTGGCACCAGTCCCACTAATCGCCAGTTAACGGACTTTTGCTATTTTCCGATAATGCCTAATATAAAAAATGCGATGTTTATCTCACAAAATTAAATGTGGACGCTTTGAGCACGGGATGAGGGCCGTAGCCCCCAAGAGCATGCACCCATTTAAAGCATTTGGAAGTCCACTTTCCGAGAGGACTGGACTAGTCCCAGTAATCGCCAGTTGTCGCTCTATCCTTGTCATTTTCGCAATTTTTCCGCTTACGCCTAATATAAAAAATGCGATGTTTATCCTTCTCACAAAATGAAACGTGTACCTACGCTTGCTCTTTGAGGCCAAGTCAAGGAACATGAAGTGATGGCGAGGTTGGCGCAGTTGCATTGCAGCTGCCTACTGAGCCGGCGGTCATGGGTTCTAATCCCGGCAAGCGCAAATTTAACGATGAACTCGAATATTCGTTCCTGGGTCCTGGTTCCTGGTTTATGTATTTAAGTATATATTTGTCTATATACCATTGGGAGCGGAGCCACTTTGTCGTACTGGTCGGTATAAAAAAAATATATATCCATAACATAAGCCTACTAGAGCGGTGACTAAGTCGATTTGTGTGAGGTTTCCCGATATTTATTTATTACTAGCGGCCCGCCCCGGCTCGCAAGGATGCAATGCTATATTATGCATGTATTATACATATAAACCTTTCTCTTGAATCACTCTATCTATTAAAGAAACCAAAATCCGTAGTTTTAAAGATATAAGCATACATAGGGCCAGACAGACAGCACGCGACTTTGTTTTATACTATGTACTCCCAAGATAATGCATCTATTTAAAGCATTTAGAACAAGTCCACTTCCCGACAGGACCAGTCCAACTAATCGCGGGTCGTCGCTCTATCCTTGCCACTTTCTCTTCCATCGAGATACTTGTAAACGTGCTCCCACACCGCAACCACTCCCCTGTAATGTAACATTACATGGCTCCCTGAGCCTATGATGGTTGCGTTTACACGTAATAAATTAAGTGACAGAGCATTTGTCACTCACACTCGCATTTTGTCAAAACGTGACGGATCGGATAGGCCCTCAGACCAGAGCATCAGTGAGGGAGGGAAGAGAACCGAGCATTAACATACATACATTAGAGATCAGAGCATTAAAATAGTGAGAGAGGAGAAAAAAGCAAGCAAGGGCAGTATGCTCGAAATTGAATCATAAATGTTACATTAGACACAAATGTTCGCCAGTCAGAGTGGCTGTATTGCAACGTAACGCTCAAAACGGAATCATATGTGCAATATGTTACATTATAGGCGGTAGCTCGCGGTGAGGCAGCACCTTAAAGGAAACTAATAGACGGTACAAATAACACGGCGCCGCGTGGATGTCCAAATTAGGTTCAGTTTCATTGCAGTGATTTCCTATCCGGACTACGAATTTGAATTTCCTTTTCCTGTTCTTTATATCTGAGGTTATGGTTAGTTAGTCAACTACACTTATACTGCTCAAAAAGTGAGAAATGACTGTAAAGTTCGACATTCCTACAGAGCACTGATGGAAACGGTCCATAAAAATGTCTACAAATATTTGTATGGGGAAAAGTAATCTGTGATTTTGGCTGAGACAAAGTGTGACAGAGCGGCAAATATATGGTCGTTATACAATTATTGTTTTGCTGAATTGTTTTGTTTTTATTGATCGTGAGAGAATCATTCGGAAACCGGTAATAATTCGTGTAATTGGTGTTAAGTTATTTACGGTCATTTCGAAAAAAGAAAGCAAAAAAAGAACAGGATTCACGATCACGAATCAAATGTTGATGACTAATTTGTTTTAAATAAATATTTGGTTGACAATAAGGTTTAATGTTAGTTCATAAATAAAAGACGGAGTTTTGAGGTAAAACATGAAAACATACTCTCATATTAAATCCGTAAACGAACTAATAAACAGCGGCGCTAGAAATTCTGTACCTAACACTATATACTTATCAAGTGCGGAATCAGCGGATTCCGTAAACGATACCTATTGCGTAATTAATTAGTATGCGGTCGGTACTCTTCTGTACGGTAACTGATAGGATAGGTAGGTAAGTCTGCTAGCTCACATGGCACATACATAATGAAATAATGAATAAAGCTGAATTAGGCAAAATTCACGTCATGTTTCTTGATTGTTACGATATTCATTTTTATTAGGGTGACAATCGATCAGACAACAACTAATATGCCATTTGAGCCGTGAAATTGTATGTTTAGTATATGGTTTTCATACAATTGGGTATTTCTACCATTTCGTGCAAATCACATGTTCGTAGAAAAAAAAACATGTATTAAGTGTCCAATTAACTTCAAATATTTTTATGTATTGTGTCAGGTACATAGGTATACTTTGCATCTAAAATATATTATACTATTGCAATATAAATAAATATAAAAAATAATAACATGCGAAAAATTCATTACCATCACCGTTCAGAACACAAATGTATAGATTTGACAGCGAATAACTAATCTATTTTACATGTATCACATTAAATTTAATCTCTGATATGGTTGAACTATTTAATAAGGAATATAACTTTGAGAGTCTAACAGTCGTATAATTCTTATTTACGTTCATTGTAAAGCAAAATATTTTTGTCCATCAAAAAACTTCATTACCATCAATTAAATTTGCAATGGCAACATCGGCCTGTAGACGTACGAAGTAGTATTTTATGCGTTGTCCCTTCCACCCGCGATCCCACCTCAGTCGACTAAGTGAACAGTGAAGAGTGCGGACGCGTGCCATAATTTTGTAAAAAAATAATTCGTGGCGAGATTTTGGAATTGGTACGATTTTTTTTCATTGCCATTCGTGATGTTTTGATATTAATGCTTTAGTATTTTATTGTACTGTTGATACTTAAATAAGCAACATTAAGTTCGAAAACTTAGTGTATGAATATACCTACGATTGCAGTTGTTTATAATGAGTAAATCTGCAAAAGGTAAAGAAAATTCATTACCATCCTCTTCATTACCATGATTTACCAGTAACTTTTAGGCGAATGGTAATGAATATAAAATACTGGTAATGAATTTAAGTATTAAAATTGTGAAAATCTTATCTTCTATCCGTTTCTCTTTTACGTGACAATACGCTTTCAGTGGCTATATGTATGCAGAACGATATATATATATATATATATTTATATACGATATATATATTTTTGCGAGTTTTTATTTATCTTCGCTATAGGGTTCATTGATCTTATCCCTCTGACAATGCTTCTGTGGAACGTGGAACTAGAAGACTTTATGCATCAACGTACCACTGAAAGTTTTTTAAAGAAGTGGAAAACGAGTCAACCTGTCCTTTCCCAATTATAGAAAACATAACCACTTTAGAACAAACACAACAGTCGCAACATCACTTTGCTCACTCAACTCAAAGCAAAACTATCACTTTGCTTTCGAATATAAAACGACATTGGACTAACGAATATTTTATTAGAACAGATTCCAGTCACCCGAAAAAGAACTGTTGTTGACTCTAAGAAAGAAAATAAAAGTGATCAGAACCAAACGTCATATACGAAAAGTAAAATAAAGAAAAGTATTGCTTAAACTGGAAAGGGCTGTAAAATACTGAAGGCCACAATTAGTAATGGTTCTTCAGAGAAAAATGATAAAGGAACAAAAGTTGGAGCAAATTATAAACAAGAAAGTACTTCTAAAAAAGTGAGAAAATTTTTCGACAGTCCTTCATCTGACGATGAATTTAATATTTTTTAAGTTTTGGTATTTATTATCTTAAATCATTATAATTATGAAGAAGTTCTTACAGCACGTTGTTTGAAGTCCAATTGAAATGTTCTATTGTGGTACACAGTATCTATGTTGTGTTCTATTGTCAAGACTGTTAAATATTAACCAATTCGCTTGAGTCAAATTTACAACTAAAACTTTGTTACATGTAATATGCATTCGTGTTACACAAGAATTTAAGTAAAGTATTCTAAGAAGTGGATTTCAACTGATGATTAGACGTTAATTGGGTAATTATATAGTCAATACTCAATACTTTATTGCACATAATGGTTTTACAAAACAGGTGGTAAAGTTACAAATTTGAAATCACATCATGTAACCTGAAGTAGGGCGCAGCAATTTGTGAGATAATATTTACGGGAGATAATATTTGACATAAAAATGAGAATAAGAAAAAAACTTATTCTAGGGACTTATATAGTTTGAAGTAAGTAAAATTGAAAGCAAAAAGTAACATTATTAGGTTAAATTGTACTACACAGTAGGTACCTACGTTGTAAATTTAACTCATTTCGAAATATTGTACTGTTAGGTTATTTAGGCGTTTGTAGAATTAGATGTGGATTTCTATTGATAAAACTACTAAATATTTATGAATTAGTTTTGAGTAAAACATATACTTAACTAATACTTTGTTCTGGAATGTTAATGTGTATAATAATATACAATAACTACCAGAATTTAAAAGATTTTTATATCACGTGAAGAGTTATATTTTTGTTAGTAAAGTATGATAGATCAAAAACATGTGCACTGCTGCACTACTTTTTATGAGACTGTTTTATTTTTTTGCCTTTTTTATGAATATGTCGTAATCACTCTTTCATAGAGTAATTACTAAGGATAGGAAGAAATAAAAAAAATATCTAATATCGGCTTTTTGCTTAATCCTTCATTACCAACACCACATTTTCATTACCATACCACTTTATATCATTACCATATTCTGTAGTTCATTACCATTCCATTTGAAAACACAAAATTACTTATATCTCGGTAAATTTTGGGTATAATTCTAAATAGATTATATTACAGTTTTTCTTTTTCCTATTTCTTCCCATTGGCATAGAAAAAAATAAAAAATAAAAATTTCTCCTCATCTCTGCCGCTTTACACGAAATGGTAGAAATACCCAATTATTGTTTTGCTGAATTATGAGCATTCTGACAACAATTTAAAAATTGCTTTTGAACAGAAAAAAAAACATTTTTTTCATGATTTTATTCATAGGTATGTAGGTACGTTATAGAATTCAACATCAAACATAAACCCTATTGTACACACTTGAATTCTTGCAAATAAATGATTTTGATTCATTCAATCATATGCTCGGACATACACCTACGACTACATACCTCATTATCATCCCTGGGGGTTTGGATGCAGGAATGATTTAACACTAGGCGACAAAACATTCGCGCACCAAAAATCTCGGGGTATGCTCATTATATGTAGTGTCAACGTACCAAAATATCGTGACGTAAATACCTACTTATCTAAGTAATTCGTCCATTTTTTGTTCACTTAGCGTGCAGTGATGCAGTTGCATAACGTCCAATTTGGTTTCCATAGAAATTGTTTTATGAACTTTCTATGTTACGATCGGCACCGGAGGGAACCGAGCCGCTTTCCAAGGCGGTAGGGCGCAGGCGCGACACATTATTAACCTATTATGATGTAGGTATTAATAACATCATGCAAAGAAGGAAGAGCAAGGCTAAGAATACGAGTATGTTATATACAACAAATGAAAGAGTGGCGCCGCGGACTGGAAGACGCAGCGTAGAAGGCCCCCAAGAAGGTGGACCGACGACCTGGTTAGGGTCGCGAGCATTTGGATGAGGGCGGCGCAAGACCAATCGTTGTGGAGAACTTTGGGAGAGGCCTTTGTCCAGCAGTGGACGTCTATCGGTTCATATCATGATAATGATGAAGGATGTCAAGGAGGTAGCTATAGAAAGGGGTGAAGAGGAAAGGGAAATAGATGAACATATTTCGTCAGTTACACCGAGAAGAGTTTGACTCTTATTATTATGATCTTCTAGGATTTGCTCGCGACTTTATCTGCGTTGGTTAGCAAGAACAACGCGAGCTCACTTCTCGTACCACGCTGATAGTCTACAAACCATCGCGCACAGTGCAAGTGCTCCGCCTTCCGTTCGTATTCGGCGAGCGTTCGTAGCCAATCGTAGCGATGTGCACAACGACCAATTGTATTCATTTTATATAAACAATCAAGTTAAACAAGAAAGTAAGTTAGCCTTTGTACATGTTTCATTTGTTATGAATGTATTTATAACCAGTGTATGTACTCGTATGTAAAGTGTTTACATACATACACATACAATCAATAACATACTGTTCTTGGGCGGTTTGTTCGAAAATCAAAAGAATGAATCCTCTGTAGTGTTTTGTACTGTGAAAGGAGTCGAAAACTTGTTGGCGTAGCTGGTGTCCGCAGCTGTCTCCATCGAAGGACGGATACAGACTAACAGCATTTGAACTGCAACCCAGTTGCAAAATGGCAGTTCAAGGGCAGTTCTGATGCAGTCTGCTTGCAGTTGGCGTGCAGTTAAAAACGGTTTAAAGACCAGTTTTTCCCTACAACAGTACCATCAAAAGGCTCGGAAAGAGCTCGACAAGGAGGTAGAGTGAGAGAGCACGAGAAGTGAGATTTTCTCCCGTAGCGGGCAGTAAACCCCACTTACGGCCTAGGGTAACGTAAAGGATTATATCCGTGCTGTATACTTTTGTCTTTCTTTATTGATTGACCATTTCGTGACAAAGCATTTGGGGATTAATTTGCAAAGCATTTATTACGTTAAAAGCATCGTGTCATAGAGAAAGTATCGCCGTGACATTATGTATCATGAAATAACAAAGTTATGAAATCACGTAAGTTATTTCATTTCTCTACGAGTGATAGGTATCTGATCAGCAAGTCATCGCGTTTAGTGTAAGTTCTTTTTTTAGACACGGCTTGAATTGTACCAGATCAGGGTTGGGTAGTCCTCACTACCAATACTTCATGTGAGAGTAGGTATAAGGGCTGCCACAGAGGTTCGGAATTTTCGTTCGGTTTTGCGTGCGGAATGCCGTCAGCAAGCGAGACATCATCATATGACAGACAGAGACACTTTCTGACGTCATTCCGTACGGAAACCGAACGTCTGTGGCGGCCCTAACCTGCTGATGGGATTACCTCTGCGCCAGGAGTAATTTGGGGAATGTGAAATAGTGTATATGGGTGGATACACTTTTTTCTTGTTGTTTCTGTCCCGTGGCCAAGGGGACAATATTGATGAAACTTCTTAGAAAAGTTTTGATAATTTATGTTACTGGTAATGTCGGGAGATAGTCTACATAAGGATCAAAGTTTTTGGTAAATATAACCGCTGAAATTGTCATTTTAATCGTTGTTTTAAAGAGTAGTCCCATGGGGTCATTACAATGGCAACGAGCAAGAGAAAAAAGTGTATTGACCTAAGTATGTCTAGTTAAACATTGCATATAAGTGTGATTGACAAATATGACAAAATCACGGTAATATCATTATGACAATCCTATTACATTACCGTCGAGAAACCGCACAAATACAGGCAGCGCGCTCCCAATGGGTGCCTTCCGCTTTTTTTTCGCAAAATTCGAACATGCGATCATACCAAAGTAGCACACAGGCTGTAAAAGCACTTATACAGCCTAAATTAGAGTTATAATGGCTGCATATACCCTCTATACCTATATACATGCAGTTTTTATTAAATCTAAAATCGACGCCATGGTTCCTAAGAACAGAGTTCCCTATCTCTTATAGTTTCTAACTTCTCCCTACTGACCCATTTGGATTGATCAGCCTGTATACTTGGGTAGCAACCCACAGTGACACACCACAATCGGTCACATCCACATCGACGCGTCTCACGATCAAGAGTCTGCATTCTACATAAACCAATTAAATACAATTCACAACTAGATTTTGCGAGAATAATAAAGGAGAACATTCTTTGGCGTCTTTAGTGTATTATTCCTATTCAACGAGAAAAAAATATGTCAAAGTCACAGCGATTTTTGGAACTGGAACACCAGCCACGATTAAAACGAATTTAACGGGACAAACCGTTATGCGTCGCTGTGACTAAGCGACAGGAAAGGTAATCGGGCTTTTAGCACATCATTTCACTTTCCGGCAGCAAACAGAACATGACTGGACTCACGTCACCGCGTCTGAGACGCGCAAGAGGGATCGTGCAGCACTGAACACGACACTAGACATTGCATTGCTGAATGAATTGTCGCTTGCGGTATTTCCGGGCCGATACGACCTTCAAACGTTCAACAAAAGAGCGTACTCCCACCTGAAAGGCCTGCAACGCACTTGTGACTCCTCTGGTGTTTCAGGTGTCTATGGGCGACGGTAAGCGCTTTCCATCAGGCGATCCGTTTGCTCGTAGGGCAACCCTATGACATAAAAAAAAGAAAACCAAAAAACGGTTTCGTCGAGATTTCCAGACTACTACAGGCTGTTTGTGTTTTTTTTTTCATATGAGTCTTTTATATTCCTGTTGGTATGTTTTTACAAGCTTTTATTTTTGATGACAATACAATAATATGGTACCATGGGGCTGGTCTGATGATGGAGCCGGAAGGTAGCCGTAGGAACTCTGTAATAGATAAAGCAATTAATCCTACCAATTTATGTAGTGTGTTCAAAGAAAAATACAGTCGGCTATAAAAACTTGTAAAAAAATTAAATTCACATTTTATTTCGAAACACAATTATGTCTTTAACACCACGTTTATTTATATAACAATAAAAAATGAAATTGTTGACAGGAACTTATAGAGTTCAGACTACAGTCAAAACACTATTAGATATAGGTACTACAACTGTTTGTCTAATCTAGGAAGGTATGTATATCAGTGTCAGTAGGATTTTTTATAACAGTGGGAAAGAGTATATTTAATATGCTCTTTCTAGAAAAATATGAGTACTTCCGTACGTTCTTATGCCCTCCATACACAATGAATGTGTGTTACTATTACTAACATTTCATTTGTAATGAATCAGTGCCGCGGTTGACTGAACAACCAATTAGGTATTTCCGTGTGTTCTGTTTGGTTTAATAAGGTCCAGAAGTACGAAAATTATATGTATAATACGCCGAAGGAGTTTCTAGAAAATACTGGTATCTCGAATGGGGATCGCTAAATTGAAGAATTAAACCATCAAAACGGGTCAATAATAATCATCCTTATTATTTTGGTCATTTGATCCAGACCATCATAATCATTTAGTATGATCAAAATCAAAATCGTAGTCATATTTAGTTGTAGTAATATGGTTACAGGAATCTTCCAGAGTTAAAATGAGAACTGCATATTACGCCATTTGCTGGCGTAACGTAACCTACCGTGGCGTGGTGTTACCTCCTACAATCGCCTGGAATATTTTTCTTATCCTTTGAGGATACTTAATTATTGGAATATTACCTGTGTATGCGATATTCTTACAAAATACTTAAGTGTAATACGCTTATGTAAATTGACAACTTTAATTCGTAGTAATGACTAATGGCATAATAGGTCGCGCCACATATAAAGAGCGCTGGCGATCTTCCTGCAATAAAAACGACTACCTACTGAACTGCGCAAGAAGTTTGACAGCGCACTTTTTATGGGACGCGCCCTATACTATACTCGTATATAATCAACCATTTTGTATTAAACGCGCGTAGAACCTTTTAACGGAGCGCATATCTATAAGTTTGTACGACTACTTTCAAAATGGTGCGTGACTAAATTCCATAGTTCCAAATGTCAAACATCAAATAAAAGAAAACAGATACTGAATTCCATTGCAATCAAAAAAGAGAACGAAAAAAAGATAACTATACTAACTAATTCATCTCCACAAAATGAGTTCCAAAACACCTGTCGCTATCCAAACATCGTAATAGATCGCTCCCACCATTTCTCCGGTACAACGGCCTACGTGCGCAGGAGTTGATCGCGAACAGCCGAAGAAAGTGCCCGTCGCATACCGAAGCAACGGTAACGCAGTAGCGTAACATACCGGTACACTCACTTTGAGTAAAATACAGTTATTTACCACAATAACTCAGTATCAGTTACGCCTTGAACTAGAGATTTTGGATTCAACATTTCGTTACAAAGGGTTAAATGACTACGAAAGTGTTTCGTTATCAGACTAGAAATAAAGTTAAAGTGAGCAGTGAAATTTTAACCGTGACCGTTTCCGATGTTTTTTTGTGGACTTATTATTTCCATGTGGACGTGAAAGCATAAAGAATTGAGGTAGGTTCGAACATCTTCGGTGATGTATTGATTGGAAAGCATGGTCGGGTCATATGCAGCTTTATGTTCTAATTTATCAGTCCTGTAATAGTCGCGTTTGTCGCGTGTGGTAGACAAATTACTCTCATAAAGCATCCGCCACTCTTTCGTTTATGTTTCGAAAGTGACAGATGCTTTATCATTTATCTATCATGCGATTGATAAATGATAAAGCATCTGAGAGGTGGGACTGATATTTGTGGATACAAGAGCATTAAAACCCATTTTTTTTACAAAGACTTAAGAAGTTATTGCTTTTTAGCAAAACAGCTAGAAATTATTCCGGGTTGCTCTAAGGCCTTTGATTGATATCACACGATTGATATACTTACCTAGATTCAAACAAAGTCGAGATAAGTGTCTTTAAGTACTTCATAGTTTACCTACCTACTAGATAAGTCGCATCCTGCTGTCTGTCCCTATATGTATGCTTAGATCTTTACAACTAGGCAACGGATTTCGATGCGGTTTTTTTAATAGATAGAGTGATTCAAGAGAAAGGTTTATATGTATAATTCATGCATAATATAGCATTGCTCCCCTGGAGCGGGTCGCTAGTGATTCATATCGCAACTCTGTCAAGGCCATTCTGGTGATAATGGGGAGTCAATCGATGGAACTCGTCAATTGTTCTAAGCACACATATAGATTTTTCATTTTCTTTATATAAACTTATGCTCCCAGAAAATGGCAAATATGGATTGTGGATTCCTTTACGAAGAAGGTAATTTTAGGTAAAAATTTATTATGAGAAATAATTTACAATAATATTAATTAAAGCGTCTATGAATATTTTTAGTCTTTGCGCACCGGTTAAATTGCAGAAATTTGAATGATGATGAGATTAGGATGAAATGTTTTATTTTATTTATTTTTTATTTCCTGGTTGCTTGATCGAACGATAACAAACCTAAGCGCACACACTTGACAACGATTTATTACATAATATTTGATCAAATGGACACAAGTGTAATTTTAATTCAGTCCATAACATTTATTGTGCTATATATTTAGATAGATTAAAAACTCAAAGCATAAATTAAAATTTCATCTACCGTGTACCCTAGATATTGCAATGTGTTGTGAGTTTTAATTCCAGTCAATTCTATAACACGTTACGTGTGTGCTCTCGTCCTCTAGATTAAAATTAAGATGCATTGGTTAAGCACCAGGGCAGCTAATTACATACTATCCAAGAAGGGTACTATCTAATGATGAAATCAAAAGAAATTTCAACCTAATTTAGACAATGGCAACCACATATTCATTTTACACTTAAATGTTGTTATACATAATAAGCGAACCGGTATCTGACTGGCACCTGGTGGATATATTGATATAGCCGGGCGTAAAAATTCTGAGGTATTATTAATCTACGTGGGAAATTGCTCGTAGTACCGATGGCCGTTGAGGCAGAAAAGTTCTTGAGTGGCGACCGCGTACCGGACGATATAGCGTAGGGAGCCCACCAACAAGGTCGACCGACGACCTGGTTAAGATCGCGGACAGAATACCGATCATTGTGGAGAACTTTGGGGGCGGCCATTGTCCAGCAGTGGACTCTATCGGCTGATATAATGATTAATTAATCTACGTATGTACAGTCAACCAATTTGATTTCTAGGCCACTATAGAACCTTATCACAATGACAATGGTATGAGATTTCAAGCGGCTTTCATATTGACGATCACTGTGACAAGGTACGAAATGGCCTAGGAATCAAATTCGTTGACTGTACATATTTGAATTTACCGCCCGGCTGTGCTAATTAATGTCAGCCCGCTTTTATATACATACCTTATTTAGATACAATAAGACTCCAGACTCAAACTTGAGCAATACTCGATACAGAAATTATTTATACATCACTTCAACTAATTGTCATTCCACATGTCTCTGGCATAAATTAATTGCGTTACATAAGAAGTTTTCACCGGAACCTCTTAACATTCTGGATGCTCATCGAACAGTTGGGCAAAGAGTCGATACACTTTCTATAAAAAAATCTACCAAAAACTCTTGCTGATTTACAAATAAAAGTACCCAAGTAGCACACATCACTACATATATATATACAGGGTGGAACAGATCGAAGGACTTTTAAGCAAATAGGGAATTGTTCAGACTGAGTACTTCGTTTTTAACTAAATATTTCTATCCATTTTTGAGATACAGTGTGATAAACATTAGTGTACAAATCTGTACATATCAACCCTAGCATCTTTTGAACATCGCTTGAGTTAGACAGGTGTCAATTTAAAATGAAAATCAAAGCTTTGAATTAGTAGGGTTGACACTGATATATATATATATATTTTTACTTTTAATTCCAGCTTTACAATTATAATAAGTCGATTGTAGATCACTCAGATGACACTATCTTGTCAGCTCAGCCTATACAAATGTTCCACCCTGTCTGTCCCTATGTATGCTTACATCTTTAAAACTACGCAACGGATTTTGATGCGGTTTTTTTTAATAGATAGTGAATCAAGAGGAAGGTTTATATGTATAATACATGCATACTATATTTACTATCAGCATTGCACCCGTGCGAAGCTCTTATACAGCACTTACACAGCTAAAATAAGTCGTATAAGGGATGAATAAGCTCTTATCCATCCTGTGTGCTCTTTGACTAGGAATTTTTATTTAATAAACACATAACACTATTTATTCTTAGTTGTCCTATTTAGTAATTCAGGATTCGAATCTTGCCAAAACTAGCTGTTTTCTCGCAAGTCATTTTCACGACGCGGTCGGCGCAGTTTGTAGAGCACCTCCCTACTGAGCCAATCCGAACTATTGAAATGCAGGAGTTGGGATATTATCGTTTTTAGGGTTCCGTACCCAAAGGGTAAAAACGGGACCCTATTACTAAGACTTCGCTGTCCGTCCGTCCGTCTGTCACCAGGCTGTATCTCAGGAACGGTGATAGCTAGACAGTTGAAATTTTCACAGATGATGTATTTCTATTGCCGCTATAACAACAAATACTAAAAATTCAATAAAATAAATATTTAAGGGGGCGCCCATACAACAAACTAGTTATAGCTTGGTACGGAACCCTTCATGCGCGAGTCGGAGTCGCACTTGCCCAATTTTTTTATTTATTTATTGATGTGTTTAACTTGGTTTTGCCTAGATATAGCCTTCACAGTAACTTAACATTATAGAAAATAAGCCTGGTAAAAAAAATAACATTGTCTAATGTATTTTACATTAGTGTACCTATTATGTTACGAACTTATGAGTGTCATTTCAGTAGCAACATTTTTCTGACTGACGTCAAGATGTATTTTTGTGACTAGGCTAATCGTATTACGGAGATGTTGCAATCTATTCTACTGCAGGTACCATAAACATTCTCGGAAATCATTTACATTAATAGTAACGCTTAGCAGCTATTAATCGCGTTTTTGCAAATCTATTATTAATCTTTTGACCGTCGGGAAAGGTTTATACGCTTATCCTTATAGTCTGGACACTTTTAGTTTAATTCCGGCTGTACATTCTCGCCGATACAGAGCAAGGCAAGCATGCCATCCTTTTCCAATTCTACGAGTAATAAAAAACGATCTGCAAGTCTCGCCCGGTATTGGCGAGAGCGTACAGCCGGCGTATAGAGATGGTGCTCCTTTTACACTCCATATCGGTGACGTACAGTTATTCATTATAACGTGACAAAAACAGCCTTAATAGTAAAGTCGTGACCATGGAATTATGCCGTGAAGTCTAAAATATTGATTCATTTTGAATCGTATGCCTTGGACATAAATAATAAAAATATTTACTATAAATAAGGCAGTATCAATTATAATAGATATACATAACGAATTGTATTATGCATAATTATTTAACGTTCAATGTGTACAGAGTACCGTTATGTCTAATTAAATAGGTAGATTAATCCCTCTTGCTTAAGCTTTGCAAACAATAAAAAAATATAACTTACATTTTGGTCAAGTTGGACCAGTAAACGGGTACTTAGCAACCGGGTTCGATTCCCGGTTTCTTTCAGCAGGTTACGAATTTCACGCATAACGCATTTTTAGGGTTCCGTACCCAAAGGGTAAAAACGGGAGCCTACGATGGTTGGGGCATGTCAAGAGAAGGACTGAATACGTCGGTAACGGGGCACTTGACCTTGTTTAGTAGGCGGAGAGGAAGGCCTAGGCTTCGATGGCTCAATATTATCAGGAAGGATCTGAACAGCTGCGGGTTAGACGTAGACAAGGTCCAGGATAGAGCGAAGTGGAAGCAAAAATAAAGAGGACCGCGTCTCCGGACAGGACAAACGCTAGATGAATTCGAAAAAAAATCGCGAGGTTTGCAGCTCACAGAGCGTCTAGTATAATTAAGCAAACTGCTTTTGCTTTCAGGAGCCATGAGTGACCTAATGACAGCGGCGGCGGACGCCATCGCCGGGACGGCCATATCCACAGGTATGCAGGTAACTACAACACCGCATTCTAAGCAGTCTTGTGAGCTAACCTTTTAAAAACCAGTGCAGTATGGTATCCTTATGTAATCGTAGGATGATTTGATAAATGGTATTAGGATGATTTGATAATGGTGAATGAGACAGTGGTGAAAAAATGATGCTGGTCAAAAGCAGTTTTGACTGATTTCGTCAAAAGGTTTTTTTTTTCACTAAGTAAAGCGACGAGAAAGTGGGCCTCCTTATTCTGGACGGTTTGCCCTTGAGGCATTTGAAAGTATCTATCAAGCCATACTATTTAGCAGCACGATTTATCACCAATTGTCTAATTAAATCTGTATTTTCGTATGATCATCATCATCACCATCATCATCATCACCAAATTAAAAAAATATTTATCAAATTACACTACGGCATATAATTTAAGTACCTAAATTAACCACAATGCCACCTACGTACGTGTCCTATATACCTACCAACGGCTTCAGGCTGCCGGCTGTTGCAACAATGTAGTGCATCTGAATTTTTTTACCGGCTGGTATTGTCTGGCTATCATGAGATTCATGACAAATCGTTGTACATTTTGCCCCAGGCGTACCTCTATAACAGCTCCAACAGTGTCCTGATGGAGTTAGAAGAGAGAATTGAATTGTATGAATGAGTCGTCTTACTGCGCTGACCAAGGGATGGTTGGAACCACATACTTACTTACGTGTGTTGTAAACCAGTTATCAAAAAAAAAACAGAATTAGAACCATCACATTCCAGAAAATCAATCTTCTAAAACGAAACTATATTGAAAAACGCTTTTTTGCAATATTCCAGATGGCATGGTTCGTCCCGATGCTGGTGGCGACCATAGCATACTTCCAGTACGACCAGACCGACCCGGAGGGCAGACCGGCGGACATCGAACAGTCTCGTATGTTACCGGAGTACGACTTCATCATAGTGGGAGCTGGCTCTGCTGGTAAGTTAGGTTATCATATGTAGTCTGTATGCACGACCCGGATTATTTAACCTTTACAAGCAAAATCTTTCTTTGAGTGAGAATTCAATATCCAAGTACGCATGTTTCAGGTGCAGTGCTGGCAAACAGACTAACAGAAATCGGCCACTGGAAAGTTCTACTTCTAGAAGCCGGGGGTCATGAAACGGAAATATCTGATGTTCCTCTTTTGGCCGGATATTTGCAACACAGTCAGTTGGATTGGGCATACAAGACCGAACCCCACGAAAGCTTCTGTTTAGGTATGTGTCAGAATGTATAGTTTGAAGAAGTCTTTACCTTAAATACATCATAATATTTTTTCACTGTACAATTTCGTCTGGTCATCGGATTAACATTTAATATGTTTTAATTCACAGCCATGAAAGATGGCAGATGCAACTGGCCACGTGGAAAAGTTCTTGGTGGAAGTTCCGTCCTGAACTACATGCTGTATTTAAGAGGAAATAAAAAAGATTATGACATATGGGAGTCCCTGGGAAATAAGGGGTGGGGCTACAAGGACGTTCTATACTACTTTAAGAAGTCAGAAGACAATCAGAACCCTTCCTTGGCTCAAACTCCATATCATAGTGCAGGAGGATATTTAACTGTGGCCGAGGCCCCTTATAGAACACCGTTAGCTGCTAGTTTTATCGACGCTGGACTAGAAATGGGATACCTCAATAGAGACATAAACGGTGAAAAACAAACTGGATTCATGGTAGCTCAGGGCACGACCCGACGCGGCAGTCGATGCTCTACATCCAAAGCATTTTTAAGGCCAGCAAAAAGTCGTCCAAATCTCCACATATCCATAAACTCGTTTGTTACGAAAGTGTTAATAGACCCGAGAACAAAAATTGCATTCGGTGTCGAATTTGTGAAGAATAAAATGATCCATCGTATAAGAGCCCGAAAGGAAGTTATACTATCAGCTGGATCAATAAATTCGCCCCAATTGTTAATGTTATCGGGCATAGGTCCGGCAGAGGAGCTAACTAAACACCGAATTCCGGTGATACAAGATTTAAAGGTAGGACAAAATCTACAAGACCACGTAGCACTCGGAGGCCTCACCTTCATGATCAATAAAGACGTCTCGATAGTTGAAAACCGACTCCAGTCGGTGAGCACCATGATGGAATATGCTGTTTTAGGAACTGGACCTTTGACTATTTTGGGAGGAGTTGAGGGATTAGCTTTTGTAAATACCAAATATGCAAACAAAACGGACGACTTTCCTGATATTGAATTCCATTTTGTAAGCGGTGCAACGAGTTCGGACGGCGGTGCGCAATTAAGGAAGATTCAGGGATTGACGGAACAGTTTTACAATGCGGTTTTTAAGCCTATTAACAATATGGATGTTTGGTCCATCATGCCCATGTTGCTGCGTCCAAAGAGTAAAGGCTACATTCAGCTTCGTAGCGCAAATCCTTATGA
Source organism: Apotomis capreana (assembly GCA_947623375.1). NCBI lineage: Eukaryota > Metazoa > Arthropoda > Insecta > Lepidoptera > Tortricidae > Apotomis > Apotomis capreana. Next base: position 12,578,551 of record OX392517.1, on the reverse strand, counting down.
CTATCCATACATTTATCCTAATTACTTTTCGGATAACGACGAAGTGGATATAAAAACTTTGATCGAGGGAGTGAAGATCGCAGTAGCTCTGTCCAGAACCAAAGCGTTTCAGCGTTTTGGTTCTGTACTGAACCCAAACGTCTTTCCTGCTTGCAGGGCGATACCTCGATATACTGATAAGTACTGGGAATGCATGATCAGACAGTTCACAGCGACGGTGTATCATCCTATAGGGACTGCTAAAATGGGGCCTTTTTGGGATCCCGAAGCGGTGGTGGACGATGAGCTCAGGGTGTACGGAGTGAAGGGACTGCGTGTGGTCGACGGTAGCATAATGCCAGTGATGGTGAGTGGCAACACCAATGCTCCCATCATCATGATAGGCGAAAAGGCCAGCGATATGATCAAAGCTTTTTGGCTAAAACGAAGAATATCCCGATATTACCACTGATTAGTAATTTAGGTACAAAGAGATTTTATAATATTCCAGTATTATTGAAAAAAAAAAAGAAAACGCTTGTGTATTTTGCGTACCTGTGTGTTACGCGATATTTATTTTTACCAAATTTATTGTTTTGGTACTGTATATGTGTGTGGTATTTAATACAGTGGCTTGATACACCTCTGTAATCTAATAAACTACGCAGTTAATTCAAGAAGTCGCTTCTTATCATCTTTTATTTATGTATTTAAGCTTAGAATCTATTTAAAGTCAACTACTTAATAACTTATTATTTTAATTATTGAGCTTAAGCCATTGTAAATATTAAATTTAAGTAGTATTAAAGTATTTATTTTTTCGTTACTCGTTTTATTTCGACCACGAAAAATTCAATGATTGAAACTTGTAGGAAAATTCAAGGACAAGGACATCTTGTAAACCATGGCATCGATTTAATACATAACAGGAATCAAACCAGGTCAAAATTCTGTAATTAATCGCATGCTGTATTTACAGAGATAATGGCTGGGTTCGACCCCGGTTCCGTATTTAAAAAAAAAAAAACAGTTTTTAACCAATCTAAAATTGACGCCACCTTTGAGAATATTGGGAGAACTTTTCTTAAACGGTTTTTCCAATCTCTTAAAGTTTCGGTATTCTCCCTATTGACCCATTTGTATTCAGATCACCCGGTATTTGCCCCAAGATTGATATTGATAAATATGAAGACATTGACTGTTGGAGTGAATTTCTATTCCAAAGTTCCATTTTGTGCAAACTACCCATCAAACTTTACATTATTTATGAGACTTCTTAAATGGCTACTTTGAAGTATCTAGTTTTGATTAAATATTAGTTAAATATAAAAAAATTAAACAAATGCCTAAATAATAAACAGAATATTCTTACATGACATGGATACTGGAATGATTAAGGATTATTTTATTTAATACACAACAATGTATTAGGGTGTTTCATATTTCAAAAAGTTTGATTTTCATGTGACTTCGCTCAAATCCTTGATCGCACTTACCCAAAAGGCCTGTGCCAAATTTCAGCTTAATTGAACATTATTTAGAGGTTGCGCAACATTGTGGAATTTGCAAGAAATACGTAAATTCTTGAGCATTATTCAAAAAAGAATTTCACCATTTCTGGAGTACTAAATTAAAAAAACCGGCCAAGAGCATGTCGGGCCACGCTCAGTGTGTGTCAGTCAGGGTTCCGTATCCTTCACAATAAACTGCTGTTTTAAGCCCGAGGTTTAAGTTAAGAAAGATTTTAAGCTCTATAAAAAGGTCGTAAACGCCATAGAAACTGTAATGACTTATTTACCTTCTGGAAGTCAACTTACGTCCTTTTAAAGAAAAAATATGAAATTTGGTGATAACTCAAAAACGGCTCGACGGATTTTGTTCAATATAGTTTTCATTAAAAGTACTTATAAGGCCTAATTTTTTTGCCCCGTGGTTGAAAAGTTACAAAAGACACTATTTTTTTTGTTTTCAGAGCGAATATTTACAAAACTGCTGACTTTATCTAAAAATAATGTTAAGAGACCACTATTATTTTTACAAGACCTATTCAACGACACCCCACACACCAGTGCTGAAAAGAACAAAAAAAATCACCCCCACTTTAGGTGATCGAGAGGTACCCGAAAAAAAAAATTTTTTTATTTTTATTTTACCGTTCTGTCGGCGTTATACATACTCATACCAAATTTCAGCTTTCTAGTACTAATGATCACGGAGCTAAGCCGCGGACGGACAGACGGACAGACGGACATGGCGAAACTATAAGGGTTCCTAGTTGACTACGGAACCCTAAAAAGCTTATCTGGCATAAAAAAATCAGTAACGTACATCAAATTCAACTTTCAGTAAAGCTTCTTCTAATGAATTTCTATAAACATAGGCTCTTTCAAAGAAAAGTATAGTTTAAGTATACACTCATTATGACAAAAAAAAATTATAAAAATAATATCATACAATTATATGTCAACGTCTGCTAAGAACTTAAGATGTGCAATATAGCTGTATAGAAAGAAAAACACAAAAGTACATTTTTCAGAATAATTTTTGAGTGCCAGTACGATACGCGGTTTCCGCATAATATAGAGCCATTATCACTTTGGCGATATGAAGAATGTTATTTTTGTATAGTATGCTATACTGATATGCATTACATAGGTATTGATAAACAATAGCTAATTATACAAATACATATATTTTCAGGCTTCTTAACTTTTTATTTTTTGTGTAGGTATAGGTTCAGAGCTCCAAAACTCTACGATTTTGCTTTTTTGTATGTTATTTTATTCTATATTTTCGTAAAATATGATGTAAATTATCTTTCATCGTATTAAAAATACTAGACTTCTTTTATATTCTAAGTGATATCGAAAACGCTGATGTATCTGCTCTAGAAAGCGTTTGCTGTATTTTTTCTATAAATGGTAAAATTACAAGTTTCTCTTGAAGGCTCAGACTTTATAGAAATTGAACAATAGTTTAATTATTTGTATAGAATCTTTTTATCGGTTCTATATTTTATGTGGTAATACCACATGTTTATTTTTATAAATAATGACACAAAGGTAAATTAAGAAAGAAAAATTGAAAGCGATCTACTACAATCGAAGCGGGGTGTCTCGGGGCGTACCCCCGCTTCGATTGTAGTAGATCGCATTCAATTTTTCTTTCTTAATTTACCTTTGTGTCATTATTTATAAAAATAGTTTAATTACTTACATTTAAACTTGTCTACGGGTACTCTTTACTTCAAAACAGAGATATTTATGATTAACATCTTATAAAATATAAAATCAGTACTTCAGAACTATTACGAAATTTAACATTTGTTGTAAAAGTGGTTAGTTTGCGCAACCTCTAAACGTCCTCAAATTTTCTTGAAATTTGGAACAAATATTTTATTTTATTATAGAGACTCGATCCCCTTGGTTACCGATTGTTGACATGTGTACTAGCTTAAAAAGTTTAATATTATGTACTAAGATAAAAGTTATTACAGGTTTTGGCGTAGGTTATCTCATATTTTATTTATTTATTTAAACTTTATTGCACAATAGAAAACTAATCGTACAAAAGGCGGACTTAATGCCATGAGGCATTCTCTACCAGTCATACTTAGGGCAAAGCAGAAAAAAATTAGGCGGTGCAACTAACTTACACATAAGTAACAAAACATAATTATAATACTTATACATAATTTTTGCTATTCATATAAACATTTACATACATACATCTAATATAATATATACATATATATCATATTATTATTTTCTGCGATTCAGCGAGGAAATGCTGCCGGCATCTTCGGGAACATGCCGCGGGGGCACAGTTTTCTAATTTATTTTAGCTTTATTGTAAGTTATTTTAGATTTTAGTTGTAGTTTTATTTTTTAGGCTTAATTTAAATTTAACTGTCCAATGTTATTTAATTTCCAATAAAAAATTATACTTATTGTTGAAATATAAATATTTTGTCAGTGGTTTAAATTTTTCTATCAGTTTGGTTTAAATTTATTTGGTGTTTCTCTTTCTGTTACCTAGAATTCAACATAGAGATCAAAATCGAAATAGGTAGGACAGAAATATTAACTCTCGTCAGCATAGATTAGATCTATGAATATATTTCCGAGTACCGGTTTTAAAATAAATAGTGTTATAAGTGACTTATGAACACTCATATTTGTATATGTAAAACATGGGCCAAGTTATGGCAAAGAGAAGCCCACAGTTTTTATGTTTCACAGATAATAGTGTTAACAGTTTATAGCTCAATGATTTTTTACTAAAATTAGTTATGAGATCAATATTTTTACATTAATTTAAAATTACTGAATGTATCATTTTAATCTTGAAAAAAATTAAATAAAGTCTTAATTTCATTCACATTAATATACCATTCCATTCCATTGGATTATTTACAACATTAATTTGTATGTCAGGTTTTGTTATCTGACTCAAGTCGTGTTCTAGCGAATAAAATCCTTTATTATATTCTATTTATCAAGCTAATACGCGACATGAGCACATTAATTATTACATAACAAATAATGCATGTAATAATTAAATATATGATGTAATATGATATATATCGTGCTGTTATTATTCTTCTTAATCTAATCCTTCAAATGCAGGTTCAATGACAATTGGGGTCGAATGGAACAATGCGATGCACAATGCATTGTAAAAGGAGACAGTGTGGCGCTGACACAAGCACTACTTAAATGCATTGCACAGAGTAGAAAGTAATCTGTTTATGTTTTATTTTTCCTAATTTGCGATCCTCGAGGACCTAACCACGCAAAAAACGGGAGCCCATTGACTCCTATAATTTTATTTATATTATTTTTCGTCGAAAGTTTCATTTTGCCGAAAAACATTTCGCAGAATTTTATTTCTTGTAGTCATGCATTTTTCATAATTCTTGCAAATATCATCGTATTGATTAGGTCTGGTTAGGTTTGTTTTATAACAATCTGAAATAGTTTACGGCTGCAAAGAAAAATTCTTTCTACGACATGATTTTTCGGCGAAATTAAACATTCGACGAAAAATAATTCTAAGTGTCAATATAGACCCGCTAAAACCTACGTAACATACTTCCGGATCTCTGCCTTTTCGCCGAAGTTTGTATGTAGAAAACATTTTCTTTGAAACCGTCAACTATTTGGGATTGTTATAAAACAAACCTTGCCTAACCTAAACTAATGCATAGGATGATATTTTCAAGAATAATGAAAAAATCATGTTATCAGAGGAAAAAATATGGGCGTCAAAATTCTATAAAATGAAACATTCGACGAAAAATAATTCGGCAAAAAGGCAGAACATCCATATTTCCATAAAATTTTTCAGTAATATAGTTTTTATATATAGCAAAAAGGTTATAATTTATAGAGATATTCATTCAAAAGAAAGCTAAACAGGAGTTGAAAATTTGGGCACATTGTATCCCCCTGCGCGAGAAAAGCCGCGGAGAAAGGTTAGTTAGTTATAAATGAAATACTAAAGTTGATGTTACAACAATGAATAATTAAGTAATTTTTCTACTGCATAACGTTAATTAAATTGTATTTGCGGACCCGTTTTTACTACATCTAAGAGAGAAAAAACCTTCCTTTATGTTTTTCACAGTTACTGACATAACAAACCTACTCTGTGTAATGGATGTCGTCACTGAACACGTTGCAAAAATGCAATCAATACCCTTTAGTCATTTAATTGCTTTTAATATCAGTGATTAATTACGAGCGGTTAAAATACTCCATCATGGCGAGCATCGGGGCGCCATCCCTAAAACCCCTCGTCTCCAATACGAGGATCATGTTCAGTTTGCTCCCGGGACTAGGAGCTCTGATCATATTCCGCATGGCGATTCACTTGTACAGACCAGACATAGAAGACGCCGAAAACCGCGTGAGAGATCACCCATTCGAACAAATTTACGACTGCTACGATTTCATCATAATAGGAGGCGGTTCAGCAGGATCCGTGCTAGCTGATCGACTCTCAGAGAATCCGGAATGGAGTATACTGTTATTAGAAGCCGGGCAAGATGAGAACGTCCTGTCAGAGGTACCGGTAATGTTCCCAGTTCTTCAAACGTCCTCCATAGATTGGCAATTCGTGACCGAACCCAGTGAAGAATACTGTCTAAGCATGGTGGATAACAGGTGCAAGTGGCCGCGTGGAAAAGTTCTAGGAGGATCCAGTGCGTTGAACGCGATGCTTTATATTAGAGGAAACAAACGCGATTATGACAATTGGGCTGCGATGGGGAATCCTGGCTGGTCGTACGAAGAAGTCTTGCCGTATTTTTTAAAATCCGAGGATATGACCATTCCTGAATACAAGAACAGCCCATACCATTCATCAGGCGGTCGGCTTACAGTTGAATATTTTAGGTATGAGCAGCCAATCACAAAACACATTCTAGAAGCTGGGCAAGAACTTGGATATAATATGGTAGATGTGAATGGGGAGTATCAATCTGGGTTCACAAGATCGCATGCGACTGTGCGTGAAGGTCTTCGGTGCAGCACAGCAAAAGCCTTTCTAAGACCTGCATCAAAACGACCAAATCTACATGTGAGTGTGCATTCTTTAGTGGAAAAAATACTTATCGATGAGCACAAACGAGCTTATGGAGTTAAATTCGTGAAACATGGTATCCAAAGAATAGTTAAAGCAAGAAGAGAAGTGATATTATCAAGCGGTGCTATTCAGTCTCCTCAGCTGCTGATGCTATCAGGAATCGGTAACGCCGAGCATTTAAAAGAACTAGGAATTCATCCAATAGCAAATCTCCCTGGTGTTGGACAGAATCTTCAGGACCACGTCGCAATGGGTGGCAACTCGTTTCTATTTGACAATCCATACACAAATGGGACAGACTATTGCTTCAATTTAAAGACTGTATTTTCACTCGCAAGTTTAGTCGATTTTGCCATACATAAGTCGGGGCCGTTATACAGTATGATGGAGGCAGAAGCTATGGCATTTGTGAACACGAAATACCAGGACCCAAGGGAAGACTATCCAGATATTCAATTGTTTATTGCTCCAACCGCCGATAATATGGACGGAGGGATTTTCGGTAAAAGAGCAAACGGGTTAACTGATGAGACCTACGCTGAATTATACGAAGATATTTTGTTTGATTCGTCGTTCTCCGTCGTGCCATTGCTGCTGCGGCCTAAGAGTCGAGGATTCTTGAAGCTCAAGGATGCAAACCCGTATTCGCCTCCGCGTATATATGCTAATTATTACAGTCACCCGGATGATGTTAAAGTTATGGTAAGTGATATATTTTAACTAATTAAAGAAATCTTCAAAGTGACCTGAAATTATATTTTGATCTTCTATACTATTATAAAATTCTAAAATTGATCGATTGAGTGGGTCATTATTGCAGAAAAAATCTTAACAGCGCGATGCAGGATAGTATTCGCGCGGCGTCAGCCAAAGTGCGCCATCTGTTGGTAAAAAAATATTTGCCCGGGGGCGAATTCTACCCAATTGTGATACAGTGCAGTGAAAGCTAAATAAAAAAAATTGGGCAAGTGCGAGTCGGACTCGCGCACCGAGGGTTCCGTACAAACACTTTTCATCCTTAAGTGGTTAAGTTAAGTTTGCACCTGGTATGTATAGCGCCCCATACAAATGAGGTGCAAAGTTAACGCAAACATCCCGTTTGTTGTATGGGAGCCCCCCTTAAATATGTATTTTATTTTATTTTTAGTATTTGTTGTTATAGCGGCAATAGAAATACATCATCTGTGAAAATTTCAACTGTCTAGCTATCACCGTTCTTGAGATACAGCCTGGTGACAGACGGACGGACGGACGGACGGACGGACAGCGAAGTCTCAGTAATAGGGTCCCGTTTTTACCCTTTGGGTACGGAACCCTAATTACGCGGACGACGTTGCGCGCACCTTCTAGTAACTATTTTTTTTTTCTCAATTATTAATCGTAATTTAATATGGAGGGGTAAAATACCTATACTTACAATTCTTTGAAATAAAGTAATTTCTTCTAATTTGCCACTTCAAGCACAATTAAAAAATAATAATAAAGGATCGGGAAAGAATGTTTGAATACATTTACGGGTTCACAATTTCTTTAAGTTGCTTACTCGGCTTATGTACAAAAGACATAGCATCAGCATAAAATACATCAATATCACCTTAACGCGTCACACGGCCAGACGAGTTCTCACTTAAGCACCTATTACTAGCCATAACCTTGACTTCTTAAAGTTTGACACACAATATAAATATTTCCAGATTGAAGGCGCACGCATAGTTGCAGATCTAGCTGAGCAACCAGCACTTCGCCGCCTGAACACCCGCCCCAACCCCAACAGGACTCCAGGCTGTGCCAAGCACAAGTTCCTATCAGATGAGCATCTCGAGTGTGTGGCACGGCACCACACATTGACCATCTACCACCCCGTCGGGACCTGCGCTATGGGGCCTGCTGAGAACGCTTACGCTGTTGTTGATCCAAGACTGAGGGTTAGTAGTGATGATACTAAAGTTCTTTTTAGGGTTCCGTACCCAAAGGGTAAAAACGGGACCCTATTACTGAGACTTCGCCGTCCGTCCGTCCGTCCGTCCGTCCGTCCGTCCGTCCGTCCGTCCGTCCGTCCGTCGGTCCGTCCGTCTGTCACCAGGCTGTATCTCAACAACGGTGATAGCTAGACAGTTGAAATTTTCACAGATGATGTATTTCTATTGCCGCTATAACAACAAATACTAAAAATAAAATAAAATAAAATAAATATTTAAGGGGGGCTCCCATACAACAAACTTGTTAAAAAAAAACGTAGTTTGTGCATGTATATTTACGTTTTATTTCTTATATTTAAATAGATCATTCAATTAGAATCACGTTTGTTGTTAAAAGCTATAACAATAATAAAATGTTGTAATTTTTGAATAAATAGAATCATTTTAACATTTGGTGGCAGAAACATTAACCCGAACAGTTTAAAAATAATTAAAAAAAAAAGTAAAAAGTTGGCGGGAATAGTAAAAATATATGATTATATAAGTTGAACATTTGTATTATTTCCTTGGATTTATTTGAGAAAAGCACTATACAAGCCTCGCCGCGAACAGGGATTGTCGGCCTCGTATCTCTAGATGGCCTTGGCGTTATCACTCGGCCATCTATTACTACTCGGCCAACAATTCCCTATTTCGCGGCCTCTGCAGTAATGTACTATTATCTTATCCTGGTTTTAGTATTTGTTGTTATAGCGGCAACAGTAATACGTCATCTGTGAAAATTTCAACAGTGTAACTATCACGGTTCATGAGATACATACAGCCTGGTGACAGACAGACAGACGGACGGACAGCGGAGTCTTAGTAATAGGGTCCCGTTTTTAGGGTTCCGTACCCAAAGGGTACAAACAAAACCCTATTACTGAGACTTCGCTGTCCGTCCGTCCGTCCGTCCGTCCGTCCGTCTGTCACTAGGCTGTATCTCAACAACGGTGATAGCTAGACAGTTGAAATTTTCACAGATGATGTATTTCTATTGCCGCTATAACAACAAATACTAAAAATAAAATAAAATAAATATTTAAGCGGGGCTCCCATACAACAAACTTGTTATAGATTATATATATTTGTATAGGTACGGAACCCTTCATGCGCGAGTCGGGCTCGCACTTGCCCAATTTTTTTATAACGGACAAGCTAACCGATGTAGGTCCACTAGAAGCGATAAACATACTTAAGTATATAAATAAATACAAACTTAAATACATAGAACGTCCTGAACTAGAAACAAATTTTCAAATTAATCATACAAATTGGATTGGAATTGGAACCCAGGACAGCCGGCTTAGTAGGTAGCTGCACTGCCCTAAGCCAACCGCGATTTATCTACTTTATAATATTCTGAGCATTTATTAGGAGTCAGGACAGGACGAAGTGGTAATATTTTAATGTTTTGTTACTAAGTCAACAGTGACTGCGTTTATAGTGCAATGGATGTGATGGATGCATTTGTCGATGTTTTTGAGGAAACTATGTCGCAATAAATATGAGAAACTTACTTTACGTATAATTCGTATAAATTTGCATATGTATGATTGTTTTTATTGATACTTAAGTACCTATATAATGCCAATGTTTAGTAAGATAATAAGTTTAACGTTTGTATTTCAGGTCTATGGAGTTAAAAACCTGCGTGTAGTAGACGGAAGCATCATGCCCAAGATAGTCAATGGAAACACGAATGCGCCCATTATAATGATAGCAGAAAAGGCCTCCGACATGATAAAAGAAGACTGGAACAATGTCAAAGACGAACTGACAGGCTGTACTGTGGAACAATACAGGCAACACCAGTCAAAGCACTCGGACAATCAAGAACCGACCAAAATAGACCTAAAACCAACCCGCCCAGATTTATTTAATGAGACAAGTCACCTGTTTCCCAATTTACCTAGTGATATGCATCATACACATAAAACCAAAAGCGTAAACGTATCTCCTGTACCGGTCAGAAAATACGAACCTAAAATCAAAGAAACCGACATGGAAAGAAGCCCCACTAAAGTGAACAGAGATCCGACGCTGCAGTTAGTATACCCCCCAGAATATTTCGCGAACCTTAACCTGCCGGCGTATCAACCGTACCCGTACAGAACATCCTCTCTATTTAAATCAAGAAGACCCAATCACCGGCTACTGCCTGATATGAATCCGTTCAAATTGTATAAACCTGCAAACTATCAGCCAAAACCTTTGAAGAGGCCTTCGTTATTTATAAATCCTTATGATTACCCGATAACAAGAGAACACGAAGAACCCTATTACGAAACTGAAGAAATAACTACGTCGAAAGGACAGAAGACTTGTAGAATGTGGCTTTATTATAATGGCGTGAAATACGAGGTAACTTTGTAATGTAATTAATTATGTGTAACTTAATATAAATAGAAGAATATAAAGTCGCTGAACTATAAGCCGATAACAGTTTCCACGGGATAAGTAAGTGACAAAGTATATGTCACTCACATTCCAATTTTTACAAAACGTGACGTATGCTTTGTCACTTATTTAAAGTAAAGTGGTTATCGTGAATGTTCAATTCAAGCTAAATTCTTGGGACTACATAAAAAGCCTGCTGAAATTATAAAGATTTCTTTATAATAAATACAAGTAAGTTTATGCCCAAGAACAAGAACGGATTTTTCCACATTTCCATAGAAGTTAACCTCCATGTTGATAAAGTGTTCCCAAACTTACAAATCTTATGTACAGTAAGCTGCAGAGAAACCTGTACAATACTTACTGTACAATGAGCTGCAGAATTATGCAGCCCATGGTACATACAGTAGAAATTTAAATTATTTTATAGTTATTATAATATCTTTAATTATAATACCTGTACTAAGCATGCGATGGTGTGACGGGCTGTTTTAATTAATTAGAAAGCATTAAGCTTAGTTAAGTGATCATTGCGATCAATTATACTTAACAAGTTAAATATGCATAGTAATAAAGTACTCGACTTTATTACAGATTTCACTCTACGTAACAAGGTATACACTTTAACCCGACAAAGCGTTATACACTTCTTTGTTTACCTAAGATATTGTACTGAATAACTTTATATCAGGCATAAGAGTGAGCGAGAGTGAGAGACAAGTAATTATAACAATATTAATAAATATCAAGGGACAATCTTACACAAATCGACCTAGTCCCAAACGAAGCAAAGCTTGTACTATGGGTACCATGTACTCTAGGGGACCAGGGAATATAATTTAAAGTAACTAATGCTTTTGAAAAAAAAATTATACAAACCATAGGAGCTAATTCTAGTACCTTCCCCATCCTCCCTTCCTCATATGAGCCTCAAGTGTAACCTTTCAACGTGAAAAAGCCTCTCGATCACTATTACATTTCTCGTGGGAGTTTGCTTTAAAGCAAAATCCCACTAGAAACTCTATCGGCCCTTCAAAAGTGACTATCGATTATCCCAGTAATCAGTATCCCGATACTATCCCAGTTTTATTTAATGTTAATAAATAACACGTCTTAATATTGTATTGTCTTATGAAAAGTTTAACAATAAATATTTTAAAGACATGATGAATTATTTTTATTACCTACCTAATAAGTTCTTATCAATGTTATCTATATATATAAAAGAAGAAGTCCTGACTGACTCATCAACGCACAGCCGAAACTACCAATGTTAGAGAGTTGATTTTTGCACAGTAGGTTACTTTTATAACGTGGGCTAGAGATAAGAAGCGATTTTGAAAAATTCAATCCCTAAGGGTGTTAAAAAGGGGTGCAAAGTTTGTATGGGGGAAACTTTTTTTTTTGAGCTAGAGACTTGAAACTTTGTAAAAAGGTATTAAAATAAAATGGAAGAAAATTTATTTCAGCGTTTTTGAAAATTCACCCCCTAAGGTGGTAAAAAATGGGTTAAAAGTTTGTATGGAGATTAAGTATTTTGTTGAGCGCGGGACTTGAATTTTTGTTTAAAGGTACACTATTAGAATACAAGAAAAGTAATTTCAGCGTTTTCAAAAATTCATCCTTTAAAAGGGTTAAAAGGGGTTAAACGTTTGTATGGGGGAACTTTTTTTTCAGCTAAAGACTTGAAACTTTGTAGAAAGATTACTTATTAAAAAACACAAAAAGTACTTTCAGCGTTTTAGAAAATTCCACCCCTTAAGGGGTTAATCTATATATATATAAAAGAAGAAGCCCTTAATGACTCATCAACGCACAGCCAAAACTACTAATGTAAGAGAGTTGATTTTTGCACAGTAGGTTACTTTTATAACGTGGGCTAGAGATAAGAAGCGACTTTGAAAAATTCAATCCCTAAGGGTGTTAAAAAGGGGTGCAAAGTTTGTATGGGGGAAACTTTTTTTTTTTGAGCTAGAGACTTGAAACTTTGTAAAAAGGTATTAAAATAAAATGGAAGAAAACTAATTTCAGCGTTTTTGAAAATTCACCCCCTAAGGTGGTAAAAAATGGGTTAAAAGTTTGTATGGAGATTAAGTATTTTGTTGAGCGCGGGACTTGAATTTTTGTTTAAAGGTACACTATTAGAATACAAGAAAAGTAATTTCAGCGTTTTCAAAAATTCATCCTTTAAAAGGGTTAAAAGGGGTTAAACGTTTGTATGGGGGGAACTTTTTTTTTCAGCTAAAGACTTTGTAGAAAGATTACTTATTAAAAAACACAAAAATTACTTTCAGCGTTTTAGAAAATTACACCCCTTGAGGGGTTAAATAGGGGTGCAAGGTTTATATGGGAGAAACTATATTTATTGAACTAGAGAGTTGAAACTTTGTAGAACGCTTACTTAATCAAATACAAAAAAGTGATTTCAGCGTTTTGAAAAATTCTGCCCCTAAGGGGGTGAATTAACTAAGAATAAAATTCCTTACCTACCTATTTTAATATCTTTGTCATCATCAAAAATCTACGCGGACGAAGTCGCGGGCGGCCGCTAGTTAAGTATAAGATTATAAAACTCTTGGTTACTGACAGATTGACAGTAAGTGCACAGCTTAAACCGCTAAATACATATACACCGTGACCGTTAATAACCCGAAAGATTTAAGCTAACGATACTAGAGCCTAATTAGAGTATATAAACTTATGTAACATATAGTCCAAAAACTCATAATAAAGGAGATATAAATTATTTAAAACAAATCAAAAGTTAAAAATCTCCAGTCTAACACACCCTAAAGGCGTGAGCATGACGTAGCCACCTACTACTTCTTTTACACGTAGGCGCACTAACTGCACGGCGGTTGTTAGCCAGTTTCATAATGAAGTTTGGTATCTATCTACAAAAAGGTTTTACTATCGAAAATATTAAAATTAGAATTCATGTCATTACATTATGCCAATGTTCAAATTTGGACTCGTCAAAAGTGAAACATAGAACCCTGACACTTCTTGTCATAGAACACAAGTCACGGCATTCCCCGTCGTATGTTTTCGGAGCGATTCGTGAAGTGTCATGCTCGCTCACTCTTCTTCAACTAAAGACTTGTTCACAAAGAAGCGGGCAATTAATATGATTTAATTTGTACTGAAATAGTAATTTAATTAAGTCACATAATTAGACCCATGTTGATATTACATTATTTACTCGTATTGTCGTCAAAAATACGTGGTTTAAATGTTTCGGGTTATTAATGGCCACGGTGTATAAACGGACGTGTACTAAGAATAGATTTTTCGAAATTCAACCCTTAAGGGAATGAAATAGGAGTTGAACCGTTGTATGAAAATCGTTCATTTGGAAAGTTATAGACTTGAATCTTTTTATAAAGGTTTCTTACTAAAAAGCAAAACAAATGATTTAGCGTCGTTATAAAAATCACCCCCTGAGAGGGTTAAAAAGAGTTGAAAGTTTGTATGGAAAACATGTTGATTTTAAAGTTAGACGTTTAAAACTTCGACCACAAGCTCCTAATGCTGAACAAAAACATTGATGTAGGCATTTTTTCTCTTTCATCCTTTGAAGGGGGATAAAAGATCACATAAGTAATATGTGATTTTTAATGATAATTTGTGGCTAGAAACATGAAAGCAGGACAATAGGTTTCTTTTATGTTTTAAACTTGCACCCTTAAGGGGTAAAATGGGAGTTGTACCATTGAATAAAAGACGTTCATTTAAAAACTTAGAAATTTGAAAGTTCTTAATTTATAAACCAGATAACCGACATAGTGTTTTCATCAAAATTCTGCCATATGAAAAACATGAGATTTTCAAGATTTGAGACTTGAAACTTTCCGTACCTGCTCCTCTTATAACAAACATAACATGCTGAGTACGTACGGTGATTTCTGAAATTCATCCCCTAAAAGCGTTAAATGTATAATTTCTAGAACACGATAGTTTGCCGGCGTAACATTCAACAATTATTGCAAAAAATACACTTACTACGCCGGTGAAGCCGCGTGCAATAGCTAGTAAGTAAAAGAAGTATAAGATATAATAAGATAAGAAGGTCATAAACATATTAGATAATGAGTAGCTGTCTTTCCCTTAGACAATATATTAGATCGCTTGGTGTGAGTGCAATAAACTATTATTGTATTGTAGATAATGGCTTGGGTGCATTATAACCTCATTTAATCAACAGGACAAGTATACAGGGTGACTATAGTAATTCGAACTATTCGTTGTGAGGGGTTATTCTAGAGCTTATTTGCAATATCTGAGCCTAGTTAACCAGGGATCGAAATTCAGTAATTTTTGATTTGTTTTCGAAATTATCTTCCGTCATATAAATTTCAATTGTTAAAAAACGTGCAATAAGATGGCAATAATTTTTCTGGTAGCTGTTGTACTACAGAATTAAATTCCTTGAAAAAAATAACAAGTCAATCACAAAATTCACAAGTCATCATGATTTTTGGGGCTTAACTTAACAAGGCCAGTTTTTTTATTTGATGGTATGGAGCCCTACGTGCGCGAGTCCGACTCGCTCTTGACCGGTTTTTTTTTTCAATCAATGACAAATTACGCATAAAAAGTGTAAGTACGACACTTTCAGTAAAACAACACAAGTACTCTTTATTGCACACCTCACAAAACACAAGAAAATAAAATCCTTTGATTCCTCCGTTTTATTACTCTCCATGTGTTTCTGAAGTTATCTTTTACCGTTCTTGAAGATGCAAGGTTATCGCAAGTAGAAGTGTTCTCGTGTTTCCTTAATGTGCTCAATTTTGATATTTTATTAAATTATAAATAGTAAGAAATCTTACAAATTTGGCGTTCTGATAAAAAAAGACTTGTTATTTTTACGTTTTTGGCAATATACCCATATTTTTACAAGGAACTAAATAACATAAAAAATGATTTCCTGATGAAAATGATACCATACTTCCATACTAGGCCTAGTAACCTCAACTAATCAGTACCTAATATAAAAAAATAAAGAGGACTGTAAGTAGTCCTAGTTATTTTAGGACCAGGTGGTCTATTCACCCCGTTCTCCCAGCACACAGGGGACGAATCTCTAATTCAACCTTTATAACATTGCATTGCATTAGTGATATCAGTGACAGCGTGCAGTGCAAACAAGGTATTCGATGACACTGCACTCGCTCTCCGAACGCTTCATATTACGAGCGCAAAGTGTAAAGCACAGGCATTTTTTTTTCTATTACAGAAATATCAGTGGTAAGTACCTAATGTTTTATAAAAGAAGTCCAAAAGACTCGCTTTATTTATTTGTATTTACTTTGAAAGGCATGTTTAAGAGTAAAGTGGTAAATAAAATGAATAAAAGGCTCAAAAACACCTATAACATTGAGAAATACTTCTAGATTTATGTATCGGGAAAATAATTTGGGAAACATCCTTGACCCATTCCTTTTTTTAACGATTATCGATAAAAAGAGCTCAAGTTTTCACCTCTTACTTACATGTATATCTTAAAATATTTGTACTGTTTTGTGTTTTGTGAAATTAGACAGATAAATAAACAAACAACGGAACGATGCACTCATCCATACATATTATAAAATAGTAAAATTGTATTATTTTATCAGTACATTGAAGTGGAACTAAATAAGTGAAATAAGTAGGTTACTTGTAAGTCTGGCTGTATGGCTCCTCATGCATGTACAAAAATGACTGACACGATTTAAAAAAAAATGGTACAGTACACGGGTAGCTGGACATTCCCAGATGGTCATAATAGGATATTTTAGTGTAATGTTTCTTCCATGCGGACGATTACGGGCACCCTCTATCCTAGTTTATCTATATTTTAATCGAGAGGATTAATCGATCATTCCTTTTCGTCTGGTTGCGAATATCAGTTTGTAATCGGGTAAAATCCGAATTAGACGAGGGCTTGTGATTTAGCAATATCTCAGCTTGTGAATCGGCATCTTCACTAGCAAAAGGCGAGATACTGGTGAGATCTCGGAGAGATGTCAAATGCCGAATTTAGGCAATGCATAAAGTACCCTCCCACTTCATCGACCGAATTGCAACTTTCACTATCATATCTGTCTAAGCCACTTATATTTTCCTAAGGGACTGGATGTGACTATTTAAGATACAAGGACGCCTGGTTCGGATACATGCATTCAAAACCCGTTAGGTTGTATTAGAGTATGTTAGGGCCAGCGACTCAAATCGAGTGTAACCGTAAGTTTGTTAGAATCACATAATATTTTTCCAAAGCCGATGGAGACAGGTGTTCTGCCCATCGACATCTTAGTCCCCTGCCTAACCAGGACACCATAGCGACGTCGCTAGCTGCCATATCCATACAAATCATATTGGAATGCATGTAAGCTAACTCACCTGACAATGAATTTTTGAAAGGGATACGTAGCCGGCCACGTCACCATGCCATCCCGGTGGAGCAGAGCTCTTAATCCTACAGACATTGTTTTCTATTCCAGTGACCCCATGATGTGGGCGTGCGACCCTACTCTGACGTCGACGATCCTCAGCAGCTATCACGGAGCAGGGCCGTTGTTCGTGCAGGCCCTCGAGACCTTTTTCGCTGCCCAGTGCGCGTTGGTCGGCGACCACCTCTGGCCTACTGACGCTACCGAAGCGGTTCTTCAAGGTATGATAAGGGAACCGGGGCCTTTTTCGTCTAGACCCATAAGACGTTTTCCGCTGCCCAGTGCGTTGGTCGGCGACCATGTCTGGTCTGCTAACGCTACTGAGCCTTTTCTTCATGGTACGACTATTGGACCAGGTATGAGGATCTTTACCAATCGTGCTCTGTGGGCAACAGGCCTTTGTTGTGCAAGACTTCGAAGCGTTCTTCTCTACCCAGTGATATGCTGGCGATACAAAGTCTCTACATCAACTATCAAGGTACAACTATAAGGCAACGGTAGATTAGGATGGGTGAAAGAAATTATTTGATAGCCAATCAAATGTTGAGGGAATGCACATTCTCGGCAAGTAAATACAGCCGACATAGCATGATAACCCCTCTATTAATATTTCTTTGACCACAAATGGGTCATAATTAAGATAATAACTTGAGGAGTGTGTACTTGCAGTCAACAGTAACACTAGACCGGAATACTCGATACGT
Source organism: Apotomis capreana (assembly GCA_947623375.1). Lineage (NCBI taxonomy): Eukaryota > Metazoa > Arthropoda > Insecta > Lepidoptera > Tortricidae > Apotomis > Apotomis capreana. The sequence goes on along the minus strand of OX392517.1, from coordinate 12,560,485 downwards.
CAAAACAACTAATCATGTAATTAGTCAAAACAAGTAATGGCAAAATGTAACGAGATATATTTTAGGTAATCTTTGACTTTGATACTAGTATAGTCTATTAAATACAAAAAAAGATCACTATTGTCTCTAGCGTAGCCTAATCCTCTTATACTAATTGATATTGTTACATGAAATAAATAAATGGAATGAAATGAAAAAAAAAAATATAATTCTATGCTGTCGTTTTTCATTATACGTCTTATGTTAGTTATTGTAAGTCTTTTCATTCTTCCTTTTTGTATGTATGTACGTTTATGTATGTTTATATATATAGATACTTATCTGTGTATGTGTATGACCTATCGGTCTTTAATATTTTGTATGACATTTATTTATTACTTCCCAAATTACTTAAGTTTTTACACCACCTACTGTTTTCGGCCTAATTTTGTTTTCTCCGCAATCCAAAGGTTGTCTGGAAGAGATTGTTTGTTTGATTGAAGATTTCTCATGTATTTTTCTTGTTGGTGTGCAATAAAGTATTGTTGTATTGTAATATAGTTACCTCGTGAGTCGTGACATCAACGTACCTTTGCCTACTCTAATATAGGTAGGGAGAGGGAGTCGTACTGTACCCAAACCTTTATGTCACTCTATGACTATATCATATAATCTCTTTCACTAGTAATAGAATGAGTGAGAGTCATTATTCAGTTTTCAATTAAAAGAACAACGAAAAGTCATCTGTTCTTCTTTAAATGAATTAACCTATATCCAATTTCTGTTAACCAAGTCAAAATAAATTATGTCATGCCTAACTCAACCTTCATAATTTCATTTTCAGATCCAAATTACGATTTTATTATTGTGGGAGCCGGGTCAGCCGGAGCGGTGGTGGCTAACCGCCTCAGTGAGGTGTCAGAATGGAAGGTGTTGTTGGTCGAGGCAGGCGGGAATCCGACTATTGCTACCGAGGTAGAGTCCATTTATTTTAACTAATACAATTACATGTTAACAATTGTTAGGTTGGAAGGTGTTGTTATATTGTTAACCGTATTGTGCTTTGTATTGTGACTGTTTGTTGCCTTAATAAATAAAAAATAAAAAATTGGGCAAGTGCGAGCCCGACTCGCGCATGAAGGGTTCCGTACCTATACAAATATATATAATCTATAACAAGTTTGTTGTATGGGAGCCCCCCTTAAATATATATTTTATTTTATTTTTAGTATTTGTTGTTATAGCGGCAATAGAAATACATCATCTGTGAAAATTTCAACTGTCAAGCTATCACCGTTCTTGAGATACAGCCTGGTGACAGACGGACGGACGGACGGAGGGACGGACGGACGGACGGACGGACGGACAGCGAAGTCTTAGTAATAGGGTCCCTTTTTAGCCTTTGGGTACGGAACCCTAAAAAATAAAAAAATAAAATAAAAACAATTAACAAGTTTCCGAAATTATTAAATTAACATTGAATAATCAATTTTCCCTTTTATTACATACGATTAAATAAATACATATTTTTATGAAATAAAAAAATCAAAAACTTTTTTTTTTGTTTATTCCATCGTATGGTGAAAAGTTTGTTGTAGGTAATTATAAATTTATATCCAGGTTACGCAACCAGTCCGTAGCTTCAGGTAACAATTTTCCCTTTTAATCTACCAAGTACCAGATAAAATAAAAGTAATTGTAACAGGCATAAGCCTGTTGGTGTTACCTGAAATTAAAACATTACCGATCTACAAAAAAAGTATTTGCAAAACTAAACAAAGATCAGAAATCAAATTATTCTACGTTTAAAAACTTGGTTCCACTATACCTACAAACATTTTTGGCAAGCTAAAAATAAACGGCTTATGTTTAATGGAACACCAGATGTATAGTAACATGTAACCGCAAAAAAAACACTTTTTAGTATCAAAAATAGTAAATGAGCACCGAAATTGATCACCAAAATAATTTAAAATGATAACCAAAAGATCACCTGATAGAGTAAATTTTATTGGCCAAAAAATCACTTTATACCACCAAAAATTGTAAATGAGCACCAAATTTAGAACACCAATTTTATGTAATACTAGCTTTTGCCCGCGACTACGTCCGCGTGGAACTTGGAAGTATGGAAGCAACCACGAACAACACGATAGATATCCACCTAATCACCTTAATTAATAAAAGAGCGCCTAAGCAAATGTAAGAGCAATTGTGCTTTTGGGTTTATCATTACATTTTCTACAGGGTCATCAATGTCATCATGAATTACTTACTCACTTTTCAATCTTTATAGGGATAATTTCCAGGATGAAAATTATCCTATGTCCTTCCTCGGATCTTAAACTATCTCCATGCCAAATTTCATCACAATCGATTCAGCGGTTTAAGCGTGAAGAGGTAACAGACAGACAGACAGACATACAGACACACTTTCACATTTATAATATTAGTATGGATTAGTATGGATTATAACCATAAATACTGCAACTATTTAGCTATACTATTTCAAGCACATAACTCCACATTAATCATTTTGTAACCCATAAATAAAAATTGGGCAAGTGCGAGCCCGACTCGCGCATACAGGGTTCCGTACCTATACATATATATAATCTTTAACAAGTTTGTTGTATGGGAGCCCCCCTTAAATATTTATTTTATTTTATTTTTAGTATTTGTTGTTATAGCGGCAATAGAAATACATCATCTGTGAAAATTTCAACTGTCTAGCTATCACCGTTGTTGAGATACAGCCTGGTGACAGACGGACGGACGGACGGACGGACGGACGGACGGACGGACGGACGGACGGACGGCGAAGTCTCAGTAATAGGGTCCCGTTTTTACCCTTTGGGTACGGAACCCTAAAAAGAAACGGTCTCCAAAAATCGGTCACCATTTTAATATGAAATTACATTCAAATATATATCGTTTATTCATCTTGTATCCTAAAAAATTCAATCAAAGCCCAAAATATTTATTAAGTGATCATTAATTATACTGTTTCTGAGACTTACTTAATTTGGCGTTAATCACTACATAGTATAAAATAAAGTCGCTTCCTGTTGTCTGTCCCTATGTATGCTTAGATCTTTAAAACTACGCAACGGATTTTGATGCGGTTTTTTAATAGATAGGGTGATTCAAGAGGAAGGTTTATTTATATGTATAATACATGCATAATTTATCAGCATTGCACCCGTGCGAAGCCGGGGCGGGTCGCTAGTATACGATATTTGGTAGTATGCCTACATTTTAAATCAATCTTAGTGGTATAATTTAGGTGCTAATATCGTAATAATTTGGTCGTCAAAATTTGGTGCACATTTACTAAATTTGGTGTTCGAATAGTTACAATTAGAATGACTAAAATAGGTAGAAGCATTGTAATTTTATCTTATTTTGGTGCAAGTAAGTTTGTAAAAATATTTGTTGCCAAAATAAACTACCAATATTGCCCTGTGGTACTTTCGGTCCCCTGCTTTAGCTGGATGCGAATGAGACCATTAAGCTTAAATTTGACTCACCTTTTTATTTCTTTAAAGGGACCACAACTGGCTTTTAATAACCTTAAAACAACAGAAGACTGGCACTACCAACCAGAACCTCAAGAGGGAACTTGCCGGGCATACAAAGAACAGAAATGTACATGGCCTCGGGGCAAAACTCTGGGAGGATGCAGCAGCATCAACTTTATGTTTTACATACGGGGAAATAAACTAGATTACGATGAATGGGCCGCTGCCGGGAACTACGGTTGGGACTACGATAGTGTTTTACCTTACTTCAAAAAAAGTGAAAATTTCACCGGACCGTTGACCGACGATAGTGCTAAATATCACGGTACTGGCGGATACCTCAATGTAGAAAAAACACCAATACATCCACTTGAAAGCTATATCTTGAAGGCAGTATCTGAACTCGGTGTGACAGTAAGAGATGATTTAAACGCTGAAAACCAAATGGGCGCTATGAAAAGTTATACAACCACTAAAAATGGACACAGGCACAGCACCGCAAGAGCATTTTTAAGTCCTGTCAAAGACAGGCCAAATTTGCATGTAGTCAAAAACGCATTGGTAACTAAAATTTTATTTAAGCCTTCCTCCAACATTGTTGACGGAGTAATATTACAAAAGGATGGCAAAGATATTACGGTAAGAACAAAGAAAGAGGTCATCGTGTCAGGAGGTGCAATTAACAGTCCACAACTGCTTCTTTTGTCCGGAATAGGCCCGCGAAAGCAATTAGAAGACTTAAATATCGAGGTGATTGCTAATTTACCGGTTGGAGAAAATTTGCAAGATCATGTGTATTCCATTATTTATTATAAGTTACCGACCCCTGAAAGTCAACGACATCTGGATTCAACAGAAAAAATAATTAAACATTTTAGTGATTTTGTTGTTGATCAATCTGGAATTTTGTCCGATGTCAGTCCCCATTTGGTCACAAGTTTTACAAATACTACTGATTCTGCAGCCACCAGTCCAGATATGCAACACCATTACATAGTCTTTCCTGCAGGGCTAATGAAAAACGTAGTGGACATGTTCAAGCTGCACAATTTAAATGACAAATTCTGTAACTACATGAGCGATATGAATAAAGAGAACACAATTCTGTTGGTTGACAACGTTCTGCTTCAACCAAAGTCAAAGGGAAGAATCGTTCTTAAGAGTAAAAATCCGAAAGATCACCCTCTCATTTACCATAATTATTTTGAGGATTACGACGACATGCGTACACTTATAACGGGAATGAAGCAATATTTACTGCTGTCTACAACTGAAGCATTCAAGGAAGCCGGTTTAGAATTATTCTGGCCTGAGTTGCCAGCCTGCAGTTCACTTGAGCATGGCAGCGATAAATATTTTGAATGTTTCGTCAGAGAACTTACCTATTCATTATATCATCCAACAAGCACTGCAAAAATGGGTCCAGACGATGATGAAACTGCGGTTGTTAATCCAGAACTAAAGGTCCGGAAGGTCAAAGGTTTGAGGGTTATAGACGCTAGCATTATGCCGAAGGTGGTAAGAGGGAACACAAACGCGCCAACTATAATGATAGGCGAAAAAGGAGCTAACTTGATTAAGAAGGATTGGTTGAATATACACAGTGAACTTTGAAGTACCTAAGAATATATATAACACTTTTAGATTTAGTTTACCCATTAACTTTGTTGTTATAAGAATATTTCTAGAAAATGTAATATAGAGTCGTTACTAGGGTTACTTTACATGTTTTTTTTGTCTTTATTTATTTATAAAGACCTAATTAGAAAGGGGTTTTGACACGAAGTGCCTATGACAACCCCATTGAGATGACAAAAAATATAATTGAACAAATAATTTAATACATGTAGGCTATTATGTTGGAATTGTTTTATAAGCATAATATTAACTCTTACTATCTACTCTAACTATTAATTGTATTTTGCTCTGAGAAATAATGACTTTTGGAATTTTGTTACGTTAAATAAACACTATATTATACGACATGATATGACTAATGATTATATCCTCTCGGTAAAGCTTATATATCTTTAACTAATTAAACTAAAAATAAGTTAAGCGTAATAACTTACGTATAAATTAAATTGTGATATAATTTAGTTGGTATTCGTACTTGTGAAGTGTGTTAGGTACGGGGATAATGATACGACGAAGCTCGGTTAATACCGAATTCGATTCTAATGAATGAATATTTATTGAATAATTTTCAATTCTTTTATACTAACTTTCTTTAAGATCATTTCCATATATGGTACAAGATTCCAAAGGATTACAAGTGTCGCATTACAATTCAAGGTTATCGATCAAGGTTGTGCTATAAAAGGAGTTTGCTATTGTTTGTTGAATCACATGTGTGGATCAGCTGGGACCACACACCGCATCTCTCCCCTTATTTTTGAGACAAAAATAGTTGATAAAAATTTGAAACTGTTTTTGGCTTACATAATACTTAATCTACTTAGGTATGGCTATTGGTATACATAGTGATTCTTAAATTATCTTAATGCTACTCATGTTTACATTATCTCATCTCTATATGGTTGTGGAAGTGATTGTTGTGCTTGTGTTTAGTAATATGATGTTTGTTTACAATTGGTTCATTGATACTTTCTTATTGATGGAGATGGCTCCTTATATGGGTGGATCATTCATTCCTTGTTATATACTTTAATAATATTAGTTTATGCAGAGTAAGGTTTTGTTCTATTTTTGTGCACAATGTGCTCTTTACCTAAAACTAATATTTTTACGTTAGTACCTAGGTCCTAGGTCTACAATTACAGCCCACACCCTTATACACTGGGTCCATTTTATCTCTATCCTCCTTTCGGACTAATATTAAATCTCCTATATTATTATTAATAAATTAATAAATCCTATATAATATTGAATAATTATCATTTAATGTTATTAAAGTAATTAATAATATAGTTCTCGAGTAAAATGTTAACTCAGTATACGTTTTTAAAATTTAATAACACTCATTTTTATTTTTTTGCATTATTTTTGTGTAATGCGTCAATTAGGGTTTTTAAATACTTTGCATCGTCCTTGAGTTTTTTTTTATTCTTCCCCTCTTTTGCAACATTTATAAGGTACATAATAATAATAATGCACTTGGGCTTCACTTTACTGGTTCGGAATACAACACTTTTTTGTGGCTTTCCGACCTTGTACATTTGTTGTACATATCGATACCTCCTACGTATACTGATACAAGTGCAAAATCACGATTTTACAGGAGGGCTGTTCAAAGGTATGAAGTGCCATAACTAACTCATACGTTGAAATATTGTAATGAAATTTTCAAATACTTTTAATGAATATATTGTTCTTAAATCTACATATTTACTATATCAAAATTAATTGTACTTGTATAGTAAAAAAGGTAGTTATACCAGTATACGTCAAATTTACGAGTTCTAGTTTTCGGGTATACTGAGACAACTACCACTTGATCCAGTATACGTCGTAATATTAATTAGTAATAGTAATATTATTACAGTTTAGATACTTTGCATCCCTGCCGGGTATCCCTACCTGTCTTGTACCTTGTTATGTATACATGCCTATCAGCTGAGCGGCGCCTCTCTCGGGTCACCGCTGATGACGAGCGGTGTATCGTCATCAGAAAAAATAAACTCATTCTCAAAACCTTTTAAAGTACATAAAAGTGTGTTATAATTTTAATGCAATAAAAAAAATACGTCCAGATTTTAAGTTCATTAAGTCATTGTACTGCGCGAATATTGTGTTTGCGTCGCGCAACTTGACACGTTATTACAGCTACACATTCCATTTCCTATCTGGAGGCAGGCTTGTCATATTTACTACATGAACTGACCTATTTATTATATTCTATTTATATCCTATCGTTAAATGTTTAACTTATCTATCAATTTTACAAATTATGTAGAGCCAAAATAGTCAAAGAAAGTCGTTATGTTAAGGTTGTACCTCCAGTCCTAGTCCAGGGTTGTTTTGCCATGGTGCTGCTGCTGGTGGTGCTGGTACCTCTGCTAGACGTTCTGCTCCGGCCTGCTGCGCATCGTTGCCGCTACCTCTGGCTAGCCGCTCAATTGTCCCGATGACGTCACGTGATCGTGACCCTGCCGTAGAAGCTTGACTTGGCGTCGTCGGAGGGCCCGTTTTAATTGGGGATGCCGTCCTCTGCATAGGTCTTTTTTGCTTCGAAATTCACTGTTTTTCGGGTGGCACTTGGGGGTCATCAATAAATTACGTCACACGTTAAGGGGGAGGGGGGGGGTCATACCAAACGTGACAGTACATGTTAAAGGTATAGCAAAAAAGCGTGACATAGGGGGGGGAGGGGTTCAAAAAGTCGACATTTTGCGTGACGTAATATGTGGATGACCCCTTGGTTGAGCAAGAGCTTGGTTGAGGTCGGCTGGCAGGCTGGCTGGTATGCTGGCTGGCTGGCAGTGCTGGCACGGGCTGAGACGAGCTGGGTCGGGCGGCCTCTATGCTGTGCCCGCAGCTGGGGCTGCCTCGAAACGTTGGGTTGCCTCGAGCAACCCCACTGGCAGGGTCACCATGAAGGCCGCTCGAGGCTGGCTGGTCGGCTGGCTCGGGCTGTCTGGCTGGTACGAGCTGAGCCGAAGCTGTAGCTGTAGCTGGGGCTGCCGCCCGACTGGCAGGATCGCCATGAAGTGTGTTAGGTACGGGGATAAAGATACGAAGAAGCTCGGTGTTAGAATGAATATTTTTTGAATAATTTCCAATGCTTCTTTAATTCATTTCCATATAAGGTACAACATTCCAAAGGGTTATACGTGTCCGATTACAATTCAAGGTTATCGATCAAGGTTGTGCTATAAAAGGAGTTTGCTATTGTTTGTTGAATCACATGTGTCAGATGTGATGATCAGCTGGGACCACACACCGCACTTGGCAGTGTACTACCGTGCACACAGATTTGGAGGACGTTTGACGTAGGGCAGGATTACAATAACAATACATAGTAGTAACAATAAGAATAGTAGTAACAATAGTTATTGTAATACTGGGACCGGGATAGCGAGTTATTCAACGCTGTGCGAGTCTCCTGTACGCCCTGAAGATCGGTGGTCGTTAAGAAAGGACGCGGGCGCATAAAAGTATGTAAGTTATATTTATAAGAAAAGCAATAATATGGCTAGAGCTTCTTTAGGGAATCTATATTAGGTATACTTACATTGTCATAAGTATGAAGTTTTGAGGCAATTACTGTGAAAAAATCTGAGGGCGTGCTTACGGTATCCTCTTGAAAACACATATTTGTAGTACGAGTACATAAACTTCTTTGAATAGTTAATATTCTATCTATCTGTTCGGTGCAGTCATTGCACCTAACACGTGATTTAGCCTCGTGCGCATA